>CM077470.1:17604697-18869697 GCA_039654755.1 Calcarius lapponicus | reverse complement strand
AAACCTTTTTTTTCCATAGCAAAGTCAGTAGGGAGCTTCACTTAATGGCATACTACAGTACATAATTATTAGTTTTATTTGCTAAGTTAGAAGGCAAATTTTATGAGGTGTTTAGACTATATTTAACCTGCAAAAATAATATCCTATAAACTCGTGAAAAGTAGCAAGGCCATTAATTTCAAGTTTTGGAGCCTTCTAGTTTAGTAAGCATAAACAAGTTTGTCACTTTGAATTAATACATGCCAGTATTGGAACTGTTTTTAATTGGATATACAATTAAGAAGTATTCATTTAGTCTTTAGCATTTGATTTTGTTTGTGTCTCTGTAATCTGTGTCATTTGCTGCAAATATATACATATCTATATCTATATATCTATAATTTCAGACCAAAATACAGAAATCTGTGGTAAATAGCATGAGAACATTGGAAATATCATTCCTTTAAGGAATAATTCAATAAAATTTACAGGGAAATGAAAAAGAGACAGTAGGCTATTTTGCAATGTAATAAATGCAAAGTGGTAAAAAGAAGTCTTTAAAATGAAACAAGTACTTCCTAGAATCAAAGATTAATTTGTGTTGGAAAGGACCTTAAAGATCATCTCATTCCAACCCCCCTGCCATGGGCAGGGACACTTTCCACTATCCCAGGTGGCTCCAAGGCCTGTCCTGGTTCTGAGCACTTCCAGGGATGGGGCAGCCACGGCTCCTCTGGGCACCCTGTGCCAGGACCTCTCCACCCTCACAGGGAAGAATTTCTTCTTGACACCCAATCTAAACCTGCACTCTTTCAGTTTAACGCAATTTCTCCTCGTCCTGTCACTCTATGGCTGCCCAAAATTCCCTCTCTAGCTTTCTTGGAGCCCCCTTAGGTATTGGAAGGTGCCCTAAGGTCTTGCTGAAGCCTTCTCTTCTCCAGGCTGAGCAGTCTTAGATCTCCCCCTGTCTCCATAGCAGAGATGCTGCAGCCCCCTGGGCATCTTTGTGGCCTCCTCTGGACCTGCTCCAACAGCTCCATGTCCTTGTCCTTGTCACTTGGACAAGAGTTACCAGCAATGCATTCCAGGAACCTGCTGGGTTGGTTATGCCCCACTGTGCTGTCCCCCCAAGAGGTATTGGGGTGGTCAAAGTCACCCACAAGGACCAGGGCTTGTGGATGTGAGGCCACTGCCCTTGCTCTCCCAGCTGGGGTGGCCTGTAGCAGCCCCCAAGGTGACAATAATGTCACCTGTCCCTGTGCCCTCTTTAATCCTGACCATAAGGTCAGGTCACCCCATCCATCCATCCATCCATCCATCCATCTATCCATCCATCCATCCATCCATCCATCCATCCATCCATCCATCCATCCATCCATCCATCCATCCATCCATCCATCCATCCATCCATCCATCCATCCATCCATCCATCCATCCTCCATGCATTCCAGCTGGTCCCTGACACAGAGGGCCACCTCTCCAGTTCTTCCCTGCCTCTGAGTATAAACGTGGTGGGGTACAACTAATTTGTGCTTGTGCTCAATAGAAATTAGCCCACTGCTGTTTTGAGGGCTCCCAGGATGTGTAATTCATCCTGTTACAGATAAACTGGGCATCTGAGGTGTTGACAGAGGGCAAAGGCGGAGCTAAGGGTTACAAACAGGACTCTGATTTGGTTAAAACTTACCATTAGAAAAAAAACAAACCAAGCTTCTGAAACATCTTATAAAGTTGCTTAAAAATGTCATTTTTTTCAGTTTACAAATGCTAACTATAATTTAAAACTTTCTTTAAAATCCAATTTATATCTAGATATCTTCCCAGGGATGTGATAGCAAACAGAGAGCAGAGCTGGTGTTCCTTTCTTCTCTAATAGCCTCTCTGTACTCAGCTGATATATTGTTTTAGTGATTTTTATTTAAGCAGTTGGAAAAAAAATCTGTCATAGGCAAGGCAATCTTTGACAGCTTAACAGCTTGTGTGAGCTTGATTGCTAGTTGGCAAAGTGGCAGGAAATAAAGGGTCACAATGAGTAGAAACAGACTCAGGTAAGGTTAGAAGGGGAACACGTTTGGAGTTACAAACAGCATCAGGACCAGGGTGTGTGGAATCCAAATAGGTGGTGGAAAACAGCTTGTGCAGGGCAGGTTGTCAACAAGGCTGTGGAGAAAGGGGATAATGGGCCCGAGGAGAGCCCAGTGTCTGGTGCTGTTAAGTCAGAAGCAGTGTTTTGAAGACACAGGAAGGTGTTTGTGGAGCTGAACAGAGCACACATAACAACATGTGCTGACTTTGAAGATAAAAACACAGTGTGTGGCAGGAGCAAGAGCTAACAAGGTCCCACGATGTGTAAACAGAGGGATTAGGTATAAATCAAGAGAGATAATGTTGCTCTGCTGTCAAGCCCCAGTAAGACTGCAAGTGGAATATTGTGTCCTATGCTGGACTGGCAGATGAAAAATAAAAACAAACCTAAACAGACTATTTTGATTCCTGGTAGGAATCAAAGGTAGGAAGAGAGCAAAAAGCTTATTTAAGGATTAGAATGTTTGTCTTATGAGGGAGGATCCTTAGGAGACATGAAGTGCAAGAGGAGTTGATTGCAGTGGGTGAGTGCTTCCCAGAGCCCTGCTGCCACCTGGGAGGGAGCAGCATGCAAAAAGCAGCAGAGCTGTGGGGTGAGCAGCTGGGATGGCCTTGTGTCTACTGTAAATTCATGATGTGCATTAAAAGGGAGTTTCTCTTCAGGACACCAAGGATGCACTTTTATTAATATCAGCTGAAGGGACTGCAGCAGGCAGTGCTGACATTTAAAGGCAAAAATATCACATTGCTGTTGATTCCAGTAGGCTTTCTGCTGGCCCTCTAATTGAGAAATTTGGCTGAATAAAGACCAATAACAAAACTATTGATTGACTTTATTCTCTTTGAAGGGTCACATTTTCATCCAAAATGTATTACAGGATATGACCTTTACAAAGCAGGTTTCTTTGTTAAAAATGTCCTGGTAGCATCATGGGTTGACACAGAGATAACAAAGATGCCTGACAGCTGTGATGGCAGATACTCTCTTTGTATGTGCCTGTCACCAGACCACTGTTTAATATCTGTAAGGACAAAATCTGCCTAACACAGAGTTCCTCTTGGGGAGGAGGAAAGAAAAACTCACAGAGAAGAGAAAGAGTGCAGTAATTTATGGTAACTTGCCCAATAACACAAAATTATTTTAAAAACCTGGCAGGGCATTGGACTGGTTGAGTGGGAAGTGCACAGGTGCATCTTTTTGCAGAGGCCAGCAACCAGCACAGCTTTGGCAGCTGCTGTTCTAAACAGCCTAAAGCAGTCAGGTGAGGTGCAAGCTGCTGCCAGTGATTATTGCTTGGAAACTTGGTGAGTTTGTCTTTTGACATTAAAACTTTTGCTTTAATAGTAATGGTTCAACATTACCACTGTTAGTGCAGCAGTTCACTATTGAATCTTCACTATTGAAATCTTCACTACTTATTTTTATAGCTTCCAGCACCACAACACTGATATTTAGCAGAGCTTCTTTTTTAGTTTTCTGAAGTGTGGAGACGGTTTTAGATGCAGGAAAATAATTTTGTTTTATTTTGTTTTGTTTTGTTTTGTAAGTCAGTGTTGGCTAATGTTCAGGAGCACAATATTCCTGGGTCATGTTTGGGACAAACACTAGGCTGATAGCCAAGTTATGTTCATGTCACTAGAAAGCAAGCACAAGATATAAAATGTGCATGTACATTTTTTTAAATTTTATTTTAAATTGTGGAACAGGTGAAGTTGGTTCCAAATTTACTTGCAGGAGTTTTTTATCTAGTTTCTCTCAGTGTATGGTACTCAATGTGGCCAACATCCTTTGGCTGTCAGGAAATTTTGGTGTTGTTTGTAATTTTTTGTGGTGTGTGGCTGTGGTAAGGAAGAGCTGTACTCTGGAAGTCCCAATATAATAAATAGCCAAACACTAAATCCTGTAGTTTTCCTGTCCAAAAGGTACCAATTCTTTGTTTCCCGAAATTTTACTAAACAAAAATACTTTTACTTGTTGTGAAAAAAAAAAAAAGAGCAAGGTTCTATACCATGGTTTTATAATTCCAGTGTTTTGCAAGCAACACAAAATACATTGCTTCCAATATTTATCTAAAATGATCTTGTGTTTATTTTAGATGAACTTGCAAATTCATCAGAAAACAGATTATCCTTGGAAGATCTCTTCAGAAAAGAGTTCATAGTTCATAATCCAGAAGCCAAATGGATTAATGGTAAGTTTATAAACTCTCACTTAATTTGAAACTAGGTAAAAATTTTAAGTCTTGAATGATATTATCCAGTCACTGAGAAAAAAAATCAGTTAAAATTTCAAACCCTCTTGAAATTGGCCAGTGTCCCAGTTTTCCTTGTTGCTCTGAATCACGTCTCTTTCATTAATTTTTGAAGTGGCTTTCTAATTTTAAAGCTCTGTCTAGTAGAAACCCATTAAAATTATCTGTTCATGCTCCTGACTCAGTTGGTAGCAGTGATGAAGAATTGTGTTCAAGAACCGGATCTTGTTTGTGGATTCACAGGAAGATCAACTCTTAATATCTGAACTTTGGGATTTCAGAACTGGTTCTCTTTGCATCTAGAAAAAACTTGAATATTTCAATATATCTGTACAGTTATAGTAATTTTCTGATGACTATGAATTGTATTTAGTATTCTAGTTTATTTAATGGTTTGTGCACGGCATGCAGATTTCTCCAAAAATTAAGCAGTTTTAATGTAAAAAAAGAAAAACAAATTCAGACTCTTTTTTTCAACTCATTGACTTCCTTTGCTCTTGCTGCCATGCCTCGTTCACTTTCTCTCTGTAAGAAACATACAGGTAATGCAGTAGCAGCTGTATCAAGAGAATAACAACAGGATTTGTGCAAAACAGGGCAAGACAAAACTGTGGTGGAGTGCTCTGTGCAAGGCAGGAGTCTGGCAGTCTGTGGCTGTGTGTGTAAATTCAGAATGACCTTGCATGGAAATAATGCCACATTTTATCACCCTTGGCATTCAACTGTAACTGGAGCTGCTTTACTTAGTAAGGAGCTGTGCAATTGAATTATTGCTTTGTGATAAACTCTGAAGAACGAAGTGGGTATAATAAACATAAGTGCATTTAAAAGCAAAAGCATAAAAAGGAGAAAAGTATGGTCAATCTTTTTTTTTTTCAGCACCTGCTCTGGTGTTGTTAGCCATTAGTTTAGGGCTAAGAGAAGGGACACTCAGTTTAGTTTCCTCTTACCTCTGCTGAGTTGCCCGTGGTTTCTTCTTGGGGCTGGTTTCTGTCTGCAGTCAGTGCTAAAAAAAGTGACACTGGGTAAAGCTGGAACAGTTCTACTGCCAAGAGGAGCAGTTTCTTGTGTTTTTGCTAATAAAATCATAAAAGCAGATTTTCAATTTGCTTTTCTCTGTTAAATTCATAAAACAGCTGCTTCTGACCCCACCCTATCAGAAAAACTGGTCCTACTTGTCAAATAAAATTATCCCAGATCCAGTATTGTAAGCTAAAGGGTCACTAAAAGCAGGTAGTGGAAGATCATGATGCTGGTTCCATCTATTACTCTTCTTACTTAAAAAATCCATGAGATTATTCTCCTAAGAACTCAAGTAGTTCCTCATAACATGTGCATAATATTCTACGCATAAAAACAGTACTAATTTCAAAACCCAGGACAATAAAACTAAAAGGCTGTGGATGGAGTTACATTAAATATTGGTGAAGCTATAAAACATGCAGTTAATTGTATTTCTTAACTCTCTTCTACAGCCTGTAATAGCAGGAAAGCTCCTTTTATGAGTTTTCCAGATGTGGTAAAAAAGAAATGCAGAATTTGATGCTAAACCCTTGCTTGCATACAGGTTTCTCCTGTGGTCTTCAAAATCCATCTTAAAAAGCTCCTACAGTGAAATAGAACTTTATTAGCATAATGCAAAAATATAATTTATATTAGTGCATCATGCAAATATATATATGCAATTACATTCTTGTAAACAATACAGTGTAAAAGCTATGTGATTGTACAGGTATGAACTTTTCCATCTCTTGAAAATGATATTAGAAATGCTATTTATTAGAGAAGGGCCCTGTGTTTTATTAACAGCACACTGGTACTAATATCCAGTCTTTCTGCAATGATGGTTTTCTGAGTCAGTGTGAAAACTTCTAAGGTTTTTACATTAAATTCAGGTGTTCTCCTGAGTTTATTGGCCAAAGAAACAATGAAGTCCAATAGTACAAAAAAAAAAAGAGGAAAGAAAGGACATTTTGTTTATTAGAGTATGTGTGTGTATGAGAAGTAAAGAAAAAGGGAGGGTAATTAAGGATTTATGAATTTTTTAGTATTTTTGATAAATACAGAAAGAATATGTATAGGTTTTGGGATTTTTTTACTTTTTTTTTTAATAGCCAGTATAGTTAATGATATCCAATATCTTGGGCAATAAAAAACCCCAAGGAATAGTTGTGCAAAGCAGCATTTTCTGCTTCCTGCTTCTATTTTTATTTTTTAAGACTTTATTTCCTGGCACTGTGGCATTGCAGTGATGGCATTATATGCATGGAAAATGAAATCTATAACTTCAGATTCATTACTGTGGAGCTGGAGGGGAGCATTTGGCACTTTCTTTGGATATTGGCAGGATAAGTGAACTCTGCGCAGGATGATTTTAGCAGAAAATAAATAGCTACTTACTACCTCTTGCTCCTCTTGGAATGGGATAATTTGTATCCATCTGAAAGTTTTATCATCTTTCCCTCCTGGGAAGGGATAGGAATAGAGATTGAAAAAGTGGCTCCTGCTGTAAGCAGTGTCTTCAGGGTCTGGAGCATGTTTTGTAGAAAAACAAAGAGAAAGATTTAAGGATTTCAAGTGGTGGATGAGTCACTGTGTCCTTAGGTAAGGCCTGGTATTTAACTGCTGCCCTTTAATGAAACTTTGCCTACTGATCTTTGGATTTCTCTGACATTATCTTCCAATCTTGTATTATTTCTTCCTTGTTTGAAAGCTCCTTCACTACAAACCCCATCCCCATGCAGCTATTTCTAGATGGCTCTTTAATAAGAGCAGCCCTTAAATGCAGATTTTTTTACAGTCCATTTCCTTTCCTGCTTGAAACTGAGTCCACAATTTTATGGGCTTGTCACCAAAGTTAATAATTATGCAAATGTCTAAAGTTGGAAAGGAGATGTTGGTCTTTATCTGAGATAATCAGATGTTGCTGAAGAAAATCAAAGATACAGTATGAGCTGGTCTTAAAAGTGACAAAATATATTCCCATTTTATATAATATGTAAAGATGTACCTGTGCAGATATCCAGATTTCTTCTTCCCTTCATTTTTTTTTCTATTTTGGTTTATTTCAAAGGCAGTATACATAATTTTTAATGTGACTTGGATTTTTTTTCTATCTTTGAAAGAATTTACATCGAAAGAGTAAGAAAATAGGGATGATAGCTAGTAATTTTGTTGTAAATAACTTAGTAGGGCACTAAGCTTTGTCAGTTATAAATCTGATTACTTTGGCTTTAAAAGGACATGGTGGAGAGTACACATAACCATTAACCAGTCCAATCCCTGTTAGCTGGAAAAATGTTTAATTTCAGAAGGCATTCCAGTTGTCTGGCATAGTTTTGGAGACATTGAATGAGAGTACATCTCCCTGTAGCATTATTGATCTCCAGGTTTTCTAATAGGAAATAAGAATTTAAAATGCTGCCACCGAATAATGAATGTGAATGTGTCAGGTTGAACCTGACAGCTCATTGGGGCAGAGTGAAGAAATTTTTCAGGATATTTTCCCACTTTCTCTCAAGTTACTTAGAAATGTATATGCTGCCCTTTGGGAAATATTGAGGACTCGACAGATTTGCATTCTTTTACTGAGGTCTGTACTTACATCTCTTGTTTCAGGGACTATAGCTGTTAATGACAAAAAAATTCAGAATATTTTTGTGTATTCCTCTGTGAATAGATGAGTTGTTTGCATTTCTTTTCTGTTCAGACATTCTTTGCCAATATTTCCTGTACATGATGGAGTGCACTGGCTCCTTGGTGGCGCTGTCATATGGGTGCATAGCCAGCACAATGACAGGATTTTTCATATATTTGAATAAAGTGTGAGCCTGTGTGTGTTTTTGTGTGTGTGTGTGTTTCTCTTATTGTAAACCCCCGTTTTGGAATTAGGTTTATCACTGTGTCCACCATAAAATCCAAGGTTGTGCCAGCAGTCCCGGCAGGCACAACCTGTTCAGATTTCATTTTCAAAGCAAATAATTTTTTAATACACATATATATTTTCAAGGCAAAGATTCTTCAACTTTTTTTTTTTTGTCTGTTTCTTCCCCTTTTACAGTTTCAATGTGTTTCTTTGGACATTATAATAAACCACTCCATCCAAGTCATAAATATTTTCACTCTAGGTTGTTTTTTTAACTCAAGCATTTACATTAACTTTATTTACTTGTTTTATTTTTTTTGTTTTGTTTTGTTTTTATGGTGTTCCCAGATTTCCTGTATTAGCCTCAGCAGAAGCTGTCATTTGCTAATTAATTGCTAGTTCTGATGTGGGCATCTTTATTTTCATGCAGCGAGGAGAAAAGACAAGAGGTGATGACAGCCCTTTTGAACATCAGAGAAACCATGGGACTGGTTTAGGGAGGAAATCCCTCTGCTCCCCACATTTATTTTTCAAACTTTTATTTTGTTTAGTAGTCTCTAAAAAAAAAAAAAAGGAAAACAATTATAATTTGAAAGCATTCCTACTTTACAGTTGATGAGTGGTTTCACTGTCATGTTTTGTAGACTGTGTATTGCAGTTTACATGGAAAGATATTACCTGGATGAAGAAATATTATTTCAGCTTCTCATAGCATGTTTTATTTCCTTAAAGAAAGAGAGAGTGTCTGCCCATAATTTTATCTGTGGCTGTCCCTGGCACATTTCTCATGCTGTATACTGCTTTTGTCACCTGGGGAGTGAAATGTGCAGGCAGTGGCCTTTGCTGGAGCTTCCCTTGGGTCTCTCTTGCCTCTTGTCTCTCCTGAAAAACAAAATAAAAATAAAAAGTGGCATGAAGGTGGTTGAAACTGCTTTTAAATGATTTATGATAGAAATGGAAGTAGTTTGGGAAGCACAGCACTTGGATTCCACAGTAGCACATATGCCAACTTTGTGCAGTAAAAATATGGTTTAAAACATTTGGCACTTCTTAAAAGAAGCATTTCCTGTGTGTGAGATAAACACGAACTTGTTTTCACAGAGCTGAGTGTGTTGTGGTGTTTGTCAGTGGATACGGGTCAAGTGCAGGAAATATTCCATCACTGAGCAGTAAGAGATTCTGCTCCAGAAATTGAGTTGGATTGAAGAAGCAAAGAAACACCTCTTTTAGAATTACACAGCTCTGTGTGTTGGTCTTACCCTTGCAATCAGGGATGGATACTAAGAGTGAAGTCCTATGTTATTTTTTCCCCCGTCCCTTAAATGAGGTGAGAGTGGGAAGTGTCCAGGCTGGAACGCAGCCACGGTGCAGGAGAGCACTGGTGGTGTAGCAGGGGCTGTTTGGTGCTCACAGATTTGCTGTGATGTTAATTAATTAACTAATTAACTAATGCTCTTGGGCAGAAGTGAGGAGGGGTGTGCTCAGCGTTACTCGTGCCAGCTCTGCACAGAGCTTTCCTTTTTTGTTGGAATCTGTCTGTGCAGAGCCTGGAGCTGGAGGCCAAGCCAGGGAGTTGTTTTGTTGTCTCTGCTCTGGGAAGAGTTTATTTCTGAAAGGCAGCAGAGGGGGTTGCACTTTGATTCTCTGCGGTGCAAAAAGCAGCCTGTGGAAGAACAAGTAAAAAAAAAATAAATCCTAAGATAGCACTCCAATCTTTGGAGGCTTTCAGCTGAAATTCTTTCCTAAAACTCCAGCAAGTTGTGTGAAATACACACCCAAGTTTTGCCAAGTCTGAAGACAATGTTTTGGGAAAGGCCCAGAAAATTTGAGAAGATACATAAAGCATCTCCAGGCTGGCTGGTATTTCTCTCAGAAACTGCTAAAAAGGGGAATAAAAAGGCTTGATTGATATCATTCCACTGATTTATTAAAATAACTTCTTAAAACAAAAGACTTTAAACCATGTTTTTGTGAAACAGATTGAGTGATTCAATTCTCTCATTAGGGAACAGACTGGAGGAGTTTGGGGCTGTGTTTGTGCTGATGCTCAAGATTCTCTGTGAGCCAGCTGTGGGTGGGTAATTGGTCATTCAGGGAAAGGTTGTGGAGGTACTACCCCTGTAGCAAGAATAATGTGCCTTGTGGTGTCCTTTGCTCCAGGAATTGTGGTTTCTCAAGCAATGGACACTTTTGGTTTAGGAAGAATTTTTATTTTCTTGTTAGTTTTAGTTCTTGTGGGTAGTTGGTTTGGTGTTTTGTCCTCGTTAAAATTCTTTCTTCCACAGTGTGTACCACAATTAGGTAATTTAATCAGTAATTTTTCCTCTTGGCTGGGGTCTAATCTTTAAACGCTGTTGCTTAGGGGCTGTTTCACCTGATCTCCCTGCCCCACCACACTGTCAGGACCTGCTGCAGTGCCTGTGCCCCTTTCTGCTCTCCTGTAATTGATGTCCCCAAGGTGCCACATTTCTGCCTCCTCAGAAGCAGATCTGGGTGGATTGTGCTGAGCTCAGTTAATCCCTGTGGCTGCATCGATACTGGTGCCACTGTTAATGATGGTGAACAAGAATTAAACAGTGCTGGGCATTCAGGGCCATTAACTTGTGTCACCACTGGATTCTGCAAATGACTTCTCCCTTCCTTCACCAGGACAATATTGTGTTACTGTGACTTCTGCAGTATCCTGTGACTCTTGTTTTCACTCAAGCATCACCATTACTGATTGCAAAAATTTATTTTCCTGGCCATGTTTTATTTTGACATTTTGGTTTTGGTTTTTACTAGGTGTGTTTTATTCCCTCCACAGAATACTTGAAATATATTTTCCTTAAGAGTCCTTGCTTCTTGGAGCAACTTACTTCTAGTTGTATTCATTTTGAGATGTAGCCTGATTACATGCTAGTTGAAATCTCTAGGTATGGGACAAAATCCAGAGATTGGGACATAAATCAGAAAAAAATGAAATCAGATATTCCAGCTAGTGGGAGGTCAAACTACCTTTTGCCACCAATAGCCAAAAACGCAGCTAATCATTGCAATCCTTCTTAAAATTTATGTCCCTATTGATTTTTTACTTATTCCACAGCCCAAAGCATTAAGAATTTAACAAAGACATCAATATCCTTAAAAAACATTTACACAGGGAGAGTGTATCTGTTGCACAAGGTGTCTTTTGAAAGAGATTAGCAGAATGATTTACATTTTCTAATCAGTATTTCTGGATAGTAATCTAATGCTGAAAGGTTAAGTACATCAGTTCTGTGTGCAAAGCCCCGGGAAAGAGGACCAGACACTAAATAAATCTGTTTATTGAGACAAAAGTCTCCTGAGTGCAGTGCAGGAGTAAATTTAAATATTCCCATAGTTTCCATAGTGATGTTGGTGGAACAGCGAGGCCTCTTCTCAGTAACACATTTCTGGCTAAGCCAGATTAATGTGATCAACAAGTCTAAACTGAATGTGCTACATCATTACTCCTAGGATGCAACAGCCCCCCAGGGCGAATGTTTTTGTTGCATGAGCAGAGCTGAGCCGCGGATGAAGCGTTTTGGAATGGTGACAGATGGTGGGTGCTCCACAGCAGACTTGTGAGCTCCCTCCAGACTTCCACGTTGTTTTCTGACTCATCAAGACCTCAGGGATGTATCTGTGTGCACCAGCGGGCTCATGCACACATGAAGGGTGGTATTTTCACCCTGTGCCTGCTTGCTCAGCTTTCCCCACTTGTCATCAGCACAAAGTGTACCCAGTGCCCAGCTGGAGCTGCAGTCCTTTCCCCAGGGATGGATTTGGGGTGGCCTGTTCACTTTTCCTTTGGAAGATGCTGTTTATACCTCCAGCTGGCTTCATGGTCCTTCTTAAAGGCTCGTTTAAGGCTGCTCTAATTTTTTTTTAATCAGCAATTGGATTTTCTTCAAAGGAGTGCTGTGCAGGAGAGGGATGAACCTGGAGTCGTAGCTGTGTGCAGCAGCAGCACAGCTCGCTGATTCTGCCTGGTTTCCATTTGTTTAAACCAAATCCTTGAATTTTTGTCAGTTTTCTTTCTAGTCACTTCTTTAACAAACACTCAGTTGTGTTTTGTGGCAGATGAGTAAGCTGTACAGTGCTTAAAGTCAGTATCTCTAAAAGCCAAAGTTTTACATTTCTAATCCTTACATTTTGTTGTCCATTCATGTTTTTTTTTCTTGGATTACGAGGCAGTAAAACCAATGCTTTCTATACCATTCTGTCTAGCTCAAATGTTTGCATAATGGGTCCATAAAAATTGCATTTTTAAACACATTTGTATCTATGAAGATATATATACACATAAGTTTATTTCACTTTTAGTCCTGTTTTAGTTTGCTCTCTTTAACTGATTCCATTGTGGCAGATTTCACATTTGCCACTCATTCATCTGTTTTCCTGGTCTGTTTTGCCCAGGACAGGGTTATTCTTCTTATGAAAATGTGGTTGGCACTTGAACAATTTTTCTTATCTCTTTCAGTGTGATGCAAAAGGACTTGAGTAGGTTTAGTATGTTTAGGTTTTAGTACCTTTGGGAAAGTATATTTGGATTTATCTGTCTGCATATACTGAGCTCATGTATTTGGGATTCTTTCAAGGTGCTTCAGTTCTGTTCAATTCTCACAACAAAGTGTGAAGTGTAGTGAGAACAACACAGTGCTATGAACTCGAAATTATTACATTTTTGACAATTGAATTTAACTAGATTTTTAATTTACTGCTGTAGAAATCAAATGTGTCCCCCATACTTTCTGTGTGGCACTGCAGTGTTGAGAGGAACCTGAAGCAACTTGATCTTTCTTGTTTCTCCAATGTGACAAAGCTTGTAGGCAATTTGTGTGAGAAACTTGTAGCTAGTAATCATTAGAGTAGCCATGTATTGTTTTTCCACATCTGTAAATATAGATTGGCTTTGACCCACTAATATTGCAGTACAAACTCTGAGTCTCTTTAGTGAGATAAATTAAACTCCAGGCACCCTGTAAAAAAACTATTACTCAAACAGGGGAATGGGAGAATCAATCAGGTTTCTGACAGAATTTAGATATCAGCCTCCTGTGCTAAGTCATTTAACTTTAACCCAGTTTTTGCCTGTGTTTTCCATGATACCTTTCTCCCCAGGGATAAAGCATGCCTTTAGTTTTGGGGAGGGTGTCCATAGTTGAGGCTTCTTTGATGAACGCAGAGCATCTCATTTAACTGTGCCTCAAAGGGAAATGCAGAGTGTGCTTTCTGCACCTGCAGCCCACTTTAGGCACAGGACTGACTGAATTTCTTCTGCATGTGGAATATTGATTTTTAAGTTCAGCCAAAGCTACGTGGAAGTCTAAAGTTTTCTGCAAATCTGTAACTTGCATTTTAAAAGTAAAAATTTGAAGCACTTTAAAAATGTGGCTGTGAAAACCCAGGAAGGTTTTGGGTTGTCCTTGTGAGCAATAGCAATACATGAAGCAAGTGAGAGAATCTCTTTTATTGCAGGACTGGCATTACATGAGAATTAGTTTAACTAACTTCAGAAGTTGGTTTTTGACCCCCTCCTAGAGCAGCTGTCTCTGGGATAAAAAGGCAGCTTTGTTTCTTCTCAGGCCTGGAGTCTTGTCTGCCAGACTGGGTCTGTTAATTCTGTAATGATGTTTCAGATAATTATGAATTTGTTATCAGGATCTCAGCTGAGACAGCTCATCTGTAAAGGTCACTAAGCTGTCAGATTCAGAGTGACAAGTATGGTTGCAGATACATTTGTTAGAAATGTTTTCTGATGCTTTCTTTTTCTTTTTGGCTTTCACTTGCAAGTTTTGTATGAAGGAGTGTTTTCTGTATAAACTTAGTGAAGAAGGTTTAGACAGTTTGCTTCAGCTTTCTTACATTTTGAACAATGTGATTTTTAATTTTAAATGTTGAAATCTTTGGCATAATAATTTCATTTTGACATTGTTATTTTAATGTGTTTTATATTACTTGGCTACAATATTTTATTCATGCAAAAATGATGTATTATTGGAGTGAACAGTTCAACATTTAAAAACAAGTGTTTAAACATATTCTATTTGAAATTCTGAGGAACATTTTAACTAAAAAAATAGTGACGTATAAGGTTTTCAATTTATTCTAATTTGGAATAAAAATGATAGCATTATCCAATATCTATTCCTCTCTGTGGGCAATGTAGAGGAGGAGGCTCTAAGCCATATTATCAATTAAACCACATTATAAATTTCCCAAACTATGATGTCATGTTCCATTCATGGAAATCTGTTGCAGAGTGGATATTATAATCTGCAGCATTTCCATTGATTCTTGATGGATTCCAGTTGTACAGAGATATGGAAACGGGCTCCTGTTATGAGGTGCTTCAGAGGTAGATGCTAATTCTTTGCTTTCTGGGCAACTGCACGTGTAATGAAATTTATGTAAGCTATGAATTTTTATCTTTTTTCCATTTTCATACCCAGTGTTGTACCTTGTCCTCCTAGAGGCAAGGACTCACTGTTCCAGCAAGTTAGCTCTTTCTTTTTTTAGCAGCTTAAAATGGTCTTATAACATGTTACATAAATGTTCCTCTCTGCTTAAATACTCTGCCCTTTTCTCTAGCTATTTTCCGAGCTCTTATTTTGATAAATTGTTAATTGAAAACAATTTCAAACTCAAACTTCTTGCTGAAGACCTTGATTAACTCATGCATGTTACTATATTTGAAATAACATCAACAGTTCTGCTGTATTCTTCCAGAAGTTAAGTTATAATGTTAAATTATATTTTTATCTACTTAGCTAAAATCAGGGCAGTGTATTAAGAAAGAGTTGAAAGTGAAGATAAATTAATTTTTTACTTGAGTTACTGCCATTGCCACTATCATTGTTTGATGCGTGGTATGTGGAAGTAGAGGCAGACAATATGTCTTTCAGGACTAAATGCTTTCTGACTCACTGCCATCTTCAAAATAACCTTTTATTAATTTTACCCAAACACTGTTTGAGTACAGGATGTGTCTGTCCTGAATACTGCAACACACAACCACTGATTGCTTCACCTCTAGATTAAAAGATACTCTGAGTTAACAGTGGGCTTCATTTTGTTCCTCATTATGAAACTGAACAAGTCTGAATATTCAATAATTTACATTTTTTTTTTTTCTGTTTGCTTGGTGATTTTCTGGATTGGGGAAGGCCAGGAAATAAAATGGATTTGAAGTAGGTTTTGCTTCTATCTGAGAGCAGGACTTTGCAGAGCTGGGAGTGGAAAAGAGGCATCATTGACAGCCTGACTCCAGGCTGCTCTCTGAGAGTCCCTTTGCTGAAAACCATAACATTTCTAATTCCCTATGCTGGTAAGGTGTTGGATGAAGGTTATTTTAGTTCTTAGCAAGAGTGGAGATTGACTTAGTATCTGTTTTAGTCTCTGCTTCCCGGTTTGTTTAATAACCATAAAAACCTTCAGAGCAAAACTTCTCAAGCAACTTTATTCAGTAACTCAGAGTACATTGATATATCTGCAGCTACTCATTCCTTTAGTAGTGAACTTCAGCACACTGTCATATTTTAAAAATATATTTCATTATTACAGTGACTCAAAAAAGGATATTTGGATATTAATCTTTAATAACAATTTTTAAAATGCTTGGGAGTTTTTGTTATTTCTAGTAAATGTGATGCCTCTGCTGAATAACAGTTTACAATATTATATTTGTGGAATTGATAAAAGAAATACTTGTATAAATATTGATTTTTCAGCACCCATGACTGACTATGATGTTTATATAAACTAATTTAAACATAAGAGTTTTCAAAGTAGCATTTTTTTTCCTTCTTAGATATGAAGGAATTTGGGGAGTTCCTGGCTTGAGAGTCAATATTTAGACAAGTGTGAGGAGCTCAGGGGTCAGGAAGAGGATTTGGTTTTTAGCAAATAAGGAAACTGATGTGGAGAGGCTGTTAACAGCCACTGACTTTGACAGTGCTGCTGAGAGACAGGAAAACCTGTTTGATGTGGCAGGAAAAGATGGTTTGTTACCTGTCTTTTCAAGGAAGGTTTTTGTTATGTTTTGTTTTATTCTTTTTTTTTTTTTTTTTTTTTTTTTAAACAGTGTTGATGCCTGTGCTGGAATAAGAACTGGGCTCTGATCTTTTTGGAGGTTAATCTTAATGAACAAACAGTGTCAGAAAAGAGAGATAGGCATCTGTAAGATCTCCTGTGCTTTCCCTCAGAGCTCTTGATTGCCTTTTCCTTCCCTACTTCTCAAGGAGGGATAAAGCTTAATGCTTTGTCAGAGAATTTACTGAATAAATGAAAAAAAAAAAGTTAATAAGAACTTGATTTGTCATTTTAAAACCCCATCAGTTCACCATCTTTATTAAGACATGACTAGCTGTGTGTCCATAGAATCACAGAATGGTGGATAGAGACCTTTAAAATTCCTTTAGGTCGCCCCCCCTACAGTGAGCAGGGACATCTCCAATGAGATCAGGCTGTTCCAAGCTCCATCCAACATTGAATGGTTCCAGGGATGGGTCAGCCACTGCCTCTCAGGGCAGCCTGTTCTGGTAAAAAGAGTAAAAACCTTCTTCCTTACTTCTAATCTAAACTGATCATCTTTTAGCTTCAAAACTTTAGCCCTTGTCCTGTTGCAAAAGACCCTGCTAAAAAATGATTGATAACCAAGATACAGCAAAACAGTTTGTGGTGGCTGAACTCACAGTGATTCTTTGGGAGGGTATTAAAGAAAGGACCACAGAGAGGAATTGCCTGATTATATCTTTCCCAGAACAGCAGTGAAATGTTCTTTCAATAATGGATTATTTTTAAGCATTTTACCATGACAGCCTTTAATTATAAGGGTGATTATTTTTACTGCATTTTGTGATGTATTTTTTTTACATAATAGCAAACTGATTTGCTGCATTCAGTTCTTCCAGTGAAGGAGAAATATTTTTAAGTGCTTAATCTGAATTTAAATTAATGCAAACCTTTGTACTCAGCTTGCATAGCATGCAAATGATAACTTCAGAAAAATACAGCTTTGTGACACACTGATTACTTTTGTAAAGATAGAAGTATATTCTCCCTTTGATGAGTGTGTCTGACTTCCATTAGTGCTAATGGGAGTTATGCATTTATGCTTTGAAGAGTCTACACTCCAATTAGTTATAACACTTAAAGGAAATGTGAGATGTTGTTGAAAGTAGAAATTCTTTAGTGTTGAAATGGGTTTTTTTTTTTCTGAATTTCTCTCCTGTTCCCTGTTGCTCTGTGAATGCTTTGATGTTGACTGACATATTGTCATGAAATCTTGTAAATATGAGTATTGTGTGCAGTTGAAATTACATTGTGGTATATTGATAGTTAAAGGCATCTCACATCTAATTCTTAGATATGTAATCTACCCTCTGGCAGTCTCTTTCCCTGCTTGCCTTTAGGTGACAGCTGAATATCTGTTCCCTTGATTGATCAGTTTCAAGGTTAACCTCAGATCAAGTTTTACCTGGCTGAAGCTGAGATACAACAAGAGAGCTGTGCTCCTTATGCCTTGCCTTAATCTTCTTGCTGTGAGCAGAAAACAACAAGCCTCAGCAAACAGATAAATTGTCCCTGGATCCTGTGCTTCAATCTGATTGCAAACAGGAAACAACCCTTGAGAGGAGTGTGAATGGCTTTGAGGAAAACAAGGATGAGCTGTTGCTGGAAGTCACTCACTGAAGGTGATGCAGATGCAACAGGTTCATCTGGGAGCTGAAAGCAGTTAAACAATTTGCTCTTTGAAGAGACATGTAAATGTAGAAGATCAGCGCAAAGGGAAAGAAAATGAATCAGTTGGACCAAAGAGACCTAATTATTTCTTTTCCTTAAAAGTAGCTTATTAATATTAATCTCAGTTGCTTCTCCCTGACGTGTGACACTTGGAGATGCCCAGGCATCTGACAAATCCTCTGTGAGGCTGAAATCTCCCTGTGAGCCACAGGGGTTATTTGGGGCTGGAGGAATACAAATTGCATTCAAACTCTGATTTGTGGAGCTCAGAACTGAGCAAGATCAATAAAGGTGCAATGATACTTTTCATATTCATTCTTGTTCACAAACAACGTAAAATTTGCAGCTCAGCTTTGCCACAAGCTGGAATTCCCAGAAGTTAGCTTTGGTTGTTTTGGGTTTCTTTTCTGCTCTTGGCCTGAGGAACTGGGATGGTGGTAAATGCATCACCTAGAGCATCTTCCAGAAAGAGGGAGCAGGTTTTGATTATGGTTAGGGTGTAATTTAATTTTATTGGATTTTGTGTGTGCCTGACACATTCAGCTCCGTTGTATGGATTCTGTTTCGTCTTCAGTTTAATATTATCCAGTACAAGTTTTTTTCTACATATAGAGAAATTTCTTCTTATATTTGTGTATTGAGTTTCACATTTTCTCTTGCTGACTGAAGTCAGGCTCCATCCAACCTGGCTGCAGAGCTGCTGATGAAAATCCTGACACCCTTCACTGCAGCAGCGTGGATGTGCTGATATGATAGTTTAGTCTGAAAACATGTAATTATGGTAATGGCAAAAGAGCAAGTCTCTGTAGGGACATAGATTTCCTCCCTTAATGCAAACAAAAGACAGTCTCAAAACTGTAAGTTCTGTTGTTTCATCTGTTAAAATGGGCAATTAATCAAGGCACCAGGAGAGAACTCTGCTGATAGTGGTGAGAGCTGGCACGGATCTTTCTAATTTGTATTGCAACAAATTGAGAGATGTAATCTCAGCAGAGGAGGATGTTTAAATGAAATTAGAGCTGTGATGTGAAATGACAAAGGGAAGAAACTGAGAGTTAAGGATGACATTCTGTCTTATTTTAAAGCAGCTGTGAAATGGAAAAAGACCATCTCAGTGGCTTGTGTTGTGTTGAAACAGATGAGCTGTCAGCCCTAACTACAGATTTCTGGCTTGGAATTTGAGTATGATATATCCATTGCACTAACAGGATATATGTGTATATATATATATTTATATAAATAAAATTTTAATATTTATATAAAGTAAATATGTATATGTATATTTGGTCCATCATTTTCTTGCTTTTGTTGTGCTTCAGCACAACTGGAGAATGGATTAAAATGCTTTTATTTAAAATAGGAACAGGCTGCATTGAGGCTGATTTATGAATATAGATATGATGTATGAATATACATGTTATATATGAATAAATTTCATCTAGACCTCTGTCTACTTACAAAAACTATATTTGATCAGCATTAAATAATTTTCCTCTGGTGTCAGAAACCAAGATTTCTCTCTGTGGTTATGGGTGTGTTAGATCTATAACCGAAACAAAGAATAACTTTTTTCTTCTATAAAATCGTCATACCTGAGTTTGGAACCAGCCTTTTTTTTTCTGTGGATGAAAACTTAAAAATTCTCTTAAATGAAGATTGGAGTGTGATGTAAATCTCTGTTTGACTCTTCACTAAGGGCCATATGCAACTTTGAAGAGAGCCTGGGTGTTACAATGCATATTTTCAGAAAGGAAGTCCTGTGAGACCAAGTTTGGATGGATTAGGAAGTCACTACCTGCTGGTGGGCTGCAGTTCCTCCCTTTGCACCAGTGCAAAAAGAGCTGCTGCTTTGAGCAGGAGTCTTCTGGAAATAATGACCTCAGTGAACATCTGATCATCTCCATAATGTATTTTCTTTGTTATTGTGCTTTATCAGTGAGAAGCACAATCACTGTCCCTGGTTTGACATGAGGAAATCGAGGCACAGCACTGAAGAAATGAAAGCGGTAGCTGAAGAAAAGAGAAGAGAATTACAAACTCCCTATTCCCGGGGTGGAGATGGTGGGAGATGGCTGCTTCAGGCTGTGTCTGTGTCCATGAGCAGGTGGGAGCCTGCGGGAGAGGATTGTCAGAGGGAATGTGCTGGTGTGAGGAGCAGCTCCTCCCTGTGTGCTGACAGGGGGGTTTCATTTCAGCCCAGCTGCAGGAATGCACCAGGTGCCCTCCTGGGGGAGTTTTGTTTCTGCTCGAGGGCTGTTCTTGGCGTGAATTGTTAAAGGGAGAGAAATGAGAGGATGAGACGAGCATCTTCCAGGAGGGGTTTGGATACAGCTGGTTCTCAGCAGAGCAGGGGAAGTTGCAGGAGGAAGAGATCAGAGGAGAAAATATTTGAGAGAGGAGGATAAAAGCTTTCTTGATGTCTTTTCTGGTCTGTCTTCTCTCATTTTTAAGTTGATAGGATTTTCATAGCATTGTGGGGAGTGTTTCTGCGAAGTGAATTCAGCTTTCTTTGCTCCCTTTCCTGTGCTTTTATTATTGCAGGACGTTCCTCCTCACCAGGAATATTGATTAGCCTGGGAAATCCATCGTGAGCATTGTTAGAGTGATTTATCTCTATACATCTTGCATATTATAGTGATGACTGCCTTGCAGCACCAAACCCTGAGAGAAATTCATTCCAGGCTTGCAAAATGTTTCTGTAAAACAATAAAATGATTTCATCCAAAACTCCTGGGTAGTAATAAAGAGTAAAGTTTAATTAAAAATAAAAAAATCTGCTGATTCAATTTGCATGATATGTATATTAAATCCTCCGGGATTTGGCTACATTGCTGATCTCTTTTAATTGGGCTTAATTGATTACTAAGAGCAACCAAAAAATGTTTGTGGTATGTCTAGACTGACATTTACAGTTGAGTGCTAAACTCATTGCAATGGCTATTTAATTGATTTGAATGAAAAGGAGAACTTTTGCTTAATGATTTTTGCCTGTTTCATCTCATGGTGGCTCAGAGGTGCCACAGAGCTGATTCTGAAGCCTTGCAGTAAATCATAGGGTGATGACTTTCATGGTCTAGGATTAAAGATTGATGCTGCATAACTTCTCTGATAAAGCCCAAATATTCTCATTTACAGTAGGTACAACAAAACATATTTTTGTGTGTGCTGGTTTTTTCAGGATTTGATGCAAAGAGGAGGGATATTCAATAACCTAATTGCAGTTGTGTGTTAGGTTTTGGGTTTTAGGTACTGAACACTGTGTGTTTTTTTAAGCTTGTGCCCAACACTGCATGAAACTTATTTTTATTTAACAAGATTACTTTAAGCTAAAATTCTAGTAGAAAGTTATTTTTTTTTAAGTGTGTGGTAATTGATGGGTAGTTTTAACTTCAATGTCATGAAAAGTGCTTATTATGGTGATGCTTTTCTAAAGAATGTACTCACACACTCCTGTTTCTATTGAATGAAGCTCTAGAAAGATTAAATACATGTTGCTGGAGTGGAGCCACCTCTTGTCCAAGCCTCAATACACAGCAATTTCTTCTTTGCATGCCATTTTTAAATAAGCAGTTCCCCAAAAAGCTAAAAGAAAAAAAAATTCAAGTCAGTACAAAACATAAATTAATGGCATCTTTGGATAATAATATCTTACAGCACTCTTTAGACCTGCAGTTCCATTTTGCTGACAAAATCTTTCCAATCACCTTTTTTTCATGTACACTTGTCTGTCAGTGTCTAAATGCCAGTATTTAGCGCTCAGTGAAAAACAGGAGTGATTGTGCTCAATGACAGGACTGTTGAGAGAATTCAAGTTGTTTGGAGTTGCTGTAAGAAGTGAATTTCAGTAGCTTTATTACTGAGCCTCCATATTTTCCCCTGCCCTAATGTGCTGCTTTATCAGTTCATGATGAATTTTACGTAAAACATAAAGAAATGTGCTGAAACTGGAAAAATCAGTAAAAGCCAAAGACAGGACTTTGGAAACCCTAAGTGTTATTCAAGAAAGAGTGTTTTCCTGGAAAACTAAATTTTCCTGTGCACATCAGCAACCAAACAGAGCTGCTTAAACAAACCAAGGGATGAATGAAACTGTTGAGTTTGTGAGGTCCCCAGGATGAGGTGAGAGATGAGGAATCTGACTCCATGTTCTCAGAAGGCTGATTTGTTATTTTATAATATTATATTAAAAGAATACTATACTAAAACTATACTAAAGAAAGAGAGGGATACAGGCAGAAGGCTTAACAAGAATGAATAATAAAAACTCGTGACTGACTCCTCAGAGTCTGACACAGCTGATGGTGATTGGTCCTTAAGTAAAAACAATTCACATGAAACCAATCAAACATTGACCAGTTGCTAAACAATCTCCAGACCACAGTCCAAAGCAGCAAGCACAGGAGAAGCAATCAGATTATTTTTATTATTATATAATTTAGGTTATAGACATTGTGACTTCATCTTATGAATTAAAAAGAAAAACATATTTTCATGGATGCTGGCTTCTTACATTTTTGGAAATGACCAAGATCCTGAGTTTCTAGCAAAAAACAGAGTCCCATTGCTCTTCTTCCTGTAAACTTGTCACATCTCCCTTGAGGCTGAGCATAAATCTGTTTCCATAGCTTTGCCTCTGGTTAGTTTTTCTCTATGGGAAATTCTGTCCCATTTCTTCCAGGTGTGCCCAAAGTGCAGCAGGTGGAGATCCTTGCTGGCTGTCCAGAGCTGCACACAGGTCACAGGCCAGCCCTTAGTGCTTGCAGGACTGTGAGGAGCTGAATTCTCTTCCTCAGAGCACACAGGGAGATGTGCTCCATGCTTGCCTGTAAAACCCCTGCACTGGCAGCCCCACTCCATCATATTTAAAGTGTCAGGGATGAGTGGGAACACCCTTAGGTGAGTATCTTGTTGAGATACACCATTAGTGATCAGCTTCACAGTAGGTGATTCTCCCAGAGGTTATTTGGGGTTTTTTTTTAGCTTTACTCTTTGCAATGGGATTTTTTAGATATTATTTTGCTGGAGAGGTAATAGTATTTTCTTCCTTATTCTGACAGGAGGAAACAAAGTGATTAAGTGGCTAAAGTGAAAATGTCAGTGTTGCAGTAAATTTTGATATAGGAGCTGATGTTTGCTGCATGTTGCCCTGCACTGTAGAGATTTTGGATCCTCTGTGCTCAGCTCAGCCATCCCATTTGTGTGTTAGTGTTGTAGCACCTTGTGCTTAGTTGGAGAAGAAACTATGGTAAATAAGATTGCAAAAATTTATTTCCAGTGATTATCTTACTTTTCCTGATCACACAAAGCAGGAGAAATTAGATGTAATCTTTGTTTCTTAATGATCTGAGAATAGAGAAGGAGCTCCTTCCTAACTAAACTGGAAAATGGGTGGTCTGAATGCACATGTAATTCTCTTAACATCTGTGACGTGGTTGAATCCAAAGCAGTATGCACCTGAATAATCAGGTGTTCCCAAAAATGACAATCTCTTTTTTTCTTTTCTTCCTGCAGGATATATTTAGGGGAAACTAACAAACATCAAGGCTATAAGAAAATTCAGTTACTAACTAACACACCTATTTTTACATGAGCTGTAATAGGCGGCACCTTGCAGGGACATTTGCGAAAACAGACCTTTCATAAAAGCCTTGCACCCTAAATTTAGGTGAAGGGCAGAAGGAACTGATCTCAGGAGCACTAGTGAGAAAGACACTGCTTGGGCAGATGGGGGTAGGAGGGAGAACACCAGGCTGTGCCAAGAAAAATACCAGTAAACAATTCTAAATTTGTGAATTACATCAGTCTGATGTAATATATTGTCTATATGGGTGAATGGGGTCACTTAAAAATTGTCTTGTGGGTGCTCCAATGCAAATAATGACAATTTTAAGACGGGAAGGAGATGGGCTCTGCCCTTGTGCCCTGTGTCAGACTTGCTGTGCTTATTCCCAGTGGAGTGGAGGATGCTGACAGTGAAGTGGGTGTCATGCCTCATGGGCATGAAGGATAGACTTCCAGAGATGGATTTCTTGTTTTTTGGCGTTTCCATAAAATATCTATAAGACATGTGCCAAGTACATGCCAGGTCTAAAAAAAAATAAAATTACAGAGAGCATGATGTTAGGCATGTAGTGATCTCATCTACCAGAGATCCCAAACTAGGCAAATTCCTGTGTTTCTGGAAAATACTGTTTCATTGTGATCCTGAGGTTATTGGAACATTACAATTAAAATCAGGAGGACTTCTGACATGTGACTCAAGGTTATGCTTTCACCATAAATGTGCTGTCAAACCTTTGCTGAGTCTAATTACTGGTTGCATCAAGATGTCCCATGACAGTAGGATCAAAAGGTTCATTAAATGTTCTGAGGAAAATCTTTATTCTATCCATATTATATCTTCATTTTAATATCATCAAGGAAGCACTTCTCTTTCAGAGAAGAAAGGAAATATATATGTTGTTTTTCACTGTACTTGAGGTGTTATCAGTTGTTTTTCCTGAATTGAATATATGATCTTGATTTTTTTTGTTTTCTGTGTCCAGCTGTATTCTTTTGCTTTTCATAGATTATTTTGTGACACAGAAAATAAAACAAACACATACCTCTGTGAAATGGCTGGTTTTAACCTGTCTTTTTCAACACCTCCCCTTCTCACAGTCAGATCCTGTACTACATTGAAAACATAATATATCTGGTTTCCTCCTGTGTTTTTTTTGTTTTTTTTTTAATAAAAAAATTGCAGTCAATTCAGAACTCACTCTAGTAATGAATTCTTTAAAATGTTCTTCCTGGTGTACAGCTCTATGTTTGTCTCTGCTGGCTGCATTGTGTTCCTGGCTTTGTGGCTCTTGCCCTTTACTGGGGAGCAGAAAGGAGAGTGCTGAAATGCACCATGAGTGTTGTGATGTAATCTGTCATCTGGACAGAACTGCCATGGGGGGGATATAAAGCTGGTCTTCACAGAATAAACTTAGAACAAACTTAGATTTTCACAAAAAAAAAACCCTGAGATGTTCACAGAACAAACTTAGATTTGTGGTTCTGCCTGAAGACCAGCCCCAGGCTCAGTTCCATAAGCAGCTGTAGGACACCAACACAAAGCTTTGGGAATGGTCCCCATTTCATATGGAAAGAAAAAACCACTGCATGAATTGTGGGCAGCAAGGTTTGTGAACTAAAATTGACTCTTCACTTGTTGTCCTTTCCCTACTTTTTTGGCTTACATTCCCTTCAGTGAGGGACTAGTTCTGAAACTCTTTCAGAGACACCAAAAGCTCATCATTGTCTCTGCTTCCCTCATTTTGTTACCTGTGCTATTGAGCTGTTCCTCCAGTCACACTGGGAGAAGGGACTCAATGAAATGAGGATCTATTTTCATGCTAAAGGCTCTTCTGATTTTCATGATGTTTCTCTGGTGTTCCTCTCCTTGCTGCTCTTGGGGGAATAAGAAAACTGACACTGCTTTCCTGACTCTGCAGCCAGTGAGGCACCTGGCAAAAGCACATTTCTTACTGGTACACATAAACTTTAGTGGTGGCATCACAGAGGCTGATAATCACCAAAACACAGGTTTGGATTGTGTGAGAAGGAATTGCTCTTGCAGCAGAGTTTTGAGAGTGAGTTTGGGCAACTTCCTCTCTTCTGTGTCCACAGAAAGGCAGAAGAAATAGCTGAGAAATAGGGTTGAGATAAGGAGAGCAAGTGAAGTCTTGATGTGATCATCTGTAGGCAACATAACAATTACATGCTCTGGCACTTGGTTTTATTACCTGTCTTTTCCTTGTTTCTTCTAAAATCACAACTAAACCCAGTCTGCTCTGTGGGAGCTGCAGAGTCAAACTGCAAAGACAAGGGAATTCTAAAAACCTACTGGAGTTTTCTCTATATCAAACTAATTTAGGTTGATACTGAATATTGCAGTGATGAGCAAGCAAAGACAGAAAACTCATAAAGAGCTGAATCAAATATTTAAGAAAAATAATTAGAAATTTTATCTTGGGGTTGTAAAATGAGATCCTGGGTTAAAAATGAGAGCTAGGAAGTCTTGACTGTGTTCTTGACCTCCATGTTAGTTTTATTCATTTAATTACTAAAATAATCATTATTAAAAAAGACCAAGGTCTGTAATATTGGTGATGATGGACTACCACCTTGGTTCATCCATCCTTAGCCCTTGGAGTTTGACTTTTAAAAATGAAATGTTGACAGTGGTTCAGTCTGCATAAATATGGTTTGCTAAAGGTTGTGGTCCTAGAAGATCTGAATTAACAAATATAGGAAGGTCACTTCTTTATGGTTGTGAAGGTCAGTCTCATCTTTTTAATTTTATTAAATTTTATGTCTTTCTTTCTGCTACTGTATCTGCTTCATTATTTTATTTTGGCAGTGTTAGCTATATAGCTCTTCTGATATACTTTGGATAAATAATTATTATGTTGCATAATTCAAGAAAAGATCAGACAGGCCTGAATATTTGAGTGTCCTCTGTCCAAGAGGATGCAAATAATTTCCATTCGTTGTCATTAACATTAAACTTCTGAAACTCTTCCAAGGTTTCTCATCCCTTCCTCCAGCCATTTGTCCGGAGGAACTAGCAGGAGCTTTTGATTAACATTCAGATGACTCCTTTTTTGTTTTATTGACAGTTTCTGTGGTCTTTCAGCCTCATCACTTTTGCACTCTTTCCTTGGAAAGTGCAAAATCAATTTGGTTCAAATCTGCATCGAGCGTTGTGTAGTCCAGAGGTGGAACTCATGGTGTAACGTGCAAAGAACATTTTATCCTCTGCAGTTTTGCATACAGTAGGGCTGCTATTGGTATTGTATTGTATGCAGTTGGTTTGGATTTTTTTCCCCCTTCTTCTTTTCGTGCTCTGATGTGACTGTGTTGGCACAGGGGCCGTGGGGACATGGACTGCAGGGCTGTGCTTCCAGCCAGCCAAAAAACCTCCCCTTCTGCTGGATTTGAAATTGGCTTTGCTTTCCCAGCTGACTGACAACAGTACCACCCTCTGGTATGCTGTGGAGCAGGGAGCTTTCAGGGCTTTGTGCTGCAGGGATTTCATTTTGGATAGAATGAGTAAGCCTTGATTGGCCCTGAGTTTTGCACAGACTAATTGGCACTTGAGCACAAGTGGGGTGTTTGTCTCCCAAACTGGACATCAAAAGTCTCCAGCATATTTTGTGCAAGCCAATGCTGCATAGCTTAAAACTATAAAATTATAAACTTTAAATGGAAATCCTAATCCCAGTTATTTGGTCACCTGAACTAACAATTCAGTAAGCATGGGAAAGAAAGGATCTTTGAGAGTTTTCAAATAGAGATGATACTGTAGGTGAGCCCAGGAGCCTGTAAGCTTCCACATTTCTGACAAGTGACATAACAAAATACTGTTGAGCTGAAAGAACAAGAGGAAAACAATTTATAAAAATATATTGAAAGGAGAAAAGTCTGGCTGTGAAAAATGCACTGTTCTCTTTTTTTAATTTCCCTAAATTCTGGTTAGCTAAGTGCCTCCATGCTGGAATAGAAAGTGGCTGGTAAAAAGCTTTTATGTAATTTAATAAAAAAGACAGCAGTATATGCTGGAGTAGAAAAAGCATCCAAGGTTTCTTTTTGCTGGAATGTTTGATTACAGCACTATTGTAGAGTTTTATCACACTACAATTACAGGTACCTGAAATACCCTGTGCCTGATAACAGCTCTTTCATACAGTTTAAATGGTGTTCTTAAATGGTTGCTGTTTTGTGATGCTCTGAAATACCTGTTCTGTTCTCAGACCAAAAGTTTCAAAGGTGGCCTGTTTGACTTACAGCCTAATTCCCACTAAATTTGGGTGTTTGCAAGATGAATGGTGACATCTAGTCATAAGGAGCTAAAATTTATTTTTAATGGTACTGATAGATGAATGCAAGTAGCTGTGGTTGTTAGTTCCATTCCATTAGCAACTTCTATAAATTTTTGGGAGGAGTGTTCTGTAAATTGGTGACAAATGTGCAATCAAAAACTTTCTTCACCAAGGCCAAGTTGTGCCAGGTGCCTCCAAAATAGTCTTGTGAGGTTTTTGTTTGTTTGTTTGGTCTTTTAGTGTTAAAATATCCCAGTATGGGATGGCAGGGCTGTAAGAGGGAGGCAAAAAGAATTGTCTGAGAAGATGATGTGGAAAGTATTGAGATTAACTGATTTAGCTTTGTTCTTTCTGCTCAAATGAAAGGCTCTTCCAAGCCATGATCTGGAGTGCCCTGAGCTGCCTGGTGAAAGCATTATTCCTTGGATTTCATTTCAGATGCTGTCTCAGGATGTAAAACCTCATGGAGTGAAAATATGTTTTTAGCCTCCTAAATCCTTTGATGTTTCTGTGGTTCATAATTACAAATTTTAAGCTTTTAGCTTTTCCAATTTGATGCTAGGAGAAGTAGGCATTGCAAATCTGAGTTGGTGTGCTCTGGAGGGAGGCTTTGTGCCTGATTTGTATAGAATGTGACTGGAGCTGAGGCTCTGGCTGTGTTCTGTGTTCTATGACTGTGAGAGACAAGGGAAAGACAAAAATCTGCTTTCTGCTGTTCAGCAGAGCACTTAAAACATTAATGTACCAGAATCCCAAGACTAAATGGAGAGAAAATTGTAATACCAAAGAATAATATCTAATAGCCTTTGGCAGATCTTCACAGCTGCAGGGTTTCTAATGGCAAAAAAGAAAAAAAAGCTGCGCACTCTAATAGTCCTGCACTGTTTTTCCTGGGGCATCTGTGTATTTGCCAGTGAGGAGAGTTTGTGCCCAATTTTTTCTTTTTGTATCTAGTTTGATATTTTTATTGTGATCCTTTTTTTCAGATTCTTTTAATGGGTGTGTGTAAGGCCATATAAGCAACAGCAAAATCTTGAGAGCCATTAGGGTAGAAAATATTCTCATGATTGAATAGAAACTCCATTTCTAAAACTTAGCTTAGGGAATATGCTCCTCAGTGCCTGCTGTGCTGTTTGAGCCCTGAAGAATCTGAAATAGTCAAATGTTAACTCACTGTACATTGTGTGCACAGAAATTTTATGACTTCAGTTCATCAGAATTTTTCTTTAAGGCTGCATGGCAGTTTCTTAATTGCTGGAAGGAGAAGTGAATGTAACATGTGAGATCTGCTGGGAAAAAAGTGATGGTCCTGGTTCAGCATCAATTCAGGATTTACTAGGAGTTTGGTATTAAAATATTTATTTGGCTCTAAATTAAAGATTTTATTACATTCAGCTGTAAGCCTTTGGTTCTGGCTTGTAATTCAACTGACAGAAGCTTTCTTAGAGCTTTCTTAGGATTTAAAAGGATTTATTAACTTTGTATTAATCCAACAATTTAACTAATTAGATTATTTGATTCAAATACAATATTGAAGTCGACTCTCTGGATTTGCCTTGATTTGATTGCTATGCTGCTTTATTCCTGATTTAATGTACAGTTATTTGCATTAATACTTGGGGTTTGGTTTGTTTGTTTGTTTGTTTTCCCCCACTCCCTCTATCAATAATAAAAAAAAATTAATATGAGGTTATATTTCTTTCAAGAAAAGTGGAATTTCTGATGACTTGGTTAGAACCCTGAACCAGTTTTGTTTCATTGGACAAATGCTTTCTCATATTTGGTGACAAACCCTGGGACAAACTCGGCAGCAATCCTGGACACAATTCTGAGTGACAGGTATGTCCCAGTTTATAAGAAGTAAAGAATTTACATCACCTTGTGTTTGCTGAGTCTGCAGGCATTAAAAAAATTGCCATTGATTTCATTGTAATAGAAACTTCATCCCCTTATAAGTTAATCCATTTCTATTTAGGTATTTATTCACTGATAATTTTAGGTTATTTTTCATTAATATCTGAATTGCAAATCATCTTAGAGTTTTCAGTCATCCTTGGGACTCTGTTGCTGCACTGTGTCTGTGTTTATTCCATGAGGGCAAGATTTTATTCAAGAAATGTGAATGTGATAGCATCCTGCTCATAAATTGGGAAAGAAAT
The DNA here is from genome assembly GCA_039654755.1 of Calcarius lapponicus. NCBI lineage: Eukaryota > Metazoa > Chordata > Aves > Passeriformes > Fringillidae > Calcarius > Calcarius lapponicus. The sequence continues at coordinate 18,839,756 of CM077470.1, read as the reverse complement.
CTAATAGACAAGAATCCTGTTTCTTATACTGTTAGTTTTTCTGATTTTTTTTTTTTTTTTTTAGTATCCACTATAACACTGAAAATAGATGAAGAATATTCAGGTTCAGAGGACAAGTTTTATGACCAGCTCAGTCCATTGATTTGGAGGAGTCTTTTGCTGAGCAGTTTTCTGCATTGAGTATTCTTCAACACAAAGGTTCTTCCCTGTGCCCCCCAGAGGAGGGCTCAGAGCAGTGTGAGCCTGGCTGAAGGGACATTTTGTCCCTGTGACTTCCTTTGTGCTGGGGTTTTAATGAGAAGCAGTGCACTGCCCTGGCCAGAATGGCCCAGAATAAATAACCACTGCACTGGAGAAAGAACATTTTCCACAGCGGATATCTGAGTGTGTAATGCTGAGACCTCATCAGTGTCTCTTCTTTCAGACACAATGTTTGGTTATTACTGCTAATGACAGTGAGTTATAAATACTGGCTGTTCAGTGAATATTGCCAACTCTCTCCTGTGCTGGAGGGGATTTTTTGGTGTATTCAGAGTTTTGTGACTGTTGGTTTGAAGGTCCAAGGATCAGTGAGAAAAGACTGTCAGGGCATATGGATGGAGAGCATTTCAGAAGGCTCTGATCAAATGTTTTCTTCTCAGATTCTTCTTCAGCTTATTAGTAACTATTTTCTGAGTCAAACAAGTGTTTATGGTTCAATAGCATTGTATCCTACTGTATTTTACTATGTGGCTTCATGGCAAGAAAAGCAGCTGAAAATCAATCTTCTATATAATTAAAGCGGAAGGAAACATCTGAAGGACAGTGAAGTTTTTTTCATCCCCACTAGTTTGTCTTTATTTTTATCTCTAGCTCTAACAAAGCTGTTTGTATGATAAAGTATACTCTTTCTTGGTATAGAAGTGTTTTCTTTGATACATCTTCACTATTGTGTCTACAGCTATAGGACACTGACTTCAAGGCAATTAAAATTCATGAGGAAAGCATAATGGACCTTCTTTTGAATGGTTGGGATAGTTTAAGGTGCTAGTCAAGGAAATGCTAATACAAGTTTAATTCAAAAACTTGAAAAGATGCATCTTGAGATGGAAAGAAGTCCTTCAGTGGTAGTACACTGGTTTATGTCAAAAAAGTTCTTTCTTATATTCGGCACTCAATGTCCAAAGCATTATCTGTTTCTAAGAGTCAGCTACTTTAAGGATTATTCAAAAATTGAATAAAATGGCCCCTACTTTAAAATGGGTAGGGCTGCACACAATGTGATGGTTGAAGAAGAGCTTATAAAAATAATTTTATAAAGAAAAATATTTGTATTTACATGTTGTAAAGTAGTACTTCTGTGGGTGGTTGAATTTTATAATTGGTTTTATTATCTTTTGTTAGCAGAGAAAATATTCTTTGCAATTGCTCACTGGTAGCTGAGTAAAATAATTGATTCAAATTTTTTTTGTAATTAAAGATGGTAATCTTTTCTTACCTTATTACTAATGTCATATAATATGCTGACCATTAATTTGGTGCTTTGGGCAATTGGAAGAGTATTTTCCCTCATAATTATTTTCATATATTTTCTGGGGAAGAAATAAAAAAAAAAAAGGATCATATGTCTGTGATTTGTGATTTTCCTGGTTACTTTTCATACTTTAGACAGAAAGAAACTTTCAGTCTGGCAGCAGGCAATAGGGTATTTTTCAGTATTAGAGCAAACTGAAGGAGTTCACCTCCATGCTTGCTACCAGAACCTTTGTGGTTGCACATCCAATCAGTTTAACAAGCAGCATTCCATGCTATTTCACTTTATTTTTCTTACCCAGTCTTCTGCAATGCAAGAGATTTAAACTAATTAAAAAACCCTCAAAATACAGATCTAGGAGAAGTAAAGAAAAAAAAAATTAAAACCATGCTTGGAGTCCATCAGTAAGAAGAAATAGCCCATACAAAGCAGATTCCCAGTTTATATATCAGAACATTTTCTCTTCCTGTACTTTGGAAGATAGAATGGAAGGCTGTCCAGGAGAGGGAACAGCTCATGAACAACTGAGTGAATGAGTTCTATATTGCAGTAGTGAATTTTACATCATTTAGTGAAATTCTGTGATAAACCCACATTATTAAATATTATGCTGCATTACTGCAATGAAAAACTATTCATGTGATTAGCATTTTCTTACTGCATACTGAGCACTACTTTATTGAAAAATCTCTGCTATTATAGAACAATTTTCATCTCATAAGAATACATCCATCAGAACAAAACTGCTATAAAGGTTAGATATAACTAAATGGCTCGAAATTTAGAAGCTCATTGTGTGCAGAAGAAAGGACAGTGGGTGATAAAGAAGAGGAAAGAACAAAGTGATTTGTATATACAAAGGCCTAAACGAAGAACACTGATCAGAGTGTGAAATGTGGCTTAAAAGTCATCACACTTGCATTGCTTCTCCTAGCCATTTTCAATTTGATGAGTTAAGTAGATTTGTTGAAATGATTTCATAAATAAAATTCTTCCTTTTTTTTTTTCTCAGTTAATTTTGTGGAGTTTTGGGTATTAAAATACTTTATATGAGAATTTTTTAACGCTTTTAGGTGCATCACCAGACTGTCAATGCTGTGTTAGATCAATGGAAAGCAAGGGCTAAAAGGCTTTTGTGGCCCAAAAAACCAAGTAACCAAGGGCCATTGTGGAAGCTGATGGCTGAATGTGCCAGTCAGCTGCTGGTCTTTAATATCAGGGGAGTTCCTCCTGCTCTTTAGCAAAAATATGCACATGAGCTTCTTGGGATGTGAGAAACAGAATGAGGCTTTTAGAAATTCTGGAGTCAAACAGAAGGTAAGAAAAATACTGGAATCAAATGCCAACAATAAATGTTGAAGTGAGTTTTTTGGGTTTTTTTTTTACAGCTCCAGTAGAGTGGTTGTAGTTGTACACCAGGGTAGGGTTGGGTGGGATGGACATTAATTCTTAGGTTTTTAGAATAATCTCGTGTAGGAAGGAATTTGGAATGGCTGAAATCTGTCTGTTTTAATTTTTAAATATCATTATTCTGTGTAAGCTGCAAGAAATCATTGCGTGCATGGTAAGCTGCTTACCACAAAATCCTTATAAAAAATAGATGCTGTGAATTTATAGTAGTCACGCAACAAATGCTCACACTTTTCACTTATGTGAGCTCATTTGGTAAAAATAATTTGATAAAAATAATTTGCTTACTAACTTAAAGACCGCAGAGGGGAAGATGCAGCAGCAGTGGTGATTTTTGGGCTCTTAAAACCACGTTAAATTATAAAAATATTGTTCCTTGCTACTTGGGGTGGTCATGACTGTTATGATCAGTCCCATCATAAAGATAATCTGCGCAATTAAAGGACAGGGTGAAGAGACCAGCTTTTGGATCTAATTATTTTTGTGTTTTTCTCTAAACTCCTTTGTCACAATATTGAATTGCCCTGCAGGTATGATTGTATTTACCTATGCTGGAATGAAAAAGCTTTTTTTTCCCATTTTAATAGCTGAAGAAATGAGTCAGAGTAGGAGTGATAAGTCTGCCAAGTGAGACCTCTATATTAGTGTAAGAGATGGAACCACAGTATTTTATATCCCAGACTTGTATCTTTGCCCAGGGGTAATGAACCCCTTGAATTGACTCACTCTCCTAAACCATGAAAAGCAAAAACGTGGTACAGGACTTCATATACCCTGCTCTCCCTCCTGCCTCTGCTAAGGGACAAATACACCTGAAATGCCAGAAAGACCACATTGCTTTTCTATCCCATGTCCCTGTAGGAAAAACCCCATCCAGCCAGGATAATATTCCTGGTTTCTATGCACAGAGAGCATGGCTGCCAGTTTTTCTGTCTGATCTTATCTCTGTGGCACGTTGCAGTGATGATAAGGCAGCAGAGAAGTGAGAGTTGAGAAATACAACTTCTCTCTTTATGGGGATTTGTTGCAAAGCTGCTTCTGAAAGAACATCATGTACATGCAGAACTTGTGGTACTGGAGTCAGCACAGAGAACTTCGTCACTGATTTCAAAGGCTCAAAAAAGCAAAGAGGGGGAAGAAGTTAATCAAAGATCAGTTCCAAGAGCTATTAGCTTTGGCTCTGACCACAGAGGTCATTGCACTGTCAGTTTTCTTTCTTCATCATCTCTCAGTCAGGTCTGTGCTCGCCTTTACAAGAGGAGTGAGTTGTGTAAAACACAGAGTAAGATAAGTCTGAAATATCAAAGCCTTTCCATTTAATGTCAGCCTCTGCTTTTCTTTTAGGTGGCAAGGTTAAAGGGGAGTCTCAAAACTCCAATGACTTACTTTCCTTTCTTTCCTGTTAATTAAAAGGCCACTCTTTAAGAACTAAGTGTCTGACCCACATAACAAATCTTATTAATAATCATTTTGTGAACAGGACTCTGTAATATTTTTCTAAGTATCAGAAATTAATTTGATATTAATTTTGTTATTCCAAGGTCATTATAAAATTTTTTGCTTGTGCATAATTAGTATTTCTTTCTACCGCTAGGGGCAGTAAATGACACAGAGCAAAGGAAGACTTCTACACCTTGATTTGTATTCACTCCTACCAGCTCTAGCCCTGTCTGTCTGATTTTAGTGGAGTTCCTCTTGATGAATAATAGGGAATATTATACTTTGCAAAACACCTGTGAACAAATGTGTGGCCATTTTAATCCTGCACTTTGCAAACATCTGCACCAAAGGCTCAGGCTTGCAAGCTCTTAAGCACAGAAACATAACTTTTCATGTGAATCACCATATTGATATTTGTGAGCCAATTTAGATGAAACATTGCAGCCTTTACACAACACTCAGGATCATAATACAAGTGCAGTTGGAAAGGGCCAATTTGTTATACCAGGAATCTCCAGGAATTTCCACAATGAATATCACTTGTCAAATATTCCTGATTGCTCTGTGTTTATCATTGTCTTCAAATATTTGCAAATAGTGTGGGATTAAAAACAATACAACAAATAAACTTCTCTGCTTTGATGCCTCAAAAAGCTGCACAAACCCAAATTACATTTGTTTTTTGATGAAAGACTCTTACCAGCCAAAATGGATCCATTTATCTTGAAAAAAACAGTATTTTGATCCTTGTTTGGTGAAAATTGTATTAAAGATTGAAAGGCAGTCTCTTTTTCTTTCATGGATAGATGTTGGTCAGTGCCATGTAAGTTTGGAACAGTGAATATTAGGCTGATGGAATTATAAAATGTTTATTATATGATATTGTCTTTTAAAAATGTTATTGTAGTATGTTTGTTTTGCCAGTAAATCTATTCTAGCATAGAGCATATCAACCAGCTACCACTACAGAATTCAGTGGCAGGTGCTAAAATCCCAAACCCCTAAGATATTTAATGATTTGGTGGTTTGGTTTTGGGAGTCTGTGTTTTGTTTTGTTTTGTTGTTTGGGTTTTTTGCTTTGAAAGATTCACTGGCTTGGTGCTGAAGATTTGATGGATTTGGGGGAACAAAATGGGCAGACAGGTGTGCACTTGCTTCACTGAAATTTAAATTAGTTATGAATTCTCAGGAATGAAATCAGCTCTTTCTGTCAGGAGTGGAATTTCCCACAGAAATGCAGCTGCAATTGCCTGTGGTGAAGTGAGTGTTTGTTTTTGAAAGAACTGAGATCTTAACACAGTCAGAAGGTTGCCTGTAATGTATGTTTAATTGCGATGGTGGAGGCCAATTTTCTTTTGTGCATTTGGAAGCATATTTCATGGTTAATTTGTTTTTCAGGGTACAGAAACTCCAAGCATGCCTTCCCAGTCCCCAGATGGAATCCTTGACGAGGTGGAGCACAGGGAGCCCCTTAGGGCTCAGGAGGAAATCAGGCTGCCTCCTCTGTAGGTTGAGGTTATGAGTGGTCAGTATTCTACCACTGCCTCCAGCAGCACAGTTTCTGCTCTCTCTCTGTCAAGGGTCTCTAATTCTGGGCAGCCATTCAGCCACACATTATTTTTCATTTCAAAGAGCTTTTCCAACCATCCTCTCTTGTTTTTTTTCACCTGTTTCTGTAACCTGTACTTGAGATGGAGGATTTTGGCTGTAGTTCTTAGACTTTAGTGCTGAGAGACTAAAACACAGGCTTTGATTGGCTTTAAAGCTTTGTTGTCTCTAGGATATGTTTCTAAACACCTAAATTCCACCTAGTCTGTGGATGCTTATCTGTTCTGTAGTAAGAAAGGTGGATGTAAATGGGACACTTGAGCCCATGACTCCTTTTCAGAAAAATATTGTCATTTTAAGCAAATTATTTCATTCTCACAATAACCAGAATAGCAGTATCCATTTAAAATGGATTAAGAATTGGCTGATTGACAGACTTTAAAATGTACCTGTCAGTGAGAAGTCAAAATGTCATCAGAATGGTTTGAATGGGGCTGCCCATGCGGGAGCTGTGGGTCCCACACTGCCCAGTTTGTTCAGCAGGGAGCTCAAAGGATCTCTGCTGCTGAAATCTCCTGTCAATGATGCTGAGATACTCATGAGAGTAACAATAATCTGTATATCTATGTCATATAGAGAAACAATATATGCACTCCAATAGTATTTTGTATTTCTTTAATACCTGTAGTCCTAGGGAAGGAATGGGTGTGCTGCGGTCATACTGCTGTGTTGCATTTTAGAAACCAGTGGCTCTGAGAAAGGTTCACCTGTAGGAATTAGCAGGGACATGTGAGTTTCTAGTGTGGTGTTCTGGCAAAAAAAAACAAAACAGCTCAGGGAAGTGGAACCAGCCCACAGCTCCTGCAGCTGTTGAGCAGGAGCAGAAGCAGAAGCAGAGAGGTGACACTTCCAGCTCAGGATGTGGAATTGGCAGGTTCAATACAGGAACAGTTTTTCCAGTTGAGAGATCCCCAGCTTTGGAAGCATTTTTGAGGGGACATAGGGGATGGAATATAAAATCTTTAAGGAGAAGCTGGATTTTAAAAATGGTTTTTTTTCTGTATTCTGACTGACTATTATTCAGTTACTAGATAGAAAGATTTTCTGTCCAACTGACTGTGAACAAAAGCGTCTTCTACTCAGGTTGGAAGGATCCCTGTCCATTTTCTGTCTGTTTTCAAATGCCTGGATTGAGAAACACAGAGGACTTCAGCTGTGGGACAGATGATGTATTGATCTGGACAGGGGCCTGAGTGCAGGTAGACATACTGTTCATCTCTGTTCCTGTAATCAATGTACAGAAGCTATAGCACCTGGAAAAAGGTGACATTAAAAAGTAAATTCATTTGCCATGTAAGATTCCCAGTGTTTAGGAAGTCATTGGGGGCTTTCAGGATCACAGTTTTTGCTTCAGGTCATAAGGAATTGAACACATTTATTTGGAAAACTGAAGGCTCAGTTCTTCATTCTGGTGACCCAAAAGAAGTTGATTATACTCTTCTGAAAATTCATCCATATCCATTACCAAGTGAAGCCTTTTTTATTGCATTATTGTGTCACATTTTGACAACTAAATAATTCTGAACACTATTCTCCCAGAGAAGGAGAAAAGAAAATGTCTCAGAATGATTGGCATCTCTCTATCTACTAAGTGCAGAGCGCATTAAAGTGATAGATGATTTTTGTACAAGTTACTGAAAGTGGAGGCTTCGTTCAGGGAGTGTTGCCAATAGCTCAGTGTGGTGAAAGGCCATGGTGCAGGAGCATAGCCTGGCCAGGTGACCTCCCATAGACTTTGTGTTTAAAGAAAAACCACAAAAAAACCCCAAAACCAAAAGCAAGCACTTGTGCATTATGTCGTTGTTATTGTTATAACTCACATGCTGATTATAACTTCAAATTTACTAAGGAAATCATAGGTTAATCAGGGTGTTGAAATGTCAAGGTGCACTTTGTGGTTGTCAGAATCCATCCCCTTCAGTTCTCATGTTTATGGTGCCCACACTTGGGCAAGGCTCATGCAGTGAATGTCTCTTCTCTGAAGCCTCTGCCTGAATGAATGAAAGAGAATGAGGAGAAGAATTTGTGGCTTGCCTTTATTCAGGTCCTTTATATCTGTGGACCTTTTTTCCCTAAGACAATTGAGTTGTTTTTTTCTCCTCTAAGATTTGGCTACTCTTCACAGTGCTCACAGAAAACTGCTACTTGTTTTTTTGTTACTGAAAGATCTGGATTGTTGAGTAGCTGTCAGACCTGCTTTTATCCTATTACATCTTCTCAGGGAGTTAAAAGTGCAGTTTGACATCTAGGGGGAAAAATCTAAAACCTCATTTTCAAACATTTCTTTCTATCTTTCATGTTCCCAGAATGGCTTTGTTTGTTCTCCTTTTTTTTCTTAAAATCATAACAGCCATGCAGAATGTTTCTGTCTGTTTGTGTGCTAGAGTATTGCAGTGATAATCAGTAGCCAGTCCAAAGGTGCCTGTGGGCAGTGAAACCACAGAAAAGGTGTGATCACCTGCCAAGGGACACCCTGGTACTCTTGTGGCTGCTTGGCTGAAATACCATGGCACTGCTGAGGACAGCACCTTTTCCCCTTGCATGCTTGCAGATGTTGTGTTGCTGCTCCTCATGGGAGTCTGGGTTTAGTCAGTGAACCACAGACCTGGAGCACTGTCTGGGAGCTGGAAACTCAGCATGGGTCAGCCATACTCTATGGAATCTGCAAGTTTCTAAAGAAACTAGAAAAAAACCCAAAACCATATACTTCCATATGCAGGACACTCTGCTGTGGTGCTGCCATGTGAAAATCTCTCTTCAGACTAACCTTGGGACTGACATTTAAAGATGACCACAAACAACAGAGATCAAGAATTCCTACATTTGGTTTCATCAGTTACTTGAATTTGGAACTATTTTCTAATATCAGTCTGCAGCGTATAGGGACTGGGCTGAAATTTGATTTTTGAAAATCTCCCAATTGCCAACTCCTCTCTATCTGTGGTGCTGCACACTGAAACGACAGGGTTATATAAGTTTGCCTCTTGAAAGGACAGAACAAGTGGCAAAGACAAGAAGTAACTAAAGATATGTCTAAGCTGAGACATAAACATGAGAAATTCGCACCAGTGCTTAGAGAATATTTTGCTCTAAAGAGTGAAATTCACTTTCACAGGAAGAAGGCAGACAACAGAAGTGCTGCTTAAAATATATTGAAAATATGCTTATAAATTCTGCATAGCATTTCTGCCAGCACCCAGAACACAGGTAAACATCACCTGTATTTCCAAATAATACTGGCAATTTTTCACCACGTTCTTTTTTTAAAGTACATCTTGGAGGTTTAATTGGTAGATTAAACCCACTCAAACTGCAAGATTTGATCTGGCATGGTTACTGTTTGTATCTTTAAAAATAAAACCTTTATAAATAAAAGTCACATCCAGAGCTAATGTAAATTTGCATAGTGTCAATTAACTTAATGATAGCATTATAGTGAATTATATTACTGATGTAATTGTGTTATTTATTTTTAACTTTGTACCTTTAAGCTGGCAGAGAGAGAGGGATTTTTTTAAACTATGATAGGAGAAGTTCTTAAATGTCAGCAGAACTAATAACATCTAATCATCTTAGATTATCACAAACTTTTAAATATTGCAAAATCTAGAGCTTCGAACATGACAGTTGCAGAAATGTTTGGAAGCAAAGATATTGGCTCTTCCTTTTTAAAAATCCTAACTCAAATCAATAACTATCTAGAGCTCCAACTTGAATCAGTCTCTCTTGATTAGGTGAAATTACCCTGCCATTGAAACCAATTGGAATTGCTGAAAACTCTGTTTTATTCTTCTGTTGGTTGCTGTTATTAGTCTGTCTCAATGGCTTCTGTCAGAATCGAAGTGTATCCCCACTAGTGGTGATAAAATAGATTTCACTGCTAGTGAGGGACTAAGTGATTGATATTTAGGAGTGAAGCATGCCCTGATAACTCACGCCTTCCCCCTTTTCAAGCTTGGAATACATCATTTGAGGGGGAGCTGAAAGTGAAAGAGGCATAAATTTGTGGGAGAGATACATATGGGGATGAAAGGAATTTGCTGTACTTTTTCTCGAGCCTCTGGAGATGGTACAGGAAATTATTTATTATTCATAGCAATTTTGCAATCAAAGCTGAAGGCAGAAAAATATGTGATTAATAGACTGTTCTTTAAGCAGATCACCAATAGGAACAAACAAAGATAATGTGTAGGAGGTATTCCCATCTGCACATAAGTATTAAATATTATTGAAAATTACATTTTTCTTTGTCTCTGCTTCAACTGTATATCAAATAATAAAACTTAGCCCTCCTTGAGCTCCCACCTCAAGCTTCCCTATGTCTATGTGTGATCACCGCAATAGTTATATTATTGCTCGATACTGTGCTTGGTGCAATTGATCTTAGCCCACTTATTGCTATTGATCAGAGTGGATAGGATTTCAGCTGAGCTCAGAATAGTTGTATTCCCTCCCAGCTTGTGATTTCATGCACGTTTGAGGGACACGATAGCTGCTTTATCCGAGCACACTGCAGTTCAGCAGGTGTTATCACGGGTGGATCATAATGGCTTTGCATCTTAGTTTGGTGACATAAAGCTGGTGGGGAGAAACATAACGAGAGCAGTCAAGTGTGAGCAGCTGCTGTGCTCTTCTGGAGACAAACAGCAAGGAGCACCACGGCTCCTTGCTCCTCCGTGCTGCGGCACCGGCGTAAATCACCGCCGCGATTGGGATAATGCCCGCTGGCCACGATGGGCCCCCATTATGACACCCTGGGATTTCCAGCCTCCCACTGTGTTTGGGAAGGTAAAGGTAATTCTGCAGATAGCTCAGGAGAGATATTCTTCTCTGCTTGTTCTGGTAGCTGGAGCTGTGTGGGGTAATTGTTCGTAGGAATCCACGCGTGAAGCGATGTTACCTTTGTAAGGTGCCAAAATTGGCTGTTTCAATAGGGGCAAGCTTGTAATGTTTACAGCTGTAGTGTGCTGTAGGATGCAACAGACCTATATTATCATATATAGGAATATCTTTTTCAGTATGATAGCAAAAACCTGCTAAATGATAATCTTTACAACATAATTGCCTTCCCTGTGGCAGAAAGTGGCGTATATAAGGACAGTTTTTGAGTCAAAGAGCAGTACTGCTTGCAGACTTTATCCTCGCAAAGTATAAGAGCTAAGTCTGTATTAGAAGACCATTCTTAACTCAAATGCCCTTCCAAATCTTTCTGTGCCTTTCCACATTATCATGGGACTGTCCTTGGAAATCCTGAGCATTCAGTTCTCACTGTCTGCCTGCTCTCAGAAGTACTCCATCATTTGTGGTGATTCTGTATCTAATGTACAGATACCAACTTTACTTTTCCATGTTCATGGCCATTTTAATATATCACAGCTGATGCTGTGCCTGAAACCTTGGTCATTATTCATTCTTCTTTATTCATACTCAAAACCAGGTGATGATCACTCCTGGAAGTGGAATTAAGTGATGTCCTTTCAGACAGCACAGCCTGGAAATCCAGGGAAGGAGCAGAGCATACTGTGCAGCCAGCATTTCTGAGAATGTGTTATTGCTAGAAACAAAAGTAACATGAATTATTTACCTAGAAATATTAAACTGGCTTGAGATCACTGCTGGAAATAGAGGGAGTTCTGGGCCTTGTGAATCATTCATGAAGCTTTATTTAGGAGACTTCTTTTTTGTCTTTGCAGATCACTGAATCGCATTTTATAACTTTCAGGATGTTTCTGTGGGTTTCATTCTACTTATAATAGGTAGGGTTTCTTTCAATGCTTTGTAAGGAAGCACAGATCAGTAAAGTTGCATTTTTATGTTTGCTTTTTTCACACATCAGGAGGTATGGAAAGGGGCAAAGTGGTGTGGGGAAGGAAGAGGAGATGTGTTATAGTTTCTGGTTGATCATATTCTTTGTGCCATGTTTGCAGACCCTGGGAGCTGAGGCACCCCAATAACTGAACCCAGGGATAGGATGGCCTTTAGCTACTCCTGAGGTTTTCTCTGCAAAGAGTGCTCTAATGTTTACTTAATGCTGCTTAATATATCCAGAAACTTGTTTTCCTACATGTGAATATTTACACTCTTAATATTTGGTGATGCTCCAGCTAATGCTGACTCTTTAATATTCAAATGTGGGCTTCTAATACTATTCTTGGGACTTTTAAAGCTTTATTAGTTTCAAAGTCTGAAAGTAACATTGCTGTAGGAATAAAAGGGGAAAAAAGCTCCATTAGTTACTTTGGAACCCTAATGCAAACACTTGGTGCTTTATGTGGTGTCATGGTGAGCAGTGGGGCTTTTCCTCATAAATCCTCTTCTAAAGGAAATGAGGTAAAACCAGGGGGGAAAAAAAAAGGAATCCTAGGTGGATTTAAGGAAAAGAAGATAAACACGAGAAATATCAAAACCTCTCAATTCAGAGAAGAGGTCCTCCTCTTTCTCCGATGAAGGAAGAGCTGTGATGCTACTTGCCATGAGAGGCAGAGGAACAAGAGATCACAAGGACACCCTGAGCCCTGCTCAGGGACATGGGGGGTAGAACACTGAAAAAACACTTAAATGGCACTTACAGGCAGTTTAATTCCACAACAGCTCATCTTGTGAAAAATACACAGCCCAGCAGGTATAATTTTACAATGTTTCTTCACATTTCTTATAAAATCTCTGGTGATACGAGGGATTTCTCAGGCATACTGCTCTTTTCAAATATACATTTAATAAAAAGCATGAAACAACCAAGATCTGTTGGTGTTAGTCAGATGAGTCACCTTTTTGTAGCACAGGTCAGATAATTTTTGCGTTCAATCCGACTTCTTGCTGCTGGAAATGATACATTTGTAAAGGAAAAAAAAAACCCAAACTAATGAATAAAATGGATTCTTCTACCGGGGAGGCTTCCTCTACTTTGTGGCCAAGATTTTTCTACCCCGTATCAAGACAAATCAATCTATTTGATTTATCTATAAAGGAAAAGGAGAGTACAAGTGACCTGCAGACCTTTGCATCCTCAGGGAGAGAATGCAAAAAAAAAAATCTAAACAATAATTAATTCCTACTGATAGTTTTAATTGTTTCTAACCTGCAACAGTAGTGAGGAAAGGGTGGCTCTTAGTTCTCTGCTGCTTGCCCAGCTGGGGACTTGTGGGGGTGCATATCTCTGAAGCAAGAGGCTTTTAATCATCCAAAGTAGAAATGGAACATATTGACCTATAGAAATCCCTCTAAAAGAAGTTTGTTAGTATCAAATGTATATACAATGCTATATGTACTTATGTTGCCTGTGGAAATACACCGATTTTATCCTAAAGTTAATATTAGATTTCATCATAGAATTTTTTTAGGGCATCTCCAAAGAAGAAGATAAATTGTGTTTCTGCATTTCATTGTGTGCACAGAGTTGCCATCTCTGTGAGTTATGTTTTCCTCTTCAATAAAGTTGAGACAATTAGAGGGAGAAGTGGAATTGCTCCAGCACCTGTGTGACTGGAGCCTCTCTGGAAGCCTTTCCTTTCACAGGACTGATTGATCCCAGACCTAATAGCAGTTCTCAGTTCTTTTTCAAGAGTGTCATGTAATTAAAGCAAGGTTTGGCTCCTATGGCTGCTGAAGTGATTGTTTTTTGCCCTTGCTGATATCAGTATGAAGCTTGCTCATTTTCAGCTAAAAATCTGACAATGTTTTGCTATAGCAGCTGAACTGAAGAAAGAGAAAGGGAGGTATGTGCATTTATGTAAAAAATGGTGATTGTGGGTTAGATGCTTAAGGTTTTTTTTTAATGGGGAAACTTTGAGGTAAATGAGGTTTTAAGTTATTTTGAACAAATGTAAAGTGTGAATCACAAAGTGCCTTAGGAGCAATTCATGGAGCAGGAAAGAAAACAAAGTTCTTTTGTATCTTGTGGTGTTTCTGACATGTTTTTAGAGATGTGGCAAACCTCTTTTCAGTCTTTTCAGTTCAATCAGTCTGAAAAGTTAGGACCAACCCACACAAAGGTTAGGACAGGGACAGGTTATCTGTAAGGTCAGTCAGATCCTACTTCCTACAGCTTGGCTTAAAGCCATTGTGATTGCCAGTCAGGTTATTTGAACCTGATTTTGTGCTGGCTTGGGTGACAGTGCCATCTGTTATGTCAAAAGGCATAGTGGTAAAACATTTCCAGCTGAAGCACACAGCTTGAGCTCTATTTTCAAAAGCTGATCTAAGAGATTTTATTTTTCTTTTCCCTTTCTCCAAAATGCTTAACTCTCCTAATGATCAAACTCAGTGTGCTTCACCCAGTTCCAAGGAGCCTCTAGCTTCTGCCACTGAGGTAATTCCTCTTTTAGAACTAAAAAGTAATCCTTTGGAGGAATTAATGAAAACTTCTAACTGTAGATCTGTGAAATTTATTATATGCCTCTTTTCAGACTTTTCTCTGCAACCTTTCTGCAATATCAGTTAATATTGATTAGAAGTTGAAGGTGTAGGAATCTTCAATCATCACAACATGTCTAGGGAAAACTCAGGTGTTTTCTCTCTCTGTTAAAAATAATTAAAAATAGGTCATCATTAAAATAAAAATCAGGATTTTATTGTACTTTATAGTGGCTCTGTTTCTGTTGTGCTCAATGCTAAGCTCACTGTATTTCAAATTTGTGGAAGAAGTGCTAATGTTATATCTGCTATATATGCTATAAAATGTACTTTTTCCCATTAAAAGAAATATCACAGGCTGGCATGTGATAGGCAATATCAGAATACAATCTGCAGGGAGTAAAACTCAATTCTCTGTATCACTGGAAGGATTCAGATATTTCAGAATCCTCAAGCTGAATTTTAAGCTGTGAGAACTCATTTTCTCCCTTGGACTGCCACTGTTCCCTGCAGGTGTTGTTGATGTGGGTGCTTAGTTAAGCTGGATGTAGAATTTTGTTTCAAAGCCAGTTTAACTTAAATAATTATAGCCTGTGCTACTACCTCACATCAATACTGGGGTAATTTGTGCTAAGAAATACTATGCACAGTTATAAACTAGACACCAAGAGATAATGGCTTATTAAAACCCTCCAAATGGCCTTATTTCATGGGAAGTCTGCATGGTGGTACCATGCACCATATTAAGTTGATTAGTATGATGCTTTAAAAGGCAAAATTACAGTGGAGGTATTACATGTAGCACCATATAAAGTGCTTGCACCTAGAATATAATGAGGTTAAAGTCCTTGCAAGATGACAAAAAGCCCGTGGTGAAAGTCACACCAGTGGTGAAAGTCACACCACTGATGTGCTGTTGCTTCTGCAGGAAATTCACACTTTGGTTTTGTAGTCAGAGTGGCACAGAAGTGCACCTTTCTGTCATTTGGTGTGGCATTTCACATTCTCTGAACAGAAAGAGAGATCATTTTCAGTTTTTTTTCCTGGAGAAGGACAGAGAAAAGAAGAGAAAAACAATTCTCATCTCTGCTTGCTGCTCCCGCTGTTTTTGCACACGTGGAATGTGTTAGGGAGATTGTTTACCCGAAGGGATTTGGTAATTGGATTCTGGTGATGGTTTGTTTATTAATATTTATTAATTAATATTAATTAGCCAATCTCTTGAAGCTGTGTCCTGACTGTCGGGAGACGGTCACGAGTTTTCTTTAGTATGTAATTTAGTACAGTATAGTATACTATAGTATAGTAAAGTATAGTATTAATATAATATAATATAATATAATATAATATAATATAATATAATTATAATATAATATAATATAATATTAATATAATATAATATAATTATAATATAATATAATATAATATAAATATAGCAATTGTTCAGCATTCTAAATCAGCAGAGTCAGATGCCAATCATTCCCTGTGTCGGGGGGCGCTCTGCTTTCTATAATTTGGCACTTTATTTATGTCAGAGGGGCTTCTCCATGGCTGGAGGGACAGCTGTGTCCCTGTTTATCCATGCTCAGCAGAAAGCTGCTGTCCCCTGTGCAGCCACCCCCGTGCCGTGGGCTCATTATGAGCTCCCTGGTTTTGCATTCAGCCTCTTGACACTCCATCCCCACTGGAGGTTTGCTGAGCTCAGTTCCAGAATCACTCCTGAGGAGTGTCCAGGGCAGCCACCCAGAGATCTTCTCCATCCATTGAAAAATAGCAGGATGAGCAAGAGAGGATTGTCAGCTCACTTTGCCTGCTGTAGATTGGAAGTGACTGGGAAATGTTTGTCTGTGAGTATGAATTTGCTTTTGAAATCCAGGGAGCTTACTTCAGTGCCTTTTATTTGCTGTGAATTTCCTGTAGCACTCAAACATTACCTGCACAAGTCCTTCATGAATAACAATAACTTTTAATGTTGACTGAATGCAAAATCTGTTAGATTTTATGGGAATACTTTGGGTTTGTTGTGTCTCTCTGTGTTACAGGAATCACCAGTTGGTGAGCTGAAATAACCTCTTATGTCTTCCATAATGAGAATAGTCTTTCTTAGTGTTAGTCATTTCCTCTGAGGGGGAAAAGATTAATTTAAGGATTTCACTGGTGAACAACCTGAAAGAATTTTTGCATGTCTGTATAAGCAAGTAAATACAAATTTTTAAGTTTTTTTTATCTACATTGTAATTATTCATTCTGGTTCTGCCACAAGCAATGCCAATTATCTTCTGCAGCATTGTCCCCCACATCTTTTTTATCTTCATATCAGTTAAGAGAATTTATCTATTGCTTCTTGTAGAAGATGCTTCCCACCAAGATGAAGAACATTTGGAAACACGTTTTGTGCACTGAGTGTCCTTCTCTATAAGGGCATCTGCTTCTCTTCTTCTATCTCATGGTTCTATAATATGACCGATAACAGCTACTGATTCTTTGCTGGAATGTGTATCAAAAATATCAAAAACCAGGATTTTTGTTTTAGTTGTTTGTTTTGGATTTGGTTGTTGATTTTGGGTGGAGTTTTTGTGTGGTTTTTGTGTGTGCTTTTGGTTTGTTGTTTTGTTTGCTTACTTTTTCATTTGATTTGTAGTTAATTTTCTTCTAGCTTTAAGCTTTAGAGAGAAATTAAAAACTTAGATTCTTCCTTTGCTACTATATCTGGCAAAACCTGATTAAAATTTTTATTTATCGGTTCTTGAGTTGTGTTTAATGAGTTCAGGCAATCTTCTTTGAAGAAAAACTGAATCCTTTGTAGTACTGGGGTGTAGACTCATGTCCACCTTTATTGCTGTTAAACATGTTCTTTTAAGCATGTTAAACATGCCACACTCTGTTTGGCATATTTATGTATTCTTGTTGCTGCCTTTTAGAAGAATTTCTGGCTTTTTGATAGTTTAGTTTTCCAGTATGATGTGCAAGAGGTCAGGTTTGGTGACTTTAACAGTCCCTTTGCTCTTCAGTGTCATTGTTTCTGGTCTCTGCCTGTATGATTTGCTCTAGAACTGTCATTAGGTAACCAACCCCATAAGTGTTGCCCATTTATCTTCCAGCATTCAGTTCAGCTGGAGAAAATTGGATGTAAATAGAATTAAGCCTGGTGAAAAAAACCCAAAAGAATGAAAAAAAAAGGAGGAATCCAAGGGTTCAATTAATAAATAATAAATGCTTTATCTTTCTGGTTGATGCAACCTAGGGCTATTGGAAAGGGAATCTCTTACTGCAGAAATGCAGAAGGAAAACTAGAAACTTACTTTTCTATGCATTCTTCTAGACTTGACAACAATTTCTCCCATGAAACATAAAGCAGAATCCCTTTTCTACAACCCCTTCCCTAGGCAGGAATGACTCCCACAGCTGCTTCTCTGAGCTCAAGTGTTTTCCATGCATCAGTTCAATCTTTGTTACAGTATTTTACCATGGGAAGGATGCAGGGGCATAAATAAACCTATCATAATAACTGAACTAGAAATACTGCCCATTTTATTTGCTGTCCAAATGGAAAATGTGAGGTTGGGATTCTCCTGGCCACCACAGTTTTTGCTGCCATCTAATGAAGGCATCAGCACCTCCATCACTGCCAGTGGCACCGTGAGCAATCCCAGAATAGAGTATTATAAACTGGTTCTGTGCTCAAGCTGCTCAAAATCTTTTTGAACTCAAAGAATACAAAGCCAGGCAGGATGCTTTTACAGCTGAAGTTGCTCTGGGTGACAGGCAAAACACTCTGGATGTGATCAGTGTAAGTGATGTAGAAATGCCCTTGTCACTGCTGGGGTTTGCTCTCGGGGCTTTGCTTCTGTGACTTACCAGTCAGGAGTTGCCTCAATGTGTTAGGATTTAAAACATTTTAACATTTTCTCTAAACTGACTTACTATTCAAATGTTTCATTTGACATTTATGAAAATCATTCATTAAAGTCTAATTATGGAAGAAAAACCTGTTTAAAGGGGAAAAAACCCACTATTTTTGCACTTGCTGATGCCTGTTGTCCCTTATATTGGTTATTTATATATTAATTTGGGCAGCATCCCTGGTGCACAAGTGAATCTAAATGAATTCATGATCTAGATGAAGTGATTGGTGTTGTGCCAGGGGAGCAGGTTCAGATCTGGTCTCAGACATGAGCCCTTCCCAGGCTCAGGGCTCTCATCCTTCTCCTCTCTCTCTGTGCATCTGCTCAGCCACAGATCTCAGCTGCTGCTTGGCCTCACAGTGCTGGACATCACCCTGTCCTCTTCTGATTTTGCACGAAGCTCCGGATTTTAATAGGAACTGCATTTCTTGATTGCTAATTAGAAGAGTTTACTTCACATTTTTGCTGTGTGAACTGTGTTCTTTTTTAAAATAAGCTGTGTGTGAAATTCTGGAATTGATACTATTCTCCTGGTGTGTGATGAATAATCACATTATATGACATGATTGATTTTAATTGGACATAGTAAATAATTCATTGTATGAAAACTTATCAAACAGGTAGCAGAACTTCACAACAGGATGAGTATGCTCTTAAAAAAGGGTATTATATTATACAAGGTTATAAGAAATACTGATGTGGTCTACACAATGTAGCTAATATTTACAATTTGTTAAATATTCCTAGGACTTTTTTATTGCATTCATTATTGGTGTATGAACATTTTATGATGAAATATATAAAAATAAATATCATATAGAGTTAGATGCCACATCACTTTAACATTTAACTGGGTTAGGGTGTACTGGCATTGGACTGTTTATCCCCCCTCGAGTGTCTGTTTTGCAAGTGAAAAATAAATGCAATAGAATGTCAGTTGCTGATTAGAAGTAGTACCTAGAAACCCAGAACTTGGAAATAACTCTGGGCTGAAAGATTTCAAAGACTTTTTTGTCTTAAAAAAGGACAAAAATCAGGTTAGAAAAAGTGGGATGCAGCTTGTTTATCACATTATGCTTTATTTCTGTTCCCTCTTGGTGTCTCAGAAGAAGAGTGTTTAACTGGCTATAACACTGCAGAAGCATGAGTGACAGCTTTTTGTCTTTTCATAGCTGAAAATAAAATTATATTTCATAGGTACTCCTGTAGGTAATGCTTATTTACTGAAAATGAATATATTTTTCTTTGCTTTATATGTTGTATACTCCTCCTATTTCTCCTAGAGGGAAGGAGAGCAGTGATTAAGTCCTGAAGCATGTGCCAGGTCCAAGCTGTGCCAAACTTTGTCAGCAACGAGTTTCAAATATTTTGAAAGTTACATTTTTCTCCCAGCTGCTTTCCTTCCTATATGGAATAAGTAATCTGCTCCTGCCAAGAGTTAATGTATTTTTTTCTTTTGCTTCTTTTTTTTTTTTTTTTTTAAGTGAGAATTAAAACACTTTACAAAACACTTTCTTCTCTTCTCATCTCCCAAAACCAAACGTGCCAAGCATGTCCTCTCATCACTGAGCACAGACTCATGGTGCTGATATTTCACTCCAGGGAGCTTGGAAGCTTTTCTTCCTCTGCCCTGCTGCTGAGTAAGGAATGTGAAAAGTCATTCTTGGAGTCATTGGTATCAGGCCAAGAGTTCTTGGCACCTCCTTGAAACAAGACATCTATCCTCAAATGCAGTAGCTATTTTCTTCCTAGGAAGTAGTTTCCTTCCTGGGAAGCTTCAATTCTGGGTTCTTTTCTTGGAGAAAAAAGGTGGAATACCTCTGTTTCCTGTTCAGGGCTGTGTGTTGAAAGCTGATAAAATGCTGCTCTTTTTTTTTTTTTATCTGAGATTAAAGTAAGTGTTACAGAAACAGTAATGCTGTCACTTCCTGGTGAGTTTCATGTTCAGGGAAAATGCCATGGCAGAAAAAGGAATGTTTCTGCTCTGTGCAGATTGAATATCTGTGATTTTATATGGAGGACAGAAATTTATATGCACAACTTAAATCATGTAATAGAAATTGAGTAGTTGGTCTTTGGCTACATCACTGTGTCACACAACCTGTGTTTTTACCCCAAAAGTGAATTGTTTTAGTGCCATAAACTGGATTCAGACAGTTGAACTGGGCACTCTACAGAGCAGGCTCCAGTTTCTGGGATCACCTTAGTGTGCTTCACAATACACTACAAAATTAAATGGATTTCTTTTATTGCTAATTCCCCCCAGGCATTATTATAGTGAAAGGTCGTTAAGTGAGGTGTTAATGGCATCCTAGTGGGATTTGTTTTTTCAGTTTGTCAGCTCATAGTATTGAGAGCTGTGGTGGATTCTGCACTAAAGTGTTTAAAACAAGTCTGCATGCTCTTCATAAAGGAAAACCCAACAGGAAATTACAGGCCTGGTGCCAGAACTGCAGGTCAAAATCCTGTAATCTTGGCTCTGAAAGAATTCAGGATAGAAATACAAAATGAGCTCTTTTGGCCCTGAAATCTCTGAATGCACTGCATAAAATGAGTGCAATCCATTCTGCTTCCATCAGTTCTGATAGTCCAGCCTTTATGTACTTGGAATACATAATTTGGAAAACAATATCAAATTCATATACTTCATATGAGTATATTGAACTACTAAGCGGCTTCCTTGTAATGATTTAAATTTCAACCTGTAAACTAGAATAAGTCTGTCCTTAGAACTACTAAAAGTGATCTGCAATTGGGAAATATGGGAACATTTCTGTCTGTATTTCAGTTAGGTGCATGAAGGGCTTGTGTTTCTTAATTGCATGAAAAATGAAAATAACAAAATCTGTTTGACAATTTCACCATCAGGAAAATATTTCCTAAAGATGATAAAAATGAGTAAGTGTAAACAAATTAAAAATCCCTCATTTAGAAAGATGTTTAATGTTCTTCCAAAGCAAAATGTTTAGGTGTGAAAATATGGATGTTCTGCCAAAAGCAAAGTTACACCAAAACAAATTTTGTTCCTGCTAATGTGTTTGGATCAGCCCTTCTTGCATGCCTTTATATCCTTGGTAATGGAGTAGAGGAGAAAATTTAAGTCTTCCAAATGGGGCTTTCCTCATGATGTAATGGTGCTTATTCTAGATCCAGTTAATAATGGCTAATTATGAGCACCAGGTACATATTTTTCAGCTATGGCACCCTATTCTGTTCAATCCTTCCAGTTACTTTCCTCCTTTTTTGCGGTACAAAAATAAAAGAAATCCAGACAGGTGTGTTAAACTTTGAACAGAATATTTTCTGTGTGTCTAAAGCAGTTATTGAGCAAGTGTGGACTTACTAATGAAGTTAGTGTTTCAATGAAAAATGACACTTTTACTTAGGGAAAACCAGGAACTAATAAAATGAGTAATGTTAATCTGAAAGGGGAGTCTAATTCAAATAGAAAATAAAAGCTGAATTGCTTGAATTTTCTGATCAGAAGCAGGTAGGAGGTGTAATTCTATGGAATAATTATTAGGATAAATTTGGAAACATAATTTAAATATTCATTCTTTGAAACTCATGTATGACTAAAGCATGGAGAATAGGTCTACTGTTTCACTTGCACATCACACCTGGAGGAGGCCTGTGCTCCTCCATTTGTTGGGAATGCTGTCAAATTGCCACTAAATGTTCATGCTGGTAAAGAACAGTTGCTGGCTTGCCAAGAATTCCATTGTTCAACCTCTCCTTGATTTTCTTCTTCTTGTAATATTCCCATTCAGCTACATTTTATTTTAAATTAATTGTAGAGATAAGCTGCACAAAATGTCCCTTACCAATGTGTCACCTTTGTAATTTTGAAAGAAGCAAAGTGAAGCACATGATGATAATGTTAAGATAGAGACTTAATTGCTTGTGTCTCTTTCCTTTTGGAACTGAGGCTTCGTCTTTGAGCCAAATAAAATCTGCTGGCAAGTGTTCCAAAATGCAATCAGAATCCTTTCCAGGCCAGTATGACAGGCTTAATGCTGATGTGTTTTCATCAGAAGGCTTGTTTGTGTGAGTTTGAGCTTACACCTGAGTTTTCTGTTTGGATGCTGAGGACAGGACACTTTCCTGGGTCATTTGCTCTCCAGAGCAGCTTCCTGCTCTTACAGGGCTGCCCAGAGTGCACCAGGCAGGGCAGGACCTGGTGGCCACAGCCAAGCACTGTCCTGGTGGTCCTGCAGTCCCTGGCACTGCCTGTCCAGGTCCCCAGTCTCCAGCAGAACACTGGAATTACATGTACAGATGAAACAATGGCATCCAAAATGAATGGAAGCCAAAGGAAATTCTGCCAGTGTTTTCAAATGCTGGTGCCAAATCTGTGTTTCCATATCCATGCTGATTAGATGCCTACACACTCACCATTTCATTTTCCAATTACCTGGCATGGTTATTTCCCAAGAATTTCAGTATTATGGTAGGTGATGAACACATGTGAAAACAACACCTAAATTGCTTTCATTTTGTGAGCTGAATTTAGATACACAGGCTTTAGTGTTTCTGGGCAAAAATTCTTGATGGCACATGTGACTCTGTATTTTCTGTTCAAAGTACAGATGACTGACTGATCAGTAAAAATAATTTAATATAGGCAACTATTTAAGGTTCATAGAAAGGTACAAATAAAATTGCAAAACAGTGCCTTGGTCTGATTTATATATTACTGGGTGCATGATAATTCTTCCAAGCTAATGATCTTCATTTAATGAACATCTTCTTCTCATAAATCAAAATGAGATTTGGAAGAAGCAAGTTAAACAATTTTGAACAGAAAGTTGCATACCTTTGTTTACCTTTATAAGAAAATTCTTTGTTTGTCCTTTGTTAGTATAAAATAAAACAAAAAAAAAATTCAGCATTGTCAGTGTAGAGCTGGAAATCCTACTCCATGGCCCTGTTTACCCTGGGTATGCCAGCCTCCCAGGAGCTGGGTTAGAGCATGTTAAGGACAGCCCTAGGGCCACGTGGGTATCAGAGCTGTGATATTTTCACTGTCTGAGCGTGGTGCTGGGCACTGAGCCACCAGCTCTGCCTGAGTCAGCTTGCTGAGATACCCTCATGGGGACTAAAGGGAGTGAGGAAACTGCAGCCCTGTGGCTGCTCCAGAGACTGGCCTTTTACTGGGATGTCTACATAGCCACTGAATTTTAATTTTCTCACTTGTTGGGCTTTTCTAGGAAATGCCGGTGGCATCTGGAGCACTGCAGAAGCAGAGATGATGGTGAGCCCTCAGGAGTGATTGCTTGGAAGGCTTAGGGAGTTCACATTCCTGTTGCAAGCTGAAATACTGTTTTATTTGAGATTTGCAATTATGTAGGGGTAGAGAAGCGTATCAATCTCCCTTCATTGAGATCACTGTCCTCTCCAGAGTGCAGCCTTGCCAGTCGAGCAGTCTGTGTGAAATCCGGCCCCAGAGCGGAGCTGTCCCTGTTCCATCTGCCCTGGCTCAGCACAAAGGTCAGCTCCCAAGGCTGCCAGAGAAGTGCTGCTCCACTGTGGTACTTTGTTATCCCTCTGGGGAAGAGGCTGGAGTGGGATGTGTGACCAAAACGGAGAATTTGTTCCCTAATTTTCTCAGTAGTCCAGGGACATGTATGCTATTTGGACAGCAGCTGTCTGAGTCCATTGCCAAGCTGGCTCAGTAATGGCCCTTGGTGCAACGCAGGAGAGCAAAAATGTTCCCAAGTAGTTGGGAAAACTGAGGAATTTTGTCAGAATTTTAGAGCTGGCAAAACACCAATGTTCGATGTTTCGCCATTACTGTGTAATGTGGGCTCGGAAAACCAAAGTGCTGTTAGAAGTTACACCACTCATCATCTTTAAAATTTCTCATCATTTTATCTAATTTCAAGCCTCTGTCTCTTTTTTTTTTTTTTTTTTTTTGTTTTTTAACATAGAGAATGGCTAAAGAAAAGTGTAAGTACCCAAAGTTGTGTGGTACTCAAGCAGTGATGTGGCCGAGAAGGAAGGCTGTGTCATGAATGCAAGCACTTCCCCTCCCCTTCTTTTGGTGCTGATGTACTGTTAATTGCATTTCAAACAAATTGGAATGGACTAATAGACTGAAGTCTATTATCCTAGCTTTTAACACATGAAATCATGTTTAGTGCTTTGCTCTAATGGGGGAATGAATATCCCTGACATTTCCCTCCAAGTAATGACAGAGATACAGATGGAGATTTCTGCATTATGAATAGTGGGATGGGGAAAGCATGGGGAGGAATGGTGGAAACAGTCACATTTTGTGCTTTAGGCCATCAACTCATTGCACTTTGGGTTAGATAACTGCCTCCCATTTATGCTGGCATGCACTTAGATCTTTGCATTTTAATTTGGTTTTGTTAATTTACTTTGTAGTGCTTTGACCAGTTGTGTTCTAAAATGAGGGAGAGTTTTAATTCTTCTTTAGGAGAATAATTATGGCACAACTGTTATTGTCTTTCAACTTTTTTTAAGTGATAGACAACTCCTTAAACAATGTCAATATCTTGCTTTCAGATTGTGATTTCGGAAAGCTGAAGCTCAGATGTAGCTCTGTTATTCTGAGTGTGCTCTTGAAACAGAAAATGAGACAGACCCTGCTGGGGCAGCCTTGATTTGACAAGTTTTGAGTGAGCAGGTCCATGTAAAGGTGCTCTGCTCACTGCCAAGCAGAGTACCGGGGGAGCAGAAGAGAAATGCTGACAATTTGTTCATCCAGGAAGACTGGAGAAGAAATAGCTTCAAGCAGCTGTAGCTGCTCTGTGCCAGGGATAGCAGGACCAGAGCCCTCAAACACTTACAACTTAAGCTATGAGTGTTTTGATAAACTTCTTGGAAAAACGTGGAAATTTCTAAATTAGAACAGCTTTAGATTACCATGGCAGTACATACAGAGGAATATATGGTTTAGTTTTGCTGTGACAACTGAGCTGACAGCACACCTGGATTGCAGGACGTGTCTGGATAGAGCCCCAGGACAGTGGCTGCAGCTTTATTCAGCTGCATTCTCTGTGGCTACCTGCATTTCAATTTATCTGCCTCTACCTTTGTTGCCTCTCTGAAGTAATTCCCTTGTGTTTCCATCTTTCCAACATGTCTAGAAGTGGCTTAGGCAGCAGACAGTGATGTTCTTCCAGCTGAGCTTGTCACAGACATAACGACCTGTGGCTGCTGGTCACTGTCCTCCTCCTTGCATCCCACAGCTCTGCAGTGAATGTTTCCTCATCTTTCATCTTTCAAATTCCAGAGGCTGGGCTTGACTGCACTGTATATTTCACTGTTGGTTTATTTTTTTCCTTTTTTTTCCCCCCTGTAAATCAATCTCCCAGTGGATTTGTTAATATTCAGGAGCTGTCTGGTCCCTCTGTTCTGTCTGAAGTGGGCATGGGGATAGTGTGATACTGAGGCATGAATCCTGTGCTGCTGCATGACAAGGAAGAAATGGATTTCATAAATGAGTATTGGCTGTTGAGCAGAGTTTAAGATTTTCATACATCAATATGCCAAAGTAACTGGGACCACTGAAAATTGGCATGAATTGAGCTTGAGTTGCTTTGCAAACCAATGACCAGATTAGGAAAAGAGGAAGATACATTGAGTATGGATGGAAATTTGAATTTTCTAGGTCAGTCCATGCCTGGCCACTTCCTTCTGAAGTTCAAGAAGGTAGGAAGAGCAGAGCTAATTAATTTGTGCCTGGCAGGGTGCTACTCTCACTGTACCCCCTCCATTCCTGTAGCTGCTGCACCGTGAGATCTCTGTCTGGTTTTTGGCTTGTTTGCATTGGGCATAGATGGGAGAAGGAAGTAGGGACCAGAAAGAACAGGAATTACCTGTGTGTACAATTTTGCAATCCATTTTGAATAGGAAATCTTCTAAATACTAAAGGATTGTCTGGAGGAGTACATTCCAGGAGTACATTGCATTATAAAACTAGTCCAGAATAATTTCAGTCTTGAGAGCATTACTGTCAGCCTGACCTTTTAGAAGAGCAGTGGAAATCTTGCTCAGCCAACACGTGACTTTAGTAACATATTGCAATTTGGTCTGTATCGCTAATATCTCTGTAAATGACTATTTAATTAGTAAACACTTCATTAGACAAAGAATTGTCTAGCACCCCCTGTTTATTAAATCAGAAAGCATTCTCTATTTTAATTAGCATGACATTTTCTATAATCAATTTGATGAAATGCCATCTGCAGTTCTAATAATACTGTGTACAGCAAAGGCTGATTGACATATGTGTTGACTGCAAGGTATCAACCTTCTTGCATCTTTGCATTTGAAAAAACATAAAATGTAAGGAAGAGGAAGACTGACTTGCTAATGCTGCTGTTTGAGCTGCAAAGCAGAATTTTAGCTAAACAAACTAAAACTTAGTAAATATTTTCAGTGGGAAAACAAGCATTAGCAATCTTCAGGTTAACACTGTCAGCAATTTCAGAAGACTACCCTGAGGCCTCCTTATTCCAGATACTATGGAACAGATTTTCAGCATTGCCTGAACTATTTCCTTCACTTTCCTCCACTTTTTTAGAAACTACTTGCTCTCTTAAGACTGTTTGATAAATTGCCTTAATACCCAATGGTTTCTATGCACAAAACTGCCTGAGTGCTGATCTCCTTTGGACAATTAGCTTAGGCTAAGATTTACAGTGCTCTGTGCAAATAACCAGCAGTTAGCAATCTGTGCACCTTCTTTATAAATCAGTTTTTTTGTCAAACCATTCAATACCAGAATTAGTAAATTCTAAAGCACTTTTGAGCCAGTTTCTAGCAAGTTGGTCTTGGCCTGTATCCATTCAAATTGATCAATCCACAGAAGTTACGATGAAATAAGCCTTATTATCAACAAGTAATAAAAAATCTAGAAAATATTTTACCAAACTTTTGTTTGGCAAACAAAATGTACATTAACTGTACAGCAAATTTGGTAAGAATCAGGTTTTTTATACTTAAAGAAGTGCTCTTAATTCAGTTGCTCCTTGTCAGTGCTAGAAGCTGCAGAGATTAATGTGAATAATCTCAGTGAACATGATGGCAATGTAGAGTTACAGGTTTTAGTTTTAGAATAAGCTTGGGTCTCCATGATGTCTATTCGAGGCTAAAGAATAACTCAATGTGTATTCATAGGTCAAAAATCATCACTTCAAATCTCTGAGAATGGAATAGACTAGGTAGAAATGCAAGTCTTGCCTAGCTTAGATGAAATATTCACAGGATAGTGGAGGCTCAGATTCAGTAATCTTCTAAGTCCTATGGCTTTAGTGAGCCTGTGATGGGTCTCTGTATTTTCATAAATTCTTATTCATCCAGGGCAGGATTCCTGCTTTCATACTTCATCAAGGAAGCCCCACTTGTTCCTGAGGTTTTTGGATCTTTCCAAATACAAAACTGAAGACTTTTAGTACTTGGTTGACTGATCATGTCTCATATCTCTATTGGTCTGCAATCTCTTGTAAAATATCCCAGATTTAGAGACCTGCAGAAATGACAAAACATTTCATACCCCCTTTGCTCATTCACATGAAGGACACAACTCCCTTCTCTTGACTTGCTGCTGAATTACAGAGATAGAACCTGTGTCAACATCTTAGGGCACACAGGGAGACTCTTGGAGTTGCTCCATGGCAGAAAAAGAATAAATGTGATTAGCAGCCTGGAGCTTTTTGTGTCACATACAGGTCTAAAGATGAAACACCCACCAATAAAAGAGGAAGACTTCCAACTAATAAAAGTTGGATCAATATTGATGTGAAAGTGAATAGACTAAAATTCAAGAGGTTTGAAAGTGTGTGGTAGTGTGTCCTTTCAACTCAGTCTGTGTCATTTAAAAAACAAGATTAATTGCTTAATTGCCGTGACACATGAAACTAGAGTTTATACTCTTCAAATAAACCACCACCATTCAGTGTCCTGCTGTCACAAAGATAAATCATGAAAGGTCCTCTTGCCCAAATTCTTGCACTAGAACAATTCAGGGATTGATTTGCAGTGATGGGGGTGTTTTTAAGGCTGGAAGTTACTCCATTTTCCCCCTAAACAACACAGGATTTTTCATTAGAATTTGGAAGGGCCTGGGTTGTTTTTTTTTTTGGTTCATGTGAACATACCTTGTGTTACTGTGAGTGCTACAAAGGAATTCTGTAGCATTTGGGATGTGGTAGCATGTTGTCAATTCAATAAATGGGGGTAAATTCAATAAATGGAGGTAAAGAAATTATTGCAAAATTGATGAGGGCCAAGCTGCTTGTCAAGCAGGAAAAGTTTTGCATTGATTTCTTTTCATTTTATGATAGTTTGCCTGTACTTTGACATTCCCAGGAACAATTTATATTATGTCAGGCACAGTATAGAGCTGCATTTCCTGCCAACTCATACCCTGATCTTAAACCCTTAGCAGTGTTGAACCTAAACCAGAAACAATAGTCTTAGTGAAGATATTTATAACAAATACTGCTTTTATTTTAGAAAATACTTGAGATTATCATGGTGCTGTATTTATGTAATAGTGATGTCACTGAGGGCTACATTTATGTCTATCCAAACTGTGATTTAAAATGTATGGATTAATCATTTCAGCAGAATGTATATTCCATGTTCTTTGCCTAGAGATAGGGTAGATGATAAAAATAATTTTAAAGCCATACAATAGTGTAAGAATTTGGACATTTAGCCTCACAATGATAAAATAAATTCCTGTTGGTTCTGCAGCTAGTACAATCCTGTGAGAGGATGTTGCTGACTAAGGTGAATTTATTCTGCTGTGACAATCCCAGAATTTTGTTTGAGTTTTTTTTCATGTAATATTTTATTTAATGTTGCATTCTTTGTGAAAGCCAAATAAGTTGTAGAGAACCTTTTGAGCATCAAGTTGTCCTGCAGGGGTGTGTGTATCCACTAGGCAGCCTTCTTCTCAATCAGCCTTAGAAATAAGGTCAAAATCAAGATGGAATCAATTCTTCCCAAAGATAGTTGTGTATAATAATCCTGTCTACCTCTTTATTTTTTTTTAGTGATACTGTTTTTAGTCCTCCTAATGTGTTTCCCATTAATTCTGTTTAATGTAAGCTTTGGATGCCATAAAATAAATCAAATCCCTTGGATGAAAACCCAATACACAGTTTCAGCAGTTGCCTCTATCAAATATAGGACTCTCAATTTCTTTTTAACAAGATCTATGTTCTGTAAAGTGCTGTTAGGTGTTAATTATATTGCCAGCCATTATTTTTGTGGGGAGAATCCTGGATTTATAGTGCCATTATTTTCTTTGGTACTGATGTCAGGATAGCTTACACACAGACCCTTGGTTGTCTGTATTTGTATTTTAGTAAAACAGAATAAATTAATCAGTTCTTCAATGCTCTGGATTCCCCAAACTTTTCAGAAATTTGAGAACTATTATAATTAGGAAATTTTCAACCAGTTGTCTTCAAGGCTGTTTTTGTGTGCATCATCCAGGGCTGGTGACTCGATAGCACATCTTCTTTACAGAGGCTTCCTCACATTCTCCCTTCTTAAGACAGGATGCTTTTTATTCTGGTGATGTCCTCAGATCAATAATATGTCTCCTCAGGGCTTCAATTTGTGCCCAGCTGAGAGCTTTTCACATGGTACTACTGTTTGTTTCAAATTGAATGAGAATTTCTTTGAATTAAGAACTCTACTTCTCTGAATGTCTTTGTGAAGTGTCAGAGGTCTCTGAACCTTCTTCTGGTGAAGGCACCAAGATAATAAATAAAACAAATCCATCAGCTGTGCAAATGGAGAAGGCTAAGGACTAGGTATTGTTTTCTTTTGTAGAATTTCTGACTCTAGATAACAAAATTTTCAGAAAACCCCTGTGTTTATGGCTCTTAATTAACATTTGGGCAATCAATGAAAAAAATCTTCATCATGGTGTGTGACCATCAACTATCACATTATCCAGCCTGAAAAAATATTGTTTGGAATGGGGCTTCCATATTAATTACTATAATTTCTTTTGAAGAATGTTATGCTCTGTGTTTACATGGGATTTTGGTATAATCTTTCACCTGCAAAGCACCATATATTTTGCAAGCATTCATTTGATTTCTGCCCTTCAGGAGGTAACTACTGAATCCAAGTTCAAAGAGAGGTATAATTCCTGTCTAGTAAAGCCTGGCTTTTCAAGAGGTCTGACTCAGTTTTCTGTTCTGATTTATTGAGTAAATTTTCTTCTAACTTTAGAACAAAGGCTTTCGTTTTTGTCTCTCACAGTATTTGCCATTCCAAATGTTGTTTCACACCTTGTGAAGTACTTGCAAGAAGAGCCTTAGGACTGTGTATTTTATTTGTGGTCCTCTTAGGAATTTAAAGGGAAAGTTCTTTTTCTTTGAGTGAATTTGTTTGTTAGGATTAGTTAATGAGGCACAGTGCTATAAATCCTTTTGGCAAATGACATGTAGGAGAGTAGATAAATGAGAAGGAGTCACATTCTGTATTTATTTGGATTTTAGCACATTAGTGTTCACCTGTGGGGTCAAAATGCATGGTTTGGAGCACTGCTGTTCAGTGTCCTGGGTTATTTATGCCATTTCTCACAATATGGTTCAGTCATAACTAGGGACAGCTCTTTAGCCAGGCAACTTCATTTTTTTCTATAGCACTCAGCACAGTGATCCAGTCATTGGAGATTTCCAGTGCTGGGGTTCCTAAAAGCATAAATGCAAAATAGCCTAAAGGAAGCTGCAGAAACAGCCATGTTCTGTGACTGGTAACCTGAAACCAAATAACTGTCTATGAAGTGCTGTTCCTTTTTATTCAAAATGAATATTTGAAATATTTTCTTTTTAAAAGGAGCTGCTGTTAATTCCACAGTTCACAATCTGATTTGCCTTCCTAAACAGCAGCTCTAATAATACTGTCCTAAACTCCATCAATCCCACCCCACTTCCCAGCCACAGCCCTAAAATAGCTTAGCAAGCTCTTCAAATGAGGCTTCATTAATTTTACAGAACATACCAGAGGACATTCACTAGTGCTGGATATCTTGAGTTGCTGTGGAGTCAATTAAAATAGAGCTACATTTTTCTGAATACGCAAAGCATTTTTTTATGGTAGCATAACCTTTTACTTCAGTCATGTTTACTTCCCACTTCATAAAATTCAGGGATTTGTAATAAATTTCTCAGACATTACTAAGGATAAGGGAAGTTCTTTTGTGTTTCCTTTAGGCTTAATTTAGAAGTTTTCTCATGCTTTTTATATGGTTATAATAAAATTGTTTCATTTAATTGCGTACAAATCTCTTACATGGGTTTTAAATAATCTGAGAGAATCAGCACTGTATTCAGAATTGTAACAAATAGTGGAAAATTTGGAACTTTTTTTTTAACTCAAGGCTGATGTAGTAATTGTGTATTTCTTGGTAATTTTGCAGGTTTTGATACAAGGAAATACAAAATACTTTTCATAGAAATCCAAATTAATTTCAGATTTCTTTTTTTTTTTTCTTGAGGTGTATCAGATTCTTTTTCTCACAAGAAATGATAAATCAAGTGAGTGGGAAAAGGAAAAAGTTACAAAAGTTCATCCCACAATGTTTTAAATGTTTTGCAAGTGGACCTACTTCGCTTTAACCCTCCTTCACTAACATTCAGTTCACAAGAAAATTCAGTATTCTGCAGTCCACCATGAATCACACAGAATATGGACTGTCTTAAATTAGTCATAACTTTGTCCATCCAGTCGCCAGAAATACAAACCAGTACAGAAGTTTTGTTGGAATAACTTCTAAGGAGATGTGAATATGATGTTCAACAAAATCTTTTGGTTTTTTGCAAAACTTTACTTTGCTGTATGGCCAAAACATAGATGTATTGAATGAGAGGAGCAGTCTATAGGGCATAAACTGGTAATTTTGAAGCTCATGAGGCAAATCAACAAAACTTCTGTCTTGTTTGTGTGTAGTAATAAGGATACTATAATTAATTTAACCCGCTGGTTCTCTCTACAGAGGTATTAAGTTCTCAGTGTGTTTGCTAACTGCTTATTTCTTTGTCATTGCAGATACAGCAGTGGTGTACAAAACCAGGAATGGACATGTTGTTGAACTGAATGTAGAAACAAACACAACTACGTTATTACTGGAAAACACAACTTTTGTAAGTAATATATATTATCTGCTTCTCTCTCAGTAAAAGTCTGCTAACATTTTTTTCTTGCACCAGGAGGGAGAGAGTACAATATCTAAAAGTTAGAGGAGATATGTTCATAACCTAGACTATATTGCATATAAATGAAACATATAATCCATTCCTCTGTCAGTGAATGATTTCTGAATGAAGTTATTTGGTTTTTTATGTGTAAATAACCAAGATGTTGGAGGATCAGCAGTTGGTTGTGCTTTGTTCAGACCATCTTGGCATATGTGCTGGGGAACCTACCTGATGTCTATCAGGAAAAAATGTTTCATAAAAGGTGGGAATGCTACTTAAATGTTGAGAGTTTTTCACTATTAGAAAAGGGGGAAATTGTTCAAGATTCATAGGAATATTTTCCTTAAGGGAAATAAATATGCAAAGAAAAATGTCATGCTAATCTCTGGTTTAGTTTTTTCTCTGTGCTTTAATGGTTGAGTAGATGATTGGGGATTATTCCTCTTGACCAGTAAAGGGTCAAGAATGGTTTCTGACTAGCAGTAATTGCTGAGAAGTGCTTTAATACTTTATTTTGCATTTTCTTTTGCTTTGCTTAGCACTGTTATTCTCAGGGATACCACTTACATTCCACCCCGTAATTCTCATTTATCAGGGTTTTGCAGCATAATTGTGTGGCTTGTCAATCTTTCCTCATAAATACTCCATGCAGACCACTGGCTGTTATTGTTAATCCCTGTACTTTTAATTTAATAAAATCTTCTACACCTGCAGACTCAAAAGTATGATTCCTTTTCATCAGCGCTCTTTGGCAAAGACTGATTTTATTCCTGGTCTGTTCCTGGCCTTTGCTGATAGCGATTCCTCTTTTCAAAGCATAAAGCCTCAGGTGACCTTTATTTCTAACTCTTCAAACAAGAAAGAGGAGAGTAGAACCTTTACTTCTAACTCCTCAAACAAGAAAGAGGAGAGTAGAACTTCAGGAGAAAGAATTTGATGCTGATTTCCTAGGTCAGTGCGAAGATGGAGGAGAGAATTATATTTTAATGGGTGGGTGGGTGTGTGTGACTCCCCTTCTGTGAGCTGCACCTTCCATATGCTGGGATGTGCCTCGGGGAACCTCTTAGCCCTAAAAAGGCTGTCAGACACAATTAAAACTGGGTGGTGATGCCTTGTGAAGGCTGGCCTAGATGTAGGTACAGAATAAAGTAGGTGTTTATTAGAAGTCCTCAATGGATACACCTTGGACACAAGAACCCAACCAGGGCTACACCCAGGGTGAACCAAAATGGTCACAAAATGGATGACCGGTCATGAGGCCCCTCACTTTTGTAAGTTCTGGTCCATTTGTATATTGGAGTTAATTGTCCACTTATAGTCCACTGTTGCTTATGCTCTTGGGCCTGAAATTTGGTTCATTTGTCTTTGGTCCCTACCTAGAGAAGAAATTGTTTTGTCTCCCTGCTCTGTGAAGAGAGCTTACTGTGCCTTAATATGAAGCTCAGAACTACACACTAGAGCAGTGCAGAATCTGAAAAATATAAAAGCTAAAACAGCCATCAGTGGAAGGGTGAATTTCTGTAAATGCAAACCCTCAGGTATTAGGAAGCACTTTCCCTGTTAGCCATTTATGCAAGGCTGTGTGAGGCCTGTGCCAGGCCTGTGTGGTGCCTTCAGTGCATCCTTGAGCAGGAGCAGCTGCTCGGGCATCCCTGGCTGCAGAATTGACTTTAATGCCAAGACCTGAGTCTCCTCACAGAGGAATTCAGACACTTCTGGCTGGAAGTGTCTGGCCTGTGCTCCAGAGTGTGGTGCCAGCATGACAGGCTATTCAGGCCATTATTCTGCCCCAGCCTTGCCAACTGATGATGGGTTGGGAAGGACAGGCTGCTTCACACCAGGGGTGTCACCTCTTTTTGCAAAGTTGTTCTTCCCTGGGCTTTTTATGAACTGATTTATCCTCAATTCACACAAACCTAGTAGATTAGATATCTACTATTAATTAAAATTGTGGGAAGCTGATCCAAAAGATGTAATATTCAAGCAACCATTTAGTAATTATGGGTGAAAAAAATAAAAACCTAAGTGTATTTTGTTTCCTGCAGAGCTCCTCTCTTTACACAGCCAAAAGTTGAGAGTGTTATACTTAAAAATAGTTAATTCCAGCAATTAGTATTCATATGAAGGAAGTATAATAAAAAGCTGAAAACAGAGCAGAAGGCCCAGCAAGTTTGTTGGTGTCTGTTTGGAAGAGAACAGTGGGAAATGTTCTGTGCTGTCTGACATGGTGGCCAACAATTAATGTTATCCAACAAAATGGGATAACATTACTGAGGCAGGCTGAAATCAAAAGCTCTCCTGTTCTTCTGAGCTTGACTGTCCCCAGATTTGCACTGCTAAATGTAATCTTCTAAAGTTAGACACCTGGATCATTAATCAAACATTTTCCTTGCTCAGTGTCACATCTGCTTAATCATTGGTGCATGATTAGAATGGTGGTGGTTTAATGACTCTGCAGAGATGTCTTGGATTAATAAAAAATACAGCAGAGGTCCAACACAGGCAGTGGCAATGCAAGTTCCTTCATTCTTCCCTATCAAAGGGTTTTAGTCATGGAAGAGTCACCTTTTGATGGGAGTTATTAGGCTGATTTCATTCTGCATTTGCCTTCCTGTTTGCCTTTGCTCAAGCAGCCAGAGAAATGGCAGGGTTTTCTCAGTAATGTTGATAATTGTCCATGGAGAATTGAACTGCTGTGATAAACTCCTTGTGCAGAGGAAAGGGGCAAGTAATGACTCTTTGTCACCCCTGATTGGACTGTGTTTGAATCAGCAGCTCAGAGGAGATTTTCTTTTTTCCCCTCATTGCTCAGCCCCTGAAGCAATCTTCCACTGGGCACAGATCACTGGCTCTTCTTTTGCATCCTAGAGACTGCCACTCTCCTGCAAAGTACACATCTTTTATCCTTCTTTGTGTTGCTTATTGTGTAGGAGCCAGGTAGCCCTAATGAGAATCTGCTGTGCTCTCTGAGTAGGTGTATCATCAAAAAAGCAGGCTGCAGTTTTTTAAAAAAACCCATGTTAACATCTATAAAGATAACAAAATCCCCCAACCTTTAAAAGTACCATTAATAATAGTCATGCACCTGGAAAGAAGAAAGGCCAGTGTTTTGTCATTCTGGGATGCCCACTTCTCTTACATAGGGGAAGTATCTATCCCAAGTTCTTGAAATAAAGTACTTTTTTTCCACCATAATCAGATTTTATTTAGAAATAGAAGAAATTCTTGCGTTATTCTGGAACGGAATCCTTTTCTGTAATCAATTAGTAAAACAATCTGGCCTTTATATAATTAATCTATCAGCAAAGCAATATTATGGGTAACAAACACAGTGTCGTAAGTGAACAGGGTAGGTTGCAAAGCACAAAGAATATTTGTTGACATCTCTGGGTGTTATTATTTAAGGATGTTTTCTAAAACACATTTTCTTCTGACTGTATCCATGTAGTCCCTCCTGTTTCAGCTGTCTAATAAACAGTTAATATCCTTAGCCAGCAGCATATAAATGTTCACAGCTGGAGGCTGGGCCAGTCTCCTATGAAGAGGAGCCAGAAAAAGCCCTAGACATTAATCACTGTGAGGCATCCTGGTGTTTGAGATGCTGCCTCAATACATGATAACAATATGTTCTCTATCATCTGCCTGGGCTGCCTATCACTGTGATCCTAAGTGACAACCTACCAGCTTTTCAGCATTTGGCAATACTTTATTGCACTTCACGCTTCCAAAATCAGTGGCATTATGCCACATTTAGCAAAGAAATTTCAGTCTTTAGCAAGCATTTTGTTGAATGCTTTTGCCATCAGCTGTTCCTTAAGGTCAGTAAAAGCAGGGTACCAATTCACACACAGCCCAGCCACAAGCTGGAGAGGAGAGCATGCAGGACCACATGGATCCTTTAGCTCAGGGAAAGTTGTCCATCTGGCTCTTTATTCCAACTCATCTTCTCGAGCCTGTTTTACAACCCTTAAACACAAAACAAACCGGAAAAAGCAAGCACAGAGAGGATAGAAAATGTGTGTAGGGACTGTGTGTTCTGGTATGGAACTTTCCAAATGTGTTGAATTCTCTGAAAGAAACCTGCAGAAGTTTTGCCTTCATTTCTCCCTCTTAAAAGAGCTGCAATAATTACGAAAGTGGTAAGACTTTTGCTAGCCCTCAGTTTCACTGCTCTTGTGGTGCATGCATTCAGATACCCTGCACACAGCCTAACAAACACTCAGGGTCCTCTGTCACAAGTGAGTGCACTGGGACTCCTCCAGCCTTTGGAGCGTGCATGATGGGATAAACTTTGAATCTGTTGATTTGTTTTCAATACCAGGCAATACAAGTGGAATTGTTTTCAGTTTGTGAAAACTGTTACTCTTCTAGCCCCCAGTGATTCCAGATTTGCTGTGCCCTTTGATTTCTGTGCCTTTCCACAACTCTTTTCAAGCTCAAAGGCAGACTGCATTCATGGAGCACAGCAAACAATTGCTGCTGAGTTTCAAACCTGTTTCCAGAGGCTTTAGAGGGGCACACCCCGCAGCCTGATGTGTTGCTGTGTTACTGTGGACCATGTTTGCACAAAGGTGGAGAGGGAAGGACCTTGCTGCCTGCTATTGGAGTCAGAAGGTGACAGAGCAGGAGCAGTCCTGGCTCAGGGACCAGGGTCAGGCTGTGACAGCCCTGTGGAGGCCTTGCAGCCAAAAGCAGGGAATGAGAGCTTCAGTCTGAGCAGAGCTTTTGGCAGGGACTCTTTTGTGGTGTTTTACAGAGTGTTGTTCACAAACAGCCCTGCTTGTTCTCTTCCTTTGGATACGTTTTTTGGTTTGTTTTGTGCTCCCCACCACCACACCACCTTCCTCTTTTGACATGAAACTCAGTGCAGCATCATAATGCAATTACAGTTCTTTTGTTGATTAATGTAGATTTAATTGCAAGAGTAGGTTACATGCTTGTATTTTAAGAACCTTGCATAAGAGATTAATGAAAGGGTGAATAATAGTAAATACATTAAATAACATTATATAACCACATAAATATTAATAGTTGTTGCAACACTGGACATTTTAATGACCCACATGTGTTGTAAATAGGTGATTATGAATATTGTAACATTCTCTCTACTCTCCCATGCTCCTCTGAGTGTCCAATAACCCTCTCAGCACAGCCTTTTCAGTAGAGGGGTTTTTATGAGGAAGGGTTTATTGTTGCATCAAGGTTGGGAAAGCCTGACAGATGGAAGGGTTTGCAGTCACTGTGGTTTGGTGGTGGCCATTGGTTTTTGTCCAAGTTTTGTCCAAGAAGGAGGTTTCACCATAAAAAAAATTGTAAATATCAGGTTACGACAACTCTGTGTGCGATTTCTCTAAATACTATTCCTGGTAAGATTGTTCCTTGATATAGTTAAGGGTTAATTATGTCTGTGTTCCTGGGAAATGTGAGGGGTAAAACTTCTGTGATTGACTGGTTAGAGGTTATTGTCCATCAGGGAGGTTATTGTCCATCAGGGAGGTGGTGGTGCAAGGCTCATGGTTAGTTCATGTCTATTTTTATGTCCTACAGTTCCAGGTGAGTTTGGGGAATTTGGTTCCTGTTTTTGAGAGCACAGAAGTCAGTTGAGGTCATGGTTTAAGGCACATTTTCTTTTAAACTGGACAGGAAACCTGAGGGTTAACAGTTCCAACACCTTGCAGAATTTTTGGATCTAGAGTAAATGCTCAGGTGACACAAGAAGCACTGCAATAAGAAACGTAACCTTGGAAACCCAAATTTTTCATCATTCCAATTATAGCACATTTTTCTAATTACAACCTGTCTTTCTCAGAGGTTCCCTGTTTCCAGCCTTGCCCTTCTGCTGGGCTCCACTCTCTGCTGCTTTCTCATGGTCCATGTTCTCCTTTCAGTCACAGCAGTGGCAGTGAAGGAGAATCCCATTGTTCCCTGGACTGCCAGGGCCTCCCAAGGGAACTCTGACATGCCAAATGCCTTCTCCTCTTGCAGCTCCTGTAATTCCATCCTGCTCGACTCCTTTTATGCCATTTAGCCAATGCCTGTCTGATAAGTTGAGCTGGATACCTGTGAATGCTGATGAACCCCCATCCCATGAGATTCCACTACGCCATCAAGTTAAATTTCTGATACAGATGTAGATGTGCAATAGAGAGATGTATCATTTCCTGGTTGCCACCAAGATCTAAAGTAACATTCCTGAAGGTCTTAAAATAGTTCATTCTGGATGAATAATAATAAAAAAAAAAAAATATAAAGCCTAAATGTGTGTTAAGGGAGCACTAAAAAGCTGGAGAAGGAGAATAACAGGAGTGTGGAAGATGAAAGTTTCAGGGGAAAATAGAAGCACAAGAAACTGAAACAGCAGGAGGGGTAAACCTAAAGGAAAAAGCCCAAACCAGACAATTAAGCAGGCTCCACAACAGTGAACATTTCTTTAAATCAGTTTTAACTATGATATATTATTTCACCTAAAACCATCCAACTGAAATTGTGGAAAAAGAATACTGTACAGTATACATGTTACAAAAATATTTTTACAACTCGGGGCTAGATTGTATTACAGATAACTTCATCTGTTTGCTCTTTACCATGTTTTTGAAAGATTATGAATAAGGCACTGATTTAAATATCATAGTAGATGAAATCCACAAAATCAGTAACCCCAAAATTTTATAGTGTGTGAAAGATGAAGAGAGTCACCAGTACATCAGTAGCTCAGAACTAGGGTTTAAGAAAACAGGAGAAATAAAAAGAGCTGTACTAGAGGCCCTTGCTGAGGATGCAGAGCCTGAAACAAGCCTGAAACTTCTCTTAAACACAATCGTAACAGGTACTACTGTTAACAGGAAAACACACATAACATGCAAAGTTAGAAAAAGAAAGAAATATTGACACTGGAAATCAAATTTGTGAATATATTGTTCACTGGATTTCTATGTTGTGTTTTAATCACCCATATGGAAAGGTGGTAAAAGCCAATTCTTTTCCATGTAAAACTATATTTTAGCAATTCCTGAAAGGTGGGTGAGAGAAGGAAACTGGAAAGATGAAGGACAAAAGTCTGTTGAAATTCTGTCTTTTTGCCCGGATTTGGCTTTTACTGTTGCAATCTATG
This sequence comes from Calcarius lapponicus, assembly GCA_039654755.1. NCBI lineage: Eukaryota > Metazoa > Chordata > Aves > Passeriformes > Fringillidae > Calcarius > Calcarius lapponicus. Next base: position 18,800,219 of record CM077470.1, on the reverse strand, counting down.
GTGGCGGTGAGACCACTGAGGTCATCACATCATGCATCACTGTCAGGAGAAGAATTAAAACTCTTACCACGGAGGTATTTCAAAGAAACCTAGAAATACAGTGTTTCATATGGCTAGACCTGATTTTACAGTCAGTGGGAGATTTGGTTGAGTGAGAAATGAAAGATCAGGTATAAGGATCGTTTATGTCTGAAAAAGTGAAATTATGTCAAATACAGCAATATAGGAAAAGTGGCTGACAGGTGTGTGAATTAAGCAGGGAAGACAGTGCACAATTGTTAAAAAACCCCCACATTTATTTTGTCTCAGAATTATGCAGTAGTGTAGACTGTAACCAATTCTAGGATTACAGCAATTTCTCCAGTCCAAGTGTTTTCTGGTTGCATGGAGCTGATGTTTTTATAGGGATTTCAACTCTTGATGGGGCTGGGTAGAGGGAAGCAGAGAAACTCTCTTCCCTTTTAACTCGTGTTCTGCCTTTGGAAAGGGATTAGGGTGCGCAGGGAGAGCGCAGGGTTGGACTGCCCCAGTCCCCAAGTGCTGATAGTGAGCAGTGATGCAGAGGGAAACCAGCCCTGCTTCAGCATCCCTGGACTCTGCCTAATTAAGCAGCTCTGTTTCTCCCAATTTCAGAGCTTCTTTGTCCAAGATTCCATTTCTTAGAGATCAAGCACAGCAAACCCATAGGGTTATAGTCACATGGGGCAGCATTTAGGTCTGTCTTCCTTAATGAAAGCTAAATAACTCCTGACAAAGCAAGAAGCTTGAGAAATTTGGGATATGCCGACCTGTGGAACAACCATCCTCCAGATAACAAGACACCTGAGGGTTTTTAATTCCTAGTGTATTTCCAATGTGGTATTGCCCCAACACACTTCGTTTTACACTCAGAAACGTGTTCTTCTGAGAAGAGAATAAACCCTTGGGGTCAGAGTCCTCACAAGCTTCTTTTTAATGAATAAATATATGTAACCCCTGTAGAGACTGGCCCAATAGATGCTCTCCCAAAGGTTTGTGTGGCATACATCTCATCTCCTACAGCAGGGACTGAAACTTTATTTTAAGCCCTTCACCAGCTGGTCTAATCTGCTCAGCCATGGGGTCAGGCAGCTGTTGGTTGATGAAATCCGCTAGACAAAGGGGGAAAAAAAAGAAATCTGTCTTTTGTTTTAGTGACTCATAGATCATGAGTTTACTTGCAGGAGGAATGACTCAGGTGATTTAATTTTCTGTTTTTAATCTGTAAGGGCTTCTTCTGTGCATATAAGTAGGTGTTTCTGAATTAATTGCCAAAATTGTGCTTGTCTTTACAAAAAAAAAAAAAAAACCAACCTTTCAAAATCAGAATTTAAGGAAATTGTTATTACTTTAAGTAACTTAAATCTCTCTGCAATTCTATTGGAATTAAACATCTATTAAACATCTATTTTATTAAAGCTTTGATTAAAAGGGCCAATTAAATTTTTATGATAATTTAAAGAAATCAGCATTGATATCAGCTTTGGCAATGAGCACATGATTTCTGCTGGTATGACACAGCTTTATACTCCTTTTACCAAGAATTATGCCATTATGCTAACAAAAAGAAAACTATTTTGCCCAAATCCCCCATACCATACAATTTTTTGCATTGAATGTACACCTTTTGTCTGGAGGCAAATAAAATTTTGCTGGTGAGTGCAAGCTGAATAAACAAGGTTAGTGAGATTCAAAAGACTTTAAATCTCAAATCCACAACACTCAGTACTTGAATATGCAAGTAGCTCTTGCTGGTATTGCCTGGAAGTGCCAATAGCTTGCAGCTGAGGAAGAGCCTCATTGCCTTTGTGGTGGCACCATCAGGGACTGCAGGTTCTTGCTAAATGTGTGAACTGCTGGGAGCTGCACTGCCTGGGAGTGAATTTGGAAAGTTGCCTGGGTTGGGTAGTGCTGGATGCTGAGGTAGTGGGGCAATAATTAATGGACAGCTAGAAAGAAGATAAATTTCACAACTGAAAATATTTTCAGTGAAGTGCCAGGAGAAGGGAATGTGATTCATAGATTGACATGGTCTCTGCTTAAAGATGATTAACTCCTAAAAGCATATTTGGGCACAGTAGAAATCTGTTCTGGATGCTTTGCAGATACAGAAGGATGGTTTAAGGTGTTGTCTTTTTTTTTTTCTTCTTTCTCAAGACTGCAGATTTGTCTTCTGACTTTTGATTCTGTTATGCTGTTGAATCATAGAATTTACCTTTAGAAATATTTTTCCCTTTAATTCTTTTGGATAGCTTGTTTCTAACTATATTACCTAGGAACCTTAATATGTATACCAAAATATAGCATCTTTTCAGTTTATTGGAAGCTCTTTTTTCCCAGGTATAGCTTCTTAGCTACTCTGAATGCAATAGTTTGCGACTTCCTGCTTGTGTACCTTTAAACTCCTGTTGAATTCATTAGTTTAGTGGTGGGATTAGGCTAAACAGAGCAAGATCCTTAAGAAATCAAATAGTGGATAGATCTTGTCCTACATAGCTGTTTTTTATTTGTTTTCATTTTATGGCTTTGTGGTTCTGTTATTTTTTTTTTTTGCTGTCCTACTTTTTTTCTGTTCTTATCTGCATTTTTCATTTCTTCCTTTTCCTTTCATTCTGCAAATAGATGTCTTGAGATTAATTTAAAATTACTTCCTTCAGTGCCCTTTAAAGCACATTCTTATCTTTCTCATGCAGTAGATTCATTAAATTATTTCTGACATCAACATTACCCCTTGATGAAATTACAATCTTGAATTCAATTGGGTGTCATGTAGTCTTGAGTGGATGTAAAGCATTATAAGTTTTATAATGTTACCTTATGTTTCACTTTTCTCTCTGCTAAGAATTTATTTTAAGAAAGACTTCTGCTTTGGTACAAGTTTTGCAAAATGTTTGTATATGTGGTGCACACTTATTCTTTTTATTGCATATTATCTTTAATATATTATCTTATTCTTCACTAGTAAAGTAGTGCACACTTATTCTTCTTATTGCATATTATCTTTAAGGCCAGCCTAGTGATGAATCTTCCTTTTAATAATTCCAACCAAAGTGTCTTCCTTCATTCTCTGGGAATGACTTAGTTATAGTTGTCCTGTAGAGTTATCCTTGTTATCCTTGAACTTAATGCTTATAGTGATGATAAAAAAAATTCATCAGCCTCTCATTGGTATTTAATGGTGAAGCCAGATTCTTCTGTTTGCCATTGTGCTAATAACAGCTAATTAGACGTAAGAATTATTTAATGAGTCCTTATTTTGTGAAAATTACATTGGTTTTCTAAACCAATTCTGTCGTGTGAATGGGAAGCTCTTAAATGAGCTGTAGGAAAATTTGGGAAAGGGGATCTTACTGCTTTTCTATTTCTAGCTCACTTTTACTGTTTGTAACTTCATTGCAGGTAACCTTCAAAGCATCAAGATACTCTGTTTCACCAGACCTGAGATTTGTTCTTCTTGCCTATGATGTTAAACAGGTAAGCCGAGCCTCCTTAATCAAAGAGCCTCTAAATCAAACTCCAAAAACTTCGTTGTTTTGTATGTTTCATTTGTAATTCCACATGTTATGATTTCTCTTCCCAAAACCATTGGGAAAGTTTGTATTGAGATGTGTGAGGAGGTGTTGCCTGGTTCTCAGGAAGATGAATTGCCATGCTGGTTTTTGCAGTAGAGGTTTTCTAACCCTTAGACTGCTCTGTCATTGCCTGTTTATGTGCAATCCTGTCTTTTGATATTCCTTCTGTTTTACAAAGCTGCACTGGTAATTTATGGACTATACAAAACAAAAGGTCTAGGCTGATTCACCTCATGGAATTTTTATTTTTGTCTTCAGGAGTCAAAAGTGTGATAGTCTGGAAGCCGGTAAATGCAGTGTATTCTTTGTTTCTTATAGTATTTAGAGGTTTTGGAGGCTATTACATTGTCAGAAAGAGTTTTGATCAATAATACCATGTAGAGTTTTCTAAGATAAATCTTGTAGCACAGAAAGGAAAGAAAAAAACAGGTTTATGAACTTCCTGTATGTATATTGGTGCTTGTATAAAAAGTGGAACTAAAATATGAACTGCTCTTCATGAAAGAATAGTTCTGGGTTGATGAACTCAGTGGTTACTTGAACAATTTTGGGTTGTTTTGTTTGTTCTAACAGTATTGATATAAAGTGATTTGTTATCTTGGTATTACATCCAAATAGGGTTTCATCTACCAGTGTTGCTGGATTCCAGATCAAGCTTTCCTTACAACATGCACATATCAATAGCTGCTGTTCAGTTCACTGTTGTTTTTTGGTGAAGGGTTCCAGTTTTATTCCTGTCTGAACAATACATGCTCCTTACTACTTCCCCTCTTGATTTCTTCTTATTTTGTGAAAGATTTAATAATCCCTCATACTGACTTAAATTCCTCATTTGTTCTATTGAATTTTTGATTTTGGATTTTTTTTTTTCCTTTGTTTGAGATTTTCTTGGTACTAACATATATAGCTGGTAAAGATAAATAAGGAAAACATGAAGGTATCTGTCACACTTTATTACATCTTGGTGTTAACACCAAGATAAAGATGATCCATTGACATACAGAGAGCTCTCAGGGTATGCTGATTCTGTCAGTTTGCAGCAGAACCCTCTTTCTTTATTTCAGTCTTGGATTTGTTGCAAAAAGAAACTTTTCTGTCCTTTCACAGTGAAGTTAAATAGAGGAGAGAGGTTTGCAGCATTTACATTTTCCATCTAGAGTTTTTCTTTGCTCAACTGTGTTGACAAAAGGTAATTAAAAAGAGGAATGAACGGGGCTTGGGCAGCAGTTTGTGGAGGCAGTTCTGGGTGCTTTGGATGAGGCTTGTGTCACTTGGACTGCTCCAGCTGAGCTCGTGGCTTTCAAACCAGGAACGAGCTGTGAGCGTTGTGTCTTCTACATGTGGTGGACCTAAAATTCATAACAGCTGTGTGTTGTCACTCAGGTTAAATACTACCTTAGCTCCTGAATGTGTTGCTTAAGGTGGAAGGAAGAAGCACCAAAAATCGTGTAAGACAATTTATTCAGATGTTGCAAAAATGTTATTGTGAATAACTGGGGAAAGTCTTTTTTATTTTTTCCTCTAAATTTTCTGACTTTTGGGATATATGTTAGACTGGTAAGGCACTTTTGTTTCCTCCAAATCTGTTGGAGAAAAGGCATGCAAAGCCTGTGTATTGCTTCTTAACTAATGCTTCTGAATTACATCAAGAGTTAAGTTAATGTTCATAATTCTTGTGGTTTAGGAAGTTGTTTTTTTCCTAAGAGCCAGACTTACTGCATCTGGATGAGAAGAAATCTGCCTGTCTACCTTTCTTTTCCCCCAGCTGCTAAGTATAAATGATTAAATTTATTGACTATAAAATTAAAATCAATACTAAGCAGCATAACTTAATTGGAGAGTTTCCAATTAGTTTCAGTAGAACCAGGCCAGATTCTTTCTTCATGCCTCTTTTGAATGTAACTTTTTAAGTTTTTTTTAAGGAAGCTGAGGATTTCCTCATTGTCAAAGTTGTAGCACATGGTTGAGTCTAATAATACCCAGTTCAAGGAACCAAGAGTAACTCATAATAAGTATTTAGTTGATCCCTCCATCTACTATAAGTTGCCACAGCTCTCTGGACCTTATGTTTGCCCCTTATTTTTCCTTCTTTAAGATTTAGGTGTATAATTGTCCTGCAATGTATTTGATGGGATTTCTGCTTTTGAGGGCTGTAAAGAATTTGGGTCTTTAAAATTATAATGGTTGTTTACATACATCAATCTGTGTTCTTTGCAACATGCAGTAATACAGCTGGAGCAGATTTATTAATCAACAGTTTTATAAATAAGCTAGTGTGTTTCAGCTGAGCAGATTGGAGGGAAATAGAGACAAATACTTCTTCAAGACATTTTGTCATGAAATTGTAATTAGGAACAAGGTTATTTTGATGTTTGGAATAAAAATAAATGTTAAATTCAATAGTCGAATATTTATTTTACTGTTGTCAGCATTTTCTTTAATCTATTTTATGCTTGGACTGGCAAACTTTAATTAAATTTGCAGTTGTTTCAGCACAATTAAGAATATCCTCTATGCATAACGAAACATAAATCTGCATGAAAATAAGCCATCTTTGACTACAAAAGTAATAATTGGATCATTGAAATTGTGCTTAATACACGGACGAAAACCATTTCATGTGACATAGCACTAGTTTGGTGGAGCTCTGTGAAAATATTATGGAAGAAAGCTCTTTTGCTAAGGAGTTGGAGGTGTTGTACATTGATTTCTGGATGTCAGGCTCCCTCATATCCTTCCCAGCAGTCACAGAACACGAGCCCTGGGGCTGTCTGGTGTTTCCTCTTGGAACACAAGACAGTGGTGATTGTAGAGGTCCTTTCTGTGTGTTCTTTGCTGTGGTGCTCCATCATTCTCCACACTCCTGGATTGCTTTTCACCAGTTCTCCAAGGTTTCTGACTTTCCCAAGCTCCCATGGCTCAGCTGCAGTGTGAATGGTCTTTTTGTCTGTAGCTCACCACAGTTTGGTCGGCGTCACTGGAACATTCTCATTGTGCAAGGCAACAGATCAGAAATAGAAACTAATTTGGGAAATGAGCTCAGACATCCTTGCTGGATGTCAGGCCATCCTCATTCTTCTGGGACAGTGGGAAGACAGCACCAGGGAAACTATTGTACCCAATTGTATGCTGGGAGGGGACAGTTTTGCAGGGCTGTATCTTTTTGATTTTCTTTTGAAGATTGTCAAGGTGTGAGCAAAGAATGTGGCACTCTAGGTGACTGCATATCTAAGCCGGTTGAGATTTCAAGAGGAAAGATTATTTCACTATTGCTTTCAATAAGGACTGTGTTAAAATGGTATTTTAAACTTTTCTCACTCTTCTGGTGGTATAATTCACAACTACCAAAGTCTGATTTATAGTTTTGATAAGGAAATGGAAATCAGACATTCTGTTCTTGTATTAATGGTAAAGAATAGGGCAGTGAATTTGCAGAAGAGTGAGAATTAAGGTCCTAAGAAATTCTTTTACCATTAGGAAACTTTGGTGTTAACTTGGTATCACATCCCTCAGCAGACTGTCCCTGCTTGTCCCTGGACTCCACATGAAATGAAAAAAAGCTTTATTCCAGATAATAGTGAGTTTTTGCTCAGACATCATGTGCATGTTCTCCCAGTGCTCTTGCTAGAGCATAATTTGCCACAGAAGAGCAAATGAAGAAGTAGATGAGATCATTTCCTCTCATTCCTCATGTGATTAAATCCTAGTGATTTCTTTTTCTCTCCCTGCAAACAAACTGTTCTTTCCTTTTCCCTGCTTTCAAAGCCCTTTTGAATGCCACGTTCCAGGAATTTTTCCTACTTTATTTTCTTTTCTATTAATAAGGCATCATCTTCTGTTTTCAGTACATGATAATTATGTGTGAATTTTTTAGCTCTTGGTTCAGAAATGTGCTTAAAACAGATTAAAGTTCAGCTCTAATTTAGAAGCATGAGCATTTAAATACTGTCTAAAACAGGAAATATTTTCCTGAATTAGGACTTCAAATTGAAATCATTTTTGCTAGAGAATTTTAATAAAACAGTATGTGTAGCACAAAAGAAATAGATTTTAACACTTCTCATGGTAAGATCAGGATGAAGAATAACCCAATACTCTTCAGAAAGGACGAAGAAAAATAATTTTATATCTAAATGTCATTCATCCAGTAGAAATTGTTCAAAAGTGTATCTGAATATTTTCAGTTTAATGTATAAAAGACAAGATTCCAACATAGCATTTCAAGCAAAGAACCCACAAGTTACTTTCTGCTCTGTGCTGATTCATGTCATCAATTTGCTGCCATAATATCTATTTTTAGAGGATAATGACAAGGAGTACTGACCACGGTCTACAGCAAATGAAGGACAAACAAGGGACATTCTCATCAAGCTTTTAGAATTGCCTCTGATACTGACTTACTCAAGTGCACTGAAAGGATCTTCAGGATTTTGTCTGCAAATTAGGAGAATCCATGAGGGGAAGAACTCACTGAAGTCTTAAATTATGAGTATGTGTTCTGCATTAGAAGATTATCTTTCTTCCAAGCAGGTGGAAACTAAATGCTCAGTTGTCAGTACCTCTGGGTCAGTGAAATTTATTTGTGGATTTTTGTTATGAAAAAGTTAAGAGGTAAAGAAACTACCTTGCACTGTGTCTTATTTTTAATCACAACACTAGTTTTAATGCATGCAGGTGTTTTCAAGATATTTTATCCCATGCTTGTGGAAGTCTGACTATGAGGAGCATTATCGGCAAATCAGCCAAGGCTTGGAAACACACATAACAAAGATGAAATGACATCTGTCACCTAGCACATGGAAACAGCATTTTCTCAACAAGATTATTTCATACAAAGTAATAACAAAAGACTTTTTAAACCAGCAGCAATCTGGCCAACAATATTTTATGTAGCGCTCTCTATGAAGTAAAGATCTGATATAAAATTCATGATATCACCTCTTTCCTCCTGAAAAATGCCTGTTTCTTTAGATAAACCTGTTTTTCATGTGTATTTCTGCAGGTCCTCAGGGTAATCTTTCATCTCTCATTTGTTCATTTTGAGATGAGTCCAGAAGCAAATCATGCATGTGCACAGTCCTGAACTTACAAGATCGTAAATAAAAGTCTAATTCTGACATGACTTTCCCATTCATCTTTATCTCCTGTCAAGAACATGAAAGACCAATTTTTATCAGCTTTAGGGCAGCAAGACAAAAAATAGGAAGGGATTTTTAAGAGAGATCCACCCCCAAAATCTGAGTTTATTTCTTGCAAATAGTTTTTGTGATATATTTTATTCCTCTCTTAGATATGACAAGACTAGGCGCTTAAAAGGTCAGATATTGAGCAATTTGTGGAATTATGCTGCTCAAATTTTTGCCTTTTCAAGGCTGTTGTTTTACGTTGAGTTGAAGTTTTAGATGGACAGAGTCTGGTAATATAACAACTAGGGCTGTAGGTTTTCTTGGCATAGTGCTCTTCTTTTCTCATCTTTGACTTTATAGAGCGCCACAGCTAAGGAAGGCATTTTAAAGATGTAAAAAGCCAAGGTCTTTGCCTGAGGAGATCATGTGCTTTGTTGTAAAATCTGGCCAAATGAATTTTATGACACTACCTGCTACCATGAATTATCCCTCAGGAGTGAGTGTTCATGTGAATTCACAGTGTCCCACTTCTATCCAGGATTTTATCTCAATTATGTGGCAAAATGCAATAGCAACCTGCACCCATAAATGGATGATGGGAAAAGAGTCTATTTTATGGTTAGAATCATGGACACTGATTTTTTTTTTATTTGTCTGAAAAACAGACTTCATCTTTTATTCCTGTTGAGTTGTAGTCCTTTAAGTGCTTGCCTTCAGTCCATCAGACAGTTTACTACCTCACCACTTACTAGAAGCAGCAGAGTTGTAAGTGGAGGATCTGCCCATATCTGCAATTCTATGTAAAAATTATTGTTGTATTTGTGATGGGATGTTGGGGATGCTCTCTGCCAGGGTGTTACTGTGGTGGCTTACCGGACAGGGCTGGAACTGCCACAATTATTTCTCTAAAAATAAAAAAATTAACTGAGAAGATGGGGAACTGGGGTAGTATTTGGATGCTTCCACTGTTTCTTTACATCTAATGAGGGAATATCTCTTGTCACGTATCGCCGGCCGGGGGCTATTTACAAATCACGAACGGGACGGCGCTGCTGTGGAGTGTGCATTGAGCTGTTTTATTTGTCAGCATCAGTCTCATGACATGGTTATGACAATGGGAAGATGCCAGCAGCTCACATCCCAGGCAGCAGACCAAGAATTTAATGTTACAACTTTGTAAGTTTCTTGACCAATCACACAAAGCAAAGGCACATTGACAGTAGTTCTATCCAATCACCATAAGCACCGGTACCTTTGGTTAAAACAATGCTTGCTTATTTTGAATACAATGCCTGCTTGTAAGCCTTAAAACACAACACACAGAGCTCCATTATTAAGCTTTAACCTTCCTAATATCTTGCTAGATAAACTTTTCTGTAGCTTAGGGAGTTATGGTAGACAAGCGTTAATACACAGACCATGGTTCTATTTGTCTTTGCCTTTCTACAGTTTAAATAATTTTTCTGCTGACCAATCTCATGGCTGCTGCTTAGCTCTAATCGCAGTTCTGCTGTATCTGAGGCCTGGCCTTTTGCAGCTTTCCCAAAACCCTCTGATTTTGTGGATTCCCACAGTCACATACCAGTCCTTATACATCCACTTCCTGTTTTTCATAAGGAATGTGTTGGTTCATATATGCAAGTTCAGCCTAATATAGCAGTTAAAAAAATAGATCACTTTTCCTAAAAAACCACTTGCTACTTTTGAAGTAGTTTACTGAGTTTGTCTGTTCCATTTATACTTACAGGATGACTGTTCAACCTCAAGTTTTAGAAGTAAGCAAAATAAATAATTCTAATTGAGGTAGAAGATGGCTTTTTTTCCTTGTTCAGAGTTGCCAGAGCTGAAAAATCTGAGTTCATGTTTCAGGCTCTTCTTCAAAGCCAGTATTGAAAAAGAAGATTGTACTTTGCTGTTGTTCAGGAAGAATGAAGGCATTTAGCTTTTCAAAGAAAATGTTTATTGACAGAAAAAGTATTTCTTTTCAATAGTATTGTCATTCCTATCAAGTATGAATACTGTTATTTCAGGAGGACCTAGGTGGTGTCCAGCTGAGTTTCTGAGATCCAGCAGCTTAGAAACTCAGTCTTAAGAGAACTCTGATTTTCAGTGTGGTTGTATTCCTACATCCCATAATAATCCGTGGGGACTGGAATCCCACTGTGCTAAGTGCTATAGAAACAGGCAATATTGCACTATTTAATTCATCAGTTCCCCTAATCTATGGACAATTTACTCTATAAAGCAGAAGTTCTGCCTTCTTCTGTGAAACTGGCAGCTGTCCCTGTTCCTCTCTTGTGCATGGATAATGTGCAGAAATGACCCAGAAATGTCCATTGCAGGTGTAGAGTTTGTCTGTCACGGCCCACTGACAGAAAAACCCAGTGTCTTAAAGGTATTGGGTTTTTCTCTGTTGTTTTGTGGTGTTTTTAATTCCACATATCTCTTCTATGTGCTGGAAACATGTACAGCTGAAAGCCAGTTATACACTGGTAATGTAGTGTTTGGGAGTTTTTAGAAGATGGGGTAGAAATTATTTTTCTTATCAAAATATGTGATAACAAGTCTTCCTCAACAGTGTTGAATGGAAAAAAAAAAAACAAACAACAACAGAAAAAACAACCAAGAGGCTGTTTTAATAAAAGGAAGACAAGCAAGGACAGCCTGAATAAATAACAGGGCAAGGACTGTTGGGAGCCCTAATTGGGAACTGTGTTAGGAGCTGTTAAAGGCTGGAAAAGCTGAACAGAGTTTTAATTTGGATTGAGATCTGCCAGAGTTCAGCACAAACTAGACTCAACTGGTGCACCCACCTGTTTTTTAGCAATTCTATATTCTGTACTCCTAAAAAATAATTCCCTTCTTCTCTACCAAAACAATAAGGACTAAAAGAATATTTTCTGCATCTTTCAGTTTTGACAGGTTTTACCCTGAGCATGAATCATTGCTACTTCACCTGCTACTCCTATTGATTTCTCAAATACAAGAGATGGCTCACATCAAATGCTGTGAATAAACGACCTCTGAGGAGCAAAATCACTTCATGGGTCTGACTGTCCCCTTATGTTGAAACATTTTACTGAAAATGCCATGTATGTTTTATCTGCTGTAGATATCCTCATGTTCTATAGTGACTAATTTCAGGTCAAATTTAGACACACTCTTTTCATATGGACTACAAATAAACCAGATTACCTTAAAAATAGTCCTCTAAGCAAATGCCTGCAGTCCAGTTCATGGGTTCAATACACTTAAAAAAACCATTCTAAACAATGGGCTTTCTTTGCTTTTATTTCATTTTTCATAATAGTGTCTCTCTGAAATTCAATAATAATGTTTCTTACTGAGAAATGTGATATGCATTATAGCTTTCTCATTAAGCTTTTAAATAAGATACCATTAGTATTGATGAATGTAATCCCAAATCGTCACTTAATCTTAAAATTGTCATTGATCACACATTCAGAATTTTAGTCTTGCAGCCAAAATAGTACATATTGTCAGTGGTCATGAATTTTATACCAATAGCAATTAACATCTTTCTTTGGCTGCAGTGTTATGAATTAGATTTACAAACTAGGGATGACTTAGTGATTTTCTGGTTGTTGGGTTTTTTCCTTAACAACATTTGCTAAAGAATCTTTTCAGATGTATTGGTATATGAAATAGAATGCTTAAGACAGTCTAGAAACCCAAAGTTGTCATCTTTTAAAATATTTTGGTTTTGACTCTTCATGGAAATTAAGAGGCAGAGTCATTCCACAATATTCACTGATGAGCTGGCATGTGGTTAAAGTCACCCGAACAGTAGAGTATGTTTTTACTAAAATCTTTACAAAAACAGAACCAAATATGCTTGTAAAGGAGCCGTGGTGGTTTTCACATGTTAAATGTGTCATAGAATCATAGAATGGTTTGGGTAGAAAGGGACCCTGAAGATGATCTCAGTCCAACCCCTGCCATGGCCAGGGACACTTCCACTGGCCCAGGTGCTCAGGCCCCATCCAACCTGGCCTTGAACACTTCCAGGAATGGGGAAGAGATGATCCATAAGAAAGTATTTAAATATACATATACATGCTTATGTTTAGGTAAATATTGCCTGAATATGTTTTTTAAAATATCCTAGAATTTAAATAACAATACAAAGTAGAAGCATAAACAAAGCAAAAAGGGTAATGCCTCTCCAGTCTGGTCCATGCTCTCATGCATCTTTTGACTGAACTCTGTCAGTGATGCTGTCCTGAAACCAAAACTCCCAAATGTAATCTGCAGTTCTTATTTCAGGTGTTAAATACAATCAAGCCTAATTAGACTGTGCACTTTCAGGGCCTGGCTGGGTCTGGGTTCAGTGCTGATCCTGCTTTGTTGAGGGAGTTCAGCTGATGGCTGCCTGAGATCTTTCACTGTGGCTGAGACTGTGAGTCAGCACCATCATACCAGGAGTGTTCTCCCTTGAGATAAAGATTCCCAAGTTTAAAAAAAAAAAACCCAAACAAGCGTTATATTTTAGAACAGCTTCCAAGAAGGAAAGCAAATGTCAAATATGTACCCAAATGTTCAGTTTCATAAAGATTCAAACAATATGTAAATAGTCCTTAAACTATTTTCAATAATTTTATCTATACTCTTCTTTTATTAAGATTACATTTGTAATCTCCAGGCATTTCCATGTCTTTGTGAATATTACAAATCTCATCCTTTGCTGCTCCAGACACATGAACATTCTCTCTACATTCTCTCTGTAACAATCGTGTTTGGTGGGAAGAAATCCTGAAATATTTCTCTGTTGCAAAAATGAGTAAAATCAGAAAAAGGGAAAACGTAAGCTTTTACTCAAGGTTCACAATCACTTTTTGCTATGATTAAGTATCAAACAGGCTGGCCAAATCTGGAAACCAATTATTCTAAGATGTGAGAGGGGAAAAAACTAAATATGCTTTTCAATTATTCTGCATAAGTCTGTCTCTATCAGCAGTGCACATTGAATAATAATTAAATTTTGCTTAAAATAGGTTGGGGAAAAAAATGCAACTTGAAAAAAATCATAGCGTGATTTTATGAATTGCAGCTAATTTTAAATTCTGAACAGCAGGTTCCTGATCAGAAGAATAAAATATACAAACTGAAGGTGTAACTGGAACATAGTTAGGAAATGTTTTTAGTCTTGAACAAGAGAAATTTTGTATTTTGCATTAACTCAAACTTTTTCAGCAGGGGTGAAGTGTCAGCCTTTTTTGTTTGCATGTTTTTCATAAGCAGAAAAAACCCAAGTGTGTTGACATCTTAAAATCCTGGCACTATTCTGGAAAAAATCAGTCACTTCAAAGATAAATTCAAGTATCTGTACCTGTAACAATGGTAAATGGTCCAAAATATGAGGGAAAATTGTTTAAAAACTGTCCCATGGAGAATGTCTGCTCTTCCCAAATGTCAAGATCCTTCCAAGAAGGATGAAAAACCTAGAGGGTGCTATGGGTGCTCCAGAGCTGCTTGTCATACTTCAGAGATCCAGTGCAAGCACATCAGAATTTAATTTTCTTCCACAATCTGACACTTTCACTGGACAGGAAATATCATTAACTTTATATTCAAGTAGCCATCATTATCTAGCAGGCTCCTCAAGTGCTTATCACTTCTGAACTTGATGAAAATGCAATTAAAGTCCATGGAACTTCTTACTTTGTCTTTAAAATGGACTTTTGGATTAGCCCTTCTCCACCTACCACACAGATGTAATAAAGTCATCTGCATAGTGTGACAGCAGCAGCCGTGTGGACAATGAATAAAGCCCAGGATTTTCAGCAGGATCTTGCAGAGGGTTTATCAATGTTTGCAGCAGCTCATCTGTGCTGTGAGTCGGCCTTTAGGCCTGTAGTTTGTTTATAACTTTGTGAAGATCAAGTCAACTTGTTTCTCATGGTGTTCCCTCTCTTTAGGGACAGATGTGACAGAGACTTCTGACAGCTTGCTACTGTCACTGTTATTTTCTTTAGCATTTGGAGTGCAATTCACTTGGCCCTGATGCACCGTCAGCTCACAGTGCTTCTAATTGCCATCTTCACTGTCATCATCTTAAAGATATTTAAAAACTGTTTTCCTCAGTGGAAAACTTCCTGAATGTGACCTTCATCTGCTTTTTGTGGATGCTGAGAAAAGAGCTGATTCAAGTTCTTGTCCCTGTCAGCTCGGTGCGCCCATGGTTCCTTTTCTGGCCCTTCCTGTGCTGTTTGACCTGACACGTGTGACTGTGCCGCGTTTAACATGTTTAGGAGGCTGCAGAGGGGAGGGTGAGCCAGGTTGTTCCTCTGCTTCTCCTCCCTCCTGGGGAGCTGTGCTTGGAGCGGTGCCGCTCCTGCTTGAACCAGTTCTTCTCTCCTTGGGATTTGTGTTCCAGGAGCAGAAGATGAACCTGGCCTTTGGTTCCTCCTGGGATCTCCACCAGCAGTGCTGGCCGGGCTCTCAGAGCAGAGGAGATCAGTAACTCATGCTCAGAGCAAAGCACATCTGAACCTCAGCCTGTCCTGTGGTAATCCCTTGTCTCTTTGCTGTCCCCTGGGTCTGAAACTGGGATCTAACAAAGTCTGCTCAACAGCTTGAAGTCCCATTGATGCTCTGGTGGAGGATTTATGAATTTGTATAGTTTATTCCTGAAAAAAAATCACCTTTTTCTAAACTTATCTTGGAGGAGAGGTAGGAGGAAGAGTCTATAGCTATGATTAGATTAGCCTGGGAGAGGTTTGCCTGTGGAAAAGCTGTTCTTGTTTTCATGCTCTTTCAATTAGTAGCACAAGCTGTTGTACCCCTTGATGGTTTATTTGTTCATAGATATATTCTACATAGAATATAGAATATCTATATATATTCTACTATTTTTTATAGATATAAATGTTTTATAGATCATCAATACATTTAGATAATTTGCAGCTGCAATGGACTTCTATCTCTAGTCCTTACTGGTATCGTGTAGACCTTGTGTTGTAAAGGCACATCAAGCTATTCCACAGAATATCCTGAGCTGGAAGGGACCACTGAGGATCATGGAGTCCAATTCTAGTTTATTTTAACCCTTTGAATTTCAGTCCTTGGGAAGGGACAAAAATGAAGCTGGCAGAAGTAACTTAGTGTCTGCCTAGCACATGATGCCAGTGCTACTTTATTTTAGTCTCCCATGTCTTCTTGAGTCAGCAGCACTAACAGCAGTGGAAGTTTTAGTACAGCAGCATAATGAAGACCTTAAAGGGCATGGTGTTAAATGTGCTCTTAGCTCATCAAAGTGTCCTTCAGGTTCAGGGCAGATCATTGGTATTAATGTAACCTTTCTTTGGAGGCTTCTTTCAGAGAGTGGACTGCATAAATAGTTTAATTTACTGTACAGGTCTCAGCCCTTTGCTGTAAGGTTTATATTTGTCATTTCTGTGGATGTTGGTCAAAGGTGAAGAGTCTTTTTTTGGAAAATGTTGTGTTTTCTTAACCTGGAATTCTACCACAGAGGCTCAGGTTCCCATAATGGTTGAAGAACTTACCTGAAAAAATGTAAATAAATAGTAGTTAAATATAAATTAGGAAGTTGAAGTGGGACTTGTTTTAATGGGGAGTATATGGCTATTTCCCCGTTAATTTTTCTGTAATCAAATATTGTACCTTGAAATTAAGCAAGGCTTTTGTATAAATGTTACAGACCTTAGACCTGTCTTATTTTTGAGGTAATCATTCTTTTTTTATGTGCCTCAGGTTTTTCTCTGTCACCAGTATGTATAGTACTATAAATATATAATATATATGTATAATAATTTTATTAAAATATTTTATACTATAAAAGGCTCAATTGAAAAACCACTGGGCTATTTTGCAGTGTATTATTAGGCTTAATTCTTAATTTTGCTAAAAGATTTGAAGCATTTGGAGTGGGTGGTTGATAAGACTTCCACATAGGAAACTTAAAAACCATTCAGCTAATATGTATACACATAAAATAAAAATGCAGCAATTACATTTGAAGTTTGGTTTCCAACACCTTGAGGCATGTAAAAACCAGTCCTCCTCAAAAGAGCAGGTATAAAGTTGAGAAAGGAAATTCGTATCTTGATAGTATTTCTAGTGAGTGGAATTTCACTGTGGCTCTCAGCTGTGGTATTCATTAGAGCAGCCATCTGCTTTGGCAGTGCTGTAATTTCTTTGTTCAGTATCTCAGATGAAATTAAATGCATCATACAGTGAACACTGCTAGGAAAGTAAAAATCTAAATATGAGCTTGGTATTAAAGTTATGGTAGCTCATTGCAATTTATGTCCTATTTGTATAGCGTTCCAAAAATAGAAGAACATCATTAACTGTTTTGAATATTCAGAGAAAGGCTGTCTATTTGGGTGGTTTTGCTTGTATTAGTGTTCCAGTAATTCTTGCAACCTTACAGTGAAATGGGATTTTAGGACTTGAAAATGTGACAAGCAAATGAATGGGGAAAACCACAGAATCAGCAGAGGTCACAGTGAGGAACAGATTGCTCTTCTCTCCCACTCTCTTTCCTATTACTGATATCCAGTGATATGTCATTCTTAACTCCTCCTTTTACTCTATCTCTTAATAGTCTGAAGCTTGCAGCTTTTTACATTTATCCTGGTGGTTTGGTGTTATATTCTGTCAGGAAGCATTCCCAAACTCTTGCTGTGTTTTCTGTGTATACTTCATGCGTACATTAAAAAATACCAAGTTAACAGAAATCTCATCCCTGCTTCTCTTTTTGCCTTTTCCACTTCTCTAGCTTTTCTCTTCTCCTCCATTTTCTCTACTTCATTTAGCATTTGTGAGACTTTAACTTGCCTAATCTTATGCCCTCCCAGATAATATTATGCACTCTCTTACTCATTTAATTTTCCTTCTTGTTTCCTCTCCATCCCTAGGAAAGCTCCCTTTTCAAATATATTTCTTGATCTCAAAAAATCCTCACTTAATCCATAATCTGCCTACTCTATTATTTTGCCTCTTGCCACAGTTAGTATTATCTGCTTTCATTACTGCTTGTCTTATATTTGATAGTTTTATAGATAAATCAGTTACAACCATCTTTTATGTGTTCCAGCCAAAGAAATATGAGAATTCAGAACACAGAGTCTCTCTGCAGTTCCTTGTGATTTGGCTACAGAGTGAGACTTGGAGCATGCTTAGGAAGCATTAAATGTGAGAAGATGGCTGATTGCAGAGCTCCTGTGCTGATTTTGCTGCTTGTACCTAAAGCTCAGAGGTGTTAAATGACCCAAACTGGATATATTGTCTGGTGGAGAGCAGTTCTGTGAACTGGGCAGATGCTCTCACTCCTGCCAAGTGCTGCTGTGTGTCACCCATGAAGGGTGGCCCAGTTCATCCCAGTTCCTATAAAGTTCTTGCCACTGGGGTGGACTATCCAAAAAGTCTGAGGCTACAGAAAGTTCCCATGTGTAGAAAAGAGCTGAAATAACATTCAGATAAAAAATGAATGCAGTGGATGAAAAATTCTGGCAGCTAAACTTGGTCCTCACTTCCATTCTTTTATGTCTGATAAAGTACTCCAAATGGACAGTGGATAGCATATCTATCAATATATACATTTACTTAAATAATGGAAATGAAAGTCAGTTCCTGAGCTATATGTCTCTCAGAAATGTTTGAGACTTTTCTTCTTAACCTTGAGGTGTTATATGTGGTAGCGTATTAAATTAGCATAAAACATTATGATCATTGAGAGTGATACATGGTCATGTGTTCTCTTACAATGCATAAAGAATAATGAATGGTAATTGGTTCAGGACATTGATTAAAGAGCTGTGGAGATGTAGTTTACTACACAAATGGCCTATCAAATTTCATCTCTGTTGTACTTTCCGCTTTATTACTCGAACCTGAAAATATTTCATGAAAGTATGCCTGGACATATATATATATATACATATATATATATTTATAAAAAACTTTTGATAGTTATTTGGTCCAATTATGGAAAAATTCATGTTCAGAGGGATACACTCTTGACATCTCCAGAAGAATTTTCTGTGGAGAATTTTACTGGAAGTAGATCTCTTTAGGTGTCGTGTTCTTAATTGTAGGGGATCATGGTTGGTCACAGAAGACCTTTATTTTAGCCTCATTTTGGTGGTAATGTCTCACATCAGGTAGGTAAATTCGGTGAATTCTCTTCAGTCTGGTGTGAACAGGCTGAGTCACCATCCCTGGAGGTATTTAAAGATTGTGTAGATGTGTCACTTCACTTGGGACATGGTTTAGTGGCAGTGCTGGGTTAATGGTTGGGCTCAGTGATCTTACTGCAACCTGAACAATTCTGTGGTTCTGTGAAATCTTGTGGAAGTGACACACTAATTTTTCACAAAAAATAGTTTGGAAATAATATTTTTTGTTATTATTAGCTGAGGAAGATTTATAGAATGCACTACAAATTAATAGGTTCTCAGAGATTTGTGTTTCTGACATATTTCATTTATTTACATATTTTTTCTGTTTTATCCTTACAAGGCATAAATTCTAATATGCCAAAGGAAAAACATAGTTCAACAAGAAGCTTTTATTTTGAAAGTGTCATCTTATGTAAAAAAATGCATCCTTAACTGAATCTTTTATTTTTTGGGGATAAAATTCTTTGCCAACTCACTTTTTGCATTCATAAGAGCAAAACACTTGTCTTGAATAACCTTGGCCTTGCATTTTTTTTCTTTGAGCAGCATATTAAATGACAGCATTATGTGGCTTTGCTCTAATAACAATAATGGGCAAAACAAGAAATCATTCTTTTTCTATAATTCTTAAGAAGTTGTATGAAAGTACCTTAGGGTGGGAAAGACAGATTACTTTAAGGCCTTTGCACACATCTGCAGTAAATCAATTTGCCATGGAGACTGGAGATGGAGCTGCCATGGCCTTGCACAGGAGGGTGCAGAAGCAGTACTCAGGATATCTGTGTTAATGTGTCTTTCTTCTGACACTTAATCTCCATTGGTTATCTCAGACTTTCCATGACTTTTTTTTTAAATTCTCTGAGCATTTTTTCTTGCCTTTGCTCAAGAAGTGAGGAAGAAGACCTTGAAAAGATCTGGGGAGATTGATGTGCTGTCTCATAAGAAGAGCTAAAAATGCTTGGTTTGTTTTCTAAAAGGATGAGGCAAGGCAGGGCTTTAAATGCTAAAGGACAGTGTTGACATCAGAACAAAGAAATGAAATATACTATAAGACAGAAGAATAAGTCAAAAGTGATAACCTTCAGGGCAGGGCAGTTCAGGGTCATTCTTCCAGTGGCAGAGCAGAGGCAGCAACTGTGCAGCTGGAGGGGGAATCTTAAACAGTCTGTGCATGAAATTCTGGGAAAGTCTGGGGTTTGGGAGAAGTGGGATGCATTTGATAAAAGAGAGATCTTCTCATTACTCAGTATTTATGGTAGCTGTTCCAGTGATTGAAAAACTCATCTAAGTCTTTTCATGTTTTTTTTAGAGTATAAACTGATTCTTGAATACTTTCAGAACCAAAGTGAACATAGTGCAAAGGAGAAAAATAGTAATGGAAGAGGATCAATTTTGTATTTTGAAGTAGGTGGACCATATGACATATGAAAAGATTTCTGTGTCTGATTACATTTGATCCCTTTGATCTTTCTACTCTGATATATTTCTCCCTGATGACTTCCTACTCTCAGATTACTTGAATTCATTTATTTCCAGTCCTACACAAAACACTCCTGCCCATCTCTGTGCCATTCACCTATAATCTATTACTTTTCATTTTTTCTGGTTTGTTTTTTTTTTTTCCTTAAAACATAAACTGTAAAATTTTTATCACCTAGAACCATTCAGCATCAAAGTGAGTTAATAAAGAAATGTTTGCAAGCCAACTTCTCTGATACTGGAGCTCTGGCTCAATGAATGCCTGCTCTGTCCCACTGTTACCACTGACAAAGAGGAGGATCTCTATCTTCCTGGGAATTTCAGACAAAAAAAAATTTCTCCATCATTTCAACTTGATTATGTTAGTCAAGGGAATGGTTTCAGTAGCTTAAATGAAACAAAAATAACACATAATAGCGTGAAGTCTGTACTTAGGGTTTTTTTCCTCTATCTCAGGTTTTGGCAGTGGATAAAAGTGACTGTATTAGGGTGATTTGAATCCAGTCAATAGACTCAAAATGTACAAAGATACCTAAGCAGACTAAAAAAGTTTGAAATCAAAGCTTACTCAGCAACACACTTTATTGTAGACAGTGAAGGGTGCATTCACAAGGAGACACAGAAAACTGTCATCTAGATCTTACCTTGGATAAGCAGAATTTCATCTACAGATAAGAGGAGAATCAGGAGGATTCTCTACTCATTCTAAATACTTCATCACTTGTAAAGATTCTGTGCACCACAGTGTCTTCCAACAATGAGTTACAAAGTGGTTTAAGAACATATAATGTCATGGTTTTGGTGTGCTGTTTGTATTCTGAGAGCTGTTGTGTTTCTCTGATATCATGGTTTGTTTCCCATAATGATGCCTTGTGAGGGCTGACCTAGATGGAGGTAAAGAATAAAGCAGGTCTTTATTAGAAGTCCTCAATGGATCCACCTTGGGCAGCACAGGAGCCCAGCCAGGGCTACACCCAAGATGAACCAAAATGGTCTCAAAATGCATGACTGGTCTTGGGTGTCACATTTTTGTAAGTTCTGGTCCATTTGCATATTGGAGTTAATTGTCCAACCACAGCTTTATCTTATGAAGTCCCATTCTTCTTGATCTTCTCTCTTCAGTTTGCTGTTGTTTATGCTCTTGGGCCTGAAATTTGGATCATTGTCCTTGGTCCCCAGCTGGAGAAGGAATTGTTTTGTCTCCCTACTCTGTGAAGAGAGCTCACCATCCCCTAATATGAAGCTCAGAACTACACACTAAAGCAGTGCAGAATCTGAAAAATATAAAAGCTAAAACCTGGGGCACCAATAAGAGTTAGTATCCAATCTCTGCTTTGGAATAAAAGGGAAGAATCAGTTGCTGGGAAAGCATAGTTGTGAGTCCTGACACTTAGTGTGAATGTAACCTGTGAGAGTGTGCTTGACAGGCAGTGAAAGTAGCAAGAATGCAAAGGGATCATGACAAGACTTTTGCTCTCTCTGGTCAAGGGTGACCTGTCCCGTTTATGGCACTCTGCTGCTCTCTGAGGCTGTGAGTGCTGTCCTTGCAGCAGGGCTGAGGCTGTGCTGGGCAGAGCCTCGTGGCCAGGCACTGGGAGGTTCAGTGTCACAGCCTCACTGTCCCCTGCTGTGGAGAGGCAGGGACTGGCCCCCATCCTGTGTGGATGTCACCACAAAGGGCTGCCCTGCCTTGTGCTCCTGCCCAGTTCCCCTGCTGCTCTCTCCTGGGTTATCAGGCATTACTGCAGCTTCCAGGAAGCGTTATTGCAAAGTGCTGTAAGATTGACCAGAGTGGGGTTTTTTTCCTATTTCCATTTTCTGCTTCTTGCTTAAACATGGTATCTCTGGTTCCAACTAAGACCTGGAGAAGCACAGTAATTTTAACAGTAAAAGATGTTCTCAATGCACTGATGCACAGTATCTGTTTTGCCTTTTGTTCACTTGCCTTGGAGTAGCAAATGTAAAACTGTACAGGACAATATTTTCTATTGATTTTACTTATAAAATCAATAAATAAAAATAGCTTGGGACAAGAGGGAATTCAATTACAAGCTTCATGAAAATTGTTGGAAGACATAATAAAACCTTAAAATGAAGTAATATGTATAAGTAATCAAGCAGTGTTGACTACATCTTCATGAATGACAAGCTTATGGTATAAAGTACTCTCTTAGTCCTGAAGGTCTGTTTTTATTTGTGACTCTTTCCCACTTCTCATGGGCATAGCACATAAAAATGATGTATATTGTTTGGAGAAGTGTCAGCAAGGCACAATCTTTCAGAGGAGCCCTAAAAAATGCTCTTCATTTCTCTTCTGCATGTCTGCAGCTTTGTCTTCTTCTCCTTTTACTCCCCAGCTCTTACTGATTCAGGGGAGGCAGTGGAAACTGTTATTCTGGGCTAATTGCCATCGGGTTTTGCTAGAGCTGCTCTGTGGCATTTTGTTCAAGAAAAGCCAGTATTAAATAGGCTAAAAAAGCTACTGTGCATAGTACTCTGGCAAAAACTAGGATCTAAAGATCTAGACCAGCATAAGTGCAGCCAGGAGAAGTAAGATGCAGTCAGTAAAGGTGACTATAGCTGGAACAGCTGACTCACTCTGAAGCCATTTTAGGTCTCTTTTGGCCAGTGTAGTAACTTTGGAAAGTTAACTACGCTGCAAAATCACTTGCAGAATTTTTGTGTATTTATACATTTTCTTTTTCCCCCTCAACCCTCAAATACTACTCATTACATGTTTATAATAGCTCCTTACACAGAGGAAGACACATTTCTCAGTTCCATATAGCAGAGGAAGAAAAAAGATCTGATTGCTTTTGAGTGTTCTCCTGTCTCTGAGGGTGTAGAGGATCAATAATCAAATGCAATGGTTGAAAGAATTTAAAGAGCGCAGAATAAAAGATTCGGATCTTTATGTATCTATGGAGCATGCTTGAAGAATTATTCTACACCAATAATATTGTATGTCTCTTATTTATAATTATTTAAATAAGTTGATACAGTCTATAAATCAGGAATTTGCATTTGATTGAAGATTATATGATATCCTGAAGTGTGCAGCCTAACATCTTGATGATTTTGCAGTCAGGCTTCCTGAGAACTCCTTTATACCAAGAGAGAAATCCTAATTACAACTGCAGAAGTTTATGCAGATAGCACCAGTTTTATTCTTTATCTGATTTATTTCAGGTTTTCCTGAAGTTCAAATCAGTCATGGTGCACAGAGATAAAATAAAACCCTTTTCAAACTCAGAACTGGGTTTTGGGTAGGATGTGAGGGGGGAAGACTTCACCTTGTTTGGTGTGTCTCCTTCTACCCCCAGGGTGACTTCTGAGTGAATCATGCAATGAATACAAGAGAAACCTGTAAGGGTTTCCCTTTATTTTTGGGATTATTTCCATTGTGTTGCTACAAAGCAGAGTCACACCAAATCCCCTTCTGTAGTTGGAAATTTGGTTTATCTTTCTTTTATCTCTAACAAACATGCAGGGACCCTGGTATTTGAAATGTGCTTGTCATTTACAGCAGGAATTCATTTTTTGTCCCTTCCCTTCCTTATGTAAGTTATTAGACTGATTCATACTTAAAATAGGCTCTCACTTTATTCCTGATTGAAGAATGATTTGTCATGTCCCTGCACATAGGAATCTCCCCTTTGGGAATCCAGCCCATTTTGACAGGAAGGAAGAAAAAGTGAAAATATTGCAGCTTCCATCCCTGCTGCCCAGTTTTAAAGTGTTTTATTGTCTGCAAAGAGTAGGGGCAGGGTGGTGAAACAGGCAAATAGGAGATGAAAATATTAAGAATATTTCAGTGATTCAGCATTTTACTTTTTTGCAATATCAGGCACTGTATTGCCCACCCTACAAATCAAACACAATTAATTAGACACACAGGGATCTTAAACATGACTGTACAAAATATGTAAAGCTGTCAGAGATCCCAGTCATTCAGGAACACACTGCTAATGCTTATTCAGCCACAAAATAATGGAAAATGTAAAAAGAAGGTCCAAGAGTCATAAATTAAAAACCAAGACAAAAGAACATGGAGTTCTGTTAAGTGGCAATCTTTCACTTAAAATTGTCCTAACAATTTAAATGTACATTTAATGGAAATAAGAGCAATTTTAAAAGGAACCCATAAACACAATGTAAGTTGGATTTAGTATAATTAATTTTCTTTTTCTTTTACTCTAAATAAAAAAACCAAAAAACCTTAAATCTTAAGTCATGTCTGGAATGTCCGCTATGATGATATCTTGAATTTTTTTTTGTGCTCTGCAGATTGAAGTAGCCAAGCTGAGTGTATGGATTTGAAAACATCTTCATTTGGAAATTCTAACATACTATCATTAAACTAAGTGTTGGTTGAAGATTATGTTTGTGAAAGGATGCATAGAATTCCCAAATGTATGTGAAACTTGAAGCTTCTAATTATTCCTGAATGGGAAAATAGGGCAGCATTTGTAGTAACCCATTTCTGTGTGATGTTTCTCGTTTTTTGCAGATCCTCCCATATGTGATGTTACCTTTGTGTCCTGTTACAGTTGTCCTCCTTTGACTTAAATAGTATATTTCTTGGGTTCTTAGTATCTTACCTTTTAACTGCAAAACAAACAAACAAAAGATACTTTGAGAAGTATCTTCAGTCTTGTTGTGTTGTACTGAAAATGATGTGTTGAAGGAATATTCAAAATGGGCATTTGGTAACTTTTGTGTTTCCTTTGACTACTAAACCAAATCTGGTTGGTGAGGGAGGGCTCCAACTCCATCATGTGAGAATTCCACATGATTGGAGTATTTCCACAGCAAATACCGCTCTGAGTCCTCTGCTTCTTTCTCCCTGATCCCAGGAAATGTGTACTGCAAAGAATAATACAGAAGTAGTCCTCAAAGGTGTTTGATAAACACCAAAACGAGAAGAAACAAGAATACACAATCAAATGTACTGATTTGTTTTTAAACCAGTATAGACTAATTAAACCTTTAAGTCTGTGGGACTTACACAGATATTTGTCCAACAGCATGAACATGTTGCTATGGCAATCATTTTGTTTGTCAAACGCTAAGTAAATGCTAAAGAAAAAAAAAAACCTTTTCCTTTTTTTTTTTTCTTTTCTGTTGTGCCTAGTATCTGCAGCCCACACACAGCTGCTCTAAAACAGCTCAGAGCCTTGTGGCATGGAGGGTTTCCAGTCTGGCAGGAGCCTGGTGCTGTCACAGGGTCTGTGCCTGTCTGTGAGCACGGAGCCCCCTCTCCCACATGTGTGTGTGTCCCCACTGCTGGGCACTCCTGCTGGCACTTCCCTGCCTGGCTTCCAAGGGCACAGCCCAACTTCCCCCTGCCTAAGATCCCTTCAAGCCACGGGGGATAATTCACTTTTCTTATGGCCCCAGTGAAAAGGGTGTTCTAAGCCGTCTCTCTATACAGAGTACAGAAGTGCAGCTTTGTGAATTTGTGGGTCAGGGACAGAAATGTGGTTTTTTTGGAGAGCTCTGACTGCCTGGCTCTGCTGTTTGCAGGTTGGGGTAGTGCTCAGGTTGATGCATTCCTTACATTCTATTGCAGAGGGGGAGAAACCCTGATCAGATCTGTGCACCCATAGCTCTTACTGACATCATCTCTCCTGGGAGAGTGACCAAAGTGGGAAAGGATGAAAACTGATGCTTTGCCTGAAATTTCCTTAGAATCTGTGAATACCAGTGGCAGGGATTCTTTTCTCCTCCTCTCCAGCAAATAGTTTGCAGGGATGTACCTGACAAATGCTGTCCATAGAAAGGACCTCCATTTCCCAATAAAATGTTACTACTCCATTTTTATGACTACCCTCTTAAATTTTCACCTGTAAACAACAGGCCTTTATAACCTGTGACAACACATGGAGAATAAAACATTTTGACTGCTCATAAGAACTTCTGGTGGGCATCTAGCAGTGACAGCACAGGTAACTATTTGTCTTTTTCAAATTCATGCACTTGAATGCAATTCTTTGGCTTTCTTGCACCACAGCCATTTTGAGATGTGTCAGTGTGATGGTATTTTAAGAAGGAAGAAGTAGGAAGCTGCAGCATAAATCCATTATATAGATTCTGCCCTTAAGGGATCATGTAGAGAATCCTCCTTAATTTGGTGACTACCCAGAAAACACCTGAGTGCTCCCTTTAAATAACAGCAGCCATGCCAGCATGTACTTGGGTGCAGCAACATCTTTGACAATTCCATGTTTCCATGCCAATTCCATTTTTGGCAATTCCATGACTGTAACCATAATTTCACCACTTGATTCTGAAATCTTTGGGAGGTCAAAGTTTTGTCTTGCACAGGGGAAAGATCCTGCCAAGGAGTGCATTGAGTGTCAAAGGTGAAGTTCATAATGTCTTAGTAGCCAGCTTTGACAAAAATGCTCTGTCTTTTGTGTGGGGTTTATAGGGTTGTATGGCCAAGAATTCATGTTCAGATATCTTGAACCTTTTAGGCATCTTATAAAGATAGCTTAAAGCTGTGATCTAGAGGAAGATACCTTGGTATAAGAAAGGTTGCTCTGAAGAAGACACAATTGATGTGTAAGCTGGAAAAAAGAAAAGTTAAAGTGATTTATACAATATGTATGAGAAACAAACAAAACTGTATTGACCAGAAATAAATTATCTCTGTTTTCCTGCATCCTTGCTTAATTGAACTGTTATGGAAGCTGAATTTGGAGAAGCATATTTTGTGTTGGGCTCTGAAAAAGAAATGCAGATGTTTTGATTGACAAAGGAAACTTCATACAATTTATATTCTCTCAGCCTTATAATACTCATTAATGTCAATATGTCTACTTATAATGGACACTTATATTCTCCACTAATGTCAGTATTGCAAGACAAAAAGGTAGGGCATTGAAGAGACCTCTGTGTTTTTATCCAAGTGGATTTTTTAGGTTTAAATGCTAATAATAGCATTTTTCTCTGTAGTATTCTCAGATCTTCTTGTTTTGTTTTTGCTCCACTGCTTCATTGTGGGTTTGTTTCATACTTAACATAACTGGCAGAATTTCAAATGTCATACAGGAGGTGTTAGCAGACAAGCTATTAGCTGGGAAGTTGCAGATTTGAATGCACATACATAAATAAACAGAGGCTGGAAGGAGAAAGATGGAAGGAAAAGGATGGGTGCAGTGGGTTTTAAGTATTTATGTGTGAAGGCAGCTTGCACTTGGTGAAGGTTTCAAGTTTGCGAAGCCCTTACTCCAATCATCACTATTCCCTTTTGTGATCGTCAGCCTCACAATGCAGCAATGCAGGGAAGATTTTTAACTTTGTTTTCTGAACTAACAGCCTGTTTATCCGTAGTGCCCACTGTTACATGCAATATCTGCAGGTGGGGTGGGTGCCTTACAGAATGGAACACGTTCCACACTGCTCAAGTGTGTGCAGAGCACCTCTGAACAGGGTAGGCAGAATGTACATGACAGGACTGGGGAAAATTCATGAGCAAAATGTTATATATTTTACCATGTAATTACTGTACCAGTCTTTTAGGTTTGTAACTTGTTTCAAAGCTCTCTGCTGGAGGAAACCAATGTGTATTGGGAAACAAAAATGACACTGAGAGGATCCATTTTGCATTTCACTGGTCAGCTGTCTGTACTTCTTTAATGCTCATCTAGGCAAGTTTGGGGTTTTTTTTTCATCAAAAATTGCTAATGACTGGTATTAAAAAAAAAAAAAGCCTGCATAATATGCTGTGGACAGTGGACTCTGTTTTTCCGGCTAAAATATGGTACAAATACCCTTGACTATAGCAGATACCATTATTCTCAGTACCTTCTCTAGTTCCATGCTGTGATGTCTGACATCTGGGATTATTTCAGTGCTTGACTACTTAGGTTCTAAGCATTCAAGAAATAATGTGGTTAAGAGCTGGTTCCTGATTCCATTGTCTACATTGACTGGATTCAGTGGCAATGGATCAAGCTTTTCACATAAAACATACAAGAGTGAAATAAAGACTTCAAACCATTATTTATACTCAGCTGATGGGAATCATTCTGAGCCTGTGTTCTTGAGGGGAAGCTTGATAGACGAGGGAGAATATGAGGGAAGCCAGAGAAGAAATTTGAGGGAAGTCAGAGAGGAATAGCTCCCAAACTGCTGACTGCTACCGTATCAGTTTGGGTTTGTCTGCAATACCCAACCTGCTATGAAAACATTTAGACACAGCTTGCAGGTTATAAATTACTCTACAAGGTGCAGGTAATTAATTTTAAATGGCACTGTTTATAAGCTTTCTCCCAGTAATGGCAAATCTTGGAGGGCTGTTGGATTCCTAAATTCCAGCCGACCCACACCATCCATGGTCTGCTCTGTGGGAATTCTGGAGAGAGCAGATGCTGTGAGTGTTGCCATGTAGAAAATTTGGGAGTCCACATTTCCCATGCATTGGAGACTTGTCTCACATAACAATGAGTTGTTGAAGAGCTTGTGTACTAGAAGAACACGGGTAGTCATAGCAGAAAAATCCTGTTAAATGTTTTTCATCAGAAGTTTGTTCACAAGGCAGTTGTTGCTTTCATTTCCAGGCTACTGGAATCTTATTACAGAACAAAGAATCTTAAATGAAATCTTAATTTGAAAATCCTCAGCTTATCAACCAGCAGTAAGTTCAGGTCGTCAGAGTTAAAATTCTAGACGTATTTTCCCAGAACTGGAAATGAAAAAATGGTGCTCCCTGCAATTTTTAAAGTTAGCTGTGCAACAGAAACAGCATTTAATGCTCAATGTGCGCAAACTTTAAACCACAATAAGGTTTTATAATGAAAAAATTGCATCGGTGTGAAACATCAGGTTCCATGAGGGATCTGTTCTGGCTGCCAAAAGCAGGGGTTGACAAAGTGGAATAAATGAATACAATTAATCAAGATGTTTGGGTGCTAGTCTTCATTTTAATTAACAGTGGTCTTTGGAATAAGTAAATTTTGATTATTTACTTCAAAATCAGATTATTTGTAACTGAACAAAATTAAAATATCAAAGCTGATAATGTGTAAATGATTCTCAATCTTACCAGACTGAACATGACATGTATTTGTTGAATATATATAAGCAGCCCAAATAAGTCTGCCTTGGTGAAGGTTTATTCCTTTTAAGTGTACTGAATCCTGCATTATAGCCTGGGCAGGTGAGGGCCTTGCTTCAGGGCTGCTCTGAAGAAAAAGGTGCAGATTCATCTGCCCTAAGTCTTGCATATTTCTCCCCTCTGAGAAGGCTGAAAGCTCAGTCTTCCTTCCTTTAGTGAGTTCCTCCAGGCTCTGAGTTCCACAGGATTTGAGGGTTTTCTTGAGTATTTTGTAGGTTACCTTTTAAGGATTTTACCTGGATGCATAAGATAGTTCTGCATTAGATAGTTTGCAACATTTTAGCTGCAAATACATCTTTGCAGTAATTAAAGATGAAAATGAATCTGGCTCCCTGGACTATTTTATAAATTCCCAAGGGAAAGTTGGTTATTTTTTTCATGTGATAACTTAGTAATTCTGTAGAATTCCATCTAAATCTAAAACAGTACACCTGAGAAATAATTCTAGTTCTCATTATTTTGGCAATGGCTTTTCATCGTGTGTCAGTCTTCTTTTTTTTTTTTTTTTTTCTGACAGCTTTTTATTTATATATTTCTATGATGCTTTTTATTTACATATATCCGTGATACTCTTCATTTACATATTTCTATGATAGTTTTTATATACATATTTGTATTATATCCTTTTTTGCATATTTCTATAGTACTGGGGTCTTTTGTTTCCTTCATTTCTTCTTTTTTTTCATGATGGGCTACAAACAATGACAATTTTCATTACATGTTTTAGAGTAATTCCACCCGTTTTACTTTTCCTGATGAAATTAAAAAGCTTGTCAAAGTGGTTAATGTTTCACTTTTTAGACTGGTTTCTTAAAACAATGAAGTTTCTGGGGCATGACCATCAGTTATTCCTCCTCTGGTTAATATTTCTTACCCAGCTTCTACAAAATAGAATTTGGAGTAGGAGAGGCGTCAAGGTTACAAATGTTCCTCAAGTTTTCCTCTGTTTGTCTTTGCATTTTTTACCAAGGGGGGTCCCAAACCAACCCCTTTTCTGTACTTGCCTGACTTGGCATTCCTAATCCACAAGAGTTTGAAGGTTTTGTATTCCCCTTGTCTGTGTTTGGTCAGCCTCTCCTGCTGTTTTCAGGATGCAGCTCACTTTCTGTGCAGCATTCCCAAGCCAGCCCTGCTGAGGGTGATGGGTCCATGGATTCTGCCATCAGCAGGGAGGAGAGGCCATTAGGTACTTACAGAATTTTGCATTCACTGCCCTTGGCAATTCAGCCCTTTGTGTTCCTGCCTCTTTCACACAGGGTCTCCTCTCAAGCACTGTTTGGTATCGATTGATCTCAGCTTTCTCACCATCTGCTGCTGAATCAATTTCAGCATCTTACCTGTATTTTGTTCCTGACCAACCTATTTGAATTGTACTCCTGTATTTCTTAGGAGCTGTGCCGAAGGCAGATGTTGCTTAGTGAGGTGGAATTGATTTAACTTAAGGAAGTGGGGTTTATTTAATATTTTATCTCTGATGTAAATTGCAGCATTGGCAAGCTACAGACTGTCATGTTGTCCTGCAGTGGGCAGAAGGGCTCAGTTTTACCTGAAATTTAACCTGGATCATGCCTGCCTTGCCTTTGCAGAGTGAAAAAAGACAAAGTCTCCCTCACAGAGTCACTGCTCAGAAAAGTTGCATATTTGATCTAAAACTCTTGACTGTATCCTGTTAAGCCAGGAAACTGATTTTTTTTTTGTTTGTTTTCAAGGATACAGGAGGTTGTAACTGTTTACAGTTTCCTAAGCATCTGTGGGGTTTTATGCATACTTTTTATGGTTCCTTAAATTAGCCCAAGTTCATAATCCTTGGTGCTGCTACAGCATTCTCTGCCTGTTCTTGCTGTGCATTAAGCAGCCAGAGTTGGCAGAGATGTGAATTACAAGTTACGTCCTGTAGTAAGACCGTGATCTCTTTGATTAATATGAATATTCCAGAATATTTATTGTAGTAACAATAAATGCAACTACAAATTAATAACAAAGTTGCATTTATTTTTAAACTTCTGTTAGGATGTGCAGTACTTTACAAAAGTGCATTTCCAAGTCCCGAGAGCAAGGACCTTTGGGTACAAGTTTTAGAGGCATTGAATACATATCACAAAACAAATTATGTTCTGCCACATTGCTAATTATACCTTGTCTATAGATACAATTTTCTGTAATAAAACCATGTACCTTGTTATTCTTAAATGCAGGTTGGAATGTACGTGGATGAATTGACTTCTAGAGACAGTCAAAGTGAATTAAAGATACAACTCTGTGACTTTTAATAGGAATTTTGTACAAGTTCTCTACTCGTTATTCTTTATGAGCTTTATGCAGTTAGGCATTTCTACCTGTCTCTTTTCAATCTTTCTATATGTTTATGTATTTTTAATGTCTTTTGGTTTAACTGCTTCAAATAATCTGTTTCATCATCACCTGTTAGGGAAAAAGAATGTGTGCTTAATTGAATTTAAGTTATTTTAAGAGTCTACAACTTATAACCATCATCTACTAAGACAGAATTTCCAACTTGTAGGAGTTAGTAACTTTGAAGTTGACATTTCTTTTCTCCAGTAATGATTGCAACTGCAGATTCTGCACAAATGGCATATTACATGAAGTGAAAGTTTAATTATAAGGGGAAACTTAATTGAATATTTCTGTTTGATTAATAATAAAGAAGCAGGAACATCACGTTTGATTTTAGACAGGCCAGATAAAGGTTGCTGAAGTGCTGCTTTCAGTGAGTTGAACGTGCAGTGCTAGAGGTGTGCTTTCTTTCCCTGGGCTTCCAGGCTGAGCAGGGGCTGTGGCCTCTCTGCTTTGCTTTCTGCTGAGTGGAATCCAGAGCAGTCCAAGGCAGACCAGACCCAGGTCAAAGGCTCTTGCACCAGCTCTCTCAGCTGTTGTCAATAGATGATCTTCAGTTTAGTGAATGCAGCAGCACTGCTTGAAAGAGCAATGCACCTGCTTTGTGTGAGAGCAGACTGAAGTGCTGGAAAGGATGAGTGTTGTGCTTTCCTCAGAGTGCCTGCAGAATAAATGGCCCAGCAGCTTCAAAGTCAGTGGGCCCTGTTCACATCTTATGTAAAATTATTTGATTCCAAAATGGCCACAGAGAGCTCAGTAAAATCAGGCCACGAGGAAGCAGCAACAAGAAACAAGCCAATGAACAAAATTTGGATTTTTTTTTTTGTACATCAGAATTTCAGCTTTTAAAATTTATTTAAAATTAAAGACACTTAGAGGATGCAATTTTTTCCCTCTTGTGATTATGGTATACTGAAACCTGCGCATGTCCTTTTTGCCACTGTGACCTCTCCTTGCTGGGCTTTCTAACCACTAAATTATTCATTTCAGAGAAAGCTTGATCTGCTGCCAGAGACATGTCCTTTTTCTGGGCAGGCTGTTTATGGCATGTAGTCCGCAGATGATTATACTATCACTCAGCAAACAGTTGTTTCTGAACACACCCATTTAATGAATGTACAGGATTTTTTTTTTACTGGCAAAGTTACTTTACACAATAGTTGGATGGACAGGAATTAAAATAGATAACAATACTGAAAATTCAAATGAGTGTTGTCTGCAAAATTATGCTGTAAAATTATGTTGTCTGTAAAATCTTGCTTTCTGAGCAAGAAGCTTAAAAGAAAACTCCCAACAAAACAGCTGTAACTGGAAGTTATCCATGACAAGCATTGCATGTTGTATAAGATGTGCATCTCCAAAAAGTGCTGTGGTGTACAACATTGTGATGGGATGCTGTTCCAATAACTAAGATCCTCATAACTGGGAAACACTCCTGAATAAACAAACCCACTTTTAAGTGCTTTGGTTTTCCATAAAATTTTTTGTCAGTAAAGTTATCAAACCTAGGGCTAGAACCTTACACATGTTACAGCTGTAGATGTGGTGAGGTGGGATTTTATCTTTTACCCACCATAGTCCTGTGTGATTTTTCTTTTTCTTTTTTTCCTCAAAAAAGTACTGTGATGCACCAAAAAAAGAGAGTAGGGTTCAATTTCTAACACTAAAAGATATAAGAGAGGGACAGAAGAAAATGGGTTTTGATTTTCAGGGTACTGTTGAGCTCCATAGGTAGGTGCTTGTAAATGGATACTAGTTTTCCTACAAAGTTGAGAATTTCTGGAAATAATCATATGTAGCTGAGCATTAGCACTGCTTGATATTCTGATAAATTAAACTGCCCTCATGATGATGCTTTTGAATCCACACCATAGGAGATTTGGGCTTACTGGCATATTTGCACTATAACCCATGTGTCTAACCCATAGCTTTTTGCTGGAAAATTGAAATAAGCCTCACAATTCATCTGAAATGTGTGCCAGGGCTCCCAGTGCATAAGAATAGCCTGATGGAGCTCTATGTAAAGGAGGAGAAGCTTCTGAACTTTTCAGTAGGGGCTTGAATGTATATTATGGCAAATAGATCATTTTAAATTAGTGTTCAGTACATTTAGGATAGAGTGTATTTTTTCTCCTGTATAAATTGCCTCTGAACACAATTCAGAAACCCAATCTTAGGCTTAGCAATGAACATTTCAAAAATGTAAATTAATATCTTCACGGGGAAGAAATATGTTTTATTATAGAACCACCTGCAATTGCCACTATAATTATGGCTTTGTCAGTATTTCTGTGAAAACTATTTATTAGGAGTTTTGGAAAAATACAC
The DNA here is from genome assembly GCA_039654755.1 of Calcarius lapponicus. Taxonomy (NCBI): domain Eukaryota; kingdom Metazoa; phylum Chordata; class Aves; order Passeriformes; family Fringillidae; genus Calcarius; species Calcarius lapponicus. The sequence goes on along the minus strand of CM077470.1, from coordinate 18,766,051 downwards.
TTTCAGAATGAGCTGTAATGGAGCGTGCAGCTCTGCAGGCAGTGCCTGAGCCTGAGGTGCGTCCTGCACTTGGTGCTCTGAACAGGAAAATTTGTCTTCTCTCCTGCAAAAGGTCATGCACAAGTTGTTGGGAGATTCCCAGAGACGCTGGCTTTTCTCTTTAAGCAGCCTTTTTAATATCTTAAGCAGGGAATCATCCTGCTTAGCATGCCCGTGGCAGAGGTCTGTTCTTGCTGACAGCATCAGTCCCTGGCAGGGGGGTCACGGCCCTTCCTGCAGGGCTGGCAGTGCCAGGGCAGGGGGGAATTGGCCTCTCCTCATGGGCATGGCAGTCCTGGGCCAATTGCTGGACTTGGTAACCCTGCAGGTCTTTTTCAGCCTCAGTGATTTGGTGATCCTGTAATTTCCTTGCTTTCCTTACAATAAAAGATGGCAAATTTGCAATTAGCAAACTGTTGCTGTATCCCCTGGCGCAGCAAAGACGTAATTCAGTTTCAGTATTTTCCTCAACACTAGGGCATATAGATTAAAAGGGTAGTACTTGATGCTCTAAATTACAAAAATAAATTTAATTCAGATTTCAAAGTTAGTTATTAGCCCAAGAGACCTATGTAAATTTGACAGGAAATTTTAATATATTAAGAGGATACTATTTTACCACACTGACTCTCTGCTTCAAAGTGGTGACTTTAATTTTTATCTCCTCTTTAGCTGGCAGTCTTGACTGTTTTCTGAAACAGCCTTGTAGTTCTGAAGAAGTTCTTCTGAAACTAATAGAATGAGAATCAGAGTATAAATGAGGTTAAATAAATGAGATGGAAAGCCAGACCTACTCAAAGATACTGGAAATGTTAACCAACCCATAGTTAGTGAGATGTCTCACAAAATTCTTGTAATGTGAATTAAATTAAAAACAGGGAAAAGAATAATTAGAAATGTAAGAAAAACCAGTGATCCTCAGTTGTTCAATCTGAAATCCAGCAAGCAAATTTTAGAGATCCAAGAGTGTTTTTCAGGATAAGTATAGGTACAGATGCTGGGGTGAGGGATTTAGGGCAGGGAGAAAGTGCCTCTTATCTTACTTTTTTGGGCTTTGTTTCAGGGAGCAAAGAAAGAAGAATTAAAATTCTTGCACCCCTCCAACAGAGATCATTATGTGTCAGATAGCCCAATGAAGAAATTCTTTCATTCCAGAAATGTAAAGTTATGAAGACATTCACAAGTACAATTTTCCCCCTCAGCTGGTAATATCATTTGAGTGTTACCAAAAAGGGTGTTAATGAGTGATTAAAAATGGGGATAATTAAGTTTTTTTTAAGGTCCTGCTCACTCTCTCACAATTAGCACAGTGTGTTTATATATTAGTACAGCTTAATCAGATCAGGAGGAAAGGATTTTAACTCAGAGAAAAGGAAGTCCCTGGGATGATTTTTCAAAACAGATATGAACATATATTCTCATTTAAGGATTATAACACAGGACAGGTTTCACTGATGCTGTAACTCTGGCTATGGAATGAAGATGGGCAGGTTCTAGATTCTGACTGTGACTTGATGGTTTTCTTAAAAGGGTTGTTCAAAATCATACAGAAATTATGGGCATGATGTGTCAGTCATGGAATAATATCTGTTATTAGCATGAGGTTGGCAAAAGCTCAGAATAGAGATTAAAATTGGTCACTTTTGGCCTTCAAAATAGAAAAATGTAATACTGTTCTCTGTATTCATAACTAGTAGAGAAACTCTCATTTCCGAGCTCTACTTAATCTTCAGAAAGTGGACAATTTTTCCCAGTTCTATTTATTGCCTGTGAAGAACTGTGTTTTCTATCCCCTTAGCAGTATGTCTTGAGATCACAAATAATCAGTTTGTACAGCTTATCATTACCTCTAATCCTTAGATTACACTCACACTCTAACTAAAATCATTGCAAATGGCTTTCATGAATTCAGGAAGGTACAGCTCTGTAAAAAAAAACCAAACCATTGCAACTCATGAAGGAAGCACTTGGGAGGGAAAATATGTCCTGGAAATGGCCAGGGCTTCTTCCCCATTCTGTATATGTTGAGGAGTGTGTTTATTCTGTGGTAATGCCAGCTAAATAAGCACCATTAGTAGTTAATTAAGAGACTATTAAATATGAACAAGGCTGCCATAACCTGCACTTGTAACAGGGTAAATGGAATACAGAAAATGTTGGTTGAAAATGTAACATGAAAATTTCTAGTGCTAATCCTTCAGGGTTTAATAGTTTGCATTGTCTTTTGTCATAGATTAAGTAAAGACTGGTAGCACATGTGAATAGTGGCATTTTATACTCATTTTTTAGGAGGGAGAGGTTTTAGTAACCCAGCCCTTACTTACAATGAAATGAGAATATGTTATGAGTATAGCTAAATTTCTACATGCTTCAGTCATCATCAGATTTATTTAAAATAATGAAGCAGTGCCAAAATCTCACACTGTGTGTCATAGTAACCACAAACCAGAGCAAGAGATGTATCAAACAAGCATTTGAAAAGGGGAGGACACAATTACAAAAGCATAGCAATGCTTTTTAAAAACCTTCTCAAAAAAGGCAAATATTTTTTAATACAAAATGAGTGATTTTAAAATTTTTGTTTTCTTTACACATTTTGGGAAATTTCAAGTGTAAAAGTGAATGCATGAAAGCACAATAATTTTGTAGTAATAGTAAAAAGAGAAAAAAAATAAAAGTATTTTAATTTAACATATGCTGCTGCTTTTCCCCATTCCTGCTTCAGGGAAGACTCAGGCCATGCCTGACAATAGATTTGTAGTCAAAGTGTGTTATTCCCTTCTTACAGGCATTCATTATTACATTTGAGATATTTCATTTCATAACAAAGGCAAAGAATCATCTTAGGCACTTTTATCACGGTAATGCTTTAAAACATAGAATGACATTTGTGGTTTTTGCAAATTCCTTTCATCTTCTGCAGACTGTGAGTACCTATGGCAATTGCACATCTTCCTGTTTGATTTCCTAGGATAGTAGGAATTTGCAGAGACTGTTTGATAGAATGGCTGGTTTAGTGAGTGTGGTGCCATCAGAAATAAAGTTTCAATTCCAATTTCTCTGTATTTGCTAATCACTTTTAGAAGATGCAACACTAAATAGACATGTTGAGTTGTCCTCCTTTTTTTCTCTTTTATAACTTTTTATATCATTATTGTCAGATTGTTATATCATTGTTATCAGATAATTTTGTGCCCAAAATACAATGGAAGCTTTTAAAAAGAAATCAAATCACTGCAATAAAAGCAGTCTGCCCAGATTGTAGCAGATTGCGCCCAGTGAAGGACTGCAGGACGTGTGATGAGTGAGTGCACAGGCGTGTGTAGAGAGCTCTCCTCTCTCCACATTACCCTTCTCTTGAGAAGAGGTTGACAAACACAGCTCCTTTTGGCCTCTGTGGTAAAAGAATGGATGAGTTTCTCACTCCAGCCAGGCAAATCTGGAATCTCATTTTGTGAGGCTCAGAGCCGTGGGCTCTCAGGCTTTTAGCAGGGATTGAGGTGACCCAAGGAGCCAGAGCTGCTGCTGGTGCTTTGAGGAGTCTCTTGCTGCTGTTCTCCTCCTCTGCTGCTGCAAAGTTTCCCAGGTTTGTTCTCAGAACTGGCTGGACTGCTTTTCTTCAATAATCTGGGAAAGCAAATTCCGTGCCTTTTGCTGGAAGGCCTCTGTACAGAAAAAAAGGTCAATGAAAATACCAATGGTTCAAGGTCTGCCCCTCCTAAGCATGTAAAGTACTGTTTCAAAAGTTACCAGCAAGCTGTAGCTGCAGGCTAATATTCTATAAAGCAACTTCTACACCTCTGTAAAATATTTACATCTGTTTGAAATGAGGTTGTCCCTCATAATGAAGAATAAGTAGCCAATGTACTTGCTTGGCTCTACTTTGCATTTGAAGTTTGAAGGCTTTTTAAATTTCAAATCAGATGTAGATTTTTTTCTTGTCTCAGTGTAAATTAAAAAAAAAAGAAATATGGGCAAATTCATACACTTTATTCTGCTATTAGATTATTTTCTAGACTTTCCTTTCAGCTCTTTCTACAGAATTCACACTTGGAGAGGATTTAATTCTGGAAAGTTATCAACTTTATTGCATAACTGTGGGATATGCTTCTCTAAATGTCAGGTATTATCAGAGCACAGCATATTTAGAAGAACTCAGACTGTATAACCCCAAGGTTAGATGTATTTAAATTTGACTTCATTACATTTTATACAAGACAGAATATCTCTATCCAAAAAGGTCTATGAGGTTTTTTTCCTCCCTTTACTTGCCACACTTCAGAATCAGTTGGAAAAAACCTGCAAAAGCAGAGCTGTGAGGGTCAGAGCTGCACAAAGCACTGACATATTAATGCTGCACGTTTGATTAACAGGGAGATACAACACTGGGTTATTCACCATGCCAAAAAATGCCTCTTCAAGAGCAAACTGATTCCTTCTCTGCTTTGAGGACTGGCAAAGGATTTAGTCAATCTCAGTGGGCAGGGGGAGAGTGTGTGCTGGAGGAGGGGAGGAGAGAACCTCCCTTGGCTCCAGGGATGGGGAAAAACCTCCCTGGGTGGCGGAGAGAGCCCCCCTTTGTCCCCAGGGATGGGGAGAGAGCCCCCCTTGTCCCCAGGGTGGGGGAGAGAGCCCCCCTTGTCCGCAGGGATGGGGAGAGAGCCCCCCTTTGTCCCCAGGGATGGGGAGGGAACCCCCTTTGTCCCCAGGGTGGTGCCTCTGGAGCAGCATTGGGCAGGGCAGTGAGGGGTGGTCTGAGGATGCCCAGCAGAGCCAAGGCTTCAGCTGCTGGGGATATCAGATATATTTTATGTGTGATAGCAGAGCAATTAAGCACCTGCTTCAAAACTAATTTTTTTTTTCTTTGCGGTGTGTGAGGAATTTTAATGCTAAAATGACACCTCTAGTAGTCAATAATTGAGTTTCTACCAGTGACTCTTTTTCCCTCAGGGCTGCAGTATTGGGTTGCAGTGCCTATGACCCACTTCACAAACCCAGGTTCTATTTACATCTGGCTCTTAAGATGATTCTGAGAAAGGCATGCTGCTTTGACATAGGATTCCAGTTTAAATTAATAAAGAATGACCTCATGGTGCAGTTAACTTCAGTAATGTCCATGTGAATCTTGATGCACAGGTGCTTAGCTGAGCCACAGAACATGCAGCACAGTTGCTTTAAGCTGCATGAGGCATTTGTAGTTGCAGAGCAATAGCTGATTCTTATTCCTCCTTGTTATTTTTTTCTGTATATATATATATTTATTATTATTTTTTTTCTTAAGCAGTAGCTAGAAATCAGACTGTTGCCTGTTTTCATTCATCATCTCATTTGTTCTTGCCTGGGCCTGCCTGAAAGTCTGGAGAAAATGTATGAATCAAAAAAACCCAGAAACAGATGCCTTATGCTGAACTTTGTACGGGAAGAGAATAATGAGAGCACGCAGAGAACATCAAACACCACGGCCAGAGGTGTGAAAGCTGAGTAGGAATTGCATTGCAGATGGGCTGGGGGATCGGGAAAGCACCTCCCTTCCCCTGCTGGCACTGTGGCCATCCCTCCCACAGCACTCACTGCAAGGAGGAGAAAGGAAAAACAGCAACAAGGGAGGTGCTGTTGATTTGTGTTTTCTGTCAGTAATTATGGCATGGCCATATGGGACGCAGGACCAGGCACCTGGGATGTCCCCCTGACGTGTCTGAGTGGAGGTAAAGAGTCCTTAGAAAGTTCTTCAGCAAAAAGGAAAGGGAGAACAAGGGAAAAGTCAATCTGTTGGTGAGAGGAGGATTCGCTTACAGCAGTGAAGGTTAAAATGTTGTCTCTTCTGCCCCAGCATTCAAAAGCAAGGTTAGCTGTGACCTGGTTGACCTGACAAATGCTTAGTTTATGAGAGTTAAAGAAAATATTAGAGTTGCCTTCCTGGCCCTGATAAAAATTGCTGCAGGGAAGTAGCTGAGGTAAAGTAATTGTCATGATTTTTAATCTCTGAAGACATATGGAAGAGTGACATGATCCATAAAACTGGAAAGGACAGAGTGGTTTTCCCCAAAAAGAATGAAAATAGGATTTCCTATTTTTATTGGGAATTTTGGTGGAGAAATTGAGTAAGATTGATTTTTTTGAGAGGAGTTAAACTGCTTGAAAATACCTAGAATTTAACAGAGTAGGTAACTGCCAAGATCCATCTGTATAGTTCAAATCATAACAAATCAGTTTAATTTCTCTGCAATTGTACAGAAAACCTGGTGAGTAGATAAGGAGTGAGTGGCCATAGTGGTGTCACCAGGGGGAGATGAGGAAATGTGGTCTGAATGGGACCATCATAATTAAAGCACATTGAGTTCTATGTTTGGAGTGAATGCTGCCAAATAAATGCTTCACTGTCAAAAAAGATGGATTTATATCTCATAGGGCCCTGGCCAGAGACCAGTAATATTCAGCATTTTGATAATTCAGATAACAGAAAAGGGAATACATCTATTTAAATTACCAGATGGTATCAAAGTGGGTTACCAACAGCCTCGAGAACAAAATTAGAATTGAAAGCTATATGAAAAAAAAAATTGGGAGAAGTGATTTGTATATGCAGGTTTCAATTCAATAGTTACAACTGCAAGATCTTACACTTCCTGGGGAATAAATCTAGTAAACAGATATGTATAGGCAGTGTGTTTTAGTCAGTAGTATTGTATAAAAATACATGGGGATATGGGTCAGGGAACAAACTAAACACAAAAGTAATGTCCTACACTTTGGGAAAAAAAAAAAGAAGTTGTTTCACACTTTAGTGTTTAATCATGCGTTTTTTGTAGGACATAGTGAAGCCTTGAAAAGAATATTTAGGTCAAGAAAGAACTGGGTTTCCTTAGCATCAGCAGGGGGAGGCTGGGGATACAAGTTGTCAAGTATGCAGCAGATTCCTGTGTACAGTGAGATGATTTTTTCATATGATTTTATGGTAGGAGATGAGGATTAGATAGATTATTAGTAGCCAAATTGACTTTGGTTGGAATGAAGAGAAACATTTGTAAACCATAAAATAGTTGAAAGCCAAAATTTTTTAGGAAGTGTGTAGAATTTCCATATTTGGATGTTTTTGTAACATGATTGAACCCATTTCTTCTCTGTGCTTTAGTGGCAGCTCATTCTGTCCTGAGGTGAGGCTGGTTCTCAGTCAGATTTTTCTCCCATTTTTCCATCAGGCGTTGATATTTTGGGTACTAAATCCCACACTGCTTAGTATTGCAGTCCCCTGCTCAGTCTGTTTCAGTGTAGGGGATAATCCAATAACAGAGAAAGTCTATTTATGCACATCTTTGAGACTTAACAAATTCCCTTTTCCTATTGATTGCAAAACCTGTTTAGGTTGCATTAAGTATGACTAGAATGTTGATAAGCTCTTCTGCATTATCAGGCAAGGTGGAAAATTTCTTCTTTCTTTATTACACTGAGCTCTCTTGCATTACCATATTAAAGAATTACAAATTAAGCCAAATCTGGTACTGTGGAAGAAAACCACATGATTAGTAAAATCAGGTAAGTAGAGGAGTAAAAAGATTGCCCACAAAAGTAATTTAGAAGATCATGAAGTAGGCACTGTTTGCGTTCAGACCTAAGTGAAAAACTTAATTTAAAGCTAATATTCTGTAATCAAATTTATTAATTTTTGGTGTTCTTCCTACTGAAAAATAACATACATAATTTTCTATATTGACGTAAGATAGAGTTATAACTAGAGTTATATCTATATGGTTTTAGCTGGCTCTAATTTTTAGGACGCGAAAATTTTTAAAATAAAGTTGCACATGAGAAGTCCACTCAAGAATGTCAAGTTTAAGGTGTTTGGGATTTTTTTTCAAAAAGGGTGTTTTGACAGTTTACACACAGTAATTTAATACTCAGAATTAATTGCATGATCCTTTTATTAGAAATTGAATAATTTGTCAGTGTTAGAAAGTTCAAGTTAACTTGTAGCTTGCTGCTAAGACATTGTACACAGAGCAGTCTACTCCCAAACCACTTTATTTCCTACAATGTGTTTATGGAATATAATGCACCTCTTTGCTGTGTGATAAATACCCTGGAGAAGGTTGCTAGACAATTAAATGTGCTATTATCAGCACGGAACAGAGCAGATAACCTTGCTGAACAAAGCATTGCAGTGTCTTTATCTCATCTCTGTGCTGCAGAGCTGCAGTCACCAGCTGGGATTGCTCCAGGAGTTCTGTGCTCACATCAGCTGCAGGGAAGGCCAGGGAATCTCAGTGGTTAATGCTGCAGCTAATGATGGGCTAGGGGAGATCCATTCAGCCAGGAGCCTTAAGCAGCTGGAACAGGGGCTAGATGGGTTTAAGGGAAATAAAGAGGATATTTACTGAAGAGCCTTCAAATGCCACACCCTGGCAGTACTGGAGCCTCAGTTATGGCTCTGCCCAGGTGGCTCCAAGATGGGAGCAAAACAGAGCTTGGTCACAAGCTCTCACATTTTTATAAGTTCTGGTCCATTAGCATATTAGAGCTCATTGTCCAACCACAGCCCCAGCCCACGAAGTCCCATCCTTCTTGTTTTTCTCTCTTCAGTCCGTGTTGTTTATGCTCTTGGGCCTGAGATCCAGATTAGTCCTTGGTCTCTAGCTAGAGAAGGAATTATTTTGTCTCCCTACTCTGTGAAGAGAGCTCACCATCTCCTTATATGAAACCCAGACCCACACACCAAAGCAGCACAGAACCTGAAAAAAATAAAAAGCTAAAACCTGAAGCATCAAGATCAGCTGCAGGGGAAGGCCAGGGAATGTCAGTGTTACATGATGGGTTAGTGGAGATTTCATTCAGCCAGGAGCTGTGCCAGAAATGCAAGTGGAGCCTTAAAAGGGCCTGCTTGGGAATACTGGAAAATAGAAGTTTTCCTGGACAGAAGTAGTGGTAGGATCCCAGGTTTGAGTCCAGTTGGATCAGTTCCACCAGAGCTGATGTTAAGGGAGCAGTCTTCTGTGGGAAGCTCCACCAGTTAATAATGGGAATGGATGATGAGGAAGTTAAAATTTCTTCGAGTGAAGCAGATCATTAGCTGCCTGATTAACTTTGCTTCTGAAGTACTGATAGAGAAGTGTCTGCTAAGAGAAAGAGCTCAGTAGCATTTACTTACGTGTGCCTTGGATGTCAGGTACCACTGACCTAATTGGGACAAAAAAAAGGAAGAAAAAAGGGATGAGGAAAAAGAAGTGATATCTAATAAGTTCTTAGTAGACCCTTATAAATTCCTAACCCACTAAATGAATATGCAATTAATCATATAACTTGCATCCACCTATAAACCAGTCGCAGGCTTTAGAGGTCTGGATGTGTCCTGTATTACCTTGGTAGTGCTGTGCTTGTGGGTGCATTGCTCTTGCTGAGGATCATTCTTAATACTGAAAAAGAGAAAAGAATGATCAGCTTTTTAACAAGAACTGACTGTAGGGTCACATTTAGTGTCATTCCTAAAGCATTTGCCAGTAATCCATACATGTCTGTGTTCATTTAATATTAGCTGGAATGGGAGTGGTGCATGGTTAAGGTCACTCCACAGACCCTTATCAAACATTTATTTGTTTAATGGAATCCTGCAGTCTATATGTGTGAAATAGATGCCTGAAATGGCTCTTTGTGTTTGTGAGGATACCTGTCCTCTGTACCACTGAGCACCATGAAATTTTTTGTTACTGAATTGAATCAGGGAAGATCCAGATCTTGAGGAAGTGTTGAGCCAGTTACACCACTCAGTCTTGGGCACATAACCCAGTGTAGACAGCACCTACACCCTGAAAGGGTGGATGTGCTGTGAATCCTGTCCCTCCTCAACATCTACAAAGTTTTGCTGCTGGCATAATCTAAGGCAGGGTTCTTATCCTGGAAAAAATCCTGGATCAACATACATGATTCTGTGTATTTTTTTTTTTTTAATCTCAGCTTCCTTATTGAATTTATAGTTCTTACAAGTGCAATTTAATTAAAGGGTGTTGATTAGGAGTCATTCAAACTACAGCACCATTATTGGTAAAGGAAATCCTGTAATGAATTTGCTAAATTGGTGATAATTTTCTGTAAGGGAAGAGGAGCTTTCAGGGAACTTGGTGGGTCAGTAAAGATCAAAGGGCTGTTCTCCCTCTTGAAAATGTGACCTATTATGCACCTCTTATGACAAATAAATTATATTTTAAAAAAAACCCCAAACCAAAAATATTTTAAAAGGGGATTTAGATGTTCCAAATGGGCATAGTGCAGTAGTGAAGACATGAGAAATCATTACAGCAACTGAAAATCTGGCCAGTGGATTATAACAAATAGACACTGCTTAGTTAAAAATCTAAGCAACTCAATTTGATTCGAGTCAATATTATTTTTAAAAGAACACAAATGTGAATTTGACTAGGTAGTTCCTCATATTAAAGGAGCTTAAACAATTTTATAACTCCCACTTGCCTAAATTAAAAAATAATTGATCTGTTTTTACTCATTATGTACATAATCATTTTAGGTTTAATCATTTAATTCTGCACACTGAATTACAAAGAAGATGAATTAAATATCAAATAAGTGTTATATTATGGAATTTGCTTCACTTGAGTATGTGAGAAGAATATAAGCACTTTATATCAGGTATTTCATATAAAATCTCTTGAATTTCATTGTTTTGATTAGAATGGCTTTAGAGTACATGGAAAGGGGAGTGGTAACAATTTCTCTGATTTTATGTGTCACATTTATGGAGGTATTTGAGTGCCTAAAGATGCAGCACCAGAGATGGTTTTTTAGAATCATGCTGGAAATGTGCATCTCATTGACTTACCAATATCTTATTGACTTCATCTGACACCTAAATGCATCCATCTTCAGAAAGTTTAGGATTCTATTCCCCACATATGTTTTTGCAGAGAAAGCACTAAAATTATGTCAAATATGGCCACAAGAAATCCTTGGTGTTATTGTTGTTCCTGCAAGAAAGATACAGCCTAGAATAATCTGTTGAGTTTATAGCCTGTACTCATAGGCTGTTCACTGCTTAGTTCATCTCCATTAAAAAGAACTCTGTAGGATTTCATAGTGCAAATAACTGAAAATCTGCAGTTTGATCTTTACTTATATATATATATATATATGTGTGTGTGTGTGTGGCCTATTGTGAGCATATATGTCACGTTAATAGCAGTGCATATTTAAAGTGACTACTTAGTTGTTTCTGGATACAAATCACACATTAATGAACTAAACAAAGTTTACAGAGATCAATAAAAAGATTTTCATCATAGATGGATTTTTCTAGCCACCTCTTTTCAGATACATCCATGTCAAAGGTAGGAGTGGTCCACATGATGGGCAGTAATCTCTTTTTATCAATACCTAGATTTTCCAGTAGATGATTCTTTGTGTCAAGAATATTTTCCTTGCACGAAGTTCATAGGCAGAGCTTTTTAAAAAAATAGTTTTATTCACTGGAGCAAACTTTATCAAAATAAAAACATCACTCTGAAGATCCCATTCACTGTCATGTTCAACTTAGTAGGTACAATTATGAATCTATTGGAAATTAAGCCTGCTGACCAGAAAAAAACATTGCAAAGTGAATGCTCTGTGTAATAAATCATAGAAGGATCTAGTTTGTTTATCTAAGATTTTTTTTTATTTCTGTGAAATCACTAGCTTTCTCACAGATATTTTTTTGGATCACTATAGAAGCTGAGAAAATGTGCAAGTGCTCTGTCAGGAAGTTTTGAAAATTGACTTGTAGCCCTCACAGTGGTGTAAAGAGATCAAATCCAGCTGAGTCCTTAACTTGATGTAGTGAAGATGGAATGGGTTTGCCATTCTTAAATAAGAACTAATATCTGATGCAATTCAACAAGTGGTTGATATGTTCTATGACAAGCTATTATGGGCAATCAGGGCCCAAAATAGTTCTCTGGGAAATATTCAACATCAAGAACAAAAGTAGTAGTTAATTATTTTTAAAATAGAACAAATGTTTTGTAAGAGCATTCTACAAATGATAAGGATGAACACAGATTCTAAAAAAACTTAAATGCAAAGAACCCCCCCAACCACCTCCACTTTATGAGTCACTTCCCCCTGCAAAACAGAAATATCAAGCAAACTCCTTTATCACTGGAATCTGGAATTGCTTCTCATTAAACAAGTACCTGTACAGGCTGCCCCTGTGCCTTTCTATTAGCATAAAATTACTTAGCCTGAAGGGAAATGGTCAGCCTGACCCAGGTCATTGCTTCAAAAATGCTAAGGCAGAGTTTTCATTCACTTGAAACACCACTGTACAGCATAATTGAATCCACCATGCCAGTGGATATCAATGGGGATGGTTGGCTCTGTATGACTCTTAAGTAATTCATTAATCCAGTGGTGGAAAACTTTATTCCAGGGCAAATGTCCAAAGATAAAAACAGGCTGTGTGTTTTTCAAATATTTTAACCCTCCTGTCTCACACTCCTTTTCTTATTCACTGCATGGCAGGGATATCTCCCACCTGCATCATGCACGAGGAAACCATCCCGCCTTTCTCACATTGACCCCATTCCTGGCTCCTTGATCCCAAAAAAAAGTTTTCTGTCTGCCTCTGACTAGGCCAACAGGACAGTTGGGAAAGCAGATAAATCTGCTGGTGTTGGCGTTTCTCAACAGTGCTGAAAGGAGTGTTGGATAAGTGGATTTCTGTAAATGAGAGTTAGCAGTTACTTTGGTACAGACAGAATGAAAGAAAGGTCTTTTAAAATACAGACAGAGAGTTGAAATACCTTGAAGTAGGTGGAAAAGACTAGACCTTTATGTAACTGTCCCAGAGAAATGTTTTAAGCTGCCTTTGTTGCACATCACTCTTTAAACCAAGCTTCCATCTCAGGCTATGAGGAGCACAGATAGTGTGACAGACCTAACACATCAAATGGTTGAGTCCAATTTTTAGAGAAATATTAAGATGTGCCCATTATTATCCAATTTTTGTGTTCTTTTTAAGTAAGGACAAGTCTTTTTGGGTATTTGAGCATGAAAGGTTTAGCGTGGGGTCTTAGGCAATAAATTAATGTTCCAGCGAAGGCAGTCAACCACCTGCACAAATTTAGCCTTTATAATTCTATTTATTATCTGCAAATATAGCACCAGATTAGATGTGTCCTGGAGAGATGAGTTTGGTGTGAGGTATTCATCACTTTGTTACAGCTTCTTTGAGATCACCACGAAGTACTCCCTTGTACTAAATGAATAGCTCTCTTATCATGACCTTTTAATCACTTCATCATGAAGAGGTCTTTTACTTGCTACAGGAGTCTACTTCATGATACCACCATCAAAGGGCCTGTAATTCATAAAATGGCCGCAACAGAGACCAGTACAGAAATAGGGCACAATAAGAGAAAATTAGTGAAGATAGCCCTCGTTGGCTGCAAGTAGCATCATGGCTTGCTAATGGGAAGTGCTGGAGAGGATGGCTGGCTGTGAGCTCCATTGTTGGGAACTGCACCTGGAGGTGATATTTTGCTCAGTTTTGTAACAGGGTAGTGGAACAGAAGGGGAACAGTGTAAGCTTGCTAGCAGGGCCAGCAGCACCAAAGAAATCATGGAGATGTGGGAGATGAATAGGGCATGACCAAAAAGGAAGTTTAAAGACCAAATTTAGCTGTAGTGATACTTGCTGAACTTAACTCCTATGGAAAAGATTTTCTTTTCATGCTGTATTCAAAACATGAAGATACTGGAGTTCACACTGCAGTGCAGAACTAATGTAAGAAAGGGAGAAATCTAAATTGCGGAGTTCAGATTATTTGAAGAGTTTTAAAACAGTTTCTAGAGAATGTCTTGGAGGGATGGAGTCCTGGTCATGTTGGTTGCCTGGAATCATAAAGGTTTGATTGCAGTACAAGAGCACTTTAAGCACATGGATTACAAAAGTACTAGTGAAAACTGTTCATAGCTCAACCTACAGGCAGATATATATTCTAAGAGAAACAGTCATTTTATCATGAAAACTCAAAAAAAAAAAAAAAAAGCTAAATAAGGAATTTATTGCTAGTAGTATAAAAAGATTCCCTGGACTCTCCAACACCCAGAGCTACCATTAAAGGTGTCTTGATGTCACAGTGGGAGATTAGGAGAGAGGATGACTTGACACAAGAAACGCCCAGTGCCTTCCTGCTGTTCCATGTGTCATATCCACACTAAGCAATTACTGATGACAGTAATCGAGGCAGTGAAAGGCAGGTAGTTCATGTACAGGTACTGAACTTTCAGATTGCTTAGAAAACAGCTTTTCATTCATGTCTTTGATCCTCCAGAAGAGAAAGGCTCCAGGTGCCAGTGTGTTCTGCCTGGATGCATTCCTCAGTTCCCTGAGCCTGTGTTGCAGTCACCATGCCCACACACTGCAGGTCTGCTTGCTGCCTTCCCTCCCTGCTGCCTGTTCTCCTTTCATCTGAGCCTCTTCATTTCCAGCCCTTTAAGGGTCTCAGCTCTGTTTTGTTCTGGATTTGTTCTTTCTTTTTGTTATGTCTCTTTTTTCCCATCCTGATATTTTTAGCCCTGTCTTTTTGTCTTCCTTCTTTCATCTTGCATGGTTGCTGGTTTAGCCATCTGCTTCCCTCAGCCCAGTTTTCTTTTCCATTTCCCCTTTCCATTTCTTCAGACCCACAGGCCATTTATCTCATTGCTTCTCCTTTCTCCAGCTCCACAGGGTTTTTTCATCTCCTCATGCAATTTGTAAGCAAACAGCAGATGAGCATCCGGTATCTGCTTCTAAGTGGTGCCCGAGTGACTCAGATTGTCTGGAGAAGAAAAAGAGATATTGAGACTATAGTCTTTACTTCAAAACTGACTCATCACATGCTTTGATTTCCTTTTGTATTCTCATCATTTCAGGACACCTTCAGTTCTGTTTAGTTTTGTGCTCAGAACCTGGACATTTCATTTATGTGGAATGTTAATTTAGAAAATACTTTCTCAAGGTTTTTTTTACCTTTTTGTTTTTTGCATCATATTTCACATGAATCAGTTTATGCATATTTTTGTAAGTATCACAACATGTAGAAGTGTGTCTCTTCAAAACAAGGTGGTGTTTTTTTCTGCATTTGGAATTTTTCTCTATAACAATCTGTTTGAATAAATACAATTTGTGATTCACCATGGAAAAACTAAAAATAAAACCAGGCCTTGACTTGTTTCTTTCTTCCACAGTATCTCAAAGAGCAAGTAAGCCATCTCAGAACACTCTGAGAGCACTTGATGAAGCTTTGCCTTTAAGAATCAGTGTTTTAAAACATTTTGTTTTCAGTTAACAATTTTCAGTATGTGTAGAGACACTCAATCCAAATTCCCTGTAGATGATGCCTTTTGTGTGGGATATGAGTAATCCATACGACCTTGTAAAGAGATCAGACTGTCTAAAGTGTCAGGCATATTAAAGTACTTAAGTGCATATTTTTCTAAGACAGGTTTTGATTCTCAGCTGCATTGACCAGAGGCAAGCACCCTCACCAGTCTCATATTTCCATGGAGATTAAGGTCTGGTTGTGCTGTCAGAATTTATATCTTTTGTTTCCCCTTACGCTTGTCCAGATCAAAATACACAGGCACACTCTAAAGCTGCCAGCAAATCTGCTCAGGAAAAGAGAAGTTTCTATAAGTTCCCAAATACTTATAAAGTCCAAATTTTGATCACACTGAATATGAGTGTGAGCATAAGCTTGAAAAGGATGTGCACATACCTGTGTATCAATACAAAACAAAAAAAGGAAGTATTATGCTTGAGGCTTGAGATTTACCAGTTTTACATTGTTTCATTGTCATGTAACAATGATTTCAGTGCAGTCATTCCTGGTTTTTAATGCTGCAGGTGAATAAGCCAGAAGAAAAACCTATATAAATTTTTGTCATAAGTCATCTCATACGAGACTCAAGAAACATATTTTACGTGGTAGTGTAACTAATAGAATTTCAAATGACAGTGATATGTGAGGCTTTGAGAAGTGGCAATGCAGCGCATTCTTTCTTGAATAATTCACTCGTCTGAAGTTATTATATATTCAAAACTGATTGAGTTGCATATCCAAATGATGGTCTATCAGCTGTTGATGTAGGAGAAGAAAAAGAAGTTTCTGCATTTATTCTGAACTGTGGTTTGTATCACATTACTCCTGGTTATATGAACTGAGTTTAATTGATTGTGATTTAATTTACATTCTGCAGTGGATGTCTTTTTCTTGAGATAATTAATCTTGCTGAAAAATTCTACGTGAACAGTTGAGGCTCTAACAGATTTTCTAGAGGTGCACTTTTGTTTAGGCTTCCTTGACAGCCTTTTTTCTTACAGATAAATTACGTGTCTCAGAATGTCTTGCCTTTATATTTATTTTGGTTTGGCAGCATATAGTTGTTATGGCTGGCAATATTTCATACCCCAAAGAATTAATGTTAACCATAAATTACTACCAATGATATGCAGGAGTTCTTATCAATCATGAGAAATAATCAATGCTGATTGAAACAAATAAATGCGATGCTTTTCAAAGTTATAACCTTGTCATATAACTTCAGTGCTCAAATGCATCAAGTGCTATCTTAAATTAACTCTGCAATTATATACGGAGTTTTTAGAAACCAGATATTTCACCAAAAGAGCTAAAATTGTGCAAGACTTTATAAATATTTAGACATCAATAGTGGCAAAATTTACCTCTTTTTCATTTTCCTTCCAGAATTGGGTGGAAATAATAGGATTCACAGATGGGTGGCAGTTCATCATCTCAGTATTACAGACTCTTCAGCTGATTGTGCTGAGTTTGCTCTGAAACCAGTTGAAGGACGTGCTGTGTCATATTATTTAAAATGAGAAATCCCCATTGCTCTCTCTATCCCAGATGTAATCAATATGAAATCAGTCATTAGCTCATGTGGCTTAACTTACTGAATCTAACACCAGGAAAATACCAGTTAAATACTAAAGCTCCAAGAGCAAAAGGTGCCACTTCACTGGTGCATGGTGTGAAGCATTTCTGGTGTGCATCCCAAAGTGAGCTGAGCTTTGATGTCAATGCATAGTCTGAGCTCTCACTGTGTTTGTTGCCATGGCATGAAATCAGCAGAATTCCAGTCTTTAATCAATATTTTAATGAATATGCAGAGGCCATCACTGATTGGTATGGAGTGTGGTTTTTCAAACTCTTCACTAATTGCACAGGTGTTATCCAGTGGTTTCTGTGGCTCAGAATTCAGTGCTGCGGAGCTGTCTCTTCACTTCTTACACACCCATGGAACCAATTACTTGAAACCCAGCCATGGCCATGCCATGTTCAATCCCATTTAGCAGCAGTTCTTATGCTGGAGAACACATGGAGTCAGACTGGAAAGGCAAAGGGGGAACATTTGAGGTGAATGATAACAGAATTTTAGAGAAATTTGGATTTCACCAAATGTGGTTGATACCATTAACATTATTAATTTATTTAGCACATAAATTGCAAAATGGATGGAAGTTTCATCCAGCAGCTGTGCTTTGCCTTTGGCAGTAGTCATGCTGCTCCTAATTTAATCTTATTAACTCCCTCACAGGTTTTACTAACGGGGTGCTGAACATCTTGCAATACAAAGATAAGAAAGGAATATATCTTCTTTATTGTTTTGTGATCAACACATTAGATACTGATTCCATTCTCTTTGCACTGCAGTCCCAGCAAGGTCACGTGTCTTAAAGCTCATAAAAAGGAGATGAGGAATAGGAGCTGGTTGTGTGAATGTTAATCTGGTTTTTTGGAGAGCAAGAAGTTGCTGCTTGGAATCCTGATGGAATCAAGCAGAGAGTGCCTCTTCCCACTGTAACTCATTTGCTTTCAGCAGTCTTTCCACAATGGAGGAAGCTTGGCCACAAATAATCTGGTGTTCTCCAGATGTGTGCCCGAATCAGGAGCTTGTACATGATGTTAAAGACCTGCTGAAAGCCTTTTCTCATTTTCATCGCTGGAAATCTGAATTACACCAGTGTTCTCTGAGCAAAATTGATAGTAAAATATCACTAACTACAGGAAAAATAATTTCAATAACTCTTTGCGTGATTTACATAAATAATAGACATAGAATTTGTATAATTTTGTATAATTTATATAGGCTGTTTTTTTTGAAGGATGGTGAACTTGAATATATGTTAACTTACTTAAAATATATAATACAGTTATTTTTTCTGGCCACAAGCACACTGTATTTATATCAGTAATCCCTTCAAAAGATCTCCATAACCATCCTGTGGCTTATCGTGTCCCCTCCTATTCTCTCCACTCTGCATCTGGTCCTTGCTCAATATTTGTAGTTCGTGGCATGTTCTGGATATTCCACTTTTCTTCCAAGATACTTGTATCCTAAAGGTAAAATAGGAAGCAATATATGTTTACATTTCTTCTTCTAAATTGCATTTTTGAGCCTTTAGTGGAGGTTTCTTAAAGATTTGGGTTCTTGAATGAGATTCTGTTTGTCATTGTGTGTGAGTACTTCATTGCATGAATGGCAGATGAATGATGAGTAACTTTTGGCTAGGCCTTCTAATCACTTTACCACAGCAAAGGCTTTTTGGTTCAGCTTTCAGCATAAGTAGATTTTTCAGTAATTCTTCAAATGCTTAATTCAACTGTAGAAAAGAGGATAAAGGCAGAATCCCAGTCGTGATGCTGTTTTCTACACTGTGCATGACAGCCAGCAGCTCCTGTGGCTGGCACCCACTGAGGCAGTTTGGAAATGGGCCAGACCATTTTACTGATGTATTATGAAAGATCTGCAAAAGTGAGAAGGGCCATGGGTGAATGGAGAAGTGAAATGTCCTTGGCAAGCTGTATTCCTGTTTGCCTCCCTGCTTCACTGTGTCCTGTCCCCTGATTTCTGGGTTCACATGCATTTTGTGACATGCACTGTAATGCAGGTTATTCATTTTGAAGGATCACTTTTAGTTTGAGGTAGAGCTTTTTTGTTTTTTTTCAGCTGGGTTTAGGAATATTTGTTTCTCCCTAACGTTGTTGTTACAGATGTGGTGGCCTGAAGGGATAAATGAGACAAGATTTGTGGGAAGAGGTAATATCTTTTATTAGGTCAACTGATGTAGCTGGAAAAAAATAGAAAAGGTTTCAGGCACAGAAAACCTTTTCCAGGTTGGGTTATCTCGTAGTTGAACTTCCTAATAATTAACTTGTGACTGTGAAGCAATAAAAACAGTTTTTTGATCTTTCTTTTTTTTATGAGTAATACTGTTTGAGAGGCATCCATATATTGCAGGAGTTTAAACTTTACCCAGCTAAGGTTGATTATTTTGTGTCCAAAACTGATTAAATTCTTTAACTCATAGAACAAGAATATAGTAATTTTTCATTCACATTAGTAGTCTCATAAAATACTAGATTTTATTTTTCATGGGATCAGAAGTGTAAATTAACCCATAAAAATCTGATATCTCACTGGTGAATCAGAAAGACCTGCATGGTTTTTAACCTTATCTGAGAAACTGCCTTTCTTTTCAAATCAGGATATATGTTTGGAGATAAGTGGGATGGGAATGATGGCAAACACTGCAATTTCAGTTATTTAATGAGTCTCTGCTGCTTTTTTTGCACTAATGGGAAGGGTATGGCTTTTAAATAGTGTGTTCTATTTTCTATGTTCAATGCAAATAGATGGATATCTTTGTTGTGTGCAAGGCATGGGCACCATTTGGCTGTTAAGCTTTGGAATAACTGCAAGTATTACTGCAGGTGCTGAAATTTTCAATGTATTTCATTTCCTCTCAGCTTTTATAGTTCTTGCACAGACTGAGTGCTTTAATGCCCTGTGAGATGTCTTATTGGAACCTGAAAGGGGAATTTACAGAGTGTAGCAGTACTGAGAGCTGCAGTGAGGAGTTCAGATTGCAGATGTCTATTTGGGTGAAAACAAAAATACAGGACAGACACTCCTTGCAAAAAGCTGTGCCAGCAAAAAGGCATCATTACTACTCTAAATAAATAACACATGAAAGAATGTAATTGGTTTATAATACAGGAAATGGATAAAGGATGCATCAAGGTGTTTGGCATGCCCAAGCATTTTGGGATTATAGCGCTGCGAAGTTCTAATGTCATCAGCTCTCTTCCATTTCCTTGGAGCTGAGAGCTCTCATCACACCATAAAAATACTGCTACTGAGCTTTTCTTGGCAAAAACACTATTCTGCTGAGAAATGTTTTCCAAATTACCCAGGGACAGTGAACTGGATCTTTTCTGGAACATTTTGCAGAATTAGTGGAGTGTGTTTGGCAGAGGGTGCAGGGCAGTTTTCTTGCATCTTGTTGGGCTATGCACTGAGTTCCATGGAATTACTTCATTTTTAGAACCACAGAAAGAAAAAATAATTCCTTGAAAGATAGAGAATAAAGGACACAGGAAACTCCAGAACTCAATTGTTGAAAGAATCACACCTTCATCTAAATGTGTCATCTAAAAGTTCAGATCATGATTGATAAGTGTGTTTTTTATTGTTGGCTGTTAGCTGAGTAATAGATTGTTATTTCAATACATTTTGACTGGAGCAATTTGTCTTGAAATACTTTTGGCACCTTTTTCTTTTAGGTCCTTTGTAATGGAGTTCTGTAATTTCATTTTTTTCATACACAAATGCAGCTAACTTTTTCAGTGTTGAGCAGCAGCGGATGAAAGCTTGTCATCACTTTAAAAGAATGAATTCAGAAGAAATATTTAATATGCAATGGTTGTTACTGACTGCATTCTGTGGCAAAAGAAAAATTAAATAAATTGTACTGAGGGGGAGGTATACTGTCTGTCTGATCTAAAAAGCCATTTTCACAGTTCTTAACATTGCAGGGAATATTTTCCAGCTTATCATAGTAGAAGCAGGCAGGTTATTTACTTGCCAGAAAGGCCTGAACCCTAGCAAGCATACATGCCACATTTGAAGTTAAGGCTTCTTACAGTACCCAACCTTAACATCTATAATTATTTTAATAAATTATACCAGACCATTTTCCTCTTTCTGTTTTCCTCAGCTGATATGACACTGCAGAAATTGCTGTAATTCATTTAATATTTTAAAAGGCTTTTCTCTCCTACTTTTCTTTTTTCTTACAGATGTTTTGTGTGTCCATAGTCATTAACTGATTCTCTCTGTATGTAGAGGATGAGTAATTTTCACTACAACCAAACCCTTTTCCTCAGTTTCACATTTCTTATTTTGGTCAGTTGGAGCAATTCAATGTCCATGTTTAAATATTAGTCTTCATTCAGTCTTTTGATAGGACCTCAGTTAGAAAGTGTGGAGTACAAGGAATGTGTGAAAACATTTTGGAATATGAATGATTACACTTTGGGTTTGACTTGCACAGAGTAACCAGCCTTCACTGTAAGTACACTGGGAGAGGGGTCAGTGCTGCCTGAGCTTTTGTCTGGTTGTTGGAATAAATTACCAGGTTGGTGGTGTTTTTCTGCTTAGTGCACATCCTACAATTCAGGAGTTGCAGGACATAATTCCCCAAATTCCCCAAGCCTCTTCTGCAGAGGACACAGCTGGTGGCTGTGTGGGAGGTTTGATCCTGGTATTGAGAGGGTTCCTGCTACTCCTCCCTGTGGTACCAGAAATTAGGAAAGGGCAGCGTCCCAGCCATGACACAGTTCTGTGCAAGAGGAAACCAAACAGGTTGAGCCTTTGTACAAAACTACAAGAGCTTCCTAAGCACTTTCTATGAGAGCCAGACTAGGAAAAGAAATATTTTCTACATCCATTTTTTGTTGATTTAATTTCGACAGTGATTGTGTTTCAGTGTGTGCCTCTTGCAAGCAGGATGAATTAGGAAGCTTGGTGCTTGTAATTTATACATGGTGTTGTTGTTAAGAACTAAAACTAATATGAGGAAATCGAGAAAAAGTGTCAGCATCCTGTCTGAAAGTGACCTCACTGGAGTGTTGGTCTCCGCTAGAAGTGGAGCTCTTTCCACATTAATATCAACAGATATTAATGTTTCTGCATAAATGTTTAGACAGAAATGTTACACAAGGCAGGAGCGGAGTTTCCACATGATATATGAAGTGTTGTTCTTGTTGTTGCAGTATATTTTCTGTTTAAGCTGCCAGAATGACTTATTAGTTTAGCATTTCTTGTTGAAATATATTCTGTCTAATAATTTACTTTTAAAATATTCCTATTCAAAATATTTATCAACCCTCCACACATTATCTTTGATACAATTTTCCCTTTTCCCACAAAGGCAAGAAACCCATTTCTCTTCTTTGTAACTGGCTGCTGGCAAGTGCCCCTCTGGGTAATCTCTGGCAGTGCACACCCTGCGCAGAAACCACCATGATTTAACCATTTGTCTCTACTTCTCAGAAGAGGCTGGTACCTTGCATGACAAAACAGTTTCTCTTAAGCTGTAATATAAAATATAACAATATTTGGGGCATGCTTATTAATATATGTATGATTCTTACTGAAGCAACAGTTCTGATATTGAACACAATAGACTTGGAAAATGGAAATTATTTTGTCTTAAAGGGAAATTTTCTAGAATGGGTACTCAGCTGTTGCACAAAGTAGGGTTATTAATCTTAGAAACCTTTGTGGGATTCTTGCTGCATCAGCCAGCAAAGATGTGGGGCATGCTAAATTCTTGGCATGTGTTGGCAGGGAACTAATAATGAGAAGGGAGTCAGTGGAAGGTTGTTTCAGATGGCTCTGTTATTGAATGGCCTCCAGGGAAAATAGCCTCTGAAACCCTCTGGTTTGCCATAGTGACAAATTCCAGTGGCTCTGTCCATGTAGGAATCCCCTTTGCCTGTTCTCTTTGAAGGAGACACTGAAAGGTTCCCAGAGCAGAAAATTTACCCTGAAGAGCTCCCAACATATGCAGCCATGTCAAGGTTTTGGCTTTGCAGCTGTAGCTGTCCCCATCTAACTGGGATTATCCTGTCCAGAAAGAAATCCTCCATGTGCCAAGCAGAGATGCTGTAACTGTAGACATGAAGCTGCATTAAGTCTAGAGGATGTTATCTAGCATTTTTTCTAACCGAAGTTTCCATTAGAAAGATTTTTGCTTAGTTCACTAATAATTAGTGGCAAATATATTTCATATTCCAAGACCATGAAGCAATTTCAAATCATATTAAAACTAATACTATGGAATTGTGATACTTTCATTATATAAGACATAGAGGCAAAAGATGAGCTAGGTGAAAACCAGTCACTCAGTCCTGGAAGAGAGCAAAATGTCTGTTATTCACTCTGTGTGTATAGACTAATATTTGACTAGAGAGAGTGTATAATAGTTTGCTTTGATTTGAGCCTTTTGGTGTGGTGGTCCATCACATTACACACTGTAAGTGCTCTTCTGTTCTGCTCAGAAAATTCTACAGGTTTTGAATCCAGAAGTCACTGGTAACTTGCTTTGAATGAAAAAGCTTTACTGAAAAATAGTTCTTTCTTTTACCCAAAATGGCAAAAAAGACGCTACAGACATCTCCTGAAAAAAAAAAGGGATTCGGCCAAAATCAGACCAAAACTTGTTTAATGAAAGCCACCGCAAACAGAGCCCCACTAAGTAGAGTGTTTTTCTGTTCTGTGTGCCTTACCTGTGAGGTCCTTCAGGCTGTTCATAGCAGGTGGTCAGAAAAATATCATATGAGCCTATATTGGCCTCCGTTTCAAGTAGAATAACTGTGATGCCTGTGTCATCATTTTGATGCAGCTTAATGAAGGAAAAAAAATGAGGGTTTTCCCTAATGTATGTTCTCAGTGGGGATTTTGGTTTGGGTTTTTGGTTTTTGTTTTTGTTTTTTTTATTTTTTTTTTTGGGGGGGGGGGAGGTTGTTTTTATTGTTGGTTTTTTTTAAATGGGAATGCAGACTTTTCTAATTGGGACATTTTCTGTGCAGTTGTACTGTTACAGTGGCTGATTAAATTAACAGGTGAATATGTGTGTCCTTCCTACAGCTTTCAAAACCTGGTTCAGGTCTGTTGGTTATAATTAATTCAGTAAAACCTTCTTTCAGTAATAAAGGTGTCAGTCTTTACAGGGGTTGGAGACTCTGACTGCCCTCATGGTAGTTTGTATTTAATCCTGTATTTTGTCTTGTAATTCTTTTTTTCTTTTTTTTTTAACAGGTTTTTCATTATTCTTATACAGCTTCATATGTGATTTATAACATCCACACAAGGTAGGTCACATTGTTTTTTCCATACCGTGTCATTGTCAGTGGCTCTATGCATGACGTGATGCCAGTGTGTTCAAGTAAAAATGTTTCCCTTTTTTCAAGGGAAGTTTGGGAGTTAAACCCTCCAGAAGTAGAGGATTCAGTTTTACAGTATGCAGCCTGGGGTGTTCACGGACAGCAACTGGTAAGCACAGTCATTAAAAATGTATGCACTCCAGACAGACTGAGGTAAAAACAAAACTGAAAGCTTTAAAATAAGTTGTGTCATGTATTTCTGCTCCATACTAGTGTGTTCCTATACAGCTTTTAGGAAAGCTCTATCTGTTTGTTTATTTTTTATTAAAAATATGTTTTTCCGGGCTGACCCCCGATAAGCAAATGGTACAGTTGTTGAAAGAATCACACCTTCATCTAAATATGCACTCAGGTGATTTTCAGGATAACCATCTTTATGGCTACTGGTGTGTGGGAAGGAATGTTAAAGGTGAACGGCAGTTTTCTTTTAAGTGCAATATCAATGAAAACTGTGGGCAAAAGCAAAAGCTTAGCATCCAAATTTGATGTG
This sequence comes from Calcarius lapponicus, assembly GCA_039654755.1. Taxonomy (NCBI): domain Eukaryota; kingdom Metazoa; phylum Chordata; class Aves; order Passeriformes; family Fringillidae; genus Calcarius; species Calcarius lapponicus. Next base: position 18,741,244 of record CM077470.1, on the reverse strand, counting down.
ATGGACTCATGAAAAGTGATGTTTTCATTTCAGTATGAAAATTACTGCCAAGGTCAGCTGTGCTGCATTGAATTCATAATAATTAAACAAGATGCCATGTTTCATGTATAATATTTTTTACAGAAGTTTTACCATTTTTAATGAATATTAATCATCCATGGTCATCATAAACTATGTCAATATAAGAAGAAAAAAATTGTGGTTTTAGAACAGCAATGATTTTAAGCTGACCTGTGTTGGTAGTTGAAGGCAAGAGACTGATTAAATCTTCAGTTCTGCATAAGAAATTCAGATAATCCTTGTTACAGTGTTCTAATAAGCTCATTAATGCCCCCAGGCATGATCCCAGGGCCTCCTTGCACATCCAGCTTGTTCATGCAGAGAGGCTGTAAGCTGAATGTCTAGAGAATATACCCTGTTGCTTTATATCATTCATCAAGATGATTGGAAAGTAAAAACTGTTTCTGGTTGGAATGTTTTGCATTAAGGAAGTGGAGGCAGGTGAGAAAAAGTAATTGGAACATGCTTGGTATGTTTTAATAATTAACCACATTAAATGAGAGCATGGCAACAGGATTAGTGGTAATAAATACATAGGTTATTTACCAGGCAGCATTATGGAATGTGGCAAACCACGTAGGTTGTCGTAGAAAGGACAAGCATTTGCAAAATTGAACAGATTTAGGAAATACTTTAATTAAATTTCAGTTTGTAATATTCCTATTTACTGGACAGAGAATCTGCATGTTTGTCTGTACTGATCAGAGAATCAGTAATCTAAAGTAGAACTAAAATGAAATGCAGTGGTTACTGAGAAAATATCTTTTTTTTTTTTTGTGAGATGTTTCATAAGAACAGGGTCAGATTTACCAATCATAAACCTCAGAAAAATAGATCAGAATAATGCTATTTTTATGTGGTTTTGCTTAAAATGTCATTCTGAAAATATGTATGGATACTTTCAGATACAGGCACAAGTGGACTCCTATTACATCTCAGAACTTCAAAAAATAGGCAATCGTTTTAGGTACAACCTTAATCATCCAAATTTGAAAACATTGGCATAATTCATACTTGAGCGAGGATAACATTACTCATCTTTGTTAATGTCCCTAGTAAAGTTAATGTCATGCTTTAAAAATATCTGCTCTACTGTGGGTTTTATGGTGCCATATGGTCTGCAGAATTAGGAAATAATAACTTTGAACACAAAATCTTCTGTGCACTCTGAATGGCACTGAGTGTTGCCATAGAGATGTACACCTGCAGGAGCAGTCCACTGAAGGTGACTTTAGGAATGCCAATTAGAAGGATGTCCTCTTGAAGCTCTTCATGTGGCAGAAGGAGGTTTCGAAAGCGACAGAAGTGCCTTGCTGCATTGCCCTCCCACTTCAGCAGCCAGCCAAACATGTAGAAGGAGCATGAATGAATAAAGACTGTTGTGAGTAATGGTTGTTGCTGCTGTCCAAAGGAACATCTGCCTCAAGCAGAAGCAGGACAGAGAGTTCAGTCCAGCAGAACAGGTTAGGCAGAGGAAAGATGTGTGGCTGAGGACACATTGCCACAATGGTTCTGTTATAAAATTTGTCATTGGAACAAACACTGGATTAGTGGGTTTTAGTAAAATAGTACAGGAGGCAAACAGCAGTGAAACAGGACACAGGGGAAGGCATAAAGGGAGAGATCCAATGATGAAAATCCATCAGTAGCTATCAATGGAAGGTACCTGGGTACAACAAAGCCGCAGTCTCATAGACCTGTGCTGCCAAACACACTATGAATGGTTTACCTTCCTGAACAGAACTTACATCTCTTTTCTGTGGAAATAGTGATAATTCATGAGTAAAACAAGCAGTGAAATACTTACTCTAAATAAAATAATCATAGTGTATTAACCTGGGTAATAACCTCCGAGAGCCATTCTTTACAACTGAGGAACAAGTGGAGAACAGTTGGAGAAGAGATTAATTTTATTTACAAAAATTTGATGTAGAAGGACCCATGACATGTGCTGTGTGCCATCACAGAAATAGAGTGTATGTGGTTCTCTAAAGTGAGGAGGAATATCCCCCTTCATCTGTGGTGCAGAAATGAACAACAATAATATAGCCAGGACTGGTCAGCAAAAGTAGCACAAAATGTGAAACATGAGATGCAGGTAGGTCTGATTGAGCCAGAGATCCCAACTTTATACTATAACTATTTGTAAAGTCCTGGATCAAATCCAAACTATAGTGGGATAACACATGGACTTGGATCAACTACTTTTGATAGGCTATAGTGTAAAATAAGATGTTTCTAATCCACAGTTCTGCAGATCTAAGTAACAGTGCAGCCTACATGGTTATCTTAAAGTATTCCAATGAGGAGGAATTGGCAAGATGTTCAAAGAGATAATGTAAGGATTTGAAGGGAAAAAAAACAGGAAGGAAAATATGTATGAAGCCACAAACTGCTTATTGCACAGATGGAATATGGCTCCAGTGAAATCAAGTATATGCAGCATTTTACATCCTTGTGGAAAGCATGCATCAGTCTAAGTTTGCTGTTTGGGATAATTTCTGGGGCTGTCTAATGGACCCCAGAGCATGCCCCATGTGGCTAGTGAAGAACAGAGTTAGTTTTCTGTCAGATGCCAGGTGACTGAGCCACAGTACCATTGTTTGCCAGCTACCACAGTGGTTGCAAGTTATTTCAGTTCCTTGCTATTTACCTAGAGTAGAAAGTTTTGTAGTGATTAAGAGGAAAGCTGAGAGAAGCATCTGCTGCTTGACTCATGACATTTTGGTGGTGAAATTGAAAATGTTTGCCACTAGGGAGAAGAAACTTTTATCTAATGAATTAATGTATCTTAAGGTCACATAGTTCTTTAAATCAGAACTTTTTTCAAGATCACACTCTTTAAAATGCTGCCTTTTAACTGTGTTAGAACTGTGCCAGATCGAAAATACCATTTCTGTGTCATAGTATGTTAGGGAGCTGTTCATCTCTTTGCCAAACATTACTCATGTTTGATTAAAGTTTTGCAAGTCATTAGTTGATTATCTCTTTATCTCACCTCACCTCCATAGAATCCATCACTGCAGCATCAAGTAATTCCAGGAAAGGCAAACCCAACTAGAGATCTAATTTGTTTCATCAGCATTTTTCTGCCTCCAGTTTATTGATTAAAGACCTCACTGCTTGTGTCTGAGAAAGCTCTATCCCATACGTGGTGGGAGGGCTTTAGTGAGAAGAAGAAAGCTTTCGGGTTTTTGAAGGGCTCTGTGGTTAAAATACCCAGGTTTTTATCCAGAGTTTTCCCTTCTTGAGCCTTTTCTTCTCTAGTAGTTTGAAACAAAGGTTTTCATGTGTTTGTGCTGGCTCTGCCTTGTGTCTGACACGGGGGAGACAGCTCTGGGTCTGTATGTGGGGATGTATTGCAGTAGGAGCCTGGAGATCAGAGTTCAGGCTGGAGATGTCTTCAGTGTTTGCAGCATTGTATTTGTGTCCATTAACACTCTTGTGTTCTTCTGCGGCGGTCCATGCCATACAAATAGTTCTTCTGACCAATTATTTGGTGGGCTGCTTCAACTACTCCCAGTGAAACATGGTTAGAAGCTGTTCAGTTTGACATAGCTTTTCCTTAAAAGTTATACATAGGTTTGGGGGTTTTTTGTGCCTTGGTGGTGGTACATGTTGTTTATGTTGTATAAAAGAACTTATTTCACTTTATTCTATGAACATAGATCCATGCAAGTCACTTTGCCTTTGTATTTATAATAGATGTTTTGTGTTATTTATTGCAGTAAGCTTGTTTTTCTTTTGATATATTAAGTGATTCTGAGGGGAGTTTGAGTTACATATTTGGATGGATCGGTATAAATAATGATCTTTTGACATACACATGAATGTCTATGCATAAATTAATACATTTTTTAACCAAGAAGAAATCAAGAAAATACTAACGAAAAATATTTTTAGAAGCTTTGACAAAGATTGATGCTACCAACAAAATATAACACTATCAAATGGTAGGACTGAAGATGAGCTTTTACAATGCTTTGTTTTAATTTAGGTCATAATTTAATCAAATTACCTATTAGGCTGTATACACTAAAAACAATTTGGTGACTGTAGCTGAGTTGTGGATTCAGGTACTCATCAATTGTTCATCATCAAATAATTTGTCTCATCAAATAATTGTTCTCATCAATTTTTAGAGAGTAATTTAAATATTAGAAATCTATAAATCACCCTCATCTTCCAAAAAACCCACAAAAAAGCCCATTCTTCACAAATAATAATTTTAGAAGCTGAAGCTTTTACATAAAGAATGAAAAAGACCCAGTGAAACAGGACCTCACCTTGTATTGAAACTACCTAAAACCAGAAATAAACCAGAGCAAAATCTACTTTAATTGCTGCTAATAAATGTACCATTTCAGGAACTCTCTGCCCTTTTGCTCTGTTATCAGTCATCTTATCTTTATCCTTTTGTCATATTGAGGGCTTTAATTTCCCTTCACCCCCCACCAATACCTACTGCCCCACAAAAATGCAAATACCTCTCAGACTGTATTAACATGACACTACCTTACAATTGCCTTTTGTCAAAAGTTTAGCCTTTTTTTCCCAATGGTTTTCAAAGATTGTTTTAGATGAGACAAATAGTGCAGCAGCAAAGTTCTTTGATGTTGTATTATTGTCTGTGTACTCAGATAAGCACTGGGCTAATTTTAGCAAATGAGGAATTAGCAGGATTGTTCTTGGGCAGTTACCTTGCTCAACACATGCTTTAACAGCCATTACTTGCTGAAAGCTCCATTTACTGTTTGGTCTATCAAGGTAATGTAAAACTGCTATAAAACATGGTAATTTATCTTTCTGTAAAATATTTGCCATGTGTTTTCTTTTTTGCATAATTAGTGCTGTGGGTTCTTGGCACCCCCTCCTGGCAAGAACACTTGCATATGCAAATGAAGTAAAAGCTTAATTAATGCTAATGAAGTAAGTCCTAAATAAATATATTTCTTCTGCTTTTTTTTAATCTGCAAAGTCTTCTGCTCTTTTGACTTACTGTATTTTAGATGAGTAACTTAAAATTACATATGGAAATGTCAAGGCTTTATTTCATCTTTCCTTTTAATGACTATGCTAATGAGGCAAATGGCAGTGAAACTGAGAGCAAAACGTCTGCTTGAATCTATTCTGAAAACTAGAAATAAACAGGAACACTTCAATGTGACATTAACCTCAGGTATGATACCTCATTTAAAATGCATGAGGGGTTCAATTACCAAGCTTCTGTAGTTCAAAGCGCATTTGGAGGTCCTTTGTCCTGCTGAGGATGTTTCTCTGAAGGAAGGGAACTGTGGTTGAGCATTGCCTGCCCAGATGAGTCCACAGAAGGAGTTACCTAAGAGACTTAGTTAAACTTTCTTCCTACTAAGCTGCTGCTACACATTGGATTTGTCAAGCTACCATTGTAAAATCTGTATGGCTTTTTGCCTTTTAATTTAAATTATTTGATTCAAACTATTCTTCATAGAAAAAAAGTAGCATGAGTTGCTCTGAAGATATTCTACTGAACTGTGAATTTCCATTATGAATTTCTGGGTGCTTACTCCGCTTAAATATGGATTGGAGGAGCATTTAATGCGTGTTCTCTAGTTCCAAAAGTGATACTCAATCTGAAAGCTTCCCATCTCAGAAAAGGGAAATGGAGAATGCAGCCAGAAAACACAGGCAGTTTAGCAAAACAGGAAAAAATACAGTTTTACTTACAAAGGCTGGATATATTCAATAAAATTTTTGTGGGCTCTAGAGACCACTGCAACATTATAAATGGAACATTGTAAATGGAACATTATAAATGGAGCAAGGCTAAGTTGAGCAAAGAAGTTTCTTCATCAATTTGCTTGGTGAAATACAACGAATGTGTTCTAGTTTCAAAGGCAGTTTAAAATGATGAGTATTAAGGGTTAGAAATTGCTGGCCCTTTGTGGGAATAGCCACTTGGCTGTATCTGAAAGAGGTGAAGAAATAATGAGAAAATTGTATGTTTTATAGGGGCATTATTCCTCTACCACTGTTTTTCATGTGAAACAGCAAAAGGCCCAGCAGCTTTATAGTGAATAAATCAAGAGAGGAGATAAAAGATGTTTCCTCTTGCTGGTTCTTATTCTGTTATCACTGATCTGGCATGCAGCTAATATTTGAGTCAGTATGGAAGCCCTGCACACAAGTAATGTGTTTTTTTTTTTATCTAGAAGCAAATATATTGGAAATTTGATATATCACTGTGCTAAAACTCAAATTATTTTTTTCACATGCTTACTTGTGTGGGTGTGTATGTGTGTGTGTGTATATATATGTGTGTGTGTGTGTATCTGTATGTATGTATGTGTATTTCTTTACATACAGTCCCACAAAGATACAGAAACAAGTATAGACACGTATAGACACACATGTTTGATAGGAGCAGTCCTAAGGACTTTTCCATGCAGCAGCCTGCAGGGAGCAATGAAAACAGCAATCTGCACCTCTCATCATGTTGTTCAACATGTCTGTGTGTAACAAAGCATATCTGAATATTCACACTTCTGTCTGTTAGCTAATATTAACTGCAAGTCCAATGGCTCATAAAATAGAGCTGCTGTGCTTCTTGTGTGAAAAATGTGTGGCTTTCTGTAATGCAGAAACATGAAAATTATATTTCAGAAGTCTAAAATTCTTTGGAAATTGCCACCCATAAAAACTGTGAAGCAGAGGTTGAAATTTGATGGAATCCTTAGCTAAACTAAGAGTTGGAAAAGATTGGATTTTATTATGGACTGTATTTCTATATAACTCCAAAATCCTGCCCAAAATCACTGCATGCTTACCTGTGTCCCTGGACCATATAATCATTTAGTCACTTCATATTTAGTGTGTAAAAAAAAGATACACCCCAGGATGGGATGGAAAATTTGTCTTATCCATCTTTTGGTAATGTAATGTAAACAATGGAATGTTTTTTCTTATGTTTAGGCAAATAGAAAAAAAGAGAAAAAAAAAAAAAAACAAAACAAGAAAGCAGCTATATTCTATGCTCTTTAACACCTTGGAAAAGGAAGATTCCAAAGAGGAAGGCATCAAAATGTCAGAACAGAAGACTTTGAAGCTTTCTAATGCCTTTCTGGTTCAGGTTCTATGGCAGAGGTTGTTCTAATCAGTTGTAAACAGGCCTTTTATTTGCCTTTTGTAAAGTGTTTGGCAGAAGACTTGTAAAAGACTTCGGAGTTTCTGTGATGGTACCAGTGGCTACAGAGTTCTGCTAGGAACAGGCTGAAGTGGCAAAACCAACTTGACACAAACTCCCCTGAACTCTTGCTCTGTGGCAGGGTTCCTCCACCTCTTCCATTTATAGGTTCTGTTTGCTGTAGGTTAAAATCTATTTTCTCATTCAGTGCATAACATCCATCAGAAATATAGACAGGTTTCTGTCAGTGGAAATGATAGTGACTGTCTTCCTCTGCAAGGCTGAACAACTTTGGGTATGTTCAGTTCTCCTGGCTATTTCTCTCTATTTTAGTCAAGTCCCTCTTGAAAAAGAGACATAAAATTCCATCATCACCAGCCCCCTTGCATGTTTCTTTTTCCCTACAGTGGGGTTATGACTTCCCCCCGTGTTTTTGTTGAAAGAGCAAATTAAACTTTGGCTTCACTGTGTTAAAGTGACTTAGGCTTTCATGTTGACTCAGCCTGGACCGGACAGTAAAATGCAAAGAACTGCTTGTGGATGTGTAGTTGTGGGGAATGTATCTCCACTGGCAGCTCCAAGGCCTGGAGAATGAGGATTAAAAAGTCATGTGTACTGTTGGTATCTAAGAGAAAACAATTCATTGATTTCCTTCTCTGTTTATGGCAGTTGACGTTTACAGAAATAGAAGGGAAAAGTTTTGTGTAGAAGGAAAGCAAATAGTTCTTTTCAAGTGTTGTTTCCCAGATACTAAACTGCCCCAAACAGATGTGCTGTTCTAAGAGCTAGTCAAAATTTCCTAATTCCTCCTTGTCTCATTCCTAATGAGATATTTTAAGACAAACTGTTTCTTGCATTGGATGTGCTATATGGAGTCTGTACAGGTGTATGCCATCAGTAAAGTTTTGGCCCATCATAAAGACAATAGGCAACTTGAACCCTGTGTGCAGTGGGGAGATGAAGGCACGTGTCCCATAGAGCAGGATGGGCTGGGTCAGCAATGTCAGCTGAAAGTACAAATCTTTGTGTTCAACTCTGCTTGGTTTCTCATGTAGGAGATGCTCAGAGACAGCCTGGTCTGTGTATTTCATACAAAGTTCTCAGGGGTTGCTGACTGCCCTAAAAATAGCAGAAAATGTTAAGTATGACTTAACAGCTCAGGATTTTCAATTCTGTATCTTTTTACTTTTGTTCTTGCAGTAGTAATGCTACTTTCTTACATTTTGTCAAAGAAAACAGAAGATTCCTCCTCTGATACCAAGCCCTTACAATTTCCTTTGATATTTTTCTGTCTCACAACAGTGCTTTTTTTTCTTTCTGGAGTAACGAGGTTGAAAATTTTTCAGTTTAGCTTGTTATGGATTGATCAGTCTGGGCATAATTGAATGCTTGATATCAGTGTAAGATGAGCCTGAAATAACCAGAGATCATTTAAAAAGATTTTATGGTAAGGACAGATTATGATTTTGTTATAAGCTCCATGCTGGCTCATTAGTCAGAAGTAATCAGTAAGTGTGAGGAGGGAGGAGTGTGAATTCCTGAGCATGCAGTGGTTTTGGATAAGTCTGTTCTTCACATCACTTAAAGATCAAAGGGCTGGACGGCCCAATCCTCAGTGACATTTTGCACAGCACTGCAGCCAGCAGAGCTGGCTGGATCAGGCAGCTCCATGGCAGGAAGCAGCAGATCCAGACCATCAGCTTGGGGGCAAGGCAGTCTTGCTGTGATCTGTGCAGCAGATTTATGAAGCAGCTTTCTGCGTAGGTCGTAGTTCAGATATTATATATGATTTTATTTATATAGCGCATTACGCTAGGTTTGCTCTCCTGGGTAAGCTGTCATTGGGTGAGGCAGGGTGTGAATTTAGTGAGCATCATGATCCAATATCATTGGAAAGGCAACATAATTAATGTGTGTTGAAACAAAAGAGGGCAACGCTTCTCTGCATTTATTGGAAATCAAGGACATAAACATCAGAGTTACCATGGAGTTGCTGATAGTCTGAGTTCATGGCCTGGTTTATGTCATGACATTAGTAACTAATCTTACAGCTGCATTATGAGTGCATCCTTGCTATTGTTTACAGTAGATTTATAAACTATCTAAATAGCAATTAAATATAATAGCCTTGTAGATTGTTTGTGGTTGTTCAGAAACCATTGTGCTAACACATTACTGTGATGCACTGGCATTAATCTAGACAGAAGAAAAGCGGTGCTTCAGTGTTCTGTTCTTTCTGCTATGTCTGGCAGCTTGATTACTGCAAAAATAAAATTAACATATTGTAACTGACACCAGAAAAATGTAGTGTATGACATTGGGGTGTTTGTTCTTTGAGGTCTTCATCTCTCCTACTGATCAACAGCTACTTCCCCTCTCCCTTAATTACAACATAATCTAAAGGTTTGAAAGCTTCCTCTGATAGAATTGTGCATGTCAATCACAAGCTTTAGAAAATTGGCACCTTTAAGAGTGAGTGTAGATCTTATTGCTTACAATTATAATACTTTTGTTATTATCTGTTATTTCGTTTCTACCTCATTTGCAATGGTGATGACTTTTGGAACATGAGTCATGTAAGGGCAGATTTTTGTCCACTGCCAGGCATTGCTCAGGTAGCTCATGGTGCCCAGTACCTGCATAATTTAGTGCTCTGTGGGGCAAGAGCTGGAGCAAGTCAGAGCTGAATGGCTCTGAAAATTTTCTACCAATACAGATTGACCTGCAAAAGAAAAAAAAAAAAAAAAAATCTGCAGAGAAGAGATCAGAGCCATTATGCACTTCTGGAGACTTGCAAAGCAGCTGTATTGCAAACTAGATCAGACATTGTAGCCTGCAATCCTGTCTGTGAGAGCTCACAATCTAAATAGACTACAGATATATTGTAGGTGAAAAGAATAGGAAATAAAGCTGCTTTGCAATACAATCCTATAAAACTTCCTTTGAAACTGTCATCCTGTAACATATGTGATCTGTATAGAAAATTTGTAAGATGTGAGAAAAAAATAAAAGGCTTTTGGAAGAGGTCTGTGTAATTGTAACTTGCTAAGTCACTAAAGAATATTCTAACCTTCTAAAATTCACACCTATGAAAGCTTTATAAGCCACTTTTCTGTGGTTTTTATTATCTGAAATATAGTAATTCTCTTTGGTTTTAGAGATGGCTGCTGTAAGGAAGACATTAGCAGGATAATCAGTCCCAGCAGTGAAATGCATGATGAGTATTTGGGGTGTTTGCCACCCTGCATTTCACTTGCCTCTCAATGAGTGAATGTCCTCTTCATTACCACAGAGCTTCTTCCACAGCTGATTCCTGTGGGCAAGAATGGCAAACACCAACCCTTGATTTTGCTCCTTTTCCAACAAAGTGCAAAGTACCTCCTAGAAATATGGTTTGTCCATGTGCTTTTGTACACAATGTGTGTTCAGTTCACCTGTGTGGAGCAGTAAATCAACTCCTGATTTGGAAATACTCCAGAGCCTTTTCAGGAAGGCTGGGGATGTAGCTGTTGTCCTTACCGTGGGCACTTTGAGTGCCAGCAGAGTTAGGAGTCTCCAGCTGTAGATAAAAATGGGCCAAATGACATCACATCCCCAGGTCAGCACTGAGCACAGGAAAAGCCACCTCCTTCTGCTCCCAAATAGAGCTCTGAAGGATTTCTGTGGCTTTCTCCACCATGTGCCCTGCTACTCCTGGCCACAGAGGAGCTTTTATACAGACCAGGAGGTTTGGATCACTATCATGGAACTTCTAGCTTGGTACAGCAAACAACTGTTCTTGTTTAACACTGTGTGCCCATTCCTTCTGGATGATATTTTATTCCCCAGATGAGAATTTATCTTTTCTGTGAAAGGCAGAAAAAAAAAAGAAAAAATAGCAGTTACGCTGTTGTTGCATTGGCACACAAACCACATAATCTTAACTACACCTTGTTTTTCAGCAGGAATCTGCCTCAAGTAAATAAGATTTTGGCAAGGAAAAAGGGCAGGAAGGGGTGCTCATCTTCTGTAACAGTGGGTATAATAATAGTCTGACAGTCTCAGTTTAAGTCTGTGAGTCCCAGGAGTATTGTAAGTGAAATCATAGATGACAAGAAAATGTTTGCTCAGTTTGGACTGGAAGAGAGCAGATATTACACTGTGACTAAAAATAACGTAATCAGTGGCTCTCAGAAAAAAAATTGTCTATCAGAACATTGGAGGATGCTGAATGGTGGTAGAGAAAATGCCAAGCCAGGTATTCATTTGAAAGCTATTGCATTGAAAGATCCTATGGGTGATTTGCAGTATTTTTTAAATTGCTGAAAACTAATTGTAAATTTCTGAAGTGGAGCTATTTCTATAATTTTTCAGATCTGTGAACCAGAAGGTAGAAACAAGTACTTTAAATCCCTGAATGAAAACCAAACTTGCTACTTTAACAGCAGCTGTTGAAAACTGGCAACCAAATTGTCTCGATGTGGATGCAGGGTTTTGATTTTAATTTCTTCCTGCAATCCAAAGTTAGTTCTAATGTTACTTACAAGTCGAAGGAACTTACAAATCAATGGATATCTGCATTTTTCCAGAATTATGGTGAAAGCAACAGGAGGAATTGAGACCAAATTTTTAGAATAAAAATGGGTTTTAAATAATTCTAAAATTAATTATTTCATTTAATATGCCACTTATTAATTTCTTCTATGTAAGACCATTTTTTGTGCTGGACTTTCCATATGTTCTAGAACAAAAGGGCATCAACTCTTTGGATATATATAATACGTATGTGTGCATACATTTTATCATGCAGTATAAACTTAGCGCTGCCCCTGAAACTGGAGTAGTAGTGGTTTAATCTCTGAAGAGCAAAGTACAATATTTGAAGGGCAACTAAGAAAAAATTCTTTGACTTTGTTCTGCTCCTGAATTGCTTATATTATTTGTATTAATGGTTGTTAGTGAAAAAAACATATTTCATGTGGAATTCAACCTAGTGAATCATCTTGTTGCAGACAGGTAAAAATGTTATAAAAGAAAAGTCTTATAAAATATAGATTAGGCCCTGCTACTTCAGCTAAGCTAACAATAGCTTACAAGTTCCCATATGAAAACATCTTGAAAATGAGAATTCATTAACACAACAGTCTATTCCTAGGGTGAAAATCAAGAGCACCTGTATAAACAATACGATCTGTCCCACGAGAATTAGTAGAAAAAAGGATGTAAACTAACTAAAAATACAAAAGTTTGATAAATGTGCAAAGTACCATGTACTGACCAATGAACTAAGTGTAAATGCATTGTCAACCAATGAGATCTAACACAGCGATAATAAAGCTAATCTAAACAGTGATAATAATGGTAATCTAACTTCTAATAACTCTATAGAATATAACATATACATTAAAGATTGAGCTTTTCCTGCATGAAGAAAATGTAGTTTTACCTAACTTATTACAACATGATCTGGCTGGGGGGCAGTTGGACTTGGCCCTGGCTAATGTACGGTAAGGTGGGAGACAGAACAAATGGTCAGAGGCAAGCCCAGATGGAAAAGCATCTTGAAGCTTTTGAAGAATTAATTATGCAGCTAATTGGCTGGCAGTGTCACAAGAAGGGGTGGGATTGTGCAGAGTGCTGAGGAATCAGGTTTGGTGGGGCCTGTGCCGAGGGGCAGCCATCATTGCGTGCGCGCTGGGCCGGGCGGGCCGTGTGGGACACGGGGCGGCTGCCGCTGGTTTCTGCAGCAGAAATGTCCTCACCCCTCTGCAGAGAGCCACCAGTGGAGCTCAGCTCTCTGTTCCATGGAGTGCTGAGGTGCCCACAGAGCTGTGTGTCCCTGCTGAGGTGACATGGGAATGCAGTCCGGGCTGGGCTGCCTGAGGAGGCCATGGGGCGATGCCTGGCTGCCTCCTCAGAGCTGAGGGGCGATGTCTTCAGCGCTGTCATTAGCAGGAGTTCTGTGGCAGAAGCATGTCCTGAATGCCTGGAGGTCTCCCTCTGGGCATAATCAGAAATTTCTTAGTCCTGTCATAGCTCATATTTTCAGTGTGAATGGTAGGGAAAACTGTCACGTTCTCTGGGGTATTAAGTGGGAGTGCTGAAATTGTTCCAGATTGGAGTATTTATTTATTATTGGTCCGAGATTCTGTGGAAGAATCTGATTGTTTTATCGTACCACAGGTAAAACTCTCACCTGTACAGAAAATGCTTGTTGCACAGATTTTTTTTGTAACCAAAGATTTATAGATAAAGTTGACTTCTTTGTTTCCCTTCCAGCTGCTGCATCTGCTCTGTAGCTTTAGAGTTTGGTTGGCACTTCCCTGGAACAAGGTGTTCATCCTGATGAATCCATGTAATGGCAAACGATATCTCTAGCCACTGTCCACAATTTCTTTCCTTCCAGCCTCTTCTGGTCCTCAACCAGCCTCTGGGGAAAGAATTTTTTTCTAATACCCAGCCTAAACCTCCCCTGGCACAACTTCAGGCCATTCCCTTGGGTCCTGTCACTGCACAGAGCAGTTCAATGTCTGCCCCTCCTCTCCCCTCTCACAGAAGCTGTAGCTGCAGTGAGGTCTTCTCTCAGGCTCCTCTTCTCCAGGCTGAACAGAGCAGCTTTGCTTTCATTCCACCTAAGAAACCTGGGCTTTAGAGTGACCTGCAGCAGCTCTGGGCAAGCTGCTGCTGCTCCCAGCTGGGGCAGAGCAGGCTCATGCTGCCACTGAAATGCTGTCCTGCAGTCACAGGGAGGATTCAGTGTGGATGGCCGTGCTGGAGGCTTCAGTGGAGCACCAAAAGGGAAAAAAGTGGAGTGGAGTATTTCTCTGTAATTTAGCAGCTTTTCTCTGCCTGTAGTGTTTGAAATGATTAAAGACACACGGGGGGCCTCTCCAGCGACTGGCACTAGGTTTGCTGTTCAGCCGGGGAATGGAGGTCTCTGTTCTCACAGCTGTCTGCCATCTGCAGCGAACTAGGACTGGGTGCTCTGCTCCAGACCTCAGCCTGAAAGCAAATCCTGTAATTGTGAAACATGCTGCAAACAGTAAATAAGTGTTTTGGAAAGAATTCATTTAGAAGAAGGTTTATGAAAAAATGGTTTAGAGGATGTCAGATGTGGAAGAATATGATTTGTTCTGAGGATTAGTGCTGAGGTAGGATATTAGAGCAAGCAGGGCATCAAATTCTTCACAGTCAGTGGAAATAAATGTGATCATTACCAAGAATTAGTATCTCACTAAGCCAAAACATTCTTTCAGGTGATTTTCATTAATTGAAAAATACTTAATAAAATAATTAAAGAATTTCTGTGAGGTTTTTCTCCATTTGGTTTAAGACTTGATGTGCAAAATCTCTAAGAAACCACACTGTCACATAATTTTGAAGGTAGTAGATTTTGACATTTATCCCCATATACAGCAGTATTAGCTGAGGGTCTCAGCTAAAAGTTGCTTTAAATGTTTTAAGAATACTCATGAAAGATGGATAGAAGAGAAGAGGTTAAAAAATATGTAATAATCATTTCCACATGCAGTAGCATATCCTGGTTCCACTTTGTGCCTTTTTCAATTTACTTTCTGATCATTATACCAGAAAGCATTGAAAGCTTTATGGGCACAAAGCTACTGATGTATTCTTGAGAATACCTGTCTGATACACAGTTAGCAACTCCTTTTTTAGCAGTTTGGGAAGATTCAGTAGTTGCAGTCAACGTTTTAGTACTTGTGATGTAGTAAATAGACCCAAGTGTATACTAAGAAAGGCCTTTTACTATTACTTGCTCCCATATACCTGAGTGGAGAGAGATGAGCAAGGGAAATCTTGGTTTATATGATGTTGCTCAAAACACAATATACAAAACTGGTGAATTATGTCCCCTTCCTGGAAACTTTTGGGCACATCTTCAGTTCTACTTGCTGAAATCAGGTAAGGCACATGTGTTTGCAAGACTGTGCTCCAAGGATTTGTTTGGTTTTGTTTGTTCTGATCAATTATTTTTATCCCAGGGTCATGGTTTGTTATCTGCCTTGCAGTGCTGCAGAGTTTCAATCTCTCTTATAAGAAAAGTTTCTGTCTGAGTTCTCTCCCAGCCACTTTCTTTCTCTTTCACTCAATTTTGAAAACCAAATTTTGGCTCATAAGTTCAACTTCCAGGTATTCTTGTACTGCAAGTAATCAGCAGGAGTAGCTGCCTTTTAAAAAATAAAAATTTTCATCTGGTCTGTGTGTTTTTGAAAAAAAAAAGATTGGAAGTAAATTTTAGTGTAGCATAAAGCAGAATTATAAGGAGGTTTCATCAGAAAGCATTGGTGATTTTTAAATTGAGCAAGAAAGAGAAAAATACATGAAGCAAAAAAAAAGGATCTTTGGTATTGTTTAGGGAGGGGAGGGCTTGGCATTTAAGGGCTTCCCTTCTTCTGGGGCTGGAATTTTTTTGCATGTTTCAGCTGAGGAATAGTTCCATTTCTACTCTTAGTTTGTGGGCTCTTGATAATTCCCATCAAATAAAGTCAGTGTCTGCTTTCCTCCTAAAGCCACTTCACATTTGACACCATTTTTTGCTGCTGGCTGTTGTTGTATCTGCAAGTACAAGGTGAAAGCAAGCAGGATCTACTCACAATCTTGGCAACAGAATTAATTTCAAGGGGTGATCTATTAAAATTTCAGTATTTTAGAGTATGTGTAAGTATTGTACTGGGAAGAAGAATTCACAGTGAGTCTGACTTTTGGAAATGCCTTTCTTGGTTGCAGACTGATGGCAGATTGGGCTCTGTGGGTGCACAAAGTCCTTGTGCTTAATTGAATCCACTGCTTGCATTCACTGAGAGAGAAGCGAGAGCCTCTCAGGCCATAAGTAGCCTTCACAGTAATGTTACCATTCCTGTTGCACCTCTGCTGCCTGTTTTGCTGCAGAAATCAACATTTTAACTCCCATGTCGTTATTTCCAACTGGTGAATGGGTTAAAATGTTACAGCTGAGCCCTTTGGTGTGGTCAGGCGTGGAGGGGAGTGCAGCCCTTGCTGCAGGGGTCAGGCTCTGTTGCTGTAGGAAAGGTGCATTTCTGTCAGTGCAAACAGCAGCCCAGGGGCTACCTCTGGAAAATGACACCTCCTGAAATACAACACAATTTCAAAATTACAGATGAGATCAAACGCCTAACCATAATGGTGAATCTTTCTAAGATGATTTACAGGGAGGGGAAATAGATCTTTTGGAATGCCTCAGGCAGTGAGTGCAGAGCCGTACTTGCCAGAGCTCCAGCCACTCATCCATGTGCACTCCTGTGCAGTTTAGTTGTGTTGAGGAGCATTAATGGTTGTATTTCACAAATGTTCTGCAAAGGAACATGAATTCTTCCTTCTTAATGTTAAATTCAAGTAACCAGTGAGCTCAAGGCTTGCTAGGGACAGAGCTGCTGCGTGTGTGTCTTTGAAGCTTTTCAAGAACTTTAAAATGTTCAAGTAGGTACATTCACGAAAAAAAATGAGGGTTTGGAGCAGCTTTCAGAGTTGAAGGAACATGTGTCAGGAGTGATGAGGAAAGAGGGGAAACTTTGGATGATGGAGTAGACTAAGATTGAGAAT
Source organism: Calcarius lapponicus (assembly GCA_039654755.1). Taxonomy (NCBI): domain Eukaryota; kingdom Metazoa; phylum Chordata; class Aves; order Passeriformes; family Fringillidae; genus Calcarius; species Calcarius lapponicus. The sequence goes on along the minus strand of CM077470.1, from coordinate 18,724,461 downwards.
GTTCAGAGGGTGACTGAGAGCTGGTTTAGGACAGAGACAATGCTGTTTTATGAAATGAATGAGGAATAAGGATGATACAGCCACAATCAATGGCACAACAGTGAGTATCCTTCAGAGATATTTACTTAACTGGGATCTGTCAAATGGAATTAGCAATGCCTGATAAGTAGTAATAACAGGATTAAAAGCCTTCTCAGGGTTAAAAACCTTCTCAGGGTTCAGTCATAAAACAATTCTTAATCCTGTGCTTTGTCACTGATCATTTGAAATGAAAGTTTTCATTGCAGAGACAAGACAGTGTGGGTATCTTCACTATTAAGAACACTAACAGGCTGAAAAAGAGGAGGGAAGCAAAATTCATACTCCTGATCTTCAAAAATTAATTAGATTTTTTTTTAATTGGAGAAGATTAAATAAAATAGAATCATTTGCCCAAGCAGGCTTTTTTTGGTAACCTCTTGAAAGCCGCTGTTTAAATAAGAAGGGATTGTCAGCTCTCAGTAAGGAGTTGCTTCATAGGAAGCATTAGTCATTAGAGTGGTTCACTACTTAGTCTACCTGTAATGGAGTCTGATAGCAATAGTTTTATTTGACATAAATAACAAATACTTGGCTAAATTATTTTATAAGCAGTTAACCATGCCTTAGCTTTGCTTGTAATAATTTCTTTTACATTAGAAATAAAAGTGCATTTTTAGTGTGGAAATACACATTACAGGAAGCTCTCATTGATGTTATTTCAAAAGCATCCAGCATTTGATACATCTAGCATTCTCTCATGCTTGTTTTCTTTTGCTGTTGATGTTGAATGTTACATCAGCTTCCCAGAATTTCTCTGTACCAATATAAAGCTCAGTACATTTTGGATTATTCAAACTGGTTCATCTATTTTTGCTTCAGATTTGTGCTCACTGCTAAGCTTTGATATCTGGCCATAAAGGACTTGCTTCCAAGTCACCCTCTGTTCCCAGTAATGGTTAAAATCATTGCATTGCTCATGGTATGAAAAAACCCTCAGCTTTATAGCTTTCTGCAGCAGAAATCATGAAGTGGCTACTGCTAAAAATCATTAGTTTGGGGACTCATAGGGAAACCTATCTCAGATGGTAATTTAGAAGCAAAGGGAACAGCAGTAATAGTGATAATAAAACTTTGCTCTTTGGTTAGTATTTTCCCCTAAGTCGTGTATTATGGAAGTATGAGAGAATGATAAATGATCAGGCTTTTTAAATAGTCTTTGGTGGAAATATATTTAGTTCCTGTTACACTCCCTGAGACACTGTATATCATCAGTGTACAGTGCTGAAATGGTGTAACAAAAACTTCTGTGGCATTTGGCTTCTTTAGTCCTGTCAGAGATGCATTTTCTGAGTGTGAACTGAGGTGGTGCATAACCTTGCTGTTGCTTTGATTTTGGTGTTAAGCTGTGGAAGTGCTCACGTGGCCATTGTGATTTTTTGCACTTTGTCATGGAACCTGGAGCTCAGCCTCGCAAAATGGGTGAACTTGATACCCTTTGCAACAAAGTGAGCAGTGAGAGAAGAGCAGACAAGGCTAATGAGTGGCAGTGAAGAAGGAAAAAGGAGGATGAGGAGCCCAGACTTGAAAAATAAAGAGCATTTATATAGTATAAAACATCAGTGGGTCAGTCAGAAGTCATCAGCAAGCTGAGAACAGTTAACTGCAGGCTGCTATTTGTTTTTGCTTTTCTAGTGTGTTCTCACACCTCGATATAAAGCTGTAACTTATATTTATGATATATGTGCTGTGCTGTACGTCCTTCCAGAAGTGTGTCTCATTTCACAGTTAGAAAACCAGATGAAAATTTCTTTATTCATTCAGCTGTTATAAAACTTGTCTCCTGTATGATTTTGAAGAATGTAATAATATTTTTAACATGAATAGGAATATTTCAACTGGAAAGACAATTTCAAAAGAAGGATTTGCTTGCCATAAGTATTAAAAGTTTGTTTAGTTTTTCCAATTTTATAATAAAATGAAATATGAAGACAATGTTGATGCAAACTCATGCTGAATTATTCTGTAGAGTGTTCTGAGCCTGAGGAAATTATGTATTCATTGCTGAACATTCATTTATATCTACCAAAACGTTGGTTTTCTCTCCATCTCTCTTACCTCATCCAGATTTATATATTTGAAAATAACATCTACTATCAGCCTGATGTAAAGAGCAGCTCATTGCGCCTGACATCCTCAGGAAAAGAAGGAATTATTTTTAATGGAATTACAGACTGGCTATATGAAGGTAAGCTGGACAAATATATCTGTTTCCAAAAACAGATGCAAGGTCCTTGCACAGACCCAACAGCACAAATCTGTTCATTCCAGAAAATGCTGAGGGTGGGTTTGTTCCTTTCCCTTCTCATTTTCCTGCAAGATTGCCTTTGTATCTGCTCATTCTTTGTATTGGCTGCTGGTTGCATATAGCAGTTTTTTCTGAGAAAGAAGCATTCATTTCAAACCAGAATGTAGCAAATGAACTCTTGATAGCATGTAAAAGTGAGCAGGGAAAGGGCTCAGTTGGCTGCTTTTAGGGACAACAGTGATGATCCATTTACAGGTAAAACATCCCCACAGAAAAGGGCACCCAGATTTGAGTGGGGGATAGCTCAGTCTGCCTTCTACAGCCACAGAATGTTTCTCTCTGCACCCAAAATGCTTTTAACATAATGATAAATTTAAGGGGGGGGGAAAAAAGGGAGCTGATTATCTAGCTTGGTATAACAGCTTAAAATTATTACAGATTTCAGCTCCTCTTCCTATGAGACTCACATATTCTATAGATAACCAGATAAATAGCTTGTTGTTAATTTACCTGAGGTACAGAATTTCTTGTGTGAATAGTTTTTTTTAGGAATGCTGTTAATGCCATAGAGCATGGAACTTTGCCTTAAAAATGGTCTGACCACACCTCCTGGCATTGCAGTAATTATGGGAAAACAGCTCACTGTGTGTTTTTTTCCCAAATCTCTGCCCAAGTGAGCTCTGAAGTTAAAATGGTAACTGGCATCCCTCAGTCTGTCTGTGATAGCTACCCACTTCCAAGGTTTCCATTAGTGTTTTGAAATCTTTTAATGTGGCAGCACGTTTCAAAACAAAAGAACATTTTTTAAATAGAATATAATTTTATATGCACTTAGTAATCTTAAAATCTTACACGACAGCATGCAGATTGAAGAATTTAAGCAGATATAGCTCATTGAAGTTGATGCATTATATCAAGTTTTTGCTAAAACAAAGTGAAGTTAATAAGAGTTAATAATAAGTTAATAAGAAATTAATGAGTCACAGCCAGAAGAAGCAAAAGTTGTTTCATTTGGGACTAGAAAGTTTCTGAGGTGTTGGGGGAGATGATCCCAAAGCCTTCCTCATGAATCATGTCCTAAAGCCTTCTTTTAGTGAAGAAACCTTCTTTGCTCATTATTTTTCAAGTCTTTTGATCTGCAGGCAGGCAGTGAGCTCTTCTCAACTCTGAACACCATGGAAGTCAGGGTGAGACTGCACATGCTGGAGAACCCCAGTGTCTGTTGGCACAGGAACACACTGCTCCTTTCCCATTAACCTAGAGCACTGCTCCACTTTCAGCAGCTATTTAACAGCATCAGAAGCTGAGCAGGCTGAATATTTTCCAGGTGAAGTTGAGAGATTTTCAGCTGAATCGAGCACTCTTCCTCTTTTGACCTCGTTTGTTTTCTTTTATCTTTTCATGAGATTTTTATTAGCATTTTACCTTACAAAGCATTTGGGAATAGCTTTTTTTTTGTGTGAATAACCTTGTGTAAATGCAAACAGTAATACTTTAAAGCAAATATAATTGTGGTTTTCTGCTATCTGATATTCACCATTCGTTCTCTGCTCTTCTCCTGTGTAAAAGGTTTTAGTTATCCAGCCAGGGAGAGAAGCATGACCCAGAATATATGACTTTGAATATAGGTCCTAGCTTCATTTCACCTAAACTTAGATTATTCAACCCATTAAGCTGCTTCAGAACCCTCAGAATCCAATTAGCAACTTGGAGAGTCTCTATTGACAATTTAAGTAGTTTTGTTAGGTAGACTCTCCAATTAGGTATGCACTCAGTCCTTCTCCCTTAGTACACTATTCTCAGTTAGTTTTCCAGCCAAGTTCTTCAGATTTAAATAAAAATCCTTACTAAGCAGGCCAACATATCAAAAACATAATGAAAATTCTAAGTGTTTTCATAAGTTGAAGCAGAAGACTTGCACAGGGAGAATTCAGAATTGCTCAGGAGCTGCTAGGAATCCAGGAGTTTGAGTTCTGTGCCTGTGGTTGCTTCTGGTTTGTTTCTTCTGACTGTGATACACGATGACAATAAATGTAAGAAAACATTGAGTGACATTCTTGGAGAATTTGGTTCATTTGGAAAGCAAATGAAATTTGGATTAAAAAAAAGTTTGGTTCAGATTTTCAGAAAGTTTCATTCCAGAAGAACTGAACTTCCCAATAATTAAAGCTGTCCACTAGACTGAGACAAGAAAATCATAATATTGCACTCCAAAATGATTACATAAATATGACTGTGTGAAGATCTGCAAATTATCTGGTGCTACAACTCAGAGAAATCAGATATACTGAAGTTCTATATTAAGAGGAGAAGAAAAAAAAAATTGGCAATTGAAAAAATACCCCAATCCCCCAAATTATTTTAAATTATTTAAAATTTAAGTAAACACACTTACTGGAACACAATAGAACTAAGCATATGTCAGTAATAATCATCTTTCACATGGTTTATTGATGTTAGTGGGAGTATGCATTTGAGGAAAATGCTCCTTCATTGTTCCTTGTTATCCCACCATTCAAGACAGGATGATGTGAAATTACTGAAATTACAGCAGACACATTTCAGGTTGGCACAGGGAGAGCAACTTGGTTCCAGCTGAACAAGCTGGACACTGTGTGTGAGTTTTTCTATGGAACCTAAGGAAATCTGGTTTTGCAGAGGAACTTCTCCACTCCCACATTGCCCACTGGTGGTCTCCAGATGGGGAAAGACTGGCCTTCCTGACCATCAATGACTCTCTGGTGCCCAACATGGTCATTCCCAGGTTCACGGGAGGGCTGTATCCAAAGGGAAAGCAGTATCCATATCCTAAGGTAAGATAAGTGGGAATACACCCCCCACCTCCTCTTCTGTGGTCACTGATAATATTCAGCCATGTGGAAAGAGTGTTTCCAGACAGTAACAGAGGCTGGATTTGTTCATGATGCTTTTCAGGAAATAGTAATTTTTTTTTTCAGTAGATTACCTGAAAATAAATACCTGAAAATAAACTATTGGGTGAGGGGACAGCAGAGAGACTAATTTAAGTAATTTCATCACTGATGCTTGGCTTGGTAAAATCAATCCAGAACTTCAGAGAGAAGGACAAACATTTGAAGGACTGTACAGGAAAAAGATCCAGCCCCAGCTGCTCTGGAGTCAGACACTCTGTGGGCAGAGCTCAGGGCAAATTCCTTCACAGATACAGAGATCTCAGTAGATTGTGCTGTTGTTAATAAATGTGGCAGACTGGCATTGAATAAGATAAGCCACAGTAACATATTTTCATGGCTATCAAAAAGAGAAAAAAAAATTATAATTGCCAGTGTTTTAGAAGATTTAGAGAAGATTTTTTAGGTTTGTTTTGGAAAGTGAAAAAACAGCCCCAATAGGGGCAATGCCTGTAATCACTTCTCATTTTCTGGGGATTTTCTGGTGAGATGCCTCCAGATCTGCTGTTTTGATCTTACAGCTGATCAGTTTATTCAGCCCTTGCACAGTTTTAAAGTGTCTGGGTTCCTTTCTGACAGGTCCACCTATATGGTACTCCTCTGGCATTTCAGGGCAAGTTTAGTGAGAGCTTTAGAAAATATTCCTGTTACCTTGCTATTCCTTCCACTGCTCTTTGGTGAGGAACCTTTATTCTTGATGGCTGAACAGTTAGACTGTACCAGGTACTATGAAACAGTGGCATACATTATATAAATAGAATGCATTTGTGCTATGAAATAATACTCTGAAATAATGAAACAACAGTAATTTTGGGGGTAGTTTATATTACTTGCATTGACAAAATGCCTTGAGTGACAGCGCAAAGAAAAAAATAAGGAATATTTTAAAGTCAGCTTTGTAAATGAGCAAGGAGTAATAATATTTCATTAGCAATTCAGCATAAAAGTGATACACAATACTACTTCAGGAATCTCATTAATGAAGAAATATTATCTTTATTTAATGTCTCCATTTAATACAAATTTAGTTCCTTGTTAAACATCATTAATTGTAATGAAGCTGATGGTGTAGCAACAGAGATTACAAAAAAGATTTGGCCTTTATTATAGAGTGCAACATCAGAGAAAATTATAATTAAGATTAAAAAATAAAATGAAACACACGTGTTTATGTGAGCACTGGAACATGCTTATCTGTTTCTGTGTAAATGTCATACACACAGAATGTATTCTTTAAAAAAAAAAAAAGTTTTTAATTGTTTTTTCCTAGCAGTGTTACAAACACACAAATGCCACTTTCTTGTCCTCCATACCACTCAGAAATGAGTGGAAATAGCATTTGGACTTCTTTTGGAGATAAGCCCAATTTCTAACAGGAATTTGTGTGTGTATTTCAGCCTGTGAAGAGCCAGGTATACAACTTTGTCATATACAATAGTAAATCTGTAGAATCCATGATTTTTACCTTTTCCTTCTAGTATTAAACAGGGCTCAGCCTCACTGAGGAACACACTTCATGCTTTGTGTCCCAAGGGTGTTATATAGTGTAATTCCTGTGACATGAAAATGAAACTTGAGGAGTAAATGTGTAGGACGGGGATGTGGGACCTATAGCACCTCCTTGTCGCCCTCCAGAGCCTCTTTTCCTATTTCCATTGCTTTCTCTTCATCTCAGGAACATCCCTTAGCAACAAGCCATGTTACAGGAGAAGGATGATTCCCACCTCCCTGTAGATCCTCAAGATTTATTAGACTCTTCCCAGTGGGTATCTATCAAACTGCCATGTTATTCCCCTTTAGCCACAAGAAACATTTTGTTTCCCTGGGAGCTGACCTGCCAAAGCAGCTGGCTCCTGGTGCAGGACAGAAATTGAGATTTTCAGCTGAGCAACCAAGGGAAGGAAGACTGAGGGAAAATGGTAAAGCAAAAGAGAGGTGGGAGAGGAGGAATGCTATCCGAGACTGAGGTAGTTTTCCTTCTGAAAGGTTTTCAGAAGGAACAATAGCATCTGAAAAAGGCTTAGCTGGAGGCTGGATTTGCCTGCAGATTTAGGAACTGACTGTGTTTTTGTAGCTTACTTCACTGAAGTGGGCAAAGCCACTTCTAGTGCTTGCTCTGCACAAGAAGGTGTTCCATCAATAAGGGGTGGTGAAAGAATCATTCAATACTTCATATCTGTATCTGTGTGATTCGTATGGCTATGAAATTAATTTCTCAGATTTAAGATACTTGAGCTTTAATAACTTTTCATTATTATAAAGATACTGAATTATGTTAACAATTGAGTCTGCTTAGCTGTCACTGATTCAGTGCCTCTAAAACTCCTATTTTTTTTTTCTTTTCCAAAGGCAGGTCAAACAAACCCCACAGTAAAGCTGTTTGTAGTTAATCTTTATGGACCAGCACATACCCTGGAACTGATGCCACCTGACAGCTTTAAGTCAAGGTATATAATTTGATGGTGAAATGTTTTATGGTAATTGTTCCCAAAGCAATCAGGATGTTAACAGTGGCCACTTATTCACAACTGGTACAAACAATCTTAGGCTGGTGTAGCTCTCTTCTACATAAATTGAAGTACTATAATTTATTGCAGGAATAATTTAATAGTGAATTTTGCCTTGCAATTATTAGTGTCAACTGGAATGCTTACTGATTGTGTTAGTAAGAGAAATTATGTTTAATGAGTTGAGCATTTTGAAGTATTTTCTGTCTGTTGATGGGCCGCTACTGAAAAACATAATAAAATCTGCTGCTGCTTACTAACCCTTCATTAATTTAAACAGTGCTGTAAGATCTGAAAAAGATTTTTTGCCATCAAGATCAGCATCTTCACTCTCCTTAATGACATTAAAGTTGAACTTCAAGTGTCAGAAGGAGCAAAGAAGTTAGGCAAAAAAGCAATGTGTAAGAAAAGATCCTCAAGATAAAGATAATCTTGAAAATGTTGTTCAGATGTTATGGTTTCACTTCAGGCAAAATGTAATAGTTTTCAGATTCATTTTGCCTCCTCAGGCAAAATGTAATAGTAGACTCAAATATTAATGTTAGTATCTTAAAACTTTCTTTGTCTTCTTGAAACTGAAGCCAAATCTCTGGAGCATCTTTGCCAGTTCTTGATAAGGATTTTGTTGTTGTTCATTTGATGAAAATTCTGGCTTGCTAGTGCATGAGAATGAGTAAATCTATTTAAATCTGGGGGGAAAAGTTAGTTTCTTCTTCATTTTAACTATTAATATATAATTTCCATGCAGTAAAACTTAGAAAGATTGTATATTTGTTATCTCTTTTTACTGTAAATTGTGAATTTGACTCAGGATTTCAGTAACAGTCTTCACACTGGTCATCAACCCATATATGTCCATATATCAATATATATAGAGGTATGAACAATGTGCTTTAAACAGACTTTTCTATAGTACAAATCTTTGGAGCTTTTAATGACTGGGAGTTTTTTTCTCCTGAAATATTAGCTTTTTTTAGTAAAAGTAGCAGCTACCTTTAGAAGTCATTTTATTTCAGTGTGTTTCTAACCCTGTCATTATGGAGTTATTAGTAAATAGGTCATGGGAGTCTTTCAAAATTAAAGCAAATGGTTCATTATCAAATATAGTTTTAAGGCTCTTTCAGGGCAGAAACATTTTTAGAAATGGCTATAGGTTATTTATTAAACTATTTTTAGAAATATTTATACAGGTCACATTCATCTGCTGTTATGTAGAGATTAATTCCTGCACAGGGAAACCATAGAAATGGGAAGGGAGAGGCAAAGGGAAGGGGAAAGAATTTAGTTAACCACAAAAAGTAGCGTTTAGATTCTTAACTTTTCCCAAATTGTGTCTGGCGTAGGACCTTTGAAGACATAAAACTGTTTCCCTGATTTTTAGGGCATCTGGGAACTTGATGTAAGATTGAATAAATGCAATGAAAAACTCAATGAACAAAGTCAATGAAAAATTCATTTTCTTCTTTTAGGGATCCTATAAAGGTGCTTGGTAATATTTCCCTAGTCCTGTTCAGACTATTCTGATATAAAGATAGGGATAACACTTGTAAATTTTACTCCTGAAAGTTTCATTCTGCAGAAAAATTTACCACTGTTAATGTCACAAAAAGACTGACAATCTTCCTTCGGATACATGGTTGTATTTCATGCAATTACTGTTTCCCCCTTGGTGCTTCCATTTAATGTGTACAGTTAGGTTTTCTTCAGTGGAAAACATCTTTAATATTTTGCTTCAGTTCTTTGTCCAGAATGCAATTAATTTTTCCTCTTGCAAGTGGGGTTGTGATGAACCTGGAGGTGTGTACAATAGAGCCTGAGAAGCTTGGGGACACAAACTGATTGCTCTCCTGCTTGTGTCACCTGGCATCATGGTATATCTTGTTTTACTTGTGCATACATTTTTGCCCCTCAGTAAGATTAATCATTTGTTTAAAAAAAAAAAAAAAAGTAAATATTAGACTCAGAACACACTTGAAGTCCCCATTTCTATTTATCATTCTGGTATCCAGATGTGAAAACACCTATTTTACTAGAAGTCAGATATGAAAGCCAGAGGAATCTGCATGCTGGGTTGCTCAGGTGTGTTCTGCAAACACAGTACCAGGCTGGGTGAAGCTGCAGTGCTCTCCTGTCGCCTGCCTCTCCTGTGTGCAGCTTTGCTGCTGATGCTGCTCAGCATCTATGATCTAGCAAGGAGCCATTTGAATGTATAATTAAAAACCTGTTGTCAAAGACTAATGAGATCTCTATCAGTAATAGATTAAAAGCCCAATGATATTCAAGCTAAACCCCTTGTTTTAAAGGGGGTCTGAGTTTTTTCCAGACCAGCTGACTCCACTGTTCCACATAACTCAGCTGGACTGTGAGAGCTGCCAGCAGGGGAGAAGAGAAGGAAATAGCTGGGCAGGGATGAGAGTGCAACAGGTCTTCTCTTAACATCCCCAGCCTGACAGCCCAGCAGGATCTTGGGAGGAAGGAGGCAAATCCTCCATAGCACCAGCACAAGGGAAGCCTCATGTGCTCAGCCAGGGGTGTTGAGGGACAGACAATTTGGCTGATATTATGAGCTGTTTGTTAAAACAGAAACAGGAACACGCTGATAGTGAGAGGGACCTCCCTCTTATCCAGAAGTCCTGCTATAAAATACTTATTATTTTATAATTTTGAAGGAGGCTTTAGCTGAACTCTAATATTATAGAACGTTTTTTTATCTTTGGCAGTAGGACTGGATTATTTTGCAAAAATATGTGTATCTGAAGTTATTTGTTGTAGGAAAATACTGGCTTCTGTTGGAATTCAGTGCTTGTTTCTAAGCTGCCTGGAAAGTACACAGTTCATGTGTATTTGCAAGCATATGTCTCACAGTTGGTAAAATTTGTGTATATATGCAAAAATTTCCCAGGGGAACATCACACTGAAGGACTGAGCCATCCCACTTGCAGGAACGCAGATGCTGGACATTTGGGGTTATTTTCTCCATCCTTTAGTACTGGCCCTGTCAGGCAGTACAAATTCAGCATTTGAATGAACGGTATATATGGGGTTTTTTTTCCTGGAGTCTAATCTGAAATACCAATGAGCTGAACATTGTATTCTCAAATGTTTTGCTTAGGGAATATTATATCACCATGGTGAAATGGATAAGCAACACCAAAGCTGTGGTGAGATGGTTAAACAGAGCTCAGAATATCTCCATCCTTACAGTTTGTGAAACCACAACTGGAGCTTGTACCAGGGTAAGTCGTTTGGTTTCTGTGTTTTTGGGTTTTTTTTTCCCAAGGTCTCTTTTCAAGGTTTCTTCTGCATTTTATTTTCATATTCAGAAAAAGATATTTGGAAATCAGTTTGCAGATGCAGTAGTTGCAAGCTGAATATAATTAGTCAACAGGGAGGAAATGGATGTGAGAAAATTCCAAATGTGGTGAAATGAGTTCATGCAGTTAGCAACTTTGAGTGACATTTTCAGAATTACTAAGCTTTGTTCATTCATTAGCTTCATTGGAAGCTGCAGTTGCTGAACATCATGTACTTGGGATATAGCTAGAGCAGTGACAAGCTTGTCCTCTGACAGATATTTTCAGCTGACTGCTTTCTCCTCTCTCTCTCTGCAGAGTTTCATTTTAGATCTTTCTGTCTCTCACAGCTTCCATACACTCTAGGAAAAAGTGTAAAATTCTTATAACTCCTTCAAATTTGATCACAGAATAAAATAACTTCAGAAAAAAAAAAAAAGAAAGGCAACAGGGATATTTCATTTTTGAATGTAAGCCAAACTGAAATACATTTTTCTCTTTGAATCCAGACACATTCCACCTGTGGACCCAGACTTTGACTTCTGACACTCCTGCATTACATCTCCCCATTTTCTCAGTCAATCTTGCATCTTGAATGCATTTGGCTGCTTTCCCATTCTGAGTCACAATCTCTTCCCAGAACCAGCTAAAAGTATAAATATTTTCTGTACATGCTGATATCAGTACCAACAGATGCTCCAAAGCAGAGGGTATAATTTGGCAGTTTAAATGGTTATGAGTGATTAATGTTGGCCTCTGAGTCAAAAGGCTCCCATCAGTTTCTGCTGCTGAAGTCAGTCATATTGAAGTGTCAGAGATTATTTCCAAGCTCGTCTTCTTCTCTTGCTGCCTACTACAGGGTGCTTTTCCTCACTCAGAAACTATGAATGAATCCCCAAAGTATGGATTAAGATTGTGACCATGGAGATTTGGTTCCTGTGAGCCTTTGGTCTTTTTATTAAGAAAGTCGGTCCTGAACCACTGCAGCTGCTTCTGAGAGGGAAACCTTTATGTGCTCCAAGGTCAATTGGATTTGTTGGAAGTAGGTACCCAGGGAGCTGTAATCCAGGACATAATGTAAGAGAGACAGACTGAGAAGTCCCACTCCAGAATACTTACAGTGCAGCAGAGGACATTTTTAGGGGGCTGAGGAAGAATAGTGATGCACTCTCACTGTTGTCAGCACAGCCCAGGCCTGGCTCCTCCTGGAGGGTTCCTACACTGCACCCTCTGGGATAAGGTGATGCTCTTGAAATCATCAATGGATGAGGAAAGGCTAAATATTGAGAGAATTGAACATTGTATCACACCATTTGATTTCAGCTGCAAACCTTTTTTTCTCTCTAGGATGTTGCACACGTCCTCAGTTTCAAAAAGGAATGTATAAAACCAACTGCTGCAATAGCTACAGATTTTCATTTTTCAGGCCATATATGTACAGATTCTTCTTTAGCTAATAAATTTTCATTACTTCATTGTTACTATGACAATTTGCAACAGTTAATGTGTATTATTTTTTTTCCAATGTGTGTATGATATTTGGTTGTTTTGTTGTTTTTTTTTCAAATGGCATCATGTGAAATATGAGTATGAACCATAAAACTAAATAATTTGTTTTTATTTTTTTTTCTCATCACTAATGCCACACTAAAAACCATTAAAGCACAGGATTGTGATTTGAAAAGGTCTCACAATTTGAGCTTGATTCTGGCTGTTTGCCCAGTGTTGATGAAGGACCAAAAATATCCAGTTGTCAGATGATGCCTAGAGGTAAAAAAGCAAATAGAGCTGCCTATGAAAAGCTTCTTGATAGCTAATCAGAAAGGACTGAAATGGCATTCTTAGTTCCCCTGTGATGTTCTACCAAAAATCTGAATAAAGCAGCTGACTTTGTAATTAAATTATCATTTGTTTCAATGCAAGTGCCAGCAAAGAGATGAGGAGATTGTAACACAGTAGAAAAAAAAAAGGCATTAAATAGCTAGAGACCTTTGGCTGAATATAGGAAATATTTTTTATCTGTAGCTATTCAATAAAATCAATTTTTTCCTATTTTTTTCTTTTAGAAATATGAAATGCAGTCAGATCTGTGGCTTCCTAAACAGGTACAGTAGAAATGTTATTTTTGGGGGCATAATGCATAATTGCTTCATTGTCATTTTTATTTAACTGTTTGTTATTTTATAAGCTAATAAAATCCCAAGACACCTCTGAGGGTTTTGGAGGCAATATTCTTTTCAGTTTCTGGTCTATCTGGATTCAGTTCAGTAAGCATTTAAATGAACAGCTGATTAACTACCCAAGTCTGGGGTGGTGGAAGACAGACCAGATGAATCTCATTCCAGGCATGTCCTACTTACTGTGATTTGTTTCTGATTTAAAAATGATCTCACCAAATTAAAGCAGGAGTTCAAAGATTAGAGGTCATATGGGCTATAATTGGAATGAGAAAGTAAAGTATTTCTAAATTCATACCCTGAACAATATGTTTAACTAATATGTCAGCCAATTATTCCACTTTCATAGCTTCAGAAGAACTGTCCAATAACTGGATGAAACACATTCCATTTAAACTACATTTCAGGCTTCATTTTGCAATGTGCAAATGAGAAATCATTTTAACAAAAAAAATCCTATGCTTTTATAGCAAGCCATTTCCTTTAATACTTCTGTGCAAAGCTAGACAGGGAGAGATGGTATCACATCAGGCTACAGTTTGTGGTAAAACCCTGATTCAGAATATCACTTCAATGTGCTTATTTTTTCCATATAACTTTATCAAAATCAGTGGGTGTTAAACATGTACTCAGTGAGTCCAAACCATTGAAACTTTTGCTCTTCTCCTCAGCAGTAGGAGTTATTTCTGTCATTATTTGTATGTCTGTAAAGGACACTGTCCTGGAATGTCCCCCTGCATTTGGAATGAGAGTACCAGAGGTAACTACCAGAGATTATTGTGAGGGAGAGTTCTGCAAGGGTTGTAATATTCTAAACAGCCTTTGGGACAGGATTGCACATGGCGTGAACCATATTCAGCTTTAGCCACCCCATTCTTGGTAAACTTAGCAGAATATACTTAAAATGTAAGAACATTTTCTCCAACTGACTTCTGAGCACAGCCAAACCAAGTAGACAAAAAATTGAAGCTGATCTTTTGTTAAGAAATATAATGAGGAGTGTGCCAGACTAACGCTAGCACTAATAATACATTATTACACTTACAGAACGAGGAGCCTGTTTTCTCCAAGGATGGCAGTAAGTTCTTCATGACTGTGCCAGTGAAGCAGGGTGGCCGTGGTGAGTTCCACCACATAGCCATGTTCATTGTGCAGGTAAGGCTCTGGTCAGGCTGCTTATGATATCCTACTGGTTATCTTTTAACTGAAATTCAGTTTAATCAGAACACTTGTGTCACGGTCATTTGTCCTGTCCAGCTTGTCTTTCAGCACAGTGGAATGTATTTATAACTTCTTCCAGAATAACAACTAATTTTACCTTCTCTAAATACACTATACATGCATATTTTTAAATAACAAATAATTTTAAATGTCTATTCAGAATCTTCTCTTACAGAACTGTAAAGGAAGGCAATACCCAAACTTAAAACTTTTGTGAAAGTTAGGACTCTTTTATTACCCTTTGCAACATTTTTCAGAGGCTTCCATTTCCCAGGGTCATTACTTTTTCCAAAGAAGAATCTGAAAGAAGATAAATATGCAGTGTGACTTTGAAGGTCACCAGTATGAAGTTGTGATGAACTAATAAAGGAAATTATGCCCTGGAACGGAACACTCCAAGGCATCTATTTAAATCATCAGAGCACTAATCCAGGTGCTTTAGCAGAGCCATATGACATAGGAGGGATTACCACGGTACCCAAACATCAAAATAGCAGATTTGTGCCTGGCAGCTCTTGTTATCTGCCTTTATGACAGTGTTCTGGTATGAACATTATTAAGTCTGAAATATGTTCACAGTGCACTGCAGACAGAACAAGAACAAAAGAACTCTAATGATGGTTTAACCTGAAGAAACAAGAACAAAGATACTCATTCACCAGAGTAAATATATCAGGAAAGAGTCAGTGAAGATAAAAGGGATCACAGACATGTCAAATTCTATTTCCTAAAGAAAACAGTAACTCAGATGACAGACTGGTAAAGGTGTATATTATTGATATAATAACCACATAAAAATTCACACCTGAGCAAAACCATTTAGTCAGTTGTGGTGGGTCTAGCACTGGCCAAATGCACCCACTAGAATATACTTACTCATTTCCAGCTGTGACACAGGATTAGGAGGAAGGCAAAGCAGGCTCAAAACATTATTAACAGTAACTGAAAGAAAGCAGGGCTGGCCTTATTACCTGTTGCCAGGCTGGAAGGAAATGAGAGAATTCCCAGCGTTTGTTTGTTTTAAATTGTGAATCTCACAGAGGTGAATCTAGTTTTTAATTGACTTATTAGCATGCTTACTCTCAAAGCTAGCCAGCAACTGGTTTTGCTAGGCACAGAGGAAGCTCTCAGCTGCTCCTCACAGAAAAAATCATTTCTGTGGGTGGCTCCAATGCAAAACCAGCACATCAATCTAGTCTTATTTTGGTATCTTTCACAGTGTAAATAAGAACCTTTAAAATACATGAGATAATAATGGTCTGAATCTGAAAGTTCACTTGCAACATTCCCAAGGATGTTACAGATACAATCAAGTTTGCCTTAACCTTGTAGGCTCTGACATTTCTTGTGACTGAAAAGTCCAGGAAACGTGATCCTAATTCAGGAATATATTTAAACAAAGATCAAGCCCACTCCTATTCAGTAAGGTAATACATGCCTACTTTTAAACACATCTTTTAATTCCGGCAGAATAATGTTTAAGTCAAGCTTACGTTTCAGAATTTAGTATTCTGTCCCTTTTAGGCAGAATTAGAGCCCTGGGTACTGCACAGCTTCAAAACTAGAAAATACTTCTATTTTGCCTGCCATCAGCAGGAATAAACAAATCTGAATGGTGTCACCAATGACAAATTTGGCTTTAGGCACGTAGCTGCTCCTGAGAAAAAAGAAATGTGATATCCCATGTGATATCAGCCATTATTCATCAGTGAGCAACATTCTGCGTGGTAATGGGGCTGATACAGAGCAGTAAAGGGCAGGAAATATGTTTATATGATGTGTTTTACACACTGCATTAATCTGATTGTCCATTATTTCTAAAGCAAACATAGAGGCATAAAAAGTATATTAAGCGTTGCACATAAAGCCCTTTGTCACGTTAGATGTTTGTCACACCTTGTGAGAGCCACAGCAGCACAGCAGGTGCCCTGCAGAATTTAAAGCAGTCAGCAAATCACCAGTGCCCAGATGGTCACAGCATTTCCAGGATGGAAAAGGGTAACTCTGGAATTTGGCACTGAGATGCTCTGGTGCCCCTCAGTAGAGGCATCAGCCCAGGGACAGAAATCAGTTTTCATGTGCAGGAAAGTTAAAACAGAACCAATGTGGACTTGCAGGGATAAAAAAGTAAATTTTAATGGGCTTGCTTTGATTTAATCACTGAGGCTGATTCCTCAATCTTTCAACAAACATTGGTCTTTTTCAGGCTGCATTTCTTTGACAGCACTTCAGAAAAGCATGTGTCAATGACACAAAGCATGTTAGCACGGACATCTAATTAAATCTTTATGCAGGGAGAAGTTAATGTCTGAAAGGTTACTGTCTGTCATAGATTATTTACTGTATGAATGGAGAGGGCTGGATGTGTAGTTTATTGTTTTCAAATGCTTTTAGTAACTTATGAAATATTTAAAAGAAACTAATCTCAAAATGGGATTGAATCATGTCTTATGTATCTAGACATTTCTTTCATGGAGCTTTACAACTCTAGAAAATCTCTTTTTTTTCAACCACAAAATAAGAATTATAAAGTAACTTTAATGGATCAAGGGGATAACTTTCTTCAAGCTTCATATATTATGCATTATGGCTGTAACCTTGAAAAATAACCATGTTTATTAACGCTTGACTACGCTTTTTATTGCTCTTTCTTGTTAGATTCTGTGATCTTAATATTTAAATATCTATTTCAGTAGTTGCAGTTTCTCTCTCCCTAAAGAAGAAAGAGTCACTTACAATAAATCACTAATATGTATTTTAATCATTCCTGGAGACAGCACTGAATATCAGAATCTTCCTGAACAGGGACCCCTTGTCATAAACAGATGTACAGCACCTAGCACAATCTCCTGATTTCGTTTGGTACTTACTTGACATAGAGTTGCTATGTCATTCTTTCCTCGTGGATCTGTTAGGAAACAGATCAGTTCCAAGTGTCTTGGTTCTGCCTTGCCAGCTCCCAACATGTCCCATAGGGTATCTTTGAGCATTTGCTTCTTTTTAGTTATTGCTGCTGTTGATGTGAAACTCAAGGCACAGGTCAGAATTACATGGATTTAAAAAATGCCAACATTTTTGATTTTGTGACTTTTTATAGGCCTTGTAACAATTGAGCATCACCTCTGAGATGTCTCTTTTCTTTATAAACTTTGTCTTGAATTTGAAAACTAAGAATATGTATATCCAGGCCAAGTATAATAACCTGAATATAGAAAAATCTACAAAAAGTATGTCCAAGCTGTGAGGGTTTAAGTTTTAATCTTCAGTAGCCTGAACCATCGATGATTTTATTTTTTGCCCTAGGAAACACCCTCAGATAAGCTTCTCCCTTAGGTTTTTTTAATTTTAACCTGTGTCTGATAAAGACTCTGCCGCAACTTCCAGCCAAAGAGTTGGTTTTACCTGCATTGCTTCCTGACTTCTATTATTTGTTGACATGGGGGCAGCTGAAAGAAAAATTGTGCTGAAAACAAAGATTATTTTAATGACTTTAAAAAGCTTATAGATGGGAGGGAAAGGATAAGTGAAGTTCAGACCTGTCGAAATGTTTATTAGGTTTGTGGTTTGAAGATGTTATGTTGCATATTAAAGTTAAAAAAGCTGTAATCAGTAATGACACGTGCAGGCAATTCTGCCAGGCAAAGAAGAATGTAGCAAGGTGAAAGTTAATGTTTTCCATCTCTCAACAGGCTAAAAGTGAACAAATCAGTGTGAGACACCTGACATCAGGGAACTGGGAAGTTATCAAAATCCTGGCATATGATGAAAATACTCAAAAGATGTAAGCACTGTTCCCTTTTTTAATAAAAATATTCAAGTTATTAAAGTTGAATCCATTAAACTAAAAATTAAACAACAATATTTCTTTCATTTTGGAACATTACCATAACTTTGACACACCTGAGTTCATAAGGTGCAGTTTTAAGACAATTCATCTGCTATTCTTTTCCTAAATGTTTTTTTATGCAGAGGGAAAGAATCACACTGTGCTATCACTTGACTGTATTTTTCAGAATAGAAGGAATCAACACACAGTGCAGCAGTAATAACATTTTGGTAACTTCTTTCCTGAAATCCAGATAAGAAGTCATAATAAATTTTTAGTACTTGACAAAACATCACACTTTTACTGCATGAGGTCTCAGAGTTTTGAGGGGATCTGATCCAACTTTATAAATTCACATTATTTGTAGAGATTTCAGAGCTCCTGATTCTCACCCACAGAGAACTCTTTCCACAGCCCATCTTAGTGAGAGAGTGGATGAAATGCAATGCATATTTGGTGCTTTTGGGGAGGAGTTTAGAACTAACACAAAATGTCTGAAGGCTTCACCTGACTTCAGTGGATCTTGCTGAATTGTCACTTTTATCTGTCCATGCCAAAAAATGCACAAGCATATCTAATTCTTATTTGCTTTAAAATAAATGACATTTCAACAAGAACTTTTTTGAGGCTGCTTTTCCACTGGTACTGGAGAAAACCTTTTCTTACAAGTCTTTCTATGGGTTTTGAAAATACATCCCTAGAGAATTTCCTGGTACTGCTGCAAGGCCCAGGGGTAAAAATGAGCTCTGGATGCAGTCAGGCTGCAGAGAGGTGACAGATGTCACAAGGGCTCTCTCAGCCACTCGAGGGACTGCCTTGGCCTCCTTCTGCCTGTCGAGCAGAAACTCTGGGGGGGTCTCATCAGGGAAACACCAAGGGCTTGTCTTGGTGTTCTTAAAAAGTCTCTTTCCATGCAAAGCAGATAGAAGAAAAAGTTGGTTTACAGCTCAAAAAGGCTCTCAGATCTCATAAGACTTATTGTAATATATGACATAATTTCGTTGTGACCTTTATCTGCTATTTGGGTTTATATTGCAAACTCTTGGAGTGAAGCAGAAACTTTCTCTTCTGTATTTTTAATATGCAGAGAGGTGTCCTGATTGCTACTGGAGCTCCTGGGCATCACAGGAATTAAAATAATGAAATCCTGTTTTCATCATGGTTTTAACAGGAAATTCTATAGCTTCTGAAATAACTAATCTGTATATTGGATCTAAGTTTAATCTTGGAACTTGTGTTTGTATATAAGTATTTGATCTTCATGGATATTTGTGAACTTTTAATTTTTAAAAATGTTACTTATGGCGTCTCTCACTTCTCTAAACACTACTCAAATCAGACAGTCTACCAAACTGAATTTTAACTTTTTTCCTCTTTTGGACACAGTTATTTCTTAAGCACTGAAGAGTCTCCAAGAGGAAGACAGCTGCACAGGTAAGAGCTACATGGGGCTGTGTTATCAGCTTCTTCATAAGTGTTATGGTGCTTGGGTAATCATTTACATTGTGTAAAAATTAGTATGCTTGAGCTGTAACAAAGAAACGGACACAGCATTTCAAAATTAAAATTGCCGTTTTCTAAAAAATAGAAAAGTTTCTAACAAAAAATGTTCTTACCACTTAGATCTTCACTAATCCTTTATAAGCATCTAAAAAGTTAAACCTAAGTACAAGCATTTAACATGACTCTTACTAAATAAAAATATTTATAGGGTTTGTTCATGTAACTTAAAGTGTGGGGGCAACTCACCTTATTTTCAGTGCTTAAACCTGAGGCTAGTGAGGTTTTCATGGTTTCCTGCTAATGCTGATGTTACCCCCCAGCACTGTGAGTTATTTCAGCGCCAGTGGTGCTTTTGGATCCTGTCCGCAAAGCCAAGGTTACTTTGTTGTATTTTATTCCAATGTAAAATGTTTCTGATAATTTTCTTCCCACAGTGTATCAACAGTGGGGTCACTGAACCGTCAGTGTCTCTCATGTAACTTCCTGAAGGAGCAGTGCACCTACTTCAGTGCCAAGTTCAGCCCCATGAACAGGCATTTCCTCCTGCACTGTAAAGGTGAGGCAAATGCACAGGCTGCAATGCTGCTTGCTTCTGAATTAATGTATTCCTTGAGAAGGGCATTAGGCTGGACTCTAACATTGAGGTCAGCAGTGGATTACTCAAAGTTCTGTACAGAGCCTATTATAAGACTGCAAGTAAAGATGTTCTGTGAAATGATTAAATTAAAGATGCTCTGCTAAATTTTGAATGATGTCAGAAAGCTGCTCCAATCCTGACCCTTCTGTCCAAGTAAAGGACATCAACTTACATTGACTCTAAATAGAAACCTTTCAGCAAAACATTTGGAATTTTGGTGATGGTACTGTGGTTTGTAACAGTTTATTATTTCATATATTGGGATTGCTCTTTTGTGACTATACCTTGTTAAAAATGAGAGCCTGTGTTCTCTAGCAGTGTTTGTACACATGTATGTACAGTGTATCTGTACATCCCCATAATTAGGTGTATGGGTGTATCTACCAAAAAAACATCTGGTTTAATCCCCAGAGACAGATCCTCTATATCAGTCAAGTTGTAATAAATAACTCACAGTGTTTTACTGTTAGCTGCATTTCAGTAGCACTACATGACACCAGCTGGCTTCAGAATTTCTGTATAAACAAAAAAAATTAAAACCATTCCACACAGAGAAAGTTATAACCTACACATAGGAAATAAACACTGATATATAAGTGAAAAAAAAAGGTTCAGAAAAACATGAGCCAATGCATAATAAAGTACATAGTTAGACCTGTTGTCCTTGAAACTTGAAAAATTTTACCGACACTATCCCCCCAGCATTTTTTAATAGCTAGGATCAGAGTGCAAAGAGCAGATGACAATTCATCTGAAATACATATGAATAGCTCATTTTATATTCATGCTTTTTCTCTTATTTCTTTTTCAACTCTACTATTTTTTCCCCACACAAAAATAAAATACCTGCTGACTTGAACATTGAATGTATCCAAACAAGGAAACGATGAATATATATTGGCTAAAGTAAGGGATTTCGGTTTTGTTTTGTTGTTTTGGGTTGGTTTTTTGTGGAAATGCACCTACAATACAGCTGATTAGAAGAAGAATGTACAGACTGTATGGTTTATACGTGGTTAAATCTGCAGCAGAAATGATGGAGCTAATCTTGAGGTCCTTCTCTGAGTAATGAGCTCCTCATGCTTTAGGAGAGTTTTCTCTTGTGCTTGACGTAATCCCTATGGGGTAAATCTCAGATTCTTGCAGGAGAGAGGGCTGATAAATTGGGAAGAGTTTTTTGCCCTGAATCAGCAATGTGCCGGGGTCCAAAAGCATCTTGTTACTATTTTAGCAAAATGTATTCAGCCTGTAATTTTTAATGTGCTTCTGTGATAAAAAAATGTGGATGCCAGTAGGAGGTTGTGCATGTGATTACTCACAAGCTCACGACTTTCAGTGACTTTGGCAGTTCTCTGGTTGAGCTGGGAAGGTTGTAGATCATCCTCCCAGGATTAAATCTACCCTCCACTGAGTTGCAGCAGACTATCCTGAGCTGTATATGTTGGGCAGGGATGCTAAACCACTGACATTAATTTTTCCTGCCTCTAACATTAATGTAGAGTTAATGCTGGCTGGGAGTTGTTCAGGGTCTTCTGCTGTGTTTCCTCAGAGCTTGGCAGGTAGAGCAGCAGCGTGGCCCCTGTGGAGTGCCAGGGCCCTGGGCTGGGTGTTTGGCAGTGTCAACACTGGTGGCAAGGTCACCATAGAACTGGCATCAAAACTCTTCTGCTTGTGGGAGTATGAGCTAACTGCTTTGGGGAGACAGATGGCACATCTGCTGTGTGCATACACTCTCATTTTCCCACAGCAAAAAGCCTTCACCCAATTGTGACAAAAGCAATTTGCCCAGAAAAACCCTTGGGGGACTCTGGACTGGTTCTATCTGTATAAGTTGCAATTCTTCAACCGCCTGTTCACCCACAAGCACCTTTATTAGGATTGTTTTTCCTTCTTAGTTTCCCTCAGCCAGGAGATCTCTCTCATTTTACCGGCCGTATCCATCTCCAGAGACTCTCCTGAGTGAGGAGTTATTTCTTGCCTGGTAGGTGGAGGACTCAATCCTCAGCCTCTGTTTTGGCAAGCACATCCTTTGCGCTTACTTTCCACACTGCTTGGGGATTTTTCTTTTGGCACTTCACAAACACTAGCAAGATATTTTTCTCTCCATTCAAATAAGATTGTTTAGAAAGGGAGTAATGTTTCTCCCCTTTTATACAGCAGGAAATAAGCTGTGGGTTTGTGATAGGAGGTCAGTGGGAAATCCAAGTGTTGTGCTTTGTTCTGATGCACTGTAACACAATGCCTCTGACACAAATTTGTCCTTTTTTCCCCTCTAATCAGTGTTTTAATCTACTGCAATCTCCCTTTTTTCAAAATGTCATCATCCTTCCATCTTTTAGTATGACAAATAGAGATAGGTTGGAAAATGCTGGTGCTTTCCTGCTCAGAAATAGTCTTTCTTAAATAGGAATTGAAAGCAAAATTACAAATTCAGAAGTAAAATGAGCTGGAAATAAAACCAAAACAAAAGAGACATCTTATGAAATTATCTTCTTAGAGAGCTAAGGCAGAAAGCTGTGATTTGTCAACCATCTACCTGTAAGATTTTTGTCAATCGTCCCCCTTGAGGGAGAGAATGAAACTGATAAAAATCTTCAGTGTAGGCTGTGAATGTCATCATGCTATTTATTTCAGGTATTTACATTTCCCTAGGCTCATGCCATAATTAATTGAGAGAGACAACCTCTCAAAACACATAAATTAAGCTCTGTCTCTTCTCTCTCAAAGGGAATTGGCTTTTCTTCTCAAAAAGAGAGTTGTAACTCCTAATTTCAAAGGGTCCATGCCTTCATCTGGCGTGGGGTCCTCAGGGACTTCAGCTTTTCTGTATTGTTCTTCATCACCCAATAGTGACTGAATGCTTGTAATTTAAGCACTGAGGTAAAACAGAGCTTCTGATGTGTAAATTCCATGTTGGGGGTGGGGACACAAGATTTTCTTTCCCAGGTTTACAGGGGTGGGGATCTTCAGAGCAGGGACAGCAGACTGAGCCACTTCTGAGTATGCTGAATGCTTGGTCATGCCAGTTTCACATGCTACATTTGCACAGTGGCTGTTGGCATGAAGAATTATTCCTTGTTTTTAGTTTCTTAGTGGTGCAGTGAAAATAAAGTGTGTGAAATAAGATTAGACTACATCACACCTAGATTTAACTGTGATGCTGTTGGTTTTGCAGAGTTGGCATACCAAGGGAGCTTCTTAAACAGATAATAATGTGAAATATATTTTTTCAACACATCTGTAGTTTTTTCATAGACCAAATAAGTGGATATTATCATTAATTCATTTCCCAGTCAACTTGTCAAACTGCTATATTTTAAACAGTACCATTAAATGGTGGATTGAGTGCATCCATTTTTTTTTTAGCCATGACTTGAAACTAAAACATGGAGATTATTAAAGAAAAAAAAAGGAATGCTCTTTCTGAGTGCAGGGTCTGGGCTGCTGAGCAGGCAGAAGGCAGTGTCTGTTTCACACTTTGTTGGAACTGTAGCCCAGCCTGTGTCATTTCCAAGAGGTACCAGTGGAGTTCCTGCTGTGCTTGAAGGGAATGGTGTGTATGGAGCTTCCAGGATCCTGTCTTGTGTGGTAACTGGTGCTCCCATTCTTTATCACTGGACTACAAACTACCTCACCCTTCCTCTGTTTTTCTTCTCTCCTCAAAACAGGACCAGGTGTTCCAGTTGTAAGTGTGCACAGGACAAGTAATACTGCAAGTGAGTATACCTTATGAAATAACTGTTTTCTCATCATCCCTAATTTCTTTGGGGAGTATGGGAGAGGGGAAAGTGAGCACATCAAAATGTCATGCAAGTACATGAAAACTAATTCATGTAAAGGGCTATTAATTACCTTTTAGCAACATCCACAATAGCAAATGGTAAGGAAAGCAGTGAATCCTAAAGCTTTTCCAGATTTTCAGATATCTTTTAGACTAAATGCATGTGAGTCATCTTCTGTTTACACTTGAGTAAATTAGTTGGCAGGTTGGTCTTCATCCTTTTCACTTCCTATGTAGATCAGGCTGCCATTGCAGTACACCTTCTGTGTTTTTAGAGATGTTTTTAAAGTTGGAATCCAATTATGTTGAAGTCAGGTACAGTCCTGGGATGATTGATAAAAGCTGACCTACATATGGTGATTTAGTCCTTCTGTTTCTCAAACCAGAACGACTCCACTGACATTTTCAATGAAGACAAATCCAATAATAAAGGATTTTTAGGAGGGTACTCTATACCTCTATTTGTCAAGTTTTACTCATTATTTTCTTGTATATTGATGCCAATATTTATTGCTACTGTTTCCTGGCTGCTGAGGTGCTTTTTAGTGGAAGACTGTCCTTCAGCAGTTGAATTCTCCTGGTGGTGCAGCAGGGGTAGCAACTCTGCCACCTGCAGCTCCACTGTGACTCCACTGGCATGGAAGTGTGGGTTACAGGAATGAGGGACAGCTTTTCACTCAAAAGCACTAAACCAACTCTTACAAATCCTCATTTCATTAACTGTATTATCCTCAGGATTTTTTCCAGAAATCCTGAACTGTACCTGTGTCCATCCCCCCTTGTCCTGGGCCAGTCACTGTTCAGTGGAGCTAATCTTGCATGTTGAAATACCATCCTGATAAACAGTGCCATGATATGAAGTGTTAATTAATATCTGCATTTTAGTTTCCTTTGTTTTTTCCTCCCTTTTTTTTAATGCCATTGTTTGTGTTTGCAAAGCCCAGTTCCACAGCACACCCAGGGCAGGGAGTTTTATCCAGCTCAGTAAAGGGGAGCTATTGCTCAAACAAATGTGTTTTAGACTTCTGTGGAGCTCCTCATTTCTGTGTAGGCAGGCTTTTGCTCTTTATTACCTGCATCTAAACTACTATGGAGTGTGAATTACTGAAATTGAGATTTATGTGCAGCACCTTAGAGTAAAATTAATCAAGTCAGGATAGAGGGACGTTGTTTGTTGTAACAACAAATAGCCAAATAATAAGAGAGATAATTTACCATTAGTGTTTCAGTGCAAGATGAGATTATCCTCTTCAATTCATAAAGGAATGACTAAGGATTATTTCAATTATTCCATCCTCAGACTATAATTATACCATTTTGGTTGACTGCCCAGAATAAGCATTCTCCTCAGATTATCTGTTTTGGCCCTAAGTGAAGAGTTTATTATTTAATTTTAAAAAATCTAAATTTTGGAAGCAAGATGGGTAATTTGAGTTAAAAAAAAAAACAAAAAACAAAACCACAACAAATTAGCCATTCTTTCATGTGTAAAAGGGTTGCATCAAATTAGTCTGCAGCTTTAAACCAAGCTGATGATCTTGCTCTTGGCTGAAGTGCAGAAGACAAATAAGGGCATGCAGTGACCATATTTAGCTGTGCTGGCTAAATATTGCCTTGGAATAGGTAATATTGGGGAAGAAGATGCCTGCATGAGGCTTAGGATGTTGCCCAGCAGAGCAGCCTTGTGCTGCTACAGCTGCTCTTAGGATTTGTCAGAGATGCTGATGATGTTCATGTTGGTCATCAGAAATTTCCTTGGTAGTGCAAAAATGAAAACAAAGCCCTCCCAATCCAGAAAAATGAACTGGATGTGTATCTTTTGAATTGAAAAGTAGTTGCATTATAAAAAAAGTATTTACAGAAGGAATTAATTTACAAGATTAATTGCAAGATTAGTTTGCAAGATCATTGCACATTTGTCCTTTTTTTAAAATTTTTTTGAATCTTGATGTATCTCTGGTGTGATGATTCTCCATGCCTTTCAGCACGCTTTTTCTTCCTGTTTTCTAGAGTTTTATATTTTGGAAAATAACCCTGTGTTGAAAGAAGTTGTTCTTAAGAAAAAGAATTACAAGACTGAAATCAAAATGCTTCACGTTGAGGATTACGGTAAATCTGGCAAAATGTTATTTTAGCAAGCCAAAAGCTTTGTTTCAATGTTACTGTTTTTCATCTGTGTAACTACCAGCCTTTAATGTTTTGCTCTTTTCTTAAAAGAATTCCCTTTACAGTTGTCACTGCCAAAAGATTTTACGGATCGAAACCAGTATGCCCTTCTATTAATAATGTAAGTATCTGTTTGGAATCACTCAAAATAATAAAAAAGTGCTTTGTAGAAAATATTTAAATCTGAAACTAGGTGGGTTTTTTTTATTTCTTTGGTTTTTACCTTTTGTAGGAAAAAATATCTCATGGATTTGAGTTGAGAAATCAAAAGGCTTGTTCTTGGGAAGATTTTGTGACAGGTACTGTCTGGTAGAGATGCCTGGGGTTTTTTGTGCTAGTCAAACCTGACTGTGCTTTGCTGTACTTTCATGTTGGGGAGGCACTGGTGTTTCTGATGGTGTAGCTTTGAGTAGTCCTGCAGTGTTTCCTGGACTCTTACTGATCCTGCCCACAGAGCATCTCCCTCAGAGCATGTGCTCCTTTTTATCCCTGAGAGAAATGAGTAGACCTTCCAGAAGGGGCTCAGTTGAGATGCATAAAACTGCTTTCCGGAACTCCACAATGAAATAAAAGTTACTTTTGATCTTCAGTGGTTGAAGGCATGATAGTCATGATCCAAAGTCTGTGGATTTTTGTAGAAAAGCTGCATGGGAGGAGAATGGTATTCCCTGGAAACCAGTGCTGTTCCTTTAAAAGGAGACGGGGTGTGTGTTTCTTGCAGGGAGAGTCAGCCTTTAAGTTGTGTGTCTGCACATGTGTAGCAGAGGAAAAGAGCAGAGTCATGAGAGTGCTTGAAGCCTGCCTGGGAAAAGAGGTGATGGCCAGCTCAGGGCACCACTCCTGTCTCCACCTGAGCTCAGAATGGGTGGAGAGAGCTTTCCTGGAGCTCCAGAGCTTCTTCCAGTCCCAGCTGGAAAGAACTGATGTGAATTTCAGTAACAGACATGTAGGAGTGCACTGCTAAATTGATGAAAATGCCACAATACTGAGTTGTGTAACCTAGAGCAGATCTCCCCTCAGTGACAGCACAGATCTTCATTGTTGGATGTGAGATGTTTACAGACCTGAGCTGCTGAATGATCCCAAATTCCTCTGCTCAGATCAGATAACAGGACAGAAAGGCACAAACCTCCTTATTTCTAAGCCCAGTTTGTGTTTTAAAACTCAGAATTTTCAGTTGTAATTATCTGCAGTTGCGGAAACTCTCTGCTTTAATTGGCTCACAAACATCTTTTTCTTCCCTTGTGGAGAAACAGGACACATGGATTTTATTTCATCTTTGCAGCATGGTCTTGGAGGCATGATTATATTTTAAGCAGCTCTTATACGAGTGCCAAAGGCAAACTGACTCTGTGAGTTGACCCCAGCAGCACTGCAGGGATTTGTGCTTATTCCTGTTTCTGAGAGCAGGGAAACACAAAGGTGTAAGCAGTGCAACGCTTCCCTTTTCAAGTATCACAGAAAAATACATAATCTGCCATATGCATCTGTGGGAAAATATGGGGTTATAAACTTGTGTAGAACCTAGAGAAGACAGAAGGGAAAGATCAGAAACCTGACAAGTCCAAGGCCAGAAATTACAGGAAAAGAAAAAGAAAAGAAAAAAAAAAAGCTAAAGAAAATATTATTTTGAATTGTTTTTTGATATCAAGAGTTGAAAGAAGGGAGAACAGTATTGAGTCAGGGTCTGAATTTAAACTTATCAAAGTTGTTGGTACTCAGTTAGCAAATAATGTGGCCAGGTTGTGAGGTATGGTTGTTTTATAATTGTTTTGGGGTTTTTTATGATAGGCATGTGGGATAAAAAAGAAAATCATCAATTTATGAATACAAATTGTTGTATCTACATTTTTAGTATGGAGACTCTGTTTCTTTTAGGTCAGATTCTTTGCAATACTGAATTCTCATTGTTAGCTTTAGCAGGGGTTATTTCTAGAAAACCCTATACACTGGTGAAAGTATGAAACTGAAAATTTTAAATCTGTCCTGGCTCATGTACTGTAGCATGTTTTGTGTCCTCCTTTTCCCTAGAAGAAAAAGAAGCTACATTAAACTGTATTTCTTCAGCAGCTTTTTACAGACTTAAAGCTAAGGTTGCCAGCAATCCCTTTTTCTATTAAAGGAGTCCCCAAATGAAATATAAAACTGCAAACTGTCACTGAAGTTATGGGAGATTCCCTTGTGGGATGATTATTTGAGCCTAATAAATTCTGTCTAGCTACTGAGAAAGAACTGTTGGATATCTGCGGGTGTATAGGGGGTAATTTCTTGACCTACACAGCTCCAAATTAACATCCTAAGGTTTATTTCATGATCAGAAGTACTACTTAAAAAAAAAAAAAAAGGGCAAAGTATTCAGTTCCAAGGGGAACATGTAGCTTTTATAGGGAGTGTTGATTAGTTGTGTAGATGATATCATTTCCCAGATACTTGACTTTCCTGAGTCCCAGAGCGGTTCTGTTGGGACTGATGGAGGAGCACCCTGTTCCTACTGCCACCAGTGTTAGATGAGAACTGGGGGCTGATAACAAGTGCTGTCTTTTGCACTGTTCAGCTGCCCCTGCTTTCCTTCATCCATTCTCAGCCATGGTATGATTATCATTATATTCCAGCTATTGAGAGAAAAACCTTTGAAAATGAGTGCTTATCAATGTCCTTGGTAAGAATGTTGGTTTAATTGCAAATCCATTTTTTTGGAAAGGAGATTATATAAAATATCTTGATCCAAGAATCATGCACTTTGAAATAGAAATCCAGCAGATACAAGACCAGAAAAGTGGATTATTAGCAGAGAAGAGATGTTTGCTTTCCCATCTCAGTAGCACTGCACTTTGTAGAGGGGAAAGAGAAAAAAGGGAGAAAGAGAGGCAGGTGATGAGGGATTTTATTATGGGGATGATGTTTGGTGCAAACTGTATTTGGGATTCTTTTCAAATCACTGAAAGCTAGTAGCTATTTCAAAGTTGCATGACTATGAAAAGGCCTCAGTGTTCATGCAGGGATGTCTGCAGGTAAATTTATGGCCTCCAGATGCCTGAGTGTTAAGGCTGAATCCTGGAAGGAAGCTTGTACCAATGGATTCTGGTCCTGGTATGAAACCTGGGTGTGAACTGAGTACAGTTCCATGTAGACACCCTTAAGCTCAGGTTAAGGACCAGGACCTGATTATGCTGTAACCATCAGCATAAAGATTGCATGAACATTCATCCATTAGCAGCTGCCAAGCAAGCTGCAGTACTCAAATAGTAGGCCATTGTATTGCTGTGTTTAAATTTATGTCCATCTGGATGGCTGGGCTGTCTAACAGATCTCATGTAGAAACCAGTTATGTTGGCTGGCACTCTTTTTCTTTCTAAAATTGTGATGAGTAGCCCATAAAATGTTAAATAGATTAAAACACTTTCCTTTCTTCCATTTGTTCTCCTAAACCACTGATAATGTTTCACACTCAGTTTCCTTCTGATGTAATACACACGGTGTAACTATATATTAGAGAGCTGCATGGTAATTGCCTGAAAAAGTGATTACCATCTCTTTTCTATATAATTAAGATCAAAGTTTAAATTTCAAATCCTTGATTTCCTCATTATGGTTCACCTTACTCATTAAAAAAGTTGGAAGATACTCTTCTTGGTAACACACAGGAAATTATTAAGTAAAGACTCTGGCGTTGAATCTGGGTAATAAAATCAGAGCTGATAATCACTCTTTATTTTGCCTTGATCATAATTAACCTCATTCCTTCAAATGTGTAGATAATGTATCTTAAATATCATTATCTATTATTTAATGCCATTTAAAGTTGTCCAATATGTAAGTTGATATGGTAAAACTGAATCAGTGAAAAGATTGTCCTGATATTTGAGGGGGGTTTATTTGTTTACTTATTTTTTTATATTTTGGTCATAAGTAGGGGTTGGTTTTCCTGGTTTTGAACTGATGGAAGTTTTGGGCCTTGCACAAAGAGTCAAACATGTTTATGCCCCCAGTGAATGCACTCTCAGGACTGACAGCAAGATGAGGCAGTAGGGTTGGAAAGTGAATCTTTAGTGCAGCTTTGAGACCAAGCCATTAAAAGACTATAAGAAATATAGACAGGCATAATGCAAATATTGGGAAATATGTGTCTGCTGTCTCACTGTTGAGGACAGAAACACAACTCAGATGCTCAGTATCATTTTACAGTGGCAGCTGAAGAGTAAAGAGACCTTTTGATGCTAATAGGAGTTCTGATATGTACCTCAATGGAAATAACTTTAAATGCTTATCACAGACTATTTATATTCTTAAAAATAAACTAGCGACTGTAAAATTGCTTCCTAAAGCAATACATCGAACAATCCATCATGGAGGGCTGGACAATGTGTAGTGTTTAAACTCTGAGCCCAAAAGTAGCCCAGCTATGACCTCCAAAAGGAGCTTAAGAAACCAACACTGTCAGTTCTCACCCGCTGAGAGACTTGCTGAGGTTCTGTTTGTTGTTCCTTTTTTATTGGAGGAATTCACTTTGATTTAAAACACTTCCTTTGTTTTAAGCAGTTTCTGGCTTAGAGAAGGGCTTATAAGTGTAATGGTGCTTCTCCTATTCCTAAGTGTCTAGAAATATAACATATAAATATCTATATCCACCAGATGTATGTATAACCTAAATATGGAACGTGTATAAATCAAATGTGATCACTGTTAGTTTTGTTCTCATATTTAAAGGGAGGAAAGCAGGCTGACTCACAATGTTTTCACTTGTATGGGATGTATTAATCTGTTGGAAAGTTACCTAGTCAAACATGGATATTTCTATGTATTATTGTGGAAAGTTGGAATAACTTACAAATAATTGTAACTGGTCTGAGGCTTGTTGGAAGTAATGATAAATACTTACATTGGACGTAATGATAAATACTTTGTGAAAACATCTGTGTCAATGTGTAATGCGTCTGAAAACCTTACTCTGGCCACGAGCAGATATCTGCTCCTTATAGCAAATAATAATGATTATATACTTCCTGAGTATATACTTTTCTGCAGAGCTTACTTGACAGTATTTGCAGACTCATTGCTTCACAATGTTAGTAATTAGTATAATCACAACTGAATTGGTTAAGAAATCCAAAAAAGAAAAAATACCCATCTTTTCTTTTTGTAAAGCCATGTGTAAACCTGATGTGCAAGATAATGGTAAATCAAGCATAATATGTTGTGGCTGAGTTTGTTACCAAGTAATCCTGATTTCAGTACAAGAGATAGCAACTGAATAGATAGGTCTGACTGAATTTGAGAACACACACGTTCCTCATATGCTTGCTAACTAACTGAGTGATTACCTTGAAGGTGGTCTGTGTTATCCACAGCCAAAGCCAGATACTGAATCAGCACATTATTGTATTTATAAGACAGGACTTATTGGAAGATATTTTATCTCTCTTTCCTCCCCAGGGTTTACATAAGTCTATTTGGCAAAATAATAATTTCTGTCTTCATCTTTCTTTCACCTTAGACAGGATATTCCCACAGACCATCCAATTTAATTTCCATACAGCCAGCACAGACATTTTTACATTTTAATTTGCATTCCACTGGCAGACGCAGCCTGCATAGAACTATTTTGCATTTTGTACAACTTCATGGTAGCCTGTTCTTTTATTCTGTGTTTATCTTGGGGGAAAATAATGACAAACTTCCCTTTTAAAACTGACATTTTATTTTCTTTGTAAGGAAAATAGTGTATTTGGCTTCAATGGAAAATCTTATTGTTCTCCTAGAAACTGCATTCTCCCATTCTATTTCACCTTTTGTGCCTTTTTTTTTTTGTCATAAAATAGACTTATCACTCCTGCCTGCATCCATTTCTTCATATGAATTTTGATGGAGAAAATAGAATTTTCTCCAGTGTATGCTTTAGTCTTCTTTGTACTGTATTTCAAAAAATGTATTCAAGAATACAATAATGCAGTTATTTTTGTTTTCTCAGATGACATCCTTCTTAATAGTATTATATATCCTACAAAATGGTAATCAGGGTGCTGAATGAATTTACCTCATTGCGTGTTCAGTGAGACTTTACAAATTCTGCATGAGCCTTCCCAGAACTGAGCTAGCCATTAGTGTTTTTGTTTGGGGTTTTTTCCTTCCCTTTATTATAAGCAGCACTACCTGCTTTAATTTTCTGTGTCCTTCAGCAAAGTGTATTCAGGTACTGGCAGCACCGCAGCACAATGGTCATAAAGTTAAAGAAATACTTTTGCTGCAGGGCTTGCAGCCTTAATGGGATGGTATTGATGGAA
Source organism: Calcarius lapponicus (assembly GCA_039654755.1). Classification (NCBI taxonomy): domain Eukaryota; kingdom Metazoa; phylum Chordata; class Aves; order Passeriformes; family Fringillidae; genus Calcarius; species Calcarius lapponicus. The sequence continues at coordinate 18,691,813 of CM077470.1, read as the reverse complement.
GTGACAGTAGCTCAGCAGGGTTGCATAACCAACTGAACTCTGCCACGCAGGCTAAATAAAATATCAGAGCTCGGCACAGTGCATCACATTGTCAATAGTCTTCGTTTGTGTCTGGTGTGTTGGTATTTGCAGTGATGAAGCTCCAGGCAGCCAGTTGGTTACAGATAAGTTTCACATTGACTGGGACTCAGTGCTTGTCAACTCTGATAATGTCATCGTAGCTCGATTTGATGGCAGAGGGAGTGGATTTCAAGGCCTCAAGATCCTACAGGAGGTCCATCGGTGCTTAGGATCAGTGGAAGTGAAGGACCAAATAGCAGCTGTAGAGTACGTATGTGCAAACTCTTCTTCTCTTTCACCCTGCCTCCACCTGGATGAATGAGCACTTGGACTAAAACTGCCCAGAATGTTTTATCTGCATTGTTCGTGCTTGGTTTTTAATGCAGTTGCAAATTTGAAACTTTAATTCTTCCATTACAAACAGCAAGTAAAAATCAAAGAGGTGGTTTTGGAGTTTTATTTGAGTTGGTGCTTCTCTTTGATAGAGCTGTCCTGCTCTGTGCAATCCAAATATGCCACCTGAGCTACTTCATATTTGTCTGTATGCATAGGTAAATTTCTTGCTGTCCACATAACATGTAAATACATTTGTGTTAAAATATTTTAGGTCTGTACCAGACGTTACTGCTCTCATGTAGACCACTAGAACTCCATTTGCTTTGTGCAATTACTCCAGAACTCTGTGGTAGAAATGAGAGCATTTTGGCAAATGCCTGTTATTTCTCATTTGCATTATCATTCTTAGACTGATATAATTCTACTAGCTGCAGAAGAGAGTAATTTCTGTCTGTGGAGTTGACATGCATAGCTTGGACAACACTCCTTACTCAGGGTGCACATGTCAAAATGGTTCATACCAAGTTCTGGAGGGATTTTTCCTGGGGTTTCCCAGGGAAAGACAGATTTTAAGCCAGATATTTTTTCTTCTTTTGAAAGGGGTCAGTGCTTCACTCATTCCATGAATAACCAGCTGCGTCTGATATTTCCCCTCAGGTTATTCTGTCTTTTCTGTATGAAATTCACCACAGATGATTAATGGCCTTGATGAGAGAATTAATTATTTGTATAATTATCTAGATTCAAGAATTCCATTCATCTTACCTTCCTTTAGCTGGTGCTAGGCACCTGGTCAAAGCCAGTCATTTAAGCTCTAGTCAGTGGAAAATCCTGGCATTTCTGAAGGATGACCCTCCCAAGAATGAGAGAAGTTTCCAACATGTGTGGGAATGCTAAAGGGTATCTCTCTTCTCTCCATTAACTGAAAAGCAGATGTAAATGGATAATTTAGACAAGATGCTTAAATTCAGAGATCTAAATTAGGTGAGATTGGCCAAACACCAACTGTTTGCCTTATGAAAAAGGAATTAGGAAACAAATCACATTTCCCAGTGCAGTACTACTTGTATGGATGTAATTTCTTCTTTGACCTGATCTCCATGTATGGCAATTCCTTAATTCACAAATACTGTTATTTACACACTATATTCAGAAAGTAAAATCCACCATTTTACTTTGAAAAAATTAAAAAAGAAACTTTTTTCCTTTCAGATCACTTCTGAAACAGCCCTTCATTGATCCTAAGAGACTGGGTATATTTGGAAAGGTAATGTGGAAAAATAGCAGGCTATATCACCATGATTCTTTAAGAAAGTGCTGTCAGTTCATAAACAAATATATTAATATATTTTCCAAAGACAATTTTAGTTATTAACAGGGGAAAAAAGCCATCCATAGGTTACTGTCTGTTTTGTACAGTATTTTTTTCTCAGAACAGGTATTTAAGTCAATAAAATCAATTTTATGATATAATACTATTTGCATTTCAGAATCTGAAGGAGAAAATATTTGTTAAAAATTCTGCTTTCTGCTTTCTTTAGAAATTTTTAATAGGGCCTTGGGTTTTGTGAAAGCTTGTTTGTTACAGTTTTATATTGGGGTTGCAGTTAAATTGACAATGTTGTCCTATAAAATGCAGGCTTTATAGCTGAATGTTTTACTGACCCTTGAGCTTAGCTGAGTACCTACCCTGTGGTACTGTCAGCAAGTTCCTTGTTGCACCAGTAAGAAATCTGGCCTTTGCTGTTTTATCAGCTGTGTGTCATTGCCCCTAGCATGAGGTACAACGAGGCAAGGGCTCGACTTTTAGTAGAAAATTAAACAGTATTTTACTGATGGCTGTTAAAAAGCAGCAATTAGAAACACCCCACAACTGCTGCTTCATCCATGAACTGGCATGTGCAACCTTTTAAATTTGTTAAATTTTTTTTTTTATTAAAAACAAAGCTGTTTTCTGCCTTTGAGCTCAAAGCAGTAACAAACCCTGATCAAGTACGCCCCAGTCATCACTTTGAAGAGCAGCATGTGTTTCTCCATGAAGTGCCTTAGTTCTCACTCTGCTGCTGAGTTGCTGCACAGCCTCAGGCAAGTCATTTAACCTGCCTGTCTCAGCCTGTCTGGATGCAGGATGAGGAGATTGACATTTACCTCCTGCATGGTAGCATTTTGGGGACTAGCTGATGTTTGTGGCTGTTATTAACATTTCACATGAACATGACCTTCCTCAAAGATCTGAGCTCCTGCTGCACTCCTTGAGCTAAGAAAGGAACTCTCAGTGCAAGAACGGGTCAAAACCAGTATTTGGGTTGTAAGGGAGCAGCCAGAGATTTCCCAGCTGAGGATGTACAAGCAGGGCCAATTTCATGCACCAGGTGATCGTGGCACACACTTCTATTCAGGTTTTAATGCCTGTTACCAATGTATGTGAAAGTACACAGGCACAGAAGCATCAACGTTTCTCCATATCCTCTTCCTCTTTCAATCCTTTGATTGAAAATCCTGGTGTTGGAATGAAATCCCTGAGCAGCCAGAATTGCTTGGTTTTGCCTGCAGAAATTCTTTTCATTGCTACTTGAAAATTCCCACTTGTGTTCTGCCAGAGATTCGTCAGTATCTTTTTTCCTAAGAGTGATGTGATGAGACAGTTACTGAAGAGCATGCCTCTAACCATGGCTTTACATATCTGCCAAGACCTACCCCCAGCTTTCTTTTCTTTCACAAAATATTATTGATTGCCATGTTCCTGCATTTATTTTCTGAAAACGATGTTGCAGAATGAAGAGTGGGAAATTCAATAAGCTTTCAACACTGCTTTGAATTCAGGGAAATTTTCCCTTTCCAAGTTAACCTTTCACAGTTGTTTTTTTACTGTCAAAAGAAAAAAACCCATAAAGTTTAAAAGTCAGTTTTATAATTAACAATAAAAATATATTTAACAACTTCTTAGGGTTAATTGTATTTTTCCTCCACTCTGCTTGTTTTAGAGTCAATTAAAAATCTTTTTAAAAACTCATTTCTTTTATATCACATAAAAGAACGTGATAGGGAAACATTTTTTTTTTCCTTTCTACGCATTAAATTTGCTGTACTGACAGAAACAGAATATGCACTTTGCTTGAAGATAAGTTGACTTTGGAATGGCTTACTGCTGATCTAATAAAACTGGACATGTACACTTTCAGGAAGCTCTCTAAGGGGTTTCAGAGCTACACAGAAGTAAAATTCTCATCACAATTGGTGATGTCAATCAGGCACAAGAGTAGCAAGACTGTCCAGAAGGGCACAGTGGAGAAAATTTCCAGGCCATCTGCCAATGTCCCCTTGCTTATCTCTGTGAGGGGTGCAAGCCTAAGTGATGCCTGATCCAAGGGCCTGAGGTGTTATACAGCCAAGTGTGGTTCCATGGAGTTTGTGGTTTTATTCAGGGAAGTGAAAAGAGAGTTTAAAAATAAGTTGGAATTCTACAGCCAACCTCTTTCTTGAAAATGTGGCAATTAGGCTGCAACCCCAGAAACCCAGCAGGTGAGTGAGGCAGCACATGTTCTTGCATCAGGGAATATGGAATAGCAATGTCACTGTGAAATGCTTCTAAGAATTTATAAATAACTCATCCTGTAATGTTTTTTGTCCTGGAAAGCCTGGCTGGAAGGAAGGACACTGGCACAAAGGGAAGAAACTCTCAGGAGAATTGAACAAGGTCTTAATGAAAACATGGAATAAATAATAAATAACCTGGCAATACCTATCCTTGGATTAAAATTGTGCTGTGGAGCTACTGGGCAAGACACAAACAGAATATTAAACAAAAGTAAAAGCAGAGAAAACCCAGAGGCAGAGGAAAGTTGCTATTCTTTTAAGCTCTTTGAATTATACAAATTACTGGTGCCCACTCAGAAATTCTGTCTTAGGTGAAATCTGCTCCTGCTCATGAACAGGTCTGGATGGCTCTTGGCTTCCTGGGCTAAAATTTGTATGGGAAGGGAATAACTCAGTTCCCCACACATTTCCTTTGAAAATCCATCTTCTATTTGGTATTTTCTTCAGTATGTCCATCCCTTAATATGGATTGATTGCAGAGAACAAGAAACCTTTTACCTATATTTCTTAAATAAGGTTTAAGGGTTTTCAAATATTGCCATTCTTCCACAAAAATAATCTGTTCAATAAATATTTAGACATGAAGAACAGGAGCAGGCAGCATTTGTAAAAGTCTGTGAGAAAACTGTAAGCACTTGATACATAATCTTTTTTTGGATCAGCATTATATTTTCCCTGTCATGGGATAATTTTGTTCTTCCTGAAATGTGTTGTGCCAAACACAACACAACAACAACAAAATCTTTGAAGAAATACCAATTTTTCAGTACCAATGAAGGGAAAACAGATGGCAAGTAGAGAAATTTGAGGAGCCTGTAATATACGAGTAAATCATTGATTCCAGGTGCCACATTCAGAATTCCATTTTCTGTGAGTCCAGAATGATTACAGGTATACAGAAGTGGATTGCCAGTGTCATTTCAAGGAAATCTGTGGTTTCAAGTTGAAGCTTTTAAAAAGATTTCATGACTCTCTGATATCAGCTATTCCAGGGGAGATGTGTTAGACTTTGGAAATGGTAAAGAAATGTTCAGTACTCATTAACTGCACAGATTAAAAGTCATGACCAGGTCAGTGAGATCTTTATGTGCCCTTAAACTATAAAAATTATACCACTGGATTAGCACAATGGCTTTTAGCTTTATTTTTGCTAGAATGAAATAAATAAACCAAAATTTCCATCCCATTGTTAGGGGTATGGTGGCTACATTACATCGATGATCCTGAAATCCAGCGAGCGTCTCTTCAAGTGTGGAGCTGTGGTGGCACCAATCACAGATATGAAGTTATATGGTGAGTAATCCCTGCCCTAAACCCGTGTGATACTTTATTTAAACAAGCTTTTATTCACAGAGCTGCTGTTTATTTTAACTAAGGGCAGATAACATAACGGTGCCAGTGAGATTTCACCTCACTATCTTGGTGTCTTTAAATTAAAGTAAAGCTGACACTGGGACAGTTCACCAAAACCCACAACAGACTTGGTATTATTGACAGCACTGATTTTGCAGTTACCTCATTTCTTAAGAATCCTGCATGTATATCAGCATGAATCAAATCTTTTATTAGGAATGAGTCCTTTAAGGTTGTGAATTCCCTACAATATTAGCCATGTTGTCATTCAATCACAGGTTATTTGGTTCTGTATGTAAAGTTTTGGGCACTGTGTTACACAGGAAACCAAACCAGATTACTTTAATGGTCTGTTAGGCTTTCTTTGAGGTTTAGCTTGTGTTTTCTTTTGGGGTTGGATTTTTTTGTTGTTGTTTGGGGCGGAGGTTTATCTTTTTTGTGAGGGGAGTTTGATTTTTGGTTGTTTTTTTCTCTTTTAACTATTTAAAATGGGTTTAAATGGTGCATCAAAATGGTGCATTCTGTGTCTCTAAATAAACATCTTGACTTCATGGCTTAAGTAGCTTCTGAAATGATGGGTTTTAAAATAGAAATAACTTGAAATTAACAAGATTTGTTGTTTTGTTTTGTTTTTATTTTACAGCATCAGCTTTTTCAGAAAGATACCTTGGGATTCCATCAAAAGATGAAATTACCTATCAGGTAAGTTAGCATAAACAAGTAACTTAAAATGACCATTTTACTCTTAAAATTCAATTCAATTACAGTTTGTGTGTGTTTGTTCACTAGGCATCCAGTGTATTACACAATCTTCATGGTTTAAAAGAAGTGGATTTGCTAATAGTTCATGGGACAGCTGATGGTAAGTATTTACAGATGCAGCTAATTTGGAATCAGAGCTTCTAAAAGGCAGGTGTTTAAGGGTTGATGAGGCATACACCTAGCAAGTACATTTGCAGTTTCTTTTTCCCTCTGATAGGATTTTTTTCTTTTGTTTCAGCTGTCACTTCTAACTCTGAACTGGTGAAGCTTTTTTTTGCTGAGGATTTGCACCTTTTAGGTGCTGTATGTTCTAATTTGTTTAAATCTTGTGGACCACTGTGATGCTAGTGAAAGGTATTACATGAATTATTAATAGAACAACATACATTTTTAATGTTGTCTTAAATTCATACAAATTCTGCAGAACTATCAGTACAGCTGGTGAAGTACATCACCAAATGGAAAGTTAATCTTTTCATCTAAGTAATTACAAGGTACTTGCAAACCTTCTGAAGCTACACAGAACCTTTTAATAGCACCAATACTTTTAGCAGTAGATTAAGACAGAGAATGACTAACACAGGGTAAGTTCTAGCACTTTAGATGGAATCATAAGATGTATGAATTGAGATAATTTATAATTGCAGATTTCACTGCAGTGTATTCTTCTGAACTTTCTTAACTGATGTGTGAAGAATGAGCTTTGATGCAGGCACAAATTACAGTGATGCAAACAGCTGCTCTGTACAGACTGACATGCCTACTTCTTCCCCAGTGTTTTCTGGTGGATGTGGGATAATACAAGGTTTCTCACTCAGTCCAAAGGGACAAGTTCCACTCAGTGGTGAGGGCTGAGGTGACAGTGCCCATGCACAGCTGTCACAGTGCCAGCCCATCATCCCTCACTTGCCAAACCCATGTTATGGATCCAAAGTGCAACCACAGGGATGCAAACCGTGCCCAGTGATTCTCCCCACGGCACAGCAGGGAGGGTTGAAAATAAACTGGGTGACTGAGGAGGCATGAGGGGCTCAGGCTTTACTGATTGCAACACCAGCAGCAATTTCTGCCCCTCTGAACTGAGCTGGAGGGAACTGGGGCTTTGATAGATGTCAGCAATGCTGAGTGCTCTGTCCTGGCAGTGTGATTGTCTGCTGCCCCTGCTCAATATCACATCCAGTGACACTGCCCAAACCGCTTGCAGCCTAAACTCTGCAGGGTTAGACATGGTAGTCATGGCTTTGCCACACAAAGATCAGGTTACTGATAGGTTCCAGAAAATCCATTACCTAAAGAGTGGAGTATAATGACCCTGTGCAAGCAATAGAAAATGCAGTGTGCTTTCTTTCCAGCATATTAGAAGATGCCATGATGTTCAAACAGGATGGTTTTACACATCTCCAAGCTATCACAGTATGTGTAAATCAAGGGTAAACAGAAGAGTCCTCACTAAATGAAAAGTGTGGCTTCCCCTGGGGCTTCCAGCTCTTTCTCCAAAACCTCTGCTGTAACACCCTCTTGCTGGTGGGGCTGGCCTTGGAAATAGTCAGCTTCAGATCCAGTAATTACAGAGCCTGGAAATGTTTTCAGCCAAAGCTGTGTAACGGATGAGTATTTTACATTACTGTAGCTGTTTCTAATAATATCAAATGTTTTCTTGCAGCTAAAGTTCACTTCCAGCATTCAGCAGAACTAATTAAGCGTCTAATAAAAGCTGGGGCTAATTACACTATGCAGGTATGTGCACCTGTGACTTTTCCTATAAACATAGTTGAACATTTAACCTCCTGTTGCTATTTCTTCACTGCAAAGGACCCTCTACTACAACACAGTGGTATTACCTCAATTTGCAGTTACAACTCTGTTTAATCCCGTTTTTATGAATTTGTGTGGATATCAGGAGCTGTATCATCTTGTTCTCCTGGGCTCTTTCTCCTCTCTCTCATCTTTCTCTTTTCCACCTGTTTATCCCACAATTATAGAAAATGCTCTGGAATCCATGGGCACTCTTTGTAACATGGAGATGTCACTACTTGGGGTTCCTTTTTACCTAAAAAGGTATTGGGTCGCATGACAGTGATTTCCCCTTATTTTCAATATTTACATTTATTAGAAGAGCACGACAGAGCCTCTGTCAAGGCATGGGCTTGCATTGGACCCACCTGGAGCACATGGATGCTGCTGGCAGAGGGTTTTAGTTGAATCAGTCTCCAAATACTCCTGGTGCTTGTTGGCCATTGCAAACCTTGCTGGGCTTAGGGTTATCCTGTGGTTTGCACTGGAGTGTGAGCTCGTGTCAGAGAGGAGGTGGCGCGAAGGGGCTTGGTGCCCCTTGGGGAAGGAAAAAGGACTTTAAACGAGGAATCTGTTTCAGCTGAGGTGATGTGAAGGCCTGTGGAGAGAGGAAGATGCACAGGAATGACAGAGTTCCCCCAGAAGAGCCCTGCTGAGCTGTTCTCATGCAACCTTGTGATAACCTGGGTTTGAGGAGGCAGCTGAAGCTTTTTGCCTCAGGCCACCTCAGGTCTTGTCTTGTAGCCTGGATTTCTTCATTCAGCCTGCAAATCTTTGCTTAGCCTCACCTGGGAGAAAATCCCAGTGGTGTTAGTTTTAAGAGATAAAAATGCCCACATCCACCCAAGGAGAGAGAGAAGATGGGCTTTGGACCAGATAGGAAGATAGTTAAGATATGAATAAAAAGGTTTTGCCAAACACTTAGAAGCTGAAATATTGAGAGGTTCTTAAAAGCATGAGACAATTAATCCTCATGGATGTTAATGGGACTTGGATGCCTAGGCACTATTGAAAATGCCAGCTAAAGTAAACTGTTGTAAGCACAATGGCTGAGAATATAAATTTTTCACTTCTGCAGATCCCACTGCAGCGGTTGTTTTATGTAAGTTCAAATTCCAAGAGAATGAGTCTTACTTTGGGTTTTATTAGCTTTCCTTGATGCCATAAAACTAATGCTATCATCCTGTTGTCATCTAAAACATGTTGAAGATCAGATAAAGAAAATTAGAGCCCTAAATATTTGAAAAGCCTTTAAAAACTATTTACTTTTTTACCTTTCTCCTCTGCCAGATCTATCCGGATGAAGGTCATAACATTGCTTCTGAGAAAAGCAAATATCACCTTTACAGCACAATCCTTGGGTTTTTTAGTGCTTGTTTAAAGGAGGAGACACCAATTTTACCACAGGAACCTGAAGAGGATGAATAAGGAAGCCTGTTTGTGTAGTACTGAAGGGGACTTACTCTGCAGCTCAATAAAACCTTAAATAAAAGTGACTGTAAGATTGCAGATTCTGCAGAAGCTCAAGGGCAGCTAAAGGATACCACAGTGGAACAGCACATTTACAGACAATGAGCTAATAAACTGGAATTCAACTACAAAGTCCAAACATATTACCAAGGGACAAAACCTTTACCTTTGTGGAAGGTCAACTGTTGGTTACAGTTTCCTGGAAGAACTTAGTTTTGCATAAGTGTAGGGTTAGTGCATGTTTGTTATGTTAAGCCTCACTGTTGGTTCTGTAAGTGGTTGCTTGTTTTTTGGTTTTATTTTTTTTATTATTATTTAAATGCACATCTTTATTCATCTTTGCATAAGGCACAACCTATCATAAGTATTATGGCCACTAATATTCTAAAAGGTGAACTGGAATCTAACACTGTAATGTTACAATAAGTGCAATTCTTCTGCTGTCTATTACACGTAAGAAACCACAGAGATAATAAAGGGCACGGTATTTTCTCTAATTTCTGCTCAAAGGGGATATTGTCTAGTGCATCGTATAACATGGTTATTGAAAATTATTTCCCCCACACAATTTAAGCATTTACAATTATTACTGTATCTATTAGTAACCAATAGGGGTCTTCTTGGTGGTGTGCTCTTGGTCTTTATGTATATACCCAGGAATCCCTAAGCAGAAAATCTTTCCGAGCTTGAAGAAACTTTTTCAAGATGTAATTGACAGCTGTATTTAAAACAATATTTGCAATTGAAATCATTCCCCAGTCCAAAATGTATCTATTGTTTCCTTAAAATATGTTTGAGTTGTGCTTTGGTATTGTTTATAGTAGTTAATAGTTTGCTGGTTACACTCTAATTTTAGAATATGCTACTTTGTCACATGTAAATTAGATACATAAATATTAAATTATAGTTTCAGATAAAGAAAGTTTATTAACAATGTATAATGCCATTGAGTAATACTTTACTCCTCAAATGAGGACATATTTTGTACAGTGCATCTTCCTTTCCTCCCGTCTGCTCTCAGATGTAATTCTGATGTTCATCAAGGTGGTGACGTAGCTCCAACACACCTTTCGTTCTTATTCCAAGGCTGCTCATTCAGTCTCTTGCAACAAGATTTAGCTTCAACAGCATCACAGAGAAATGAAATGTTTTTCATTCAAGGCAAAGGAAGATCTGACAGATTAGATTTTATTATTTATTCAGAGGGCGAGCCCCTCGTGCTTCCATTTATTTGCCAGGGTGAAGTACAGCAATAGAAATTGAAACTATGAAATAAACAAGGCAGCCAGGTTGGGTCTGCAGAATATTAACTCTGATCATGGAAAGCAAGTACAATGTTGGTTTAATTTGGGATATCTTCCTGAAGGTATGTGAAAACTCCTGACAGATGCTGTGCCACTTATAGGGGAATAGCTGTAGTTTTCTTATTTCTGGATATATTCCAAGTACTTTCCTATCTAATTAAGGTTTAATTTCTTGCAAGACTTAAATGAAAGTAATTTTTGAAGGTAAATATGCTATTTAAGATGTAAAGTTCTGCATATTTTATGAGAATGAGAATTGTTTTTAATGTAATGAAAAATCACCTGAAGCTTTTTTACTCATCACTACCTTCTGGAATACTTTCTTTCACTCTTAGGATTTTTTTTATGATGCAAATAATTAATTTGTCTGAAAGGCGTGGTTTTATGGAACACTGAAAAGTCTCTTGTCTTTTAATGTTTAGTAATTCTCTCGTTTTGTTAGCAATGTTCAACTATTTTTCAATTAGTTTAATACAATTTTAATGTGCAATGATATCTTGTTTGGGTCCCAGTGTCACCACAGAACATGGCTTTGCTTTGTGGCATTTATAGGACATATGGAGTACATATGTATAGTGTAGGTAGGGTATAATTTATGGGGGCTACAATGTGCACTACAGTAAGGTCACACAAAACAACAACAAAAAAGAGCAGAGTTCAGACAAGGTTTTGCAAATCCTGCTTTCTATGGAGGAACGTCGTTTTCAAGTCTTCTGTTGGCTGGGACTGCTGCTTTGTGATTTTATAAATGACACCCATCACTTAATAAACGCTCACCTGACAACACTGCTGCTTCTCCTAACCAGACATACTCAATGAGCTCCTCATCCAGCTCAGTTCACTGAGGTTTTTCCCAATTTGAGCCAAATGCACATGAAGGAAACACAGGCTGTGGGTGTGTGCTGAGCCTGGACTCGGCGTGTGGAGGATTTGGGAAAAGGCCAATTCCCTCCAAATGTGCTGGTGTTCCTCTGCAAAGCAGCCACTCTGTGCTCATGTTTGCCATGTGTCACACTTGGTTGTGTTAGTTACCTGCAAAAAGGAATGCTTGTGTCTCAGCAGTGCTCAGGAAATGTTGTCTCAGATCTTTGGATCCCACACCCTGCTTCCTCCTTTCCCTCTAGCTCTGTTTCAGCCCCCATTCCCAATTCATTCTACCCCAACATCCCACCTCCAGCTTTCCAGACTTTGAACATGTCATAGGACATGGCCTTCTGTGGGAATGCCTTTGGCAAGACTGGTACATTTAAAAAACATGTTATCTGAAATCTGGGTGGAAATGTGGTATGCTTTTAATGTTTTCATGGTTTCTCACACTGTCCTACAAATACAGGTATTTTTATGTAATTGTGTGCACAAGGCTGAGCATCAGACACAAATATATTGCTTTTACTGGTATTTTTATGCATGAGCTGGACTCAGATATTGCAAAAGTGTTTGCCAGATGCAGGCTCTGCTGGTTAGACTGAAGAATTTACCTTTACTTTTGCTGACCTGTTGAAATAATCCTTCCACTTAGAGCACAAGTGAACAGTGTTATCTATCAGATTGTACATCATAACTAATGGCAATCATTAATTACTCCAGGTGATCTACAGTAGTGAGCAAGAGTTAGTACACATTGTACTGAAATGGCACAAGTGTAGACTTTTTGTAGCTTATCTGCTGTTAAGCACCATGATGACATTTTAGGTCTGAAAAATTGCTGTTTGATTCAGCTGTCCTTAAAATATGACACACACTAGAATAGACCTATTTATGGAAAGCTAGGGAATCAGCATATCCATTTACTGCTTGCTACAGCTTATCTTTACCTTCTTGATTTCCTCGCTGCTTTTTCTGCTACTACAACTTGCAAAATCTATGAAACCTGTAGGTCATATTGAAATTTCAATTATATTACAAAACCAGGCATAACTGCATGTCAATTGGAATACTTTCCCCAGATTGTTGAGTACAAAGAGAGGCTGATTATTTTTTTAAACTAATTTATTTAATCTTTTGGCAGCAAGGATGGAATTATTTATGACCTGGTTCTTTCAACGTCTGCTGTGATTTGCTCTAACCAACTGCTCCTTGTTGCTCAGCTTTTGGCATGTGTAGATTTTTCTTTGTGGCTGAAAGTGAAGATGATTGTCTCTGTTCTCTCAGCTCTGGCACTTTGAGTATGGAGCCAGTTAGGTTCATTTAATTGAGAAATTGCACCTTTTAAGGCAGAAGAGCTTTTATTTGATCTGAAGCCAAAGATTCTCCTTGGAAACTTGGAATATTGAGTGTTGACTCCTCTAATAAAATGCAGAGGGTACAAGGTGTGACCTCGTATCCCTCCACACAGGTTTATTGGACTTCAGAGGAGAAGCAAGAGAGGAAGAACACCCAGAGATCCTGAATACCACTTTCTTCTGCACAGTTTAAAAGTACACAGGCAAGGTGCAGTGGTCCTGGTGTTTTATATTTACTGCAAGTAACTCATCCTGGCAAATCAGGTGCCTCCAGGGAAGGAAGAACCTCACTGGTATTGATTACTGATGCATCTTCTGCACTTCTTCAGTGGCATTAAGTTTCCTTCTCTTTATCCTCTGGATGATTTCAAGAGTGCTGCAGAGAATGGGGAGCTCCAGGGATGTGGCTAAGGAGAGTCACAACTTCCCAGGCACCTGGAGCTTTGAAAAGGAAAGAAAGAATTTAGTTAAACTTCTGTCTGTTGAATTTCAGACATGAAAGTGGAGAAGGAGCCTGACTTCAAGGAGGTAGGTGCATGAAAATGTTAGTGATTCTCTCATGAAGGGGGATGAGGGGGTAAAACTACAGGCATCTTATAAATGCAGCACCTAAATGTGCAGTGGTGAGTAAAATATTTGTTTTCCAATGTCTGCAGATTACAGTGTTGTTGGATTGGGTATTTGGATAGAATTAAGGAAATTAAACCGCCCGAGTGTATGCAGTCCAAAGTTTCCATTTAACTCGGGACTAGACTGCTTTCCTGTATAATTAGTTTAGAAATCCAATATCCTATTTTACCTAAGTGGAACTTTACAACAAAATTGATGTAATAATGCCTATACTCCATGAGGACACAATTTTTTTATATATATATATACAATTATTTTTAATTTAAATATCCCATAAAGTGGTAACCGCCTTGTTTTAGATTTCATTACCAAAGGGAAAAAAAAAAAAAAAAAGCTTCTGATTGATGAAACCATCAGAGGGTTGGTGGGGAGATACATAGGAAATATTTCCATGAGGAAATTGATGTTTTCTGCTGTAACATATTTTGTGTCCTGAGTGAGCTGAGAGTGCAGCTCCCTGGGGTGCTTCTGTGGGAATTTGGATGTTGATGTCCCAAGGCTCGTGTGGGGAGCAGGTACCTGTTCAGGCAGGTGTTCCCATCCCCCAGGCAGTGCAGAACCTTCCCAGCTCTCTCTGTGGGGGGGTCATAATCCAAGAGTTTAGTCCATCAAAGAACACAGCTGATAGGAAAAGGTGTGAAATTGTTGCCTTGGGAAGAAGAAGAAGAATATTGTTAAAAATGACAGAGCAATGTGGGCATCTTGCTGTTCTCCAGTTTGTCTGGGGTGAGGGTGGGACCTTGGCCAGGGCACTTGGTGCCCAGCTCCACACACCCAGCTGACAGAGCAGCTGGCAGCAATTACAGCTCCAGCAGGGACTGTGAATGCTCCAGCTTCCCTGTGGGAAAAAAAAAGAGAAGGGCATATAATGCATGGACAGAATATCTTGTGCCTGATAATGCTGCAGAGGAGCTCTTTTAATAAAATGCCGCCTCCAAAATTCTAATGGAGAGCAGCACGTGGCTGAAAAAGTGCCCTGGTTTGTTCCGCCCCTCAGCCCCTTCCTGGCACATACATTTGGCAAATAAAAGAGTGTGTTGAGTCCAGTCTTAAGGGTCTCAGCACCATTAGGAGAGGGTTAAGGAAGAAAAGTGTTCTGGGAAGACAAGCATAGAGACACTTTATTGCAATATATTGCTCTATACAGAGCTGTCACTCCAAAATAAAGTGGTGCACAGGTAACCTTAGAGACAAGTGTAGCCAGTGCTTGATTCAATAAACTTTCAACTAAGGCAGGAACGGCAGATCATTCTGTTATATCCACAGAAGAGCAATGAATTACATGGTTTCTTATGGATTTTCAGTCCTGTGTTTCATTTATACCCTACATTTCAGATAGTCATTAAAAGATAAGAATTTTGTTGAATATTATTCCGCTTTTGAAAGAAGCAGTTACAGTAAAATATTTCATTTTTAAAGAGTGAAAATTGCTACATTTAAAGGTGTTTACATTGCCAGGTAAACTGTTCTTCCTTTTGGGTTGTAGTAGACACTAAATTTATTGGGCTCACAGGTTTTTTAATTGCAGTGGAAATTGCACTGAGCTTGGACAGGGGAGCTTATCTTTTTTGTAGGAATTGCTTATGGAAATGCAGTGAATCTGAATACCAGTGAAATATTTGAAGGAGGGCTTGTAGAACAGCATATGAAAAATATAGAACATCATATCTATATACATATCTGGGAAAGTAAGGAACAGGAAGGAAGAAGTACAGTAATTTGTCGGTATAATTAGAATTAAGCAAGACAAAAGAAAATGCAGTGTGGAAAATTGATTTAGGCAGAACTTTTAGGCTAAAAAGGGAGCATTGTGAGAGAGCATATTAAATTTTGTAGTTTTGCTTTATCCTAAATTTTCTTCATTCAAGAACTTCTTTCTGAGGTGAAGCTTGAAGCAAAGTTGTGGGCAGTTTTCCATCAGGGACCTGAGTCTCTATCAGTCATTTTCTTATTAAAAAAAAAAAAAAAAACTAAAAATCAAAGCCCATAGTGTAAGCTACGAGCTTAGCAATAAAAATTGGAAGAACAGGGGTTAGGCTGATTTTGAGGAGCACAGTGCTTCAAGAAGAGGCCTCATCACAGTGGGAAAATAGAGCAGGGTTCTGTTTAGAGCGAGTGAAGAAGTTGAAATGTGGTTCATAAACAGCATTAGGATGAGACTCTTTCTTACTATGATGTGATGAGAAGGTACAATTTCTTTGGTATGCTAATGAGTATTCATTCATTATAGTAGGTGATAGATGAAGGGTATCTGCCATGTCTTGCCCCTTCAGTCCATAAAAGAGGGAAAATAAAAAGCAAACCTAACCTCTTCTGGTAGCTCAATAGTTCAATTTAGGATTATGGTTTTGATGAAAAAAATAATATAGTCAACCTGAGCATGTTAAGAATGGATTCAGTGATAAGCACCCACTTTTTTTCAAGCCAGTCTCTTTCACAGTTTAATCCACCTGCAGAGCAAACTTTGACTGGCAATTACTGTTTCTTAGCATATCAGCCTTGGTTCCTCTGTGACTGCCCTGGTGTGAGCATGGCACCCTGGAAAGAGAGCACATCTCAGAAATACTGATACACAAATTGTAGTGTAAAATATGGCTGTTGATCAATCTGAAAGATTTAAGAGCTTTTTTCTAGCATCTTAGTTGAAGCTTGTAATTTTTACAGATAAATATTGATGTTGTTGCCATAGGAGCCTTCAATTCTTCATCAAATCCTGGTTTGGGTTTTGCTCAGTGACAGGCTTGAGGTGAGGGGAAATACATGAGAATGCATGAGGATGTGTAAATAGGAAACCAAGGAACACTGTATAACACACACCTTGTTAGTGTTGTCCCTCCAATACTGGGTCTGAATTCTTCCATTAGTTTCTAGAAGCAAGTATTGAATAAAATAAGCCATATCTGCACTTCATCCAGCAACTGCAATGATATTCTGGAGCTACATGCTTTTTTTTTTCTTTTTGGTAGATAAAAAAACCAGCTTGATGACTGAGATCATTGTGTATTTTCCCATAAATGTATGAAAACATATTGATGCTAATTCTTCTGAACATTACCTTTAGAGGATATATCTGGAAGGAGTGGAAGCAAGCTTCCAGTTCCCTTTCCCTTTTTATATCACTGGCACTGGCTGCTTATTATGGATGCTGTACTGCATTTGTGTTCTGTCCCAATTAACCTGCCACCTTCTCTAAATGAAGCTTGTACAAATGTTGCCATGCATGACCACCAAATGCCACTGCACCTCAGCACAAGCAACAGAGCTGAGGCTGTTTTATGTTTCCTTTATTGTAGCATTAAATTGATTATTTATACATTGATTATTAGAGCAAGTTCATCCGTTTAATGCTCTAATAACCCTGGCATTAAGCAAAGTTTTAAACGTGTCAAAGTGTAAAAATATGTATATGGCTGGACCTTTCTAAATTGCAGGATTGTGAACCAGACAGAGAGAAAAAACTGAAAGCTTTGTGTGACATTTAATGGCCATATTAAAATGCCTAATAATAAATGACAAGGTAATTAAGGTTGGGAAAAACACCCCAACAAAAGTGGTTCAAGCAATTACAATAATGTCATGGAAGTGAAAGAACACATCCAACTTGCAGAGGGGGAATATCAGATTGTCCAAGTAAATTGATTATTCACATTGTCCATGTCTCATGTAAGTGTCCCCAGCTGTATAATGTAATGTAGGGACTGGCACGTCTGACCATTTTAAGAGCTGCAGAGAATGATAAACTCCACTGTGCGATGCAGAAATGTATCTGCAGGTGAGGCAGGGACCGCAGATACAGAATGGATTAACATGGATGAGGAAAAAAGGAAGGAGGCTTTATAGAGTTGCTGCTTTGTGGAAAATCTGTGCCAGGCGCAGACTACTGGAGAATCTAAACGCAGACCTAAGGGTTTATGTAGAAATAGGAAGGTTATGTTAGATGTAATTTTGAACTATAAGTTAAAACAAGATTAGGAGCTGGTTATTCCACTCACCTCTTTTGTTTCCTTCTGTATTCTAATAATTCTTTTATTTGACATTCATGCATCATACACCTTTTCAGACCCAGCAGCTGGACTGTCCCTCTTCATGAGTGAAAGCATTTGCATGAAGTTTTTCAGAAAAACACTGCTAAACCAAACAAAATGCTACTAAAGAGTTCTTCTATTTCATTTGAGAGGAGAAAATTACCTATTGCACTTGCTAAGGTGCTTTTCTCATCATCTGATGGTGCTCAAGAGGATCAGAGGGTTCTGTATTTGTGGTCTGTGCACAGGTGAAGCCAGTGCACAGTCTGGCAGAGATTTTGGGCAGTGATAGTCACAGTATTGTCCTTTACTGTAGATACTGATACTGTCCTGTAACAGGGAGATCTATGGCTGTGTGCATGCTCCTTCTGCCAGAATGAAAATATTAAATGTGGGACTCCAAGTCCTGCTCGCCCATTTGTAAACAGCCCCTAAGGAGGAGTGATAAGTGTTACTAATGTTTGAGCCAATTTAGTCTGACTTGTTCACAGTCTCCCTAATCCATTTCTAACCATGGTGGAGCACAGCCCTTCCAGCCTGAAACACCAAGCACTGTGTCCAGTGAAACTGCAAAGGTAACTGTTCTCCCAAGCTACGTTTACATCATAAATTTCAAAATGTATCACACATTTACTTTTCATATTTTATTTTATGGCTTAAAAAGAATACAGCCTAACTACTGGGCCTTCTGGTTCCCCATGTGTGAAGCAGAGGAACAGGCACATAGTGATGTGAAAATGCACAGAAGAGGAGTGATGTGTTTGCCTTAAACACTTCAGTGTATTGGCAAATTGCCTGTTTCTGCTGTGCCAACAGAGTTCTTGTGAGGGGCAAAGGGAGTAAGCAAAACAAACTGCATTATACATATGCTTAAATAATTTGTATTGATCCTCAGAGCATTTGTGTTCAGCAAAAGTGTAGTATTATACCCATTGTGGATTGCATTCTATTTTATCAGAAGGGGGGAATAAAAAGCAGGAGAAACCTTTCTTCTCCCTTCTGAGCATTTCCTGGGTGCCTGGTGAGCCTGGGGTGTGGGAGGGAAGCTGAACACACTGATGTGGGCTTCTCCTGCTGGAGGGATGATTTCATCTGTGCTAAGGACAAGACTGAGAGCTGTGTGGAACAGTAATATGTAGCATGAGAGAAGGAGGAATAAACAACTATCACAGTAATTAAGTGTCCCAGAAAAAAAAAACTTACTGGACCTTACTCCTTTTTCTTTCAGTGGCTGCCTTGTCTCATCCCATGTCTGTTGTGGTTGTTGCCAGTCTCATTTCTCCTGTTTTTAAAATAGTTTTGAAATTTTACTATAGACTCAATGAAAAACAAAAGAGAACTGTGTCACTTCCCTCCCTCCTGCTGCTGCCCACACTTCCCTCCTCATGGTTACTATTGAGGAGTCAGAAAAGCCTCTGTGTGACTGCTTTGATCTCCATCCTCCCCAGTACCTTTGGGGTTTTTTGAGGGACTGTGTTTGTCAGCTCCCATGAATGGGAGGTTGCCACAAAGAATAACCAGGGGTGAAATTGTCTATATTCTGGGGGAAAACCTGCTCCTGCCCTCATTACCCATGGACAGAAATGACCTCTAGTTGGTATCTGCAGTGGTGAATCACTTGGGCTGTTTAAATAAATCCATTCTGCAGGCTACACGTGTCTAAGGATGTTTCTTCAGAATGGTAAGAAAAGGTTTTCTGGATTCATTGGGTAAAAGAATCCACCAATTTCACCTCCTAATGCAAGCAAACCCCTTTTCTTGGTGTTCATAGAGACACTTCTGCCTGTATATGAGATTGAAATGCTGCCTCTTCAAGAGATTGAAGGTCTCTGACAGCAGCAATCAGTGGTATAAAAAATGAAGAATGGTTTTCAAGACTCATCCATCCCTAAGCTTTTCTCACTGACATCCCTGCTCTCTCTTTAGGAAGCATCTCTTGATGAACACATTTTTTCTTCTGCTGTTGACAGCTCCTTTTTCTGCCAAATTTTTCCTTTCAGGAAACTTACTTGTATATTATTTTGAGCTCTTGCTCCTGATGAAAACCAATGAGATAAACTGATGCTCCCTAATTTGATGGGCACTCAAAATGTGTAGCCTCCTGCTTTATTCCTATCTAGTCCTCCCAGGAACTGATGCCATGAGCCAAGTTCTCTGGGAATTATGGCCACCTTGTCCCAAATTCTGCTCAGCTCCAGAGGGTGGACTGCACTGATTTCCTGGAGCCACAGGGACTCAGGGTGAGATCTTCTCATGACACTGGCCAGTTCAGAAAAGCAAAGTGGCCAGATTATCAGTGGGGTGACAGAGATTTTCAGTCATGCTGAAACTCCAGAGGGCTCTGTATCCTGCTGCCTAGGAGAGCTGAGCTCAGAGAGGTGATGGAGGGAGGTCAGTAACAGGATTTGTCCTGTCTGTAACAGGAGAGTTTTGAGATGAGATCCTCGAAGACACCCCAATTTCCATGTCAGTCTACATCAGCCTATAATTTCAATGGCTTGGGTTTGTATTGAGAGGTGCTTGCAGGTGAGTGAGGTTTTATGTACAACAGGGATGTGTAAATACAGATTGGTAATGTGCAGTAAAATTCAGTATTTATTTTAAAAAGAAAAATGACAGAGACAATTGGGGGAAGTTCCCCCACTTGCATTTGAATGGTCTTTTCATCAGCTTTTGGTATCCCTGAGGTTTTGCTTTGCTGGGTAAGTCCTTGAGAGCACTGACAGTTCAGGAAGCAAAATTATGGATTGTCAAGGTTCGATGTAGGAGCAACCATTATTCTGTCCTTCTCTTTGTGCCTCTTAGTCATCCTACTCTCATTTACCAAGTAAGTAGACTTGAATTCAAGGAACATGGGGTTATTTAAAAGCTTAGAATCTAGAGATGTCTAGAGAATACATTCCTGAGAGCAGGAGATACTTTCTGCTCCTATGCCATAGAGAACTTGGTGGAGAGGTGACATATTTAGAGATGCTGATAATTCTTTCTCAGAAGCTGGAGGAGGAAAATCAGGTGGTGGTTTAGTTCTGAGTAGTTCATTGACCTTGGCATGTCATTTTTCTGTAGAAGACCCCATCTGCATCAGTGAACATACAACATTTCTATGCGACATCCTCAAGATGGAAGACACTCACCAAACAGTATGGCAATAAATTCAGAAAACAGTTCAAAGAGCAGCTTATAGGCCATAAAGCTTTTTTAAAATATCCTAATAGATGCCTGGAATAAACACCTTGTTAAAAGGAAAAAAAAATAAAAGTGTGTTTAGAAGGAAAAAACCCCAGCCATTCAGGTAAAAGAGTGTTGTAAAAGATGCTGTTGGGAGTAGTAAAGATGTACTTTAAAATGTGAATAATATTTAAGAATGAGAGAAAAAACCAATTCTGGTAGCTGAAATGTAAAGCACAGCAGATGGATTGGAAGAAATTACAAGACATGGTTTCCTGAAGGCCTAAAAGCTGATGATGGAAAGCTTCCCAAATCCTGGTGAGGCAGAGAGGCTGCAGGATACCTGAGGGGCTGGAGTAGGAGTGGAGGAAGGGATGGGATGTAAGGGAGCATCGTGGGCAGGTGCAATGGATCTCTGCACAAGAGTTCAGGGCAGAGATGGGACCATGCTGAGACCTCAGCAGAAATGTTTTTAAAGCAAATCAATAAAATTTACAGTTACAAATGGCTGGGCTCAGATGCTTGTGCCCTAAAGCTCTCAGAGGATCCGAAGTGTAAAGCTGATGAACAATTTCTGGCAGTGTGGAGTGTTTAAATACATCTCAGGAGCAGACAGGAGAGAGGCAAACAATGCCAGTCTTCAACAGCCTGTAAGGAGGGGGGTGGAAGCCTCAATTCTGCATCCAGGATGGAAACAGGAGGGCTCATGGCTTGGGATGATACTGTGGGAAAGAGGTATGAGAATTTAGCAGGAACCCCCTCTGCCCTAAGAGCCAAGGCAAGTGCACAGGACTGTTCTGCCATTTGTCACTTGTGGATTTTCTAGAAAAGTCCTTTACCAAATTCGCTGACTGACTTGAACTTTTATGTCACAGAAGAGTTAGTAATTTAGTAATAAAACTATGTAAAAGATGGGAAGCAAAGGTAGGAACTAATAATTTAGTTATTCCAGGGAAAACAGTATTGGAATGTGTTTGAGATGTTCATAAACAAAGGAAAAAAGACAAGAAAATGAAGCCAAGAAAACAACTCTGCTGATGATTCAAAGTTGCTTTGTTCTGACAAGCCCAGAGCTGACTCCAAGGGGTGCAGGAGCATCCTGAAATCCTGGATGGCTGGGAAATAAAACTGCAATGAAATTCAGCAGCCAGAATGCAAATTAATGAGTAGAGGGGAGAAGTTTTTCCTTTTTATCCAGGGTAGGCTCTAACTGCACTGCTACTATGCAAGGGAGAGATCATGGACTCATTCTGGATTGTTCTCTGGGTACTGCATGGAGTTCAACAGCAAGAGGGCCAAGTAAAGCATTAGGGATCATAGAGGACACATAAAGAATCAAGGAGAAAACATTATTATGCAGTTGTAGAAATCAGATTTTAGAAAGCCATCCAAAATTCTTGGATGCTGTGTGTATTGCTGTGCTCCCTTAAAAAAGGTGAGATAACTAGAAACACTGGTAGTCAGAAATTGTGAATATTTACTTTGTAAATATGATGCACAAAACAAGCAAATCTCTCTCTTCTCAACATCTGAATCTTGAGGCCTGAGTCACTAAAGATTTTCTTGAAATGTTTCCAAGAGAATATATTAATCAGAATTGGCCTACACCATGAGTAAAAAATATTCAGTTGTTGTAACTCTTACTAAAATAAGTGAAAATTCGGGGAAAGTTGGTCTAAGAGCATTGAATATTTTTCCAGAGAGAAATCATGCAATTTTAGCCAAAACACATTTTTGGGGTCGTGCACTTTTTACCAACATGTTCCACCAAAGAGGTCTGAAGGATCTGCTGTGTGAGGGGATGCATGGCAGGTGAGTGGGGAGAGCTGGCACAGCTGGCACTGCACAGAAATCTTTGTTAAAGATGAAAGGAAGGACTTGGTTTGACAGGTGCTGTAACCTACTAATTGTGGCATTTCCCCATCACCTCCTGATGGTCTAGCACCACTTTCCTCACTGTTTTTTCCCCAAACAGAGTATTTCAGCTCTGCTAAGTCCGGCACATGCCAAGTGATGCTGGTCCCTGGAGTGTCACTGTTAGAGGCTCTAATCCCTTGTGTAGCATCACAGTAAATGTCAGACTACTTCACTGACATCCAAGGGTGTTCCCAGTGTAACTTCCACACTTTTCAACACTGTGCTGTGCTGAATTCTGACTTTTATGTCAAAATAAAACAGGAGTAAAAAAGCAGCAGAGTTGTCATTGCTCTATGCGACGGCAGGTAAGCCAACTGAAATTAATTAAATTTAGCTTTAATTAAAGTTCATATAAGCCAATAAAAATCTAGGTTATAAAACACTGTTTAACACCAGGATATTTTTTTTTAAAGTTTCATTTTGTTGATTTGCATGGTATTAGTTAGAAGGAATCTTCAGGCCTGGTATGGAATTATATGATAAACTACACATAGATGAGGCAAATTAGAAGTTAATACAGCATTAAATAATTTTAAACGTTTTCCATTCCATAAAAATAGATGTGAAAAATGCTAAAGCATGCTCTAAACTGCCTCTTTCATCATGCTGTTAATACATTATTAGAGTAAAGTGGTAATTTTTCAAGTGCGTTACTGAATAGCACCTATCATTATGTAGCAATGAATGAGTTGAGGAAAACAAGATACAGAACCAAGACTTTTCAAATGAACAAGAAAAGGTCAGTTCATAATGCAAGTAAAAGGAAAATAGATATCATCTGTGACATTTGAACAAAATACATACACCTAGAAATGTGAAGTGCCATTGATTGGCCAGGGCCCTTGAACTGAAGCCCTGCTGAAACAGAAATTAAAGAATTGCTATTTAAGATCACCCAGGGGAGGCCAGGGTGCCTAAAACCCCAGTAAGAGCTCTCTCAGACCCGGTGGTATCTATAATTACAGATGAATAGCTTGGAATCACACTTCCAACCTCAGCAGCTCAGCAAGTCCTCCTCACAAAGGGGGTTTCTGTTCCTCACTTTAGGATCTGAGTATCTTAAATGGATCTAAGCACTTGTTTACCTCTCAAAGCAATGAGGACCTGATGCTTTCTAGACGAACAGGCATCTCCGTCCTTCCAGTTCATTGCTGCTTCTCCAGTGAGCAGGAATTTGTCTGGTTTTAATGGTGTTGACTTGCAGAGTTAGAGTGAGATGGGTTTGGCTTGGAAGTGCAACATGGGTGGGAATTCAGCTTCTCAATTAAGAAAACAGTTGTGTTTTCAGCTGGGCATTTCTGTCCAGCTGAAAATGTATATAATTTTAAGATACTTGAGGTAAAAATCGCTTTATTATATAATTTATTTCTTACTGCTGGGAAAATGGGGGTAGGTGCCCAGTTTACCCTTTACATGAATCCTAAGAATGAAAATTGAAAAACTACTGAAGATGAAGGACAAAGAGAAGACTGAAGAGTTCTATTCGTACATGTGCTGAAAAAGAGCCAGCTGTTGAAATGGTTTGCTCTTAAAACCAGATATCTTTTATTTCATGCCTCTTTTTGCTGGCAGCTCCCCCATGGTTGCTTAATTAAAGAGAATGACAAGTTAAGCCTGGGAGGAAAAGCATCTTGGAAATGTGTTCTCCTGATTTGTGCCCAAGGATAAGAACTGGAACCCACCCTGGAGCAGAGCAAGGGTCCTGCAGGTGAGTGGGGGACTAAAATTGCACTGAAGGGAGAGGATGCTGTGGAACTGCTAACTTTATATATATGTGTGTATTTGTACTCGTCAGGAAAGAGAAGAGAGCGTTTCACAAAAGTTTCTCTAAGGAAAATGGAGTCTGGTGTTTTTTAGTCTGCAAGATAAAAGCTTTTGGGTTGTGTTATTGCAACTGGATGCATAGAGCAAATCAAGGATTTTTGACATTGGATCCAAAGTGAAAAAAAGCCCCAAA
Organism: Calcarius lapponicus; assembly: GCA_039654755.1. NCBI lineage: Eukaryota > Metazoa > Chordata > Aves > Passeriformes > Fringillidae > Calcarius > Calcarius lapponicus. The sequence goes on along the minus strand of CM077470.1, from coordinate 18,667,218 downwards.
ACATTGTAGAATAAGTTATTTTAAAAGTTTAATGTATTTCTTAACCATGGGAGAATGGTTATAATCTCTTTGTGTCTGTGCCATGAGAAAATTCTACAGCTTCTTAAAAAATTTGAAGAAATTCAAAGAAACTTGATTTTTCCCTCTTTTCCTCAGTTTGTCAGGGAAAGGCCTGGCTATAAAAGCAGTGAAAATTACCATATTTTATTGTTGGCTTCCTATCTAAGTACAGGTATAAGGCTGAAATTAGGCTCTCTAAAGACACTAACCCTGCTCAAAAGTTGTACAATCACTGAAAGATCTTTTTTTTTTAATTTTTTTTTTCTTCCCAGGAATGGAATAGAAGTCTTTGATCCTGTAAATTTTAGGATAATTCTTATAGTGAAGGGTTGCAATCAGTTGTAAAACGGCCTTCAAATATTCCCTCCCCCCTAGAAGGCAGCTGGGGGGGCTGGATGAGACTGATCTCACTGTGCAAAATTGAGAAATGTCCAGCTAAATTAAACTGGCTTTTGTAAAAGTAAGTCACAGATGCAGGCAAGAGCAAATCTGAAATTGCCCAACAAAACTAGAAAGTGGGAACAGGAGAGGGAATTGAACCTCGAAAACACCAGCGGATACAATGGATCATTCAAACCCCTGATTTTCTGTGTGGAGCCATTCTCACAAATGTGTCTCAACCTGCATCTAGCACAAGTAACAAAACCAAAATAATTAAATGACATGTTTTAAAGGTTTTAGATACCCTTAGAACTCTTTGTAGAATAAGGGTGTGTGTGGAAACTTAAATTCAGTCCCCAGCAAAAGGTTCCCCACTGCATCCAGTTCATGCTCATTTCTTTCACACACAACCTTAGGGAGATTTCTACTGCAGAAACTGCAAACTCTTGTGAATTATGAATATTTTCTTTATTCTCCTGCTCATTTAAAATATTCTCTCAAGCAGTTCATAATGTTTATTTGGTTTTGTTTTGATTATTAAAGTTTCTAACATTTCAATACATTAGAGAATGGGTAAAGCTGTTTTCTCAGTGCAGTGAGACAGCATAAATTAAATGAGATGTGGAAAGTTTATCTTTTGCTTTGTGAATCTGTTCATTTGCAATGGCTGAATTAGTTCATTTTGCATGTTGATAGAATGTCTTGTTCAATCTTGGAAACCACACACAGTATCTTTTTTCATTTATAGAAGGTGGCTTGTGCTGTGCACACCATTAGTTTGAGGAGAAGATGGTATTGTCACAGGGACAGATTCTGATTTGTCTTCACTTTGGATTGTACATTTGAATCCATCTGCCTGAGGAATTGCTCTGGATTTTTTACTGTAATTCATAAAGTAGGACTGCAGTGAATCTATTTGCTGATTTCATACAATTCTCTGAATACTTTCCCTCTCTGAATGATTCTTATGTATTTTAGTACTGCAGGTCCCTCTCTGGCTATCCTTGACTGGCTCTTCTAATTTTATTTTATCAGATTTGACTCTGATTTCCATATTCCTACCCAGGATCCTCCAGAAATACATTTCTTCACGTTTCCCCTAAGTTTGACTGAGTCAGTCATCACCAAAAGAGACAATACTTCTACTGGGTGCTTAGAGGCCTTCTGACAACTGGGATGTGCAAAACATAGGTAGAAAGAAAAAAGAAAAAAACCAACTACTAAATTATTTATTTAATTAAGCCTGACCTAGTTGGGTTATTATCCTTTTTGTTTAGTATTTCTATATATCTCTATCTCTTCAGCTGTATATATCACCCATATAAATATAGTTTATCTTTTTATCTGTCATTCTATCTATCTATCTATCTATCTCCTGTTTATTTGATCTAGTCAGCATTGTTATCTGTGCCAAATGTGGGCAGTTGCATTTGCTGTAGCAAAGGAAGTGTTTTACAGTTTGCCTGATGCCCTTTGCCTTGGTTTTCTGCTTTATAAGCCCTTTGAAGCTGAGAACTGCATCATCCTCTCTGACCTGCTGACACAAAATTTATTGACAGTCTACCTAAAGGAAAGGCTGATGGATAGCAAGAACAGGAGGAGGAGGTGTGAGTTTGATGGATGATTTGGGTCTCAAAAGCCTGTGATCAGTCCAGCAATTGCCTTTGTCCATTTGAGTTATTCAGGAACCATGTCAGTCCTTTCCTTTCCTCAAAACTAATAAATAAATAGAGTAATCATAAATAGAGTAAGTTTGTATAGTGACAAATGTGCCTGCAGGTGGTGTGCTGGGAGGTGGGACTGGGCCAGGGCTGGGTCACAGAGAGGAACAGGTGACCTCTGCAGCTTTTCATCTCCAGTCTCACCCTTATGTGCTTTTGCAGCTGTCATAGGTGTTTTGCACAGGCATGGAAGACAAATCACATTTCCCACAACTCTTTCTAGAGGGCAGTTCTGATGGAGACTTGTGCCAGTCCTAACAGGAATACTCATGGATTTTTTTTTTCCTTTTCGAACGAATTTAATTCCAATTTACCAGCTTAAATATAAAAAAAACAATCAACCATTTAAAGAATGCAGCGTGAGGGACCAAAACCTCTGGTTTCTCTGTTTCTGAGGGATCTCTGCTCACCAGGATGTCTAAACTCTTGCTCCTTATTCACACTTCTTTCCCACTGGCTCTTGAATTATTTTTCATTAGTTGTAACTTTCATTATTGTAACTTCATGGCAATACCTGGAATCTGTTCATGCAGCCACCACTGGTCATGCAGGGCTCTGGGAGGGGGCCAGGGAGTGCAGAGGAGCATCTCAGGCTGCCTGGGGTGCTTCTGCAGGGCTCACGAGGCTCAGGGGGTGAGAGTGGGCTATGGGGTACAGATTCCCTCATTTGCTTCAGAATTAGGGTTTACTGGGGAGTTTCTGTCCAGCTCCTTGTGGACCTGTTGGTTTTTCCAGCTTTTAGAGAGATGGGACAACTGAGAGGCATTTTAAAATATTTTATTCCATTACCAGTTTTGATGAACAGTGAGACACAAGAGTGTCAATAGTGGGACACTCTCTCAACATCATCTCTATTCCACAGCCTTCCTAAGTCAGCACAATGTTACATAGAGGTGTACAAGACTCTATGAGCTTTCTGTCAAATTTTAAGAATTCTTTACAAACCTCTTTCCCACCTGGACCCACAAGTGAAAACATCAGAAAAGCTTCTTTCCATTTTTTCCTTTCTCAGCCTCCTCCCCATGCCTCTGGTGCCTGTCCTCCTTTCTGGGAAGAAGGGATGATTCAGAGGTGAGGCTGGAATTGTGGGGAGGCCAGTGAGGAGGTCACTGCTTACTTCCAGTTTCACTGTGAGGAGGAACAAAGCAAAATATTATGGTATTTGTGACTTGCAGAACCCTAAATTAGCAAGCCAAGGGCATTTAGTATTTGCCTGTCTTTGGGGATTTTAGAAGTGTTTTAAATCTTTAGTAGTGTTGTGCTGTCAGATGTGAGACCCCAGTGACTTTCTGGGTGTGACAATGCCTATCCAGTTCTCAGGGCTGATGAGCTGAGGGCTGATAAGCACTGATGGGCACTGCAGCTGTGGGGTAAATATTAAAATCTGTTGAGATACCATAACTTAGCCTTCTGATAAGCCCACAATCTGCAAGCTTTTGCATGCAGAACCAGTTTACTGCACACAATGACTGATAGGAATCACCTTTCTCACTCAGTGCTCTGTGAAATATTTTCTGTGGGATAAATGGTTGGGACTGTGGAAAACGCCAATCGCTTGTTTTTAAAATTTTAATAATTTAATAGGAATAAAATGGTAATAAAATAAAATAGTAATAAAAAATAGCAATACAATTAGAGTAATAATAATTTGGACAATTTGAATTAGGACAATATGAGACAATAGAGACAAAGAGTTACAGACGTCTGGGTACCTTTTTCTGGGCAGCATGAGCCCGAAAAAGGACACACATTAACAAAGGATTAACCCTTAAAAACAATAACCTGCTGCATATTCATACACTTCACACATGATGCATAAATTCCATTCAAATACAGGATTCTGTCTGGTCATCCTCAACTTCTTCCTTCTAATCCTGACAGCGCCTTTGAGGCGGGAAGAAGTTCATTTCTTCTGATAAGAGGGCAAAAACTTCTGAAAGATTGAGGTGTCCTGTGGCTGCTATCTCAGTGCGAGTCCTTCCTCTAAAAAAAGTATCCTACATAGCATAGTTTCTATTTTAACATTTTTTATAATCTAAAACTATATTTAACACACTGCTTAAGAGAATTAATACAGCATTACTTTCTAACACAACGCATATAATATTCATTTTAATATTTGCGAAAAGCCAATCATAAAATACATGCATTTTTCACAGGGAGCTCTAACACATCCTGGGTGGGATTTATTGTGATGGCTCTTGTCTCCCACACTCTGCCAATGGCCTTGCTAGATGGCTCTGTTGGCATTGGTAGTCACTGCTGACACTGGAAGTTAGATTTTCTACTGCAAAATGGGATGGATAATACCCTGTGTCCATCTGTAAAGCATGCTGATGCCTGGAAGACAAACAAAATCCAAAAAAACAAACAGTCAAATAAAGAAAATGTACGTGATCAATACAAGGTCATCATTTGCTCTGCAGGAAAAATAGGCAATCTATGTTCTTTTGCAGAAATACAGAAAATAGCTCAAATTGCACAGGTTTTGGATTGAAGCTTCTTCAGTGAGTGCTGTGTTTGACTGACAGGTGTAATTTAGAAGAAGAAAGGACACTATAAATATTTTTAAAGACAACATAGCTCCGTCTCTGAGTACAGAGGTCTTTCTGCCTCACAAACTGCATATAAAGATGCATGTCCTTAGGAGACAGTAAGTAAAGTAGAAGTGAAGCTTTTATCTCTCCAAACCATTAAACACAATGACAAAAATAAGGGTTGCTCACATAATACGTTGCAAATGGAAAATGGAAGAACTCTAAAAATGATGCTGTATGATATAAACACCCCGTGTGCTAAGACAATGACATTAAATTTACCACTTTTTTGGTTGTTCATTTAATCAATCAGATGTAATCCTTGTATAATTATCAATTATTATCAGTTTATTAGTTATCAGGGAGTACTGAACTGTTTTTGGTGTTTTTGTTGATAGATGTGATGAATGATATTTTCAAATGTTGGCTTGTTAGCACTAAAGATGCTCTCACTGAGCATCTCTGGTTGAGTTGCTTGCTTTGTGATGCTGGGGTGAATCTGCCCCCAAAGGCTTTATCCCCCCAGAGATTCTGCATTAGGCAGCAAATTCTCATGATGATAAGCAGAGTTCTCTGAGGAAAAGATATTATCATTTACCACATGAACAGCCAAGGGCACTGCTTACAGATTCCTGTGGAAAATCCTTACAAAATCAGTGCGTTTGGGCTATCATACAACCTGTTAGAGAGGCTCAGCCTGAGGAGTGAGATCACAGCAAGATAAGCCTGGCTTTCCCAAGCAGAGCTGGCAGCTGCTGGGTGATTTGAGACCAGTTTGTTCTGAAGCCCTGGACCCCCCTGTGCCCGACCCCTGCCCACCACCAGATGGTCTGGGTGTGCTGCACTTAGCAGCACAGACTGAGGAAAGACCAGTAGCCTTCACCAATTGAAATTTAATGAGGAGTGAAAAGAACTCAGTGCAGGTTTGAAAGATTCTTGCCTGATATTTTTTTTTTTTCCCGTCTCCAAAACGACCTTGCATTTTTAATGGCTGCAGATTAACGCCAATAATGAATCCCAAGTGCCCAATGCACATCAAGGCTGGGTTCAGGAAACATTAAGGGATACCTAAGAAGAGTCATAGATTTTACACAGAGGGTACAGTAATGATCTTGCAGACAAAAATTAATGATTTAAGAAAAAAGCAGAAATGTTGTTCTCATTCCCAAGGTTAGGGAAGATAAATCAGAAGCGATTGCTTTCCCCAGTTGCTTGTTTTGGGAGAAGAAACTTGATAGAGCTGTAATGATAAACATGGAAGTGCTTGGGAGCTGCATCAGGACTCATGGAATTCAGAGGCTGATGGCAGCAGGGTGCCTTGGAGCATTTTACAGCCAGGTTGGGGGCTCAGGTCCTTATAGAGGTAATGGAGAATAATGAATTGTCAATATGGAAACACAGATGTGTCTGTTGTGATGAAACACCACTCTTCAAGCTCCACTGAGCAAAATGCTTCCATTTCAGAGTGGGAAGATATGGATATGGCAGAGGGACACCCACTGGTGCATTTGAGTGGCTCAGAGGCAGCTGAAACAGACAAGAGTTATCACCAGGCTGTTCAAAAGGAGCTTGATTTGAAGGTGCTGACACCCAGCAAATTGAGGTGGAAGGATGCTCTTTAGAACTAAGGACCTCAACAGGAAACCCGGCCAGAGCCAAATGAAGAGGTGGTAACTGACGGGAAATTGATCCAAAAGCAACTTTAGAAACACTGGGAAATGTGACTCAAAAATATTTTTTTAATATTAAAGGAAAGATTGTTTAGAAGCCCCCAAAGAAGATTTTTTTGGAACAAATTAGTTTAATTTTTTTTAAAAAGCATTTTGCTGTGAAAATTATAGATAGAATTTATAGAAGAAAGAATATAGATATAGAGAGAATATATAGAAGAAAGTTGGTGAGAGAGATAATAGAGTAATGAAATATATGATCATATTTGACCAGTGAGTGCTTGAGGTCCCACATTGTGGGCTTTATCAATTGTTAAAAGTAACATATTTTAGGAAATGCTACAATTTGGAATGAAATTGCACAATCTATCTGTAATTGGAATTAAAATTATGCCTTCTGGGCAAATTTTGAAGAATGTGAATATCAATCAACAGGTCTGCTCCCATCCACACCTGCTGTAGGCTGTGTCCTGCCTCTAAGCCAGCAAAAGTTGCATTCTTTGCAGCACTGAAAAATTGTGTTGTGTGAAGTGTGGGAGCAGCTACAAAATACTCCTTGAAGCAGCAGAAACCCGGGGTGGGGGCTGTACAGGAATTGTGATTTTGCTCCGAGCTCAGTGAGCTCTGCAGCGGGGTGGGAGCGCTGCAGGCAGCAGCCAGGCTGGGATGAAAGGGAACAGGGCTCTGCTCCTAAAGGGATTGCTTCTGCTGGCCTCAAAGCCACAAGCATCTGGATATTCTCTTTCTTTCCTGTGATAGCTCTGGCTCATCTCTGCTGTGGAAGAGAGGGGATTTCCTTGGCAAGTCCCTGAGCTCTCTGTGGTGAGGGAAACCACGAGGGCACATCCCAAGCGACGTCCAGGTTGAGCATCCCAGGCTCTGTGGAGGGATGGACCTGCTCTGAGCAGGAGGGGGCTGAGCAAAGGTCCCACAGCAGCCCAGGCAAGTAAACATTTCTTCCTCCAGGAGCCAGGTCCAGACTCACCAAACCCAGCATTTGTGTCCTTGCCAGTCTGTGCATCCTTCTCCATGCAGCACCACCTCTGCTTCTGCAGACCTGCGCTGGCATCATGGGCTACTGAAAGCTGTCACAGACATATTTTATGAAAAATCCTTTTGCCAGGATCTTTTCTCCTGAGAATCTTCAGCTTCTCCATGTTTTGCTGCTTTGGAATGTGATTTGGAGAATTGCTTACCCAGCACGTGAAATTGTTTTTACTTGATGACCAATGACAGCCACCTGTGCCAAGGCTGTGAGCAGCCACAAGATTTTATTATCATTCCATTCTTTTCCTTTGCTAACCTTCTGATGTCTCCTTTCTCTTCTCTTTTAGTATAGTCTTACTATAAAATTTTCTTTCAATATAATATATATCATAAAATAATAAATCAGCTTTCTGAAACATGGAGTCAAGATTCTCATCTCTTCCCTCATCCTGGGATCCCTGTGAACACCACCACAGGAAGACATTGTTTTTTAGTGTTTAAACCTTTTCCTCTCAATTTTCCCACTACTGCAGCCTTACACATCAATACTCGTTTGGCATCTTTCAAAACAACAAATTGAATCTCCAGAAGCTTTAAGTAGGTAATAAACTTAACTCTAATTCTTTTGTTTGCACTAACAGAGTATGTGTGAAAAGGCATTTCTCAGCAACAGGAGACTGAACTTTCTGCTCTAGCCCAGCAGGAGAATTCTTATGTACCAAGAAGATGAAAAGGATGCAAGTACCCAGCCCTCACTTCATGAAAAATCTCATTTTAGTTATTTAATCTCATCAAGAGGGTATGAATCGCTTAAACATTCCTTGCACATAATTTTATGTCAGTCAAGAAAGGCACAAAAATCTGTGTTTGCAGCTGCTGGAGTATGTTGGATCAAAACCTTTCAGTGCACCTTTTAGATTTATTTTTTTATCTGTAGTTTACTCTTGACTCATCAGTGCCATAACTGAGAAAATGTTAATTCAGATTGTGTAGCCACCACTTCATACTGTCCTCATTCTTTCTCATTATCCCTTCCCCAATACCCAGGCTTTTTTTTTTTTTTTTTAATGTGAAGCATTGAATAAATAATAAAAAAATCCTAGGACAGGTGCAGTTAAAAGATTAGGAAGTGCTAGAATTTTACATTGACAAGAAATATGTTATTGAGGCTGATGTATAATCATGTAGGAAAAGACTCATTTTCTGCCAATTTAATGTAGTAACAACAGATAATAACACATCTTAGAGTTCTCAAGTGGAGCAGGAGGATGTTTATTCTTTTTGGGCAGGTGGTGCCATGCCCAGACCTGGGTATATTGCACAAATATTGTTAGCATCAAACATATCTCAGAGAAGCAGCCTGGTGATGAATCATCCACTTGGAGAGGTCCCAAGCCACCATTTATTTTTATCTACCTGCATTTCTTACAGGCATTTGGTGCTTTTGCCTCTGCTGAGAAAACTATATTATGTGTAATCCTTCTTCTTTTTTTTCCTTATTCATTTTTACTATGATAACAGGTAAAAACCTTGGCAAGGAACTTGACACCTCCAAGATGGAAATTCTGTTCTACAGCCAGTTAGAGAAATTGCCTTAAAAAAAAAAAAAGATTTTTAAAATTATTTCAAAGCCTGAGAGATAACAATTTAGAATCTTTCTAATTTGTGTTATTTCCTTACTCAGACCCCAAGAGAGTTTTGGAGAGTAACTGGACTCAATAACTATGTGAAGTCTCCTATACTTTTCTAAATTTATAGCATGGCTGGTTTGGTATAAGCATTGGGAATCACCCTGGGTGACAAGGGATGCAATAAATTGCCCAATAGCTTGGAGCATCAAATTAAGACAGGGAGAGGCATTTTGTCCATATAAAACCCCAGTAATACCTTACATAATAGATTGCAAATCCCAAATAAGTGATCATGGGTTAGTGAATGGCAGCAGGAGGCAGAAGTGCTCAGGATGGAGAAGGTGGAGTGACTTTTGCTTCCCCTGAGGATCAGGAGGAGCTTCTTGGTCCCCAGGGAACTGCAGGCAAGATGCAATTCATCAGGAATGAAAATACAGCCATGGCTACAGCCAGAATTCAGCTTAGAAGTGCTCAAAGGCTGGAACATAAAACTGTTTTTTGAGGTGAAAGCCTTCCTTGGGCTGCTATGATGGAGAAAGCCTCTTAAATGTCAGTCAAGAGCAAACAATGACTTAAGCTCTTCTCAGTGCTTAATTCTAAATTGGAGCCGGTGTCACTGAAGGATAAATGGCTTGAAGCACAGCTGAAGTCATGATACTGTAGCCTGCTTTTAAGAAAGATGCAAGAAAATAGGGATTTTCGAGGTTTGTCTCTCCTTTTGTGGGGACAAAAGTAATTTCTTGAGAAAATAACCATGTTTTGTCTTCTTACTGTTGTACCTATCTTAGACTGTGACCTTGGGGTATGTTTTATATTATTATACCTTCCTTCTTTCTGGAAGCAACTAAAGATAGAGGAGGTTGGAGACATTTTCACCAGTTCAGACATGCAAAGATGGAATCAGATATAAACCAAAAAGAAGTCAGTTGTGTGTCAGAGGACAAAATGACATTAAAACCAGAACTCCAGAATGTGGCTCCCTTATAGTATTTCTAGAATTAAAATATCTCATTGCACAGCTCATGGACTTCTTCCAGTACCACCACCATGAATGCTGAGCATCTCTTTGTACATCAGTTCTGTTATCCTGAGCGCAGAATGCATCCCCCTAGGAACATCTAGTAATAAAATAAAAAACCCTAGTAATAAATGAAATCTTTTTTTTTTTCCCTTTTTAACTGACATTGCTTCATTCCCTTAAGGTACAACCAAAGTCAAGAACCAACCCTCAAATTCCAGGAGATTATCATTAAAATGCAGCACATCTAAATCTGTAATTGAAAGAACTTCTCACACACTAAAATTGAGGTTCAGGTAGATGAAGAAATCAGGGGGGAATATGCAGCACAGTTCTTCAAAATGCAGAAAGGCTGAGCTGTTTTCTGACTGTTGCTTAAATCTGGATTAAAGACAGTACAAGGTGTGTGCTGGGCCTGGGCTGGGCCTGAGATTGGCCATGGGCAGGCAGGGATGAGTCAAGAAATTCTGGGCAGAAGCCATCCACAAGCAGCTTGTGCCACTTCTGGAGTCAGCTGTTCAGAGACAGTGTAAAGTCATTCACTCATTGTGGTGTGCAGGGACTCAGCACTGCCTTTAAAGATGAATTTTGGTGCCTTGAATGAATGCAAGCACTTCACAGACTGTGTTTGTAGCAGTGCTAAACTTATTTTGTCTCAGAAATTATCTAGAAAAGAGCCTGTTCTTGTGCTGGAACAATTTTTTTAGTTTTTGAAGCTGGCATGCTTTTTTTGCCATTTGGAGAGCCAGGCAATACTTACTCACTGCTTTTATGTGCAGAGAAATTTGATATATATCAGGACTTAAAGTTTGTTTTCTGCTTTTGCTAAATGACAGATTACTCTCTGTTATTCCATTTAGCTCTACATCCCCCACAGATTTACTCACTGTGCAGTGACTGCTGCTCTATGGCTGCTGTTTCCTTATTTTTCTCTCAGAGCTGAACACAGAAATCAGGTTTTAGGAGCTGTTAGTAGTTCTAAGTACCTTAGTAGTTTTAAGCAGTAATCTGGATAGAGCACAGGAGGAACTAAACTCTGCTGTGGGGTCCAGAGCCAGGAGAGGGAATGAGCCACAATGAGCCATGCAGGAAGAGAGAAGGTCCTTGCCCTTCTCCTGCCCTTCTGTGTCTCATGAATGGTGAAACTTGGTCTCCCTTACCCTGGATGGGTGCTCAAAACATTGGTTTTCCTCCTAAGCAGTGGCTTTTCAGAGTGCTGTGCATTAAATTAACTAATCAGGTATTAAAGAGTTATCACTAAATATCAGTAGCAGGCACAGGAGTATCTGAGTACAGACCTTGAAATTAAAGAGGGGGTGGGCAGTGCTTCCAAATGTCCATGAGGGATGCAGCCTTGTTCTGCCAGCAGAAATATCTCCAGCAAGTCAAATTCTGCAGCTGCAACGAGGCTGCGCTCAGGTCTAAGGGTAGGGAGACAATGGGAAGTGAATGCAGAGATTTCCAGCTTTCTCCCTCACTTCCCCCTTATTTTTCAGATGTATAAACCATATTTACCCTCCACAGCTCCCCAAGAGCTTCAGGGTTTTGTATTTTTACCACAACCATGAAACGATCAGTAATTTTGCCTCTGCTTCATCGCAGCATTAAATATGGAAGAACTGGTGCCAGCCAGCCCAGTATCATCAAACCTGAATCACAAAGCAAACCCAGAGAGAGTCCCTTTCATTGTGCTGCACCTCTGAGCCTGATCTCTGGCCGGGGAGGTCAGAAAAAATATTCCTGTTGTGTCCTGGGGCTAGGAGACCCTCCAGGCTTCCAGTAATGTTGGATTATCCCCTCTGCATCAGGCAGAACACAAATGGAAGTGGGATCAAAGATGTTACATGAGCCCTAAGCAGCATAAATATTATATATATGTCAAATCTGTCACTTGGTGTTTCTACAGAAAGTACTTTATACATTAGAATCTGTCAGCCTTTATTGTCTCTGTTTGAGTTGGTCTCTGCAAAGCCTTAAGCTAAATATTGACTTTTTTGCATGAAGAATATGATGATACACTTAGGGGATGGCTCAACAGGCCAAGGAGGAAATGCAGGCTGGGCAGCAAATCAATGGCGAGATTCAGTTCTTCAGGGCATAGGATGAATCCAGGAATTGTGCTTGTGAAATCATTTGCTTTGCAGTTTAGAAATGTACACAAATTCACTGTGTCTCCAAATGTGGTTATCCCATCTTAGTGCTGTTGATTTGAATTTTTTTAATGCTCATTATCCTGGACTGCTGAAACCAATGTGTTTGAGTATCAAGGAAAGAAAGTTTAAGGCTTTTGAGGAAAACTTCCTCCACTCTTTTCTTTTCCTTCTCAGTAGTATATATACTTCAAAGCAGTTAAATTTTTGGGGTACATTTCTTCTCACATTCGGGATCCTTCTCCTATTCCCTTCCAGTCTTTGCTTGGAAAATAATGTCACCCTAATTTCCTGTGAAACAGTGTTTATTCAGCTATAGGGGTGTGTTCATACAGGCATGCGCATGTATATCTATTTGTATTTGTACAAAACAGTCTTTAGACTAATATCTCATACTTAAATCTACTCTAGGCATTTGCCTAATGTCTTATAACAATAGAAATGGATAAGTAGGTATAAATAATGGGCACTGCTGCTAAAGGCCAATTACAGACCCTTATCAGCAGAATAGCAAGAATTTCCCTTTGATGTGTCCTTGATTTTGGCAGAACTACACCAAATGTATATTGGCAGTCTGTGGGAGTCAGAGCTCTTTGCTGGAGTCTAACACAGAGTCTTCAATTTCTCATTACATACTTTTTCCTACCCAAAAAAGCTGTGCCACTTGCTTCCAGCTAGTGAGGAATTTGAGCAAGTTTTGCCTCCATTGTCCCTTTCCAATTTTGATGCTCAGATGGAAAAGACACCCTTTGGCCTCATGCAATTTTCTTCATCATACTTAAAAAATCTAAGGTAATTGCAAAATTGAATGTAATTCATTTTCCCAATGCACTAATGGGGAAGTAATAAGTTAATGGCTTTTTCAAAAAACAAAATGTAACTCCAATAGTTTGGATTCTGCAACCAGATTTAGAGTGGTTGTACATGAGAACGTGCAGCACTTTCAACAGCAGATTTAAACAGTTGCTCTCCCTGGAGCTCCAAATGTTACATTTTTCTCTAGGGATCTGTGGGAAACAGAGGGGCTGCAGGAAAAAAGGCAAAGCTCGATCCTATTGTAGAATGCAGTCCTGCAGCAGCCACAGAGATCTCCCTTGTGCAGAGGCTGAGTGCTCTGCACAGCCACTGGTAGGCTAGGAAAGGAGTAATTCCTGCCTTTTGATGAACAGAATCTAACAATTTTCACAAATTTAACAAAGGTTAAAAAAGATTTTTATTCTTATTTCTCATACCTCCTCTCCCAGGAGCAGGGGAGAGACAGAAATACCTGATTTTTGAACAAGGTGGGTAGGTGTCCATGTGGTCGTTGCAGTTATCTGCACACATTTTAGAATAAATTACCTGTGATTGTTATGTTCGTGTTAGATTGTGGTCATGTTAGATCATGTTATGGTCATGTTAGATTTTGCTGTTATAGTCATACACAAAATAAGAAGCTGAGCAAGCACCTGAGAAGGAGGAGTGGGCTGGAGCTGCTGAGTGGCGAGGCTGGGAAGTCATCCTAAAGCCAGGCAGGGAGCTGCAGGCAGTTATTTCATTGCCTTCTGGTCCTAAAAGATCCTCAACATTCACCCTCTCCTCTCCTCTCCTCTCCTCTCCTCTCCTCTCCTCTCCTCTCCTCTCCTCTCCCTCTCCCTCTCCCTCTCCCTCTCCCTCTCCCTCTCCCTCTCCCTCTCCCTCTCCCTCTCCCTCTCCCTCTCCATGAAGAATTTCCATTTAGCTAAATTGTGACCCTTTGGCATTTTTCTGAAAGATTTTCAGGTTTGGCATGATGTAAGTATTTCAGATAAAACCAGAACTTGATAAGCTTTCCTTTTTTGGTGCTGACAGTGCATCTATTTCCTGCTCTTACCAACAGGTGCCAAAGCTGGTTGCAATAGCTGCCTTCTCATGAGACAAAAAGTAAGACTAGGGTTGTATTAGTATGCAAATGCTTTTCATTTATTCATTACAGTCTTTCTGAGATTTGTGCCTCCGGAGACACTTTTTTGTTTAGGCCAGAAGAAACTCAGATACTTAAAAGATATGTAAATCCTTTATGAGGTGGATTCAAAGCACCAAATGACTTCAGAAATAGCTCACAGTCTATTGGAAGCCTGTAAGTATGGGATTATACTTTATCTATTGCAGGAAGTAAAGTAGACTTCAAAAAACCTTTATTATTTTAAAATAAATAAATTAATTAATAAAAACGGGTCTCAAAATACTTTAGTTCTAAATAAACTATTTATGATTTAGAATCTTCCAGGACTTCTGGTGTACCAGGTTAATCAAGATGGCTTTATGGGCACAGAATTGTTCACAAGCTGATAGTGACAGTTTTTCCTGTTGCTGGCAAACTACAGGGGCAATAAGAAATACTGTGAGCTTTTGTAATTATGATTAGAGCATACCTGGATATTTTTAAATAATAATAATTTTAATTCAAGGTAAAAAGAAAAACAAATCCTACAGAAGAGTATTTTTCCTTTAGCTGAAATTTATCATAAGATATGTTTAATGTATGTAGAACTCTCCCAAATTTGCAAGGTGGCCTCTCATTTTTATGAGTGAGGGAAGGCTGAGAAGCAAATTTTCTCCTTGATGTAGCTGATGGAAAAATAGAATGCTTTAAAAATGCCACTTAAGTTAGGCTGAATAAATCTCCTCTTTGAGACCACACAGGGTCTGAGCCACAGATTTGCAGTGATATCAAGCAGCACCTCGTTGCACAAGTTTTGGATTCAGTGCAGAATAGCACGTGGAGATCTGTCCCACTGCATCATCTGCCCTGTATTTCTTTGCTTTTTTGATGGGTTTTGCTGGGTTTCAGTGCTCCAATTCTTGTTTGACCTTATTGCACTTAAATTCCTTTTGATCTTGAAAGAGCCTCAGCTGCAAAGAAAACAAAATAATGTTGTTAAGACACATCTGTGTTCATAAGAAAATGGGTGTAATTACATTGCCTGAGTGATATGAAAGAAGACTTTCCAAAGTATTATAGATTGCATTAGGGGAAACAGATCCCATGGCCAATCGGCCCATACATTTTATTATGGCTTTTGGTTTTTTTTCCTTCTGAGTGCACAAGCAAGAACATGAGAAGCCAGGAAAATAGCACCATTTTTTTGATTTTCCACAGTAAGAGTGGAGCCACTCAGAAAGGCAAAGGGAGCAGCCAGGGCCACTTTGCTGCTGGGAGTAGTCCTTGAGCAGAGTGTGACATCCTGGCACTCTCCTGCCAAACCCTGCTGCTTTCACATCAACCCTGCCCTTGTTTCTTTATTGTTTCATGCTGGGAAGTGAAAATAAATGAATGAAAATAAAGGGGAAAAAAATGGATGCTGCTGCTGCTGAGACGTCTTTTTAAAGTTTGTACAAGCACAGCTGGCAGAAAATATATTTGTGTTCAGCTCAGAGTGAGAGAAATGCTGTGGATGAACTGTGTTCAAGGTCAGCTTGGATGGGGCTTTGAGCAATGTGATGCAGTGTAATGTCCCTGCCTGTGGCAGGGATTTTGGAACTGGTTGACTTTTGAAGTTCCCTTCCAACCCAAACTCTTCTGAGGTTCTGAGATGCTGTGAGTGGGGCTCGGAAGAAGAGCACAGCTCCATCCCAGGGTCTCCCAACATTTATACTTCCCACTCAGACGTTGCCTTGCCAGTTTCTTGCAGACTTTTAACAATGCTCCCACCTTTGCCCCTTTCCTAAAGAAAGTTCAGCTCTTTTTCCCTTTCCTGTCATCTTCCCTGTCTGTCGTGCTCAGCTCCCAGCAGCACAGCTCTGCCAGTGGGTTCTTCCTTGCTGAAGCCTTGTAAGAGCTGTTCTTTCCCTAAATGAAAATTCACTAAATCTGGCAAACTGCTGCAGAGTGTTTCTGTTTGTGAGCTGACATTTGCTGCTCAGAAAATGCTTCACTGTAAAATCTTCACCCAGCTGTAGATAGCATAGTCCATTATATTTTGTTTTCAAGCTCTGATCACTCTTGCAGGCCTTTGTCTGAGCAGGCTGGGGGAGGAAAAGAAAAAAATAACAAAGTTATCTTTGTTATTTATTTTTTTGCTACCAGAGAAAAATCTAACAAAGTCAAAAGAAACCCACTGAGACCATTTTAACAGCCATGTATCATTGAAGGACAGTGCATCCCTAGCTGAGTAAATAAAGGAGGAAAATATGAACCAATCACTATGGCTCCAGTTTAACACAACTTCTGCAGCATTAATGAAAATTATTTCTAGGGCCCTTTATTTGTTATGAAAAGTAATCCCATCCAAGTTTTCTCTTTTATAACACTAAGCCAAACAACAAAAAAATTGTCACAGTTAAATTGGATGGGCTTTTAGTGTTTGCTGTCTTGCTTCAAATGCTGCATGGTGTGAAAAAGTAAAACTTTGACATCACCTGCAGCAAGTTGAGATGAGCTGAGTAACTGTAAAATCATGAAGATAATCTTGCTT
The DNA here is from genome assembly GCA_039654755.1 of Calcarius lapponicus. Lineage (NCBI taxonomy): Eukaryota > Metazoa > Chordata > Aves > Passeriformes > Fringillidae > Calcarius > Calcarius lapponicus. The sequence continues at coordinate 18,650,627 of CM077470.1, read as the reverse complement.
GACATGCAAATTGTGCAGCCTAACCAGGGAAAAAGCTGGTTCGTCATTTAATCTTGGAAAATGCAATTTGGGCTGCTGTAACTGGAGCTTTCCAAGAGATAAATTTCTCAAAATGATTAATATCTCTGGCAGAAAATTATATCAGTAATATGTGTAGAGCACAAAGGAGGCTTGGAGTAATGTAATTCTGTTCAAATTTTTATTTTTTTCATAAAAGGGAAGGGTAGATTATGCCATCTAGTTAAGCCTTTACATATTCTAAAGAGAAGCAGTACATTCAAATTCTAAACTCTGCTTAAAAAGGGATAAATTGGTGCCTGCAGGTTTGCAGGCCTTCAGGGTAAGGGTTTAAATGAAAAATATGACATTTTGGAATGGGATGAAATTTTAAAATCCCAGCAAAAAGAAGATTCTGAGTTCTTAAAATTGTATTTTGCCCTGCAAAAGCTCTTGGTACTGCTGAAAGCCTAGAGGAAAATCAATGATGGTCCCTTTTTTTTTTTTTTTGAAGAACAGACTTTACTAATCTTAAACTTCAATACTGATGTAAAATCTTAGAGGAAATTGCAGAAATTACATTTTTCTAAATAACATAAGTAGTTTAAAATTTAATTCTCCTGAAACTGTAGCTCCACTTCAGCATTTATTTGGAGAGGATCTTCAGAATCCAGAGGGATGACCTGGACCTTAGGATCTTGTAGAGGGCTTTTTAAATGAACAAAAGGATTATTGCATTGGACGTGTGAGGTTGAAGGCCAGGCGTATGTGGGATACTCTCTGTTTTACCTGAGTTAATATAGTAGGAGTCCTAGTGAAATATCTGTATTGTATTTGAATATCTGTATATAGGCCTTGCCCTGATAAGCCCCCGGTTGTTCTTGATGGGCTAGTGAAGATAACTGTGATAAAAGGGGGTGGGTTGGCCAGTCAGGGAGAGCCTGGAAGGAGCCGTGACTAAGAAACAACAACATGCAGAAGGAGTCAGTGCTGTGAAGAGCTGGCCCCAGGAAACACACTGAGAAGGTATGGGACTTTGGAAATATTATTGCAACAGTATGGGACTCTAGAAATCGGATAACAACCATTGGTGACCCCGACGTGATGAGATAAGACAGCCAAGAGCTGTGGGACAGCCTAGAGCTGTGGAGGAACGTGGCTATTGAATCAAGGAGCTGTGACAGCCAGGAGCTGTGTTGGAATATGGCCTTTGAGTCAAGAAGCTGTGGGGAAACATGGCTGTCGAGTCATGGTGTATGTATTGTATAGCCAAGAGCTGTGGAAAATATATATATTTTATAATTGTTAACATCAAGTGTAAAACCTGTTGCTGTAAGTAAAAGAGCTATAAGTAAAAGAAAAGGGGGAAAATATAGTAGGAGTCCTAGTAAAATATCTGTATTGTATTTGAATATCTGTATATTGGCATTGCTTTCACTTCTTTCATGCAGACAGTGCTTCAAAGTGCTTACAATAAAAACCCACTGCTCTAATTTACTGCCTCAGGCATCCTGGAGAAACCTGGGATGATTACTGGGATGCCTGTGGTACTTCTCTGCCACCCGCCTGGTCCATCCCCTATTTCTTCGTGTTTCCCTTCAAGGAACTATGGGAACTACTCTGCAATTTCCCCCAAAATTTTCCTCAGTAAACATTAAGATTATAATGTCTTTAAAGAGCACCTAATTGCTAAATACTAAATCCAGAACAGATGCCAATATCCACATCCATTTGTTCCTTGCTAGTAGATTAAAGAATGGAGAAAGGACAGAGATGATTGTTTCTCCATTTCTGCCCATCTGATTTCCACATGGGGATTTGCAGAAATCTGCACAAGTCACAACGGCTCCAATTTTAGACCAGCAGAGCCCAATGAACCGTGTGAGACTGGAAATCTGGTTGTTATAGCTTATAAATAATTGGCTGGATTTTTCTTCTGCTGCAATTTGTCCCAGCTCTACCGAAGTTGTATCATCTTCAGCACATTAAATGAAATTATAGAGCTGTAATTCCCCTGAACCTTTGGTATAAAAACCTGTATGAACCATTAAGATTTTGGACAAAAATGATTTAACTCTGGGAAAAAAGGCATGGATCCAACTGAGGCACTGGCTGAGTACTGTGTTTGCACCTTCAGCTACAGATATCCAGGTAACAAACAGAAATAATCTGTGTGTATGTGCAGAAATAATCTGTGTGCCTCTTTCCACCTGGCTTGTGTGACCAGCCATTAGTCAATGTGTGTCAGCTTCATCTGTAAATTTTGCTCCCTTTTATGTTTGAATTTTCTGTGGAGCAGAATCTCATGCAACCTCTCAGATTGGATTGCAGAGCATGTCAGTGGAGTCATGTTGACTGGAATGACCTCTGCTTTGAAAGGGAAGGAGGTAATTGGGTTTCCAAATTCAATGCTGCATCTGACATCAATCAGTTGTCAAATTTCATTAACTCTCACACTTTGGGTTCCGGGAAGATTGACTGTACATGCCTGTATGGCTGGGAAAGCACTGAAACTCTGACAAGCCTTGATAACCAGAGCTGCTCAAGAGAATGTCTTTAATAAATGCTCTCTCACTTTCCTGTGTGACCCAGAATTCTTCAAGGAAAGGCCAGTATCCAGAGATATAAATATTCATAGGCAGAAAATTAATAAATACTTTTATATAGGCATATATGGAGAGTTATTTGTCACTCTCTAGATATATTTTTTAAATATAGATTTTATATATATATATATACACACATGTAGGTACATAAAAACAGGTCTGTATATATACATTTTTGAAGTATCCAGTCTACTCTAATTCAATCCAATCTAATCCAAGCATAATCAAGTCCCCCTGAAAGGGAAGTCTCCTATAACTTGCCAGGGGAATGGACCCACAGCACCCATTGCATTGTGGAGAAAAAACTCTGGTGTCCCTGCTCTGGAGCACAGAAAGAGTCAGAGGCAGGGATGTGCTAAACACATACTAAAAATAGTCTTGAGTTTAAAAGTGTGCTTTTACAGGTAGGAAAAGATTCACAGAGCCAGAACAAAATACCTTGGGCCAGGCATAAAAATAGTTTGGGATTTAGGAAGAACACTGATGCCAACTTCGCAATATGGATTATTACTGAAAACTGCTTCTAACACTCCAAGTAATCTGCTGTCATGGATCTGAAGATTTCTTTATTTTTTAAAAGACATTATCATAAAAAAATAGTAAAGGGTAAATACTATCAAAGAAAAAAAATTGAAAGGATGTTTTCAGGTTCCTGCTGCCTCAGTGCTGCTATCCAAAAACAGATCTGGTTTTGGAAGAGTGCTGGGCTCCAGCAGGAGATAATCACAGCTTATGCTGGGCATCTGTGGTCCTCAAAGAGCTTCTAAAGCTCTGGGTGTGGAAATCAGGTGAGCAGAAAACAGGCTTTTAAATTCCTAAACCAAAAAACTACCCAATTAAGGAACTTCAGCCCCAGTTCAGTCCTTGCATAGTTTGTTGAGAATCTAAAAACTTTAGTATATATTTGTGGACTTGGTAGGCTACAAAAATTCACACTGAAGGACATGGAGAGACCCCCAGCTTTGTATGATGTGATAAATAAGATCACTAGATATTTTTAAACACCTGACTTCCTCTATTTTTTGTTAACAGTTTATTACCATATTCTTATCTCCATAGTTAATTTAATTTGCTATTATACCACCCACAGTGCTTGCTTGTTCATTCTCTTTCATGTCCCTCTGCATCTCAGAAGAAGCTGGAGTCAGACTCTTGTCACAGTTCTGCTTCACATAAGTAGCTGGTGAGAACAGCAGAGCTGTAAATTTTGTGTGCTCCATTTGCATCACCAAAAATCCTGGAAACTCAGTTGTATACATTGTTTGCTCAGTTGTATACATGCCAGCAGCCCAGAACTCATTTTAAATTATAGTTATTTATGCTCATGTATGCCATTGTGTGCCTGTTTTTTCCCTCCTGTCATCCATTCTTCACCAAAAGTTGTGATTCTATTCTTGATTCCCTGGTTGTTACTTCTGAAGATATTTGGAAGGTTTGTGTAAGCTGGAGCACATTTGAAACAATCAATCCATTTAAGCACATGGCAAGTAGCACTTCTCCAGTAATTGCTGTTCTGCATCACCTTTCCCCTTCAGCCTCTTCAATGCCAAGATCTTCTCACAAGGGAAAAAAAAAACATAACTTGAAAAAAGTGTGTTTGTGATGAAGATATTCATTATAAATTCTGTACACATTGGTTGTTTTGCAATGATTTTGTTTTTCCACTTGTTCCTCAGGCAGTAACAGTAAATTGGGTGCCTGTGACATTTCTGCAATTCTACCTTTGAATGAGGCTCATGCCATATATTGCCTTATAAATACTGACTTGCTTTAAGTCCCATGTGTACCTCTCATGTAGAAATGAAATAGACAGTGCAGTCATTATTCAACTTAATTTGCAATATTTATTGCCCTTGGTGGATACAAATGTGTTTGTAACGCTCACAATAAATGACCTCTGGGTTTCAGAGATGCATTATCTTAGGAAAAACTTGCAAGGAGTAAATAATGTCCTTCCTTTTCTCTCTATGATTATTTCTACAGTGCCACTATTGTGTTCTGTACCTAAATTTAATTCATGCTAAGCTGAAGGACTCTTGCTCCTGCTATAGTGTGAAACAAGGGTAACATTTGTGTAAATGCAGTGAGAGGAAAAGCAACTCTATGACTTGCCCTGGTGACATTTGGAGAAAAATGCCTATAAGGACCAGCTGTAGAGTAAATGTGGAACAATCCTGGGAAGTGAAAATGCTGCCTTGTCCTTGGGATGAGGAGTTCATTATCCCTCGCAGCCAGGGGGTTTTTCTGTGCTCAGGGAAGAAAGAACTGCATAAGCATGGCCATAAAATCAGTGTCCAGTCCCTTATCATGAGCTGGAAACCACAGGAGAAGCAGAGGCAGCAGTAGAGTGGCAGCTGCACACCTGAAACAATGGGCAGCTCTCCCAGTTTTGCTGTTATTGAAAGCTGTATAATTTTCGAGCTAAAATATTTTAATATTTGAAGATCAGACCGAAAATGTCAGATGATTGGATTATGTGTAAGACTGTATTCAACATTCATAATTCATAGATTAGTACATCTCGTTCTAAGCTTCCCAATAAAAGTCAGGAGAAAGAAAACATTATTTCATTTTAAAGCTGAAAAAGGAGCGATAAATTGACTTTTCTGGGGTCCCATTGGAAGTCTGTGCTAGACAGGTGTGTTTTCTCTGAACTATCCATACCAACTTTCCCCATCTTTCTGGGGAGTAAGCCTAATTTTTGTACTTTTCTTTACCCTTTAAAACCCCTTCCTTCCAGTCAAAGGACAGATACCAGAAAGAGATAATCAGAACAAAAATGTATGTTGGAATTATGGGGACAGACTCCAGTAGGTGCAGTTCCTTTTGAATATTTTGCACTTGCTAATAAAGGCTAAAAGTTCTGTCAAACAGGTGTCCTAGTTATGTGAAATGCAAAAGAGGCTGATTTAAGAACTGACAGAGAAGCTGGATTTGAGATTTTAAGGCTATTTTAAATTAAATATTAATAACCTGGAAATCAAGAGAGGAGAGGAAGAGACTTTCTGTGTTAAACACAAAATAGGAAAAAAGGTCTATTCTTGAAAGAAAATTCTTAGGATACACTTCACAACTCCTGATCTTTTCCAACAGAAAAGAAAACCTCAGTCTCACAGAAATTCCTATTGCAGAAGGTAATTTTATTCAATTCATAAATCCTTATAACAAAGATTTTTGCTTTGCCAATTATCCAGATATTCATTTCACAGGAGATAATGAAGTATGTGGTAAATGTTTCAGCTGATCTTATTTTAACTTTTCACCATTCATGTGACAAAATGCCATACATAAAATCTTACATCAGGTTTTTTATTGGTGTAAAAAAATGATACCTCAAAACATTATGCATGCTCATGGATGAGAGTCTAAAATCAAAACCCATAAAATGTGTTACTGGAGGTTGTGTTTTTCATAAATGGCAGCTATGCTCTCCTCCCATAATGTCACTGCAAAAGCAAAGTGAGATAATAAAACCCATTTTTCTTTGGCTTATTTTCTTTATAAATGATATAAAAAGAAGTCAAACACTTATTACCTTATTGAAATACTTTTTAAGCTTTGATATTTGCAGAGAACTACAAAATGTCCTTCCTATCTAGGACTCACAGTGGCTGACTGAAATGAATCCACAGGCTTCTCTGTCTTGGACTGTTAGGCTGGATTATTTGTTTTTAATTCAACATATGAATATTGCAATTATCTGAGGAAACTATAAGGGGGTGTAATACATTATAAATTCTGTAATGCATTATATAAATTACATAATTTATATATATATAATTATTATATACATATAATATACAAAATATATAAACATAACAATATATAAAAATATAATTATATATAAATATAATTATGTATATATATGTTGTAGTTTGTATGCTGCTAGTAAGTCCAGGGTAAAGAAGCAGAACAGACTTTTGCACAATGTCCATAGATGTTTAATTCAGCCGCACGGCGTAGGTCCTCTGGCCTCCGGGAGGCCCCGTCCTCCTCCCAAGGTCCAAGTCCCTCCCCCCTGGGGCCTCCCGGCAGTCTCCACACAGTACCCAGGTGGGGCCCAATCAGGGAAAAGGGCCTGAGGGCCCAGGGGCTTAGGCACAGGAACTGGGGAAGGAGCCAGTGGGGCACAGGAGGCCTTCTAGGGCCTCCGCAACTCCCCGTTTTTTACATTATTAAGAAAGCTTTTCTGAAGGATTAACACAAAATGACAAAAACAATCAAAAGCACTTGTAAGACAACTTTTAAAATGTAAACAATTTTGAGTGTCCAGTGTCTCCAAACAGATTTCTTAGAGCTGGCAGGAGGGATATGGCGTTTTAGCATGGTTTTTCAGGAAACTGAGTCCGGAGAAGGTTTCGGCTGTGAGGTGGTGGTGTGCCTGTTGGAAACTCCAAATAGAAATCATTACTTCAAAGAGAGAAAAAAAAAGGGGTGGTTACTTTAGGGACATTTCCTTTCTTTCTCTCCTAATCATGCTCCCTCTGGTATTATGGAGGAACTCTGGGGAAAGGGATTAGTGGAGGCAGACAATGGGAGATGGGAAAGGGTGGTAGGAGTTTGTGGGAACATAAAAAGGGGGTAATAGGTCAATGGAAAGGAAAAGGGAAAAATGGGATGGGGCCAGGAAGGCCACAGGAATTGGGGAAGGGTATTAGAAGAAGTGGGACTTATCAGACTGGAAAGTTCTTTCATTATTGACATGGGCTTTCGAGTACAGGACAGCTCGCCCATGTTCTGTGCTCTTCTTGCTTTTAGGCTGTTGCTGGGGCTTGATGGTTGCTGGTTTCGGGTTCTATTTCCTTGGTAGGTGTGTGGAGGACTTCTGTATTTTGCAGGTTTGTAGTCTGGTGCATGTTTGCTACCTTGAACTGGAATTCCACCAGGTCCTGTTACGTCGGCTGCTTGGGGGCCTTTCCTTCCTTGTATTATATTAAATTCCACAATTTCTCCATCTCCTAGACTGTGGAGATATTTCCTGGGGTTATTCTTTTTTATAGCAGTCTGATGAACAAACGCATCTTCTTTGTTATCATTCCGGGTTATGAAACCGTATTTGTTTTTTACATTGAACCATTTTACTGTCCCCAAAACGTTCATGGCAAGGACTTTTTTACCTTTGCCAGGGGGTTTGTGTTGGTGTTGCTGGATGCGTTGCGGGTGCGCTGCTGCGTGAAGTTTGTCCCGCTCCCGGCGCTGGGCAGCTCCGCTGGGCGGACCCTCCCGCGGGTCTCTCTCAGCTGGCATCTGAGGCCGCCACCGATACGGGGCTCTCGGAGCAGTGGTGGAGGGCGGGGGGCAGCAGCCTCTCCGCCAGCTCTGCGGCCCCGAGCCATCCTCCGGCGGGGCTGTTCGCCTGCCCCACGACAGCGGCGCCCCGGGCCCGCCGGTCCCACTGGCCCGCCCTCAGCCCGAGGGAGCACCGGACAGCGAGCATGGGCTGGCTTGCTCTGGCTCTGCTGGGCGGCGGTGGGGCGGCGGCGGGCTCTCCGCGGGGGGGAGAGCCACAGCGCGGCTCAGAGCGGCGGCAGCCCTGTGCGAGGGGCTACGGCTCTTGCTACCCCTGCCACGTCTTGTGGTGCTATAGCAACCCAGGTGAACACGTCCGTCGGAGGGGGCGTGGGGAGCAGGGGGCGGAAGAGGAGACCCCGCGGCCTCTGCCATGCGGTCTCCGCCATCTTGGGCAGCGGGGGTCCGGACGGGAGAACTCGGGGGAGCGGTTTTCGGCTGATGTCCCTCCCCAGGACTCACAGCGCATTTTAACAGCATACCAAATAAAGAACACAATTCTGTGTTAGCTTTTGACTTTTCATGGAGTACTTGTAAAAATTCATCGGTTAAGACTAAGTTCTGCGAAATATGAGGAAAATGCTTAAATAATAACTGTAAAGAGTACTTCAAGTCCTCATCTGACGACCAAAAATTTTCTTGAGGAAAAGACTCTTTAAGGTAGAGGTAAATTTCTTGTTGTGCGTGGGTGAGTGTTGTCTCCATCTTAGCTCAGTCTCTTCCCAACACTGAAAAGTACAAGGAGGAAGGAACTAAAATCTCAAACTCACCACAATGGGGTAGGAAAATTGTCGGGGTTCTTCCTGTTGGGCGCCATCTGTTGTAGTTTGAATGCTGCTAGTAAGTCCAGGGTAAAGAAGCAGAAGAGACTTTTGCACAATGTCCATAGATGTTTAATTCAGCCGCGCGGCGTGGGTGTTCTCTCTCCGACCCCGTCCTCCTCCCAAGGTCCCAGTCCCTCCCCTGGGGCCTCCCGGCAGTCTCCAGACAGTACCCAGGTGGGGCCCAATCAGGGAAAAGGGCCTAAGGGCCCAGGAGCTTAGGCATAGGAACAGGGGAAGGAGCCAGTGGGGCATAGGAGGCCTTCTAGGGCCTCCACATATATACATTATATAATACATTATATAAATTATATACATTATATAAATTCTGTAATGCATTATAAATTCCTTGCTCCAAAGCAGTTATGCAGAATAATTTAGAAAGTAGAACAAAGCCCTATAATTCTAAAGAGCACAACCCTACCAGTTAAATTTAGACAAAAAACCCCCATTGTTTTATCAAAAAACCCCAGTGTATAAAATAGATAGGAAAATGAGTGACAAGGGTCTATAAAATCAGCTTGGAAATAGCTAAATAAATCTTCCTTCTCTGACTCTGAATTGCCATTCTGATTTTTCCAGAATATATATAAAAATTTCTCTAGCTCTGGCTCACCTAACTGCATTTTGGAGCATATTTGGTGCTGTATTTTCTATTTCTCTGCTATCACATAAAAACATAAACTTTGCTTCAACTCTCACAGGTCCTAACTGGTTTTGTCTGAGGAAATTTTATTTGGTGGGAATATAGAGATGGAACTTCCACAGCATTTATAGGACTTAAAATTTATGTGCAGTTGCTCTAGAGAAATACTCAATTTCTGCTTCACCATGGCCAAGTGTAAGAGCTCAGTGAGCTCATTGTGGAACTCAACAGAGTTCTTTGTCAAGACAGTCAAGCTCAGAGCAAAAAATCCTTGTGTTTATATAGTGTATAAGCATCATATTTCACTCATCCCTGTGGTTTTCTGGAGGGACTTTTTCCTGGTAGCCCTTTACTTTCTCACTGTTCTCCTTTCCAGCTTTTCTGACCTGATTTTCTCCCTTTTATGGTCCCATTCTTCTGATTCCTGGAGCCAAATGGGGCTGCAGAAAGACTGAGTGCTGGACTGGAACTGCATTAACAACTGTGACAAGGTTATTGCCTGGCTGTCTCTGCAAATGTCTTTTTTGATCTTTGCTAACAAACAAACTCACTTAAAGTGAGTTTAGTTCACATTTCTGGTGAGCTGAAGCAGATGCAGATTGTCCTCAGAGAGCTGTCTGAGGGACACTTGAGATGTGCATGTGCATAAGATCAAGGATTCATTTTGCTGCTTTCGGAAATGCCCCCCAAAGCCATCTCAGGACTTTTACAGATTTAAAAGTGTCAAAGGAGTTCTATGGGCACCTGGAGAAACCTGAGAAAGCTGCTTCAGGCTAGAGGGATAAACAGAAATGCCTTTTGCACTGCACTGCCTTTTGTAATGAGTTATCTATGAATAATCTCTTCTTTTGTTTTGCTGTGGGCAGGGACACCTTCCACTAGACCAGGTTGCTCCAAGCCCCACCCAACCTGGCCTTGACAACTTTCAGGGATGGGGCATCATTGTGTAAAAAGGGATTTTAGAAGCCAAATTCCTTCATTTCAGAGGCCTGACTTGGTAGTGTTTCAAACTTACCCACTGCATTTCCTGAGATGTAAGAGCACCAATGGTGTGGGGTGAATCACAGGAATTACATTTCTTACCAGCCCCCAGGTCTGAGCCTCTAATTAGACAGCTGAAATGTGGCTTCCCGTGGTTTGTCCTGCTCAGCCAAACTGCTGGGCCAGTGTGTGCTTTTTTAGAAACTTAATTTCTTTCACCAAGCCTTTAAAATGCAGAATGAACTGGATTTATAAAGCTCTCATGACTTGCAGCTCTGGGTTGAATATGTTGTGTTACATGGTTATTTATACAGCATTGAAACAGCCCTGGGCAAGATGGTAAGGCAGCACTCCTAGAGAGCCCTCATAAAGAAGAGATGTTCATCTCATCTGGCAATTGCTGAGAACAAAAGAAAAAATATAGAAATTATATTTAATGGTGCCTGGAAATGCTGTGTGCTGACAATGGAGGCATAATCCCTCTCTGATGCCTCCCTGCCTCTGTAGCATCCTCAGCAATGACCCCAGGGTGGAGCAGCCTGTGCAGCACAGTTGGGATAATGCTGCCAGAAACAGCCCTTGCATTTGCTTTTCCTTTCAGGAACAGGCAGGCTTTGTTTATCTGAGCTGCCTACTGGGACTATTTGCAGAATGTCTTAAAACTTTCAAGAGAGACCTTCCCTGCCTAAACCAACCGTAATAAAGCAATTGTTAAATTTAATTTCTGCCAAAAGAGTGAGTTACCTTTTACTTTACTACCCCAGTAAAATGGATGCTAAACAAATGTTGAAAGGTCACAGATGGAATTGAGGGAAGGTTTTTTTAATTGCTTAAAAAAATGAAAGTACTCTGCATATGTGGATGAATGCATTGATTTTTTTCCCCCCCATTTCTGCAGTGTTAGGTGTCACATTCCTGATTTCTTCAGCACTGCAGCTTTATGTTATTGTTGTAAAACTACATTCATCCATAAAACAAGTACTGACTGGGGTTTTTAGTGCAGTCTGAGGTAGGAGATGCCACAGGAAGGACATAAACCCCCACTGCCATTGGACATCTGCTGTCCCTCAGCTGCTCACCAAAGGCTTTCCCTGCTCCTGCACCAAGAGCAGACCCCTGCAGGGGTTTGGAAATTGTGCCCCCAAATGGCTCTGCCTGCTCAGACATCCTGCACAGGATCCTGCTCCCAGGGGGGCTGTGGGTGTTGCTTTAAAACCCTTCCCTTAAGAAGCAAGGCTGGAATTGCATCTCATCACTGGAGCTTGGTGTAACTGAGCTTCTTGCTGTCAGGGAAGGCAAGAGGGAATAAGTCCATCATTTATTTTGAACAGGCCAAACCTATCAGAGGGCTGCATGGGCTATGCAGATGTGCCAAACCGAGCAGGGAAGGTGAAAATAATTTTGGACCTGATTGATCTCAACAGCTGGTCAAGACACAGCAGCGATGAGGCAGTAAGAAGCAAAAAGATTTAAGATTTAATCAGCCTGAAGATGTCAGGCTTTATACCATTAAAAATGCAATATTTAGTGATTCGCTTTCAGATCTTTACTGAATTAATAACTAAACTGAGCTATAGCCTTTTTTTTTTTTGGTTGTCAACAATGGAAAAGTCAGCAACAAATACAAGATCTGCATGTGAGAGAAGGTAAAATTTAAAAGAGGACTTTGGTATATAAATTCAAGGCAGTTTTGACTGATGAGGGAAGAGTATAGGCAGGCACAGGCAGGAGGAAAAAAAGGATACTGAAAGTATGATGGATTTGTGGAGGTGCACTACAACAGAAATAGTATAAAAAAATTAGTTATGAAAAGAAACATTCACAAATGTTTTCATTATCATCTATGGATAAGTTCTGCTGACAGACAGAAAATACAAGGGGAAAAAATTACTTTCCCTGGAAGATTTGAGAGGATAAAAAGAAGAATGAGTGTGTCCTTCAAGACTGTGGATTCTTAGCTGAAGAGAGCAAATAGGAAGGTGTTTTCCTAAAATGCCCTTTGTAAAAGTTGGTTGGATTCAGATCTATGTTAATTTCTTTTAATTTGTGTGGGAAGGAGGAGGAAAGTCAATAAGGTTTCTGCTTTCTCCACAAAGACTTAGTAATCAAAGGTCATTAGACTATATATCTTACAGTAATTAATGTGAAATGAGAGCAATTAGTGATCCTTCATTAATGAGTCTGTTACATTTGATTAGTACGTTTCTATTTTTGTCAGATTCTATCCAACATGCTTTAAAACAGACTTTTTTTTTTTCTTTTTTAATCTACAATCTTCACAAAATTCCAGCTGGGAAAGGTTTGGAAATAGGAATTACAGCTGATCAAGTTTTTCTTTTAAAGTGAAGTGTCCTGACTGACACTGCTGAAGCAGATGTCTGCTGATTTTTTTGATTTTGAGGTTCTAGGGTTCAACATTCTAGGGTTCAAAGGCAATCAGGTACTCACACATCAACAAATCAATTGTGTGTTCAAATTCTATTTGTGCCTTTCATATTTTTACTTTTCCAGCTAAATACATGCTGGGAAAGGAAAGACATTAGAAATCCCCACTCAAGGGGAAGCCGAGTTGCTCTTTGGAAAGATTTCATGCAATGTTTGCAAAGGACATTGAACTCCTCAGATGATAAATAAAATACAAGTGCAAATTAAAATTATCACAATTCCAAGCTACTTAGTACAAACACCCAGGTGAAAGAAATTACTCATTAACTGACTGTTTTAATGGCTTTGCTGAATCTGGATATTCAGTTGCTTTTTCCATTATTAGCAGCCAAATTGGAGTGGGATCTCTAATGTGAGATTTGACCCTTTTGTCTCAGGTGACGTGAAAGGTCTTTTTCAAAAATCACAAAAGCTATACTTGCACATTCATTAGTGATAATGATTTACCAAACAAAGAGCTAATTTTTTCCATCATCACTTTGTTTGTATAGTCCAGACTGTGAAATTCTGCTGTTAGCTCTCTATCCCTGAGTGCAAGGCAGATCTGGACTCTGCAGAGAAAAATATTTAAGGGAAACTCCAATTTCATTCAAATTTTACTGGCAATTAAGAAACAGCCTCTATGTGAGGATTGGTGAGTTTCCCAGTGTTTTTAATCCTGATCACTTATGGCAAAAATGTGTGCATGAAAACTTTATTTCTATCAATGCTGTGATATACCAAGAGTGCAACCAAAGGGTAACCCAAGAGAACATTGACATGTTTAAACTTCACTGCTCAATGAAATGCAACAGTCACTTTGTTTTCCCTCAGTCAATTAAGCTTAAGTACATACTTAATTGTTTTCTTAACTCAGGGATCAAATAGCCTCAGTTCTTAATGGTGAACTGAGAAATTCCACCCTGTAATTTCTGCAACAGCAAAAGTTTTGTGTTTATGAACAAAAGATCAATGATTAGGAGAAAATCCTTGGAGAAAACCATCCCTTTTATTGATCCAAGATTAGTGTCAGCTGTTAAAATACAGAAATTTGAACTCAGTAAAGCATTACAGATTTGGAATTGCCAAGGCAAGGCAAGATGTCTGCTGTAATTCACTGCTGACAGGGATGCTGCTCCAACCAAAGATAATGTACCAACAAATCCTCCAGGAAATATTCCAGGGAAGTCCTTATTTATTCTGCAGTAAGATTCACTCCAAAGAGTGAATTCTTCCTTTATTCATGGTGTGGTATTTGCTTACTTATTTTCTGATTATTGTTAGTAATGATATTTGTGGTAGCACAACTTGCCGTTCGGGAGTGTTTCTTTCTGGAACAATAAATTTTCAGCCCACAAAATTATAGACAGCAGATTTTGCAATAGCAAACTTTATGACATAAGATGAGTTGTTTTCCTGGGGAAAAAAAAATTTAAGTCTCTTTCTTTCACAATTCCCTTGGTAACACAACAACCACAAAATATTTCGAGAACATCTCTCATGACTGAGAGGTTTTGCTGATGCTTGAGCACCCCATGATCTCAGATATTTCTTTTTCCTCCAGTTTTTCTCAGCTTCCTTAAGCAGCCCCAGCCCATGCAGTCACAAATGAACAGGTAGAGTCAGATCTATGACATGAAAATTAATTTTTGCTTGTTAAAATAAGAAACATTTCTACAGAACTATCCATTTGTCTGAGGATTTACCTTTTCCTTTATGCATTCATTGCAAAAAGATGTTTCACTGTTTCCGTAGTGATTTATTTCCCTGAATCTTCTCTGATTAAACACTGTAAGATTTATTTCTTCAATGTTATATTCCACATAGAATTTTAATTGTAGAACAGTGGGGAAAGAGCTGGAGCAGAATAAAAACATATTGGTGTAATTCAATTTTTATACCCATTCAGAGATTTTTACCTTTGGGAGATAACTGTGTTTGGGAATGGTGAGGGGAATACAACTTATAAATTCTACTTGAATGATCAGTAATAAAAATAAATGATCTTATTAAAAAAATTACATTAAGCAGTGAAATGTTGAATGACTGTTTTAGCTCAACAATAGGTGCCATGAGGCACATATATAACAGAGTAGTGACAGAGCAGCAAAAAACTTATTTTAGTCAAAGAACACTCTCCATTATTATCTCTGGAAAATATGGTGCTTTTTGGCATACTTTTGGATTCATCTCCTTTTAAATGGAGCTTTGAAATCAATACATGTTACTAACAGAGGTCATTTCTAACTGCACAGCTGTAAAAATGTGAAGAATTTAGAGGGCATTGTCATCAGGATTTGCCAGTCTTGAGTTATTCACAGCACAAATTTTTTGGCTAAAAAAGTATTTAAGTATTTCTTACTACTTCAACATAAAATTGTGATGAAAGCCTTCCATGCTGGGTGAGGTTCCTCTCTAATGGGCAGTGTATCACACAGGTAAAGCACTGAAGTGACACATTTTGGAATGATGTGCAGAGAGCTGCAACTCTCATGGCTTCTTACCTTCCTTCAAGCTGGCCACTCCAGCACACTGATTTTTTTGCTGGGTGAAGCTCCCTATAAACAATCCTTGGTATTTTTATTGCTGCAGCATTTGGAGTGCTCAGGCATGCCCTGGGTCCCTGGGCTGGTTGGTGCTGCTCAGAGCAGAGCAGAGAGTGGCACCACAACATTAAAAAAGTGCTATGCTATCAATCAGCCTGCCAGCTCTGCCCCACAGCAGCCCAAAGGTTAACTCCTTGGATTCTCAGCAAAAAAGAACTGCTGGGGCAAGCTGTGCTGCTGAAGGCATTAGCTGGATGCTCCAAGAGGATGCAGCAAGGCTCTCATTGCAGGAGGCTGCAAATTTTCATGCAGTCACATTTTTTAACAGAAGGGAATAACTGGATTCTAAATTTTTCTCCTTTCCTTTCCTTTCCTTTCCCTTTCCTTTCTTTCCTTTCCTTTCCTTTCCTTTCCTTCCTTTCCTTTCCTTTCCTTTCCTTTCCTTTCCTTTCCTTGCCTTTCCTTGCCTTCCTTGCCTTGCCTTGCCTTGCCTTGCCTTGCCTTGCCTTGCCTTGCCTTGCCTTGCCTTGCCTTGCCTTGCCTTGCCTTGCCTTCCCTTCCCTTCCCTTCCCTTCCCTTCCCTTCCCTTCCCTTCCCTTCCCTTCCCTTCCCCTCCCCTCCCCTTCCCTTCCCTTCCCTTCCCTTCCCTTCCCTTCCTCCCTCCCTTCCCTTCCCTTCCCTTCCCTTCCCTTCCCTTCCCTTCCCTTCCCTTCCCTTCCCTTCCCTTCCCTTCCCTTCCCTTCCCTTCTCCCTTCCCTTCCCTTCCCTTCCCTTCCCTTCCCTTTCCCTTCCCTTCCCTTCCCTTCCTTCCCTTCCCCTTCCCTTCCCTTCCCTTTCTCTTAAAATGATTCATCTCAGGATCTGCTTTCCTTTCTATTTAAACTTTTTCATCTGTTAATGACAGAAAAAATAATTATTATTTATGTTAAGAGGCACTGTGTGGTTCTGCTACATACTTTGGAAATGAGCAGTACTGTGAATGTGATTTTAATAGCTCGGGTGCCAAGTGGCTTTGATAGAACCAGTAGACCCCTGAACACTAAACATGGGGATCTTTACTTTCGTTTTTTACTTTTTTTTTTTTCCCCCCTAGGTTTCTATCTGTAGAAGAAAAAAGGCAATTTTAAATTTATAATTTCAAGGGTTTTTTTTTCCCCCATATCTTTTATCCATATTGCAATTTTCAAATTCCTCATCTGAGTTAAAGACGTGGATCAAGATCTAGTCTCCGTTCCAAGCATTAGCACTTGTTCCTGCACTTTAATCTTGGTGTTTTGGTATTTTACCAGTGACTTCATGGGTCTCATGTTTCCATCCAGAATTAATAAGCAAATATTTCATACAGTGTTGTCAGTGGGTAATATAATATTGTACAAGATGAAATTAAATCAAAAATAGACAAAGACTATTACTGGCTAGTATCTTAGGAGATTTTGCATATGCCACACAGGCTGGGAGATATCTGAACATTATTTTAGGGAAAAGATGAAAAATGTTTCACAGCATGTCTGTCTGTACCTGAACATGAATGATTAATGTACCTTTTGGTCCAGCTTCAGCTGAGCTTTTTATAGATAACAGCCAAGAAACAACCTCTGATCTCATATGTCATATCTATCAATAGATCAAGAGACAGCTCTATATATACATATATAAATATATAAAGAGATATATTTGCCTTTATCATATGTCATGTCCTGCATTATAAATCAATGCTTGGCAAAAAAAAAGAATGTATAGAGATGCCAGATTTGTAATGTATGTCTTTTAGCATTTATTAATTGTTATTTTCATTTTTGACTGAGAATCACTTGATATATGCTATCATTTTCCCAAGCTTGCCTCTGTATTGAAAAACTGTCAATGCTCCCTGAGAGGTATTATAGAAAGAATGTCAACTCCTCATTAATCTGTGTAAAGCAGGCCCTTATTAAGGGGTTGATTTTAAAAAATATTTTTTCTTTCTAATATAAAGCCAAAACAAATTTTAAAAAAATTGAAGTTGACTAGAAATTTGAAATGAGGTAAAAAAGGGGGGAAAAGGGTGATTAATTCTTGCTAAACAGCAAGGGACTTCTCCCAGTGTCTTAATTGAACATCAAAGACCTTGCTTCTGGAAGGAGGGAAGAGTAAAACCAAACAGTCAAACTTAAAATTCATGTATTAAGGAATCTAAGTTGCTACTTTAATCATCCTTTCTGGAAATTCGAAAGGAATTCTGTATTTATTTCTCCATAGAGTTACTGTCAGAGGATACCCAAGTCTGTCTTCCCTTTTCCTTATGCTATAATTTGAATAAATGAACCTCATTATCTCAACAAAATAATTCTGCTTCATTGTCATGCACTTTTGTCATTGCTTTTAATGCCTAGGTTATATTTCCAGAGGAAAAAACCCACCTGTTTTTGAGAAGCTTTCAGAGAATTTGAAGTCAAGAATATTGAAGTCAGATTGAAAGAATGTGTTGGTGAGTGACACATCTGAATGCTGTTTAGAGCTGCCCCAAATCCTTGCAACAATTTCAGATCCTGTCTCATGTTGGTATGGAAAAACACTAAGTCAAAACTATTGTAAATATGTAATCTGAGTAATTCATTGTGTCAGCCTGAAACATTGCCTGACTGTCACATCCATCGTGAAGCTGCTGCTTTTGTGGAATACTCATGTTTCCATCACAGTAATCCACCCCAAACCAGTAACAAAAGACAAGTAAATATGGAAATTACAGTGCCTGAGGGAAACCTGCCACTCTCAGTACACTGAGAGCCAGCTCAGGCCACAGGAATTTGATTTTGTTGCTCAACTTCAGAAAGGCCACTGAGCTTCAGAAAGGCACTGGGCTCAGCCACATGGCAGGAGAATTGGATTATCTGCATCTAAGAAGGTCCAGGACCAGTTGTGTGGCTCATGTTGCAAAGATGAAAGAACTGCCTGCACTGTTGAGTACTGAAAACAGCCCTGACCCATCTGATTGCTCCAAGGCTGCTGGGGTCTTTGGGACACTGAAAATTGATCTGATTCCTGCTGATATCATTCATGTTCACTGTACCTACAGTCTCAAAATGGGAATTAATCATTTCTCTCATAAATGTGTGTCAGACATTGGAATAAACCTGGTGTGAGGTGAGGCAGCTGACAGCTTGAGGAGAGCATCCCAAGCAGGGCTGTGGATACACTCAGCTTAAACTGCTGGGAGATTTTAATCAGAGGCACCTGAATTTAATTCTTGAAAAAAATGCTATTAAATTTATTCCCCACCTCCACTGATGGTTTAAGAAGAAAACAAGGCATGAATTACTGGTATTTTCTCTAGGGCTTTTTGTCAGATCTGAGCTGGGCTCTGCCTATCTTGCTGCCTGTCTGCCTGTCTGTTTATTCATCTGTCTCTCTCTATATCAGTTCTTTGGCCCCTTTCATAAAGCAACAAGGCTGGCATTTCTTGGACACCTTTGGACAAATGCAAGCAATAATTCAGGAGCAATAATTCATTACTTCATTTCTCAGGTAAGAGGTTGCTCCCAGAGATGATTATATGAGGCAAAACCCAGCCACAAGCAACATGTGAAGTAAACAGACTTTTACACAGAAGAGACTGTCTCATCCTCATTGTAAGCCTTGAATTTGAAATGTAAATCCACTGGGATTATATAATTTCATAGCTGAGAAATTAATGTGCCACATTTCATTAGGGCCTCCTGGCTGCTGCACTGCAGAATGTTTTCTCCTCTTTATTCTATCTGTGACTTGCAGTTGGAAATCCAAAATGGACCAGTCTGGGATTCTGCTTCAGCTCCGTCTCATCTGACAAACTGTTTAATAAATGCCCTGAAGAAGGATGTGCAGCCTGCTTCTGAATAGCCTTTCACCAGATGCCAACAAAGCTGTATCCATCTGCCTGATTAGAAGAGATTGCAATGATTTTCTTGTCATGCAGCTTCCCCTTTACTGAGCTGAACAAGGCTGCTTGACATGTTGTTGAATTGTTCTTATGTCAGTAGCCAATAGATGTTGAATTTCCTGGCCTTGAATACCACAAATTGTAAACACTGCATGATGTCAGTGGATTTTGCATGATGTCAGTGGATTTCAAAAATTATATAGAGTGAACCATCATTCTTGTTGGCTATAAAGAGAAATAAAGATTCTCTATTATATATAATATATTTTTAAAGATTACCCATCGTAATTTATCCAGGTTTTCATAATGCTTTCTATCATAAAATATGCACATTAAGGACCCTGTAAGTGCTTTTGGTCAGTCTGTCATTTCAGAAAAGCATTTCCTGAGTTTGTGCCAACTGACTTCACTGCAGCCACACTGAAATATTCAAGTATCTTCACTGGAAACATTTTCTCTGGCATTTTATCATTGATTCTGTTTTGATGTGTCAGCTTCAATATGGTGAAACTTCAGCATTTAGACACCAAGGCTCTACATCACTCATGTCAGCATTTCTGACAATCACGGGGCTTCTCCCAGGCTTGTGAAGCTATAATAATGTTTGGCAATATACTTCAGGCTCAGAACAGAACAGAAGATACTGTTTTTAAAACAATTCCCTATCACAAAGTTGACTTCTCTGAAAAAATCCCCTGGCATTGGTTTCCATCTGGCAACAACCCACTAATGAAAGATGAACATGTGTTATCCACCTCTATTTAAAATAAAACTCTCTCTTTTGGCTTGTAATATGGGTAATTTTATTATCTCTATAATCCATTATATGGAAACAGTTTTCCAACATAACTGTTCCCAAAGTGTTACCTTTCCAAGGACTAATATTACTTTCTTTTTTTTCCTTTATATTTTCTTTTTTTGAATTAATATCACTTTGGTTGAGTTCAGAAGTCGAAAAAACACAACTAATTAAGCCTTATCCCATCTCCCTGGATCATTTATTTCTGCCAGACACCCAGGGATCTTTTCCAAATCCATGTCTTCTTCATTTTGGATGATGCTTCTTGTTATGTTGTCATCAGGCTACAGAATCTTGTCTGAAAAAAGATATGATAAAATAAAGATATTCTAGTGATCTGGAATGAGGAGAGAAGGCATATTTGATTTGCCTGATTATGAATCAAAGCAATTGCTCCTGCCTCCCTAACACCTGGAGGGAGCTAATAAGGGCTTTTTTTTTCCTTTTCCCTTTCCTTTCCTTTCCTTTCCTTTTCCTTTCCTTTCCTTTCCTTTCCTTTTCCTTTACTTTCCTTTCCTTTCCTTTCCTTCCTTTCCTTTCCTTTCCTTTCCTTTCCTTTCCTTTCCTTTCCTTTCCTTTCCTTTTCCTTTCCTTTTCCTTTCCTTTTCCTTTCCTTTCCATTCCTTTCCTTTCCTTTCCTTTCCTTCCTTTCCTTTCCTTTCCTTTCCTTTCCTTTCCTTTTCCTTTCCTTTCCTTCCTTTCCTTCCTTCCTTTCCTTTCCTTTCCTTTCCTTTCCTTTCCTTTCCTTTCCTTTCCTTCCTTCCCTTCCTTTCCTTTCCTTTCCTTTCCTTTCCTTTCCTTTCCTTTCCTTTCCTTTCCTTTCCTTTCCTTTCCTTTCCTTCTTCCATCCTTTCCTTTCCTTTCCTTCTTTTTTCTCTTTTCTTCTCCTTTCTTTTGTTTTTTCTCTCTCTCTTCTCTCTTCTCTTCATTTTCTCTTTCTGCCTTTCTCCTTTTCTCCATTGTTTTCTCTGCACTAACTTCTCCACTGGGAAGATGTTATTTTTACTTGACATACTCTTTAAAAATATTCCCTAAGGACTCCTAGCTAAAATTGTCTGGTAGTTTAGACAGCTTTTTCCTGTTGTGATATTTAACCATCGTACTTGCCTAACCTGGTGGGAAAACTGTTATTTTTCAGCTTATTGGACAAGCTTTTGGGTTGGTCTTCTTTTGCCCTTTTTCATTCTTTCTTTTTGTTTCTTTTTTTTCCTATAGAGCCATGCTGCAGTCTTCATAAAAGTTACAGATTAATCCTTCCCAGTTCAGCCAAATTTCATTATAGGGCTTTTATTTAGCTTTTAGTAACTTTTGTTTATAAAAAAGTGGTCTGCTCTGAAAATTTCCCAGACATTTTAAAGCACATTCTGAGAAAAATGCTGAAATGCTTCTCCATTTTTAATAAGTCTAAATTTAAATTGTGCAATTGCAATTCTGCTTTTAAAAAGGGTGTCATTTTTGCACTGAAAGTGAATAATATAATTGAAAATGAAGAAATTATGGAATAAGACTGGACATTATCTGTTACAGGAAGGACAGGCAAGCCATTTATCAGTTTGAATTGGTTTGCAATGCCAACCTACTAAACTTTCTGTCCCTCTTCAAAGCTCTCACCCTGAGACGTCACAACCTGTCAGTGGTTGCTGGACAGCAGCACTTTGAACTTCTGATTTCATGGTAAACTGAACTCCCTGCCCCAGAAATTTAATTTGATTTTATTATTTCTTTCTAAATCCAGAATAGGCTGGGGAATGTGCCTGAACTGGTGTTTGTAGATTTAGTGATTTGCTTTATGTTTGACCAAAGCTTCCAGGTGTAAAATAAATGTTCTTCAACTTGCAGACCCTAAGACAAGTGCTAAAGGTGATGAGTGAATGTTGATTATTTTCTAGAGGAGTGAATGTAGTGTTTGATTTGTGTGCAGGATTCAAAAGTTTGGTTATCTACGAGAGTCTTGTCCCAGAATTTTAAAAAATAGGCCACTTAAGAAATATAAACAGCAAACTTCCACAGCATACCTATTTTTTAGCCTGGTGTTTTCACAGGGCAAGTGGCAAAGTCCCCTTTTAAAAGCACAGGTGCAGCTCTTGTATTTTATCCCCTCTCTTTCCCCAAAACATGGCCCTTTCCATCAAGGGGAGAATTTGCTGAAAGTTGGGCAAGTTGAGTCAAAAGCCTGAAGATTTGCCCAAGAATCAGAGAGCCCTGAGGCAGATTGACACTATTCACACTGAGTCAGACAAGCAGGGACAGAGGGGTACAGGACTGAAATTCTGCTGAGTGCAACAGGAGCACGACCAAGTATCTCTGTTCTAAACAAGGTTCTGACTGTGTGTGAACCTGTGGATGGGTTTGTAAAGTCTGAATTTTCTTATAAAAATAAAGAAAAAATCTCCACTTCCCATAGAGTTGTTAGAAATTCTAAAAAAAACACATTTAAAATCTGTGAAAAAACCCCAGTTTCATTGTGTTCTATTTCTTGAGATAATGCAATGTAATAGCCCTAAAAGTGCAGGTTTCATTTTGATAGATCTTTCTTAAAATGTGCCCATCACCCTAAGTAGCAATATTTGCATTAAATGATGCATAGTTAGGACTGTTATGTTCGACAGGATATCATGAGACATTGTACCAGAAGGTAAAATACAGTAAAATAATATTGGTTCTTGCTTTAACAAAATCAATTTAAGCAGAACTTGTAGAAACATAAACTGCCAACATCGTATTTATCCAATGCACTTCCATTAGCAACCAAAATATAGAAATATTTGACATGGAACAATACAATTTCTGTGGGAAAAAACTTATCCCATTGGATAAAAGCAAAATGATATCAGATTATATATTGCAACTCCTGTTGTCAGTCTTGCTATGTGACATTAGAAATGGATGGTGAATAAAGTGCAAGACTACAATCTAGGAGACTGGGACTAAAAAGCTAATACAAAAAAAAAAGGATAAAAATGAAAAAGTATTTTTCTTTGGGTAGCATTTTTTTAATGGAAATATTCTTTTGACAGAAGTTATTCCACCAACTGAGCAAGAAAAAGGATACGAATGTCCATAGTCTGGCCATGTCTATTGAATTGTTTGGACTTTCAGGGTTGCATTTTCAAGTTAGATAAAGTAGAAATAAATAAATTTTTCATAATGTTATCTACTTTCTCTTTCATACTTAGACTCCAGCCCCTCTTTCCATCACAATGGATGGATACCACACCTTTACTCCCATGAGAAGGAGCCTTGATTTTCCTGTGGTAGGCAAGTCAGCTTTTATTTCTGAGCAGAGAAATGAAGACTGTCTTGGAATTACTGGAACAGCTGAAAGTAGGAGATCAGAAATGGCCCAGCAGAGCCAGCAGTGCCCAGGAAATGCAGACAAGCTTCTTGGAACTGCAGCAGTAAATGGACTACTCCAATTTCTATTGTCAAAGTTTGCTAGTCTTCACTTATGCTGAGCAGCGCCACTTTCTGTGAACAGTCATGCTGAATTTAAACAGAAACTTCTGCAGAATAATAGGACAGGAAAAGTGACAGGAAATTTAATAGAGAATTGTGACTCCCATATAGTAAAGCAGAATGCATTAGACCTGGAAATATCTCTACAGTGCCCAAGATGTGTAAAGGCACCTCAGGAAGTGCTTACAATGGTGATTAAAAACTCACCACATACAGCTCCAAACAGGGTAGAAAAGGTGGGTTTGTGAGGTTTTTACAGTTTGGGCGAGACAAAAACCCATGAGAGCTGCTTTAGCTGTTGGAGAGTCTGACAGACATCAGGGAGCCTGGGTGAGGGATGGCTCCTGGGAGTCCTCTCACCCAGAGAAGGAATTACTGTTAGCTCTTAGATCTGCAATATTTAACTTGTATTTCTGCCTGGAGAACAAAAGAGTCAGGCAGACTCCTGGAAGAACCTTTAATGGAGAAAGGAAACGGAGTGATTTTCAAAACCCCAGCTTAATTTGTGGAGGTGGAAGGCAAAACAAAGACACAAACCTTGCCCTGTTACTCCAGACTTTTAGCTAAGCAAGATTTGGACCTACCGCTGCTAGGGAGGAATAAATAAAGCCACCCATGAGATTAGCCTCTGAGACACTTTTGTGACCTTACCTGATCTTTCCTGAAAAGCAGCAAATCCTCCACTCCTGAACAAGTTTCTTTTCCATAGCAGAACAGATGGAAATATCACCTCTATCTCTACTGTTTAAGGAAGGGTTTTGTCTCCATTTTCCAGTGATATGATAATGCTTCAACATCTTTTCTCTTAAAGCCTAATTATTAGGAAAACTATTTAGTAGTTGACATTTTTAGTAATTGACAAGTTCATTATTTGAATTTTTCCATGGCAAAGGAAATTTTCCTAAGCTATTTTGCTCCTACATTTGTATGAGCAAAAGCCAACTGGGCAATAGTGAAGATTTTCCCAAATGTCATTCAAAACACCTTCAGAAAGTGAGAGAATGGAACAAAAGGAAAATAAATATGTGGAAAGTGGACTGATGAGAAGTAGAAAAATTGCCATTAGCTCTGGATTTCATTTCTCTGTTAATAACATATCTCAAGATATTGAGCTGGCCCAGATGCCATGGTTTTAAGGTAGCCCAGAAGATTTGATGTGCAGTTCTTCTATACAGCCAAAGCACCCTGTACAACACCTCTCCAGTTTCTCTAGGTGTGTAGTACGCCCAAAAATTCTGAGAAGCTATCAAGACAACAGTGGGGTGAAGGAGCAGAGTCCTTCTGGCTATTGAGATTCAGAGCAAGAAGTAAAAGCATTAGCTCAGAGGGACTAAAAATATACATGTATATAGATCCTTATAATTGCAGCTATGAGAGAAAGAACAAAATATGTATGGGTCCCAAGGCTGTAATTTTTAAAAATTAATATCTTCTTGGAAAGGTATCTTGGAAAGCTGCTTTGGCCCTCTGAAGGGCTGTGCTGTGCTTAATGCTAAATAACACTGGAATGACCTGCAGCAGGTAAAATCGATTTTCTGGCTTCCTTTTGCCACTGCCCTCCCCTCCTCCTTCAGAGTCAAATGCCATTACCTTGCAGAGGAAAGAAGGGAAGGATTTCAGTTTTTGCTGTTTGTGAGCCTCACTGTAACCCAGCACAGAGCACTGATTCCCTGTACTGGAGAAGAGCAGGAAACTGCAGCCAAGGAGCTGATTTTAGGACCTTTCCTTGCTTCCAGTGACCATGGAATTTTGTATTTCCCATCTCTTAGTCCTTTTAAATGCTCTCCTCCCCCTCACTCCGTGGGTCTGTGCAGCCCCCAGGAACTGGCTGTCACCAAGGTGTGGAACCATTTTGCTAAACATACAGGGAGATTGGTGAAAGCAATATGCAGGGGCCTGACAAATGAACAAAACAGCCAGCATGGCATGCAGAAACAGAACTTTTCCTTTGTGAATGTTAGAAATTATCTTTTTAACAGGCCTGGCTGGCAGGAGCGGTGGGCATGAGCAATTCAGATGAGGATTTGAGTTCTAAGAAGAGAGAGTATCTTTAACTTTCATCAGTCTCCTGACTGCACTGAGGATTTTTCCTTATGCATAGAAAAGGCAACGTCATTTATCCTTGGCTGAGAACCACTGATACATTTTAACAATGGAATTAGCTATTCACTGCATTACAATGCCTAGCTTGCTGTAATTTGACATTAATATGCTTCTACCTGAACAGTGCAAAATGTGAATTAAATTGCCACAGGGAAAAATGATGAACCTATTCTTTGATTTAATCTACAAGCAGACAGTTATGGTCTCTTTCCTCATAATAATGTTCACCCCTCCCTACCCAAAAATTTTACTTTAACTTGTCTAAGTTTTTTTTTGAATGCATGAAAAAGGGCAGTAAGCAATGTGACCTTCCTTTTATCACTTTTTAATTGATCAAATATAAATATTTTATTAACCAATATAATTATGTATTATATATAATTATATATATAATTATATATAATACATAATATATACTTTTATATTTAATTATATAATTATATTTAAAATTATTGATATATTTATATATAATTTTATAAAATTATATATATATAATTATATTTAAATATATATTTAATTAATTCTTTATATAGAATTATTAAGGTTGGGAAAACCACCAAGATCATTGAGTCCAGCAATTCATCTAGCATTGCCAAAACTATGTCTATAAGCACCACAGCTTCTGTTTCTTGAACACTTCCAGAGATGGTGATTCCACCGCTTCTCTTCAGCAAAATATTAAATTTATAATCATGATAAAACATAATTTCATAATTTGGAATGAAAATTGGAAACAATATTTACAACTGTTTTTAATCAAGTCTTTCCTCCCTGTCCCCATTCCCCCAATGGGAGGGTTAAGACAACATTAGGGATTCAGCTGAGGCTCACAAAAAAACCCCTGCAAAACCCAACAATATGGAGATCATGCTGAAAGGTGATTTTTAAACATTTTCCCTAGTCCAGAGCACATCTCTGGCATATGTCTAACGTGGTACCTCTATAGGGGAGTGCTTCCAAGAATACACATCCTTCTGCCACAGGCTGACACAGCACAGATAAACTTTGCTCCCTCTCCCAGCTGATCTCTGTCCCTGTGGAAGGCACCAGTCAAAGGCATTTAAAAGGGAAAACATTCTTATATCTGTGGCTCCACCAGCTGTCTGCCTCTTCTCTGAAACCAAGGAAAGAGAATATTTCATGGCAAACTGTAAAATGCAAATGTCCAAAATACATAAATATGTTCTTTGAATAAGGCAACATATATTGATGATGTTTTATGCATAATGTTTTTCCTCTCTCTCAAACTGTTATTTGTTAGACATTTGTAAAGATCTGAGGCATTAGACTCCTTTTATGTGATATTTTTATGTGCATTGCTAAGTGGTCTGGCTGGAAAACAAGATTATGTGATCTGTGTTGCATTTTTGGTACTATACTTCCTGACATAAATTCAGCTTATTTGTGATAGCAGCAGAAGTTTTCAGGAACACATCTGGAGATAGAAAATATCCAACCTTTCCCTATCAGCAGGCATCAAACCTTTCCCCTCCCATACCTGAGAGGGCTCCTGTGCTCATTGAAAACAGATTGGGTTACAGGTGCTCTTCACAAACATTTCAACTCTATAAATTATTTCTTCTTGCTTCAAATTCTGCTTAACAGGACATATATTGTGTTCACCCCCCTCCTCCTAGTTTTCTGTCCTGCAGAGAGGAAAACATTTTACTGGTGATGGACAAAATCACATATTAATAAATCCCCCTATACATTTTCTTTATTATTATTTCTTGCTTTTTATCTGCCTCTTTTGGAATGCAGCTCAGAGTGGGCATGGTAAATAAGTCCCTTTTATCAGTGAACATTTCCCCATATTAAATCTCTCATTCATTGTGGAATCTACAGGCAGCTTAAAATATGCCTCATGTCTGTGCTGTCAGAGCCTGGAGACACATTGCAGGGCTGGGAAGAGATTGACTCTCTGATAGCAATCTGTCTGTGATAATGGCATGGAAGGAGTGTCAGTCATGCTCCCCACATCTGCTGCAGCTAGGGAGGAAGACAGCCTCATCATTTTTATGAGTGTATTGGGCAGAACCCCAGCTGATAAGCAAAACTGATGATGCCGCTCTCTTTCTCTCAATATATATTCATAATATATTATTCTAAACATCCTGTTCTCTAAAACCCTTGCAGACAATTCTGTGTTTGTTAATATTTTCTCAGACAAGCATGGAGAGACCTCACTTTCCATTTCAGCTGAACCAAACCACACCACACTCTGCAATGTTCCATCTCCACTGTGGCCCTCTCTATGCCTTGGTGTATTTCCTTACCTAGAATTTAAATGCCCTTCCAAAAACAACTCCTTCTCTGATTTTCTCTCCAGATGTGTGTTCTTGGCCATTCAGCCAAGTACAGGAGAAAAAGGCAAGAACCTCTCTCTTTTGGTCACTTGCTCTAAATTAGTTTTAAACCTTCCTGTAGCAGATTGCATTAATTAATTATGCAAATAATTGCATAATACACAATTATTTTTCTCTGTATCTATTAATTGAATTTTTAAAAATCTGCCAGCAAATGCCTAACCGCAGTAAATTAAATGATTTAAACAGAGGTTTGATCACATATTGGATCTGAAGGGTGATTACCTTGGTGGTGGTCCCTCACACCTTAAAATTACCTTGCTAAATCCTTGTCAATTACCTTGAACATGAATTTTTCAACTTCATTTTCATTGCTAATGGAATATGGCAAGCTTTACTTTCTATGAGGTCCTCCTGTGGATCTGGATTCAGAATCCAGTTTGGATTCCAGTGCACAGATTGATTAAAAGCCATTTAATAGGTCTCAAAACAATTCTGAGCCACAACATTCTAGCAATTTCACATTCACAATACTGATTTTTATGACATATTTTTTATCAAGACTCTCAGTAGGAGATCTTTAACCCTTTTTTAATAGCATTCAGGTTTAAATTTGGCTTTGTCATGAACTACAGGTTTCACAAATTCACTAGGATGCTTTAAGGACCATAAGTGTCAGCTCTGTGAATCCATTCTTTTAACTGGAGCATCTCTTTCGCTAAATTAATGAATTAATTTTATTAATTTGCTAATTTTTTTTTAGTGATAAAAACAGTCCAAGAAAATATAGGATTAGACATAGTCACTGTTACATAGGAATAAATGGTAATCTGCCCTAAAATTTTTCAGTTGTAACTACATACAAGATTTGAAATTCCTTTGTATCATTTTCCAAGGCTTTTCAGGATATAAATCTAGACTGAAGTATCATGAAATATTTCAAATACAAAGTAAAAAATAGGCTGTATTTGTTTAAGACAGGTTGAAATAGAAATGGAAATTGAATAAACCGTGGCTTATAAATGATGAAAAGATGATTGCACATGTCTACTTCTGTACAGTTGGTGTTGAGTTGAAAAAGGCAGTTAGGCACACATGGTTTAATCAGAACTTCCTCTCCTGCTTGGAAGAGTTAGCCAGCACAATCAACTCAGACACCCAGAATGAGATATATAATGCAAGCAGCTACTCCAATACATTTTAAACAGCTGCCTGGGGAAAACGTGTTTATTTCTTCAGATAATTTCAAACAAAGATCTGAGTTGCAAAATCTCCTCTTTTTCCTTTGCTTTATGATCATGAGTTTCTCATGACCTACTGTCTAAAAGTTATTCCTTCTTGAAGGACTTCCTGATGGAGTCACTGTTAAAATCCTACAAACTCTCACAAATGTATAAAATTATGGACTGGCTCTTTCAGAAATGTCCATGCCCCTTGACCTGCCTTGCCACCAGCCCAGCATGGGCACTGCTGGAGAAAAATCCTTAAATCCATCGACAGAAATACTCTGTTGCAAATGGAAGGAGAAACTCTGGAATCTCAAATGCAGTAGGGATGGAAAAAAAATCATCCCCACCGTAATTTTTTGGGTTTCATTCTAGGAGATGTCAAATGATCATGGCAGCTCTGCTTTCCCTGACTCTGACCCTAATATTGGAAAAGGCCATCTCTGAGGCTGAGCCCATTAAAAATCAGCCAAGATAAGGCTGAAAGAAGGTTTATCTAGAACATATAAAAACTGTAAGTTGTCAAGAATGTTAAGGGGCTTTTGTCATCAAGGAATAAAATGGACATGATACAAGTTTTAGCAAATATCTATCTCTCTTTCCCATATTAGCAGGACCTTTGAAACCTGTAAAAGCATTTTTTTCAGGGAGGAACCCACATTCTTCTGTAAATAACCCATCATTTGCTACGAGACTCTTTCTGGGGTTTTTTTCCCTAGAATTTTTCTGTGATTTAACAGACAGCTTTGTTACTTATGAGGGGTATTGATGATTTTGGGAAATGCAGGGATCAGTGACACATTCTCTCAAGCCAGGTTATTAATTCCATGTCCACAGTAACACAGCTAGCTGGAAAACAGAGGGAAAGAAAGGAGTGTCTGCTGAGGTCTCACCTTTTGCCCAGAACTCAGACAGGGCAGAAGACCTGAGGCAGCTTTTGGGGCTGGGTTGTCCCAAAACTCCTGCCCTTGGTCCTTATCAAAAATCAGGGTTGAATATCTTCTCCATTCTAAATTGCTCAGTTCAAGGGCTACTCCACAATCCCAGGCTAAATATTTGGAGGTCAGTTCAGATACAGCAAAACATCACTAATTTCTGTACTAACAGTAAGAAAAATCACTATAACACATTTGATTTGCTGCAAATCTGCTGAAAGCACCTGTAAGATTGAACCTTTTGATTCCAAACATTAACATAATTACCAAATACTTATGAAATTGATAAATATAATTAATATTTTCAAATACTCTTCAAAGTTTTGACTGGAGTTTGACCTTGCAGAATTTTCTTCAGAAGTCGATATACAATTAAGATTGTATGAAGCTGATAGAGGTAACAGTTGTAAATATACCCAGAGAGCATTTTACAATTCCCTGATGAAATCAATCTGCTTAAGCCAATTTACATTGTCCTTGGTTGGTAGTTTATTTGAAAAAGGTTTCATTGTTCTTCTACTAATAAAAAAAAACAAACCCAAACCCAACAACAAAAAACAAACAAACAAATAAACTCAACCAAAAAAAAACCCCACATAAAAAAACCTAAATAAAAAAAACCAAACAAAAAACCCCCAATAGATATTGAAACTAAAAGGACAAAAAAATAAACCTGTACAGATGAGGTTTGTAGAAATTTTGACTGTTCAAGAAAGTTTTGTTGAAAGCAAAGGCAATGAATTTAGAATAAGTATCTACAACAAATTTTGTTTTGATGTGGTAATGCAATGAAAGGAAAAATGCATTATTAGATTTTCAAAGATTAGGAGGTGAAGAAAGATTTAAATTGAATACTAATTTAGTTTGGAAAGCCTTGAGGAAGATGCGCCCTTCATGTAGAAATTCTTTCTTTGAATTAGCAAGGTGTTTCATCTGCCAGATGAGCATAATTGCAGTAAAGAGTTTATGCAGGCAGAGAAGGAGCAAGCCTTGTTTTCATCCTCTGCACAGGATAAGCAGGCACAGCTGGAGGCTGCTGAGGAGGTCAGTGCTTGTGAGGAAACATGGAATGCTTTACACCTGGCAAGTGGCCAAGGGGAAAGAAACTGCTTGGAGCCGAGCCTGTTGTGAAAGTTGGTGGTAAAATTCAGAGCCTGTATCCTCTGGGTTTGGGGAGTGGAAAAAGCTGCAGAAAGGGAAGAGTCTGGCGTGCAGATATGACACTCCAATACACCCTTTTGTCAGTGAAAAGAGTCTTGGAGAAGGGTTCCCACTTGAACTTATTGAAACCATCATTTTTTTTCTCTTACAATGTTACCCTTTGAATGCATATTCATGCATCCATGGCTACAACAGCACACAAAATTATGATACTAAGAAAAATATTTTTATCAAACTGTGATGTAACAGAATTTGACACAATATTATCTGCTGCTATTTGTCAACCTGCAGATGCCTTTAGGATATTCTGCATCTGGAAGGATCTGGAAGGTTGCTCCTTTCCCAGCCAGCCCCACAGAAGGCCGTGTGAGGTGACAAACTGACAGCTCATTCACAGAATGAGGCTGCCAAAGTTTTGCTTCAAAGTTCCAATCTATGATTACTTGCAAATCAAACTTCCGTGGTTTTATTCCTTCTCATTCTAACTGTGATGAGTGAGGTGAAGGCCAGTGTCTGTGAACTGATGGTGAAAATAAATGGGCACCCAAGGGAGCCAGCTGGCCAAAATCACTTTTCATCACTATCTGGCATGACTAGATTATTTTGTCAATGACTGTATTCAAATGTTGCAGCTAAACCACACATTTTAAATGTTTGTTGCATATTTATAATAAGATAGTTATAATTAAAATAGCTCTTTGTGACTTACTTAGGAAACAGATTTGACCTTATCAAATAACAAGCAACTAAGCTCAGCCTCTATGAGGTGTCATAGGTACAGACCCCACAAATGAATGACCTGAAAACATTGAAAGATGTGTTTCTTGTTTGGTGAAAGAAATATTTTTAAGAAATGTATTTAGGATTGTTGTTAAAGAACCCCTTAGTAATCAGAAAAATACCCCCACAAAATAGCATTTAATTTATTGCAATTTTGATCATATTGATCATTAAATACCCAAACTACCATAATTTAGTCTTTATAGATAATCAGACAAAGTGCCCATGGAAGGCAAACATTCACCTTGTATTTTCCATAAAACACAAAATACTTTATTTCACCTTCCAGTGTCCTGTGATTCACCTGGAAGACCACTGTTCCATAAAACACAAATACCTGTATTTTCCATAAAAGACAAAATACCTTATTTCACCTTCCAGTGTCTTGTGATTCACCTGGAAAACCACTGTTCTCTGTTGTTTCTCAGGAGCATTGCTTACACTGATAACTACATCGAAATTAGCCTGGAGGGAAGAAATGGCATCAGACATAAAGCACTTTCCATGCAAATAAAAAATTTCAAAATTTTAATGTACGCCTTTGTCCAGGAGTTGAATGAGTTTATGGGATAATTAATGATCTGTTTTATTTTGCAGTTCTGTACTGTAATATGAGTGCAATGCCACTGAAGTGGCCAGGTGGAGGGGAAGGAGAAATACAGCTGACATTAAGATCCCTTCATCTTGCTCTCCCTAAATAACCCACAGTAAAGAGCAAGCTCCTAAACTGGGTTCCCTGAATTAATATTCCAGAGCTATCTTCCATTAGCAGTTTCTGGAATGAAGTTCCTCATTTAAAAGCAGCAAAGAAGCCAGCTAAGGTCTTCTGTTTCAGTAAGCAAACACGTTTGGACTCAATAATTTTAAGGTCTTTTCCAACCTAAATTATTCTGTGGCTCTGTGATTAATTAATCTATATGGATTTAGCTGGAATTATACAATCACTGGGTGATTTGGGTTGCAAGGGACCTTAAAGATGATACAGTTCCAGCCTCCTTCAGCCTCCTCTATATCCCAGGGGACCAAGTTTTCTGGTTTGCTTCTGGACAGGGCCCACATTTCCCCTGTTCTTCCCTTAATCACTGACATACCTGTAAAAGTTCTTCTTTTTCCCTTGACATCTCTGGCCATATTTAATTCTACAAGAGCTGTAAGTTTCCTAACCTTACCCATGGATCCTTTGACAAATTCTCTGTATTCCTCCTGGGCTACTGGGACTGGCTTCTGCTCTCTGAAGATCTCTGTTTTTAATATGGATACCTCAAGTTTTTTTATCCCTGCTGTCACTATGTGAAATTCCCCCTTAGTAAAAATACATCAAACAAAAGCTGGTAGGCAAGACATAAAAATCACCTTCTTAATATAAAGAAATGTTTTCATGCCTATCAACAGCTATGATTTTTCTTTCCAGTGATTCATGTCTGCACCAGACAATATTTTTTGGCTACTCTAGAAGTTTAAAAGATGTGAAAATTATTCTGCTTATTGATTTCCCTTCATACTTAGCAGATAAATCAATAGGATGTGAAGATGAGGCTCCATTAAAATGATTTCTGGTGACATCATTTTTGCCTGAAAGTTTCCACAATAATGACCCTTGAGTTTGTCAGCAAGAGGTCATTCAAACAAAGGAACAAATAAAATCACATGTTTCTCATGGGTTTAGGCTGTAATTTCTTCTCTCAGGGTAATTTTATATCTTAGTTTATTCTTCTGCTATGATGTAAGTACATTTATTTTATTTTTTTTTGGTGGTAAAAACAGAAAGCAGAAGAAAGGGAAAAGAAAAAAAAACCCTAAATTTTATAACTAACTCCAAATGAGCTCGCTTCTCAAACCTGTGACTGACGACAGTGTAAGACAAGAAAGCCCATGACAGAAACGCCTCTCAGCAGAGCTGTGGGTACACAGTAGTACAGAGATGCCAAAGATGAACCACCCTCTGTAAAACTTCTGTGGAAGATGCAAATAGCAAAAAATTTGCAGGGATTTTTCCCTAAAAGATGCTCAACTGCAAATTTCCCTAAAAGCGTCTGGTCACCAGGCTGCACAAAATGCACAATCTGAGGCTTTGTGGTTAACACCCTTTGCTTTTGTCCCAGTTTCCAGAATAAAAACCTCCTCAGGGATGAGGATCCCTTACCTGCAGAGGAAGAGGAGGGTGCACACACAAAACCCTTACAGCCTGTGTGTGAAATGAGGTGCCAGTGAGGCAGTGGAAAGGTACAGGAGGAGACCAGGTGACGACACATCCTTAAGGCACAAAACTAACTGGTAGAAATTTCACCTTTTACCAGAAGAGAGGCAGATGGGATTGAGGCCTGGATCATGTTATCATAAAATAAAAAGATGGTTTTGTTTGTGGAATTAAAGAGGGAATCCTGCGGAAAAAGAGTGAGTGAGTAAATAGCTTGGAGGAGAACTAGGAGAAAATTGAATCATCAGGGAAAGGCAATATTTCAAGAAAAGGAGAATGGTGGCAGTATTGAAGGCAGCTGTCAGGCCACAGAGATGAAGACAGAGTGCAGGTTCTGGGACTTGGCTAAGAACAGGCCATTAAAAATTTTGGCATGAGTGCTTTGAATTGATCGAGTGCAAAGGGTACAAGGCAGAACTAACAGGTCTGAGCATGGAACTGAGGGAATTGAAAACAGTGTGGTAAATAAGAATAAAGATAAATGAGAATGGGAAGGTAAATTGGTCTCTACAGAAGCAAATGGGATAAAGTGTGAGATTGTTTGTTTTTAGTAGAAAATACCAGAGCAGGATTGTATGATGAAGACTGGAAAAATAAAATTGTGGTAAATGAGAAATTTGAGGCGGCAGAAATATGGCAGTGAAGGAAAAAATGGTCAGCAAATGTGATGAAATGCAATACAGTGCAGAGGTTGGATGGTGTTTTTCAATCTGAGTCAAGAGGGAAGAAAGGACAAATGAAAAATAGTCAAAAACAGAGAATGAGGTCACATTACAGTTTGATAATTTTACCTTCACATCAGCTGTTAAGAATGTGAGAAGGCATCAGACAGGATGCAGAAAAATGATGGAGATTTAAGAATGCCTTTAGGTGAAAACATGATAAAAATTATGTATGAGAGGTAAAACCAAAAATCAGCTATGAATAAAAGACAGCTATGAGAGGGATGGGAACAATCCAGAATTTATGATGCTGGCAGACTGCAGATATCAGAAAATCCAAGTGACAGGGTCTGATTGACCAAAGAGTGGAAACAGAAGCTCTGGGGGAGTAGGACATGGTAGAGATAAATTGATGAAATTCTCTCTGCAAGGAGAGAAAAACAGCATGAAAATCCAGAGTCAATGGAGAGAATGTCCACTAGAAGGCTTGAGGGAAACTCTGCTCCAAGTGCTTCCAGAATGTCCATGACCATAGTGCCTGTATAAATCAGGAAGAATTTTGGGATCAGTGGTTTAGTCAAGCTCAAAGACCACAGCAGGTCCCCAGTGATCATATTCAGATGTCTGAATGCCTTCTCTTTGTGACAATCATCTCCTCACATGTGGGTTTTACCCTGACAGAAATGATGCAGCTACTCTGATCTTTTTTCCTTCTTCTAGCAGAAGACATCTTCATTTGACACTTGGTACAGCAATGAAAAAAGGTAGGAACACCTGTAAACAAACTCAGAACACCTGGGTCATCTCATGACTGAAACTTCATTTGGCCTCTGAGTTACAAGACACAAAAGTGCATTTTCAATCAGTTATGAAGGACTACTTTAAATGACAATTTGTTCTAGTTTTCCAAGCACGCAATTCAGACTAAGTATTCAAGAAAAATATAATTAAAATCACTGCATGTAGATTTGTGATAAGCAAAAGTAAAATCATTGAATGCAGAGACACACACAACTAAAATATTGTAAGGTATCTGGTTCTCCTTTTATTCCATATTAAGTACTTTGCAGAGAAAATTTTAATAGTCAAATTCACGAGAAAGTGTTATCCCAATAAGGCTGGACCATCTCCTTCAGGGAGAAAGATATTACAAAACCAATCAGTGGAATAGTTTTTAATATAATATTGAGCCCACATGGCTTTCCCTGGAAGAAGAGCAATATTGCTTTGAAAGATGGGGACCACAACCTCCCTACAGGAACTCTAACATGCTGCCAAGCGCCCTCCCACAACACACTCCTGCACCCGGATTGCAGCAGAACAGAACCTCCTGGACAAGAAGGTTTTTCCAGCTGGATACAAGAGCAGACATTCCTGCATTGCCCATCCCCTTGGGATATTGTGTGGTGCTTCTGGAAACTCTGCCCTGTCAGTGCATAAAAAAATCAGATCCAAATGCTAACAAGAAATTGTTATTAATGTGATCATCTTTCCCTGTGGGCATCCTCCTCACACACACCACTCTGCCATTCTTGAATACTACCTGAAGCAGTAAAAAGGTTTTCTTGCTGGTTTTCTTTTCTATTTCTCCCCTCCCTCTGAAGTAGCTTCTATTGGCCAATTTAACCTGGCAAATCCCATGTCCTTTATCTCCAGAGATCTGACCTCACTCTGGGATCACACATTATGTCAAAATCTTATCTAAACATGTGTCATTTTTCCATACCCTTCAGGTGTCCTGCTGCACCAGGGCTGCACCGGTGGCTCAGAGGATATTCATTATTTATATCCCTTCTGGATAATATGTAAAAATAGGCACTAGATGAAGAGGACATGCATTGAAGAGATCTATATTTATTGAGAAGATCTATATTACTAATGGAAGCTGAAAGGTAGATCTTGCAATAGAAGCCTCTGTCCTATAAAACAGGCAAAGGACCCCTCCCTCTGTGCCAAATTCCAAGGCCACCATTAGGTTTCCAACATCTCCTCCAACATTTCTCTGATAGCAGATTTTGAGTGAAATCACTCCTCACTGGGTTGCATTTCTTCCTACCCAGACCCCTGTGGCAGCAGCTCTCCCTCTGCCTGTGCCCCTGAGCGCAGCCGATCCCGCCGAGGCTGCTCTGGAGTTGTTGGAACGCGGTCAGATGGCCCTGCTCTGGAGGTTTACCACATCCTGGGGAAAAAAGGCAACCCTAGAACAGCAAAACAGATGAATGGCCTCTAAAATCCTCTCCTTACAAGCCATATTCTAGAGCAGAAGGTG
Organism: Calcarius lapponicus; assembly: GCA_039654755.1. NCBI lineage: Eukaryota > Metazoa > Chordata > Aves > Passeriformes > Fringillidae > Calcarius > Calcarius lapponicus. Next base: position 18,613,525 of record CM077470.1, on the reverse strand, counting down.
TTATAGTCCCTCTCCTAATTCCCAAGCTGCAGTGTAGTCAGTGGCCGGCCCCAGCATTTTCCTATTGCAGTGATTTAGTTTTTAGGGTGCACAGTGTTGAATAAAGCCTGCAGATCCTTTTGGGATCTTGCTTTTAGTCTTTAGGGAGATGTCTGCCCTGTTCTGGGTGCTCAGATAATGCTACCCAATCGAGTAGAGTTGAGTTCACAAAGATATGTGAGGGGATGAGGCCATTAATCAGCATTTTGGCATCCTCTGTTGTCACTCAGGCTGCAAATGGTGTTGCCATCTGCTTTTCTCTGTGTTCTCATCCAGGCTATGAGATGTGCCCTTGAGAGATTGAAAAAAATAGCAAACCAGAAAAGAATAAAAAGGACCAGCTTGATTTCTGGCTGCAGCTTGAAGTTTGTGCCAATCACTGGCAGAACACTTTGTTTGTAGGCAGCCATGGGGTGTTAAGACAAATGGCTGTTCTGCTGTAGAATATATTTTCCAAGAAAAATGTTGGGATTTAGCCACAAAACCCTCTGGAGGTTTTGAACCATCTTCTTGCCTTCTTAGAAACATGTTTTCTCCACTGGCAGAAATATATTTGCACTCTTTCCTTTTGGTTGAGGGAGCTCTGAGGCTGATCTTGGCAATCTTGTTTTTAGTGTGGAGACTTCCGTTATAAGTGGCATGATTGTGTGGATCTGCATCCATCCCCAACAATGTGACAGCTTTTTGTAATCCATTTAATTATGCAATTTTCTAAGAGAAAAAGAGAAGATTATTTGGAAGAGCCTCTCTGGAAACCAAGATCTCCTTTCTTGTCTAAACTTTCATATGTGAAATGCACCAAGATTAACGGAGGGAAAAACAGCGATGAAAAAGGTCGCAAGACCTTTTAACAAAGTTGAAATGAAGTGTCTGCAGCAAATAACCTGTTGTGAGCTAAGACAACTTTCCAGCTCAACTAATCCAACTAATAAAGCTCTTAAGACCACACCAGTCCAGGGAGTCTATGGTGAGCCAGTTGAGCCCTGCTGGGTAACCAAAGTGCTGATCTCACTGGGTGGAGATTTTACAGAATCCTTTCCCTGGGTACTTTTAACCAGGACCTTCAGTGTCAGTCTCTTCAGAGATGCAAGGAATGCCCATATCCCAAATCTTAAACCACTCTCATTTTTCAATATACTAATTTCTAAAAGTAACTCAAAGTTAATTCACATCAGGCTTTGCCTATACAAGATAGGAGCTCCCACATTACTTAGCTTCACATCTCCCGCTTTTCCTTCTCTCATTTTAACTTCTCAATTTACCAAAGCCTTAAGCACAGTATTTTCTGCACAGCACTGCAAAAAGATGTCTTTTCCCAGAAGAAAGATCTCAGAAAAAGGAACAAAAACCCCAACCAACCAACCAACTAATCAACCAATCAACCAACTAATCAACCAACCAACCAACCAACCAACCAACCAACCAAGCAATCACCCACAAACCCCACCCCAACCCTAGTTCTTTTTATCCATTTTTGTCAAGGACAAAATTATAAATCAAATTTTCATCTGGTGCAAAGTTTTCTACACTCTGAAGCTGTGATTGTTCCCCATTCCTGAATTTACTGGCTCATCACTATCAAGAAATAAACCAGGGAGGAAGAAGCTTAAGTTAATATCTTGCTACATAGTGTGCTGTAATCCTCACTTTTGAAATAATTCAACAATGGTCAATGTAAAATTCAACTGAGGACAAAACAGTTCTTGTCTAATGTGTGCACAATTTTAAGACCACAACTCCTCTTCAAACTAAACTACTATGGATTATGGAATTCCAGGCAGCCAGAAAGCCACAGAGTGACTTAATTTTCCATAAATGTATATGGATATGACAGCCAAACCACTTTCTTGTTTTAAGTATTTTCATAAACTTGGGCTTAAATCTCTTCTAAGAGGAAGGTGTTGGAGCAAAATCTTTGCAGCCTTCAGGCAGGCATTGTAATGACATTTTTAGCCATAAAGCCAATGCACATCAGGTTTCAGAAATCATCTGAGAAGGAAAAAAGAAGAAGCTCTGACTACACTTAGGGGAAGGGAGGTGGTTCAAGTTGAGTAGTAGCTTTCAGATAACCTAAGGTTCTCTTCAAATGAGAAAAACACAGAATACAGGCATTGGCAAGCTGAATGTAAGACACAGAAAGACAGACCAAAAAAAGGTTGTAATTGAAAAGTATTTACCAGCAGTTTTTATACACTTTATACTTTGTCCTTCAAAGACATTAGCAGTAAAAAGCCAGAAGGTCTCTGGAGTCAATAGATAATAAAGATACAAAAGGAGCACTCAGGGAAAAAAAGGGAAAAACCAGAAAACAAAATTAATTTTCTGCCATTATATTTATTGTGGAAAAGCTTGGGGAGGTTTCTGCACTGGAACCCTTCATTACTGGGCATTGGCTGAAGGTCTGAATCAAATTGAGGTGTCAATACATTTTACAGAGCAAACAACAAAATTGGACAGGGACATATTGCATCAATAAACACTTACCTAAGAATTCAAAAGGAGTTCAAGGACCAGAAAGGGAAGAACTGTTAGTGGTGTATAAAGTGTCCCTTAAACTCACTTTCATATCTGAGAACAAGAAAGTGGCAGATACATTAAGGATGAAAAATTTTCAAGAAATATACTATGAATGATCAAGGGAACTGCAAGTCATTTAATGCAACATAAAAACATTAAATTAGGAGTTTATCCTTTTTTTTAAAAATTTCCTTAATATACATGAAAAAATGTGCTGAAAATACAGTTCTGAGGTTGTGAGATCAAGAGATTGTGGCTGCAAATGTTGGCCTAAGAGTACTACAAAACTGGATCTGGGAAACAAAATGGATAAATAAAATTCAGTCGGGGTAAATGGTACATAAGGTACATGGATGAAAAAAAGGTTATTTTGCATATAAAATGATTTTGCATATTAAAGGAAGAGATCTATGTTCAGCAAAGTAGCTGGGTAGCGAGACTGGGGTTATGATGCGTAGTTCAGGCACTTCTCTTAGCTCAGAAAGACTGAAAAAAGAAAATATCATGCTAAGAGTTTTTAGAGAAAGAAGAGAGAACAAAGAGAAAACACTTATGCTCCTGCATCAATCCAGGCGATGCAGCTCTCATCCTCCTCTACAAAAAGGCTCAAAGGAGGGCAACAAAGATGAAAAGGAATATTGAATACTGTTCTTACTTTGACTGAGTAGACAAGGACTTGTCCTGCTGGAGAAAAGACAGCTGAAAGAGTATTTGATAAAGGTCTGGTAAATCAGGCTTGGCAAAGGCAAAAAGGAATTGATTATCCAGCATCTCTTCCAGTGCGAGAGCTGGGAGACATCAAGTGCAATTAGCTGTGAGCAGAATAAAAAAAAATACCACAGAAAAGCAGCTTTTTTTACATCTCATGTTCCAGCTGCAGAGTTCCTTGCTGCAGGACATTATGGGTGCTAAAAACTATAGAAACCAAAGGAAACAAATTCATGGTAAAAAATGCATACTGTGACCTCCAGCTCAGGAGGTACCTGATACTTAAGGTTTTGGAGAGTATCTTGGGAGAAAAAATATCCTTAAATGAAATCTTTCCTAACTCTTAGACTTCTTGCTGTGTTAGGGTAAAAAAAGCATTTTTACATGCCTTTGGTGTGACATATCACTTTTCTCTTTATCTTTTAATTTGCATCCTTACTTCCAAATGTTTAAGACAATATCAAACCAGTATTTTTATCTATTTCAGAGTCAGTGGATAAAAATTTTGGCTGCCTGCTTTACAAGGCAAGTTATTCAAATATGCTTCTTGAGGGGAGTGAGAGAAAAGTGTAAGCAATATAAGAAGTAATTTTGAAAATATAGTATTTTAATTTCACAAAGATAGCTAGGCAAACTATTATGTCATTGTTTAAAATAAAATATTAATTAAGATAACATTTTAAAATGAAGACATGGTTGACCACTTTCACATAAAAATACTTTCAATGGAACTGAAATATCCCATGATGAGAATTTAACCCATTCTTTTTCATCAGCTGGAATCCAATTCAAATCTGCCCCATTCTAATAAGTTTTGCAAGTTTCAGAACAGAGAAACCATCTTCAAGCATTTCAAGAGCATCCAACATATTCCAGAGTCTGCTGTTTCTTTCACAATAGCTAAGTAATTAAATTTATCTTCTCTCATTATAAATTTCTTTCTTTTGACTGAACTTCTTAGAGGGCTGGAAAGCTTTCATCAACCATTATCATCCAGTAAAAGATGTTTCCTTTCACGGGCACTATTCAGAAGAAAGCATTGAGGTTCCTAGGTACCTTAGGAACTTCATCCATCATCATTCTGGAAATCTGATCCTTTACCATGAGTGATGGTGGGGATTGTTTCCAATTTCCCTGGGGCAATGAAAACCCTAGAGCCAGGACTATCAGTTTTTACACAAAACCTACAAAGCATCTCTGAGCAGGTTTGGCGCACAATGCACACAGGGAACGAAAGCCCTTCTCCAGTTCTCCTGGACAAAGCACTCCAAACAGCCCAGACTCCAAAGGCACCAACGTGCTGCTGCAGCCTCAACAACCTCCAGGTTCAGTAAATTATTTAACGTCTTCCTTTGCCATCAAGGAAACATAATTGCAGCTCTGCTGGGTAACACACTGAACAGTCATGATCAAAAGCTTTCTTTCTGCTTTGTCTGCTCTGCCATCTGCTCATTCCTTCCAGAGCTCCTCTCTGGCAAGTGACCCACTCGTGGCAGTACAGCTTGGCAGATGAGTGACACCACAGCTCACTCTGTTTATGTGTGTCTCTGCATGCCTACATTTATAAATATTCATGGGGGTGCTATTTAATGGAACTAAACATAAAGCAACACAGCAATTGCTTGTGCTTGCTGTGGTGAGTCTGTAGTGAAACAAAATTTCTTGTGTTTGCTCTTAGGAAAAAAAAACAACACAAAATATAAATAACATTTTTAACCTGGAGTTACAATCCAGGTCATGGTAGATTTTCTAAGACTCCAGGGCTATGCTTGGGAAATTTTGGTTCCTAGTATATGAAACAACTAAAATTCATGGGCTGGGGAAACTGAAGGTGAGGAGGGAGCTACATTTGCTTCTAAGTTATAAACCACACTAACTGTAAACTAGAGACAAATTCACCACACATAAACATGTCTTGGGGAGCAAGAGCCTGTTTGGAGGGTTGGCTCCCATGCATAAAGACCTGATGGCTTCTGTCAGTGGGCCCCTGGACAGATGATGACAGCTTAGTTGCTATATTATTCTAAATTCTTGACCACCATTGATTAATATCAAACTTTTCAGATCATAATAGATAGAAAAGCAATATAATTCTTTAATAAATTGTGTTTTCTTCAAAAGCTTCTTAAAATGGCAAACCCCTCAACCCCATTCACTTTTTCTTTTTTTCTTTATAAAGTACTAAGGAAGGCTCTAATAAAAATATCAACCTTTTGTTGGCATTTCTCTAAAATCCTTTTCTAGTCACCCTGAGTATCATGGGTCAGTTACCTTACAAACATGTAACACAAGGAGGGCTTCAGGGTTCTTTGGTTTTGATGTGGCAGAACAGATGTGCTGGCTGAATTCTGAAAAGCAAGGTTTGCAATGTGTACATGAATTTTGAGTAGGTGTTTGGTTTCACCCTAATTTCCCCCCTTTTTAATCTCTATTCATTGACATTCTTTTGGTTTTTTTGTGGTTTGAGGGGTTTTGTTAACAGGAATATTTGAGTAGTTGTGCAGCATAAACCTTGACAAGTAAAGAACAGTGTTTGTTATGATATTTTTCACTCTGTTTACTTCTGTTATCTTTTGTTCATCTCTTTGAGTTTCAATCATGCAGAGGCAAAAGCAGAACTTACTCCATGTTATAGGAGTCACATTCCTCTGAATAATACCTTGTGAACATTCCAAGTGAACAAAATTCAGGCAGATTTTCTCAATAGAAATGTTGAGCTCCAAGTGTGTAACAAATGTTTGCAATTTTCATAGGGTCACTATGACATGAGTTATTCCACCCACAGAAAGAAAATCCATGTGCCGCCTGATTTCCAGCCACAAATCCTGCTGGATGTTTTATACATGGAATTCCCTTTCTGTGGATGAGCTTCTGGGTGGCTCTTTGAACAAAGTGAGCTCTGGCAGGGCATTTTCTGTCCCTGGCTAGGATGGAGCTCTGACAATGAGGAGCAAGGCTATCTTCATTAATTTAGCAAAATAATATATTCCTCTGGATGATGATGAAGGTACTTATTGCTATAATCCCTCTGAGTAATAACAGAATATGCAGACATAAATAATTTTTATAACCAAAATACCAACACAGGAAGCTCTGACTTGGACAGAGAAATCCTTATGATTCATCATTTTAATGACAACAATAAACTAATTCCCTGACTATAGGGAAGGAAAATTACAATATAAGCAATAATATATTGCTTTTTCAGGAACAGATTTTCTTCACAGAAGTTCAGAATGTAAGTGCATATGGTCTGTTTGAAAAAATTCTGAGAGGTGAATTTCTGTGGATTAAACGCCAGAATTGCTTATTTTTTCTCTGATCTTATTTTCAAATGTGTCTAAATATTTCCTAGGATAATGTACCAGATATTCATAATCATACACAGAGATACATTTAAGAGTTGGGGGAATTGGAATTGTTGTGAGCAGCTAATGTGTTACTGCAATTCATTCAAAGAAACTATTTGGCTTTGGCAGAATGCAATATTTTTCCTCATTTGAGCACAATCTTCATCACTCAAATTATCTGATGGGAAGTTAGTAAAATAGTGACAAGTACCAAAAAGTGCATGGAATCCTTCATATGGGGCCTTAAATTTAGAACCACTATATAATCCCCTTAATTCTATGTTTTCAGGAAAGTGAAAAATAACTGCAGTTTTTTGGATGTCTTGGCACCCAGTCCCCTGCTACCACTAATATTTAATGTTTCTATTTTAGAAGTGAGATAGAATTAGTCACAAAACCTTTAAGAACTTCCTTAATTTAGCACATGATTAATTAGGATGATGCAATAAGGAAAGCACTGAGAAACATTGCTAAAAATGCTTCATTTCACAGGTGAAGTCAGGTGCTCTTGTTGAGAAATCATAAAGCTTTCTCCATCTTTTCCTGACATTTTATGCTATTATGATTGGCTAAAACTACTCTGCTGATTCTCCAGAAAAAATCCATCAGATCTAACTAGAAGAGGAGACTGGGTTTTTAAAATTTATTTCCTAATGGAAACGGTCATTCTAAGCCAGCTTGTACTCATATATTTCATGTCTTCAAATAACATTTTTAACATTCCATATGATTTCTTTTTCTACTCATATTTTTCATGTATTAAAATACCAATTTTAACATTCCATATGACTTCTCTTTCCTTTAAATGACTTGCTTGCTAAAAAAATATTAATTTTTGCTTTTAGAAATATCTGAACAGCAGATAATGTTGTGAATATTAGTTAGTTTTATTGCAAAGAAAATTGCATTGCCAATCATTGTTACTGACTAATGGGTGATGACGTGCAATTACAGTAAGATAAATTATTATTCTTGTTAACTAGCATATATTCTGCTCTGTAATGCATAATTTTCAAAAATAGACAAAATGGGAGTGCGAAAGTAAAAGCTGCAATATCTGAAGAAGTTAATTTCACAAGTTATCAAGGAAGATGAAAAATAATTAAAAGTGATTTTATTAATTGGAGATACTGCTAGAGGACACAATATAACTATTTCTTGCTGTTTCTGGGTTTTATTTAATTTTTCCCTCCATAGTATTTTTTCTGACTCAGGAATGCAGATGTAGAAAACAAGTAATTTAGATCTGACCTGAAGCTTAGGAAGTCCTTTTAAATAAGGAAGGCTAGGAGAGCAAAAGGCATTTGAACATGGGCTACTGCTGCTTCTCCAAAAGAGCAATGGATAGACAAGACAGGAATAGCAGCTTCAGGCTTAAACAAGGCCATAAAAAGCCTTAAGGCTGTCAGCTGTTATTATTGGCAGTGGACAATAAGAGCTTGGGTGTGACTGATTGGCACCACTCCGTGGCATTCACATTCTCTGAAAAGTCCCTTCACTCAGGATTTTTCTCCTGGGAAGCTGAGGAGCCTCAGAGAGAAGGAAAACAATTCTTACCTCATTTGCTTCTCCTGTGTTTTGCTCCTTTGGAATGTATTAGGAGTTGTTTACCCACAGGTGATTGTTTCATTGGATTCTGCTGTGTGTTGTTTTGACTCTCTGGTCAATCAGGCCAAGCTGCGCCAGACTCTAGAGAGAGTCAAGAGTTTTCATTACTATCCTTTTAGCATTCAGTAAGTATCCTTTTTGTATTCTTTAGCATAGTATTCTTTAATATAATATATTATAATAAAGTAATTAGCCTTCTGAAAACACGACGTCAGATGCATCATTCCTGCCTTCATCAGGGCTTCCCAGCAAATACAATACCACTCTGGCCACACTCAGCAGAACTTTCTGGGTCAAAGCTCCTGCAAGATATCTTTGGTGTAGTGGTTCAAGCTGAGTAAACAAATAAATGTATCTGTCACTCAGAGATATGAAGGTGAAGATGCTCATCTGCCAATGTTTGGGGGTGTTGTGAGGGTATGAAATAAAGCACTGAGCCAAAGCAAAGGGGAGAGACATGAATCGAATGTAGTTACCAAAAGATCATTAATTATGTTGGGTATGAAGAAGCCTGCCAAGCTTTGTAAAGGAAAATTGTTGCTTGCCTTCACTGATTTGGGGTGAAGCACAGTCAGGGCTGGATTCAGAGGCTGGCGTGTGGGCACCACGCTGGAAAATCACATCATCTCTAGTGGCATGGGGTACACAGGAGCTCTGTACCCTCCTTGAAGGCATGGGGAGGGCAGGCAGGATACCCTGAAAACCCACAAATGGCCTCTTTTCAAACACTAAACCTTGCCCTTCTGTGAGAATTAGTAAAGGTAAGAAGGCTTCCAGGAAGCTGAAAAGCAGGAGAAAGAACAGAAAATTTAGCACTTGCTGCAGCTGCAAAGTCTGAAAGTAGAAAAAGTTTCAATGGTATAGCAAGCAAGGACATTAAAAATTAGCTTGAGTCTAAGGCTTGGCCAAGATAGACCTTAAGACTGCAGAAAAATACGGTTAGCAAGACAGTAGAAGGTTTTAAGCTGAATAATGGATTATTGTGTGTTGATGATAGAAAGAAGACAAGCAAGTCCTGTGTGAAGCAGGTGTACAAGTGCTTTTAGTGGCTGGCTAAAACAACTGTCTGTAAGCTTTAGCAGTGTGCTATTGGCTAGAAAGTCCTTAAGATGCTCTTTAACAAAGAAAACTTGGGCTGCTGCTGGCTTTGCCATCCTTCTATTGTCTCAGCCGTGTCATGAGGCTGATGCTGCAAATAAAGCTCAAGGAACATCTCCCAGCAGTCCCATCCTGTTTGTGTAAAGAAAAACTAACCACACCAACACACCCTTCAGCTCCACTGCAAAATGCCCAAATTGCTAAGCTTGGCAGCAGCCTGGTGCCCAGACTGCCCTGAGGAAAAGAAACCCAGCTGGCAAATCCCATGTCAAGTCCTCCTGCATGGTGGGACATGATCAGCATGTCAGATCTGTGGACAAGATGGGCCTTACAGAGAGCTTCTATTGCAAGAAGTATTAACATCAGCCTGTTTGAAGGAATTAAAGGTATAATGTCCACTGTTAATGCATTTATAGGACTCCCAGCACTGGAGTCGATCAATTCAGAATAAGCTGTGTAGCAAAAAGATTTTTTTTAGAAGGAGGTATCTTTACATGTGGGAGCCAAAAAGGCCCACAATGGAAAACTTTGTAGGAGGATAGAATTTTTCTTTTCATGCTAATAGCTATAGCATTATATAAAAAGTTTCTAGGGAGCAATTTATAAAGCAGTTACCCCCAAAAAATATTTTGAGGCAGTGAATACAGTCTATCAAAAATGAGCTTGCATGTGCCAAGGGAAACCTCCCACACTGAGAAGAGAAGAAATATTTTTAAGTGCTCATCTTTCAATCAAAATCAGACAAATGCTTTGTAGAGGCAGAATGACCCCTGCTCAGGAAGTGGGACAGACCCTGAAATATCTGACTTTTCTGGCTGAGGGAAGAATCCTCTTCACTGAAAGGTTTTTCTGCTCCCCACCCTCCTCCTCAGAGGCAGCATGGTCCTGTTTGCTCCATTTGGCACCTTTTGCTTTTGCTCAGCACTTGCTGTGTCTGTGGGAAGAGCAGTGTCCTCCAAGGATGCCACATTTTAGCAGAGACATGCACCTGACTCACAGCATGATTTATGAGGAATTTTGGTCTGCAGTGTAGCTGTCAGCCACAGTCAATAGGAAATTTCCCCAGGGCAAGGGAGAAAATAAGACCTAAACCTACAGCTGTCCTCTGAGAACAGTAAAACCTATATCCTTTTTTTTTTTTTTTTTTGGTAGAAATCTTCAAAGAATAAGGAATTTTGCAAGCAGGGCATAATTTCAACAATATATGACATTTTCCTAATGCCATCCCCATAGACCCAAGACTACAATTACAATCCCTGTGTTTCCAGTCCCACTGTGTCAGCAGAGGCTGATCTGGATAGTGTACATGATATTTACCATTTCAGTCCTTCTCACAGGGCAGCTTACCCAGGTCCAGGTTTTACCCACCCTTTTCAAGTTCACTCATACAATACAATCTCCTCAATCCTTTTTCTGCAGTCCTTCTTTCCTTTGTTGTCACATTTTGTGTTTTTTTTTCTAAGCTCCCATTGTGTTTCAGGTCAGATGATTATTTTTGACTGCCAGCAAAGGATAATAAATGAAGAAAAAAACAAGACCCAACCCTTTTCCTAACAATCTGCACAACATCAACAGTAGAAGAGCTGAAAGGAATCTGTCTCTTTTTCCACTAGCAGGCTTTTTCATTCATGCCCTGTGTCTGATACTATAGGGAGCCTGTAAAAATTGCAGGAGATGCCAGACCATAATTATGTTCAAATTGAGCAATGCAACAGGTAGAATTATTTTTTCACATAAAATATTGCTTTCTTTTGTGACTGTTTGCTCCTCTGCCTCTCTAAATAAAAGGAAAAAGTACAACAGAAAAAGAATAATGAAGATGAACCAATTCCTTATGGAAGATTTGAGCCTTGAACTGCTGGATATTCTGGGGCTCTGAGAAACCTGATTTAGTTAAAGATGTCCCTGCTCATTGCAGGGGTATTGGACTACATGACCTTTAAAAGTCCTTCCTAACCCCAATTAATCTATAATTCTAAGGTTTATGCAAACTAACACAATGCTATGTTAGGGGAACCTTACAGGTCCCAGCAAACATGGATCTGCAACAGCTGGCTGTGGATTCTGTGCATGTGGAAAAGGAAAGCATGTCAATGTATTGAAACTAAATTCAGTTTTCTAATAAAAAGCTTTTTCTTATTGCTGTTCCTTAATGGAACCAGTGCAGCGCAGGATGTGAGCACACAGCACATTCCATGGGAGCTGCTTGGGGCCAGAGTCTCCAAAAGGCAGCAGGACTCAAATTCCAGCACTGAAGTTTAAAGCAACAGAACTGAAAGCACAAAAGACACAAGCAGATACATAAGTGCCATCTATTCTTCAAGGAAATCTGCTTTCCCCCTGCTCAGTTTTCTTCTCACTGTGTTTCTTTGCTTTTTATGTCAAAGTTGTGGGTAGCTTTTGCAACGTTTTTGACAGACCTGCTAGAACAATGGATAGTGACTCTAAAGGATTAGATAACCTTCACTACATTACCAAATGCAAAATAGCATCAGTCTACACAACTGACTGAGCCTCATCCTGTTTCTGAAATGATTTTCTGAGTTATAACAGAGGGCCTAATTTTTTGCACTGGATTTCACAACGCTGTGCTTATGATATTGCAGATGCATAAGTATCAGCTATTATAGAGCAATTTCAGCACCATGAAAGCACAGTAATTCTCCATTCTCAGGGTAAACCGTGGAAGATTTCATTGCATTTACACGTCTGAGCTGAAGGGAGGAGGAGATGTATGGCTATGCCAATATTTAGGACAGATGATTGGAACTTCTCAGTGAAGGCAGACTGTAGATGAATCCCCTGGTTTAACTTCAGTTTTGTACTCCTAAGGAGATGTTTAATATATAAGAATTCCTCACATTTTTCAACACTCATGCCATTTGACTTTATGAGTCAGAGTCGCCATCCTATACAAATGTGACAAGATGTACTCTAAATGAGAGTATTAGTGCTAAGAAATTAAATTACAGTGCAAGATTATTGGTGGGAAAAAAAGGGCAATAAATCCTAATCTATCTGAAATCACTGGTAGAAGTCTCATTAATTTCATTTTGGGCTGGGACTTTGCCTGGTGCCTCTTGTGGCATCTTGCATGGCTCAGAACCAAGATGCTGTTCCTCAGCTTCACCGTCACTGATTACACTCACAAACACCTACCTCTTGCTTATTCTGCATACTAAATAATACTACTTATTTATTCTGCATTCAGAATGGTAATGATTCAGAATGGCAATGATTCAAACCTTTAATAGCTGTCACCTTGGTTTTGTTTATTGCTTGTTTTCTTAGTTTAAGTGACTGTATTGCCTGTACTGAAAAATGGATCCCTGCCTCTGCTCATGTATGCCTATAGGTCCCTTCTTCCCCTCCATAAATTCTTGTGACTTCAGCATCCCTGGAATAGACTATGATGGATAAAGTCTGCACTCACTTCTGTTAAGGAGTAATGCACATTCCAACCCCTTTCTGACAGGTTTCTGAACACAGCATAAACGGTTTGCTTTGGACTTTTTTCAGGGAAATACTCATTCTGACCTAAATTGGCAATGCTAATTCTGTCATTATCACAGCTTTGGTATTTATTAATCCAAGAAATGACACAATCAAGCTTAAGAAGATGAAACTATATTTCCAGGGGAATTCATTACCATTAATATATACTCAAGTTCTACTGTGTAAAAGCATCTAGTGACCTGATCTAACAGAAAAGGTCTTGTTAAAGGACTCTCTTCTTTTGCCACCCTCACCCATTCCCATGGTACACAAAGCTCCAGGGAAATCCTACTGCAGCCTTTTCGTGCTCAAAGGGAACTTCTAAGTCCAAATTTTTAGTAGGGCCTGTTGTGATAGATCAAAGGGGTAGTGGTTTTAAATTAAAAGAGACCAGATTAGATATGGGGATGAAACTTTTTACAATAATAAGGGTGGTGAAACACTGGCACAGAGTTTCCAGAGAGCTGGTGGATCCCACATCACTGCAACCATTTAAGGCCAGCTTGGACAGGGCTCTGAGCAACCCGCTCCAGTAGAGGATGTCCCTGCTCATTGCAGGAGGATTGGAGTAGATGATCTTAAAAGATTCTTGCAATTGTTCTGTGATTCTACACCAACTTAAGCTTGAGCAAACTGGTGAGGCAGATTTTTTCTCACATATGGGACAGGAACATCCCCAGGATGGCTTGAGACTATAACACTGGTATTTTCACTGCTTTGAGGAGCTGTCCTGGGATTCTTACTCACTTGGAAGTAGAATCAGCTGGGAGACAGCAGGGGATCAAATTTATACCAAAGTTTTCTAATGACATCTAAGTTGGTGTAAATTTCATCTGGCTTCAATCAGGTTTGCCACACTGAGATACTGTCACACAGACTCTCAAAGTTTTAAGTACTTAGTCAAACACCACCCATAATACAAAGTCTGTCATAGAATATATTTCTATCCTCATATGCCCCTGCATTTGAAAAACAGCCTTAAAAACTGCTGTCTGCCTCTGCTATCTGTTTTTCCTATATTGCCTGTGCTTGTAACTGATAAGAACATGCTCTAAGCTCTGGGATTCATCCCTTTCCATTACAACTTTCATTGACATGCTATGTCTCTATGTTTGCAGTTGTAATCTGATAGATTTTAAATTACCAGGATCAGAAAGAACATTAATTTGTCTGTGGATCATTAGGAATAATGGCATTATCAGATGCTCTTTTTTAGTGCTCGTGTTTGTGAGCTGAGCAATTATGAAAATATTTAAATAATGAATGTAATTGCCTATTAAAATGATTATTTTGCATAAATATTTATATTACTAATCAATGATTTCTCAAAAGTATAGCTGTAAATACAAAGAAAATCACATGTGTATTGTACAAGCAGAATCCTGTGTGCAGCTCCTCAGCTGGCATTAATCATCCTCGTGGAACCATTCTGCACCAGCTTTTTCAGCCTGCACTGCTTATTTCAGTGTCTTGTTTTTTGAGTGGCCAATGATAGACACCAGAGACTCCAGTGATTTTCAGACAGCTGATGCCCAGTCCTCTCTGGCAATCAGGCACCTCTGTGGGTGGCATCCTGGCCTCCTGCAACTCAAGGCAATTTTGCCTTCCTACTTCAGTAGGTCAGGATTCTGAATTGAGACAGAACTCAGCATTTTATACTTGCAGTTATTTTCAAAAGGGCAACCATACCCCATTCTTGCTTTGGGTTTGTGACCACTTTGGAGAAATGCAAAGTATAAAGAGGGGTGAAATTATATTCTGTATGCCTGTTTCCATAAGCATCAACAAAAACACTAAATGAATAATTTTTATGTCTACCACCTTTGAGTTCCTCTAAATCCAGCTTGATTGCACCTTGCTCTCAAAAAAAAAAAAAAGGTGACATTGGAATTGTGCAAGGAGTATAAAGTTTAAATGCTCAATGTAGCATACTTCACTTGGAAAATCAGTGAAGAGATGGTGTCTAATTTCTTTTTAGCTCTGAAATGCTGCAAACTGTTTCATTAATTCCCTGCTATAGACGGTATTACCATATGTAAATAATTGCATTAACCCCTGTGCTCTCCCACCTTGTATCATATCACAGGCAAGAGCAGACTGACAGAAAAGTCACAGCAGGACTTAACAGAGCAGGGTGAGGAACAGCAGATGATTCCTAATTAAGAGTCAGGAGTCTTGGATGACACATTATTACTGGAGCTGAACAGGGATAGGAGATGAATGCCTGGGATAATGGTGTGATAACTAACAGGAGGTACAACAGCAGTGCCCTGCCAAGGTACCCTTTCCATGCCAGGGATTCCTAGGAGTGTCTGTGGGTCAGGAGGACAGGGAGTACGTGTGTGTGCAGATAGCTGTGCTCATTGGAGGGATGACTGACACATATTTTGAGGTCACCCAGTGTTAGCAGCACCTGAGGAGAAGCCCTACAACCGAGGTCTGATTTCAGTTTCAGGAGCAGAATTTGGTGATGGGTCTGGAAGGCTGGATTGTTATTTATTAGATGGCCACCATATTTTGGGTCTGGGCATGCTCTGTGTGAATGGTTCTCATTCTTTCCCTTCAGGATTTTATGTGCCTATGTGTGCCTGAATTAACCTATTGGTCACCCAATAAATGGCTAATAATAGTTTTCAAGGGAAAATGTCACCTATTTATCTATGCAATCATAAGTTCTTTTCAATAGGTACTCAACACTTTGCATATCATCCTTTCAATACCTCACTCAACCCCTATTTGCCATTTGCAAGTAGGACACTGAGGAAGAGGCTGTTAGCTGATTTATCAACATAAAATTTAGCAGTAAAGAAATATCCACAGATGAGGACAGTGAAGTGAATCTTTGCAGATATTACATAATAAACTATGATACATTCTCACAAGTTTACAGAAAGATCTGACCTAACTTGATAACAATCTGGAGCTGTTCTTTAGTTTGCAGCACAATCTCTCCCAGGGAACAGCATTCAAATTCCAGCTGTAGCTTGTGATAAGGACTATCTCCTACTACTGAAATCATGTTGTCATATGCTTTTTAGGGAGAATAAAAATAGGATAGTTAAATCCAGTATTCAAAAAAATATCCAAAACCTAGAGCTTCTAGGTAAGAGTACAGCTGAGGCTTTTTTCCAGTGAATTCAGGGTACAAAATTCCCATTGCTATTAATGGCAAATCCAAACATGAGAGGAAATATAAGTTTAATGTTTAACATCCTGTGCTTACTGGCTCTGTTGCAGAATTTTCTAGTAGCATTTTGTACATCATTTAGGGAATATTTACGTTTCATAATGTACTTGCAGTTGGAAGTTTAGTTTCAGGCTTTATCTTATTAAGAAGTAGGAAAAGCCTAATATTCACTTAACCAGAGGAGAGAATTAACCCTATACCACATTTTCTAATGCTCTACAACCGATGCTTAAAAGCAGGGGTGAGGAGGAAATCTTTCTTCAGCCCTTCAGTGGGACCATAGGATCCAGTGATTTTGAACCTGACTACGAATCCTTAAATCTAAGAATTTAAATTCCATTTTTACCCTTTTGGCCCTTTTGTTGCATTTCAGAGCTGAACTGGACTGCCTTCCCAGTTGTGTTGTGCATTTTGACCCAGCTGCACCACAGCATCTGCTGGGATGAGAATTCCTCACACAGAACTAAAAACCTCATCCTGGGAGGCCAAGTACCCAAAGAGTTTGGGTGGTAGGGAACTTCACTTCCAACCATGGCAAGTGTTCTCTGTTATTGTGTGGAAATAGACCTTTAAACTGCTGGTTCACTTCATGAACACAGAACAAATGCTGATTCTGACCTAAAAAACCTGTGCTTAACTTTGAATAAAAAATCTTGGGATAGATATGAAGAAACAATGGAAAAATGGCATTAGGAATACAAGATAAGGCACTGCAACAGCTGATGATACTTGTGCAAACTGCATCTTTGGAACACTTTTTAATTCCTCCTTACAAAATATGATTATGTAAATATTTATAAAAAGTGAGAAAATATACCACAGTGATAAAATTTTAGCCCTTTTTCAGTGTCAAGTAAAGACATTTCAAAGAACAGACAAAGGAGCAAGAGAAAAAAACTCCAAAGACTAAACCATCAACTGAGCTCTGCAGGAGAGTCAAGATCTGTTACCACAGACACAGCAATTTGGTTTTTAGATTACTTTTAATGTGTAAAAAAAAAAACCCTTTGCAGTTCATATGGCTTTATATTTTTTTAGTGCTTATAGGTTTTTGTTAAGCTGATTGGGATTTGCTTAACACTGGCATAAAATGATAAAGAAAAGCTTAGCTGGTATCCGGTTTCAGATTTACTTGCCTTGATAGTCATAGATTTAATATTGAAGGACAGTGAATGAAATCTATTATTTTCAAGCAAATAGATTGTTTTTATCCATTTCAAATGGTATCAGCCTACTATGTCTCACTTTGAAAACAACAGTAAATATTCCCTCAAAACGAGTTTTCTGTACACATCCATTGCTGCTATTATTGAGCTATCTCATTTGGATGTATATGTGGATCCCCAAATTCATTTTTATGTGACATTTGTTTCTGTTCCTAGGTAAAGCCACGCTTCTTGGTGCATGGTGCACTGTTATTATAACAGATGGCTTATTTCAATTCATAATGACTGGGAAAAATAACAATGAATCATGTAAGCAAGAACAAGCACTTCAATTTCTCTACAAGTTACCCAGTGCCTGCCAATTTGAAAAACAGCTGAGAGCTCTGGCTCCTCATCAGAAATGCAAGGCTGCTCTTTGATTGGACTACAACAGCACATCAAATTGGGGAAGAGCAAAGCTAGAAAGATGCAGAGCCTAAAAAGCTTTTCATTTGGACATTCTGGGTTTTCTTTCCTAACAATGAAAGGAAAAAAAAAATAACATAACACAAATGCCTGGTGTTGTCAGATAAATAGAGGAAAGCAAACTCAGTGTTATTTCAGGATACAGTTGTACCCAGGCACTGCATCCACATAACTCAAATGACTTTTGCCACTCTCCAAAAGGGGGATCTGAGTTACAGCCCCACTGCCACTGATCACTTCTGAGTGACTTGGCCTCTTTCTCAAGAGGCATAGGTGTGCAGAGCCTCTAAGCATTGAAAATGAGCAATTCTCTTGGAGAACTTTATCCAAAAAATTAGGAATTTAATCAGATTGCCTACAGTTAATATTCTACATCAGCTATCTCAACACACAAATTACATTATAAAATTTTGTTTACCTTGACACATCTCCTGTCTATTCAAAGCCTCCAGATTTTATCCCCATTTCTTCTTTTTCAAGCCTTTGCATCCTTCTCTCTGAATCCTGCAAGGAGGGCATACTTTGAACAGGACCTAGAATTTAAGCAGACAGTGGTTTACAAATTACTGTATAAACATAATGTGATCCAATACAGAGCACTCCTCTATTACTAAGCAGCATTAGAGTGATTTTGATATTATTTAATGGCTTGAAAAAAAGTAGATTAATCAATAGAAATTGACTTTTAGAAAACAGACCTCTGTTTATCAATTTTCTCTGCTGAAGTTGTCTGAGTCATAAAGAATAACACAGGTTTTCTCTTAGGTACACAAATTCTTGTGCACTTCTTTCTTCCTGTTTTTTAACTCTTTCTTCATATTTTTGATTTTTTTCCTAATTAAGGCACAAATGTTGCTCATGACATTACTACCTACATAATTCACAAATTCCTTTCAGAGCACAAGATATAACATCCAACACTAAGGCAGAAATTGCCCTGTCATTGGCCTTTCTCTTCCCAGAGTAGATAAGAATAATTTTGAGTTACCTGTTTTAGTGGAAGGTGTCCTGCCCATGGCAGGGTGCTGGAATGAGATCATTCCTTGAGGTCCTCTGATTCTATAAGGTAGAAGGAAACAGAGGGTATAGGCAAGATGATCAGATAAGCAGGAAACATTTTTCCCCCAATAGCATTTAGAAGAAAAACAAAAATTGGAATCACCAGTCTCTCAGATGAAGTCTGAGTAAAGAACAATTATTTTGACCTGACTCAGAAGAAAAAAGCTGCCCAAAAAGAAAACTTTCTAATGCCGTTTTTGGCTTCATCTGGATATGTGTCTGTAGTAGCTGGCCCAGTTTGGAAGGCTTTTCTGTACGTCCCTGATGGCATTCTCACAGCTCTTTGGGCAGCTGAACTGCTTCCACAGGAACTAAGGACTCTTAAAACTAGAGAGTCCTTGTGATGAACAATCAAGTTGTTCCCAGGCTGGCAGTATGGCTGGAAAAAACAGAGACAGAAGGAATAAGAACACACAAAAAATTGGATTGAAATGCCCATTATGAATATTTTCCAAGTTCAAGTTTGTTTCATTTTCACATGAAAGTGCATTTCAGTTCCGAAAAGAAAGAGAGAGAAAAAACAGAAAGGAAAAAAGATAGAAGAAAAAAGGAAAGGAGGAAAGGGAAAGGAAAGGAAAGGAAAGGAAAGGAAAGGAAAGGAAAGTGAAAGGAAAGGAAAGGAACAGGAAAGGAAAGGAAAGGAAAGTCGAAAGGAAAGGAAAGGAAAGGAAGAGGAAGGAAAGGAAAGGAAAGGAAAGGAAAGGAAAAATGGGATTACACCACTGAAAGAAAGCAAGCAGATCTGCTTTGGAAAAAACCAGCATTTTGTGGTGATGCAAATTATTACTTTTGTGGCTGTTTCTCTGCTTTAAGGCTACCCCTAAAAATCTTTACTTTTCAGTTGAATGTACACTGCACATATTTTGCCAGTAAAATTACTAAGCTGAAAAATGTATTGCTTTTATGTTCCTCTCTCTTCCCCTTGCCTGGTTTCTGCTAAACCTCATCCTTTTTTCTTGTCAGTGGCTACTGTGAGCATGTCCAAATGGGATGTACAGAGGTGATAAATGAACTTAAATTGCTTCTGAAGTTCCACTCATAGCTCATTTTGCCCAGGAAAAATTCAGGAACAATACCAGACCAGATTCTAAACAACCATTCCCCACACACTTGGACATATAAAAGTGTTTGGGCATTAGTTCATTCTTCACAGTAAAATGTTATCTGTGCTGTATGTCCCACTGCATATTTATGAAGTGTGTGGGCAATGGTAGATTGGAGCCTATTGTAGCAGCACTCTTGTTTATCTCATTTTCTATGATCTGCTTTTGTTATCTTCTTGTTTCACCTCCTTTTAGTGAATATTGCACTTTTTATTGCTTACCAGACACATTTTAGTGTCTTTCTTTTCCTGCAGAAAACCACATACTGGGCAGCAGCTGACTTTAGGAACATAGTTTCCAACATCTGTATACACTGATAATTGAAGATGCCTTATAAATTGGGAGCCTCATGGTACCCAAACTCATGCTTGCAGCAGATAACCAGGAGGTTTACCTATGTATTACACTGCATTACATCATCCAAATCTCAGCACATATATACCAACCCAGCAGGAGAGAATGTATTAAAAATGATGCATTTACTTGCCAAGGCACTCAATATACTTACAGAGTAGTCTTCTCTTGTGCTGAAGAGTGTAATATGATAGTTCTTTAAATTTGCCCTATAAGCCAGATCTTCCAAGAATTCTTGCTGGTTTTCCTAGCAGACCTTCCCTACGTGGCAATGGCTTCCCAGTTCTGCCTGCATCACTAGGAGAGCAGTAGCTAACTCAAAGATCCACCTGGATGTGTCTGCATGGTGCTGCTCTGGATCTGCCTTGGGCTGGAATAAACCAGGTGCACAGCTGGAGCACTTTGGGTAAACAGCTGGAGTGTGAATTTCAGTCTGGTGGGCGCCCACACAGAGCCCAGTGTCTGTGCTGAAGGCTCCGCAGGAACCAGAATGGGGTTCTTAGAGCCCTCTGGAAGTTCAGGAGCCAGGATGTGTCAGGGAGATTTTTCCTTCACGAACAGGACGGCACTGCTGGGAGATGTTCCTTGAGCTTTATTTGCAGCATCAGCCTCACGACATGGCTGAGACAGCAGAAAGGTGGCAAAAGCACACATACAGCCAGCAGCAGCCAAAGATTTCTTTGTTATAGAGCATCTTAAAACTTTCTAGCCAACAGCACTTTCTAGCAGCTGTTCTAGCCAATGACTAAAAGCACAATTACACCTGCTTCACACAGGGCTTGCTTGTATGCCTTCCATTGACAATAATCCATTATTCAGCTTAAAACCTTCTCCTGTCTTGCTAAGCATATTTTTCTACAGTCTTAAGATCTATCTTGGCCAAGCCTAAAACTCAAGCTATTGTTTAATGTCCTTGCTTGCTATCCCGTTGAAACTTTTTCTACCCTCAGGCTTTGCAGATCTAGCTGGTTTTAAGTTCTCTGTTCTTTCTGTTTGTAAGGGCCTGCTTTTCCCAGCTTTCTAAAAATCTTGTTACCTTCACTATTTCCCCACACCAGAGGTTCAAAAGTGCAGCGCAGGTCTGAGCTGGGCTGCCAGCACAGGTGGATCCTGTCCTGACCTGCTGAATGCAGCACCTGCTGCTCAGCAAGGAATAGTTAACGCAATTGACACCGAATGGGTTTAGAGGTGCAGTTCACTGACCTTGTCAGCTAAGTGACAAAAATGGGTGTCACACCTCCAGCTTCCCTTTGCACCTTTCTGCCCTGCAGTAAATAAAATTATGAAGCACTAGGAATTGTACTCAAACTGGAACATACTGGAATTGAAATGTGTTAGGAATGCACTGCTGACATTATGCAAAGCAGAACATCGCTGGCACCTTCTCTTTGAAAATGTGAGGGTGCTTATATTCAGTTTAATTAAAAAAACCCAAACAAACAAACAAAAATAGCAAACCAACCAAAAAACCCTATAGATTTTGTGCAAAAGAACTATAAACCACACAAGAATGATGTCTCCAGCAGAGTAATGGAATTAGTACACACAGGGGGCTTGATTTGAGGAGCTCCCTTATTTGCATGATAATAAAGAGGCGGCATGTGCATAGGGGAACATGGTTCATCTTGGAACCCCGTTCAGCTTACAAAATGCCCATTTTCTCTATTTTGTGTTCAAAAATTAATTAAAAATTCTTTAATTTACTTACAGTTCCTAATTATTGATGTGTTTCCAAAATGTTTTCCTCTTTGCTTTGTATTCAGAATTAACGTGTGTTTGGTTGGAGAAAACTATTTATTACACTTTAATATTGATTTTAATGTGCTAAATCTAGAATATGAAAGATGTCATCCTCAGTGTTATACACATGGAACTTTGTTTACTAAATGCCATGTGCATCTCAAAATCTACCTTCAATACATAAATTGTAGCTTACCATTGTCTGGATTCTGAAAAAAAAAAAATATATATATATATAGTGAGGTGGAAAAATGAAAAGTAAATTGCAAATCTGGCAATTTTTTATTTTGTCTTGTGAAATCCTGACTTCTCTATCATTCATTGCAAAACCCCTCTGATTATTCTGTGCAAGAATTTTCCTATGTGAAATATGATTGATGATGTGATTTTCACTATAAGAATTTGATTACACTTCTGTGCAGTTTAACAAAAACCTTCAATTCATATCTTAAAATTGTTTCTGAGCATCCTAATATCCTCCTTTCACAAACTGAGCAAATAATATTTTTCCCAATTGTTGCTAATGTAGCATTGAAAAGATAAAAGGTAAAATAGTATCACTGGAACCATGTAAAAGTGGTATATTCTGTCATTGAATGCCACAAAGGCTTTTCAGGTTGAGGGGGAAATTTCACAGCAGTTATTTCAATATGATTTAAAACATTTGTTGAAATCCAAATCTTGTTTTTTTGCTTAATCTGAATAAACCTTGAGCTGTGAAGTTTAGCTCCTGTAGTAATATGCAGAAAAACACATTGGTGTGACATGTAGAAATTTACCAAATGCATATTTATCAAAAATGCATATTTATCAGCTCTGTATTTACTGATTTAGGGAATGGACAATGTGTCTTGCAGTACAAACTAAACAATGTGGATGAGAATTGATTCTTCTTGGCAGTGTGAGCTATAAATCAACAGATATGCTGAATGTCAAGTATAGCAGAAAAAAGTCATTCACAAGTACTCTGAGATCACCAAAAAAAAAAAAAAAAAGAAAAAAGAAAAAAAAAGGTGATATTTATCAGTTAAGGTTGCTGCTGTCTGCCAGGTGATCACCTCTAGCTGTTACCAGCACATATTCTCAAGCCCTGTGCCAAGAGATGCTGGGCAGAGAGGTTGCTGTTTCACCAGCAGAAATAATGCCCCACCCACAAAATCCATTTCTTTGCCAAATACTGCTTTCTATTCAAGAAAATTCCAATGTCACAGACAAAAATTCCTCTGTAGAGAAATCCTTCACCAGGCAGGACTGTACAGGGGTGGATAAAAACAAAAAGACCTGGCTGGTGCCAATTACCAGAGGGAAAAGCTCTGTCTGCCAGACAGCTCCTCCATCACAGCTGGAAACTTCATGTGCTTACCAAACTCCCCCCCTAAGACATCATTTCAGAAGGAAAAATTAAAATATTCCTGTCATTAAAGATAAACAGGTGGGCTGCAGCTGCTGCAGGGAAGTTCACCTGTGAGAGCCTCAGGAAGTGCAGTAAGGACAAGTGCAAGGGGCTCAGACTTTATTCTTTACTACTTAAACTGGCAGATGAAGTTATGACCTTTAGGAGAAAAAAAAGTTCTATCTGTGATAAACTCAGTCTTAACTATCTGCTCTGGAGGATGAAGTTTGATCATAAGGAGATTAAAGAGGCTTAACCTGACATGCTGAAACAACCCCTTGGGATGTCAAATCTTGTTATAAGTAGGCAGACAAAAGAGTTACATCAAACTAGAATTTCATTTTCAGTCTCTGGGATCTGGCAAATGCTATTACACAAGATAGGTCTGAAGGTTGCAACACACTGGTCAAGTGCCTTCTCTATTTCAAACTGTCCTTTCCAGAATAGGGATGAAGTGCAAAGGAGTTTTCTGCCCATAAAGTTTTCCTATCTTAATGAAATACAAGAAAAAATTCACTTACTATCACATGATTTCCAAGCTACATCCCAGTTATTCAAATTTCTATTCTGCTCACTTCTTTAAAATGCTGCAATAACATTCACAATAAAATTGTACAAAAGGGAACAAAAGTTCAAAACCAAAATTCATGGGAAGCAAATACTTTGACAAAAGTTTTATGTTAATGTTAATATTTATACTATACACATCTCCAGAAGATTATTTTAATGACACTACCATTTAATGAACACACCAGCATTTTTAGTAAGTTTTTTTGTTTGAGAAACGGAATAAAAAATCATATTGGCATCTGCTATTAGGGGTCAGAAGATAACCCAGTTATTTAAAAGGCAAAAGGCTGATATGATGCTCATTCCCTGTTAATTGATGTTTACAGCTCTGTTTTTGTTTTGTGTGTGCTGGTGCTGTCACACTTTATTCGGTTTAATGTTGAAGGAGATAAAAATCTACTCATGCTGATGAATTTTAACATGGATTATATTCTGAGCAACACAGAGTATAATTTTTTGATTTTTGTTACCGACTGCATGAGGGAGGCTTCTTATGCTCTCTGCATTTGTTTACTTCTGTGTAAAACACGGGTTTCAGGGGAAAACACACATTTCAGAATGTGCTCAAACAGTTCCTACCATGGAGCATCTCAAACAACTTTCTGACAGTGAAGAAATAAAGAACACATTGACAGAAGAGATAGATCCCACTTTAAGAAAACCTTTTCTTAAAGTGAGAATAATAAAACCAAAAAAATAAGTTTCTTTGATTTTTTTTCTTAAGTCTTTTGAATAATATGCACCTTCCAAGTCTCAACATTTTTTCAGTGAAGTTATCATGTAAAGCAGAAAAATAAGGGAACGGAAAAAAAGAAAAATAAAACACAATGATCACAGGAAAACTTCCCAATTCTTGCAGCCTTAGGAACTATTTAATAAATATTTCTGCTGGGGTAAATGAGTAGAAAATGTAGAGACTATTTCTGGATTAATCTTCCATTGAGGATAACCTAGACTAATCTCTCACTGAAGTATTTTGCTTCCACTTTCCCCCTGAGCCTCCAGCAAGATTAATGTGTGAGCACAGCACAGGAGCTTATTCAGCCTCACAACGATTCCACTTGGTGGCAAATTATTAATATTTATAAAGAAACCGTGGTAGCAGAAGGCTCTGGGCTGGATTAGCTATCTAGGAACACATTTATAATTTTGGGACTAGAGGAAACACCTCAATGAATACCCAATTCCTGAGTGCCCAAGCAGCCAAGGCTAGAAACCAGCTGCAGCACTTTCGTTTCTGGCTTGTGTACATCCAAATCTTTAAAAGTTCCACCAGTTTGGGGATTTCTCATAGAATATGCTGAGGCCTAACTTGTTCCTCTTCCTTGAACATCTCCAGAGCATGACCTGGCAGCTCCTTGAACCTCTCCCAGCCTCTCTGGGCACAGGGCATCACCTCCTGCCTGGAGCACACAGCAAAGGCAAGAGGTGTCCTCTGCAGGGCAGCTCTTTGCTTCTTGCCTTCTGACTGTGCCTCACAATGAGCACCTTGACCAATTTGCCATCAGAGGGGAGACAAACAGGTCACAGCCCTGTGCTTTGCCCCCCTTGGCTCCAGTGGGGCTCAGTGGATGGATTGATCCTTGAGTACTGAAGACAGATCCTTACCAGGGAATGGGAAAGGTGTTACCCAATTCTGCTCTCACTCAGTCTGGCTAATTGCATGAAGGGTCATGGCTAGATTAGTTTCCCAAGCTAAATTCTTTTGTTGTTTGAAAGCAATAAATCTAAAGCAGAAACCAATGTCTATTCTCTAGAAATAGATTTATTTTCTGCTTTGCAGTTCTCAGGAATCGCTGCTGAAATGGTGAACTTTTCTAAATGTCACTTTAAAGGTTCACTGGTTTCTTCCCTCATTCCCTGAATCCAGTGTGTGTGTGCCTGTTGCTGTACCTAACCCTGCCTTACCATTCTGGAGGAATCCTCTGTCCACATTTCTCTCCACTGCTGTCCCCCACTTACTCTCCTTCCCCTGCTGCCTTCCAAAGATTAATCCATTTTTTTTTATCAGAACAAAGTAACTAGTAAATTTTACTGAGCAGTTAACTGTTCTAAGATTTGCAAATTTGAAAAGAATAATATGCTTTTTTTCCTCTTATGTTTAATGATTATATATGGATTTGAAAATTCCTAACTTTTTAGATTCCCATTTTAGTAATTTCCTTGTTTTTATCTCCTTTTACTTGTTCTTAAAACCTCCTGGTTGCCTTCAGTGTTTGTGTCTCCTGTTTTTCCAACAGTATTTGCATACACCAGTACCTTCGAGGACCAATGCTTCAGATGTAACAGAACAAAGACTCTATAAGACTCTATAAGGGTCTCAACAATATAAATAGACACAATAAATAAACATTAAATTTTTCTTGCTTTCCCTTCATTGATAAGTTGGACGTGTGAGAACAGAATTGATTTCCAAGGATATAAGGAATTTTGTTCCAGTGGTGGGGTGGGAACACAGCCTAGAAATTCTTTCTTTGTAACAGATCCTGAAAAAAGAATGGAGGCCTCCAAAGGGTCTCTAGTGTAAAAAATGAAAGGAAAACTCAATTTTTATCCATTTTATCCTTGCACTTTAACAAGTCTTGCCCATTTAATGAAGGAAATATTCATGTACATTTCTTTGGCATTGTGAGAGAATTTGATTCCTGTTTATCTCTCTGTTAGACAGAAGGGGGAAAATCAAAACTGAGAAACTATGTCACAGGTGTGTATCTCAACACCCATTTTTTCCCTCAACTGGGACTTTTTAAAACAAAGCTGGAGTAATTGCAGGCCAAAGCTACATTGTAAGGAATGAATTGCAGAACAGAGTTCAGACAAACTCCCAGGTGCTCCCCAGCCGTGACTGGGAGCATCCAAAGCTCTCTCAAGTTCCACACTTCTGTTTTGCACAGGTTTAGCCAGGTTTGCTCCACTCCTGAGGTACTGCAGTCATTTGTGTCCTGGAGTTTGCTCCC
Source organism: Calcarius lapponicus (assembly GCA_039654755.1). Taxonomy (NCBI): domain Eukaryota; kingdom Metazoa; phylum Chordata; class Aves; order Passeriformes; family Fringillidae; genus Calcarius; species Calcarius lapponicus. Next base: position 18,586,716 of record CM077470.1, on the reverse strand, counting down.
ACCAGTGCTGCCAAGAACTTGGGGGAATCCTCTGCAAGAGCCAGGGCAAAGCTCTGATTGTGCTGCTGGCACCCATTGCAGCAGTCTCTGCAGGACAAGGCCCTGCTGAACCACCAAACAGAGATTTAATTTGTGTCTGTAGCTGAGCAATCCCACAGAGGAACAGAGGAACCCACCCTGGGATCAATAGGATTGCATGAACAAAGCACATATTCTGCCATCTGGCTCTGAGCTTTTGATTTGTTTGGGTTTGGTATTCTGAAATTTAATTGTGGCCTTGCTGTTGACTAAAAGTTTAGTCCTTCTCCACTTCCTCTCTGTATTGCTGGATTTCAGCCAGGTTTCCCTTTACCCATTTCACATTCCTTCAAAGTCTGCCTCTCTCCAAGCCCAATCTACTGGCATTGCTGTGCTCTCTGCAGGCCTTCACCAGCATGTTAAACCCCATGATGGTGGAGAAGAACAGTGTCAATGTGCTAAAAGAAGGCTTTGGGTGATATATGTTCAAAGAGATCTTTGAAACCTCAGTTAGCTGAAATTGCATGTGTGAAGCAGCCTGCCTTCCTGAGGTCATCAGCAAGGTGAACTGTTCTCATCACAGCACAATAAAAATGCCATTGTTTTATGTATAGCAATTCTGGATACACTCTCCCTCTCAGTGAGCAATTTGTCTAAGAACAAAAGGGAAGTGTTCACACTATACTTTTTATATGATCATTCCTGTTTGAGGAATCCTACCAGGCAAACTCTGTTAAAGGAGGCAAATGCAGAGGAAAAAGTAAAAAACCAGAAAATAGGACAACATTTTGGATTAGGGAAAAAACAAAAAGTCATAGAAAACTCAGGACTGTTGTTTTTTAATATCTTTAAGGGGAACTAAAATAGTTAAAACCTTTCCTTGGTGAATTCTGCATGCCATAAATAGTCTGTTAGGTGCTTTCATGGCAACATGCTCTACCACCATGTTCAGCCTATGAGAAAGATGCTTTTAGCTCAGTCTCATGTTCCAGACAGCAGCTAGAGGTGGAGGCTCAGGGAAGAGAGTCACAGCTGTGCAACCACACAACTCTGACTCCCTCAGACTCTCCCAGCTCCAGAGGTTACTTACTCAAGGCCAAGCCCAAGGTAATTTGTTTAACAATCAGCCAAGAAATATTCCCCCCATGTCTTAACACTTTTTAAAACACATATAGACATTTTTTTGCACACACAACACTGTGTGGCAATGATTGCCCTGGCTTCCTACACTGCTTGTAAAAATGAGCCTGGCCAAGTAAAAGTGGCATGTTTTTCAAATGTTCACAGGACATTTAAATGAACATCAGGAAGAGTAAATCTATGTCCTTGTAACACAGTGTGAGTCTGTGCAAGATTTGGGCTTCTGGAGTCAAATTACTACAAATTCTGTCTTTTAATAAAACATGTTACTTCTCTCATTTTTCAGAGCCAGAGGAACATTGTGATCAGACAATTAGAGACACTCACACTGAGCAACGTGTAGATGCAATTTTATGAGCAGATTAAAATCTTTGACCACTTAATGATGATTGAGCATTTCATGCCACTTCCTATTAGCAAAAAGGGACCCCCTGAGCAATGGGAATTGGGCCCTTGCCCTCCCAGGGTGGCACTTTTCACACTGCTCCACCACAGCCCTCACACCACTGCAGTGGCACACACTCAGCAGCCACTCTGAAGGCCCATGAATGGCAAAAAGGCAGCTTACAGAAACTTAAATGACTTCTTGAGGAAGTTCCTCTCCTCTGTGCAAAAAAGGTTACTCTTTTTTCTTTAATTTTTAACTGAAGATGTTGGCACTGGATTGCAGCCTGAGAACTGCATTAAAATAAAAAATAAAAGAAAAAAGAGAGAATAAGAGCTATTTATATTGCCTTCTGATTTCAATGTCTTCATGTCTCTACTGCAGGGTTTGGCCCTTTGGGACCTTCCTAATACCTTCCTTGATACCTTCCTGCAATTTGAGAAGGAAGACTTTTGTCTTCTTACCTAGTATACAGCAGGGTCACCCAGAGAAACAAAAAAACTATTGCCACCTCTTAAGAGGCCACCTATGAGTGTCATTAAGGCTTCAAACCATGGAATGTCTCTCCCACAGAGCTATTTTTACAAGGAAAGTCAGTTTTCAGGAACAGGCAGGCAAAAGAAACATGAGGATTGATTTCACAGAAAGTCTTTGACACCTTGCTTGGTCTTCTTTTAGAAAAATATTTATAGATGACACTGTCTTATTTGGATTCTTACTGTCACTTTAATTTACATGCCATTTCCCTTTTTGCTGAATGAGGCTGTCATCCAGCTTTGCTCTCAAAGGCCAAGGACTGCAGGACTAAGAAACACCTGGTCAAGGTTCATGTGTCCCTGGTGGAAATTTGCAGATCAGCTCCTGCAGAACAGATCCCTTTGGCAGATCCTGACTGATGGCCAAGAGCAGTGGGAGTACACAAAACAAACAACGTTTAAAGCTGCGTTTAAAAACATTAATTCCTGAAAGATGCCATTTGCAACTCCGTTATGCATTTTATGAACTTTAGCTTATGCACAATGTGGGCAGAATAAGGCAGAGTCAATTTAAGGGGAAGAAACAGTCTTTTAGAGAAACCAACTCTAGGGCAACACTACTGAAATGAATTCCTTTCAGACACAAAGGCAACTTTTCAGTGTTCCCTTTGAGCTGCCTCAAGGCAGCTTTTTGCCCTGACACATCCTTTTTAAATCAAGGCTGGCACGTAAGAAAGCAAGAACGGGAATTTCTCCTTGTTTAGGGCAGATTTCTCTATCTCTTTGTAACTCAACAACTTTCCTCCTTTTGGTTGAATAATTTTCCTCACACTTTCCATGGTATTCTATGCTCTAAGGTGTAAATTATTTCTATTTTTGTGCATTAAGAGGTAGAACTCACTGTTTGATCACTGACAGACCAACAAGCAAGGGAGGAACACAAGTTCAGTTGAAGGCTCGGCTACCAATTGTCTGTAAAGACGTTAGTCCAACAGTCCAACTGGACAAACTTCCAATGAATACATAAATTCCAGAAAAATAAAATATATCACTAATAAAGAAGAGCAAATATTTTGCAAATTATGATCTATTTGCCTATCTGACCTCCCCACCTTCTCCAAGCTACAGGTTACCACCTAGTCTTTAATACAGGTAATATATGCCAGTTCTGCAGTTCAACAGTGATGAAGAAAAGGATTAATGAATGGGGGGGTGTTGTTCATTATTAGTTTTTATTGAAATTCTCATAAAAAAATAATTTAAGAGTGAGATATGCACCTATATGTGTGATATCATCCACACGAACAATTTCATGCCATTAACACCTGAGGCCAATCTCAACATCAAAGCACACAATCTGTTCCACACCAGTGACACACAGAAATAAAACTCAATCATTACAGTTCCCCCACACAGATTTTCTTTTGGGAAGAGACAAAAAAAAACTTTTTTATGATCTGATGATTACCTGATAATCAGTTCTATCTGTTAGTTCCTAGTGAACATCCAGATGCAATAAGCACACATGAGTGCATGTGCCACCAGGCTGGAGTGGTCTGAGGCTTTGTTAAAATAGAAGATAAACAGTGATTTAAAGCATTACAGGGAGTTTTGTCTCCCTTTACAGAACAGCTGCTGCATACATGTATCATGAAAAATTTCAGTTCTATCCACATAAAGGTCATAGAAACTTTAACCTTTTTTATTTCCAGCTTAGAAATGTGCTGAATGGCCAGGTCTTTTGTGTTTTTATAACTATTTAATATTTCTCTTGGCCTGTCATACACCTAAAAGCAAACTAGAGTCTGCAACCCTATATAAGGTCCTGATATTCAATGGAGGTTGATGATATTTGCTCAGTGACTTTTAGTAATTCATTATCCTGGTTCATACCATTAAATAGTTCACTAGAGCTAACCTGCATTATCTGGTCACTTCAAAACTCAGCGCAGCTATGAGATGAATCAGATTTTTTGGGGTTTTTTACCTTTTCTTTTTAGAAAAAAAATCTTTCCATTTTAGCCAATTTTACTAAGGAAGGCAACCCCATTGTCAAGCTTCACTGAAATGTGACAGAAAGAAAAAAGGTCTCCAATAGGTTCCTAAAAGCCTTGCAAAGGCAGGTGAATAGCTAGAGGAAGAAGACCCTACACTGTGCTGGCAGAGAGAAGCACACAGCATAAGATGAAATAATATTCTATGCTGGAGAATCAACAGAGCAGGAAAATAAAACAGAATGCAATGCCTGGACAGCATGGAAAACTTCAGCTAAAGACTGCAACCAGCAAGGAAAATTATAGACTATTACAGACTCTCATGAGCACTTGAGAAAAATTGCCTTTCTTTTTGTCTTCTGGTTCCAGGACAATTTTATATTTAACACCTAAAGACTTTTTACGTATAGATTTCATGTGGAGACCATACAGCAGGACTGCTCAGAAAATCCACTCATTCTATTTTTTTCTTTGACTCCATCTAGTTACCAGGCATTTGGTGTTCTCCACAAACCTCCTGGAAGATTCCACATTTCTAACCTTTCTCTGGTTACTACAAACCACTGCATGTGCACCACAGCACTGGCTGGAAGCTCTGAAGTACAGAACTCCAAAAATTAATTCAGCAGAGCTAAAATTATAGATCAATGTAAACTGAAGCTCTATCAGAAAGTCTTGCCTTTCACTTTGACATCTAATAGCTCAAAGTTCCATCAAAAACAAAACACCATTTCTGAACCCTTTCACAGCTGGCTTTTATGCTATAGTAACCATTAGTGTCTCACTTTCTCTTCCTTTTATCCCACAGGTTATAAACTCAAGCAGAGATGAGGAAATTGCAATGTGTGACAAAATGGTGATTCTTTGGCTGCATATTTTTGCAATATAAAACATTATGCTCTTCTTTCTCTTCCTGTCTTTTTCTCTGCTGTTTTCCCCCCATGAAGTCAATTCCCATAGTAATGCTCAGGGCAGAGTGTATCACTGCAGGGCCCAGATGGTTAACTGTGGAAAACTATTCTCCATCTGGTTCCTCAGCAATATCCTTAAGCAGATAACTTGCAGTTCTGAAACTGTGTGAAGTTTTCCATGCAGCTGCTGTCTTTAGAGAAGCTTGTCCTGTGTCTGCCTTCAGTTTTAATTTAGGAGGAGGAACAAGCTCATGATAAAGTCCCACAATATTATCAAAATCACTTGGGAACAGGAAAAAAGAAGTAATACTAAAAATATTCTCCTAACAAGTCTCTTGGGTTTTATAATAAATGTAACTCCTTTAAATTTTCACACCATTCAGTATTATTTCCCATACCAAGGCAGATATTTGTTTCCTTTAGCTGCATGCCCCTTTAGTGAGAACATGGACTGTTTTAAACATCAAGATGCTACTGCCTAGTAAAAAAAGTGATGCAAAAAAAAATCTGTGGTGATTTCAAGAATAAAGGAAGATCATGGACAAAAACTTACTTCCAACTAGCAACTAGAAAGTCTCTCAGTGCAAAAAGAGATGACCTGGATGCTAATACATGTACAGATGGGATGCTTGGACTGCAAAACAGGCAAAATTCAATAGAAAATAGAAGAATATTTTTAACAAGTCCTAAAATAAAACTAGAAAGAGCTTTTCTGCACTCAAGCTGCCAAACTCTTCAAGAAGATCCATTGAGACTGAATCTCTCCTCAGGCTGCAATGAGATTTGGATCAGGCCACCACTTGTACTTCGAGAAAACAAATAATAAATTTGCTGGAAAATATTCTAGAAGGATGATGTTGGATGGTTTGATTCTGTGAGGAAGGCACCTCCCTTTACCTCCAAGAGTTATTGCTATTAATAATCAGGAAGGAGATAGATAGCAGCTTTGTGCTGCTACCAGAGATGATCCTTCATCCCACTGGGGTCACTGTAAGCAGTGCCAGATATTATTGTGGGTGATATTATTACCCTGGGTGATATTATCATTATTATTATTATTATCTATTATCATCTGCAAACCATTTATCCCTCATCCCTGCTGGAACAGAGCAGGCGTATTTGCAATCCAGAGCCGGTTTTGGCTGGAGCAGGGTAGCTGTGGAGAAGTGCTGCCTCCCAGCCAGCCTGCTGCCTGCTGCTCCCAGCTGCCTTTGGATGGATTAGTGCTGAGCTGGTTGGTTTTTTCCAGGCTGGAGCCTGAGCTTCAAGCCAGAGTCAAATATTGAGTAGGCAAAACCACGAGCAGCAGACAGCTGGTCTCTGGTCCCAGCCTTGGCCCAACACTTTGAGGTTGGTGTGGAGCATACACAATTAACCAAAACTGACTTTTTGTAAGTTTGTGAGAAAGTCAGTAAAGAGATAATGAAGGAAATTCACTTTTTTAACTGGTTTATGACTCAAACTAAGCAGAATTTTACAGGATTATAAAAAAACCCCTTCTGAGTAGGGTCCTTCTCCCAGCCAAATAGCAAAAGGACAATACAATGGAAAGAGCAAAAAAAAAAATCTCAAAGGAAAAAAAAAACCATGCTAAACATAAATTGAGAGGTTAAGAGAATTATTCTATAAGTGTCAGGATTAAAAAACTCCCAGCCATATAAAATTAATGTCAGAATGCAAATTTATATGAAATGGTTTCATGGGAGATGGTGAAGAGAAGTGGCCAGTGTGCTGAGGATGCAGTTTGAACAGACAGCTCAAGGCTGAAATACTGAACATAACAAAGGAACTAGAAATTAAATGAAATTAAGGAGCTAACAGAATAGAAAAATCTCTGTGCTGCTGTTTCACATTGTCCGCGTTTCAGCTGGAGGCTAACTCATACAAAGCTGTGACTTGGATTTAGTATGAGAATAATGTTGATAACACACTGTTTTGTTTTGTTTTTTTTCCCCAGAGTTAAATACTTTTCAATTTCCCATGCTCTGTCAGTGAGAAGTTGCACAGGATGCTGGAATGGAGCATGGCCAGGACAGGAGACCCAAAGTGGCCAAAGAAATATTCCATATCAATCTCATCAGCAGCACCAGTTGTTGGAGTATATTTTACTTTAATTATTAATCTGTTTTTAGCTCAAGCCTTGAGTTTTGCATTTTTTCCACTCTCCTCCCCTCCCAGCAGGTGTGGGCAGTGAGAGCTGTGTGCTGTTTCCAGCTGGGGTTAAACCACAGCTCGCAGTCCTGGCCAAAGGAGCAGGACAGATGAGAGAAAGGATTCACATTGAATAAACAAATTCTTCCAAGTTCTTCACTAGAAGCTACTTGAAAAAGAGAGAAATAACAAGGAAATATTTATGAGCTTTCCTCTAGGGAAAAGGGCATGGTGGATGGGGAATTAAAGTCTTAATGAAATAAATTGAAATATCACGCTTCACAGAAAAATTAAGAGAAAAACATCACTCTAAGAGCTAAGGATTTATTATTTATACCTACTTTCCCCAGTGCACATTTCTAACCAGGAAGGAACTATTCAGAGCCTGATTTTGTTTCCTTTTTTTGTTTTAGGATATATTTGATATACATCCTTCCTACTAGTGGTGATGTCAATCAGCCCAATTCCTTTGACACGAATGGACACAGGCACTTTAATCCACCTCAGGAGTCTGCCCTCATCACCTCATGATGAGAGAGATTTATTATTAAATATTAATAGATCTATTATTATTATTATTATTAATATTAATATTCTATTTGTTTCTCCAAGCATCCTTTTACCAAGGCCACAAAAAATTACATTTCTCTAGTTTTTGTATGTTCCTTGAACATTAATTTGCACAGCACAAGTAAAGAGATTTTTGCCACATTTCCCTTTTAATGGACCTGTCATCTCAAAGAAAAATAGGAGAGATTAAGATTTGTAAATATTTCTTAAAAATACAAAGGGAATCTAAGTGAAAACAGATATGCAGAGTGATACTGCTAAGGAGAACTTCTAAACTGAGTCACATATTAATATTTTAATGAAAGTAAAATGTCTCTACTGCCTTGAGAAGAATATTCCCATGTGAGAGAATATTTTTTCTTTACCTTATTTTCCCTGATATCCATGATGACAGACCTTGGGCTCTGGAGCCTAAAGGAAACTTGCTGCAGTCTTATTAAAAGTTTGCAATTGTGCTGCTCTCTTCCCTGGTCTTCAAACTTCAGCTCTGGACTGAAGTGGATGCTGAGGGATGTCTGCCTATCCAACTGACCTGTTTCATTAGAAGAAATTCACCCATAAAATATAACCTGGGATATTGAACTAGACAAACATTTTGCTTTAGTGTGGGCAGCCACTGAAAAGTCTGTAAAAGACTATGAAAATGTGCCAAAAAAAAGGAAAGTCCTTAAGAGCCTTTTGTCCCCTGCTCTGGGTGTTTAAATTAAATTTAATTAATTAAATACAACAGTTTTTTGGTGTGTTCTTTTTTTTTTTTTTAAGATCAACATACCACCAGTAGTATTTTGGATTTTTTTTTTTCTGCCCTTTTTTGGTTAGTTTTTAAAAGTAGCTGACAAACTATATCTGTTCATGGCTGATCTTTCAAGGCCTCTAATTTGTTTGAATTTCAAGGAAAATGAAAAAATAATGTGAAAGCCTGAAGGACAGTAGCTTCTAGCAGAGGCTTCTCTTTCCCATTCTGTAAATCTAATGATGCATGCCATCCTGAGCTATGAGAGATGTGCTGGACTGTCATCTCAGCTGTCAAAAACATGTGGCAGTTTCATTTAGTCTGGAGCAACTTTGACCACTTTTGCCAAATTTCATTAGGACAGATTTGCAGATGATGCAGCTGACACAATTGAATTTCAGCTCCCAGCAGTTTGTGTTGGAGGGACAGATGCTCTTGAAAATACACAATCAGAACAAAGAGCAGGGTGAACACAGTGGGAAAACTACTTCAGTTCATTAGCAACTGACCATGAGCAAGTCTTGGGGAGCACAAGTATCAAACATGCAGCCATAAAATTAATAAAAATATTTTTTAAGTATGTGAAAGTAGTAATGTCAGTTAGCAAAGGGTGAAAGAGAAACCTTAGGCATGAGTTTGTCAGTTTCCCTATATCCTGCTGATGGCACTGGATAAAGTGCCTTACCTGCACCTACTTCCTGAGAGATCAAAGCCATTTCAGATTTAAGTGAAATAACTCTCTTAAATTATACAAGGAATTTCAGTAGCAACCTAAGAGGTGCTGCCCATGCTTAGAGGCTCCCAGTGACATTTGTTTGTTCATAAGACCTCTAAACCTAAACTACTTCCAGTCACTTTCCATACGTCCTTTTACATATTCATAAAACCCAGAACTTGTGTGGGATTCTCTGTCATGCTTCATAATGAGACATATACAGAAACTTCAGGCTTAAAACACTGTAGGTTTCAAAATATATATATATATTTAAAATAGATATATTTTCTTAGACACACTACACACAGCAAAGGCACAGCCAGAGGTGACTCTACTCAGAGGTTATTTTGTGTAATACACTTAGTCTCCTTCTATTTTTAAGTCCACACTTCAGCTCCTTGCAGCTGCAAGTTTTGTTTTAAATGGGAGAATAAATAAATAAATCCCAAAGAACAGAGCTCATAACAGCACATTAGCATAGACTCCTTTGTGCTTCTTGCTCCAGATGCACTGAAGAACAGCAAATCCTTTCAAGTGCTTCACAGCAGCTCCATCAGTGAATCTTTTTATTATCATCACAGCAGTTAAGGCTGCATCTACACTGAGAGGGAATTGCACACCAAGCTGGGACGTGAATTTGTGTCATATCAGCTCTTTACTGCCCTGTGTGGGTATTCAAGGCTGTGCTAAGGGCAGATTTGACATCCATTTGTGTTGGCAGCCTGTGCCATTCTCCTCTCCCTCTCTTGACCACCCAGCTCCCTCCAACATCTCCCTTGAGGCATCCTGGTACAATTGTTTGTGACACTGTGGGAAGAACTGATCCAGAATAATAAAAGCCATTTTTACCAGCTTATTTTAAGCCTGTTCCAATCCCTTGAGGTAGTTCAAGGCATGGATGCAAAAATACCTGTACTAGCAGAGCTGAGGAGGAGGTGAAGGAACAGAAACAGGCAGGCAGCATGAGCAATCAACCTCTCACCCTGCTAAATGAGTACAGCAATTTATAGCGCTCTTACAAAAAACTCAAAATCCTACATCCCCCAAAACCAAAACAAACATACAAACAAAAAATCCCAACAAAAAAAAAAAATACAAAACCCCAGAAACATGTCAGAATGTTATTTCTGTTGCTTTAGAGAATGAAATTGGCTCACCAGCAGAAGCAAACTCCAGTCCCAGTGCAAGGGAAAAAGCTGGGAGTATTCAAACAGGTATGGAGGAGGGAGTGACTCCATCTCTTTGGCACCTGATTGCAATTTGATTTTCTTCAGCTGTGGCTGAAAAAATTGCCCCATTTGGTATTCATCATCATCAATAAGCAAGTGTTGGTTCAGGAAACAAGGTGTTTCTGTGATTCCACTCCTAAGCTCCCAGTTTAGGACTGCTGACATATTCTGGTTTTCAGAAATCTGATAAGAGCTGAGCTACAGCTGGGCAGCCAGTCCCTCTCTTGGGGTGCTGGAGACTGACAGAAGTTAAGTGATTTCTGCAAGCAGAAGGCTATTTATACTATGCTATGTATTCCCTGTTAAAAAGCCATAGAAACTAGTGCAATATTACTTACTATTTTTGAACTAAATGACATTCACCCTGTGAACAATTCAGACAGCGTGCACCACCATTGAAGCAGAAAAGTACAAACCAGCACCAGTCAGAACTGAGCAAATATTTGCATTTAAATATTTTGCATAAGGAGACACTAAAGAAAAACCTCTTTCCACATCATTTAGAAGAAAGAATAAGCACTGTGTTGCCATCAATGTGAAACTTTTGTTTCTAATTCAGCTTGCTTCTCAAAATCTCACTCTTTCCTTGAACAATAAAAAAAAAAAAAAAAGCTAAAACTTAGATATGGAAAATGAGAAAGAGATACTTGGGTTGCTCAAATTTTTCTAGACCAAAAGAGCAAGATTTGAAATTGTAAAATTGCTAGAGAGACAGGGAGTCTGAGCCCTTCCCAGCTGTACTGACACGGCAGGGAGTGCAGAACGTGCTTTGAGAGGGAGAATTCCGCTGGCAGGAGCGGAGGAGATTTCTCTGCTGTCAGTCACCAGGAAGCAGATGGCACGTCTTGGCTGAGTGGGTTCTCAGGCATCTCATTTCAGCAGCCACTTGAGTGCAGCTGACAGCACCCTCAGATGTGGAACTGCTCCCTGAGCAGGGCTCTGACAGCCCCAGTGAGGTGAATCCCCAATCACTGAGATCACTGAGAAATGGGAGCACACGAGTTCTGCCTGCCCTGTGCAGGGAGCAATCTTCCTCTTGTCTCCTGGTTACTTGCAAACTCTTTAGGGTAATAGGTAAATTGTTTCTACTGTGATTATACAAAGGCTATTATTTCTGTTATTATTGTTGTTGTTAGCAGCCTGAGAGTGTCAAAAGCAGGAAAATAATGAAAATAGTCTTCACCTGTCATATCAGCTTAAAGCAACAAAAATATTTTTAATGACTCCTGCCTCATGAGGGAAACTCGGAAATTGCTCAGGAAAACTCTATTGGTTGCCTTTTGTTATGAACATTGTGACCCCATTGCCTGGGTGACTTTAGGCATGCAGTCCTCCATGGTGGAGACTATTCCCAGCTCCCTGGGAATGCTGAAAAGCCCCATGGAAGACAATTCCCTGCTGCCTTTGAAAATGCCAGTAGATATTCCCTTGGTACTTTAGGCACTGAAGAAAAAACTGGTCCTAGAATTTTCACCTACCATCATACACTGCCATTGTGTGACAATGCCAGGACCTGAGCTCCACATTTTTGAACACCAGGCCAGTGCCTGCAGCACAAAGCATCCATCCTCACTCCATCAGTCTGACACAAAAAGTTATTCTGGATGTCCTCTTACTCAGTAGGGGTCTGGTTAATACAGGTGTCACCAACTGATGCAAACAGGCATCAGAGAATCAAGTTCCCTGTATAGGTATTATGTACCATCTTAAAACCTGAGAGTAACTGTCCAAAATACAGTAGTCAGGGGTAAAAAACCCTACAGAACTCACTACTTCATTCAAAAGAGTAACAGGCAACATAATTTTTAAAATGATTCTCCTTGCCCATGATCATATGTTTGTTCTCTCGTCTGGCACAAACCATACAGGCAAATCAGGAGACAGAGATCTCTCAGCACTCACATGCAGACAAAAGGACACTTGGGAGTGGTTTGGAGTAAATAAGGCATAAACAGATATGCATATGTAGAGTCCAGACACCTGAATTTAATAAAGCCCTGGTGCCCCAGTCATTAGTGCAGAGGTATCATTTCATTTTATTTGCTATATAGGAATTGTGAGAGTGATGCACAGCAGGGTGAGGCCTTGAACTTACACCCAGTATCTGTGCTCAAGAACAAGTTCCAAGTATATAAAACACCTGTAGCTTAATTGAAATAATCAGTAGATAGACAATAAATCGCTTTACTGACAGTATTTATCACTCCATTGAATATAAACCCATTAATTCTCTTTTATTTCTTTGGCCACAACCAGACTGTAGATATAAATTTGGCTTTTATGCAAATGAGTGTTATTGCCATGAGACATTGAAATTACTCTGGCAGTTCCATCCAAAAAACCATAGGCACAGCATAGTTATGCTCTGCCTGTGTATATTGTAACTGTTGATTTTAGACATTTTCCTGGATATTTCATCAGTCTGCCACCTACACCAACGATAGTCTATAATAAAAAAGACAGATATGGTCACAGTTCTTCTTCTTATCAGGGTGATCTGAGGGGTATTGAGACAGACAGACAAGGATACAAAGAGTTCATGGGCTAATTTCACAGGCTACAGCCACTGCAGTGGTCTCATTAGGCAAGGTGGCACAGAAAAGAGAAAGGCAATAAATCTATACGAGTTTTCTTGGCCAAGAGAAAGTAGTGCCATGAAAGAAAAGAGCAAGAACAAGACCCTAGGAAAAAAACCAAATGTATTGACTGATACATCACTCACTATGAATTGAATTAAAATGAAATTTGTATAAATAACAAATCTCAGCTATTAATGTGGGCTGGGTCATCTGTCTACCCCTTCCTTAAACAACTGTTAATTCCATGAACCCAGAGGGTGGGGAAAAATACACAAGACCAAAATTAGATGCCTTGAGCCTTTTTTCTTTCCTGCAGAACAGCTGCAGATGATTTATTAGTGAATGGATATCTGCCATCCATTTTGAAATTAAAAATCCCTTGGAGACTCTGCAGCCCCCTCCATTACATTACCAGTGTGTGCAAGTCACAAAGGTGCAGCTGGGATAAGGATTGCGCTCCATCAGTCAAAAACTCTATTTTCTTCCCAAGTGCCAAAAGTCTTGACGTGCGCAATTTGAATGATTCTTAAATTCCACAGCATGTTTAAGCACTGTGCTAATAGGATAGTATTAAAGTAATAAAGGATGCAGGTTAATCCCAGTGCTCGTGTGCCTTGGTCTCTTGGTGGCAGCTGGGGCTTGGAGTAAAGAGGTGACACACAGACTCCATTCATGAGTGCTGAGGAGGGAGAGAGCCACAACTGAGATTTCAGAGAAACATTCTCCATTTCCCCTCTTCAGTTTCACTTTAGTTTATGGCTTCAGTTTCTACAGGGTGAGTTTAAGCAGGCACAGGGTCTGGCCTCTTGTCTCAGCCTGGGCAAACAGGAGAGACAGACTGCTTCTGTGTGTGCCATATCCCAGGGCTAAGGGCATTCTTCCATGAAGCCACTGACAGAAATGAAGGGGAATAATTATGCCCAGGAGAAACAGGAGAAAACTGGAGAGGAGAACAAAATAGACAGGCAGACTGACACACCTAAACCCTACTCAAGTTCAGTATCTCAGCTGGGCTTCTACACTGCCACACAAATTTTGTGCCTTTCTGACTCCCCTGTTGGCGTGTCGTGATCACCTTTGGCCAGAGAAATTGTGCTGTACTTTTATGCTAGCAAAGAGCAAGGTTATTAGTGTTAAATAACTAAAGGGTTACTGAGGCTCCTCAGGCCTGGCTCGTACTGTGTGTGATGTTTACACACAGGTATATATCTCATAGCTGGAATTTAAAATGGATTTTAAGGCAGCTTCAGAACACTTTCTCTGACAGTCATGAGAATACAAACGTCCTTCGCCAGGTTTCCAGAAATGCCAACATTATGAGAGGGATTTTGTGTGGTTCAGAGATGGAATGTGCAGCCTGCCAAGCTGATGGCACATTTCTCCTCATCCTTTGGATGCTGACTCCATCCTTCTGCTGCAGTTACCTGATGGGATTTGCCCTAGAGCAGCTATTACACTGCAAAACAGATCAGCTCCTCTCCTTGAAATAACTTTGCAACTGGCCTAGGGAGTCAGAACCAAAAAACTTGCACAACCTGGGTATTGCCCACCAGGCAGCTGTAGATCAACCAGACAGCTTATCTAAGGGGCTGCTAATTGAGAGGGTAAACCTGTGGCTGGGATTAATTAATGCACCTCAGCCTGCTATGGCTCAGATCCCATCATCAGGGAACACGAGCATGTACATGCCTCATAATTTTATTCAGACAGCTTTGTTGCTTACAGTACTTGTCAGATCTTAAATAATTAGGGTAAACTGCTTCTATCTGATAGAACTCGTTAAATCTGAAATAACTGGGAGGAAAAAAGACTAAATAATGGGGTTTTTTTTGCAATCTATTGGTGACAGTCATATCCCACATGCAGAATTTTGCCAATACACTGGAGGTGACCAAAGAAAAGCCCATGGAGATGGATCTGCTTTTACACCTTAGAAACAGAAGCAGAGAGTTGGACAGATCTTTAGAGCCTGATGGATTTAAACACAAACTATTCTACTCAGCTTTTAATGGATGTATATGCCATGGTTCTAGTTTAAGATACCAGCTTAGAAGATGCTCAACTAAGTACTTAGTTTAAGGACTTTTATAGCTTGGCCAGAACAAAGTCTGGTCTACTCTTCATCCAGGTTTTTTGAAGTCCATGGAACATTGAACATCTATATTTTTTTCCCAAAGGAAATGATTTAATGCTTTATTTTCTGACAACAGCTGAGCTGCCATGTACAGAGACCTTACAAGAGAAACTTGTTCACATCAAGAGTAGAGGAAAAGAAATTGTGTTAAAGAATAGAGTGTGGATATGCTTTTTCATGGACTGTTTCCAAATACAAAAGTGTTTTAAAGCCAGTAAAGTCACAGAATAACAAATTTGAAAAATAAGGAGATTAGGCATATGACAGGCAGCACAGACACAACACTAAAAATGAAATAAGAACTAAATAATTAAATAAAGAGGAATTTGCATGTAACACAAAGCAGCCTTGCTCTTCAAAGAGGATGAGTTCCACTACTTCCATGTAAGCAAACTGCAAAAGATTTGGGCAAGTTAAGAGCAAATTAAGCAAATGGAAGACACCAGCCACAATTAATTGTGTGCAGCAGGCTTGAAGGGAGACTTTGTTTAAGTTGATGTTGTTCATTAAACGGATATTAAAGCAAAAATTCTTCTCATAGCACACATCACAAAACCAGCTGTGTCCCATGGGAGCTGCAAGGTCTGGGTGCCAGAAAGGTGATTTATTTCCTGAGGGTGGGAAATGAATTTGCTCCACAGATGCTGGAGGAACCTGAATTGCAGATCTGCAGCTACTTCCACAGATCCTGAAACCACCCTCTCAATTCCTCCTGTGTGTCAGGATTTTTAAGGTCTGAAAAATAACTCAGTGAGTATAAAAACTGAGGTCCACTTGTGAATCTATCTATGTAGATAATAGGGGAATAAAGGAGAAGAAATCTTCATGAGAGGCAAATGACTCTGAGCCTCTGCCTCCTGTTTGAAGGGGCAGGGAGGAGGCAGAGTTTGCTCAGAAACAGGAGCTCAGCTGGGTTTCCCTAGGGGGCAACCAAATAAACTGGAAAGTGGCTATAATTTGATCTCTGCTCTGCTTCTGGGGAAAAAAAAGCAAATATATGCTGCCCTTTGCTCAGAGCTGAATGCAGGCTGCCTGTCAATGCAGAGCCCTGGGAGAACATTCTGGATGTGAGCAGCAAACCTGAAGTCCAGTGCTTCACAAGGCTGTTGGCAAAAAACACTCACAGGAAGCACTCTCATCCAAAGGCAATTAACAGACAGGGAACGCTACAAGAAAATGTATTAATTCTCTGCCTGATCTAATCAGACTTAAAAGATGCTTTTGGTCACATGAAGACATGTGTGAGTGGGTGGATGAAGGAGAGGGTAAGCATGCATGGAAATGTGTCCAAGGATACACACAGATCCAAAATCCAGGGATGCATCACCCCCCATTATAGCTGTGCAGCAGAACAACCACAAGATTGATTGCAAGATCAATGCCATCAGCTAGGCAGTGAGAGCTGATTATCTGGGAATTCTGAATAAAGATTATCCATAACAGAATAAAGGGCTGCTGCCCAGCCAGGCACAAATCACAGGATAAGTAAAAAGTGCATTACAGGCTCCTCAACAGGGTGTCACCATGTGAGGATGAATGAAGAAAAAAATACTTGTGCACTTTTAAGAGAAGTTTAATAAGTGCTATTTAAAATTTACATTAGTAACGCAAGTGGAAGAGTTATGCAATTTTGCATTTTGCATTTATACCAGCTATCACTGGTAATATCCATCTGGTTCTTCCTGCCAGCTATCACTTCTGTCCTTGCTATCAGTGTTTAACAAGGAT
Source organism: Calcarius lapponicus (assembly GCA_039654755.1). NCBI lineage: Eukaryota > Metazoa > Chordata > Aves > Passeriformes > Fringillidae > Calcarius > Calcarius lapponicus. The sequence goes on along the minus strand of CM077470.1, from coordinate 18,569,953 downwards.
ATTTTCATTTAATTTCAAGATGTGGGTTGTTTTCCTCAACAGTGAATCTACCTAGAGGAATGAATCTACTGAAGTTAATCTGGTGAGAACCAGAATGAATCTACTGAAGTTAATCTGGGTAGAGCTGATAACTCTTGTCAGATTTCTAAATAGAATAGTATAAGTGCAGAGGCCATTTTTTATTTACAGAAATATATAAAATGTGTGTGTATAGGCTGAAAATCTGTGAGTTACTTACAAAGAGGTAAATGCCACTGTTAAAAGTTAATTAACTTTGATTCTTCCTGGTCATTATTGACAGAGACCATTCTATAGATGGTATTTGTTATCTTATATCATCCATTGAGAGATGAGGTTGACAAGAGGAGGGGAGAGTCACAGTTAGGGTTAATTAACCATAAAAAATTGTTGCCTCCTCCCAGGTGACTGTTATCTTGACATGATGGAAGGCAGCTTGGATTATCTGTGTGGTGTTTTTCCTCAAACACAGCTTGATCCCAGAGCCACCACAGCACAGAGCTGGGAAAGCCAAGGGGTCAGAAATACACGGTGTACAACAACAACAAACAACTCTCAACAAATACAGTCTGTAGAAATACATTAAATCTCATGTGGTGATGGATCATTGAGTGAGATGGGAACACAGAAATGTAACAACAAATGCTACAAGGAAGCTGTGAGTCTTTGGGGGATCAAGAGACCTGCAAAAGATCTAATTTTCAGCACCACATGCCCAATGTTACTTGAAATCATAGTTAATGTCACGGGGCCTTGGTCTCTTGCACACAGTAACACTGAAAGCAGGCAAGGTTGAAGTGGAAGGATGGTTTTCTACTCAACAAAATAATTTCCTGCACAAGTCACTGAAACACTTTGTTCTGTATGTATACTAAAAGTTTTCCACTAGAGAAACTATCTTGATTCTTCTACACAAAATTTCAAAATAGAAGGCCCTGAAGTCTGTTAGCAAACATGTAGAAAAATAGATCTTCTTTTAAATAATATCACTGTTTCAGCTACCAGGCAAAAGCCTCCAAGAGCAAAATCCTCCAGCGCTTGAGATGCCTCAGCACCCAGGTTATAAAAGCAAGACACTGCAGTGTGCATTTTTCCAAGCTCCAACAGTGTTTACAGCTGCATTTAGATTATATGAATCTGCAAACCATTCCCCAATATTCAGATGTTTGAGGTAGTTCACGTATTCTGCTTTCCACAAAATTTCTGCATTTGAGATTAGACACCTCTCCCAGTAGAAATTACCTCAAGACCAATACATTCATGTGAAAAGTTTCAGCCCCAATGAACTGACATTTTTCTGATGAAAATCTTGCCCCAAACCTCTGAACTATCTCAATGTGCAGCCTCGTGGTACTTAGGCAACCACTGCCTGAGGCTCTTGGCTTTAATTGTGTACATTTTCATCAGACCCTGATGCCCCTCGTGGGTTTGTGCTATTGCTGAAATGTAGCTAAAACATTTACTGTATATTTTTGTTCGTTGGTTTCAAGTGAAATTATTTCCTCACTTTATGTCTTCTTTTTCCTCCTAGTCCTGATGTATTTTGACATTCAGAGAATTGCAGTTTAACCAAAAACACTTCAAATTGGAGTTTAGCAGAAAATGAGCTAAGGTAAAAATATTTCCCTTGGAGCTAATAGGCAGAATGAGGGCAGTGACTATTCAGTCATTCAAGTTAAATAAGGGGCTCATTACAGTCCTCTGTGACAACTGCCCAAACGCCAGATTTAAAGGTTCAAGGAGTACAATACTCAAGTATTGTATAAGGTATTGTATAAGGTTTTTGCTTTAAAGCAGCACTTCAAAGATCAAAATCCTGTTGAGTGGAGTTCTATAAGAAGGATCATTTTACTACTGTCACCCCAAACACCTTCCTAGGAGAGAGATTTCTCCTGCCCTATAGGTTTTCTGCTTGTCTGAAACCCCTCCAGGGAGATTGAGCACAACTCTGGAAAACTTAAAAAATTATTATCTAGAAGGATGACCCGGAAAAGAGAAGCTGTGCATTCCATATCTTGGCCTGAAGAAACTTCAGAAATTAAAAATTAGAAAACATGACATGATGTTGGTCGTGCTTGCCTTGTAAAAGAGATTGTATTTGGCTGAAAAAACCTCAATTTATTTAGTAACCAAGTATATGGAGAGGGTCCCTACATTTGCCTTGGGAGACAAATACCAGTGGAGAAGAGAAACTACTCAGAATATAGCTGACACAAAAAAAGCAAATTATGTGGCAAGAATATGTTTAGAAGACTTCGAAAGTTTTCTAATTAATTAATGTTCCATTAAGTATATTGTTTAGTTTAATACTATGTGATTATCTTTTCCCTTTACTTAGAGGATATATAATTCCAAATATTTGCTTAATGGTTTTAATTTGAATCTAAGTTTAGTAATCAAATATCTATTTCTCAGTCTGATTGCTAATGCTTAGGAATTTTTAATAATTTCTTATCCATAAAAATTAACAGAATATTTTCATATTCAAATTGGTGCCCTCGGCTTTCTTTAAAACTGTGTGGGCATCCTGAAGTGTTTTCATTGAAGTATTCAAAGAAACTCAGCTCAAGGACTCAGAGAACTTGAACTTTAAAAACCACCACCAATTAAAACAAATTATTAATAATTCTTAATATAAAATGTTGATTATTATTAATCAGTATGTTAATATAACACAGTAATACTTATTAATAATAATATTTCATTATTTCTAAATTGAAAATGGAGTCTGAGTCACACAGTTTCTCAGACAAGAAAGGTGGGATATGGAAGACTTGCTGGCACTGCAGGCAAGATTTGTGTATGGATTTTGGGTCATTTCAGTTGTCAGTTTAAGTCACCCAAACTCCATCACTTCATAAATAGTTTTTGAGGTTTTGATATATTTTTTTAACTCAAGGGAAGAAATTGGAATTGAAAGTTTAAATTCTTCCAAATTTTATGAGCAGAAAATTGAGAATAGTGCAATTTGGATGAGCAGGAACTCTATTCAATTTAGCTGAAATTACATTTGCTATTCTGCTCTTTTTGATTGTAACCCAAGAATTAAAAATAAATTATTTGCAGGGGAAGAAAAAAAAACAGGACTACATTTGCACTGGTAAATTAAATGTGTCCAGAGTTACTCCTTGCCATTGAAGCCAGTTCTCACAGACTGGACTCCATCTGTGCTCTTAATCACTTTTAACATCCAAAACCAGAGTAACCCCACACAAACTGCCTGCTGTTATTGTATTCTAGCATGTGCCAGCTACCCAACACTGCCTTGTTTAAAACTGCAAGAACATAAGCAAAACCACAGCGCAAAGAGTTAACAGTCAATAGATTTCCAGTGAACAGGGACATTCCGTTGTCCTTTAAAATTTGCAAATGTGAGTGTTGTCAGAATTTCCCAAAGAATTGAAAAACCCTCATATTATTTTCATTTTTAAAAGTCTAGAAAATTAGTTATTATGTCAAAATTACCAACAGCTGTCACTGAAAAATTGATAAGACAGAATTTTAAATTAAAATTAGTCCTAAACTCTCCAGCAGCTCTACCAAAGAGACAGAGGACAGACACAGGGACCAAAATTTCTCTGAAAACCCCTTGCCAAGCCTATGACATAGCTGAAGTTTCAAATCTAGTCTCCTGGCCTCTATTCCAATGATTTCATAACAAATCTTTCTCAGGAGGAAAAACAGATAAAGAAAACACTGAAGCACACAGACTGGCCTGGCATCTCTCACTGCTGAAAGAGTCGAAGCATTTTGCTTCATAGTGTGGAGCAGGAGTGGGCAAAATGCCTGGATTCTCAACAACTGTGAAAGTAGGAGTCTTTATTTGTTTTGTGTAGGGGAAATGTATGAATTTGCAATCAGGGCAGCTTGTGGTACCATGCTGAAATGTAATCAGCTTTCAATGTGCAGAGAGTCCCAAAATAACTTTCTAACAGCAACATTAGAAAAAAGACACTCCTTTTCCCCCAGGCTGTTTGTACCTCCAACATGTAATTTTGCCATTAGTGAAGTGTGATGAAAATTAAGTCACTTGTACAGCTCAATATGCTCACTCAATCAACCATTATTTTTTTTTTTCTTTGTTACTAACTCAGGGCTCAACTCAGGAATAAATTGGCTGCAGAATTCAAGCTGCTAAAGGCTTTTTGAGACTCTTTAGCATTGCAACCACACTGCCTTCACCAGAGCTGTAAACTATAAATCTGAGGAGAGAGGAAGGTCATGCTAAGATTTCAGAGCCATAACCCAAGCTCCTGCCTCAAAACATGTCTTCTACCACCACGTGGATATTTGACATTGCAGGCAGGCACTTTTCCAGCTCCCAGTGATAGCACAGGCACTTAAGGAAGAACAGAGAAGAGGACCTATGAGCCACTTAATATTTTCAGCTCTCTATTTGGTAGCATAATTTGCTGATGGAGTCCAGAGGTGGATTTGTGCAGAGACTGCCCATAAAAATGGATGTATGAGGACAGTCCAGTGGATCTCTTGGTCCAGTAGACTCCAGCAGGAGCCAAAATCAGAAAGCAAGGGAGGAAAAAAGAAAGCCAACAGCAATACTTTCCTAGTGCAGTCCATCAAGCATGCTGTAGTCATTGAGCTTGCTTTCCTTGAGATGTCCAATATAAAAAGCCCAGGCAGTCAATCTTCTCATTTCACAGAGAATCTGGTTGAACAAGGGGACAGGTTTTGGATAGTATCTTCAATCAATGACAATGTAACTGATTTCATTGGGAAGAAATTAATATGAAACTAGTCAAGAGCAGTTCAACCTCAAAAAAATATGGCAACAGGATTGTTTTTACTAGAACCTCACTGTGAACAAACAGAAATGCTTTTTGCAGTTTGAGAAGAAAAATTGTATCTTTATATTCTACAATTCTTAATATCATAAGCTTCTGTTTCTTACTAAAGCACATGCTATAAATATAATGCAGCATTTGAAGGTGAATTTATTATTCTGATGTCACTGTAATGTATTAAATCAATTTGTTAGCACAACTGATGTTAGATTTAAAAGATGGCATCCAATTATTTGAACAACATTTTGATGTCCTAAAGTTGTCAGAATTGACATGCAAAATACAGAGATTGATAAATGCATAAATTTGTAATCAGAGATAGTTTTCAGTTTGGAAGAGAACAGAGAAGAAAATTTGCCTGCCAAAACAGAAAATGCAGATCTAACACAAAGTTTTTGATAAATATATCTTAACTTGAGTCAATTATTTTGGTTGATATATATAACTCAATTTAAAATACACTTCCTTCTTTTCCTTTTGAGGCTATATTGGGCTTTCAAATCTTTCAAGATTTTCAAGACATCAGGTAAGAAATGTACCTATTGCTAAACTAAACATTCTCTTAGCCTCAAAACTATATTTAATCACATTTTTAAAATTACCAGCAGACTAAAAAATCATTTTCTATTCCCACAGCTGTAAATGAATTGAACACATCCCTTATTCTAAGTGCCAGTATTAGTTATTCAACAACCCAGGAGAGCTCTCTGACCTCAGTATTGTTTCTGCAAAACAGATCAGAAAAAAATACCCAAGTACTCAACCTACAGTGAGGATTCAGAGTCAGAGCAAAGCCCAGAGACCCACAATGAGATGTTTGAACCTGGAGCCCCCTTCCTGCCCTGCCCTGCAGCTGGAGAGGCACTGCAGCACACCCAGCCCACCCTGCTTTGGGTTTCAAAGGCCATGTGGAGATTTCACTCTTTTTCTTCTCAAGTTTCTCCTTTCACATTTTCACCTCTGTCACTGTCATATTTTCTGGAAAAATCCCTTTGCCCAGGATTTCTCTCCTGGCAAGCTGAGAAGCCTCAGAGAAAAAGGAAAACAATAATTATCTCATTGCTTCGCCTGTGTTTTGCTGCTTTGGAAGATTGTTTGAAGATTGTCCAACAGGTGGTTGTTTCATTGGTTTCATGTGAATTGCTTTGACTTAATGACCAACCAGTGTCAAGCTGTGACTCTGGAAAGAGATCACAAGTTTTTATTATTATCTTTTTAGCCTTCTGTCTGTATCCTTTATGTATTCTTTAGTATAGTATAGCATTCTTTAATATAATATAGTATCATAAAATAATAGTTAGCCTTCTGAGAACAGAGAGTCAGATTCATCATTCCTCCCTTCGTCTGGAACCCGCAAATACAAGACAGCTCATCTCAAGATGCTCCTCAGGCAGCCAGGGTGACACCACCCAGCCCCTGTGTGCTGGCACCAGGGCAGGCCGAGGAGCAGATGTCACACTCGTGCGCTAATTCAGAATAATGCCACTCACTCCAGTGCATCACTCCAGTTCCCTTTTGCTGTGCAATGGTAATTCCTCATTTTCATCCTGAGCTAAACTGTAATCCATAGGACTTTCTAAGCCTGAATTTTCTACAACAAGACGTTTTCTGTTATTCACCAAAAGGAAAAAAAAATAATGAAAAGAAATTAAATAATGAAATGAAATGAAATGAAATGAAATGAAATGAAAATGAAATGAAATGAAATGAAATGAAACGCTAAGACACTTTATAGATCCAGATTATTTGGTTATGTCTTTCTGGCTGCATGAATTCATCTGAGGAAACAAATACATATAAAGATGCCACTTCATATTTCTCCTCAGAAGGATATTTTATTGTTTGGATGAGCCACAATGTCACATCACATTACCAAGTAGCACAACCCCATGTTCCTAATTCACAAAAGTCTGTCTCCTTGCTCACAACCAAAAGTGGCATAAACCCATTTATAATTTAAGTTGCTGGCAGTTCCTAAAATGGCTTTCCTGGAGAATAATGAGATAGACCAGTGTGGTAAGAAACATGATAAGTGACTCCACAATAGAAGGCATAATGAATAGTTGCTCTGTCCCTGGCAAGTGGGCAGTGGTACTAGAGAACCCTGTCATGCACTGTCCTTTTATGGCAAGTCATAAATTAGAACAGATTTTTATTGTGAAAGCTTCTGTCACTGCAAGGAGGAAGAACAATATAGTGCCACATTTCTTTCCAGGATTGCAAATCAAGGCCAAAATCTCTCCTAATGTAAATTATGTCAATAAATTCATTTCAGCTGAGTTTTACCCATATTTGTAATCAGAAAAAGTCATAAACTGCTTCTGTTTTAATTTAATTGGAATATTGATTCTTCAAAATTGTTATGTTACATTGAATTTTAGTTACCACTGTCACCCTGTAAAAAGACAATCTGGCACAAAAAGCTGATTCTATGCATAAGTCAATGAGAATAGACAGGAGGATAGGTATTAGGGAGATGAAAATAATGCGATTTGAATTTATGATGCCAGAGGAGTATCTGTCTTCTAGTGTAATCACCACAGATGATCAGTAGGAATTACAAAAATCTGTTGCAGCCAGCACAAATAGAAATCTAGCAACAAGCTTCACAATAAAATGTTACTTTTTTTTTTCTTTTTTCTTTAATGAATTTTGCTCTTTTCCTGCTCATAACTTGAGGAACCAAGGACCTAATTTAAGGTAAACTTTTCTGCTAATAGCAGCAAGAGGCCATCAGGCCAGCCAAAGTATTAATCAGCTTTACAGAGGTGTGCCAATATTGTGCACAGACTAACAGTGTTGGAGTGCTGCCCATATGCTCAAAGTGTAGTTTATGTGGTCTTTCCATATCTTCTGTCTTTCTGTACTGTCAAAGTGCTTTTTTTTCAGAAGTATATGCAACACATTTTTATGTGCACAGAGGTTGTCTCTAAATATACATTTGGGAGGAGAGGGGAGCTGACACAGAATTCAGTTCACTAGGGACTGAACTCCATGCATTTCTTGTTTTGCCCATTCCAGGTACCATTAACACCTCTTGGGTTTATTCCTTTCAGACCAAATTATGCTCCAGCTGGGTTTTTTGTACCTTACACTCTCCTACTGCCCGTGCCCATACCACCAGCTCTGCTCATGGTCATTTAATGAAAAACCAAGGGCAGCCACATCAGTGGCTCATTTGTGTTCAATTAAAACTGTTGGAAAAACAGGGCCTAGAGGATACAGTAAGTATTCTCATCATCCTGAAATATTGCAGTTGTGAGGTGGGAGGAATGCAAACAAGTGTGGGAACAGAGCTTTGCTCTGGTATCAGTGGGTGCGAGCAGGCAGTGTGCACAGAGGTGTGGTCTCTGTGGCACTGAACTGACTGGGCAAGGGCCAGGGCAGCTCTGCAAACCCTGCAGGTTTCTTTGCAAGATCCACACCAGAATTAAGGTGTTCTGTCTTCCAGCAGTGCTGAGACCAGTGAGGACTGGAGCTGGCTTGTTCAGACACATCTGCACACCCCCTCTATTGTAAATGCAGGTTCACCAGCGAAGGCAGAGAATGATGCGTCTGACTCTATCTTATCAGAAGGCTAATTTATTACTTTATTAAACTATATTATATTAAAGAATACTACCCTATACTATGCTAAAGAATACAGAAAAGATATTTACTGAATGCTAAAAGATAATAATGAAAACTGGTGACTTTTCCCAGAGCCCTGACACAGCTTGGCCCTGATTGGCCAGAGAGTCAAAACAACTCAGAGCAGAATCCAATGAAACAATCACCTGTGGGGTAAAACAATCTCCAAACACATTCCACGCAAGCAAAACACAGGAGAAGCAAATGAGATAGAAATGTTTTCCTGTTCTCTGAGGCGTCTCTCACTGCCTTTCAGCTTCCCAGGAGAAAAACCCTGGGCGAGGGAATGTTTTCAGGGAATGTGAATGCCACGCCTCTCCACCCTCACCTACCCAAGTACACACATCCACATGTGCTGTCTAAGGGCTAAGAATCAAACTGGCAGCTGCTCCTTGAGCTGATATTGAAATAAAGTCAATCAAATCCTTGTGACCAATTATTTGATTTAGAAGTGTTTCTCTCTAGACACAACCATGCTTCTGATGGAATAGTTTCCTATCAAGTGAAAACAACTGAGGTAGCATTTTCTCAAAGACAAATATTCTCATAATAGCACTTATTTAGACAGAGGAAACTGGGAATGTTAATTAATTCTCCCCCCAGTGAAATTCCATTGAATGCTCTGATCTCCCTGCACTTCCAACAGGAGCTGCTCACACCCATACACTTCCTGTGAGCCAGACTCTGATTTCTAGTTTCATATCACTAATGAGATATTTCCCTCTTGCATTCATTTAATTATTCCATATTAATAAACCTTGACTTTTAGACAGAAGCTCTATGAGGTGCATTCTCAACATGATGCACACAAAATCCCCATGGCATATTCAACAGTAGGGCACATATGGAGAACTGATTACAGCCTTAGGTTTTTTAGCTATTGCTACCTTACTTTTACATTTTTCCTCTGGTGATTTTCGAGCGCCAACACATGTATTGCTGTTCCTGTCTTTGCTGAAAACCTTCCTAGGAACACTACTAAAAAGGTTCCATTTATGCAAAATAGAATTTTAATCTAGGAAAATGCAGACTTGAGACTCTGCATGGTGAAAGGAATCCCCTCAAAGTACAGCCAAATAGGTTACACAAGCAGGTCACAGAAATCTGGTTTCCTAGGGAGCTTCTGTGCATTAGAGAAATGTGAGCAGCTACTGGCAGCTCCAAACTGCACACATTAAATGTGTCTAGAAAGGATTTTGACAGCTCTCTACAAATCTGGGACTTTCTGTGCCTGTAGTACATTTCCAGTTTTATGGCTAGACAGAGGTAAGAAACAGAATGGTTTCTGTGCAGCAGTTCCATACTGAATGAACACTCATTTGGACAAATATTCATTTATTCTGAGGTCACTTGCAAATCTCTCAACAGTCTAAAAATATTTTATTTTACTTACTACACTTTCACCTTTTTTTTATATTCTCTTTCAATTGGATATTATGACCCAGTATGACTATGTTGCTGGTATTCTGCTGGAGAATTCAAGGTTAGTTCAGAAATACTGAGCTCACAAAGAAACATGTTCTGCTCCAAGTTATTTCAATGACTTATGGGAAAGGTAACATTGTGAAAATATTTAGAAGGTTATAAATGAATATCCCTTCACTGTTTTGGTCTGGGTATTATGCCTTAATAAAATATATGATAATAAATAGTCTCTTCAGTTACTCAAATCAAATAAAGTAATTCATCCACGGCATGATTTTATGAGTCTAGCTACAGGAAGTTATGTATATAAAATAAGAGCTGAGAGATTTGCATAGTCCTCAGCAAATGTACAAAATGACATTACAAAATCAAATGTGCATGTAATGTAGTACACAAACCATTTGCATTCACACACAAGATGGATGCAACAAGAAAGGAATTTTCTGAAAGTGATAAAAGCTGAAACTCTAGCTAAATGTTTGATTTTCAGAAAGTGCTGATAAGACACTTGCAGGAAATTGGGAATGTTGGAGTGATCATCCACAAATCTAAGACCGTGGGAAGAAATTTGGAACAATCACAGCTAAATGAAAAGATTAAATTGTTCTTACTTCTATGGAGAGTGCTCTTCATCTGCAGCAGTACAAAAACTCCTCAGAGCAGGCCTTTGCAGCTACTAGATCAGTGCCATACCACATGTCACTTTGTCCTTTAATTATAACTGGAAGGCAAGAAAATGTCAATGTTTGCAGCTTCTGAGAGACAGATGCAATTCAATAATTCACACTGTTGCAACTGTGCATCACGGTTGGCTGCTGCTTTATAGGATCTTAGAGAACTTTTCTGGAAAGTCTGTAATAAAATGATCATTGCTTTAAAAAAAATTCAACCTGTTCTCGTGGAAAAGAAAAATATATCTTCTTCTGTTAAGAAAGCATGTAGGGTTTGCTTATCTTTTATCAGCTATTCCATGTATTTGAGTTTATCTGCTTGTTTTCTGCTTAAACTGTCCATTTCTAATCAAGCACATGTTCTCTGCCTTTTAGGCACCTGTTCCTTTTTGTTTCCCCTGCAATGTTCATTATTGCCCATGACAGATCTTTTCCTAAGACTGCTAAGCAAAGCAGAAGGCTGCTCCAGAGCAGCACTGCTCTCCCTGGGCAATTTAGATGAGATCAATATTCATTAATATTGTTAATTCACCACACAAGGGGACAGTGCCTTAAAAGTAAACCTCTTGAAGGCAGACAGGGAAATGGGACCTACACAGATAAAACACAACCATCTATTTTTTGCACACCCTCTGAACAACTCCCATTGGTGTTAATTGCTGGCACTGCAGCATTTTCCTTCTGTCCCTCTGCCCTGAATTCTTTAATTCTCCCACAGCCCCAAATTCTGCCTGGTCCACTTCCAACCCAGGGTCACTCCCTACATTGTTCCTTCTTCTCCTCCTGTCAGATTTTCTAGTAGAAACCCCATGGCTGCAATGACTCATTTCATCTCTCCCCTCGCCAGTATTGCAGAAAAGAATCTGTCCTTGGGATATCTCTAGGCTGTGGCATTCCCTATCCATGGAAACAGGTGAAACACTTAGGAAGGCTGTGATCCTGCTTTGGGCCAAACCAAACTTGTGAAGAACTTCTTTAGCTTTGTGAAGAACTTCTTTAGCTTTTCTTCAGCTTGAAGAACACAGGCTTGTTTGGCTTTTTTTAAATTTTTTTTTTGTTTTGTTTTGTTTTTTTTTTTCTTTTAAAATACATTAACAAATTTAGGACAAAATAAAAAAAAAATCCTAACTTATCTGGCTCTACCCAACTTTTTTCCATTTTTCTTGGGTTTCTTATGCCCAACAGCACCTGACGACGTGAAGATAAACGTGTTAAAGGAAGTTTTAAAATGTGGGGAACATGTCAGTGCAACTGGCTTTTCTATACTATGTTCACAAGTGTAAAGCAATTCTCTTGACTGTATTTTTCTCAGATTGATGATTTAGAAATATTACATTTTTTGTGAAAATAATACAAAAGAAAAACAGAATCTATTTGAATTTGAATTAAATGTTTCATTCTCAAGTGTTTGAGTTTGCATTTGAGAATATTGAGGCTTGTTACATGATACTAAGAAAAGCATAAATCAGAGACCATCTATAAAAAACAAATAGCTAGAATGTACCCAGTCTCTCTTACCAATGGCTATCCAAGCTGAATTTAATTAAAACAGTGAAGTTTCAACACACAGAATGAAAAAGAATTAAGAAATATAAAATGTTAAGGCCAAAAGGAAATTAAACATTGCGACATCCTACCAGCCCTGAAGAATATGACCATAAAAGTGAGCATCCTCGAGAAATCCATCTGGTGCAGATGAGGTTTGCTCCAGCTCCTCCTGCTACAGGACAATCTGTAGAGCTGAGGTTTGCTGCTCCCTGGGGACTTTGGAGAAACTGCCACCCCCTGTGCTTGGTGTCTGTCATTCCCTTTCTGATGGGTTGATAATCTCACAGCATTTTCTCACTATCCCGCTGTGAGAAATGCTGCAACAAACCACAGAGGTTTTGTGGCTTGGTTGTTTTTTGGCTTTTTTTGTTTGTTTGTTTGCTTTTGTTTTCAATTGAAAATACAGTTTCTACATCACCAGTTTGGCAAGTTTCATTTTTTAACCCTGAAGTGCTCCCTGCTGCCATGAGGAACCCAGAACTGCAGCATGCCAGTTTCAGGTTGGCTTGGCCTCATCTTTCTTGTTCCATTGAACGATGTTTCTTTGAAGTGACCTGAAATTTCTTTTTTGGCCGGTTTTGTTCTTATGGAGTTTAATATCAAACTACATTTCTCTGCTTGGTGCTCTGGTTTTGGAACACCCAAAAGATTTTAAAAGGTGAAAAACTACAATATGTGAAAACTAATAATTTGGATTTGAAAATGAAAATACAGTTATCCTGAGAGAGCTGAAGAGTTATTTCTTTTTCCCCTAAAATCCTCTTAGTGATTGGTCAGCATATTTTGTATTTCTGAATAATATTTTTCCATTGAGTTATTCTTTAAAAGTACTGACCAACACAAAATGCATGAAAGCTATATCTTTGTCACCTGATTCTTTCTTATATTCTTAGATCACAATTGTGTTAAAATTTCTTTTTCTTATCCTTCTACAGTCATCACCAAGAAGTTTACAGCTCATGACAGCATCCATTTCATGGTATAGCCATTTGTTAGATGGGTTTGCTTGCCAGTTTTAATACGCTTCTTCATTCCTCCGAGGTAACTGCATGTCTTTTTGGCAGATTGCTTTAAAATTAACTGATAATGACTTTAATGTGTTGATAATTTGATAATGCAGCCCTCAAAATTCTATTACAGCTGCTTGCAGTTTGCTGATTGGCCACATCATTTAGCAGGAGGAGTTAATTGTGAAAGACTTGCAATTTTACATAGGCAAATGTCACAAACTTTATGTATTAGCATGGAGCACATCTGGAGGAACTCCCCTGAAGTTAAACCAGATTTATACAATTAAAAACTGAAAACTGATATCCCCTATGTGTAAAAAAATGAATAAAGAGTCACAGACAGTGTTCATCCACTCCAATGGCTGTCAGATAATTCAAATTAAAAACAAAAATAAATTCATCATACAAGGTAGTAAGCATACCTATTCTTTGTTTTTTTCAAACAATATTTTCTGCAACAGAACAAGAGCATCTTTGCATGGAGTGGTATTACCAGCAGTTTCTGACCAAGTATCATTATCTCAAAAACCTAATTACTTTAGCCAAGCACCCTAATTTAAAGAGTATTCTCAGTTTGCATAAAGACTTCACTTTTTCAGCAAATTCTGAATACCCCCTGTACTTTTCACTGATTTAATTTAATTCTCTGAAGACAATTTTTAGGCTTTCTTTGTGCTGACCCTGGACAGAGTGAGCAACCACAACTCCCTGCCCCTGTGCCACTGCTGTGTCTGTGCCCTGAGTCACGCACAGCTGAGCAGTGCTGTCCAGCCTGTGATGAGTTATCACAATGGGATAACCTGCCTGAACCCCACCACTGGGAAATGAAAAACCCACTTTTACTTGCTTCAGAGAGAATTTAAATTTCCTTAATCTCAAAAACTTGAAGTAGACCAACAGATGGTACTTGTCACAGAGTTTTACACAAGTTTGGAAGGGCGAAAGGGGCAAAACCAGGCTGACCAGTGATGAGTGGTGGGACACTGTGCCAAAACTTGAGGAAGCTTTTTTACATTACAGTAAATCTTTCCATGCTGTCTCTCATAGCGGTCAAAATGTTCAGCACAGAGCTGGATAAACTCATCATGGGATGGGAGAGCAACTGGCTCATGGGTTGGGCACCAAGGGTTACAGCCTCACAGAGCTCAAGCAGCACTTGGACAATACTCTTGGGCACATGCTGTGACTCTTGGGCTCTCTGACTCCTGTGCAGGGCTGGGAGTTGGACTCCATGATCCTTGTGGGTCCCTTCCATCCCAGCTTTTACTCTGTGGTTCTGTGATTCAGGGAACTGCATTTAGACAGTTTGTTCTAAATCATCTATTATAAGTGTATTTTAAAACGCACCCACAGAACTGCCAGAACCAAAAGGTTTAGTAATGAAAAATATGAAGCACAAGTTAGATCCTCAGCTGACATTAAATCAGCAGGGCTTAACATCGGTGGAATATCCAGCTCCAAATATACCTTTCATTGGCAGTGAAATATGTATATATGAGCTTGGAGTAACAATGGAGGTTTCAGATTAAACAGAGGTTTGAAGTGCTGACTCCACATCCAGCTCCATTAAGTAAATTATAGTGAATAATTTTTAAAGCATAAATTACAAGTGGCTGACACTTACATGTGTAACTTTACATATTGATCAGCAGCAGAATGAGAAATACAAGTGTATTTGGAAGAGTGCAAGGTGTTCCTATTGGAGATACCTACAGAGACATGCCTTTAAGTGACTGCTCAGGAGCTCTGGGACTGAGCAGCACACATTTGAATTCAAACCTTCCATCTTACTGAACTAGGTCCAGCTTCATGCCCTTCCTTCAGATCCTGTCCCTGCTCACCACAGAGAAGGGGGAGCAGTGCCTGCCCCTCTGCTTCCCCCTGTGAGGAAATTTCTTGCACCCTTCCAAACCCAACCTCTGCTGCTGGAGGTAGAACAGGATGTTTCTATATTCTCTTGCTTGATATACTTACTATTTAATATTATTTCATTTGAAAATTAATGAAAATATTTTTCACTACAACTACTTATGAATTTACCATTCTCTATCATTTCAGCATTAGGATAATGAGAGCTGAAACATCTTCTCCTTTAGAGCACTGGAGGAAATGTGTCTGGCTAATTTGAAGGGAGAACTCTAAAGTTGAAATTGCAGGAAAGAACTGGAGAATCTCACCTAGAACTCTCTTATGTATTCCTGTCCTTCCTTCACAAAGCCAGTATAAAAATAATGAATTATTAATAATCTGATATTTTGACACTTTCTAATCTTAAATTGTAAATGGAGAACCTAAAATTTTATTCCATTTCTTTATTAAAATTGTATTTTACATACAGAAAGGAAGTAACTCCCTTTGATATTCTTTGCACCAAGTTAAAGAGGAAAATATTCATCTTCACCAACACAATTAGGATTTTACTCCTTCCTGTTTCTAGATAACCATTACAAGTTCCAAACACTCTTATCTTAAGGAGGGTGTATCATCTTTCCTGACAGTAAAACTAGAGCACTTCAAGACTCTTTTCCCTTTATTGTCCTCTTTTGCCCTCATTTTCTACATAAACCTCCCACTTCATCATGTCTGAATTCTCCTGAGTCCTTCTTCAGCAGCCCTTTGTGTCCTTCTGACACTTCATAGTTCACACTCTTCTCAGACTTTGGGAAATGTTGTCTTATTTGTTTGGTGCAAATGAGAGGGACACAGGGACAGAATCTCACAGTCTCTCTCAGTGTAGGAAAAATAGATGTATTCAATTACAGCCTTACTCATCAAAAACTTCAGACTTTGGCAGCTGTGGGATGTGCATAAGTTAACACAGGGCTCATATAAATTTTCTAAGAGTTCAGAAGCATCTAGAAAATCTCCCTGCATTTGTTTTCTCCTGTTCCTTGCTGAGCTGCTGTGAGCTGCCCCATATCACCTTTTCCTGCCTTCATGCTTGGCTGGCATCTGGTTGCCATATGTTTGTATTGTTATTGCTCTACCCTTTTGTTGTAGATTGCAAATCCTGATGGATATCAATCTACAGTACAAGCACTCCTTTACACAAAAAGGACATTTAAAGTAATTGCCAACAAGGTAAAGATGTGAAACATCTAGGAAATAATGTAGCCCAAATACAATATTATGCTAGGAAATCACAGAGAATCAAACAAAATAGTAGTTGGTTACACTGTTGCCTCTTCTTTTCCTAACTAAAAAAAAAAGAAGTCATTTCATATCTTGGTTAAATGGTGAAGAACTGTCATAAACAGTTTCTTGAACTGAGGTAGTTTAGCTAAGATCCTTTAGTCTTCAGCAGAACAGGAAAAGAACTATTAATAAACAAAAGTTAATATTAGCCTGTACTGATTTTCCACGTGCAATTCTGACTCAGGTGAATATTCCCAGGATCTGTAATCAATTTACCTGTGTAACTCCTGTCAGCCTGGAGGCTCAGAGATGGAGAAAGGTGAAGGCACATCTTAAAAACTCTGTGAAGCCACTCTCCTAAACCACGCCAGCCTGAGGTAGAGTTAGTATTTTTACCACTGACTATTTCATAACATTGCAATATTTGTTGATATTCCAGAATACTGATGGGATGACAAGACAGCATATTTCTGGTATGAGCTCCTCTAGAAATCATCTGAGCAAAGAGCCTCTTCACAAGGCTTAGGGTATGATCAGCAGCAATCACTTATGCAGATGCTCTGGCAGTATTCTATACTTGGAGGATCCATTGATTTTTTGGCAGGAATTTTAAATAATGGATGAGTTGAACATGAGGTCCCCGAGGGAAAAATGTATCATGCAAACACTAACAAGTACATTATTCACTTTTGCTTCGAAAAATTCAATTGTCAGTACATGATTTCCACAGGCAGGTGAGCAACAGGAGAGAACCTGTCTTGCAGAGATGCTTGTTTTTATGTTAACATTGCAATGTGAAAGCTCTCAGAGTCAGGAGAAAGCTGATATCCCAAATATCTGGGGGATAAAGGGTGGGTGGGAGCTGTGACCTTGATCACAGACCACTCTGAGCACATCACTCACTGTGGGGGCTGCTTGGACCGCATCAGTCTTGTTCCTGCCTTTCTCCCCTGGCTCTATGATTAACTGAGGAGTAGAGTTTAATATTTTCAGTGTTGCAGGCACGTTAATCAGTTTGCAAAGTTTGTGCAATCCCTCACTGTGACAGCTCTGCCTCGCTGAGCTCTGAGGCATCACCAGGGCAACTCTCCAGACAAACTTCCCTGGAACTTGCTGGGGAAAAAAGGATGAGGAGTGGATGGAGGATGCTGTGGAGCACTGAACAGACTCAGCACCACAGTGGTTCTCAGCTGTTATGCTCTGAAAATAACAGAGTCTGCTTGTCAGATATGCAGGGTGAGTCAAGAAAGAATAATTTTGTGATGTTCTCTGTCCTCCTTCACCAGTCACTTTGGCATGATCCAGCACATAGAGAGCAGGCAACTACTCAAGCAAACTTCTGATTTAGTGCTGTTTGCATTCTTCTGTCTGGTGTTTCACTCCAGTCACAGAACTAGGAATTTTCATTTCCTTGTATATTTCTCTCATGTCTACCAGTGTATGACCACAAAGGATTAACCACAATACAGCAAGTGGCCAAGGAATAATGAAGAAAATGTACATGTTTGGAGATAAAGTGACACAGAGGAGGTTTAAGGATGCTACTCACTAAGACATACACCTATGATCAGACTATTAAATATTTGAGTAATAAAGAGAGCCCAACAGAAGCTGATTTCCAGCAACAGTTTTTAAAAGAAAAAAAAAAAAGCCACAGTTTCAGGGCAATAAAATTTTCAATAAATATGTACTAGATTTGATTAGCAGAATATTTGGGAAGGGAAAGAAAAAGGATGAACTATGGAGGAAGAACACCAAAATAATCAGAACAATTTTAATACTTTCCAAACAAGTGCTATGACATTTTATGACAAAAATATCAATTTAATTTCAAAATCACTAGCATTAAAAAGACAAACAAAAAACCTCAACCAACCAACCAAAAAAAAAAAAAACTGTGAAAGAAAGAAGGAGAAAAAATACCAGATAGTTGGAGGAAATAATTATGATTGGCATGAAAGGAATTCTCTCCACTTTCTTCACATTATCCAGGAAATTATAAAGTAAGGAAATGAAGCTGATATAACCAAAGCAGATGCAAAATCTGTATTTAGCGACTTGAGGCAGACTCATAAGGTAGTGCTCTTATCTTTCAACCATTAATAAGTGATGACTCTTGCAGGGGAACCTGCCTGTTCACATATTTCTCTCACATTCATTGGCCCCTCTGGAGAAGGGCTGTGCTGTGCTTTGGAATAAAGTTCAGCTCTCCCTGCTGAATTCCTTTCAGCAGAGGCTGAGCTGTAGGCATGACTCCTGCACTCCAATTACTTAGTAAAGCTAGCAGCTGCTGTCCTGGGAGCACGAGCACTCACCTTAAATATTGCATAAAAAACAGCAGCACAAATACTCAGGAGAAGAGGGGGAACCAAGAGGAATTCCAGCAACACTGAAGAGAACCTGAGCCCACTTCTGTCTGCTGGAGAGCTGGCCTGGGAGCACTGCTGGTTTAGGGAACAAGGTGCTTGTGTCAAAGCAAAATGCAACAGAAGCCAGTGCCCTAATTAAAAATTAGGATGCCTTAAAAATGATCCTGCCTTCAGAGGAGTTTGAGGAGATTGGAAAAGCAGAGCTCCCACTCATGACTAATAATCAGTGTGGAATGGGTTTCCTGGCTGGGCATTTAGAAAACAGACACATGACAGCTTCTTTGCTCCCAAATCTTAGCTGGTGCCTCTCCCTGGCTCTTATGGCAGCAGAGTTGTGGTGGTGTTCTCCCCATTGTTTCTGTGTCCTTTTTGCCACCCAAGCTGAAAAAAACCCCATATTATCACAGAGCAGTGATAGTATTTACTTTGCTAAATGGAGCTCAAGAAAGAATATATACAAATTCCTTTTATTCTGGGGCTGGATTGAGCTGCTGGAGTCAACCCTTTGTCTAAAAAGGGATCACTCCAGGATTAGCTGAAAGAAATTCCGATTCTCTTTTTGCCCCCACTACAAGGATGCAGAAGCCAAGCAGAAATGTAACAGTCAGGCTTATTTCATATTATCCCCCTGTCTGGTCCAACAAAGACTGGAACAATTTTGCCTAACACAAACAGTCAGTGTTTGAAATTCCCATTTAGAGTGATTTCAGACTGCAAGTCCATTATGTTTCTCTGAGACTCACGCTCTTAAATTACTAAGGATTTAAAAGAAAGCAGCTTGCTGCCATATCCCAATGTAAACTCAGAAGAACCATAATTGTCCTTTCAGCATCTCTGCAAGGGAAACATTTTTCCTTTCTTTTATTGAATTCTGCAGTTCACAGCAACAGAGTAAAAGTTTTTTCTAACCTGAACTAATGAACAGTAAATCATTTAAAGCATGTGAACGCAGTTCAGAGAAATGGAAAAACTCAGTTGTAATTCGTTGGAATTCTAAAGTAGATTTCTCTGCATGATGTTCCTCAGCTCTCTTTTCATAAAACATGCTCATTTTCAAGAATTAAAGGGGAAAAAAAAAAGAAAAAAGAAGAGATTATTTTGTTTCATCATATAAAGTGTAAAGCAGCAGCCAGGCCAAGGGAAAGAGGTCTAGAGAATGGAAGAAAAAAATTATTGTTATTGGAGAATATTTCAAATATATCTTCTCTCACCAAAATATTTTCTCTTCTAACTTCCCCAAAGGCACTATTTAATATGGTTCCATAAAGATTATTAAAAACCTGGTAATATTACAAAATGAAATTAAACCCATCAAGACACCCAGTAGGAAAATTATGACAAATTATGTTAATTTTGGTCTACTGTTCCTCTACTGCTGGACAAGAGTAATGTGTTTGCAATAGGAAACCTCACATTAAATAGTGAAAAAAAGTTAATTCTGCTAAAATTTCCCCTCAGATTATGAGCTATCCTCCAGCAAAATTTTCTATTTCTTTAATTTGCATCACATATCTAATTATAAATTTTAAAGGTGTGTATCCAGCCTCCTGTGGGGAAGATGAGTTGTGGTCACAGGCTTACTGGATACTCAGGTATTGTTACTTTTATCTGTTGAAGTCTCTCCTGATTTTGAAACTAGATACCTCCTATTGAAGAAACTTGAACTTCCTCATATTGGCAAACATTTGCCCCTTACCCAGTCTCCTTTCTTTGGAGTGACAAACTGTCATAACCTGCATTTGACAAGTGCCCATCCAAACAAACACTTTTAGCGTTTAGGGCTAAAATCTGTGTCCTTGGTAAAGATTAAATAAAGGGAATTTGATTTTCCTAAGAAAATCAGAGATCCTTTATTACCATCAGAGACTTGGAGACCCTTGAAATAAAATCCAGAGCCAAGAACCTGAAGCTGATAACTGCTCTTTAAATTCCTGAATGTAACCAGTAGTTCACAACACGGACTAGAGAGAAACATTTTGCAAGAAATTACATTTGGTTTGGTTCAATGCAATTAGCCAAATAACTGGTGATTATGTAAAAATAATGGTTACATGAAAATAATGGATCTCAGTTTGCAAAGCAGGGTAAGGTTTGGACTTACTGGAGAACAGTCAGGGTTTTGTTGCAAAATTGGTGCCTCCATTATAGAAAGAGAGAGCCCAAAGATTAACCCCAAACTCTTCAGCTCTACTCTGACCCCAAACCACATCTGGCAGCCCAACAAAAATCCAAGAAACTGTTCTTCAGGATTTAACTGATCAATTTTCCCCCATTTGTAATTATGTGAAGCCATTGCCTTGCTCAAGGCTCGCTGTAGTTTATAAACGTCTCGTTTACACACACGATGTTTCCTTCGGCACAAAAGCCACTCGTGGGGAAATTGTATCCAATAAAACAGACACTCTGAAAGAGTAAACCTCCAGGGACTCAGGCTTAATGGACCATATGGGAAGAGGAGTACACCCAAATTGATAGGGGAGATTCTGTTCAGCTCATTTGGAATTTACTTAACAAACATAAAGACTTTATATCTCACAGACATTTGCTTGTAGATAAGGTCAGCTCAAGAGCACATATTTTGCATTGGTAAATATAACTTTAAGCTACATTTAAAGAAAAGATTATATTTTTAAGTTCAGTCAATAAAAACCGAATAAAAGCTGTGAATTTTGCCATATTCAAGTTCTGTCTAAAATAATTACACTAAATACAGGGAACAAGCAGTAGCCCAACAACAGCAGACACTGCAGCGATCAGTTTCCTTTCTGCTTTACTCAAACTGTTCCATAGTGGAATATGAACAATAGAAAGCTGACTTTTCTCTGAGAAGGTGCTGGTTGTAGAGATAAGAGATCTCCTGAACTAAATGGCACAACACTCATCTTTAGAGCTTCAGAGGTCAGAGAGAGATAAGGCAGAGAGAGGTGCTACTGCTGCTGCTGCTTTACAAAGCAATAATAACAACACATTCATAACGAGCTGCATCCTCACCATACATTTGCTGTTATCTCCAACCTTCCAGTCAAACAAATCATCTTGTAGGCAGTTCCATCTACTCTGTGCTTTCCTGCTATTCATTCCCCACAGAAAAGACTTGCAGCATAATCTCCTGGACATACAAGTACCAACACTTTATGATCATTAATGTCTATTTGCTACAATATCACAGCTGGTGTCATCTCTGAACTTGGCTCAGAAATTCATTTTCCCAGAGCTTGCTCTTCCACAGAAAGCTCTGAAATTGGACCTGCTTATAGAGGAGCTGTGCTCCTTGAGAGCAAGCAAACTTCAGCAAATACGCACCATAAAGGAGGTAAAAGGTGGCAATACAGTGCAAAATTCAAATTTTATGCTTGCAGGGTGGTGCAGAGGAGACTGCTCTTTCAATCAGTTTTGCAGTGGCCTCTATCTTTTGCACATAAGTGCGGGGATGCCAACACATTTCAGTCTCCTTTCAATATTCAGCTGTCCCCTTGTATTCTCTGTGGCTGCTGTGCTGCTCCAATCCATTTTCCCAGCCTGGGTCTGCTCTGGAAGTTCAGCAGCATTGAACATTTGACAGTGCCTGCAAGGTGCTTGTACTGCTTTATTTACTGAGATGCCTTTTTCTGTTTCAGCGCTAGATCCGCAACATTTAACCAACAAAAAAAAAAGGCAGAAGATGCCAGATGCTTTGTTGTGCTAGTAACTAATTATCTATGAACATGACAGAAACATAATTTCTGAGGGTATCAGGAAAGATTTGAGGAGTTGAATAAGCAAAGATTAAGAATTAAGTAAATTCAGAAGAAAGAATTGGTTTGCTTTTTGCCAGAGAGCAGCTACAAGACATTTCTCCAACACCAAGATCTGCCACAATCCTTGCTTCATACCACTGTATTGGATATTAAAACTTTTCCTTTGGCTGGCTCTGAATACTCTGTCTTATTCTTCTCCTGGCATTGATTCTTCATTTGAGGAAATAAATGGTGGTAGAGCCACAGGCCAGTGTGACATAGGAAGAATGCTTTGGACATGGTTATGACTTTTAGAGAGAGAGACAGAGAGAGAATATTGTGCAGTATTGAGACCCAGGCAAGCTGTATCCCATCAATTATGTAGAGTTCATGCTTGCAGACTTGCCTAAGATTCATGAAGATAAGGGAGAGGTTTGGTTTGCATTTTGTTTGTTTTTAGCACAAGCTTGCGCTGCCACAGTCACATGAATTCAAAATACACAGTACTGGTTGTCTACTCCAATTCAACAAAGCAATTAGTCTTTCCCACTGTTTTCCCTCCTGGAAATTTCCACTTTCATTTGCCAATCATCTCCATTCAGGATAGTAATCTGCCTGCTCTCCTTCTTGCATGTTTTCCTTCCCCATTGACAAACTTTGAACTAGCACAACTTCTAAACATTAAACACAGGCTTAAGCTCCATTCTTAGTAAGGAATTTGTATTGAAATATGTCCTTTAAACAAAGTAAATAGAGCTAAATTCAGCTCAGTGGAAAACTCTTGCCAGTTGGCAGCCAATTTTAGCAGCTTTGATGTCAGAGGTAGTTGAGAAGTTACCATCTCCTGAGGTTTCCAGCAGGCATGGGAGATAATGTGAACTCCTCCCAGGAGATGCGCAGAAACATCATGAGATTTATTATTAAAAATGGGGATTAGATGGGACACTGGTTGAAGATCATGTTCACTGTAACTATGTCAGACACTTGAAGATACAGGGATTCAATGAACCCACACACAAACTATTAACAGGTCATTGAAACACTCTTTGATCTTCTGCTGTTGATCTCATTCTACTCAGATTATTTCAGATGGATAAATTTACTGCAGCACATATCATTTAACCTGAAAAATATTCTAGAGGGTCTAGAAAAAGGTGTAAGTCTTTTGAAGATTTGGAAAGTTGCTGGCAAAAAGATATTTTTATTTGATATATCATACAATCTGTGAATGAGTTCACTTACAGGACTATGCCAGGCTCCCTCTGCTAAATGCTGCCAATCTCAAGGATCATTTGTCATTCACTGTTACTGCCCAAATTTTGCAGTTGCTAAGTGAAATAGTGGAGCCAGAGAAGATCATTGGGTCATTGTCTTTTTCTGTCATTTAATTTTTGTATAACCTGGGTGGTAACTCAAGCCCATAGGTTACAGCACAGTTCAGCTTTCCCTTCTTTGCCCCACAGCAGCAGCAGCAGTGATGTTACCCTGTGGTTCTGGGTACTGCACAAATGCATAGCAGCTAATTTCAAAGTTGATCCTTCAGGCTTAATGTCCCTGGAGTTCTCTCTGGACAAGTCATTTATCCTTTATAAGGTTTCTTGTTTATTGCCTGACAAAGAACCTGGTCTTGTTGACACTGCTGATAATTTATAGCAGCCAGAAGACCTCAGCAGGAGCTTTTCTCACCTTTATTCCCCACAGTGGTGATTCACTCACTGATGGGCTGCTATATAAACACTGAGCTGAAGGAAGGACAGCAATGTTCACTTCTGTTCCTCTACTGCTAGTCACTCCCCTCTTCACCGGTGCTTTACATTTTCCTACATTCTACATCTCCAAAAAGGCTCAGAAATGTTAAATAAATCATACTGCAATCTCTGTAGGACAGGAGTGCATTTGAGAGATGAACAGAAATTTTCAGGTTACCTTTTCCAGAGAAATTCAGATCTACTAAAAATTAAAACCACTATTACATTTCTAAGAAAAGTGTATCTAAAATACACTTTCCAAAAATCCTCCAAATTGACACTTTTAATTCATATTCTCAATGTACAGCCTTATTTTTTGTTTGATTTTTTAAAATATTCAAAAACATTTTAGTTGCTGTAGTCTAAAAAACATGTAGAAAAAGTGGAAAAAGATAGAACATGAAAAAGTTACTTGGCACGTAACTTGTATACGTATGTACTTTGATTTTTCCAGGTCTGAAGGTTTTCTTTAGCTCTAGAGAACTGAAATGTTTTTTAAAACAAACAAACAAAACAAAAAACAAAAAGAAACAACCCCCCCCCCAAAAAAAAAAACAACAAAATACCCCACTTGGGAAAAAATTTCAAAATTTCATAAATTCATGTCACAAGGGAAATATCTCCCTCAAAAATATACTACATTATTTCACTCTGAAGATAGGAAACAGATAATAATGTTATGACTTTTCAATCAAATGACTTCCACACAAATTTGGTGACATAGCCTCCAGTAAAGCTCCAGGTAAAGGACTCTTTAAGGTTTAAGACTTTAAATCTAGACTGCAGAATCTGAGTGATTTGACAAATTTGTGAATTAAAACCACTTGTGAATGCAAGGATCACAGCTTTTTTTCCAAAATAAATATTTTGCAAAATAAATGTTTAAGACATGTAGACTCACAGAATGGTTTGTGTTGGAAGGGAATTTAAGGATCCTCTCATTCCAACTCCCTTTCCATGGGCAGGGACAGCTTTCACTAGACCAGGGCTTACCTCCCTTACTTTCAAGCAATAAAATTGTGCCTGGGACTCTCCTGTGTTCCAGGGCATTTGAGCAAGCAGGAGGGGAGAACAGAAGGAAAACAGGGAAAAGGAAAACAGGGAAAAGGAAAACAGGGGTGCCTGTGCAGCAAGGCTGCCTCACTTATGGTGCACCCAGCACAAAACCTGTCTCTGCAGAGCAGTGAGCACAGAGCAGCTTGGGAAATCACACAGAAAACTTCTCCTGAATATCTCCATCCACGGTGCCTTAGGAGGGTTAATCAGGTGTTATGGGATGCACCAAAATAAGTCAATTTCACAGTTATACAAAAATGGAGACAGTGATAAATGCAATTTAAATAAGTGCATTAAATCAACTTGCTCGATGAGAAGACTGCGCTGAATAATTTCAATGCTGAGATCTTGTCAGAGACAAAACCTTCATATCACCATTTCTGCATGCACCTGCAATGAGTAAGGCTCCAGCACTTTGTTATTTCTGACATTTAAAATCGTGTGCACTTCACTGCAGACTTGAATTACACAGTATATTAAAAAAACTAAATACATAAAATAACATGCATATTGTGCTAATGAGTACTCTCTAAATTATCTTCAGGTAAAAATGAGTTTATATGTTCTGGTTTAACTTGGTTGTAAATTCCTTTCCTATAAATGCCCACTGGAGTCATATTTCCTGTAGGCATTTATAAAGTAAAAGGAATGCATGCCAGCTGAAATTGAGATGAATGATACTTATGACACTGTCTGTACACAATACATTATTTGCAATATGAAACCAATCCAACTAATGTTGCTATGAAAGGGAAAATATTCAGCTAGAGCTTTGGAATCTCAGGAAGGGCAGGGCAAGACTGCATACTTGTTTAAAGGGAAGCAAGTGTGCCCAGATCATGCCAAGAGGTGCTGCTTACCAGACCAGACAGAGCTCCCTCGTGCAACAAGGGGCCTATAAGGATGCAAACAGTGATTACTGGGCAAGTTCTGCCCCTCAATTCCCCTTTTGGACAAACTGATGATACAAGACCCTCCACTGGCACTGCTGATGCACCCACCAAATCACACCTGGGTGTTGGTATGTACAAATATTGAGCCTATTCATTTCAGTATTAAGAGGGGAAGAGGGCAAGCCTAAATTCTCAGACCAAAGCTTTTTTTGATACTTTATTTCTGGTGATTAAAACCGTGGTTAAAAATGGGTTGCTAATTTCCTCCTTATTATGAGGTCTCATACAGAATGAAATATTGAAGATTACCCAAAAGTAAGAATAGATCTCATTGATTTAAAATTTAAAAGGGAAATACAGATTTTTAAGTCTTAAAGCAGATTCTCAAAAATTAATGAATACTGGTACAATTAGAAGCCTCCATTTCCCCTCAAAAACTGCGTCAACTTTGCGCCACCTTACAGCTGCCTTGAGAAGATAAAGGCACTGATATATGGGAAGCACATGGGTACTTCAATGAAGCACGGCACTGAAAAGGCCATGAGGAAATAAAAAAGTCTGAATTTACAAAGAGAATTAGAAGATCAGTAAATAAGTCATGGGGATGTGCATTGAATAATGAGAATAAAAGGAAGCGCTGGATCGCGACTCATTTAGTGAGACACATTCATCCAGTGCGCTGAACGAGGCAGGAGCCCCACGAAGAAAACAGTGTGTGATCAGGTAATTAAAGACTCCATCATAATGCATGCACTCAAGGAAGCCAAATTAAACTTGCACAGAGCTATCAGTGCAACGTTTCCTAACTTTTACACGTTTGACTTTGTCACCTTTGCGCTCTTTCAACAGCAATTTTTGTTTTTGCCTTTTTTATCCGTCGTTGGTACACATTAACCATGGAAAACTTGTATCGCTCTTAATGATCTAATGCCCATGTAGCTTAGCTGCAGCTTTCCAAACACTGTGGAAATGCGGCTGGGTCATGCAGAAAATCAGCTACAGACTTGGTGAAAAGAAATTGGAAGTTGCAACTTAAAACTGTGAAAAAATTCATTAAAACGCTGACTCACATATGCACAAAACCAAAATATCCACTTTTCCAGCAAGCTCTTACCTAGATTGACTTCCTAAGTAAGTATAATGTCTGTAATTATGATGTGTGCTTATCTCAGTCCTTCCCCTTCCAAACAATTCTGAATCTATTTTTAAATTATAGAGCAGATGCAGAAAAAATTAAAGACTTCAAAGATAACTGCTTTTTACAGGCTTCATGAAAATTTGACTAAGTATCACATCACATGCCAAAAGCCAGACTTTAATCCTTGCCATTCCAATCTTCAACAAAATGTACAATCATTTTAAGACTCACCACAAAAAATTAAACCAACCAAACAAAAATGAACAAACCGAACGAAAAAAACCAAAAAACTCAAAAACTCAGAAACTCTTCAGAAACCTGATAGCCATCATTTGACATGAAGTAATTTTTCAATGATGTCTCTGCCAGTCACAAAGTAGAATTCCACTAGTTGATTTTCTGCCAGAATTGTTACCACTTTTTAATAGGAGACTCTTAGCTAGTTCTGAAATGAATTTTATAAGCACAGCTGAAGTCAGCTCCAATTCTTTGCTTTGAGCAGAGAAGATTAAAATAACATTTCTCTGTTCTTTGTAGAACAAGAAGCAGTTTTTACTAGTGTAGCTGACAGGAGATATCATGACAAGATCTTGAAATAATCCTTTCTGCTGCTGTTTGAATTTAAAGTCCCTGATGTCAGGCAAGACGTTAATGAGTTCCGAAACTCACCTCAGATGTGCAAAAGGCTTTGGTGAAAAAATAGTATTATATGCTGGCAAAAAAAAGAAATTAACATTTGGCCATGTTTTCTGTGAGATGTGCCCAATCCAAAAACGTTAAAAATAGGAAAAAAGAAAGAGCTTTGATTCAAAATCGGTTAAATATCAGTAAGCTACATGGGAACCAAAATTAAAATGAATATACAAATAGAAAAAAAAGCATTATATAAAATGAATAGTTACTATTTAAAATCAAGATATTATTTAAATAAAATATGAATAGAAACTTAAGGTAATTGAAATCAAAACTTCAGTCCTTTGCACAATAGAAATAGAGACCAAATACTATGTGTCAAAACCTGTTCTATTTTAATTTGGCTTATATATCACTAACAATGAGTAATGGGAAAGGGTTATCTACAAATGGAAAAGAAAAATAAGAACAAGAAATATAATGAAAAGAATAAAAAATAACAAAACAAACTAATTTTGAGCTAAGATAAAAGAGAGGTGAGTGATGAATAATAAGTGCTGCTCTCATTATATATCAAAAAAGGACAAAAACCAGCAGATTCTAGTTGAATGAAATGATTAATAACAAACTCAAGTCACAGATACTCTGACTGAATATAAATAGTTCAAATTGTCTGGCAATGAGATGTTACAAACACACAAATGTGTGCCCTGGTGGTAGAGATAAACCAGAGACAAATGCTCCATTCTCAGTAACACATCACTGCTGCTTGTCACCATTAATTCCCTGTCATTGTTTTATTCCCTTACCAGGGGCATGATTAGCAGGAATAAGAGACTCCAGGCTTACAGGAGGTTGAGACAGAATTATCAGGCAATATGGTGACAAAGGAAAAAGCTCCCTTCAGCTCATCCCATTTGATCTCATAATTAGGGACTCTGCTGTTCTGGGTCTGAGAGAAGTTTCTGTAGAGTTCGGGTGAGGAACAACCCCCAGAGGAGCTTTGGGCATCCCCCAGGGCCACTCCATCTCCAAGGTCAGCTGAGACAATCCTCACCATCTCCAGCTCACAAAGGAGGGGAGTAAAGACACCTACAATAAAGGATCCTACCTCTGAGGAGCTGAGAAGACAATTTTTAACTTTTTTTCTTACATTTCTATTGGTAGTTCTCACTGTTGCACAAGGGTTAACAAATTCTTGCAACAATATGGACCAAATGCTCTGATATCAAAACCAGTGGGCTGTCCTGTCCCACAGTGAAATAACTTCCTGTTAAGGACAAGAGAAACTAACGGAATAGAAATCCATAAGAACAAAAATGCACAAAATCAATGCGTATCAGCTAATACTGATGGGAAAGAGAGAGGAAAGACAAAAGCCTGGGTGTTCAAGTCCCATTTGGAAGTTGCAGTAATATTTTCCATCCACTAGTCCTGACAAACTTTAGAAACCATTACCTAATATAACAGAAATTCTCATTGAGTAATGAATATTTATAACACAGTATCACACAAAATGCTTAATTCTATCTCATCTATTCCAGGCCACCAGTGAGTTAAGGTACAACTGTGTCACACCTTATCTATGGTGCATAAATGGCTCCTGAAGACATCCAACACTGGGCACTCCAGAACTTTCCTACACTACAGTGCTTCAGTATTCTTATCATTGGAGTTTTTCCCCGTGTTCAAGAAAATCTTCAAGCATGAATTTGGGTCTGTTGCTGCTGCAGATGGGTGATTTCCTTTCTTTTTCTAAACCCCTGGAGAATATTATCACACCCCCTGACATTTTCTCATCATTGTGATCACCAGCCACAATTTTTATTTATCTTTATATGATGCATTTGGAAGTCATGCTTTGTAATGTGTCAGTCTTTTCCTTTTTGGTTCCTTAGACTAAAACTAGTGCATATTTTATGGGGTGTGAGGTGCTAAAAATAGATACAGAAGGTTCAATAGACTTTTCCAAAACTTAATTTTGACCTTCACAAACTGATTCTCCTATAGATGACCACATGTACATATGCATGTTCATATATATTTGTATAAATAAAGAGGCAAGAATAAAGCCTGGAAAACTAAGGATTAACTTGCACTTTTAGAGGGTCTGTGCCAATTTAGCCTATTTTCTTTCTACATTTGTAGAAATTAAAATAGAAATTGATCTAGGCCAATTTAGACTATTTTCTTTCTACATTTCTAAATGTAGAAATACAAAACACTTAAAAGGTCATTATTATAATATGCACCATCATGAATGATTAGATACTCCATAGATACAGATGTATATTCCCTATCAACCAGATGAGAAGAGCAATAAATTATCAGACTGAAAAGGCTAATTTCTATTTTTTTTTTTTTTTTTGAGGCAGGCTAGCTCTCAGTTCAACAACCTTCTCATTTACATAAATGCAGTAGCTGTCAGTTCATTAGCAGGTTGTTAATAACACAGGGGTGGAGTGGAGGGTTACAAAATCTCAGTGAAACATAAGAGGCTTAAGCTTCTGGTTGCAAATTTATGTTAAACTTGACAACATTCTAAATCACAGGTCAAAAATTATCCTGATGGGGAGTCAGAGTTCACCTACCTTACACTTAGAATAGTCTCAGATGAGTTAGCTCAATCAAATCAATGCAGATTTATAATTAATGTTTACAGAATATGCTTCTAAAGCAGAATAAAATCCCTCAGAGTAGCCTATTTTAACACTGCATACACTACAGTGCCTCTCTGGGGGCACCTGAACTGACATTGGTGATTTAAAGCTGGTGTTTGCAGCAGAGGGAACTGAAATCTGAGGTCAAGAGCATTCCCTTTGGCCACCAGGTGTTAAAATTAACCCCAAACCCAGGGCTCAGGCATTGCCACCCAGTTTGCCTTGTCCAAGTGATAAGGAGGAGCCACAATGCAGTGAGAAGTTATTGTAGTAGTCAATGATGGGCCTGAAAAATCTTAAACTGAAGTTGCACAGGTGATGTGAATCTCAGGGTGTCTCCTATCTCAGCTTGTGGCAATTCACTGTTCCAAATGTGAAATGTCAAATAAGTTTGGTAACTTATTTTTAGCATTTCTATTACAACAGAAATTCTTAAATGTATAAAGTCCTTTAATGGCATTCTGAAGATGTTGAGACTGTATTCATATTTAGAAATGAATCATAACCTGAAAATCAGAGAAAATATGCTGACAGTGATGAGAATATATTGATATACTGGATATACTGGAGCACCTGAGAACTCAGATGGCAGGTCACCAGTTATTATTTGACATAGCTCAGAAAAGCGCCAAGAAATAAACAATAAAGATTTATGGAGAACGGGCTTCATTTCTCTGCCTGGGAGTTATGGTGCAGCTGAATTTGCTAAAATAAGTTTGTTGTGGAACAGCCAAGCTGTTTTGACATGTACACAGCTGAGGGCAGGAGCGCTGGAGACCTTCTCTGCCTTTTGCAGGTCCATTGGCTTGGACATGGAAAGAAATCTCTGTAAGGCACTGGTAAACAATGGAAGGGCTTGGAGGAAAGCTGAACAGTGTGGGAGGTGAATTCAGGTCAACATTTGAAAATATTCTGTTCATTCAACAAAGGGAAAGGGGAGACATTGCAAGATTTCAAGGATTTTATAATCTGTGCGATTTATGAGCACGTGCAATAAAAACAGGGCAAAAAGGCTAACTACAATGACAGTTTAATGATCCAAATGAAAATAAAATTAATTTAAACCAGTGGGAAGCTTCCACACTCAGAAGAAAACATGAACAGAATAGAATCTATAGAAATCCAGCTGGATCTGGCATGGGAATAAATCTTGGCAGCAGGAATAACATCCAGCAAATCAGATATCTCTGATAGGAAAGGATTTGGAAAGAAGACAGACCAGGATAAGGATAACACTAAATACACATTTTTGCAGCCCTGATCAGATAAGGCTCAGACAACAGAAGCAGCTGGCAGGAACATAAATAAGAAATAATCAGTGGTGTTGCAGGGGTAAATCAGATTTCTGCTCAAAGTTTTATTTGCTTTGCAGCAGTGAGCAGTAACTGGTCATATTAAAAAATTGATGTCAAAACACTATAGAAGATTGACTAATCCCAGTGTGATTTTTTAAAGCAGACTATTCACATTTTAAATCTTCCACAATTAGGACCAATATTCAAATAGTGAGTCATATTTTCAGATGTGTGAGATGAGTAATATAGAATCATAGAATCATTAAGGTTGAAAAAGACCTCCAAGACTATCAAATCCAAACTTTGACCACAATCATATTCAACACATGTTCACAATATATAATTATTCAAGCCTGAAACATTGTCCCCCTTTTAAAGAGAAGTCATGAAATTTCAGCTTGAATTTGAGATCTCAAGGCTGGACACCAATGCAAGATTTTGAAGTTTCACCCACAGCATGGCCTAAAAGGCACCTTCCCCATCACTGGTGGGAGAGGCACAGTCACATTTCTGGCAGATGTTTTTGTGATCAATTAAAGAAAGAGAAGTTTCCTGCCATGCTTCTTAAGAATGCTGCCTGAAAAGAAAGATATTCTGTGTATGTCTAAGGTGATTATACTTATTTTTGGAGTGTCTCTTTCAAACACTTGAGAGTATTCTTGGCATTGAGGAAGAATTTAAAGTGGCGGCTCAAAAGCTTTATCTACATTCATTGTTTAACATAACATCAACTTGACAGAGAGGTTTTTTTGTAAGGGAAAGCAATTTCCTCAATGTAGCCTGAGCACAATGGACACCAGTGGGACTGGCACTGACATTTGCTGGCACTGCCCAGTGAGAAAGCAGCTACAGAATACAGCATTTAACAAAAAAACACCCTAACTTTTCAATGCTCTTTTACCAATTCTTACTTCTCCCTTCTCTCAACATGGGGCTTCTTTTGGTGGGCAGAGATTTATATTTATTTATCTATTGGAGAAACAAAATTGCCTATGCCCACGTGTGGCATTCACATTCTCTGAAAAAATTCCTTTGCCCTGAGTTTTTCTCCTAGGAAGCTGAAAGGCAGTGAGAGAGGCCTCAGAGAAAAGGAAAACAATTCTTTCATTTGTTTCTCCTGTGTTTTGCTCATGTGGAATGTGTTTGGAGATTGTTTACCCACGGGTGATTGTTTCATTGGATTCTAGTGTGAGTTGTTTTCACTCATTGGCCAATTGGGGCCAAGCTGTGTTGGGGCTCTGGAAAGAGTCACGAGTTTTCATTATTAATATTATCTTTTTAGCATTCAGTAAGTATTTTTTCTGTATTCTTTAGTATAGTATAGTGTAGTATTCTTTAATATAACATAGCATAATAAAGTAATAAATTAGCCTTCTGAGAACATGGAGTCAGATGCATCATTCTCTCCCCTTGTTGGGCTGCCTGCATTTACAATGCCCATGGAATAATAAACCTTTGAATCTGGC
This sequence comes from Calcarius lapponicus, assembly GCA_039654755.1. NCBI lineage: Eukaryota > Metazoa > Chordata > Aves > Passeriformes > Fringillidae > Calcarius > Calcarius lapponicus. The sequence goes on along the minus strand of CM077470.1, from coordinate 18,536,740 downwards.
TCTGGCAAACTCTTTTAAACTCAGACACAGTGCAAGAAACATAAAGCATTACAGCTTCTTTATCTTTTTTGGTAATAGTTTGACTTTCTAAATATTGAATATTTTTATTTTTTAAAAATATCAAAACTTAGAGTTATCAAATCTCTCAAGTTTTTATGCTGTGCCCATGCACATGAGCTGAAATATCCACTCTGAACAGGACACGGAATCACAGAACAGTTTGGGTTGGAAGGGACCTAAAGATCATCTCATTCCAAGCCCCTGTCATGGGCAGGGACACCTTGCACTTGACCAGATTGCTCAAAATCCAATCCAGCCTGGCTCTGAACACATGCAGGGATGGAGGAATGGTGTGTGTGTGCAAAGGGATGCTGGCAAGCAGGACATCTGTACAGCTACCTGGTGGATGCATGAGGGTGCGCCTCCTGTTATGAAATAAAACCAGTCTGTGAGTCCTCATGCTTTGGTTTCATTATCCTTGGCACTGGTGTATGTCAGCACTAAATCTGCTGAAGCTCTGAGGCAGATCCAGACACAATCAATGTACACCAGGCTTTGGCATAAATATTGAACAACAGCAGCACAGATAAATGCTGAGAGAGTAGGCTAAGAGCTCTTGTAAGATTACAAGGATAATTCTTCATTGCCTCAGAAGCTCAGTTCATTAGAACCTGGAAACCTTTAAAAGACACTTCAGAACAGAGCTGATATGTGTACAATTTCTGGCCTGCATCACCTAGCAAAAAATGTATAAAAAATTATCTTTAGAATGTATCTACTGAGAGAGCCTGGAAAGAGGGAAAAGACGTTTTAAAGGTCTGAAGCATTATCAAATTGTATCTAAGTTAGATAGTCACATTTTAAAGGCAAATAAATTTAATTATAAAGCGCTCAGCAACACCACCAAATGCAGAATTAGGTTCCTTTAAAACAACTTGTACAGTTTGAAAAAGAAAACAAAAGTCTCAATTTTTCATCAGGGCAGAGGTCTCAGAGCCTTGCCTGGGGAGGCAGCCCTGACTCAGACTGGCACTATGAGCAGCAGCACTGACCAACCTACTTGTGCCATTTCCAGTGATTAAACAGCACATCTGTCCTTCAAATGGGGCACAGGAATGAACACTGAATCAGCAGTGGAGAGGCACGGCTTTGACAGAGGTGTCAGCTCACAGAAAGGCTCATTATAGCACTGAATTCTTTCACCTTTGAAGCAGAGAGCAATTTGGGCAATTGCAGGGTGCTGCAGGCAGAGGAGCAGGTACATCCATAGCATCCCTCCAGCAATGCTGGTTTTCCAAACTTGGCTGCATAATTCATTATATCTCAAATTACAGTGGGACAGCAATGCCAACTCCCTGTGCCAGGGACAGAGGGGCAGTGCTCCTTGGAATGCAATGCCCTCAACAGGAATTCTATAATAACATTGAAGCAGATACACCCATCATTATTTACATCACGTTACTCCTTCAGGAACCAGCCAAGAGTCACTGTTTTTGCTCAGCACAAGCACCTCTCACACTGCAGACTTTAGCAATTTAAGCAGGTCAAGAGAACTGTAAGAACATTTCAGCAAAAATATCACTTACTTCCTTGAAAACTCTTTCGACACCACTGAAATTTTCAATGAAGTCAAGTCAGATCTGTCAGAGTCTGAATCAGAGAGATATTTCAAACATTTTTGGAGGATATATTATATTTTCCGAACTTATTTCAACACATGGCTTGAAAAAAAGACTATTTCAGTTTAAAATTTATTTAAATTGAATAGGCTTTAAAATTTCCTAAATAACTTGTTTTTGTCTGATTAAATGGTTCAGGTAAGCTGAAAGGAATCCAGATCTTCCAAGTGCAGAGAATTGGGGTCTTTAATGTGGGAAAATTTTATTTTAAGAATAAGATTTAATTCTGTTACAGGGAAAGAAGCATCAGATACAGATGTAATAATTTAATGATGTAAGCATCAGATGTAGACATAATAGAGCTGCCTCCCCTCTGACTCTATTAAACTCTATAAGCCAAGGAGTTAAAAAAAATGTTTTTTAAAGATTTATTCTCTTGCTTGAAGGTTGTCCACAAAACTTTCATCCTGCCTGCATTTGTATATGAAAATACTTTGAAGACCAGGACAAATTGCTATTTATCTATCAGTTACTAGAGAACTTTGAGGCAAACCCAGGTTCTCTGGAAAGACAAGTAGACACAATCTCTGGAGTTTCTTCTTTGATGAACAGTGAAAAGCTCCTTTCAATATGAGATTTTGTTCCATTTTCCTTCCCCTATGCTTTCTTTAACAACTTTGGAAAAATCAGAATATGAGCCAAAAATACACAGAAGCAGATATAGCTAATTTTAGGCACTAAGTTATACTGACTAATTGCTGAAACTCTGAGGTTGTTTGAATTTTTTAAGAAAGAAATTATTGGGAAATAATGGCTATTAAAGAAAACTTGGATAGAGCAGAAAATTGATCCTACATCTTGAGTTTAGCCTGGAAAAAGCTCTGAAGTCCTGACAGACCAGGTTCCCTCCATCAGGACAAATAAAATGACAATACCGAGTGTAAGAGATTGTGAAGTAAACCTTATAAATCAGACAGAATCTGCACTTTCCTCCTTAATTTGTGATTAAAGAATACCTTGCTTTTCAAAAATTATAAGATGGGAAAAGTAAAAATTAAAACAAGAGAAAGTTAATGAGAAAGTATAAGGGGAAGCAAAATGTGAAAATTTTTGGGGTGTGTGTAGAGCTACGATTTAATGAAGGAATATATGAACTTTACCCTTTTTTCATCTCCTAAATAACTTGGAATTGGCAAATCCCATTGCATATCCCACCAGGAACAAGGGGGGCCAGGGGAGCCATTTCTCTCATGGAAGAGCAGGGATGTCTGAGATTACAGCTAAAGCTGCTGGAAAGGAACTCACCATTTTCTCATAACCATTGTGCTTTTTAAAAACAGCTTAAGAACCAAGAGGTAGAGGAGACTTCCTGGCACACATTCAGGCATCTCAACATTCTGATTAAATTAAATTCCCTTTGCTGAGCACAGTTCCTCAGTCTGGATGTGTCACAGATTAAAAAAGAATACTCTATATCCAGAATATCCATCATGGAGGAGATGAAGGACTCCTCTCCTTCCCTGGTTCTGGCAATAAACTCTGTCAGACAGGGCAGCACTGGGGCTGCTGGACACAGGACACAGCAAGAAAGGCCCAGAAGCACTTCTTAAATTATTGATTGCTATTTCAGAGCACGAGCTACCCTTCAGACCATGGGATTAACAGCAAGGAGCTGAGACTGGAAGAGATCATTCCAGCATCCAGACTCCACAGTCCTTTTCTGGGATCAATTGACCTTCAGGCTCATAACTTAGTACCCACTCCAACAGACTGAAGTACAATATCCATCTCACTGTAAATCCAGCTGTGACATGTGTAATTTCTTTTTTACTACAACACACTGTCATAGTCATCCTTATCATCAGGAAAAGTGATGTACAGCTTATTGCAGTGCTAAAAAAATCCACGGATTACTTTACAGAACTATCAGAGCATGAAAGAGATTTAAGATTGATTTGCTTAAGCCTTAAGAATGGCAGACAACAGTAACAATAAAAAGAGGGGAAAAACCCCCTCCTCTCATGGTGTTTTCTCAAGTGACACTTCAAATATTACAACTCTGCTGATACTTATCTAAGACAGACCAAATACTGATGTGTAAAAATCCCTGTAGTTCTGAGGTCAAAAGGCCCCTGCAGGATGACACCAGCTGAATGGAGGTCCCACTGTAGCTAATATTACCCATTACTCTGGGGATAAATATGGAATTCACTCAAGGACATGCTGGCTGCTGTAGAGTTTAGCTTAGGATAAGCGCTGAGCAGCAGTTCAACACCACCCAGTCCACATCTGCCATGAATGCTGAAGCTGAAAACTAAAACAACGCAGAGAAAGAAGCAAAGAGAGGAACAGCTGCAGCTTCTCTACAAAAGCTGTGTTTTACTACAAATGCACCTCACTAGCTCCAGGAGAGAATTAAAAGAGTGAAGTCCTTTGACCAGTCAGCACAGGGACTTGAGGCAATTCAGTGCTTCCTTCCTGGAGTCTCTGAAAAATTCAGTTAGGCAGGTTTTGGGTCAAGTCCCAGGAGAATTGGTGTCTTGTTAGTTCCATTTGTTATTACACCAGGAAGAAGAACATTGCAGCTCTTTTTGCAGAGGAACTCCTAACAAGTCAATTTTGGAAGTATAATTTTTAGCATAATGTGACTTTTTGAAGGTCAGGCTATATGGATACAGTATAAATGTTCAGAGTTCAGATTTTCTTTTCCAAACTTTTGCAGACTTTTTCATGAGGAAGAAGCAGTTTCTGAAATTCATCAGACCCCCTGGCTACAAACCTCTGCTGATCATCTTCAAAGTTTGGAAATTAGAAACTGTTTTGCTGAATTTAAGAGCAGTAAATTTGCTTCCTCTTCTACTTATTCTTTCTAGATATCTCAAAGAACAAAACAAACAAACAAAAAAAAAACCCACGGTTTTTAGTCAACTGAATCTTTGAATCTCAGTTGATACTCTGAATTAGGAGATGGCAGGAAAGGAAGGAAGGGAACAGCAATATTCTGTACAAATAGCTCAAACAAAAAATGAGATCAAATGCTTTCTGCTCGTCAGCAAAGAGCCAGATGCTGAACAGTGTAAAATCCATCACATTCTGCTAAATAAAACCTCCACTGAAAGGGTGGAGGAAAGATTAGAGGGGCTTCTGTTATGGACTTTATACTGTGATGATTCTTCAGATTGAAGAGCACAATCCTGCCTGCTTCATTTGTGTGATCAGACATCCAGGCTTAAACCCAATAATGAAGATAATCTGCTTCAATGGGATTATTTGCACAAGTGAGGGTTTGCAGAACAAGAGCTTAAGCAGCCCACCCATGTGGTGTTCACTGGGAGCCTCCAGGGGAATTTTCAGAGAGGCTTTTTGCAAGGGCTGTGCAATTTCACTGAAGAGGATGTGCCAGACACTCTTCTGATGCAATTCAAAGCAGTATTGTTGATATTAGCTATTCTCTAAGGTCTTCTCTGTAAAGATCTGACCCACAGAACCAGCTGTATATTAACATTATCTTTTTATGCTTCCACAACAGATAGGTTTAATAAGTGGCCTTCTCTTTTTAGGATGTTCTTGCCATGAGACAAAACAGAAATATTGTCTGCAATAATACCAAGGTCAAAATGTACTGCTAAGAAACAGAAGAGCATTTCACCAGGGAATGGAATGGATGTTAAATATTTTAAGAATCTGCTGCTTAAATAAAAAGTAACCTCCTGTGCATTAAAAATACATTTATTGATCCTATTCAGGATTCAACAGAAATACTTCCAGTGGAAAAAAAACCTAAAAGAACTTGTGCCAAAATGGGAATGTTTATAGGACTTTCTTTGGTAAATGTAGCAGAAATCATAAAGCATACTTAATAAAAGGGTTTGAATCCCTCTTTTCCCTTCAATAATTAACCTAAATTACAGTTTAAGCATTGACAGTGCAAGGAGACAGTTTAAAGAGTGAGATAAGAAGAGAAAAGGTTCATCACTTCAGACATCCTAGCTAATATATGCAGATAGAACTGTTAAACAAATAAATTAAAAAGGACCCCCACTGTCAGCACTTGACAGAAATAGAAATCATGTTCTTTACTCTTGGTGTACCCTTATCTTTCTTCTCTTTCCCTTAGTGAATGTGAATCAGAAAGTGACACAGGCAAAACAACTTCTGAAAATTTTTGAAATCCCACGGAAAAAGAACCTGGGTTTGTTTCTGTTAATATGGAGTCTGGAATAAATTCACCCCCAAACCATCCTCCCAAATAAACCCCACAACACTGAGCACTGACCTTCTTCAGCACATCACATTTGCACTATTTATTTAATGTCTTTTTATCCTTGCAGTTCAGGTTTGTAACTTCCACAAGAGCCAAAGAGACAACTCAGTTTTTGGAGGAATAAAGAACTCTGCTCCTCATACTATTAAAAAAAATAGCTGCAATGATTTATTCAGTACCTGGCTTAGAATCTGCTCTGAAAATATGAATCCTTCATAAACATTTTACCTGTTCCTATCAGTACTTGTTCAGATTGGCAGAGTTCAGAGAAGTCTTTCAAGGTTTTTATCATCAAGGTTTCATCTGACTTTGGAGCATATTTGCTCTGAAATTATTGATGGTACATAAAGGAAACAGAGTATCATCAAACTAGGATGTGTTAAACTCTGAAAAATATCATTCCGAGAGATGCCACAGGAATTTCCAACATGAAGTAGAGCTTTGTAATAGGATTCCTTCTCTCTATAAGGCAAGGAAATTTGGAAGGCACATTTTTAATATGTACAGACAATCCAAACTCCAGACTTTAATCACAAAATGTGGATGGGACATGAGGAACTCTATTTTCATTTAAAGCACATCTATGGAAAAGCCCCTTGGTGCACCAAGGGTTCAAGGGTCAAATCTGCACATGGCCATTATTTATGCTTCGTGTATCTCCCGACTTTTTCTATCTGGATGCATCCTTCAGTTAGAAAATGGAAGAGCAAATGCAGTCTGAAATGGAGACTGATTCCAAGTGAACCATGAAAAAGAGTTGGCTTTTCTTTATGGACACCCTCAAACTGGGGGCTCTGCACACACAGGGGATCACAAGGCACAGAGCTGAGAGCTGGTGACTGATGTTTGAAGGAGAATAGCTGAAAGAAGGTCTTGGCATGCAACTGGAAACCAGGCTGGGCTCCTGGTTTTATGAAACAACACCTTTAATCTGCCAAGGATTCTCACTAATGGGAATAAGGTTCTTTGAAGCCTGGTGCATGGATTAATGTGTTTGGGTTAATAACTCTGGGTAGGGGATGCCCCTGGCACAGGCTGAGAGCCATCAGATCATTGTGCACATGCACCTGTAGCAATATCTGCCCTCAGCTCAGCTTGTGCCCTTGAGCACTGAAAGTCCTCAAGGGAAGAATGGCCCAGCTGAGCAGCACCAGCAGTCAGCAGTGGCTGTTGTTAACTAATGAACAATGTGGTTCAAATTCCTCCTTCCAAAATTTTTAGCTCATGTGAATACTACAAAACCAAGTGTTATGAAATATTAAACAGGGAAATCACAGTCAAACTTCCATTCTTTAACATTATATCCCACACAACCAAGAGCTACTGAGACCAAATTTATTTTTGAGATTCAGCACCGACTCATTTCTTCCACAGATGGAGTTTGTGGGAGCCCCTGCATGAGTCTCTCTTATATGTCTCTAATGATAATCCATATTCAATTTGGCTGCCAAAGCAGATTATTCACCACCACATCATGACAGAATTCAATGATACTTTGTGATAACTATTCGTTTTTAAACTGATTTTGATTTCTTGCAACTTACTGCATTATTCCATTAATTAATTCCTTTAATTGATGTGTGAGTATATCACAGAAACCCACAAACATTTAAAAAAAAATAAAGAGACAAAAATATGACAAATACATTTTAGCTAATTAAATTCAAAAAAGAACCACACAGAGTATTTCTAACCCTCCTTATCCTTTATACTTTTTAACTTCTCTATGTATAAAAGTGAAGTAGAAACCCCACAATAATTGCTGAAGTGACTCATTAAAATGCAGAACTATGTGAAAGGGAAGCATGGAAAACATTTCTGAAATCTAAAGGCAAGGTAAGGTTTTCTAAAGAAATAAGTTTGCAGATCAATCCCACAGCTAAAAGACTGGCATAAATTAGCATCCTTGTGTCAAGTGTTTGAAACAAGTGAACCTTTCTTTTAGCAACCAAAGCTAAAAATATGGAACAGCTACTTTTGCTTTCAGCAGGACAAGTGCTTTGGATAAAATGAAATATTCATAAAACTAGTTGGTTATAAAAATAGGTAATTTATCACTGCAATCATAAACACCAAGGCCCAGGAGTTGCATCCATATCATAGGGAGTGCATTCAGGCACACTGCTGTCCCCCAGGACATACTGACATCTCCTGCAAAGCCCCTCAGGTAAGCTGGACCTGTGCTGTCTGCCTGCTTAAGTCAGAAATCAGGGGAAAAAAAGTGGAAGAAACAAAGGAAAAGCTTTTTATTAATTATTTTTTTACTCAAAACTTCTCCTAAAGTGTCTCTTTCTAGGTTCTGGATAGTCTTCATCACTGGTCAGGTGGATTTAACACTCACATAAATAGGGGAACTGCTCTGCTTAGAGCCCTGTAGGAGTCTCCCAGAAAAGGAGTGAATTGGATGAGGAAAATGCCAGAGGAAACCCATTTCCCAAAGTTGATTTGGGAAACCCAAACCCATTTCCCATTTCCCAAAGTTGATTTCCCATTTCCCAGCACAGCAGCTCAGAGCAGGGCTTTGCAGAAAGATGAAGATTTGGCTATTTTAATTGATTGGCAGCTTTATGAGGGTTACAGATGTGGGAACTCATCTGGAACCATTCATAAATTTTGCTTGTTGTCAAAACTGGGATTAAGATTGGCTCTTAGAGGAGTGAGGGAAAAGTGTAGGGTAGGCAGGGGATTAATCCACTGCCAACAAAACCTCAAGACAAAGTTTGAAAGAGAGTTTTATTTATGAGTCTTACATTATTTTCTTTCCTCTTAAACAAAAGGCAATGCACTAGAGGGGTGTCTGTGAAATAATATGCATGTGTGAGCAGAAATAATGGCTTCACACATTCAAACTGAAAAGAAGAAAACAATCGTTTCACTTGGCTGAAAGAGAGCAAGGGAGAGAGGGAGGAACATGGCACTCATTAAAGTAAAATAGAGTATTTAACATGCTTCATATTAATTGAATTGTTGTACTTAAAGTCTTCAGCTCAAGTGCAAGACATATGAATCTGTTTTTAATTTACTAGGTTTATGAATTTTACAACATAGCCTGGAAAGGCAAGAAGTAAAGAGTGGGTAAAAGTCACAGAGTTCACAGATTAAATTACTAAGACTTATTGTAGGAACACACAAAACCACAAATGTAAAATTAAAATATCGTTATAGAAAACTAAAAACAACTACAAGTGCCTTGGAAAATATGTGGGAAACAACTGAGAGATTCTTAGTCAATAACACCGTAATGTTTCCTTTGCTTCACATGCTGGTTTGGGTTTAGAATTTGCAAATATTTTACTAATGCATTTCATTTAACTGGTAAGTGATAGAAACGAGGTCTATAAAGGTTTCAAGGAAGAGCTCCAAGCACTTATAAGTTCATACAAAGCCTTCAAATACTCCTGTGAGGTGTTGCACCTTCGTGCTGATGTTTATCCATTCTATAAGCTGAAATAAACTGAAATAAACCTCTTTTCCTCTGGGAAAGGAGGGATCACATCCCAAGTCTCCAAAATCAAAGATCACTACCTGTGCTTCTCCTGGCCAGGGTGCTGTTAGTGGGATGAATGAGAATTTTGGCTCCTCTCCTATTTCAGAGTTGACATCAGCATGATTGCTGGGAGGGCAGGATGAAGTTTATAACTGCCTTAAGAGACTGAAAATTTCTGCTGAAAATATTTACCCTGAGTTTAAAGCTATGAAATGCCAAATATTTTACTGATTCATATTTAGATAATACAGAGATATTGTCTATGATTTTATCTGTCAGATAAAATGTTGTTTGCCTTTTTAAACACCAATTATTTCTTGTCCATAGATCAGTTTTTCTGAGCAAAGGTTCCCTGGTACAAAAAGGGATTAATGAAACTTTTTTAAAAGTTCCTTTTCCATAGGCAATGAGAAAGGGAGAGATTTTTTAGTTTTGTTAAAAGGATCTGAAACAGTCTGGTTATTGTTTTTTGTTTTACTTTGTTGCAACAGCCATCATTCTTCACTGAGAATTTCAAAGCATTAAAGGTACTTAAATATCAGGGAAAATGAGTCTTTAAATCAGCCCATTATTCAGCAAATAAACACTAAGCTCCTCAGCTTTCAGTACCATACTCTTTCTAGTGTCATATTTGATATCACTATCAGTAACTTGAGTTCACACAGCTTTTATTACTGTAAAGTAGCATAAAGTTTATTGTATCTAAATATTAATTTGACAAACACTTGTTAATGCTACTGAATAAATGTCTATGATTTTTAAATCTTTCCTTTGAATAACTGTAAACTCAATGGGATTTAAAAATGCAATCTCCTCTGTATTGTGTGCAGAAAAATCCAGAAGGGTGAATAAACCCAGGAAATCCAACCTCAGAAATAAAATTACTAAAGGTATCAATCATATTCTTTAAAATTCCTGTGAAAATGATCTTCTATTTAAAATTCATAAAAATTTATTCATATTCTGTGTAATTTGTCAAGCATTGAGAACAGTGACAGAAGAGATCAAATGCTGTACACACAGGGCCTGCTCCATAAGAGCACAGTGACAGAAATGAGAAGTCAAGGGAAATTAATGCCTTTAAAAATGTGTTACACTCTTTTTTTTTTTAACCTCAGTAATTAATTAATTTTAACCTCAGCATTAGAACAACAGACACATTGATTAGATTTTTGTGTTGGCTTCAGTGAGGCTCCCAGGAGGCAAATGACGTGGAGGTGTTTTCTGGCACCTCTGCAGGGGATGCCAAAAGGGGAACCCTTGGAGACTGTGCCAAAATGCTGCTGGACTTCAAAGTGATGAAGGTTTCAGGGCAGCTTTGAAGCTTTTTAAAGGTTACTGGAGAAAAAAGCTGTCTTTCATAAGCCAGTGTGGGGACTAACTACTACGTAGCTTGCTTTTTATCATTCCCAACAAAAAACCTACCCCATTTCTGTATATTTCAGAGTCTGATCAGTGTAGACACCATTAAAATCTCTACATTATGCAAGGACAGTGAACTTGTACTCACCTACCCCAGCATGAAATGCCCTCCTCCTCCACAGTCTGCTCTGCCTCACACACTGCTAAGATACATCTAATTACAGTAATAAAAGCCTCCACCTGTTTCCTCTGCTTATCTGGGTGGAAAAAGAAAGACATGGACTGAACTTAAGTGAATTAAAATTAGCCTAATAGTCACAGTGATTTCAACAATGGCAGGTGGTCTGGCTGCCTCTTTCCACCCTTTCCTACTGGAAATGGGGAAATAGCCTGCCAGGTTTGTGTGCTGCTTCTAACAAGTATTTTTAAAGCTGTTTACTCACTCAGGGAAAGGAAAATTAGGGTCACTGCTAAGTAGAAGTGGGAAAGGAGTTTCAAACGCACTCAGCACTGCAGTGAACACTGATCCTGTTCAGGGTACTGGAGGTGCTTTCATTAATTTCTATAAGGCCAATGCAAAATATCTTGGAAAACTTGAGGGAAGGATAATTTATATGTTTAAAAGTATTGACTAGTTGTTTGCCCTTTTTCCCCACCACGCTGCCCCTCATAGATTCCTTCTTCAACAAGGTTTTAAAAAAATCAAAGATTACAAAGAAGACTTGAAATATATCTTGAGGGCATCAGGAGGGAGAAAAGCATTTTCCTATCAGCAGTGCTATTTTTATAATATTCAACTTAAGAGCTACAAAATATTGCAGATTCCTGGCTGAAAGGTCAGCAGGGACAGCCTGTGAACACCTGATGTTCAATTAAGAACATTTTTGTTTTGGCTGAAGCATGATATGCTGGTATCTAATCTTTATCAGTATTTCTTTATCACAAAATGAACATCAAGCAGCAGAAGACCGCACTTATTAATTGCTTTTCAACAAATAATGCCTCTGGGAAGGGCATAAACAGCAGTTCTACCATCAAGACCTTGGGATTTGGCAGAAGACTCAGCTGTGTTTGGATAAAGCGACCTGTGCTGGGTGTTGCTGTGTCTGACCCAGCTGGGACAGGCACACCCTGGGGGATTGCACTGCCTGCACCATTTCCTCCCCAAATGTCCATCCCACTGACAACAAGGGGGTAATTAGCCAGAAAAAATGTTCAGCTTTTACCAGCCATCTCCAGGTACATCTAGAGAAAGCAGAGCAGTGCTCTGAGCCTCAAACAATGCCAAGCTGTTTGTATTTCTCATGTGGAAAAACACAGGTATGGTACAAGTATTCAAGTCTGAATCTAAATCAAGGCAAAGATGTTTATTTAAAATATCCACCTCCAAGTTTCTCTTTCAGAAATCCATTCAGTACTGAGGAGGATCTGCATTCATACCTTCCTCTGAAGGCCATAGGTGTTTGTGCTAGGGCTGAAGTCTCACTAAAGTAGGGGAGGAAAAGCCTCTGCATGCCAGAAGATAGAGCAGAAATATTTGACTCACTGAGATCAAATTTTGGAACAGCAGTACACTAGTTGTGATAAAAAACTGGCTCAGATCAGAGTAGTCCCTGTCCCAGAAAAGTAATTTTACATTGGGTTCAGCAGTTTTATGAAAAAGAATAGTATCATCCTTTTAGTTAACTAGTATATTTTAGCAAGTGCATGTAATTTTAAATCAATTTTACTTTCCCAACCTAAATGATTCCAAGATTCTGTTCTCTGTTTTCTCTTTCCCAAGACAGCAAACAGCTCAGACTCTGCCTCACACCCTCCCTGACCTGGCAACGTTTCCTGCCAGCTGATGGCAGAGAAACACCCACAGAACCAAACCAGAGAACTTCTGGGTGCAGAGACCAAGCATATCAACCTTAAACTCAGTAATGCTTTCTTACATGAATTTCAGACATTTCTGCTTTTTCTTCACGCAAATTCTTCACAATTTAAGCTCATGAGCACTTCCCAAACATTCTAATAAACACTGATAATTTTAGAATGCTTTTGAAGCTCACAGTTCTGTTCCTTGTTAACACTTATTTTACAGTCTCAGATCTCATGCCAGTTCTTCTGTAAGGACATAAAGCCAGCAGATTAACTTTTCTCCTCATCATCAGTTAACACCTTTTCACTTTCTGAAAGCTTATTTTTAATGTTTATTTTATTAAGTCTTTGAGCCCTTGTCAGGGTTATTAAGGAGTCTGATGGCTAAATGTAATGCTGAATGTGTCATTACTTTCCCCCATTTTATTCTGATCCACCTTTCTAAATGTTAATTCTAAAACTGATGACATTTCCCCCTGAACTGGGAATAATTCTGATATGTATTTATTCATTTCTGTTAACACTGATTCATTTAATAACTGAGTATTCCAACCTTTGGTATGTTTGACTGTAGCTTAATAGAAAAAATGATCTAGTTCATGATGAAGTCCCTAAATTTTTTTTGCTACTTCAGAAAAGTAAATTTAGGAGACTACCACAAAAAGCTAATGAATTACACTGCTAACTGTGAACTTAAATTTTTAAATACTAAAAACTACAAAAATAACAGAAACCTTTCTCCTACGTAGATAAGAAACAGATAACTGTGTAGATAACTGTAAACATAGGCTCAGAGGATTCCTAACCACAACATGAAATTTCTTACTGTGGTCAAAATGTATTTTGAGTAAATTTCTTCAGGAGTATCCATCTGCAAAGGTATATGGAAAGCTAAAGGTCTTTGGAAATTCATCGTCTGTCCTTTTTTGATGGAAAATGTCAGCCACAGAAAATATCAAAATCTAAACATCAAAGAACATGGGGTAAAAAAATTACTGCAGCCTTACTCTTTGATGCTGAGAAGCCTTTGATACACCTATGATAGAGTACAGGACTTAGATGACTTAGCTACAGGCTTTCTAACTGGAAATCAAGTACTTTAATAATTTCTCAACTTTATCTTTGTAATAAATATATAAACAGTGCAGCCCAGAAATATCTCTATTGTTTGTTGGGAATACCTTTATTTGAGAAACAAACTTACCAAAATGTTTGTGCAGTAGATTGGCTTTAAAGAGAGGAGTCTTGGCACAAAATCTCTTGACTATCAGATATATTGGATTGTTTCCGCATAAATATCCACTGTTTAGAAAGAGCTCCTGTCCTTGGAGATGTGCAGACTGCCACAGAGTAACAAATGTGCTACCCAATATTCTCCTAATGATATCTAGAAAGTAATTTGTGTAGAGATTATTTCTGCTGCAAAGTTGCTGAAGGTGTGCGCTGCACTCCTGAGAGCGCAAAACTTTCCTTATTATTTACCAAAACTTGTGGAGCTCAGTGGTGAAACTTTAATTAAATATTGTCCTTGAATGGATTCTTCTGTTTGACCTTACTCAGTTTCAAAGACTCTCTTTGCACAAGGGATTCCACCACTGGTCCACTCAATTTGAATCTCATATGGTTCTATTCTGTTATAATGCCTTTTTAAGGAGTGCTGGTATTTGCACAACAGCATCTGTTTTCTTTCCACTGTACTGCAGATTTATTGGTACAGGCATGCAGCTTCCAATGAAACAGAGAGAAATTGGATTCAATCCTCACAAAAACCTCACTGTGGTTCTTTCCCGTTTTCCCCAACACCAAGTTGCTGTTCAAGATAAAAATTATCTTAGGTTCTCCTCATGAGGAGAAAATAGACTATAAAATTTGTCTGTGCAAATTCCTCAGCAGTAAAGAACCCACTGTAAAATGATTTTAAAAGTGCATTTGAAAAACAGAATTAAACAGAACAGAGTAGGGGTACTAATGCGCAGACCAGTAGAGGAACAAGTGGAATGTATAGATCCAGCAGGGAGCTCACTGCAAATATTGAGGGAAGAAAAGCTCAGACACAGTAAATAAGAAAACCATGATCTGTGTTAACCAAATTAATTTTAATTACTAACTGAAAAAAATACCGTTTAAGTAATTTATGATGCTGTCTTACTTTTTGCACTAATGAAGCTTCCATAATAGAAACAGATCTATAGACTATTTGTCCAAGCACTTTTATCCAGTTTTTAAAATAACTTTGTGTGATTACTGCCCTGTCAGAAAAGAATCTATTAAGCAATTAGTATTTCAAAATCTATTGGTTTTGCCACCTCAAGTATGATTAATTATTTAGGGTTTTTTACTACAAAAGAAAATTGAAAACATTTCTTCTGTTCTGCAAAGCATTTGTACAATATTTTTTTTGTTTAGAATCTGTTCCCATGAAGGAAAAAATGTGGAGTAACCATATTAGGCCAAAATAGGATGGCTATTGTCCTTGCAAACATCACAATTCATATTACTAGTATTCAAAAAATAATTTTTTCAAGGCTTGAAATTACATTTTCAAATAGAACAGGAAAAAAAAAATCATTCTTTGGCAGCAGTATTTGAATGGAGCTCATTAAAACATCTCTTGACAGGTTCTATTAAGTGCTACAATTATGCCTAATTTTGGTTTAGTACAATATGTTAATTTTAAACAGTTTAAAAGATTGTATCTCTTCTGGCCATTTTCTCCCTGCTTTGAAAGTGCACTTCACTCCAGCCGTAATCATAATTTCATATTGGAACTAACTGCATTTCTTTAGCTCTCATATTGCAAAGAACAATTTAATAGACACATTGGCCTTACTCTGCTGAAGCCCATACTTTTTTTTAAGTAGGGTATTTAATATTGCCATGAGGACAGATAGGAAAGACCTGGAATGTGTCATAACATATTGAGCAAGAGACTCTCTTTCCTTGGAAAGCAGTGACAAAATTCATACAACACACATGGCAGGAAGAACTGGGAGCCAGGATTGAACATGCAGACTGTTCTACATCATGCTTTTCTAGGACAAAGATTATTTTCCACTGGAGAGAATTTGTAGACTTGGAAGCAATCCCTGTGCTCTTTTGCTCTTTTTGGGGATTTTTTTTTTCCTCTATTTGCAAAGAT
This sequence comes from Calcarius lapponicus, assembly GCA_039654755.1. NCBI lineage: Eukaryota > Metazoa > Chordata > Aves > Passeriformes > Fringillidae > Calcarius > Calcarius lapponicus. The sequence continues at coordinate 18,521,006 of CM077470.1, read as the reverse complement.
CTGGAACAGGTGACCAACAGATTCAATTGGAAGAGAGACTGGGACAAATATTGACCTTTGAACTGAAGTGGAAAAAGAAACCCCATCTGATGATACAGATGGAGTCATGTGCACTTTGGGTTAATGCAGAAGGCAGTGCTTCAGTCTACATTTTCATTTAAAGGGAAAAGAGTAATTATTTTAATGTTCTCTTTTGAAAGGTACTCTAAAACATAAATTATATAAAGCAATGTCTTCCTGGGTTGGAAATTGAGAGATGAGAGTTTGAGGTGAAATAACCCCTAATACCCAATTCTGAGTTCTTAAGATGAAGTCGTTTAGGTTTCACAGTTTTGTGTGTGAAACCAGGAGTGGTGAACCTTCCCTCCTGTACAAATTACACATCTCAGCCTGCAGGCAGCCAAGAGGGATGAGACAAAAACCATCCAGAGGGAGATGCCAGAAGGCAAAAGGTGAAAATAAGCCACTGCAAGTCCACTGGACTCCAAATCCAGTTTGGGTTTTTTATTCAATATAGAAAGTGTAATATAATAATGTGGGTGAATCCTAGACCAAGAATGCTAGGCAAGAAAAGAAAATCAATGAGAGCAGCCCTGAATGCTGCAGGGGAAGCTCGATATCAGACAGAATGATCACCCCATGTCAGTGAGAAGGTGGAGGGCTCAGTACTCATCATCTGAGGGTTTAGTTTCTGAGCAAAAAGCATCTCATCCACACCCTCCCACTTTTTGGTCCTGCTATTTTCTAGATCAAGAAGGAGCAGAGAAAAGTCAGTTATAAATACTTTTTTTTCCCTAGATTATGGAAGAAAATCCTAACAATCCAGCATCCTAGGGAATTTGTGCTGATTGAAAAAGTGCAAACCATAGACAGAGATGACATTTTCTAGCTGAGCTGGGTATCTGAGTCACCTCACTGCTGGAAGAGCAGAGGCTTTTTTTCCCCTGAGAGGTGGGAGGTCAAATCATTTAATGAAGAGATTTGTAAGTCTTTAAATGTCAGACATCCTGAAAACAGTCAGCAAATGAAAAATTATAACAATAACAATAATGCTCCATGAATTTTGAATAGACACTCTTGTACATCAATAAATAATCACATTACACATTCCATTTGAACATTTCTGAATTAATAAAAGGCATTAACTTGACTGTCAAGCACTAAAATAAGGACATTTGTTTGCTGGCAGATTTCTTCACTGTGAGTAAACATCCCTGTGTCAGATTCCCACACAAGCATTGATAACTAGATTTCCACTAATGGAGAGTTGCAACAGATGAACTAGGATTTTCCTAAGAAATTTTAATAAATCACATTATTAAATACAATTATTCCTTCTGTCGCCCTGGATTTCTTTTTCCAAAATTTTAATATCAGATATTGTGTTATAGATTTGATCTCTTAAATGAAGCACAGCAGCCAGAATGTGAAACTTTGGGAGCAGTAGAAATGGCAAATTACTCTCAGAAAGCATCCAGCACTGCAAATTCCACTTGACCTCCATCTTGCTGACTGAGGAGAGCAGCCAGTTCTCACTGAGCACTGACAATGGAGCTCAGTGCTGAAGTGCAGGAGCTTGTAATGACTGCTCAGTGCCTTTAATTATTTTCCTTTGTGCTTTCATTGCATTTTGGTAATAAGTAAAGAAGCCGGTGCTGTATTGTTTTAAAAACTATTTAATCGAAAAGCTAATTAGGTTTTTTTCCTTTCTCAGAAGTACAGTGCCAGTTGTTTCCCAGCTAAATGCACTAGATTTCTGATGTTCTCCTGATATTAATATATTTATTATTATTATTGTTGTCCTGATGTTAATATATTTATTACCCAGACACCTCAGCTGAGTTATCAGTTTAGTACAAGTTATAGTTTAGAACAAGTTATAAACCCAGTGATGATAGACAAGATATTTCCAAATAAAGAATTCATTTTAAGAAGCCCCTGGTGTAGGGAGCAGCAGTAGAAGCAATTCAGTAGGAGCAATACACCCCCAGGGAGGTGAGCAGGGGCCTGCAGAGATCTCTCCCACCTCCATCCCTTGACATGCCAGAGTTTAAACATTCCCAATTTAAACTGAAACAGCATTTTTGCATCACATTTTTGCCCTATAAATAAAGGATCTCTAGTCTTCATAACACATTTTCATAACAGAATTTGCAGTAGGACTGAGGACAAATTCTCAGTTTAAATTACCCTTAAATTTCCACTTAAAACTGGGACATGTCTTTTTTCCACTTTTGTACATCAAAAACTTTCTAAATTTTGCACTCAGTGAAAATGTGTGACCTTCTTCACAAGTAGCTTCAAGGGATCAAAATCAATGTCTAAATATTACAATGGCTTAGAATTAGAATTTCTTTTCTTACAGCACTGGCTTCCCCCAGGTGCACTGGCAATTGCAGAACTGCATTTTCTTGCAGCACATGACACTGAGCAGGTCTCTTTACCTAGGGATTCCTCCAGGCAGGTACCTGGATATGCTGACACAGCCCTTTCATGCCTGGCAGCAGGACAAATCCCTCCTCTGGTACAAAGGAGGCACAGGCAGAAGTTCAGAGAGGGGCTTGTGTTAGTCTGAGGTCATCAGGAATGTGTAAATATCTAAATAGCCTTTAAAAAAAACAGCCTGTCAAATCAGTCTACTGATATCAGCAGGACTGTAGAGATTTACACACATTGCAAACTTGAGTCATAAAAAAGAAGGAAGCAGACAGAGAAATCCTGTAGATCCGAACCATCAATATATTGGATATTGATAAGACAAAAACATGTTTTCAACTTATCACCAGAGAACGCCAAATCTGAAGAATTAAATAATCCTGAAATACTGGATTTGTTTACATCTGACCTGAAGGAAGACTTCTAAGCTCTATGTAGTGTGTGAGATGCAGACATATTTGAAATATGATTCACTTCAGACCATATTGCCTCAATTATCTGATGGTACAAAGGTGGCTGTTGATGAGGTATCTGGCAAATACTCCACATCAGTGCTACTGTCATGCTTAACTAACAGATGTTTAAAATGAGAGGCTGACAGTTTTTATGTGATGATTTAATCTCTTTAGTTGCCAACTGCAGCTTAATTTAATTTTAATCAAGAGTAATAACCACCTATAATTGCTATTACAGTAAGGTTCCATTTTTACCTAGAGCCTGAAGCAAAAATTAAAGATTGTGCTTCTAGATTCTAACTAAAATCTAAAATCTTTCTAATCTAAAATATCCTTCCAAATATGGAAGAAATATTCCAATATTCTTCCAAATATATTAACTTTGAAGTACTTACAAACAATATAGATACCTATATAAATATGAATAAAAAAATATTGGTATGAATGAAAAGGCAAAATCACTAATCAGTGGAAACTACTGCACAAAAAGGAAGTGAGTGTGTGCTCCAAGAGATTATCAAATATTTTACACAGGTACAGTTTCTGCATGTGTGTTTGCTTACTTCTGTCCCATTTACCCTTAAAAAGTAAGACCTTCAGCAGACAGAGGAGCAACTAAAGAATGAATTATACAAAAAATATCTCTCTTTTAACCAAGAATCATGTGAGTAAGTAGCTTAGAGGAAGCCAAGTGTAGGCAAGCCAAATTGATCCACATTCACTGGACCCAGCAGAGTAGTCTCAGGGCCACATCCAGGAATTAAGCCAGAAAAAGGCATGGGGAATATAGATTAAAGGCAGAGGGTTCACTGCAAGATTTCTTGCTGCACTTCTCTCCTGCTCATGGGCAGTTATATGTTCTGAGAGCTGGCCTGGCTCCAGTGGTCCCTGCTGCTGACAGCAGACCTGATGTTCCAAGAAATGCAAAAACAAACATGGCATTTAAAACTTTCTTGTTCTCAAGAGCAAGCACACTGCAAACCAAACCAGACAACTCCTGCAAGCAAATGCATCTCAGCTTATTTCAAGTTCAGCCAGCAGAGGCCAAGGCAGTGAGTAATTTTTCCCTTGATGGACCTGCTATGGTTCATCAGAGAATATCAGAACATCATCTACTCATCAGAGAATCTAATGGGTGGGAAACCAGGTGGCAACTGGAAGAAGCCAAACCTCCCTCCATCAGATGCCAGCCCACATTGATGGCAGCCAGTTTGCCCTCATGAGGTGACAAACTGCCTTTTCCTGATTGTGGGGCTGCTCTATTTTAGGATATGGCACCTGCCTGACCTCACTACCATAGGCTTATTAAAACCTTGAAGTTAATTTCAAACTGTGAGATTGGCTGTCTCAGAAAATAACTGCCATGAGTTTTAAAATTTCTAGCTATAGCAGTAAAGTGAGCACCTTAGGTCATTTCCACACCTTCAGATATCTGTATTCTTGTGGCAGTTTTATTCAGTTATTTTTCAGCTGCCTTGTACATTCAATTTGCATACTGTATTACACATGCTACATAAAAAAGAACATATCCTTCTCTCAAAAGAAATAATTGGTCTGAACCTTAAGAGACTGTGCAACATTTCCTTCTAACATGGATAGGGAGGTTGGAAGGGAGCCAGGCAAGGTGGCTGTCCAGGAAAAATGCAATGAAGAAAACAAAAAAGATTATTACCTCCTAAGTTATTTTCTTTTTAAAACTAGGCTTTCCTCTTTTTTATTTTTTCTCCTTTATACTTTGAAAGAGAGGTGGAGGTTATGCAGAAATCTGATGGGCAGGAAACAAAAATATCATTAGGACCCAGAAAAGTTGACTGTGGAGACACAGAAGTGACCAGACCTAGAGTTCTCCCTTGGTCTCATTCCTAACTTCACACATTTTCAGTGCAATGTGTGCTGGCAGGTCAAATAATCCAAAGCACTGATGCTAAAATGTCTTTAAACATCACTGGCAGCACATTTGCTCTGAAAAAGGCCTGTTTGGGTGTACCAAACAGGTACATATGAGAATGTACAAGTTTTGATGGAACTTGTATCCAGAAATGATTTCTTGGCTCCATCATACAACTTCTTGCCAAAATTAAGAAGAGACCCCTTTTACCAAGCTGTATGCCATAGCAAGTACCTGGGATGTGGAGCACCAATAGCCTCATCATTGGCCTGAAGGAAGCAGAGCTGAGCTCCAGATGGAAAGCAAATTGCAGAAAATCTGTCCATAACAAAGATGCCTCACCAGGAAATGTAGCTTTGTAGTCAATTATTTAAGGAGTGGAGGCAGAGGCTAAAAGTGAGTTTTATCCTTTTGGAACAAAGCCACAACTGACTCCATACTGTCCCAAATGTTCAGGCAGAACAACCATCAGTGCCAGCTGCAGTGGGGTAGGGGTGTGATGAGAAATACTCCTTTGCTGTGAGACAGTTCAGGGTACAGCAGCAATATTTGATGTTCTGAAAAGGCAGGAGCACAGACTGAAGACACAAGGTTGAGGCTGTGTGAATTTGGTGAAATTTGAATATACCATTGGTTAGTTACAAGCATCCGAGAGTGCAAACTAAAGGAGCCATGCCAACAGCACAAGGGAACACTGCAGGAACCACCACCCAAAACTCAGCTGCTGTGAGCAACGAGGGAGACTGGCAGAACCCTAAGGCAAGGTCAAGACTCTCCAGGTCAGTGAAAAAAGATATAAAAGAGATAAAATTTTTGAGAAAAGGTGATTTTAATGGAAGACACACTCCTTTTCTCAGTGAAAAAGATCCATGTAAAATCACTAAGGAGAAATATTTCTGGTACTGTTGAGTCCATAAGAGTAACTGTGAATAGTAGGTCCCTTTCCTCTAGAAAAATAGAATAAGGCACAGAAGCTGTTTCTCATCACACTATAAATTTCAGATGTTAATGGCCCAGTTTTCATTACACTCTTGATGAGTAACACTTCTTTGCTCTTTTCTGATTCGAATGACATCAGAGAAAATGAGTTTAAAAAATTTCTCTCTTTCTAATTGCAAAGCAAATTTTCAATATCATTGTGTATTTAGCCCTTAATTACAGAACTCTGTAAAAAATCCTGAATATTTGTAATTAATTCCTGCAGTCAGAAAGCAGAATCACTTTATCACCAATCAGTGCACCAGTAGCACACAAAAAGTTACATTCAGTACTTGATATTTTGACAAACACAATAGGTGTTAGTGCCTGTGCCAGCAGACAACTTCAAAAAGCTGTTCAAGTTCTCAGTTTAGAGCTCCTGCTCATTCCCTCTGCAAGAAAGTGCAGTATTACTGCAATAGATCACCAGGGCTGCTTTTCTCTGATGTATTGTTGCAATATATCATAGGAACGGTGTCTGGCAGGAACATGAATTTCAGACACAGGCCTACTTTATATGTTTTATTTGAGGACACTTAAGGAAAATCAATGTGGAGTTCAAGAGCTGGCACTGCAGCTTAAGGAATTCAGCAGAATTCCCTTAAAATGCTAGAGGTGTCGCAAAGTTTAAGAAACTATGAAGTATGAAGAACGAGAGGGATTACCCACTACCCTCTTTATTTGGAGGGTAGAAGACCTAAAATTTTGGCTGAACAGTCTTCTAGCTTCTAGCCCATCTCTAGGATAGCTCTGAGGGCTGAAATATTCCTTGGTTGTGAGAGTCTTGCTGTGTCCTTCCCCAAAATTATTATAAATAAAGTCCTGAAATTTTAGAGGCAGAACCAGTTAGGTGGGTTTTTTGTAGACACTCATATACAATGGATGGAGTCCTTTACACCTGCCAAATTAACAAAGAACTTATAAAAAGTAAAGCACAGCAACAGATAACAGTTATTGATCCCTTCTGGGTCACACTTCAGAAATCTCTGAGTGGAAGGATTTGAAGTGGATTGATCACAGAGTTGGCATCAGCTCCATGCTCAACCCTAGGCCTACAAATGCAATGTGATGACCCAAAATATATATAAATGCAGAAATGTGGGGCAAAAAGAGCCATCAGAGTGACACAGAGTAACCTCACACAGTTCGTTACCAGACTGCATTTGTTTGGAAAGCAGTGTCAAGCCTTTTCATTAGCAAACAAGCCTGGCAGGCCCACGCTCCTGAGATGTGTTTTCTGTCAGTCATGATGGGTTTAACAGAGAAGGGTGGCCAGAATTTTGGGATGTGAATACTCCTGCTATCCAGCCAGTCTGACTTGGTGTTTGCCACTCCATCTGTGCAGGGAACAGAGCTGAGCAGATTTTAGCAGTTGCAGCATTCAGGAGCTACAGTAAACCTTTCTATTTTGTGATTCTGTCTGCATGGATTTTCAAGGGATTCATAAAGTTTAAAGCCAGGAGAACCATTAGATCATCACACTCAATCTCCAGCATACCACAGGCTATTACATCCAGTTACTCCTCTATTAAGCTCAATAAAGCATAACCATCTTTTTCCTGAAGGACCAGTCTTCATTTCAGGTATCAAGAGATAGACAATCTACTGTTTTCCCTGCTGTTTCTTTATATACCAAAGGCTAATCATCATCACACTTACAGCTATTTGTACAAGTTGTCATTCCAATTCCTCTAGATCAGCTTCCAGGTACAGCTCTTGCCTGCTTGTCTCAGTGAGGTTAAAGGTTTTTTTTTCTATCCACTGTCTTCTCCACAGGAAAATACTTGCTCTGCAATCAAATCATCTTCCCTTCCTGAGATGCTAAGCAGATTTGTATTCTTTAAGTCTTTCACAGCAGTATATTTTTTTCATTCCTAAATTCTCTTCTGAGGTTCTTTCTGTACCAGTGTAAGTGGTTCAGCAGTTTATAAAATTTATTGATACTAAAAATATATATAGTACTGCTTCATCTGCCTGAGTAATGCTGGATAATCAGGTAAATATAATTTCTTAAATCCATATACTGTTTTCCTCCTAATACCCCCAAAGATAAAAAAATTTAGTTTATTTGCGTATATATATTTATTTCTTTTGCAGGGAGGCATGTCACGTAAGGACCTCATGTTGAGTTGCCTCCTGATTCTGAGCCCTGAAATTACTTATTCAAACAACATCTAAGCATTCCTGCTTTCCTTTAGAGTAAACCAAAAAAAGCAGCTTCCTGCAGAGCACTTTAAAATTCAGATTTCCACATTAAAAAAAAAAAAAAAGAAAAAGACAAGGCTCTGACAAAAACTGCACCAAGAGAGAGCCTGGACTTTCACCCTTTGCAGACATCAGTCTCTACTGTACAGCACATTTTCATAGGGACGTGGGTGGCAGCTGAAGTTGATACAGGTTTGCTCAAAACTCAGCTCAAACTGATGGACTCTTCTTTATTTCAAAGTTTTCAGGCTTAGTCTCCAGCACACTGAACGTGGAGGAGGCAATACTGTCTGACAGCAGAGCCACCCACCAGGGAGGCTCCTGTGCTGAGCTCCAGGACTTCATCTCTTGCCACAATACAGTTCCTGCCTGATTTCTTCCTTGATATTTTATCAGCTCCAGCTGCAGCTCCCCACTCACTCTGAAGTGTGTGTGTGAATACATAGATATGTGTGTAAAATCTCAGATCTCTGAATATCTGAACCCGTGACTTTTGCAAAGCTCTCTTGTCTGAAAGGGAAGAAGAGGATCTGACATTGCAGCCTTGCCATGCCCCTGTGCTGCTTCTGCCAGGAACCCTCTGAAAAGGCAGGTGATAAGAATAACCAGGGGAAAATAGCTGCTCTGTTCTGGAACAGCCCAGGCTGGTCAGGTGCAACAGTTATCTCTGTGTCTTTTCTCAGCCAGCTGTTGGTTCATGCTCTGTGCAGCAGCTCCTGACACCTTCCCAGGAAGGTGCATTTCACCTGCTGAACTGCCCCATTCTCACATCAGTGATGCTGCAAGCAGAGCTGCTGATTATGGAGACAGCTGTGAGTCTGTGCCAGGCTCCTGTCCTTCTCACTGAGCTGTAGATGGAAAAGGATGGCTCACACTTCACACACTGCAGCCTTCAAAACAGCAAACTTCCTTTGTGGGGAAAACGGTGACAAGACTATCAACCAGTATCATTAAATCAGCATTTAATGCTGCATTTAAATCTCTCTTGAATTCTCTACGTGCTGCCTTCCATTACAGGAAAATCAGAATATTGTGAAGAAGGTGTCTACATTTCCCCACCCACTTGGGCTGAGTAGGGCAGCGATGCAGAGCAGAAAGGCACCAGCAGGGAGCTGTCATTTCACAGAAAGAGATGCTGGAACAATCCTGCTTCTATCAGGGACCAAAGAGGTTGAATCTCTGAAAAGCATCAGCAGCAGTTTAGAGTTTTCATTTCTCTTCCTCTGAAATCCTGACAGCGTGTCTTGATAGGAAAAATAAATCTGGGTCTAAGTCACTTGGTTCCAGGATTTATAGCAAATGAAGGCAAATTATGAGAACTACAGTGCTCTGATTCAGTGAACTACAGTCTTCCTGATTCGTACCAGCCTTGTATTAAAAAAACAACCCCAAATACAACATACTACCTTTGTACGAAATTCTATTTCTACTTTGCTGTTTCCCTGACCTACCAAAATCATAGTACACTGCATTTCCAAAATCCAGCAGCTGATCCAGACCTCTAAACAGACTGTCACCAAAGCAGCAGTGCATTGCTGTTAAAAGCCACTATTCCATACATGATCTTGGTTTTACCCTTCTGGCTGATACTGAGAGCACCAACTCAATCACGTGGATTCATCACATCACACTGAACAGAGAAGGCTTCTGTACTACATTCTCAGGAAAATCAATCTGTGCTATTAAACTCTCAGTGAGCCCAGAGAGTAAAAGAATGGCTGGATAGCCATTCAGATACAGCCTCCAGGGAGACAGGAATGTTCTTTCTGATCTCCAAAAAGTGCCACATTGCCACGAGCAATCCATGGAAAATGAAGTAGAACCTGTTCCAAAATAAAGCCCTGACAGAGATAATAAGAAACTCAAATTTCATATTATGTATGAAGCATAATATGTATGCCTCAAGTGGACAGCAATTCTGTGATATAAATGATGTATCAGTATGTGCAGCAAATTCAGTGCAGGCACTGGAGCAGGATGGGTGGTTCCTGCAGAGAGAGTGGGATGATGATGATGATGGCTGAAAGGTGGGACTGCCTCTGTGACCATCTGATTGTCACCAGAGAGAGAGGAGGGGAAAAAATTAAATATCCACTCAGCAGCATCTAGCCACCATCTCATACAATACTTCCAATGTTTTTCAAAACAATTCCAATACTAAATGGCCAGTTAACATCTGTAAGAAATGTTTGGTACCAAGACTTCAAAATGTCTGTTATTTCCTGGTATTCTGCACCCAATATTATGTTGAAATATTTTTCTCCTACACCGTGGCAATGGGATAAGAGGAGGTGGAAGGGGTTATAACTACTGTTTTGTCCAAAGCTTGATGAAATAATACAGGATAATGAAACCAACTTGGGTAAATTAAATTATTTATCAGAGAAGAATCTGGTTCTTTCTAATAAAAACCACCAGAAAAATAGAAAAATAGAGAAGTACTACTGGCATCAGAGACCCAAACCTTGTGAGCTATTATTTAAAAGAGGATCTACATCCAGTAGAGAACTTAAAAGCAGACACATGAGCCCATATTGAGGTGCTTACATTTACAAGACTGCAGGAGAGCTGGAAGCCAAAAAGGAGGAAGAAAACCAAAACAGAGAAGTAGAAACAGATCCTGAGTCTGATAACTGGGGATCCTGAATCTATTAACTGGAAATGTTGAGGATGGGACAGTTTCCTAACCCAATTTCTTTTCTTTCCTGAGCTTCCACACTGCTTTACAGGGCAGGGCAGCATGCTGGGAGGAAAACAAGCATGTTTTCCATGCAGTCTCTGTTTCTGATTTCTCTTTAGCCCCTCTTGCTGCCAAGCAAAGAATGAGAACACTGAGCCAAACAGATCCCTGGTGTCACCCCTGCTACACACCCACCAATGAGGGAGCCATTTCCTGTGCAATAATATTCTGTGTTTGCTAAAAAATGCATAAAACCCATGGTTAATTATGTTAATTAGCCCCTATTGTCAGCAGAATAACTTGAGGCAAGCACCAATATTACTGACATTTCTCTTCCCTCCTTTCCTTCTCACAGTGGAGAACATCTTGGTGTGTTTCCTGGCTATGTTAGGATTGAAATCTTGAGTCAGATTTTTAGAAAGATCTCCTTCTTCAGATGTTATTTTGTAAGTATGAAATAATTTCTATTGCAGAAAAATTAGATATTTAAAAGACAAAAATTATTTTACCCACTTCTTATCTTCTAGACATCATTGCACCCTTCCATAGAGGGGAAAGGAGAAGAAAACCTAAACCAAGAAGGAAAAAGGTGAAAGATGCAGTGATGAAGAATGCACACTTTTCTTTCAACCTCAGCAGTTTGTCAGGGAATTACAATGAAATGCACGTTGTGAATACAGGAACAGTAACCTTGTGTGAAATGCAGGGAAACAAGCAAACACAAATTACAAAAAATGGTACCCAAGCCTTTACCAAACAGATGCTAAGCTACTATGTAGAAAAAACACATAATATAAATGCATGTCTTTTTTGTTTCTAAATATCATGGTAATACAACAGAAGTATTCATGCACATCAAGTGCCTTAGGTTTTTCCCATCTCTTAAATGACAAGATTGTGGGCTATTTTGCCCTGTACAAAATGTAACATTCAGATAAACAAAAACAAACTTAAAGGGTACTTTTTTCCCCTTCCTTCCTTCTTCCCTCTGTTTCTGCCGGATGCCTTTAAACAGATCCCCAGGAATATGAATTCAATTCCTCCTGACTGGAGCAGGTTAAAAGGGTATTTGAGTAATCCCAAATTCAGGTAAACCAACCATGCACTTATACTTTACATGAAAACTAAGAAATGGAACCTCCAACAGAATCTTTTTGGATATATTTCTATAACCCATTACAGCTTTGGATAAAAGAGGCATAATGACTGCAAGATGTAGAATGCACAAAATTAGCATAATTTTTATAATTTGCAATTTGAAATAACAGTCAGAAGGCATTTCTAGATGTGGTTCATGTTCAGCTCTCATCCAGGGGCTTCTTTCTGCATGGCTTAGGAGAATAATAGAGAATACATTCCCCAGTCATTTGGGGGAGTGTGGTGAGGATTCCCTTGGTGGCACAGCACACAAGCACCAGGAATCAGTGTCCTTCAGCAGGCTGAATCCTTGGGATTCATGTACCACATGAATAAAAGGCATTCATGTACCACAGTTCTTAAATTCAAAAATTGCGTGTAAATACTCTTATCCAATTTTAAAACATGCTGAGTGCCTGTGAGTCTCAGTGGAAACTTTAGCTATTAAGAATTCATCTAGAGTAAAAATCAAACAAGAGCAGACTTGACTGTTCAGCTCTGCAGTACAGCTTTAGAGGGATAATTTTTTAAAAAGTGGTTTTAAAAAGCAGTTTTAGTATTTTAGCTGTAATGTCTCTCATTTCAAGCAGGATGTATTAATTTGATCCAGCCTGCAGAAATTCTCAGAGCTATAAAATTGATGAATGGAGGTGTGTTTGTGTGAGTGATGATGCTTACCTGATCGCACACTAAGGACACACAGAACTTCCTGAATGACCTCCACAGTGAAAAACAAGGTTCTTTCAGCCTTTTAGACAATAGAAATTATAACAAATTTTAATCATAGATGCTCCAATACCCTTTCCCCTAGCAATTGTAGAATAAACTGGATTCTGTGTCAATGATATCTACAGGGCTTTATTTTGGGGGCAGGGTAGGGGCCCATGTGAAATATTCAAACTGAGCAGCAAAACTTGCAGCCACATTTTTGGTGACTGATTTAGAGTTCTCTGTCATTAAGATCCCAGAAGCACTTGGCTGTTTGTTGGTGGCAAGACCTTTGGCTCTGAAATTTCAGTGGGATATCATGCCAAAGGCTCTCTGTGCATAAATCAATTTTAATTGCCATATTACAGCCCAGAAAATTCTGCTTTCATATTACAGCTGTGCATGATGGAGAACTTCAAAAGCAAGATGTGATCTACAGACTTCAACTGCGTCTATGTCTGTTATGTCTAGGACTTATTTCCCACTCTGCTTTTTGCTGCACTCAATACATGTGAACCTTTACAATACTGGAAGAGCTTTGCTTTCCTCTTTCATTATTACAGTCTGTCTTATTTATCTCTGACTTTTTACTTCTCTTGGCTTACAAGTTTGCCTAAGCACAAATGTCAGGCAGGTGAAGATGATCTTCTTTGCCCTTTCCCTGTTGGAGCTGCTCCAGCCCAAGCACTGGATGGACCAGGAAGAACCTGAGGGAAATTATTTGGGAATAAAAGGGGGTTCACACTCAGTATACACAAAGAATGTGTTCTCATCACTGCCAGAGAATGTTAGCATGTCAGTGACCTTAAAGCTGATAAGGGAAGTATTTTCAATATCACTGTTTAGACACCATCCAGCTTCAGCATCTCCTCCTTGGCCACAGGATAAATACTTTGTTTTTCTTCTATCAATAGGATTCCCAGTTCTTTCTTTACTTTTGCTACTGCTCTGTGTAGATAAGCACTGCTGTCCTTGGAGTTACACGGGTCTATTTGTGAAGATTTAATTTAGTTAGGTTTTTTTATCATTCTTTCTTTACTGATTTGTAAAACTCATCAGATTCGGTTTTTACTTTATCCTTTGATATTTTTTGAAGCTTTTCAAAGTCATACGTGAACTGGAAAGAAGCTAAAGGATTAAAAACCTCCCAGACAGAAGATTTACCAGGCTCTGACTTTGCTTGGTAGGAATGCAACAGTAACAGAGCAAAGAGAGTAGATTTTGTATTTTACCTGCTCCAGAAGAAAATAGGGGTTGCTATAATGTTTTAATAAAAGGCTGTTATTTTAAAACAATCACATGATTTTCAGTACTTTTCCATCTGAAGTCTCCCAGTTACTTTCTCTGCTACAACACAACATTTAGAACATAATTCTAAAATCTCCAAGGCAAGGCTGTTCTGCACGCATTGTGTGTAAATGATATTATAGATGTATCTGCACTTCAAAACGCACCCATGGCTGGGGAGAAATCATGATTCCTACACAGTGGCAGCACAGGGATTTCATGACAGGGATATCATCCCTTCAGCACACAGCTCTGCTGCTCCTGCAGAAGCAGGAGCCATCACTACAGCCTTAAACCCTGCAGCCCCCCAGGGGAAAGGAGGATATCAAACACACTCTGCACATTTTACTGCAAGTAGATGGTTTTTTTTCATACAAAATGTGTTTCTATGGACACAGCAGTGAGTCTGTGTGTTTATATGATATATTAATCAATGCAATATTACACACCCATGTCTACATAAGCCATGGACCTACACCCACAGAGTCTCTCTACATTGCAACACATTTTAGGAAGAAGCACATTGTAAGCACCAGAAAACTGCCCTTCCATACGCATCAATACCAAGCTGTAGTAAAGAGCAAAAAGGATAACTCAATCAAAAATCCTGCCTGAGAAACCTGAAATCATTTTCTCATGGCTGAGAGATGAGTCTATTGGCTGAAGGCTCTGCTCCCTCTCCTTGTTGGAAAAACAATATTAAAAAACATTGTGCTAATGATCCAGGTTGGTTTCCCAAAATTTCTTCTGGTCTTTGATTTTACCACCCAGCAGAAGATAGGGAACATACCACCTTCAGGTTTTACGTGAGCTCCACACTTCTATTTGTATTTTTATGAGAACATTCATTTCTGGATACTCAGCTTAGATTTCTTGCTCAGTCAAATATTTTTCTGTCTAACTAGTTTTATTATCATATCATGGCTCCTTGCCTTAGGTGTAATCCATCATTCTTGCCTGCAGTTTCATCTCAGATTTGCCAATAACACATGACAGGCATTTTGCTTTTAGACATTGCCTTTGCCTTTGCTTTTAGACATTTTTTAATGGAGATTAATTTTTAAAATAAGATGCAGTTTTAGTGTCAAGGTAATTAAATTTTTGTAAGAGATACTATCTTTCTTTTTGCTGCATCAGCTCTCCTGAACTCATACCTTTAGCAGTCTGCCACTAAGCAACTCAAATAAAATCAATAGGTTCTGAAGTCCAGCAGGGAGAACTTTTTCCATTAATAAAATAACTTTATTAATTCTGAGAACCATAAATTGCTGAAACACATTTTTTTAAACTGCCTCATCTGCATAAGAATAAACAGCAGTGTTTGTAAAGTGGCTCTATTGTCAGAGACATATTTGATAAATCTCTGCTGCATATTTTGCAGTATCAAAGGGTTTCTTTTTGTTTGCCTTTACCTGCTTTGTTTAGTAGAGCCAAACTTGGAGGAGCCAACTTAATGAAGTCAAATTATGCCTGACTTCCCCTGTGCAACTTAGGTTTATTTCAAGGTGTTGAAGTTTTGTGATGTCTTTCAGGTGTCAGCTGATAACTGGGAAAAGAGGGGAAAAAACAGGATGGCTATCTTGTCATTTAACCCTTTTTTCACATGTTTGGCTAGATACTGTAATTTTTCTGTTGCATCAGATCTTTTTAGAAGAAATACAAAATTTACTCTGTTTCTAACTGCTCATTGGCTCAAGTACAAAACTGAAGAGAGTCCAAGAATTATAAAGGAGTTTACTTGTTTTTATCCCCCTGGCACAGAGGAGGAATCAAATTCCCCCACTGGTAGGGAAGCAATTTGACCATGATAAAACCAGGGTATGCTCACTGGGCTAACTTTTATCACGGTGCTGTTTCTATTTTTGGTGGCTCTCATTCCAGAAGGACCTGGAGCAAGGTACATTCCACAGCTGCTGTTTGTCCCTGTTGCGCTGCTCACTGGCTCCCACCCAGACAGAATACTATTGATTTCAGCAAACTTCGGTTTTGACAGCTAGAATTAGGCAATTTTCCTACTATAGAAAGAGGAAAAAGAAGAATTGGTCCCTTGTTGCTCTCATGGGGTTGCCTTTGCTGCCTTCAGTACCAAAAAGTAGCTGCAAGCATCCAGTGTAAAATCCAATATCAGGAGCTGAAAGGCTCCTACCAACATCCACCTGCCTTGGGTCAGACCCTCAGTGCTTCAAGCTCAGCATATTTTATTCCAATGACATCAAAATGTAGCTGGTTTCATGTTTAGAGAAGAAGCTCTACACCCCCAATTTACCTTTATCTGTATTGGTAGCCCATGGCAAGTAAGAGATATTTTGGGTTAATGTTATTGTTATGTTATTGTAATTACTATTATTGCAATTGTAATTAATTGTAATTAATGTAATTAATGTAATTAATGTTAATTTAATTGTTAATGAGCAATCACAGCCTTTGGCTCCAATGTTTGGGCACTGCTGTTGCTTTCAGAGCAAGGGCAGGTGATTAATCTTTCTTTCCCTGGAAAGACTCCCTGGAGTTCACCTGTTCTCTCAAGCTCACCCACTGGTCAGCCTGGTTCTGATCTGTTATTTTTAGTCTGACTCAAATGTGCATGTTAAACAAGGAGAATAAAGCTCCTTACCAGAGCAGACCATGATGTTATGATCAAAAGAAGTCAGATAAAACTTTCATCCAAAATTTCAGGTTTTCCTTGAAATAAAGAGATTTTTTTTCAGCCTCTTCTTCTTATTTTCTATTTTAATTACATTTTTTTTCTTTGCTTGCAGTTTTTGTGAGACTAGCTTGAATAGTTTATATGATGATCCAAGTTAAAAAAGCATTATAGATGGGGATATAATTGAACTTGTACAGGAGAGGAAAAAAACCCAAACCCCAAAATGGGGTAAAGTTCTCCTGTATTTGCTACTTTAAGTAATGGGGCAAAAGAAAAAGCAAATATTTTTTGGAAAGGCTATAAGAGTGATAAATGCCCATCTGAACCAAAGCTCTAAAACTTAGGCAAGTTCAGGATAGTGCTTGCCAGTGGTACAACACAACCTTCCACAGAGTTTTGAACTTGAACTGGAATATACTGGATGCTGTGGTGAAAATATGGATAATTTCCATTTCCAACTCTATTTTTTTCCTATTAGCATTCAGAAGGTATCCATTGACCACATGATCTTTCTATTACCCATCTTCAAATCCATAGAGAGAGGCAAAGAAAATTCTTCATGGTGAAACAGAGAAAAGCTCTCTTGATGGCAAGCCTGGGGATGTTTCAGACATCTCCTACATGCTGCAGCAGCAAGACCTGGGATAAATTTTCTTCTAAAACCAGATTTGCAAGTATTACAGGCAGTAATTTTCAGATTAGATGTTTGGACAGAGAATGCCTGGAAACATGCAGCACTGAGAAGAGTTTTGCAAAGAGATCGCTGATATAAAATCCAAAGCCGAAAGGAAATGAGAAAGCGGTTGCATCTCAGCACAGGCAACATCATCTAAAAACTTAGAGACCCCTCACTGACACTGACAGCTCTCTGGGAAAGGAATGCTCTGAGTAAGCCAAGCAATACAATTTTTCTGATAAAAAATATGGGTTTAGGGCAATCAGCAGTGCCCTCACTGTCAAATTTGTCAGCATTTCTTGACAACACCAATCACGACTTGCTACTGATTCATCTCAGACCTGACAAAAGAAGAAAGAATTGCACTGACCCCTCCTTTGGGGAGATCATGACTCAGAGGGTTCCAGGCATTATTTAGGATGTGCAAGATGCACAGGATGTTTAGGATTTCTCTTGAGATCTGGCCTTTTTTCCATTGCACTCAGCTGGTGAAGAGGGAAGCTGCTCACAGCTATCTGTGTGCTGGGCTGGGTTAGCCCTGCAGAACCAGAAGCAATTCTGTGTATTCTTGAGCACCATCTGCTGGTGCCTCTTCCTTTAATAAACCCAATTCCTACTGAGCACCCCGTGCCAGGCTCAGCACTTCCAATCTGACTTTTGTGAGACACCTCATTAAGATACTGAAAATAATTCCCATTAATTGCCTTAACCTTGGGCCAAACCCTCTGTTCTAGCCATCAGGGTAGAAATTATCCTTGCAAGTTCTTTCTTTTCAACCCTCTTTGAGAAGCCCCTTTCATGCAGAAACCTGTCACTTTCTCTTTAAGATCTTAAACATTGTGATTTTTCAGTGCTTTTTCTTTGGTGTTGCCATAATGGATCTAAATTTGTTTAGATTACACTTATCATTTGTATACATCTATTATTTGCTAAGTATATGTCTGATTCAAAGCTCTTTGCAAAATCTCTCCTAATACTTTGAGTTCTGGACCCCAGCACCTCATTACATCAATTCTTCAGGGAAAATGTGATACAGCAAACAAAAAAAATTGCATCACAAGGCACATATTCAAAATATACCACTAAAAATCCTCGAGCTTTTGCTCTGTCAGCCAACTGAGAATGAGTCTGGGAAAATGACTCATTTTTAGTCATTGTAGCTAAAATTTGGTCTAGGGACAAACCCAGCTTCCTATTCAACAAGACAATTTCTTCGGCTACAAAGTGTCTTGGCTACAGCAGAGAATAATTTCAGAGAACACCAAAGGATTTCTGAAATTGCTGCTCCCTTTTGTTTGTGCTATAGGGTTACTGTGTTTGAGGCACAGGCAATTAGCTGCCCTGCTGTGCATCTTTGGGAGCATCCAAGGTCAAGATCCTGCTAATGGGAACTGGCATCTCTCTGTCCCTAGGGAATGCAAGAGCAGGCAGCACAAAGCACCACTTTTAAAAACAACCTGTTGTAATATTGCACAAATTAACCCCTAAAGTCAATAGATATGCAAATTTTTTGTGTTTGTGCTTAAGGATTAAGTTTGGGCAGAGCTATTGGAATGCTAAAGCTAAAAATTATTTTTAATAAAAACATTACTACTGAATATTAAAATTGTGAGACCTATTAAAATATATTTAATCCAGAAGCAATACTAAAGGTGAATTTGAATAGTAGCCTTTATATTTGGTTTATTTCTCTCTTAGACACCATTTACAAAAAAGAAAAAGAAAATTAAATGTGGGGTAATACACTGGCAATTTTAAAACTGTATCCCATCTGAAAATGTACCTACTGGACAGATTACAGTATTAAATTACAGAATTTTGTCTTTATTATTATCTGCTGACAGATGTGAAATAATCTACTGTTTTAAAAGATGTTTTGGTTTTCTGGGGTTCCTTTGAAGTGGTCCTGCTAGAAAATTGGAGATATCTATAGTGTCTCTATGTATGTAAAATGGATATTTACAGAATAATCTTGTTTGCAGAAGCAAAGAAGCCTTACACAGGAGAATATAAAGCTATTCAGGCATAGAAAAGACAGGATATGTAAAAAAAAAAAATTAAATTTCTTCATTCTGCTAGGCAGTTTTGTTTACCCATCCAGATGTAACAGGATTTCCTCTACATTCCTGTCTCACAGGTGCATCTCTCCAGGTGCACAGAGGTACCAATATGCCACAATTCATCTCTGGCAGGGAAGTCTGACTTAGAGGGGAGGGATCACAAAAAGCAGCAGCCACACAGACAGATGGAGTGGACAGTTTAGGCAGCCTGAAGTGCTGCAGGTTTTGGAGGTGATGAGAACTTTAAAGCCTCTGCACCAAGTTCTGCCTCTGTGTGGGCAAAGCTGTGTTCCAGAAACCCCAACCAGCCATGTCTAGGCCAAGAGCATTCCTCTTCCTGTCTGCTGCCCTTGAGATAATCTCTTACAGACCTTGAACCTCACACCTCATTTTCCTGAAGCTAAATGACAGAAATTTTCCATCTCATCATCATCAGGGCTCTGAGTCCCCGCCTCTGCTGCAGGCAGCCACAATTAGCTCAGGTGTCCTGACTTGTTCTGTGACTGCAGTTCTCCTCTCCTGGGGCTAGAGATAATGATGACGAACGACCAGACAGCCTTAAAAACACAAGGAACATTCATTCAACACCAAAACATTTAACAGAAAGCAGGATTTATCCCCCTGGATGTTCTTTTAGCTGGTAGCTGGAGCTGCCGGCAGCCTCTCTCAGGCTGGCCGTGGTCCTGGCAGCCCCTGCACTTTATTATCTCCTCAGTCAGGAGAGTTTGACTCTTGCATCTCCCTCGGTGACAGATGTAGACTCCTGGAGCTGAGTCATTCCCCTGGAGCCTGCCTGAGCCTGCCAGTGCTCACTGGCGTGGCATTTCCTGCACCGCCTCACACCTGATTTCTCAGGCTCCCTGTGGTCCTGGCTGACCCCAGGATATGTCAGAGAGTCTCTTTTCCCAGCCTGGCAGTGGAATAAGGAGTCAGGATTCTTCTGTTCTCATTCTCAAGGCTGTTTATTATTACTTATCTACAACATTCTCTCTCTGACCCACCAAGGTCTGTCCAGCAGGTCGGGTTGAGGCACACTGACCGCCCTCAGGGAGTGTTATTTTTTTATACTAAAAACCACATGTACATTATTTACCATAACTTCCCAGTACCTATCACCTACTCTAGAGTGTTCCTAGAGTGCCAACATCACCCAGAAGATAGAGGCCAAGAAGGAGAAAGAAGTACAAGGCACGCCCAAATTCCTCCATCTTGGGACCCCGAGCTCCCATTCTAAAAACCCCAAAGTTCTACTTTTCACCCTGTGACAAACTAACCATCATTCTACTTAAACTTTTGTGGCTTGTAATTCCTCATACAAAGCTGGTAACTGTTTTTTCCAAGAGCTAAATCAAAGGCACAGGGGGTCTTGGGCTCTGTGCCAAGGTCTCTGAGCCCCCTCGAGCCCTCCAGGGCAGCCAGAGGAATTTCCTGGGTTCCCACACTGAATGACCCCCAGGTTGTGACTCTCCCTCTTTGCCCTCACCCCACAGAGTGTGTGCTGCCAGGCAAGGCCACACAGGATAAATCCTCCCACAAAAATTCTACATTTATCCCAAGGAGTTTCCCATGGAATAAAATTTCTAATTTTTTCCAAGAGTTTCTACATTTGATAAAAGTCTGGTACAATGCTTTACATGCTCAAATGTATTCACGGGGCATTCTCACACATCAGCAACCTCAGGGTTTCTCTCAAATAAATACTTCTGCTATCAAATCTAACCTCAATTCCCTGCCTATTGCTATCTATAATAAAAGTTAAACCACATTTACATATTTCAGACAAATAAAACCATCAAAGCTACAGCAAATTGAGAGATTTCAGTGGACTGAAAAATAACTTCAGTAAGCATTTTGTAGCAATATATTGAAATACTAAATTTTAATTAAAGTGCACAAGATTAGATAGTGACAAAATTAGTGGTCATTCTAGATACCTATGTTTTCCTTTGATCAACTTGACAATATTGAATAATCGTTTTCTGGAACAAGCTTATTTTAAAGGTGCTAAGGTATCAAGCTCTGCTTCTCCAGTTCCTCCTCAAATCACCCCTTTTGCAGCTAAACATGTTTTGTTAGAAGTAAGGCAAAACTGGAATATCCTACTTTTTAAAAGATTTTATGACATTGTTACAATGACAAGTTATAATCAATCCCAAGACAAGGCCTCTACTGTCAGTCTGAACTGGTAATTCAGGAGATTTTTTCCTGTGAAGGGCTTCAACTCTGCTGGGTTTCATCCTCTCAAATTTTGTGCAGAACATAAGAGAGAGGAGCATGTGACCCATGACATGCTGTCTCTACATCTCTGTGTTATAAATATAAAAGAAATAAAAATGTGAATATATACTTTACAGGAAAAAGCCTTTTAAACTTAGATGAAATACCCAGCAGGTATCTACAGAGTGTAGTATGAAGAAGCTATTGAAAAATATCTCATTAGATATTTCATAAATAAGTACAGATTGGCCATAGCTCTTGTCCATTACAGAGGAAAGACACTTCAAGGACCTTGTCATATCCTCATTTATTAAATGCTGATGAAAGAAAAAGTTTTTCCTCTTGTAATCCAAACAGAAATGCTGTATCAGACTCACTGAACTTGAGTTTTCCCTCCTGACAGTGATTTTGTTGTGAAAGCCCTCTCAGAAGGTTCTTCTTGAGAGGTTAGCCTTGAACTTTCTCCACATCCTTGAGTCCAGCCCTGCTAAGCTTGATTGTCATCATCTGGGAAGTTTTTGTCACAAAGGAGGGGAGCTGCTCCTCCAGGTAGCAGCTCACAAGACACAATGTATTGTGAATTACTCAACCTCTGTAATCTGTTTGTGATGACCAAAACATACACCTGGGTACTTTGTCATTACTATCCAGAGCTAAGTTCAATTTCTAGAGTAGCTTTTCAGAATGGTTGTAAACAACAGGGAACATCAACAGTCCAGGAAAACTTTCAGTATACAAAGACTGCACATGATTTACTGGAAAACCATTTAGGGAGGGTAAAGCTTCTTTTTGCAAATATGTGTGTTCAATATCATCTTCCCAAAACAGTCCACAGAAAGGCTGTCTGAGTAATCACAGGCTATGGCTGTCACATCATTAATCTCAATCTTATTTTCTACATGACTTCTGGAGAAGAAGAATTTTTGTTGCTCTACCAGAGGGATGAGTGAATAGATCACAGAAAAAACTAAATGGCAAAAGTCTGCCCTTAATCTACCCACAGTTTCTAGGCCACAACTATTACAGATGTCCAGGATAACCTACAGCAGCTATCCAGTTTGTGAGAAAATGATGTATTAGCCATTGCATTTTCAACTCTGGCCTTTCTATTAGGAGTTATCAAAATCTTTTACAGTCATTAATTATATAGTGTGCCATTTTGTGAAATGAGCTCTATTCCTCCTTTTCTTCCTGTCAGAGGGAAGGGACTAATGCCACCAGAATTCATCCTGTGGCATTTCTAAGCATGCCTATCAAGGGGCTGGGTAAAAAGTAGGAGATTTGCCAGAAGTTTCAAACCATCAGCTGTTGCAGAGCCCAAGATGTCTCTCAGGAGCAGCTGGAGCTCTTTCAGGAAGCAGAAAACCAGAGCTGGAAACCAGAGATCCTGCTCTGATCCTGCTCTGATCCTGCACGGTGCTGTGTGCAGCCATCTGTGCCTGACCGCCACTCTTCCTTTGCCGATTATGGGTCACTCAAAATAGCTGCTTAAAATACTTTTAAGTATTTTAGGGCAGCATAAAGCCAGCAAAGGATGCATTTAGAGCTATTTCCAGAACTCCAATATATGCACATGCACCTCCTGCCTTAACTATAAGTGTGAAGGAAAAGCACATTATTGTATCAGTACCTCACAATTTTCCTCAATGCCCTGAGTTTTCTCATTGTTTTTGTTCATGCCCCACAGGTGGGCTCTGTGCCACTGAGAACCTAAATGGTCCAAATCAAAAAGAAAACTTGGCACAGTGGGAAGAATTGATGCAACTTTTCAGGATATTCACCTAGAAATTCAAACTTTTCAGTCTAAGTTTTTCCTTACTGACTAAAGCAGGACACTTCACAGCTGAGCTTCCTGGAAGATAAGTAATTAGCTGGACAAACCATCAAGACAGAAAGTCAGAAAGATGAATCAAGTGTTGAGGAAAAATATTTCTGTCTTTAACATGGAAGAAAATAAGTGATAATGATGCAGGGCAGAGTAGAGGGGGCATGGGCTGGCACTGGAGATCTCATGGCTATAAACAACTCATTGGTGATTAAAGAGCTCGAGCCAGAAAAATAGACTTTGGAGGTAGCAGGAAACAGAGAAGTAGCCAACATTTGTACAAAGAACCAGGTACAGTAAGTCCATTTGGAAATGACATAAGGCTGCAGATCAATGAAGAAAGAAAAAGGTGAAAAAGTGCAATAATAAACATTAAAATTACCCCAAATGGATCCTGGCATGAGCAAGAAGCACAAAAATTACCATGGTTCTTAATTTGAACTGTTAAATTTTCAACTATTTTTATGATAAAATCTACAAGCAAGGTAAGCTCCTTTGCAGTGCTGAAAGGTGCAGTAAGGCCCCAAACACACAGGTTTTGCTCAGTCCCCTTCACTTGTATTTATTTATTGATTTATTTGAGTCCCAAGTTCAGGTAAACTGAATTATGAAACAGCACTGCTGAAATCTGAAGTGAGCTCAAAAAGAGAAACTTGCTTTTGGCAACAAAGAGAATTGAGCTTAAGGAAATAAAAGTAAAACGCAACCAACTCCAAACCACCAGAGCTACAACCTGAATTCTGAATCCAAAATGCCCACTACTAGTATAAGAATTCAGCTCATGTCCCTCTCATGCCACTATCTCAGCTTCTCCAAAATACCAATGGTTGCTGGCCAGTATGTGGCACACAGAACAGGCACTTCCCTGGGGTTAGGAATGAGAGGATAATCAAATAAGGGCTCATAGGAAAAGAGAATAAACACATTCTTCTGTAGAGCAGAAATCTTTTTCTATGGCTTTCAATTCAACCTTTTTTTTTTTAATTTCCTCATCATGTCAAAAAGAATTTTAAAACCAGAATTAAATACTCAAGTAATTTCTCAGATTCACTTAATCAAATAGTCCTCTAATTATCCAGAACCTGGCTGCCTTCTTTAAACAAGTACAGATATAAAAACTCTAATTCTTAATTTCCTTTCCCCTGAAGATAATTGATCAGCTAGATTAACATGCTGTCACTGCATGCAGAAGAAACCAAACCAAATAAAGACATAAACATCTCTGTGCTGGCTATTTTGAAGGCCAGCAGACAAGATATTAAGATAAATTAAGACAAACATTAAATGCCTCTTGATCACAATAGCAGTCCAAAGCCTTACTGATGAACTTCATCTCTTCTCACTTGTCTGTTTGCAGGGGGAGTGGGAATTATTCTGTCCTTGTGCCTCAAAAACAAGGTGATGTGAATGGTGCTCATATTTTTTTAATATACATTTAAATTATAACAGCAGTTAAAACCATCTAAATGAAAGGACGTTTGTGAGATGGGAATAAATTATCCTAAAATGTAACTGACAGTAAATGGGGCAAGGACACAAAACACCTTTGCTTTGCTCACACAAGACAACACAGAGGTAATTTACACTCCCCAGCAGAGGCAGCAAGCGTGGCCCAGCTCAAGGAGCAGAGGTAACAGAGCTTGTCCCTGTGCAGAGCTTTGAGATGCACAGCTGGGGAAGAGCTCCATATCTTATTTACAGGAGTGTTGTTTCTCTGCATACTTCACTCAAAATTCAATTTTTATGCCAGTGAAATTGTAGAACTCAGTTCAATAAAGGAATCATTTCTTTTATTATCAGTTTAGCAGAGTAGCAAGGGAGTGAGAGGTTTTTTAAAAATTAATTTATAAAAGCATATTTTTAATCATCTTTGGCAGCTAATTACATTATTTCCAATTATGTAACAGTACTGCTGATTATCGAGTGTAAAATATCAAGAGAGAAAATGTTTATTCCAGAAACCTTGTCAATTTTACCAAGCTTCAACTTCAAAGTTTTATTCTCACTTCATGCAATTTAATTTTTCTTTTCCTTGCTGGGTGATACCATTTGTCCTCTTTTTCAGTGCAAAACCTTGTTCAGACCTCCTGGGTACAAATCCTGGTGCTTGAGCTACTCACATGCACATCTTTTTGCTTAAAAATTATTATTGATGTGAGGGGGTGAGTGTGACGTTATATTTGTCTTTAAATTAAATCAAATCATCTTCCTTTTCTACAATATCTTGTATTGAAGGTTTCCTACAGCACCACAATATAATGCCCTACACAATCTAACTTGCAAAAGGAAATATATTTGTTTTTTATTACTTGCACACAAGAAACATCCAGCTAAGGAAGCAGAAATTGCTCCGAACTTTCAGTGTAAACCTTTCTGAAAGCTGCCTATGAAGGAGTTGGAGGGGGAAAAATGGCTCTCTGTTAAAATTCTTATACAGGGTAAAAAGCAACATGACCCCCTAAATTTGTCTGAAAATGCAGCTCATTCATCTCTAGGAGAACATTAATGAGAATAAAGACTACAGGTCCTCAGAAGAGTCAGCCAGTATTTGCTCACCAGTGACAGAAACAGTATTATCCAATAGGTCTTGAACATTTCCTCTGTATTTTGGAAAAGCTGAAGAGAGGAAAGATAGTTTCATAAATAATACTCCTTCAGGTCTTTTTCACAGATCTCATCTCCAGAGTTTCCAAGAGCCTTTTGGACAAATATACTTCAGAAAGAGATGTAAATATGAGCTGTGCATAATTCAAAACATCCCATTTTAGGGGATTTGTCCCCAAAAGGCACTATAAGTAAAATTAGGGGTTATTTTTGCCATTATAAAACCTAATTTAATATAACAATATAAGTATTATATTTGATCAGTGCCAAATAATTATGTACAGGCACTTCTAGGGGATGCACTTTGATTACACTCTACTTTATCTCAACAAATAACCATGTTAAATTACTTTGTTTTTGCTTACTACCCATGAGTCTCCAAGTGCTTTTCAAGAGCCATGAGTGAACCTACTCCTTTTTCATTGAAGAGAGGCACAATTGTTATTATTCTGAGTTATTACAGCTGCAAAGCAAATAAGCCAGATACTTTAACTCCCACTCTTCCTCTCCAAACATCGTTCACTGCAGTGCTCGCAGCCAAGACTTTTTATGTTCTGAATGACAAAACAAAGTTTAGAAAAGCAAACTGCTGTCAGAAGGCCCACAAAGACTCAGACTTGTGTCTGGTGGGACCTTGAATACTGTGAGCTTCAATTACCTGTGAAGGTGGAAAGCTCGATTACCAAGAACATATTTTCCACTGTGTTATTCTGAAATCTGTGACTGTGTCCTGGTCATGGCTGGGGTAGGGTTAATGTCCTCCGTGGTAGCTGGGATGGGGCTGGGTTTGGGATTTTTGCTTGAAACAGAGTTGATATCACAGGGATATTTCCTTGCTGCTGAGCAGAGCTTACACAGAGCCAAGACCTTTTCTGCCTCTCACCCCACCCACCCACCAGTGAGGGGGCCAGGTGGGCACAAGGCAGGACAGCTGATCCCATTGACCCAAGGGATGTCCCATCCCATCCCATCCCATCCCATCCCATCCCATCCCATCCCATCCCGTCCCGTCCCGTCCCGTCCCGTCCCGTCCCATCCCATCCCATCCCCATCTCATTCCATCCCATCCCATCCCATCCCATCCCATCCCATCCCATCCCATCCCATCCCATCCCATCCCCATCCCCATCCCCATCCCCATCTCCATCCCATCCCCATCTTCATCTCATCCCCATCTCATCCCATCTCATCCCCATCTCCATCTCATCCCCATCCCAATCCCATCCCATCTCCATCCTGTCCCATCTCCATCTCCATCCCCATCCCCATCTCCATCCCATCCCCATCCCCATCCCATCCCATCCCAGTGTCATGCTCAACACACAGAGCTGTGGGGAGAAGGAGGAAGGGAGGAACTTTCTGGATGATGGAGTTTTTTCTTCCCAATTAACCAATAACAGGTAATAAACCCCAGATTTCCTGGGTATGGCTATACCTGCCTGCCCTTGGGAAATTATCTCAACTCACAAGTTTCCTCACTTTTGACTTTCCAATTCTCTTTCCCATCCCACTGTGAGGAAGTGAGCAAGAGGCTGCATGGGGCTGAGCAGCAGGCTGAGGTTAGCCAAGACAAACTGTTAATTAACTACAGATTAACTGGGGAGAGGTCATAATACTGAAAATATTTTCAAGTAGAAAAAACCTTTTTGAGAGCACAATTAAAGCCTAGCTCTAAAGGTTTAACAATTACTCCAATTTATGCATATCCTGATTTTATGGGTATTTGCCCTTTCTGTGAAAGCTACTTTTTACAGAAAGGCTTTATTCATATAAAGGCTGTTCTGGCAGAACTATTCAGAGATATTGAATCCCTTTGAAGCATCCAGAGTAAAACAGGTTCATTTCAGCAAGGTCAATTTTCTTTTCTGGCTTCAGAGTGTGTGGGATCCAACCAGCACAGGGTGTGATGCCTCTGTCACTGCAATCCTCTTCCAAATCAGCTCACAGTGCACATTTAAAACAATTCTTAAACTGAACAAATATAGTGCAGGTTTTCATCAGAGTTGGATTTTGATTTTAAACTGAAGGAGGTCTGAAGAGGTTTACCTATGTGGGAAACTTTTAATTAAAAAGCTGCTGAATATCTTCTTTTGTTGACAGGGATAGACAAATTCTGCTCAAGTACCCATTCAGTCAATGAATTTTTTACTTTTTAAAGTGTGTGCTTAGCGAAACCCCAAAGCCTGAATATTTGACAATAGCCAATGTTGTTATGCAATTTGGTACTCCTTTGTGTGCATGTTTTCAGAGTTAAAGATGTTAATGTGTAGCCTGTTGTAAGCACTATTCTGCTTTTAAGATTATATTTTTAAAAAAATTGTTGCAATTGCAATCCAAAAGACCATTACACCTTAAGAGCCTCCTGTCAATGAATTTAAGGATATTCAACCTCCATCTCCACAGTTCCCCTCTTATCCACACAGGCTAAGGCAAAAATTTTAGGCTGTCCTTGCCTTAGTTGGATTGGAAAAAGCCCTTCAGGAAAATCAGATTTCAAATTCCACATGACTTGACCTCAGCCCTGCAGCATCTCACAGGACAGTGCCAGCTTTGTACACAGCTGATCTGTGCTGTGTGTTCACCTGAGAGACTTCAACAGAGAGTTAAGGAAAAGCTCAGAAATAAAACATTCGTGGATTAATTAGCTGCATATTGAAACTGTCTGGCGAGGCTTTAATAAACTGCTCTGGAGTAGAGTGTGACTGGGAGCCTGAGAGTCTGGTGACCTAAAGGATCTTGAGTAGGCAGAAGTCAAACACTGCCTGCACAGGCTTTTGCTCAAGGAATTTTTAACACTGGTCAGGTGTTATTAAATAATACCTTCCTTTCAGAGACATTTTAGATAGAAAAATTATAGTAAGAAATAATCCAAGAGGATTTAGATTTTTTTTTAAATTTCATAGAACTCTGAGTTTGTTTGGGGCTTTTTATGTGCCTTTTTTATTTTTATAAAGGCTAAATGTAGCAGAGTAAAAGTGCAATAATACATTGTATAAATACAATGGGCGACACTGTCAGAGTAGACAATTAATAACAGAGAAGCACTGAGAACAGATTATTCCCCAGGGCACACCTGCTGCTTAATTGAAGGTACAGTCAGTAGGGTATCCATAGGAATGGGTATGATCCTGTTATTCAACCTGTTTTCTATCCTATAGGATTAAAATATAGGCAATCCTGCACGACACATCTGCACATGAACTACTTATGCACCTTCTTTTTTACAGGAAATTGAGACTACTGGCAATCCTAGTGCATACTTCATCTCATCATAATAAAAGAAAACCAGGGAGACCTTGCTTCCCCTTCTCTCAAGATTTAGAGAAGCTTTGCCTGGGTTTATGCAATTAAAATGACAACATTCTGTGACTTCTGCTCATATTGCTGGCATCACAAACAAGTCAGTGAGAAGCTGTTTAGATGTTGCCTCTCCAGCTGAGCTGGTTGCTACTGAGATGGAGACAAAGTCCTGCTGGATGAGCAGGTGAAATTTATTCCTGATGTGTTTACTGAGCCTAAGAGCAGCCATTGCTCCTATTCCCAGTGGATCCTGTTTGCTGGGAGATGCACTAAGGACAGTGGATAGTGCTTCAGCTACCCAGCAGTTGCTAATTGCATCTCACCTCACCTGATTTAACGTAAATGGATCAACCCTTGCAAAATACTTCATCCAGAGCCTCTTTTCAGATTACTTGCAATGCCTACAAGGCTTGATCTCCTCAGCCATGTCTCTAGACAAGCATTTCAGATGCTGAACTTCTCACTGAATGGCCATGACAGCTGCTCTGAGATTTACAGCTGTCCTCAGCTTGAAGCTATTGAGCAATTTAATGCTGCACTAATTGGCAAAATTGGAAGTCTTGTCACCTTCCCCTACACAAAAACAGCTATTCGGTCCTGGGCCTAGTTCTAAAATAAGTAGAATTACAGGTAAACTGTGTAATTTATACTTAGGCATCACAGAAAATTCTTCAATGCAATGAAGTTCCTTTTCTGCACAGAGCTAATTTAATCCAGACTTAATTCACCTCAATGCTCCACAGATCACATGCAGCCAGCAAGCAGGAATTCTTTGGTGAAGACAAAGGCTTCTGAACATCACTGAACCATCAACTTAATTTTTTATGTTATGGTTTTTTGTAGGTCCTCTACCTAACAGTATGAATAAGGCAATGTCATAAGTGCTCCAAAATTAAGGCAAGGAGGGGACATCAAGAGGTAGGACACAAGAGGTAGGACACATCTCCAAAGAGGGAGAAAACATCAGCGTTTCCATAGAACCACATGAAAAAAGTATTTTAGTTAAAATACAGCCAGATAGACTCTATTCAAAACTTACTGGGTTATTACAAGGCAAAAGAAGCACTAGGCAAGGTATTTTAAATGCATGAAACCTTGATGTAAGCCATAGATCATGGACAAGATGTAGGAGACAAAAATCAACAGCATGCCTGAAAAATGCATGCAGGGTGACACCTGAATGATTCAGGTCTCAGACATTCAGCAGTGCCAGTGCAAGCCTGGGTGAGCTCTGTGCTGTGCTCTTTTGCCATCTCAGAGCTGAGGATGCTGGCAGGGGTCTGCTCCCTTCCCAGTGAGGATTTTAAGTGCTCAGCAGCGCTTGGCAGCCATGGCCCATGGCACAGAGCTCCTCTCCATCCCCTCCTGGCAAACCTCTTCAGGGTACCATTCCCCATATCTCTGCTTCCCAGAAGCACGGTGGCACAATGCAAAATTTCAGTGCTATGAATCAGCACATCAGCTCGGAGCAGCAGGATGAATTTGTTAATCTCTGTGGTGCTGTATCCTGGTTTGCCATTCTTGCTCCCAAGGGATCCTAACAATATTGCTTGACATTTAGGTTTGAAATTGAAAGACCTGGACTACAGCAATAAAAAGGCAAATACTAAACCCCTGCATTTTCTGTTGAGTATAATTCTGCTTTGCTGTAAAGAAGTTTGGGGTGCACCAGTCAGCTGGGCCCCCTGCAGGAATTAAACATCTGCTCTGGCACTTACAAAAAATATCAAGTCACAAAACCTGTTTCAGGAAAGAGCAAAGAGCTGAAACAGCTATTTTGGCTTACAGTTTCAGAATACAATATCTTAATTCTGCCTAAATCCTGCGTTAGGCAGGGAACTGTTTCCCAGATCTAGCCCTTAGGACTTGTAAAGTGTAATGACAAATGCTATATGTTCCAATTGTAAGTGATGTGCAGTCTCATGTATGCCATACATACTATTCCCTTATGCTGCTCTACTCTCACACCTAACAGAAATATTACAGATTTACAGCTGACAGGATAGTAACAGATCAGAATCTGATCCAGGCAATACACAGAACTGTCACTGAGGATCACACAAGCAGAGTTTTCGTAAAAACCTTCACTGTGAGATGTACCTGGTAAATCACTGATGAGAGGAAATACGGAGCCATTCCCTCTAAAATATCTATTATCTTCCTATTAGAGATAGCTCCAAACCTCACTTTTATCTCTGAAAGTCTCTGACCTCTGGCAAGTCTCAGCTTCCAAATTTAGAACAGCATCTGAATTTTGCAGCTGGTCTTTCCATTCATAATGAGCCAAGTCAAAACTGAATACATCCAAATTAGAGGGGAGTATCAAACTCTGGACTCACATCTGAGTTGTGCAGCAGAAGCCTCTTTCAAACTTTCATCATGGACATGTAGCCATGATGTACAATAATCCATTAAATCACTCAGATCTTTTTTTTACAGGAAACCCAGGTAATCCTGCACCAAACTCTTGTTAGTGATATTAAGCACAAGTTGTCACACATATTAAGGTTAACACAAATTAATCAGCCTAAACATCTGGTGTACCAGACACTTGTGATTGATAGGAGGGTGGGGATCAGACCTGTATGCAAACAAGATCTACTGGAAGTGAATAAAAGAAAAGCCATCACCCCTTTATGAGTCTGCTATCTGCTTTGGCAATTCTGTAAAAAAAAAACCCAAACCAAACCAAAACAAAAAAAAAACATAAAATTCACCTCTAGAGAGAAACCTAACGTTCAGTTGCTCCTCCCATTTCTATTTGCAGCTTTCTTCTCCTAATGTCAACTCCATCTGTCTTCCGCAGGAACTTAATGTCTTTTGAATAGTGTATTTAATCACTTGCAAGTTTGTCCCCATGTTTGGCTGCACTGTGCCCTTCATCTGTCAGCTTCAGTGCTCACCACACAGAGCACCCTCCCTCTCCCACCCACAGATCCTGTCCCTCCTTTTCAGTATATTGCATTTTATCAGCTCACTCTTCTGTTGTCCTGAGGTTAATTTTTTTCCACCCAACATGACCCATTTCTGCTTTGTAAGCATAAGAATCCCCCATTGCTCTCTCTCCTTTTCTATCCCTCATTTTACAGAGAATCCTCTCTGTCTTCTGCATTACAGGATGTCTTCAGAGCCTGCTCTGGCATCTTTGTGCCTATAAGTGTGATTTTTCTTTTTGGAGAAGGATTTATAATTACAGGAAGTGTCTCTTCCAGAAGCAGCAGTTTGTTTAGTGCAGGGCTGTTGTTACACAGTGATTTACTTTATTTTTTTTTTAAGAATAATTTTGCATTATTCATTTCTGATAAATTATCCAGAAGCTCCTTCAAACTCCATTCACTCTCTCATATTATAAATGAATGCTAACCTATAGAGCATTCTTCTCCCTTATGGATATACAGGAATTCTAAACAAGTACTATTATTCCTCCTCTAATTTTGCATCTGTAGTTGCAGGGAAGTACAGAGCTACTCAACCCAAATGTAAATTTTCATGGCTGGAACACCCTTGGCATTTCTTTCTGGCTGCTACAACATGCTACTGCATTTTCCAGGTACCACAGAGAAAACCAAGCAAACATCATCAGACATAAGCAAGCTTTCTTTGCTTTTTCCTTACCTCCTTCATTATCCTCAGGTGTTTCAGTGTGGTTCCACTTTAAGAGAAGGCAACATTTCTATCAATAGTCAATTAGAGATGTCAGTCAAGTTTGGAAACAGGTCCTACTGTATCCTGGAGATAAACCCTCCAGAGTCCTGACAGAGAGATGCTTTTGTAAATGTGGGAATCTGTGCCACTGGAGAACATAGCCCAGGTTTTGCTGTGTTTTAATCTGAGCCCAGAGCATGCTGGGACATGGTTTGAAGATTTTATTCTGATATATTCAGTAAAGCCCAGGTATATTTTGCAACGTTCTTCCTCTATGTAAACATATATGTGGTGTTGACTTCCAATGTCAAACCACAGGGAAGCTGATGGAGCTATGAAAAATATAAGCTACAGCTGAAACAGTTCTTAATTCCCCAGATGATCAGAATCACTCTCCAGAAATATTAATGGACTGTCCAGGTTCTGTGTAGGAGCAAGTTTCATGTGAAGCTTTGATTCAATGCATTTCCATTTGCTTATGCCATAATATTTACCCACTTTATTAGAGTAATTGCCCCACTGCTGAATGGAATTAACTTTTACATCAGAAGCCAAATATGCTAAATATGTTTTGCTCTGGCTAAAATATGCTGATGTTAGCAAGGTAGCAAGGGGCACAGCTCCATTCTTTGCTGCTCACAGGTCTGAATCACAACACTGTTCCCCAAGGACATGTAAGGGACATCAGAAAGATAATCCCACTCCACTCCTGAAAAGTGAGCCGTGGCCATCTCCAGTTATCAACATTGCTGGAGAGCACAGTCAGAGAAAACACACTGACCTATCAATTTTTCATTCGTTACCCATTACACATTTACTACTGAAGGGAAATAACCTGAATTTATTGGAAAATTGAGAGCTTTTACAGCTACAGGACAACCCTTCTCCTCTCCTGATGGTGAATGACTTGATCCTAAAATATCTCAAGGAAGCAATTACAGCTGCACCATGTATTCTCCTAGAGAAATGGAGAAATATGCACAGATCCAAACTTTCCCTCAGCTGAGAAGGAAAATGTAAAATTTTCTTAGTCTTCCAAGCACTAACCATGTCCAGAGAAGCAAATTAATATTATTTCTGAAGTAGTTTTTTGCACAAGCATGAAGGACTGACTTCAATGGATTCCACAACATGAACAGCTGCTCATCACAAAAAGAAAAATGCCAAATAAAAAAGCAAACAAGATACAAATGACAAAAAAAAACCAGACTCAAAACTTTGCGCTCACATTAGATTCTAAGCCATTATTTTTTCAGCCAATATCTATTTTTCTCACAATTTCTGATTCCAAAAGAAATCTATTTAAATTCAATATTTGCCTTTTCTTTTTCTCCCAACTCTTTCCCCCATACTGTTTCTTCCAGAGAATCCACAATGTTGAATCTATCATTACGTTCATTTCCATGACAATAAATGGGATGCCATAAAGAGTGTTTTAATCCAATTACAGTGGTAGATAAAAGTTAGATTCTGAGACACAGAATTCTTGCTCAGTATCAAAGGTAATTACAAAGGGACTATAGAATATTGCTTGTTGAGCTAATTTTCTTTTATGTACACAGAAGTTTCCTTCTCTTCACAAAGGACATTCTCACCTTTAAGTGCTGAATTCTCAGAATAATTTTTTATGGGTAGAGGTGATTTAATATACTATTATTTATCTCATTTTTCTTGATTATATGACATGCATCTTTTTTCTTATCAGCTGATAAGCTAGTTTATATTAAAAATGAATAGAAGATGCTATTCTTGATTATCCTCAGTGGCACCTGCTTATTTCAGTGGACTGTGGGGAAACACAATTTATGAGAGCAGAAACAGGCATATTTATAATGATTTCCTGCCTGATGGATTCCAAAACCCTTAACAAACCAGCATGAATCCAAAAGAAATTAAATTCTTGATGATATCTTGATTCCTTCAAGTTTTTCAAGTCCCATAGGGTGCTTCTAAAAGGGTCACATGGGACATAATGTAAAGAAATGCAGCCCTTTATCATTCACCACCTTTCTGCAGTTCAGCACCTTAACCAGCCCTTGCTGCATCCAGACCCTCCTGTGGATCTGGGAATAAATAAATTGGAAAATATACAGTTTACTATCACTGGAACAACCCAAAACTTTTGCCAAAAGACTGTTAATAGCCAAGAAAAAAAATTAAGTACTGACATATTTCTCCTGAGAATTCCAAATTAGCCAGAGACTGCAAATGTAGTTTGTTCAGGAGGCATGCTGCAATCACAGCTTACAGACTTCTGTCAAACTATGTACTGTGAGGAACAGAAAATAAAGTCTAAATCACACTCTAAAACAGCATCAAGGAAACACTAATGTTGTGGCACAAACTGAGGTAAGTGATAAAAGGAACACATAAAAGCAAATATTATACATTTTTTTTCCCTTAGGGTTTAGGCACACCAGGATACCTGGCTGAATCCTTTTTTAGTGTGGCCTGCCAGAAAATCAGAGTGCATATGGCAAGGTCCTGTCCCACCAGGTGCCTCCTTTGATGGTGCTTTTTACCTCAGCCCTCATGTCCTTCCAACTGCAGGCTTTGTATTTCCAAATTCACTTTTCTATAAACATCACAGAAAACCTAAAGAGGTATTGAGGGAGCATTCAAGGTAAGATTTGAACCTAGCTCTGAAGTTTTGAGGGGATGAAAGAGACTGGTTGAAGTTTCCTTAAAAAAGCTTGTTGGAAACTTGATTTAACTTGAAAATAAGTGACATTTCAGAAAAATGTATAAAAGAACCTTCTTAAGAAATCCTCCAGCAAGATAAAACTTGTCTAGTCACACAATGTCTCACCACTCACTGAGCAATAAAAGCAGAAATGACAACCACATGAAATTAAATTACATGGAGTAGCTTGAAGTCTGTTCAGAAATTCAGTTTTATGCTCTCACCAAAGCATTTCATCTTCCAAATTACATATTCATTTTCAACTTTTTGCTCTTGCTTTGGTTATAACAGAAATGGGTTTGGGTCTACTTTGTGTCTGTATTTTGGATTTTTGCTGGAGAGAGTGTTGATAACCCAGAGATGTTTTGCTATGCAGGAACAATATTACAGATAAATTAATAAATCTTAATACTATAATTATAAATTGCCAATAAAAGCAATGCCATTTTTCAGAATAATATGTCTCTTTCCTGATTTAAATCACACTTCCAAGGGGCCTTTTAGATATTGTTGGGGTTTTTTTTTTCTTTAGTCAAATATTTTCTCATGTGCTTAATACTGAATGGATAAACAATTATCTATGGAACTTGAGCCAGAATCAATATCCATAGGAAAAAATCCATCCAGAGGACTGTGTGCTCCTTTTCATATTAAAAAAATCATTTCAGTCAAAGAAACTGAAAAACAAACAGTGGGGCAAGGTAGGGAAAATGAGCTTTTTTGAGTGAATTTGAATGTCCCATTGTAACGATGACTTTGTCACTTTTTTTCTGACCATAGGAAAAAAAAAGTCCAAAAACCTACTTATTTCACATAGAAACTCCAAATGGCCTCTTCTGCCTTTTCCTACAATGCCATTTTAATTATATAAAGTCACAAACCTGAGCCTCCAGGGGAGTATACACTGTCCAGCTCCTGTGTGTGACTTGCTAGAGAGAAAGTCATCTGTGATGGTATTGTGTTAATACTTTCAGATGACATATTAAATATTTTGCCCATCCAGAAACACAAAATAATCAAACAAAATAAATAATCAAATAATAATATTTTGATAGCTACTACAAATTGCTTTTTCTAGGCTCCAGAGTGTAGCCCACCAAGTGATCCTTAACTTCTCCACACAGGACTCACAGGGAAGCCTGTAGAAGCACATTTCTGTAGAAATGTTTCCTGGAAATGTCTTTTTTATAACTGCTAAAATGCCTAAAGCAAATCACACTGTGTATTGCAAGGAAGCTCATGGGTAGATGTTCGAATGCCTTTATTTGAACAAATGGAATACATATATTCCCCATGTTCTTTCATTTAGATCTCAGTGATACTTTTATATCTTCTTTGCTTGCTTTTTTAATCATTTACAGTCTCTGAGAAAAATAGGAATAGTCCTCTATAAAGTGGTATGTGAAAAGCCAGCTCTACAGTGCTTCTTGCACCCTAAATGTTACATTTGCACACAGTTAATAGCAAGACATTTAAAGAACAGTGCAATACTAGTTTTCATTCAGCTGTCACTGAGGGGAAGAAGAAACCCACCTATCAAAAATTAAGGCTCATTTCATGTCTGCTTCATGCCTGAGTGTCTCTGTTATAACTCAACTAAAATCTGTAGTTTTCTACTGACATTAACTGGCAGAGCGTTTCCTGGCTAACTAGAAAGGCATGGAGAAACATAATTAATGTGCTAAAGTGTTGGGATTTCTTTTGCAATCTGAGGGCAAATATCTGAGTTCCTGCCACAAACCTCACCTCTCCAAGGACTCTGAGGGTGAGGCTCAGCCTGAAGCACTCAGTGGGTGAGCCCTTCACTGCACAGCCCACTGTGGACCCTGACACACCCAGACCTTCACACCTGGGCTGCCCACCTCCACCTTGGGATGCTCTTTTATTCTTTTTATCAAACAGTTTACTCAGTCACTATCTGTGGTGGGAAAAAAACTCCAACAAATCTAAAAGCACTGCAATATGTGCTTGGCTTAATGCTACGAGAGTTCAGGATTTGCTATATGCATACACAAAATATATGGGGACCATTGTCCCCAGTTTGACCTTAAAATACAAAACTATGATGTGGCCTTTAATGCCTACTAGTCATTTCTCTGTGTTTTTGAAAGCAAGTTATGGCACTTTGGGCTGGAAAGGACATAGTGGAATGATGTCTTCCTCCATCAGAGGCAAGAACTCACAGCACAAGTACAAGCACAGGCTTCAAAGGGAGCTTGATAATACCAACAGGCAGAAAACAGTAATATTTGTATGCCCAAACTCAACAGCATATTATAACACAGACTGGGACTCCCAGTTTATCCTCTGACCCTCTTTCCCAGTCCCTCAGCATTGTCACAAGACAGGTGGCAGCAGCAACAGGCAAAACATGTCTTTAATCTGAAATTTACAGATGGAACTGTTGCTAAAAATAAACATGAACCTTGGAATCTGTTTCTTCCATGGAATAAAGGTTTGTTGTATCAATATCCACAGTTGCAAGCCATTAAAAATTAACAAAGCCATACCCTTAAATATAATGCACATATATGTTTAATAGCCTATGAATAATAGCCCTGAGACTCCATGTGGTTGAACATTTAATGTAGAGAGGCTTCATTTCCTCCTGTCAAAATCAGCTCAGGTTTTGTTATTGAACAGGTAGGAAACAAGATTAATGGTCCCATGGCTGTGAGTTATTTTTAGCCTGTTTCTCTCTCTACATTGTATTGTTTGCTTGTGTGGTGTAAAGCAAATGAGAAATTACATGAAATACATTTGGTTACCACATTTGTCTGGCCATTAATTTCACTATGAAGGATAATGTACATCAATAATCATTTACCTGTAAAAAGTCTCAAGTTGCAGCTTTTTGCTGAGATATTCAAAATTATGTTGAGGAATTACTGTCATCCTCATTAATTTTAATACAAGGTATGTGTCTAAATCACGCCTCCATATCCCAAGATTGTTTAGCAATCTCAACCCATTTTTCTTAATGACATGATTTTGCTTAATTATGTAAAAATGCAGCATGATTTGGCTATTTAACATCTTCTTAACTTTATATTACTAGAGAAGATGAAAGAAAATAGAACCTTATCTGCATATGACATGGAAAAACACAGTGTGATGGTTCTTTGTCAGTGCTTTGTCACAGTTTAGGCAAAGAAACCTTGGTGAATTATATTTAAAGGTCATTATTTTGAGAGACCAGCAGTGTCACTGATCAAAACATCAGAGATGATTTAGTTTCAAAGTTATCACTGAATAATTAATTTACTTAAAACTCAGACAAAATAAATATGCAAAACTGAGATGATATTTGACAGCTCCTACACTCCTTTTAATATTTAATGTTTATGTGAGTAGATTAGCAAGAAAATCTAATTGAATTAGCAACATCATAATTTGAAACATGAATATCTGAGTTTGAGTGGATAGTCACTGTAAACAGTGAAGTAAATCAATGGGTCAGATTCAAATATAGTCAATATATCACCCTACACACTCACAAAATAACAAAATGGAACATAAAAGCACAAGGGAAAATACCTAATAGCCATATAATTTTGAAACATCAGAACAAATTGGATATTTGATTATTATTCAATGATTCTTTCAGAAAAAAAAGTTGAGTCTTTTTGCTTTAACTTTAAAAATTATTTGTGGGTAGAACTCGGTAAGCTTTTACACTGAGACCATTTCATGTCTAAGCAACTACAGGGAAGAATTCATACCTGATACAGCTCAGCAAAATGGCACTACAGGTGTTATGGGGAGGCATCAGGGGTAATCAAGGACTGACCAGGCAGGGAACAATGGATGCTTTGCATTCAGAGCGCCATGAACAACTCACAACAGAATTAGGAGTCAGAGAAAGGTAAGGGTTGGAAGAGAGCTCCCAGGCCATTTAGTTCCACCCTCTGTGCCATGGATAGAGCTCAGGCTCTGTGTCAGGTGTGGGACACAGGAGAGGCTGGAGCACTGATCCAACTCACTTTTCACTCATTGTGCTGCAGACCACCTCAGATTCTTTCAGTAAAGACCTTCTCAGCTTAAAGCTCTCAACTGGTAAAAATACTCTCCAGCCAGCCTCATCCTGCTGTCACCACCTGTGCTCTAAACAGCAGCAGGGACAACTGCTGTAACACAGTGAGCTCTTGTCAAGGTAATCAGGGAATTGTCATGGTGGATGATAATATCTGAACTGCAAACATGTCCAAAAAGTAAATAAAGTGTGTGATCTGACTACCTTTGGAGAGACAGAGTGGGGGGAAAGACCACTGTGTATCAAAACACCTTGTTCCTTTTAAAGACAGTCCTGAGGAGATGAAAGCTAAAGGATGTTCCCACACTAAATAAATTGATAAAATACAGGAGATAAGATAAAGACAAGGAGATGAAAGCAAGTATATAAAGAGCTTTTCCATCTCTATCATTAACAGGAGAGCCAAGTGTCCAGCAGGATAGAGTGCATCTGACCTGTGATCACCCCTGCATCTCACAGAGGACAGTGTAAGGGAAGCTCTCAGCTTCAGAGGCTGTGCTGTGAGGTAACCCAAATATCCCACATCACATCAAAAGGGAAGCAGGAAGCCACAGGGTAAACTCACCCTCTGCTGCATGTGTGTGCTTCAGCTGAGCCATTATCCAAATTTCAGCAGCTGACTGGTTTAGTTTTAACAGGGCAAGCCTTAAAAGAGGATCTAGAAGGGAGAAAAAGAATCAGAAGAACTATTAGAAAAGAATAGGTAACTTCTCTCCTTGTTTTGCATGGTGCCTTACAGGACTTGATCCAAAGCCCACTAAAGTCAAAGAAATATTCCACTAATTTCTGAAGTCAAACAGAGAAGTTGATCAAGTTCCTGATGAAGTAATACTTTGATTTATAAACCCTCAATTTCTGGACAGGCTCAAACACTGTTATTGGGTAGGCTGTTCTGTACTGCTTTTTAAAGAACAGTAATAGGACAGAAAGGCAATATCCCCTCTGGAAAAACCATACAGCAAATTGACTAATATTATTACAGTTATTGACCAATATTATTACAGTTATTGATTAATATTATTACAGTTATGGTCCAGCATCTGAATAATCAAACTGGGGCCTTTAACTGTAGGCACTTAAATATGAATTTAACCATGCAAACAGCAGATTGGTGCTGCTCTAAGCTGCCACAATTCATGAAACTGAGACCATTTAGGGCTGCCCAATGCCCGAGTTGTTGAGCAACAAGTATCTGAAGTTATACATGAGCAGCTGCAAAATGGAGGTCCCAGGCAGCTGAAAACCTTATCTGACGGCAGCTTCTGCACTGGTTTTCATTGTTAGACTGTAAAAAACTAAATATTTGCTCTAATTCTCATAGAGAGAAGAATAAACAAGGACTTTTTTTAGAGTTTCTTAAGTCTCAAATGAAGCCCAGTATACCTCTGGCTAGGAATGCTCCTCCAAAGAGTTGTTTCTCAGACTTCAAAAAGACAGTACAAGATTTGACTGCAACATAGATGCAGTGGACTTTGGTTCCTGAGCGTTTTATAGTATGTCAGAGCATCACCAGGAAGTGAAAATGAAACCAAAAATGTACCACCCTAATTGTGGTACTTTCCAAGAGTCCAGGTGTGCATTTTCTTTGCTCTTCAAACATTTGCTCCTGAAAAGGTTTGAGTGATCCTACCTAACACACCACAGGCCACAAACTCAAAAAGAGCTGTTAGAGGAGTGCAAGGGACTAACATCAGAATTAGCCACATTTTTAGGGTTAATTTTGTCTAAGATTAAAGGAAGACCTTAAAGAGTTGTACTTGAAGGATTGCACCCAAAACACTCTTGAGAAAGAATTATAAGAGAAGATGTGGTCAGAACTCTGACATCCCTCATTTTAATATCGTTGGGAAGAAATGGAAATACAGAGGATGACAACTCTGGCACTTTGGGGTGTGATTATCAAGCTCACTGGTTTTGCTTGGACCTTTTGGATGAGGTCCAGGCAAAACTAGTGAGCAATCAAGCTTTATCAAGGACACCATGAGACAGTGAAAACCCCCAAGATTCATTGTAGTCCCAGGGAGTCACAAGCTGTAACATTTTCATAAATTTCAGTTGAAGATGAAAGAGGATCATGGCTATGCTTAAATCAATGGACCCAGAAACACTTCCAATACATTAAATATAGGTCTGTGCCCTTGAACAGCATTACTGAGAGAGGTTTTTGCATGCAACAGCCATCCTGCTCTGATTTCCCCTGAAAAGAAACCCAGCTCACAGATCAGTATCTTCTGGCCATGACCCTGGTCTGGAACAACCAACCCAGGAAGGTGCCTAGCTAAGTCAGCCAGAGACAACATATCTGTCATCCCAAATTCCCCTTTCCAATGAGAGCCAAGCAGAGTAATTAAACAGATCAATGTTGGATCAATACACAATATTGAACTATTGTATTAGTTTGATTTTCTCACAGCGCTTGATTTTGTTTCAATAAAAGTGACTTTGTGAGTAAATATAGAGTGGAAAGTTTCATAGGAATGGAAAAACCAAAGGCAGTCCATGCCCAGGAAGGTAATGTTTTGAAAACTTCATTTTCACAAGAAGTTTTCATTTCTCTGGTGAATTGGGCCATGAATAAGGTAAATACATTTTTGTGAGGCATAGATTACATACACCCCTTTCACATTTCTAAAGAAATGGCTACAGGAAACATTTTGTCCAAATTAGAGGTGAACTCCCATATTAGATCACATCTTAATCCCCTTGAACCTTCTACATCACACTGCCAATGTGCAAATCTTAAAGAGAATTTGTGTGTAGTTTAGGTGTGGTTTAAGACTCCTCAGATCATTTTTAAGGTACAAACTGCTGTCTGCAAAAACAAAATTGTGATCCCTCCCTCTCCAGCACTATGGTGCCACCTAAACATGATCCCTCTGCACAGGGCTCAGCAGGGCTGGCAGAACCACTTTCTGGACTGAAGATGGTTCCTGCCATGGGCTCTGGAATTCCAGTTTCTGGGAAAACCCTGCATGCTCAATAAAGGCACATCGGCCCCAGAGGGCCTTGCTGTAAGATTGGATGTTCCCATGCAAACCAAGTAATTCCATGGTCAGAACAGGGATCATGGTACACTGGAGATCAGCCATAAGCACATTGGACATTTCTTCAACTTTCCAGTGGAATGTATCTGTACAATATAAGCATTAAAATATCAATATAAGTATTATCTCTTAATAACCTCAGGGTAAGAATCAGACCTATTCTCTTGCCTTACTTAGCAAGTGACCTTAACACCTGCACCTACAGCACAGTTATTCTGTTTTTCTCTCAAGCTGCAGGACTACAAAAATTAATGATTTCTTGCTTTCACTTATTTTACAAGGTATTTCTTTCCAAAATGTATTCTTTCACCTTAACTGCACTGATAGAGCACTGTTGGTAAAAGAGAGATGAAACATTTTCATCAATACGTAGGAAGGATGAAAGGAAAATAAATGGATTTTGAATTAACATTAAAACATGAAAGTGGGTTGAGGGGGTTTTTTGTGTGTTATGAAAATATTCTGTAAGTCATACAGCATTCTCCAAAATGCTCCACATTTTTGGTATCTTTGCTGTGTTTGAAAAAGTAGATACCTCCTCAAAATGGAATTAACAGGCTGTATCCACTCATGGGAGCCTCAGTCTGTCTGCCAAGCTCATTCTCTGAAAGTGACTCTGAATGATCAGGTTGAGCACATATTTAAGGACAAGCTGGAAGAATACTTTAAAAAAAAAGGATTCATCCTATCCAGAGGGGAATTTAAATGTTTCCAAACACTGGAGCCAGCAAAGCTGCTGAAATATGAGATAACATTCAACAGAGGATCCCTCTATCAGGATATGACTCTGAATGTGACTTTCATTGTTGCTTGTTTTCCACAAAAGAGCTGGGCACGAGGTCAGGGGCATGACAATCCCACAAAGGGAAAGTAGGTCTTGGCTCAAATGCTAGGCTGGATGTTAAAAGCAGAGAAAAATCTAAAATTATCCAAAGGGGGCTGTAGGGGATGGCAAGTACTATGGAATATGGAGAAAAAGGACCATTTTAAAATTCACTATTGTGCATGTATAAAAATCTAAAAGCCCCAGAGCTTCTGCATTAGATTCTCTGTCAAAAGTAGGCAAAGAGATTTGAAACTCTTGACTATGGTATAAATATTTGCAGGATCTGCACACAAATTGCACCATCACCTACTTGAACAGATTGCTATAGACATGGTAAATGGCACCACTGATGTATTGAGTCCTGTGCTCTGCCAGGAGGACAATTTGGGGTAATTTTGGTGAAAAAACATCTAAGAGAGTGCCAGCTAGGAGTCCTGCACATGTGTTTGACTTCTGCTTCTGCCCTTATCTCTGAACCTCCGGAGTGAGGATGCACTGGGCCCCCTTGGAGCACCCTGCATCCATCAGATCTCATTAAATCCTCATTAAATCCACCCTGCATCCATGAGATCACCCTGCATCCATGAGATCTCATTAAATCCTTCCATGCTGAAGCAAAGAGTGTTTGGCTTACATTTTCCATCGTGTCCAGGGGTGCAAGTGGGACTATGCCACCCTATCTGAATTCCTTTGCAGCTACAGCTAGTGGTGAGAAATATCAAAAATTCTGTCCTATCACACCACTGGCAATGCAAAAATGAGGCTGTATTTCTATCTATTTTCTTTTAGACTTTAAGCACAAATGTACAGTGTGGCATTGTATAATCTGACATATCCACCATTAGGAAAGATTTATTCATTCAAGTTCTGTGTTTTCCCAGCCTTTGTCTGTGCTCCTTTCTTTGCACCCAATAACATGTTAAGAATAGATACTATTTCTTTTTAATATGATAACAAAGCAGCTTCTACAAGAAAGGCTTGTTTATTATCTGGCTCTGCAGTTCTAGGATAATACAAATAAAAAAATAATAAAACCTAATAATAATAGCAATGAAAATAACAGCAGAATATTGCCAACAGAAAAGTAGACATGGAAGATAAACAAAGCATGCATCCTTGACTACACAAATACAAAATTAATGCGCAAATACATTCATAAATTAAAGCATTGAATTCTGCTCACTGTTATTTCTGAAGCTGCATGATTCTTTTCTTTTCTGTGTTGTACAGAATTATAGCTCAGTCCTATGCGAATTCCATGCAAAAAAAGTTTATTTAACTCGCAAGTTTCATGAGTTTTAGTAAAAGTAATCACTGGGACTGCTATACTTATCATACAACACAGATTATATTTTCTTTAAAAATAATGATAATCTAAATATAAATAAAGGAAAATATAATACAATTACACTGTTTTTAGTAAATAGTGAATGGAGGAAAAAGAATAGTTTGTTAATCCATCCTTTACTGAAATAATTTGAAAAATATTTAGGAATAACAATGATAATTAAATCAGAAATCCA
This sequence comes from Calcarius lapponicus, assembly GCA_039654755.1. Classification (NCBI taxonomy): domain Eukaryota; kingdom Metazoa; phylum Chordata; class Aves; order Passeriformes; family Fringillidae; genus Calcarius; species Calcarius lapponicus. Next base: position 18,476,149 of record CM077470.1, on the reverse strand, counting down.
GTGTAACTGATCTCCAGAACCCAAAAAGACTAAATTCACCAGGGTACCTTTTCAGAGCCACAGTTTTGTTGAGCCTGCCAGATCTCTGGCAGCCTCACCAGCTGACTCCGTGCTTTGTGAGATCCAAGCCCACCCTCTCTACTCTTGAGCTAACCATCATTTTCACAAACTCAAATTGCAGCCTATGCTGCATATGGAAGGCTCCTACTTCACATGGACAGAAGTTGAAATTGAAAAGTCATCAAGCACAGTGCACTTTACCAATGCAAGGCTAGTTCAGAAACACCTCTGCTAAACACCTGACCTACTGTGAAAATGCACAGCATTCAGCAGCCTTTAAAATTTTCCATTTGTCACCCACGGTGAAGAAAGGAGGAAGTGAAGTGCTCCATACAGGCTGGAGGATAAAAAAAAAACCACACTGAGACAATTTATTTTAACTCCTTTAAAGGCCTTTTGATAATGTTCCAGAAAGGCACCCTGGGGCTTCTTCACCTGTGGATCAGTGCACCCCATTTCCACCGTGATGTTTAATCGCTCCCCAAGGGGACCAAGAGTAAGTTCTAAATATAACCACCAAGAAAGAATGCTCTGAAGAACCAGGACCCACAGTTTCCATTACTATCACGCAGAAAACTATGGTGAACTTTGGGCTTTGCTCATTTAGCAAAGACTGAGCCCAGAGAGGGAGAGAGCACAGAAGTGGAAGCCAAAAAATGGGTCACTACCATGAAGGACACTACAGTGCTATTGAGCATGTGAGGCTAAACCTGTAAACTATGAACAGTTCCTAGCAAAAATGGCTTTAAACTACACTGGATTACACCATCAATTTGCAGGAAATAGCTGGTTTAGAAAAAGAGTCCTAAGACTTTCAGTTAACTGCTTGCACAGTGGGCTATAAAGTGACCTGCAGAGTCTCAGCAAGAGCGTATTGGAATAAATGAAGAGTGAACCATTTTGGTGAATGAAAAGCTGAAAGCCCCCTCAGTGAAGAGAAAAAAAAAAAAGAAAAAGAAAAAATTGGGGAAAAACTAAAGGGGATGATCAGCTAACTCTCTTTTCTGTGATATTTAGGATAGAAAAGAAAACATGTTGAACAAAAATAAGACAAAACACACATTTCAGATTCTCAAGAACTGCTTACGTTCTGAATGGAAATGCATTTACATAAATACTCAAGCTGTAAACATCTACAGTACTCATGCAAATATGCTTTTCCAGAATCTTCAGGCTAGGAAAAAAATTGTACAACTCATGGTCCCATCTAGGTGAAGTTGTAGCTCCCTATTCAGGGACCAGGAATAATCCAGCCTAAGAGAACCAATCCTGGACAGTGACCAGGAGTTCACAAACAGACAAGATTCAGGAAAGTGTGTCAGAAAGCATGCAAATTGCCAAAATCAGAAAGAGCAGTACAACACAGAAAGTTTTGAAAGCAAAAGTGAGTACTCACCACAAGCTGTACTACAGATAATGGTTCTGACACTTCCAGCAGGAATATTTCTGAAAGTGTTTATCAGCATAAATATTTCCAGCACTTTCCCTTCCTACCAATTAGCAGGCAGCCCTGTCTGACCTCTGGTGCAGAAGAGCTCAGTGCTGAACCCTCAAACCCAAGCTGCTCATCCTCTGCAACACTCAGTGCCCAGGGCTCAGCAAAACCCCCCGTGGGCACCACTGTAGGGCAAGAAAGGAGATCAAAAGGCTAAGGCCAATTAGAAAAAAAGCTGTGGCTGATCTAGTAGAGAGTAAGAAAATATTATATTATATTATAAATATAATAAAAATAATCCTTTGTGAGTTTTTAAGTCAAAAAGGATGTAACTAAGGCAGTGAGAAGGAACAGAGGAGCATACTAGGAAGGAACTACATAGAAGGAACATCCAGAGAAGGAGAGCATAAATTAAACCTGTCTGGTTGGAGAAGTGTTTGTTACAGGGGTGGCAAGGGAAGGGCAAATTTCACAGGTGGTGGGAAAGATAGGGAAGGAAAATTTAGTTGGGTTGTTGATGGAAAAGTTAGAAAGTGACAGGGGACCAAATTACAATCTGTCATAACTGTTACACTGAATTTTCCCAGTTGCCACCAGCAGATGCTCTGTCCTCAAGCTGGAAAAAGTGCATTGGATGGATGGAAGAAACAACCACTGAAAAATACAGCCTTATCTAATACTGCAAACTGAGTTTAAGCAGGGCACACAGATCTCCAGGATGACAAAAGTACACCAAAATGTAATTTAAAAAACTGGAACACCAAGAAATGCCTTCATAGTGTGCAGCTTTTCCTCCAGAAGTTTTTAAAGATAATTTGTCACTTTTTATAAATGTCAAGAAAACTTTGTTTTGTCTGCAACATCTTTGAATCTATTGCCAAAACTGTCATAGAAACAGCACTAGGAGTTTGATCCAAAGGTCACTGAAGTCAGTAGGAAGAGCAGCATTTCTTTCATAGGGATTTGGAAAAAACAAAAATAAACTCTGTGCATATTTTAATACATAGAATAAACAAAGTTCAACAGAGAATTACAAGAACAAAGACAGGGGAAAATGAAATTCACTGGGTTACTTTTTCTCTGCCCTTACAACAGCTGTTTTCAGAAGAGAAAGAAAGGCAAACTCCCTTTCAGTGCAGCCTATTTAAGTACAGCAAAGATTACACTCTCCATAATCCTATGCCTCTCCTTTATTAAACAGTCCTGCTTTGAGCTACTTCTGTGCTTCTCTTGGGATGGCATGGAGCATATAATTGGATCCACTTCATATGGAGAAAAGAGCCTGTTAACCAGCAGTTGGAACAGCAGATGCTTGTTCACTCGTGAAAATAAAGACAGAAAGTTTCCATCAATCATTTAAAACTCCAAACACGCAGGCTGGGTTTGCTCTCAGCAGCTTTGCTGTGCATGCAATTTTTCCCTTTCTAAACCCAGTACCCAGGCTTTCAAAAAATAATTCATTGCCCTTAAATAATGGTGTAACTGTTAATGAGAAGCACAAAAGCCCTCCCTGGCAGTTGGCAGTGCTGCCTTTGGTGTCTGTCACTGCAGGAATTGTATCTCAGAACAGGTTGGGACAATGCACCATCCAAATGAAAGCCCTTGGTGATGTATTGATCAAGATGGAACTGTCCAAAAAGAAGAGGTGAGTTCAAAATTCAGCCAGCTTTTATTTGACTATGCAAAGGGGAAAAGGACTTGCAAAGAGAGAAGATGTTAGACATGGTGTATCACATCTCACTTTTGGCAGTGATGCAGGTGATCTGAGTAAACTGGGGCAAAGTCATGATCCTGATGAAAGACTGCTGCCCTCTGCAAAAGACAAAAATGTTTCTTTCCCTGAGTCACACATGCACTCCTCTGCTCTCACGTGGCCAAGATGCACAGGGCTGATGATGAATTTCAGGGAAAAATCATTGCAAAGGCTGCTCCTCTTCCTAAGGACTTCCAAATGAGCACCAGAGTTACACTTATGATCAACCTTTTTCCTCCTTTTCCCCAGCTTCTCTGCCTTTATTAACCCACAAGTCTTCTTTACACCCTAGATAAGGGATTAAATTAGAATTAGACATGTTTACATGATAGATAATGCATTGTTTAAAAGAGACAATTTCCCACCCAAAGCAACTCTTCCATCAGAATTAGGATGGAATAATAAGGCCACACTTTTATGTTTTAAGATTGTTTGCATGTTTTCATGTCTGTTACCCCAATACAGTGCAGCAAATCTCTCATCATCTGGGTAATTTGGTCTTATTTTTAGAAAACAACTTTTTTCCCTATTTGCATCGGTTACATAAAGGATTCAGACTTCATAGCCAGAGCTTTTCCTGTTGCCCACAAGAATGGCATCAGCTGCTTTGCCTTGGGGGCTTTAGGCACTTGGGGAAAACAAATGGGATTTGGAAAACAAAGTGATATTTTCTTGAAACAGCTTGTTCCTTTGGCATTATGCAAAGCCTGTGCAAGACTGCAGGCGACCAAGGCAGCCACCAAGGGACAGCAGACAATCAGAGCAAGTGCAGCTTTAGGGTCCAAGATACAGAATCCAACTGAAGTAGGAAAATGGCTACATTAGCCTTACAATTTCATCTAGCATTCAAATTATTTTTAAGTCATTTGGAAATTGGAAAAGGCAATTAATTAATTTCACATTTTTCAGAACCTATTGTGTTAGCAAACACACAAAATCTTTTTTTTTTTTTTCTGGTGAAAATTAGGTGGAAGGAGTAATTTTCCTAGGAATCAGAAATGCACCCAGCAAAAAGATGAACTTTTAACCTTCCATCTTATTCTTCCCTACATCCTCCCAATAAAGACACAGCAGATTTCAGAGAGGCAGGAGTGTAGCAGAACTATCAGGGCTGATTTCATCTTTTTGTTTCATGTTACTACAAAATAAATTCTCATACTTCAAAATAATCTAAACAAAATGAAGAGAACAAGAGGTCTATAAGCCACTAACAGGAGTTACTCTTCCTCACAGCTTCTTCTTATTTTTGTCTGGCACGATGGTACATCTTTCATGAATAATAGAAGGTAAAAACAACCATATATTTGTACCCCTTTTTTAAAAATATATTTTCTAAAATATATTTCTTACCTAAACCAGTAATTTTTTGCCTTGATGAAGGGGATTGTTTCAAAGTTCAGCACTGGGATACAAGGGAACTGGAGCTCACTGCCATCAGCCCAGCTGATCCAGCTGCTGTGGTTGGTGTTGGACAGAGCAGCAGGGGAGTCCCCATGGAGCTGGGGCTCCTTTGCAGATTGAGATTTGTGCCAAGTGGGGTGAAATAGAACCCTGGAAGGAGGTGGAGTGAAATATCCCCCACTCTGGGAGGAGAGGAGCTGGCTCAGTCCTGGCAGTTTTCCTGGCATCCTGCTTCCCTACTGCACAGCAGGGCTCAAACATGGTACGAGTGCATGGCTGATGGGCTTGGCAGACAAATTCAGGCCACTTGACATGGAGATGGCTCAGGACTGCCAGAAAGACACTCAGCAGAGCCAAGGGGACCCCACAGCACTTCCCTGCACAGGTCTGGGCTGATCCAAGCCAGCCACACTCTGCAGATTAGGCAATAGAGGGAGTGATGCCTCTGACTGGTATTTGCCACTTCCCAGCAACTATTAGAGGAAGGAATGAATTCAACAAATGCAGAAGGCACTTTTGTAATCTACAAAGCATCTTCAGACACTGAGTTACCCAGAGAGTTTGTGGAGTCTCATTTTCTGGGGTTATTCCAAACCCACCTGGTTGAAATCCTACCCAGCCACGTTAGCAGGAGGGTTGGGCCAGTTGATCTCCAGAGGTTCCTTCCAACCCCAACCATTCTGTGACTGAGAATTCTGCTGAGAGGGAGAGCCAAGATAACTCCAGCCCTTCCCCCCAATAGGCCTATTTTTCTTACTGACTCTGCTACTCAATCCATTTCTGTCCACCTGCCAAAAGAAACAAGAGACCCAAAAGCGCAAGATAAATCATAATAAATCTACTATTTCCCCAGTACCCTAATTTATGCCTTTATTTTGCTCCAGTAAGGAAATAATGAGACAGAGAAACATAACCTCATTTATAAAACTTGTCTGCCAAGAGGAGGGGGTTCTGTTTCTTCCAGCAACCTGGAGTTATCATAACAACACTAGAGAGATTAAATACAGACAGATTTTTATGATGCATTGCTTCCTATTTATTGCAGGATACGTAGCTGTGTCCAAAAGAGAAACAGGAAAGTGACTACATGAAGCCTCACACAATTTTAATAAGTTTTGACTGGCAAAGCACAACAAGCCTGTCAATACAAGTCCAAGTTTGCTGTGCGCCAGCAGCACATGGGTCCCAGAGCGAGAGATGCCAAAAATAAGGAGGTGCTGCAAAAAGAAGAAAGAAAGGTGGAGAGGAGGACTCTATGGGATGCTTTATGTATCTTATGGTAATATAGATTTGATGGGCATTTTGACCACAAACATGCTGTGGCAAATCTGTTACACTAAATTTCCTTTCTCGCATCAAAAATCAAAATTTTAAATTAAGAATGACAAAAAACAGTGAGCAATACTTGTCAAAAATAGGCAGTGATGCTCCCACGTATTCACATCACATAAATACTGAACTGATTATTGGACTGGAATTTCTAAGAAGAATTTCTAATAAGAAGAAAATTGAAGAAAAATACAATATTTTCCACATAGATTTACTTTGGATATGTTGAATTATGTGAACTGATCACTGGAGGAATAGAAATGTGATCTCTAAGTGTAACCTGAAAACAGTAGATATTTTGAAATTTTAAAAAGGCATTTTAAAAAGAAAATACAAACAATAAAAGCAGTAAATGTATCAGTGAAGTTCCTTACTTGAAAAAACCTCCTTACTATAGTTTATTTTTATATGCCACTATTTTTTTCTTTCAGCAGCTAGAAGTTTGAAAAATGGAAGTTTCCATTGTTTATTTAGAAGCATCTGCTGAGCTAAGAATGCCCTTTCTAGTGACACCAAACAATCCTATGTAACCTGGGTATTTATGGGAACCACATTATAAACCACACCGTGCTGAAGTGAGTCCCTGATTGAGAAGTTTTGATTGGACTCCTGATTCCAGGGGTGTTTCTTGTAACATGTAGGCATTTACTTCAGGAAAAATCCCATTAAAACCTAAAGCAAGTAAATTCGCAACTAAACCTTCTGCTACTGAGTAGTTGTTTTCAAAGCCAAAGGTCTTTTTATTTTCTAAAGTTTTGAAAGAAAAAAGATTTTGTTTACCTTTCTCAATGTTTCAATGGGAAGTGTAAATAACACAGCTATAAAGACAGCTCATTTCCTTCTTTCCCCAGTGACCTTTTCCACAGATTGATCTACAAGAGAAAACATCTCTGGCTCCAGCTCTCAGTGCATTCACCCTGAGAACCACTGTTAATATCAGACTCAGGTGTGTCCAAGCTCTCCACAGGCAGACTGGGACACTGGCACAGCTGGGGAGTTTTATCAGGATATGGACACATACCATAAAATCAGAAACTGTTTTGGATTGGAAGCAACTTTAAAAGTTCTACTGGTCCAACCCCTGCCATGGGCAGGGACATCTTCCACTAGACCAGAGCCCAACCTGGCCTTGAACATTTCCAGGGATGGAGCATCCACAACTTCTCTAGGAAAGCTGTTCCAGTGCCTCACCACATTCACAGCAAAGAATTTTTTTCTAAAATCTAATCTAAGTCTACCCACTTTGGAGTTTAAAACCATTACCCCTTGCCCTATCACTACTTGTAAAAAGTATTTTTCAGTCTTATAAACCCTTAAAATATATATAAAGGTCACCATAAAGCTTCCCAGGGCCTCCTCATCTCCAGAGATGACACATTTTTCAGAAACTAACATTTTATGACATTCCTTTACAGTGAATTATTAATCCTGAAGCTTTCATCTGAAGTGCTTATACAAGATTTGGTGCTTATACAAGATTTGCAATGAAGCAGGAACTCTAAAGAGATGGCACTGATGTATGAGGCACACATCTTGGTAACAGTGCAGTGATACTCCAGGAAGGGAAGCAGGATCTATTTTCCAACAAATTTTTGATCTAATTTCTTTATAAGAGACATCTTTCTCATAGTAAGAATTACCTTGAAATGCAATTGCATGTTTTTTTAAATCAAGTTTTCTAATTCTGGAACTCAGCACAAGGGGTTTCTTTTAATTATTTCTCCATAGTCAAACCCTAGCTTTCCTCAGAAAGTCAGTACCCCCAAAAATATGTTAAAAATCACAAAGAAAGCAAACATTAAAATATTAACAATATAAATATTAATCTGTAAACCATTTCAGGGATCACAAGTGTTCAGGCCTCTCAAACATAAGATTTTCTGTAAAATTTGGATGGGGGATTCTACTATATACACCTCCAGACTGGAAGGAAAAGATGCAGTAGCATGACTTGAAACACATGGTTATTCAATTTTCCTGATAAGACACAAGTAATATCTTTCAGGTCACAGGTATGGAAATCTCCCACTATAAGTTGCTATATAATTGCAGGCTCCAAAGGCAATTAATATGTCTGAAACTGGAGGATGCTTTCATCCCAGTGATCAAGCAGGAGAATACAGCCCACGCTACCGTCAGGTCTCAGTTTTAGTGGCTGCTAAAATATTGGTTCTATTAAAGTTGGCAGGTTAAGGCTGGAGGCTCCAACTCTTCAAAGGCACCTGCATGTTTTTCAATTACCTGAGTGTTAACAGGAGACTACAGAGGGCCCAGAAAAGCCCCTGAGGCACCCAAACGTCTATGGATGTGCAGCTTTGTGCCTAATAGTCCCGAAGTGATTTTGATAGAACTGCACAGAGTGGTTGCCCCCAGCCTTGTGGATCTAGCCCTGCTGGGCCAGCTGCAGACCCTGGGGTGCTTTGGAGCTGGGTGTTGCTGAGTCCAAGTGCCTTTATGGGCATCAGACTTTGCAGCCTGCAGCAGCAGGAGGTTTAGCTCCTATTTAAAATAAACAGGAATCCAATCCCTGATGTCACCTGGCCTTGCATCAGGGGTTTAGAGGGAAGCTTCAGACTCACTCCCTTGTAATGACCTACATTGAAATGGTTCTCAGAGGAATAATTCAATTAATTCAGACAGTTATCAGCTGGATCCTTCTCCTCACCTCTTTTTAGCACTAGCTGTTTCATTGCCATTCTTCTTATCTCACTAAACAGAAGCAAAAATTTCTTACAAAGTATTTCTTAGATGAGGCTAAGCTACTGAGTTCAAATGAAATTATTTTGGTAATGGCTGAGCTTGAGGAATTCCTCCTTTTAATGCTAATTATATTTGTTAAAGAACATGAAACAGAGCATGGAATAACGTGCAGAGTGTCTTTTCATCTTTTAATTAGCCAAAATTCAGAAAAGCCAAAGCAATTTAATTTGTGGGGTAAGGAAGTACAGGAGAAAAGAGGCAAAACCTGTTACTCATTTCAAGAGAGGTTGTATTTCCCTCTACAAAATGCATTGCAGTAGGCAGTTTTTAGACATTGCTTTTCTATTACATTCCAGAGCTGAGACTATCATCTAGTATTACGCAGAATTGCAGAAAACTGAGCAGATCCCACTGTGGGATCTTAGGCCATCCCAGAACTGTGCCCAAGGAACAGAGAAGTATGGAATGCATGGGGGGGAAAAAAACAAACCAAAACAAACCAAAACAAAAACAAACAAAACAACAACCAAAAAAAAATTGAGACATAGATATGTAGCTTCAAATTTAAAAAAAAAAGAATTCTGAAACAAATGATATTGATAGCTCTGGATTTCAGATTCCCTCTTATTCCCCAAAGCCAGAATTTTACTGATTTCTGTTAAAACAGTGGAACAGCTAGGAAGGCAAGCCTGCAGCTCCAGGCTTATTTCCTTGGATGTCACCCTGAGATATGCCTTGAGAACATTTCACAGTTCACCTCTAATGTGGATCATGTAACTGCCAGCAACACTTGAATTAAAAGGCGTGCCTGTTGTTTAGAGGAGCTGAAGAAGCAGCAGTCTGAAGGATTTCTTGTATTGCTGTGAACTAGAAAACCTCCAGAAAGACAAAGATGGGATCATTCCCTCTCATCCATTTTGGTGGATCTTGTTTCCTGACAAAGTTAATTTTTAGGTAAGGGTGCAGAAGCAGTGAAGATACATCCTGCAAATGGCCATCAGTCACAAGCAGATGGTGACAAGACCCCAGGAGCTGCCATGGGAGTTCTGGCTCCTTTTGTGCTGAGACAACATCCCCACACTAGGGACTCAGTCTTTTAACAGCATTCTTAACCTGACCTTGCACACTGCATGTTAATCTAAATTTTCCCATTGAAGATGTGAAATTTCACCTGATGGCCAAGTAAATTTCGGAGAGAATCATCTTGCTTCCTCTTTCCTTTAACTAAAAATCTAAGAGAGGCTCAACAACATATTCCCATACCATGTTAAAACCATTACTTCATAACTTACAAGAGAGTGGCTCAAGTTCTTAGACCAGTTCAAGCAGGGAGATGGGATTACCAATATTACAAATGCTTCTGCTTTGGATCAAGACCCCAACCATGCCAGCATGGTGCATCCAAAGGCATCCATCACAGGTTCCAGTCCTCCATGTGCACTCTGGAAGTGCAATGAATGCACAGACCTCTGTACCTATGATCAGACTGCCTCTGTACTAGTTTTCTAAATAATAGGAAAACTTTAATACAGTAAACCTGCTAATAATTGTGATAAGTGTTTAAAGAGTTACTGTCCATTGTCACCATCATGTAATAAATGTTGATTTGGAGGTTCTCCCTCTATCTGAAGGAAAGCATGAAAAATTGTATCTAAAATGAATCCATTTGCATTCACAAACCATACCTGCTGCAGATTCAACAAGTGGTTGGAATTAGTCTCTGGTGCAGCTGGAATGGGTCTGAGATGGCAGAGAGATTCCCAGTGGCCTTGGTCAGAGTGCTTGTGAGTGCACACAGCAGAGAAAAATAAACATCTAAGAAAAAATATTATTCAAAATAGAAATTCCTAATATTACCAGCTGCTGGAAAAAAGACTACTTGGAGCCTCTTATCCTATTAAGATCCATAATTCCATCTAAATGATGACTTTCTGGACATTACGTTCACCTCCAAATTTGCTAAGCAAGGTTCAACTTTAACTCTTCATTTTCTAGGTTTTGTAAGGGCTGTTCATTTTCTTATTGTTATTTCTGTTGCTGCTTTTCTGGTGTAGCAGCTACTTTGTTATTTAATGTACAGCAAAACTCTTTGAAAACCAGGGATGATTCATAAATCTTGGAAAGAAGAAGTGCTGGAATACAAGATACCAACTTCCTGCCAAAGAAAAAGAACCAGTTGACAAATAAGCATACTCCAGCATTCTGTGCAAATTGTGCTTCCCTAAACTGACATGCAAGAATAAATTCCTGGCTGCAGCCTCTACAACATCCTCTGAATAACCATTGTGAAAGCAAGTATTTTACAGAAAAACACACCAGCTGGCTGGTTAGCTGATACATTTTATTACTTCTGTAAGAAAAACAATGCAGCTGGAAAACAAAGAGGAATAAATGTCATTGAAGAGTTGGGCCATGGGAAATTTAAAGTATTAATTTTATGGTAAAGTTAAAATTGTTATTCTGGGTTTAAAAGTTATCTTCATTTTTAGCAGTGGGGTCAGAATTGACACACAGAACTTATAGTCCTTACATATTCCAATGCATAAGAATTTAATAATGTGGATGAGCACCACTATGGGTTATTTCACTGTATTTTAGGCTGAATTTAAAAGTGGCTATTAAGAGGGGTTTTGCTTTCTTTTACAACACTTACTTTGCACAGGATGTTTAATTTATAACAAAAATGTGAGTAAGGAATTGCTCAAAAATTGCCCACACTGTGCTGGGCTTTGAAGCAAAATTCCCAAGATGCACTCCAATACAGAGAGAGAGTCCAAAGAGCTCTCTTCCCTTTGCTCAGCCTCTCCCACACAATAGTTACAGAAATCAAGGCTCTGATGCAGCAGTCTGCATGCTGACAGACTGTCTTTGAAAACTGTGACAGAGAAGAGCTGATGTGTGAGATGAGGAAAACAACAGTGGAGAAAATAAGCCCCTTAAGATGACTTGTGAATGCTGAGAAATATTTTATAGAGGTGATTGAGTCAGTATTAGAGCTGAAAATGGTTTCTTAAAAACTGAAAGGGAAATTGCTCCAGATCCTCAAAAAGCATAAATACTGTAAAAATAGTATTTACCTGATCTGTTCCCTGCATGAAACTGCTCTTATCTGCCTCCTTTAACCACACAAAGAAGACTCAGCCTATTTCAACTATTTTTTCACCTGATGTTAGTTTTAACTGTCAACACAGAAAACAGGGTTGGATTCTGTATTTTCTGGTGCTATTCTATCCCAGCAAGAACACATTTTGTTTTCCCATCATGCTTATTAAAAAAGTGAGCATTCCATTAAAAGAAATAGTTTATTTATCCAGCCTTTTGGAAATCTTTTTTTTCTTCGATGATGCACTAGACAAGGCATTAATATCCTCTATTTCCTGCAGTTCATGTCTGCAATTTGGGGGGACTGTTGCCTGAATATTGTCTGCAATGGTGAAAACTTCTGTCATCTGATAGAAAGGAGTCAATAAGTACTACACCCATTCCTCTCCCGAATCAGGAATAGAAAGTTTGGAATTTAATAAGTAAAATAAACTCTCAGAAGCATTTGGAGGAATGAAAGTCAGGGAATGATCAGAGTTCTGGTAGAGTATCACAGCATAGAGCAGGTTAGGAAATCTGATATGACAGAGAGAATCCAAGAGGAAAAGGTAATATAATATAAGCTGCTCCCTGAATATTGGGAGGATATGCTAATTTAACGGACCACAAATGGACAGAGTCAAAAAATATGGTTAGAAAGAAAAAGAAATGGTTCTACATTTCAAAATGTAATTACAAAAGTAATCCTTGGCTTTGTGCTCATGAGTCAAATGTCACCACTGAAAATCCTAAGCATTCTCTTTTAAAAGCTTTTCATGCTCAACGAGAAATAAGGGAATAGAAGATGTTATGTATCTTTTTGTTCATTTACAAGAGAGGAAATATGGAGAGGCGATCTCTGGTTTTGGGTATAGCGTAATGCACAACCCTCACATAGCTTCACTTATAATCCCTCCCTGAGTGGTTACTACCCCTTATTTAATAGAGATACTTTTACTATTCATGCTCTTAACTGCAGCCACTCTAATTTAGCGTCTACCCTTGTGTAGAAGTCTCACCTTTAGCATAAGCTCCAGATTAAAGTAATTACATTTAATACAAGCTGCCCACTTCTGAGGCTGTCCTTGATTTAGAGCTTCAAGGAGAAGTACTTAAATATAATAGAAGCCATGGCCTGCAAATGAAGTCCAGGACAAAGATTAGTTCATACACCCAGTCTATCACTATTTATAAGTGCAATGTGTCAGTGAGATAGAATAGTTCCTGGAAAAGACTGCACTTCATGTTGGAAGAAAGCCTCACTCAGAGCTGAGCAAAAGGAGCACCATAACAATGTACCACACTGCTTTTCTTTAGACACAGAAACAGTCTTTGTAATCATCCTTCCATAAAACCTTGTGTTTGTTTTTAACATCCATATCAAGTCATTTGCTGGATGTGTCTGTCTGAGACAAATTTCCTGTATGGCTGGAAGGTGACATTTATTGTCTGTTTTGTCTGTGCGTGAAAGGGAAATTTCTGGTCACACCTAATTCTGCCCATCTGCACCAGCAGGGCAGAAGCTGCTCCTCCTGTGGATTAGCAATGTATCCCCTACACTTAGGGTGGGACAATATCCTAGAAATCATTCCAAACACCTCTGGCAATAATGGCCTCCCAAAACAAGCTATGATGGGCGCTCTCATCAACAAACCCCAAGGTCACCAGAGGTGGCCCTTTAGTTTCTGATTTAAATGGATACATTTTACTTCTCAAAAACATTGATCCCGAGGCCAGACCCAGCCAAAGGAGCAGCAACCAGTGATGGTCATCCTGAAAGAATCCCACTAACAGGCACAGCTTGTCCATGCAAACAAACACAGCTCTCCCAGCATCCCCAGGATGGGTTCTGGGAACAACCACCAGCCCAAAGCTGAGATCCTCCACAAGTCACATTCCAAAAGTAGCCATAGAGCTGCCCAGCTCTGATTCCAGGGAAGACAAAAGGAGATTTTCCTGCCATCTCAGAATTCATTGCAAAGGCCAACAAACTAGACTGCATTTGCCTCTTCATCTGGTCAGAAATGTAGATTCATTCTTCTGTTACTGAGCAGGGCAACATTTTTCCAGTCTCATTTCAACCTTCCCAGATCTTCCCCAAGGTATACAGATTAGGACAAAGAATTATAACAAATTTTAACAAGCATAATTAAATTACATGTAGTAATATGCAGTTACAACATAATGGAAGTATATTAAATTATAACATAAGCATATTATAATGTTACATGCTGTCCTTATTATGGTTACATTAAGCCAGTCATGGCAATGAATGTTTACCTTGCACATGAATGAAAACTGTGACATATTCAGCTGTTTGATTGATGATGAAATCCTTCCTGTCTTCCTCCTTCTATTAAGAAAAATTAAACCATTCAGACTGAACTGATCTAGGCTTATAAGTAATGCAAGTGCTACATGGAAAAGTTGCAATAAAACACTGTAAACATTCAATTCAACTTTTCAACTGATCTCAGTATTTTTAGTAGCAATCCAGTGTTACCTACCTGGCTGACAACAGTCCACACCTCATCTCTGGTATGATCCCTTCAAGATAAATGCTGTGCTTGAGACTGCCTAAGAGCATCTAAATATCTAATTTCTTGATTTCTACTAAAGAAGGAAAAACAAAATAATTGTTTTCTACCTGAACCCACAGCTTTCACATGGCTGTATTTCAAAAACATAATAAACTGCTGGAAATACAGTGTCAGTGGCTGACAGATGGACAACATACAGGAGTGCTGTCTACTCTCAAATCATGTGGCTCTTGCCCTGTGATCAGTGAAATTGTGAATGTATTTTGCAACAATGAACTAAGTACACATCTTTCAAAACAAGTCTTTTAATGCCCTTATGTTAGCAGTTTTACAAGTTAAATCTCAAGTGAAATTACAGAAATTAAATTACCTTAGACTGAACTCCTTGAATTCCAGTCAAAAAAAAAAAAAATTACATTACCTGACAGAAACTTTGAGTGCAAATGGCTTTCAGCATCAAGCAAAAATCAACTGTCGATGAAGTGACTAAATTTTACAGCCATTCTTACTGATGACCTCTTGAAGTATTAAAAACATTGATTAAGAGGTGGGAGAAGTAGACAGGAATCTATTATAAAGCAGGAAATATGTCTTGACTATGAAAATCAATGCAGCTAGCAAACTGAAGGACAGAAAAATGTGGAAAAAAATACAATTATCTTTGAAGTGGCAGTGAAAGAAAATGTGAAATAGGGCTCCCAAACACATGGGCTGAACAAAGAACCTTCACCATAAGAATAAAGCAGCAAACACCATTAATTGCTTTCTATTGGAAACAGCACAATAAATAAAATCAGATTATGATGAGCTTTTATAGCTAGTCCATTTTTTTTAAGCTTACCACAAAATTCCCATATAACTCTCTGGGGCCAGAATTTTACCTGACTATGCAGACTAAATTTATTTACCAAAACCTTACAATGTTTGCTATTTTATAGAGGATTTCTTGTCCTGTTCTTACCCAAAAAACAGGTGCTCCATAAACATGGATTTACTTGGTGATGGTGCTGGGAAAAAATGCTGCATCACCAGCAATCTTAGCAAAACAAATAATAAAATATGTCCTAACAAGAAGTGGCTTGAACTTCCCTATAATTAATATCTTTCAGATAGGCACTTCCTTTTTCTTTACAAAATACTGAATTTTTTATGCCATAATTTAAAATGACCATAAAATACCTCATAAAAATAAAGATGATCTCAAGCTGTAAGATTCAGAGCCTAATCACAGTCATTACTGTTATGTAACAGTATAAGCATTAGAGAATAAGATTTTAGTCTCCTATAAAAACAGAAGTTATCCATATTTCAATATTTGCATATACTCTTACATTCAAAACACAACAATAAATGGAGTTTACACTGGGATTTCTATTGCTAGATAATATTTTGAATTGTACATTAAACAAATAAATAAAAATATGCTTTTCATGTGTGCAAAGAATACTACATTCAATTCCATATCTCTTTCAGCCAACTAATTCTCCATCAGATCTCAGACTGTGACCCCACACTAACTCCTTCTCATGGTGCCTTTCCTCTGCCAAAAGACTGGAGATGGTAACACATGAGCTTCTGTTACTCAAAAATAATATTTTCCTTCATAGCCTCTGTCTCCTGACATGTTCTTTCCCCTGCACCTTGAGAGGGATCAAATTTTGCCATTTGGCTTGCATGCTGTCCGTGGGGGAGACAAACACAGCCACAGAAATTCACCCTTAATGGCAAAAAGGGTGGCAATGCTCATGGCTGATGTACTGATTGTACAACCCTTTTACTCCATAATTGGGCTGAATTTTGGCAAGTAGGGCTGGGCTTTCATTTCCTTATGTCAAATATGATGTGGGACTGCCAGTGCCGTCTTTCGGCTTTAATGCACAGGGCAACAACTCAAGTTGTCTAACCTTAAAATTTCTGTGGAACAGGTATCAACCAGCATATTTCACTGCTTCCTTCAGGAGATGACAGCCTGTCCCTGCCTTTTATAAATACAGTTGCAGGGAACATTGAGTAAAAATAAGGTTCAGAGTTTACCTTTCTGTTTTCCCCAAAGCTTAACAGAGACAGTTATCTATAAGTCTACCAATCCCCTTGTGTCTGAAGGTGCCAAATTCAAGTATAACCCATCCAACCCATCTTTGATAACTACTGGGTAGGGATTTAGCAGAACATCTGTCATTATGGCAGCCCAGTATTTCAGTGCATTGTATCCCTAGTGACTAGATGGCTTTTTCTCCACTCTATCTCCTTCTAGTATTTCTTCCACCTAAAAGATTTCAAATCATACTAGCTGACTGCTGTGTTTAATAGGCATCCTCAATACATTAAAACACTGTTCCACGTGAAATGTGCTGTTGAGTATTACCTTGGTTAGTAATTTAATTTAATAGGATAGCAACAACACATTGACATTGTGCAGGTTTGTGACCTAATGATTTATGAGACAAGTAGCATTTGCAGACGCATTGATTTTGGTAACTGTGCAATGAAAGAACTGAAAAACAATTTTCACTCTTTTTTTTAGCATTTTTTCTTCCTCTTCCTATAATACTTTGGAATGGCCCCTTTTAAAGCTCATTGATGGTTAAAAAAAAAAATGTAGGTCATGGCATTATTTTTTATACCTTCAACACTTGAGGAGCCCCCTGCATCCCAACAAGTGCCAATTAATGTGTTCCACATCATTGGCCCTTGCAAGTGAGGCAATAAAATGCA
This sequence comes from Calcarius lapponicus, assembly GCA_039654755.1. NCBI lineage: Eukaryota > Metazoa > Chordata > Aves > Passeriformes > Fringillidae > Calcarius > Calcarius lapponicus. The sequence continues at coordinate 18,459,135 of CM077470.1, read as the reverse complement.
CTGACTGTAGTAAAACAATTTAAACTATGGTGAGATTTCCATGCCTTGACACTCAGGAAAAATAAGGACAAGAATCCCATCACATGCAGGGCGCCCCCAGAACCAGCTGGCTGACACAGGTGCAGGAAGAGATGGCTCAGCCCTCTCAGACTATATCTACTGGGAGCATGTGGGAGAAATCAGGATCCCTCTGTGCTCATAGGATAAATAGCTTATTGTGCTGCATAACCACACCAGCCCCAGTTATCTCATCAGGCAAATCAGACAGTGTGAGTGGAGAGGAGTCAGGACATGCTATGGGAGGTGACTATCTACAAACAGAACAGGTGAGAGTAGAAATTGCCTCTTATTTTTTTTTCTAGCAGTTGTTGGAACAAAGCACATCAATTTTATGGAAGGGAGGGAGTACACAAACATTTGCCATCAAAAATACACTGCAATAAAAGGGAAAAGTTTGTGTGTAGTTTGTTTTGTTTGGTTTACAGGCAGTAACCAATGGCAGCGGCAGGGGAGGGCTGAGAGCAGAGAAGGTGTCTGAAACAGCCCTGATGCCCACATTGGGCTCTTCTTGCATATGAGAAGCTACTGGAGAGTCACACACCCAGGTGCAGCTCCAGCAGAGACCACCTCACCTGGGCCTGCTGCTCAGCAATGGCCCTGAGACAGGCAGAGAGAGGGTACCCCACTCAGCTCGTGAGGAGAGGGATGCCTGCCAGCAGACACACCAGGGGTTAAAACAAGCACTCGCCCTCTCGGGGGGTGTTCAGCCTGTACAGCTCTGAACACCCCCCAAGGTGAACACCCCCCTCTGATGTCCTGGCTCATCTGCAGCCAGGAACCAGAAAACATCAATTAGCACTGGCACAGTGCAGCCAAACAGGAGAACAAAGGAGAACGTTAAAATAAAAAAAAGGGAGTAAAACCATACAAATCGTAATAACAGGGAGGCATCTTTTCCTCTACATGCTAAGTAAGACCAAAATACTGCAAAGCCCAGCTTAAATCTAAAAGATCTCTTATTCTTTCAAAATTTATCCCAGTTTCAATCTTTGCAGCTGATCCACATTTTTCAAAGGACTAATGGAAGGACTATCCTTCCTCTCCCAGCTCCTGTCCTCATTATGACATTCTCATGTGCAGCCCAGCAAATCCTGTTCATCTGCTGTTAGCAACTCAGCTCTGCCACTCAGTTCAACCTGCTTCAATTTATGTCATACCACCTCATGGTTATATCCACTTCACATTTATTTTAAGCTATATTCTCTTCCTCATTAAATACCTTTTCTAGCCTCAGTCAGACATGGATATTTTATGGCTATGACAGCATTTCAGTATGGTTTTAAATATAGCTTTGTCCACTTTGCAAACTCCATCAAGTTAGTTGTACTCTTACCCTTTTCAATTTCTTCTCTGAGTAACATAGTTCCAAAGTGGGAGAAAAAAGTTTGGGGTTTTTTAGGGGTGTGTCTTCCTATGTATTTGCACATCCTCAAATTGCTGCATTTTACTTGCACAATGCTCCTGGGAGGATTTCTAGCTGGCTCAGTGCTGCCTCAATGAAAACCAGCAGGGCTGGCTCTGCCAGAGTCCTGGCGAGGAGCAGAACACAGGGGATGGCACCCAGGGAGCGCAGTGCTGTGCCCCGTTATTGGAGTCAGCTCATCCAGAACTACCAGGAGTATCCTTACACAGAGCACATTGCCCTGGATAGGCACAGCATGAAAACACTTTAATGTGAACGTGTGAGACAGAGGATTAATGATGGGGGAGATTTAAGAGAGGAAAGAAATCAAGCAGCCATAGGGAGAAGGAAAAAGAGTTCCAGTGAAGGCTTTTGAATTCGCTGTTCTGTTATGCCAAACTTTCTTGTTAAAACAAGAAATGCAACAATAATAATAACAGCAAGAAATTACTGAGAACTTCTTGCTGCAAAAGCAAGGACCTGCAGAACCATCAATTCCTACCTTCACCAATGTGAATCTTACACAGGATTTAGAAACTTATTTTCATTTGGATAAAGAATAAGAGTTTATGCAAAATGTACCTATTCATAACCTCAGGCTAATACCTTCATTCCTCTTCCATAATTAAATTAGGTTTTAAAATAAAACTTTTTTCATGCTTTTGTCAAGGTGTTGATGGATTCAAATCTGTGTGACACTGATCCTTCCAGGCCTGTGAATGGGAGGATTATCCACATTGGAGGAATCTGCAGAGGTCACAAGTGTTAAACTGCTATTCAGTTCAGGTTATTTCAGTAAAAACGGAAAGAATTAAAAAACTTTTCTTTTCAATGATACAGGAATTTGAATAAAAGTAGTTGGTTAAGGTTACCTGCTTCCAGCTCTACCAAACATCACAGACTCTCACTGGTTTGAGTGTCTGGAGATCAGGACTGTGCCACAGACTCCCTGTGTGACCCAGAGCACCTCTCACTTACAGACAGGTCTAATTAGGTGCTCACAAGTTAAGTGCTGCAATCTAGAACTTGGACAGAATCACTGAGGGCTAGCAGGGAAGGAGACATCTCCAAACAGTGACTGAACAGCAGCCACAAGTAGAAGTGCTGTAGAAAGCTCTCTACATTAGTTTCCTGTCTGGAATACTCTCCAGGGGCTGAAGAGACCAGGATTAAAATTTTCTCCTCCACCCTGTGGCCCTGCAGCCCTGACCTCTTCCTTAAACTAGCAGGTTCTGACCATTAAATGGGTTTTACCTCTTTTACACACTCCTCCTCTGGCCCTGAAGTCTTGACTACCAGTTTGCTCATGGCACAAACTCGGTAAACATCATTGAAGAATCATGAAAGAATGAGAATAGTGAGAAGAAATTAATGTTATAAATTACCAAAAGGAAAGGATATATTTGACTGGCAACTAAGAAAAATGATTGTACAGTTCCATATTTGCCAGGCGAGAATAAATACAAGAGTTTTAACCCAAATGCCATAAGTTCCCATCACTTTCATGCAGACAGGATATTAAATGTATTTGCAGAGAAACCACCAGACGCTCCCATCCACCACTGCAGTTAGAGGGATAAAAGCAGGCAGTGGGAGACCAGTATATCCCTTTCAAACAAGCTTTTCTAAATTACACACAATTCTTAAATGCTTGCTAACTTCCTGGTACTGTGATTATCACAGCAGTGACAGTAATAACCAAATCAAACACACAGAAAATTAGAAATATAGGCATTTTCAATTACGGTTTCTTTCACTCTGGAATCCTCTACTCTGGGAAAATCTTTCCAATTTTCAGACTTGTAAGTCCTACTGAAAATCTCCCAACATTCAGGGTAAAATCCTGTATTTACTACCTTGTTGTGAGGAGTTACTGCTGAATATCCCAGAATGTTTCCCATTTGCCTTCATTGTCTTACATATCACTGCATGGACTAAAGGTGCTCAGAATGATGGAGAAGGCAAATTCTGAACTCAACATACAGACACACAGAACAATCTGCATGGTCAGAATTAGTTCTAAGAAGCCAATTTTGTTTAGTAAAGCCCAACTTGATGGGCAATTTATGATCTTCTAAGTTAGCACCACTTCAACTCCTTGCTAGAGCTTCCCATTCCAAGAAAATAACTGGTTTTTCTCCTGAGGCTGTGGTTTCCTGGGAGCACGTGGAAGATGATCACCCACAGACACTGGAGGTATCTCTTTACAGAAACAGTACTGGAGCATATGGCAAATCCCTTTATTGATTTACGGTTTGCAATGCTTCTAAAATAGTGTTGAGTTCACACCAAATTGAAGAATTGTGCAGTATTACAACTTTATTTTGGGGCTACATCACAAAATTGCCAACTAAAGTTACTCTACATAAATGGTAACACCACACCAATTACTGTGTTCTGGAAAAATATGCAAAAAGTAATTAGGAAACAAACTTCTCTTAGTAGTCTGAGATAGATTGATGGAAAAGTGAGAACACAAACAAAAAAACCCACAAAAATATGCAAACCAAATTGATTACAAATCAAATACTCTTAAGTGGAAAATATTAATTTCTGCAGTCAGTTCTAAGTAATTGAAATACTTTTCAAATTTCATTATTTTCAAAATTACTTGGAAATGAAGATAAGTGTTCCTTCCCAACTACAGTTTGTCCTTAAACTGCAAGTCAAATTGTAGTATTAGATATACAGTAACTAATAGGAGGTCACAACTGGCTAAGCTGTGCTCTAGATGTCACAAAAATCTTCATATTCCCTCAAATTACTGGAGTTAATCAATATACTGAATTTATAGTACAGTGAATATAGCTTAGCAATAATTGATCCAGCACCAGGTGTGTATGTAAAATCAAATACAGGTTTAATCAATTAGACCACCTTGCTAATTTTCACTTTAGATGCTCATTTATAATCATAATGTCTCAAACAGGCATCACCACACATCTTGAAAAGCCTATTCTTGGGTTGTTTTGCTTAAGTGTATCTGCTTGGCATGCACCAGAATGCTTCCATTTTTTATTAGTGAAATAATTACGCCCACACAAAATGAAGACAAATTAACTGTGTCAGTTTTGTTGACCAAAACACAGCATTTTCCTACAGATAATTTCACAGAGCAGGGCATGGACTGGGGCTGCTCAGGGAAGATCCAGGCTGGGGCAGGCAGGAGCTCAGGAGGGAGCCCAGCAGCAGGAATAAAAGCCAATTTCAGCCTTGTGAGCCATGGCACCCAGGGCTGAAATTCCCTTCCTGCTCACCTGGTGGGGTGAGATGAGCTTGTCCAAAGAACAATCCAGACACAGAGCCCAATGGAGTTGTTTTGAATCCCCTGTCTCTCCTCATTGCCCACAGAAAGAATCTAGAAAGGTTAATTCTGTAGTGCAGCTACCTCCAACAGTGGCTAATGGACTAAGACATCTGTTGGGACTCATTAAGAGCCTGACTCTCCTTTATTCTTGTGACATCAGGAAGCTCCAACAGCCCCAGACAACACAATGTTCCTGCAGAGCACATTGAAATTATGATGCTGATTTAAGGCATTTAACACTGTGGTCAGTGGGCTGTGGGGGTGCCACACAAATCTGCTCTACTACTCTTTTCCCATTTGTTGCATTGTCACCACAGTTCCAGGGAAAAGCTTAGAGATGAGTTTCAGGAGTAGATGTCCAAGCAGCAAGTTTCTAAAAGCTCTGAGATTTCCTGCTTCTACAACATGTTGCCACTTGCACTCAAGGGCAAAGAGAGTCTGGCATCCCACACAGAAAACTCTGTTGTTCCTTTGGGGATTGGCTGGCTGGGAAATGTCAGTGGGCAAAGCAAGCAGCTGGATGGTAAGCCTAAGTTCAGTTCTGTGTGCAGAAATTAATAGGAACACTATAGTTTTTTCCAGGTAGAGGTATGAATATGATACTCAAAAGTGGATTTGAACTAGAAAGGGATACGAAAACTCTGTGTTCCTACAGAGCTTGAAGCTGAAATCTGACATTTGCCACCAGAACTACTGCAGAAAATCTGCCTTAAGGGGAGTTGTGAGAAGTTGTTGAATATGATCTGCCTGCCAGTCCTAGCTCTGGGATCACCTCACTTCCCACATCAGCTGGCAAAGGTCAAGGTTGGGAAACTGCAGAGACAGAGATGTGATAGAAAAGCTGCTCTCTGGGTCAGACACTAATTTCTTGTAAACAAGGAATAACTCCAGAAATCAGCAGAAATATGAAAGATTTGATCAGCTCAGAATCCTTGGCTCAGAACTCATCTTTTTCAGAAATCACTGATCAACAAGGGTCTTCAGGAAGGCTTAGTAGAAAAACTGACAAAGAAATACAACTATTTATCCCAAGTCTAACTTTATCTTCAACTGCAGCAAACCACAGCAATTGAAGTGAGAAATTCCATGTGTGAGCACTTTTCTTCTGGAGTCTCAGAATTATTCATCAGAAGTATCTGTTATCTGAAAAATCAGAATACATCATTAACTAGAAACTGATGACACCGAAGAGGTATGGGAGGGAATTTATCTAAAAGCCTGGGAACAGATTCTTCCAATACCTTCATTGCAGTAATGTATGTGGGTTTTTATCACAGACTGACAACAAATAAATGTAATCTCATCTGTTTTATTTGTCTTTCAGTCTCTTTATCAGCTGCCAGCTTTTTTCATGGTATTTGAGGTAAATGAAAAAGGTTTTTTTAAAAAATATTTTAAAAGACCCCATTGCCTCAGTAGATAAAAGCTGAAGATTGACATAAGTGAAACTATTTGAGGAGACCTCATGTAGCATGGGTAAGACTTGTGCTCAATTCATGAATATTTCTTGTGTTTCATAAAAAAAATTACATTTATCCTCAGTTTTAAAGGTACAGATCTGTAACCTCTGCAGATCAGATTTTTTTTCATGGTTGCATGCCATTCTGACTGCTTTAGGTGCTTACAAGCCTCTTATTATTAGAGACATTTATCTATCAATCCTTATTTAACCAGGAACTTTCATAAAAGGATCCTCAGAAGACCTTGACTCCAGGGTAACCCAGCAGATTATTACCTCCATTATAACATTTGTAGATAGTACAAGGTATAGGCAGATTAATGTGTTAAAGCTGAACAGATTAATTCAAGACCTTCAGGTAGGACTAATTTGAGACTTCACGCAGAAAAATCAGAAGTCCAGGTAACATTAACCTTTTAAGGAAACATCAATAAAATGAAGGCTTCTTAGAGATTTGGTTATACATATGCACTCAAACTTTAAGAAGAATGAAGTACTGAAAGAGACTGCCTGAATCCTAAAGGCTTTTAAAGACTAAACAAGGAGACAGTGGTCTAGGGAGGGCAAAGATGAATTTGTTTTCACTTTGTGCAAGGGTGAATGTACTGACCTTGGGATGGGCTCATTGATCTAAGTTGGAATCCTCCCTGTGCCTTCAGAGTGCAGAACCTGGGGTTTGCAGCCCATTGAGGATGATCTCAGAGAGAGCCCAACACATCCCAAAGCCATCCTTCTGAACTCAGCACAGCCTGCTACAGTTGTTCTGGGGTGGGTGAACTCAGACCCAACCCCTGCAGTCTTTTAGAACTGAGCAAAGCTCAAAGATGGGGGCACAGCTGTGGGCAGGTAATTCAGACAGACACTGTGATTGTGCTAGACAGTACATTTTAAAAACTACAGCTAATTCACTAGGTTTGTTTTAAAATTAAGAAATAATAGTCATTACAGATCTGAGCCCCATCATGCACAGCAGCTGCAGACACCACTGAATTCCTCTGCAGTTATAATAAGCTCACTGCATCTGTAAATTAGACGTTTCTATGTCTGGCTACTGTGGTGATTATCACTGTTATTAAAAGAGAGTGCAGAAAATCTAAATAAAACACAGAATGCTGCTGTTGATCATTCACTTATTTCTTTCCTGGAGCAGCCTGCTGTACTGCTAAGAAAAAATAAAATACAATTATGTGTTATAGCATAACACTTAATTAGCTTTACAAGAAGACATTACGCAACACACCAGATGCTAATGAAATCCTGAAAGTCCATTTTGTAATGAAGCACATATGTACTAACATATTTTAATTTCAAACTGGTTTAGGGATTACAAGAAGAAATTAGAAGTTACAACCTCAAGACAGCATATAAACATGCAAGAAGTATTACTGGGAGTAGGATTTATAGTTTAAACAAAATATCTCTATCAACAGTAAAAAACCCCACACACCCAGTGCATTCATCAGATTAAAACCACTATGACAGCTGGCAGCACTGTTGGTAAGTTCCCTGAAGATAAAAAGCAGTAACAAGTCAGAAATCATTGGTAGTCTGAAGGTAGCCTATGAAAACCTCAAAGAAAAATATGTGTAACCCATTTAATGTAAAGTGACTGAAGATCTGCAAAAAGGAAGAGATGATCAAAGGATTAAGCCAGGAAAATTATCTATTTAAAATCCTTTAAAGATACCAGTGTGATGCTCTTAAGACTTCTATTTCTAATGTAAAGTATCTCTCCAAGGACCCAGTTCAAAGATAATCAAAGTCACTGAGAACCATAAATTCTGAATAATCCTGAGGATGTCCATAATTAGTCACTGCATTGTCCTTTTGTCCTGCAGTGACAGCAGCATGTGGCCTCCAGCTCCCAGCAAGCCCAGAGCAGGGATTTGAGCCAGACCACACCTCATCCCAAATTATCCCTCAATGCTGGACCTGCCAGCAGTAAATGGAGCCCCACTTGCTTCCTCTCTGGTTGCACAAAAAGCTCCAAAATGGTGCTTCTGGTCATAATAAACAGAGAAATTTAAAGACAAAATTTCTGATGCCCTCACTTCATATCAAGTAGGGTTATTTTGCTGGAATAACAGGAGTTTTGTATTTTCCTGGAGTAACAGGAGTTTTCTGTGTCTTCAAGCTGCTGTGGTGCTGGAGAACAGGGTACCCAGTAGAGTGAGATGTCTACAGGCATCCCAGGTGGCCATTTCTGGATTGCAGGGGATGGATTTACAAAAGAGGGTTCTTCATGCTCCTGTCTGTATCAAAAACTGGTGTTCTATCCAAAGTGAATGGAAATGGAGCAATTAAGAATTAGTCTGTGTTTGAAAATCTGAACCTTTAGCTGTTGAGGCAGCATTTTACAGCACAGATATCTCCGTGGCCATATTGTGGCACTGCACAGCTGTGCTCATATTCTGACTGATAAGTTACAGGGAAAAAAAAATCAAACCAAACAAAACCAACCCAGAAATAAACCATAAATAAACTATCAGACTGTATTTTACAGAAACCTTCCCGAACACTCTGCCTAATCCCAGCAATATTAAAGACATTGACACAGTAAATATTCTTTAAGAACTGAAGTAATGCAGCAACTCTAGCACCTGAATTGACGCTTAGCAGCACAATGGTTGTTTCTTTGTACAGTTTCAAAATACTCAGTTCCAAACTGAGGCAATCAGTAGAAACTGCAGTGGAAACTCATTCCATGACCACTGTCCAGAATGTTACTGTTCACAGGTTACTGCAGCAACTGGGACAGCTCTCAGGTCTTTACAGAATGCTGAACAGCTTTTACACCTATTATCAAATAAAACATGCATTTTTTCCAAGCATAGGTGGAACATAAAAATTCATCTAATGGCTTTATACAAAGCTGAATGAGGGCAAAAAACAATGAGAACAAAATGGACAAGATACATGTTTTTAAAACATGGGGACAACTAAACCCAGATAATTCTTACTCATTTTTAAATGAGCAGTTGTATCTATGTAATCATTATGCAGTTTTCCTTCTCACTCTCCTCTTAAGGTATTGATTTTCCTTTCCTGCTAATGAACTAGGCACTCTGACAAATGTAAACATCCCAGAGTCCAGTAATTTCAGCAATAAACCTACTAGGAAATGCAGAAATATTCTGCAGTAGTCACAAAATGCTTTTCTTACCAGTCACCTGTTAACACCCAGTGCATAAATGTATATAATTGCCCAAGTGCTTCATGAACCACCATTACCTGGTTGAAGAACTTGGACAAATTGTTTGACTTATTCTGCACTCTCATTCTCAGCACGAGCTGGAAACATGCCAGAGGAATAAACTACCTAACAGATGTTAATTGTGCACTAGACCACACTGCATGACTCCACATCCTACACAATTTTAAATATTGCAATTACTCAGAGATACAAGGGCAGGCTCTCCAGACAGCCTTTCACACCTTAAAAAATTCTTTCGGGAAATGCGCAAGGAAGCAAGACAAAGTTAAGAGCTTAATGTAAAACACACAAACAATAGTGATGCTTCCAAAGAGCTCTCCCACATCTTCCATGTTTTATACCAGGGAAAACAGAGAGAAGTTCAGAAAAATGCAGGTAAAGAAGATTTAGGAATGAGGATGATAAGGACTGGTGAACAAACTCAGGGAAATCAAAAGGCAGAGAGAGGTCTGTGCCCCACAGCAGCACTGTTGTGACAGGGACCCTCTGGGGAACTCTGGTTTCATGGGGGTGGAGGGCTGGAAGTACAAGGTAGCATAATACCTGATCATTGTTTGGGTACCATTTTGATTTCTCACCTTTATTGTCCCTTTAAAAAGCCCCAATCTGAAAGAATTTTCAAGGCTCAAATATTTCTTTTCTCAGCCTTGTTTTGGTTGCCAAGTAAACACAAACTTTAAACCTGCTGCTCTTTTGATAAGAAAAGAAAATAGTTTTCTTTTAGAGATTGCTATCCAAGTATAATTAGATAGGTTTGCAAAATATATCTCAAATGGAAACCATATTTTAAAGGAGATTTGAATGTGTAACTTATCAAAGGAGCTTATCAACATACAAGTCTTTTATTGTCTAACAGGCATGAAAACTTTGTCTGAGTAGAGATTGATTTGATGCCAGCTTGCTGCAATTAGAAAGTAATTAGCATTCTTTCAAACTGAGGACCAGAAGAATGGCCTGAGGATGACATTCAGCTCAGTGAATGAGGAAGCAAATTTGTGTCTCTTGCTGTTGAATAAGTGAGAACAGAATTTGGAAATCAGTGACTGTACTGTAAATTCCACCTGCTGCCTCTAAGGCCATGCCCAAAACATATAAACAGAGAACTTGTTAATTGGTGAACACAGGATTTTGACTCTGACAAAGTATACAAATAGGTTTTTATGATCAGCCACCATTTTTTTTTTTTTGCTTTTTTAAGATCCTGCCCTACTGGTTTTTTGACTAAGAAATATCAGTTCACTTATGCACTAAGGATGACAACACCATGAGGAAAACCAGCCCTCATACCCTGTAAGTTCTAGTTTAATTCTTTGTAGGGAGTCTTTTCATTTGGCGGCTTTTTACCACTTCAATCTCTGTGCAAGGGCATGAAACAGCCTTGAACATGTGGCAAAAGACTTCAGCACCTTCACAAAATACCATAAATCATTAAATACGGCTTACTGCATTAACTCTTTTCACGCAAATACCAATGTTAACCTTCATCAAGAGCTAGTACTGCCACCAATAGCAGTAAATCCAGAATAAATACTCATCACCTGTTCCTTCCATTTCACTGACTGTCATGATGTTAGGAGTCTGGCTGGGAACTATAGAAACCAGAAACACAAAATATTTGAAGTTTTCAAGAAAAGCCATTCCATTATGGAAAGATACAAAACCACAAACCAATGACTTCTCATGTGCCTTTTGTTCCAGGTTTTGTATTTTTATCCCTAACCCAGGAAAGAATGGAGAGATAGAGATGAGGCTTTGCTGATTCTCCATTTGAAGTAGTAACTACTTGGCCACCCTTTCAGCTACATCTTTGAACAATCATTTCCTGGAAGAAGGGGAATGAAGAGAATGAACTAGAAAATGCAGTGCAGGAGAAATTGATCTAAAGACAGGTCAGGATACAGGAAAATTGTACACATTTTTCTATTTTATGTGTCAGCAATGTCACATTTCCTAATAATGATACCAATAAAGAGGCTTTCTATGGAAATAGGCATGTGAAGACTTTTGACATCAGCAGTGAGCGTGGGACTCACCACAATTTCATGTCCATCATTAACAGTTCCGAATTGCCAGTAAAATAAAAGTACAAATATTTAAGAAAACCTCTCAAATAGCAGAAATACGGAAGAAGAATAAAGAGCTGAAGAGAGGAGAGAAGGCATTTTTTTCCTGGCTAGAAGAGCTCAGTTTACAGAGAGGATTAAATTTATTTTCTAATTAGAACCTTGTTAGTTTTGAATTATATGCAGCAGTGTGGAAAGGAAATCGTGGGGGAGATGATGTATGAGCCAACATTAATGCTCAGCAACAACCACAATAGACTAGTCGTAGCCAAAGGTGAAACTGCACAAGTTCCTATTTCTTCACTTTAAGGAATGAAAGAAAAAAAAACTTTAAGCTGTAAAGAAAATTTAACATCACCAGAAGTGAAAGTTTTAACAAGCCATAGGAATACACAGGCAGACTTCACAAATGGTAACTGCTGTCATACACATGACAAAGAAAACCCTAAAAAAGTTCCAGAAGCCACCACCAAACACCCTCCTCCCCCCCACCCCCAAAAAAAATTAAACAGCAAAAAAACAGTCTAAAAACACACTCCTTATTATTTCTGAAAACTGATGTTCTGGCAAGAACCAAAACCATGATCTCATTCAAGAGAAATAAAAAAAAAAAAAAATTTAAGAACTTAGGAGGTTACTTAGCTTTTATTTCATGAGAGCATGTTTTTAATGTCATGACAAGATGAGCTTTCTGGCTAAAACTTGGTCAGGATTTGTATCTACACTGAAGTTAATGATGTTGCCCTTCAAGGGTGACAAAGTTCTTGGTAAACAATTACATGTAACCATAAAACAAATTAATGCTGACCCCTCAATTATAGCGCACTGTCAGGGGTGTACTGCAAGCTCAGCAATCCTCCACGCAAACACCCTCTCAGGAGAGCTCTGGTAGAAGATGGATATTTCAGAAATCTGTAGAATTCCCCCATTAATGAGTGAAACTAGGGACTACAGTCTGGTGGCTAGCATAAATAAGTTTGAGAAATAAGATACACATTTGTATTTACAGGAATGTCATTTCTGGAGCATGCTGCCATAAAAATCCATGAATTTATCATGTCTAGATGGCTTCAAATCAAGGCTGAAACCTCTGCAGAATATACACCATGATGGGGCTCAAGTAAACTGTTTCAACAGAATAGTTCCATTGCCTCTACTACACAATGCCAGAGTAAGCAATCAAATATCCCAATTTCTGCTTAAAATCCACGGCTCCATACTAAGAATAATTTCTGAAGCAATAGAATGAAAGAAAAACATAACTTTTCTACACTGATGAGGATAAAAGTCTCCTTTCCCACTTTTTATACCCACTGAAGTAAGGAGGCTTACTGTCTAAACTAACATTGGAATCAACACAATTTTTAATGTCCTTAGGAATGTCTTTTTAATGTCAACTCCCATTCCTGATAACAATTTGACAGTTAAAAATAAATGCCCCAAAACCAATGTTTTAAAGCAAACAAGGAAAATTCTCATGTGTTATTACAATAACTGGAGTAGTTAATTATTCTCATGTTCCCACCAAGGAAAATTTGTTGAAACTGTTTGGCTTTTTTCCCCAAATATTGAGACAGGCAAGAAACTGGGATGAAAGCAGATGCTTTTTGGGTGGGAATGAGAGGAATTGCAAGAGCAGAGAGAGAAAGAGAGCGCAGGCAGCTTGGAAGCAGCTTCCGCAGCCTTAGAAACATAGCTGACATGACAGGGAGAAAGGGCAAAAAAGGGGAAAAAAGGGGCAAAAAGGAGGCAAAAATGGGGGCAAAAAAGGGGCAAAAAGGGGCAAAAAGGCAGGGAAAATGGGGAAAAAAATGGCCAAAAAAAGCAGGGAAAAGGGGCAAAAAAGTCAGGGAGAAGGGGCAAAAAAGGGGCAAAAAAGGCAGGGAGAAGGGGCAAAAAAGGGGCGAAAAAGGCAGGGAGAAAGGGCAAAAAGGGGGCAAAAAAGGCAGGGAGAAAGGGCGAAAAAGAGGCAAATAAGGGGGCAAAAAAGGGGTAAGAAAGGGGCAAGAAAGGGGCAAGAAAGGGGCAAAAAAGGCAGGGAGAAAGGGCAAAAAAAGAGTCAAAAAAGGCAGGGAGAAACGGCAAAAAAGGGGCAAAAAAGGGGCAAAAAAGAGGCAAAAAAGTGGGCAAAAAAGAGGCAAAAAAGTGGGCAAAAAAGAGGCAAAAATGGGGGCAAAAAAGGGGCAAAAAAGAGGCAAAAACGGGGGAAAAAAGGGGCACAAAAGGGGCAAAAAGGGGCAAAAAGGCAGGGAAAATGGGAAAAAAATGGCCAAAAAAAGCAGGGAAAAGGGGCAAAAAAGGCAGGGAGAAGGAGCAAAAAAGGGGCAAAAAGGGGCAAAAAAGGCAGGGAGAAGGGGCAAAAAAGGGGCAAAAAAGGCAGGGAGAAACAGCATAAAAGAGGCAAAAAAGTGGGCAAAAAAGGGGCAAAAAAGAGGCAAAAATGGGAGCAAAAAAGGGGCAAAAAAGGCAGGGAGAAAGGGCAAAATAGGGGCAAAAAAGGGGCAAAAAGAGGCAAAAACGGGGTCAAAAAAGGGGCAAAGCGGGGCAAAAAAGGGGCAAAAAGGCAGGGAGAAAGGGCAAAAAAGAGGCAAAACGGGGCAAAAAAGGGGCAAAAAGGCAGGGAAAATGGGGGAAAAATTGGCCAAAAAAAGCAGGGAAAAGGGGCAAAAAAGGCAGGGGGAAAGCCCAAAAAAATGGCCAGAAAAATGGCTACAAAATAATAACGCCGTAAAGCGCGACTGTCGCAAAATCGGCCGTAAAGCGCGACTGTCGTAAAATCGGCCGTAAAGCGCGACTGTCGCAAAAGGTGCCGTAAAGCGCGACTGTCGCAAAAGGTGCCGTAAAGCGCGACTGTCGCAAAACTGCCGTAAAGCGCGACTGTCGTAAAAGGTGCCGTAAAGCGCGACTGTCGTAAAAGGTGCCGTAAAGCGCGACTGTCGCAAAACTGCCGTAAAGCGCGACTGTCGTAAAAGGTGCCGTAAAGCGCGACTGTCGCAAAACTGCCGTAAAGCGCGACTGTCGTAAAAGGTGCCGTAAAGCGCGACTGTCGCAAAACTGCCGTAAAGCACGACTGTCGTAAAAGGTGCCGTAAAGCGCGACTGTCGTAAAACTGCCGTAAAGCACGACTGTCGCAAAACTGCCGTAAAGCACGACTGTCGTAAAAGGTGCCGTAAAGCGCGACTGTCGTAAAACTGCCGTAAAGCACGACTGTCGCAAAAGGTGCCGTAAAGCGCGACTGTCGTAAAACTGCCGTAAAGCACGACTGTCGCAAAACTGCCGTAAAGCACGACTGTCGTAAAAGGTGCCGTAAAGCGCGACTGTCGTAAAAGGTGCCGTAAAGCGCGACTGTCGCAAAAACTGCCGTAAAGCACGACTGTCGTAAAAGGTGCCGTAAAGCGCGACTGTCGTAAAATCGGCCGTAAAGCGCGACTGTCGCAAAACTGCCGTAAAGCGCGACTGTCGTAAAAGGTGCCGTAAAGCGCGACTGTCGTAAAAGGTGCCGTAAAGCGCGACTGTCGTAAAATCGGCCGTAAAGCGCGACTGTCGTAAAAGGTGCCGTAAAGCGCGACTGTCGCAAAACTGCCGTAAAGCGCGACTGTCGCAAAACTGCCGTAAAGCGCGACTGTCGTAAAATCGGCCGTAAAGCGCGACTGTCGTAAAAGGTGCCGTAAAGCGCGACTGTCGTAAAAGGTGCCGTAAAGCGCGACTGTCGCAAAACTGCCGTAAAGCGCGACTGTCGCAAAACTGCCGTAAAGCGCGACTGTCGTAAAAGGTGCCGTAAAGCGCGACTGTCGCAAAACTGCCGTAAAGTGCGACTGTCGCAAAACTGCCGTAAAGCACGACTGTCGTAAAAGGTGCCGTAAAGCGCGACTGTCGCAAAACTGCCGTAAAGCACGACTGTCGTAAAAGGTGCCGTAAAGCGCGACTGTCGTAAAAGGTGCCGTAAAGCGCGACTGTCGTAAAATCGGCCGTAAAGCGCGACTGTCGTAAAAGGTGCCGTAAAGCGTAAAAGGTGCCGTAAAGCGCGACTGTCGCAAAACTGCCGTAAAGCGCGACTGTCGTAAAAGGTGCCGTAAAGCGCGACTGTCGTAAAAGGGGCCGTAAAGCGCGACTGTCGCAAAACTGCCGTAAAGCGCGACTGTCGTAAAAGGTGCCGTAAAGCGCGACTGTCGTAAAAGGTGCCGTTCAACATGGCGGCGCCGCGCCCGTCGCGGAATGCCGTACAAGATGGCGCCGGCCGCCCGAGTCACGTGATGCCAGGCAAAGATGGCGGCTTTCAGAGCCGGGATTTTTTTCTGTTCGTGGCACTTTTTGTGCACCTTCCGCGCCTCGCCGGTGGCGGGTACGGCACTCCGGTTCGCCTGCAGCGGGCGGCGTCCCGGGGAAATTGTTTCTAGGGCGCGGGGTTGGTGTCGGTATTTTGACCAGGCAGCTGGCAGGACGGCTACGCCTTGGGGTCTTTCTTCGGCGCTGAGCGCCATGTCGGGCGGCAGGTGACGTCATTTGGCGGCACCCTGCCTGCAGTGCGCCGGTGCAGACGGCAGAGGGCGCTGTGCCTGCAGTGCGCCCGGGCAGACAGCAGGACGCGCCGTATAAATATAGTATATAAAGTATATACTAAAAGGAATAAAAGCTGTTTGTCACGAGCAGATGTAGAAAATTTCAGGCTCACAGGGAATATATAGTTTTCTTTAAAGAATTCTATTTTTAGAGTTTTTTACTCGCAGATAGCGTCTGCCCGAGACTGCAGTTCCCGGCAGGCCCTGCTGCCGGCGCGGTGTCTGACGCAACGGGCGACGCGCCGTCTGAGGGGCTGGCGGGCCGAGGCGGCCGCGCGGGGCCGTGGCCGGGGGGAGCGGGCCGTGCCCCGGGGGAGCGGGCCGTGCCCCGGGGGAGCGGGCCGTGCCCCGGGGGAGCGGGCCGTGCCCCGGGGGAGCGGGCCGTGCCCCGGGGGAGCGGGCCGTGCCCCGGGGGAGCGGGCAGCTCCAGCCGCCTCTCCCGCGCGGGACGGAGCCGCGGCAGCGAGGCTGGAGGGGCGCAGCCTCCGTCCGGCCGCCCCGCACGGAGCTGAGCGGCGCGGAAGGGGCGCCCGGCCGGTTCCTCGGCCTCACTCGGCCCCGCCGGCGGCGGGGGCTCCGCTCGGGCTTTGCCGCCCCGGGCCGGGAGCTGCAGGAGCCGCCCCGGGCCAGCGGCGCCGGGCGCTCCCGCGGACCCTGCGGCGCGGCTGCCCTCGGGCTGGCGCGGGAGCCCCCGACCTGCAGCGTCTCCCTCGGGCCGCTGCCGCTGCTGCGGGCGGGGCCGGGCGAGCGGCTGCCCGAGGGGGCGGCTCCGCAGCGTGTTCGGCGCTGCGCGCAGAGAGCGCTGCGATAGCTGATGGCGCAGCTGCGATCTGCAAACTCACCCCCTTCTGCCCCTGCTCTCCCGACCCCAGGGAAAATGCTTCCCAGCGTCGAGCTGCTGAAAGACAAAACTTGTGATTTGACACTAGCATCCAGAAAAGGTTTCTGTTTAGATTAGCAAATGCCTAAAGTGTTCTTGGTTGCATCCTGTGATTGGTTTTAGGCAGTGACTTTATACTGCTTTTAGGATTTTCTTGTGCAATGGTAATAAATAAAAATAAGCAGGTCTGATACTGGTTTCACTTTTTTTCTACTTAATGTTCCATGAGATTCTTTTATCCAAGCAATTGGTTTAAAATTCTACTGTAGGCATTTATGGTTCACTTTTTTTTTTTTTTTGCAGCACCCATGACTTTTTTTTTTCTCTAAATCAGCAGTAAATATAGCTGAGTAAAATTACCTTGGTTTTCTTCCTTCTTTTTTGACTTAATTGTTTTTATTAATAATCAATCCTGTTTGAATATGCAGAAAAAGTGGGTATGTCCTGTCATACATCCTAGCTTGTTTACAGGGTACTCAGTAAATATGTCTCCCTTAAAGTCCCACAAAAACATTCTCAGTGCAAACTCTATTAAGGTGTGTATTTACAAATAAGTGATCAGTTTAGATAGTTGCCTGTGTACCTTTTCCTGTAATTGAGAGCTTGCATTCTGTGGCTTTTATGATAAACCTATAAAACATGTAAAAATGGTTTTGCAAGTCTTAATCGTTGAAGGCAGCAAGGAGTGGTTTTAAAGCCTGTTCTTAACCAAAGAAACACCCAACTCCCTTACCAACGTATCAGAAACAAACTCAGATACCAACGTATCAGAAACAAATCTCAGAGATTTGACTAATTACCCATATCAAATAGAGAGACAGAGGATAATACAGCTATAAGTTTAATAATTGGCTATTGTAATAAGACTGACATCACTGAACGTCCTTGGGTTCACCATTTTTTTGGCAATAAAGCATTCAGAATGGTTATGGTGAACATTATGAATGTTTATTAACATAACAGCTCATTCTGGTTCCACAACATGCAGGATGCATATAATGGTGCTGCATGCATTATTCATAGCCTACAAGACCAAAATAATTCCTTGCTTCAGTCTTCTGGATTCATAATTTAAGATGAAGAGACAGCCTCTCTCTTACAACAGAGATGTTTATGCTGCTCTTACTTGGGTTCATTTGGGTCTCGCACAGACACAAAGCAGAGGATGAGACTTAACATATCAATCAATGTGAAAAATTGTTAACAGCATTTCCAAGTGCCCTGATAATCTCAGATATAAAAGAAACACCACAGCCCCTTTTCTCATGCAAAGTATCATGTATCAAACATAGCAAATGGAAAATTGTGTTATATAAAATAGCAGATAAATAAATTGGAAGCAGGAGCACAAAGCAGTGTGTGTAGCAGCCAGAAACCTTTTATTTCCTCCAGTTCCTTTGTTAGCTCTAAAATTGGATACAGACTGGCTTAAACTCTGCCTGTGAGCTTAGAGAACTTAAAGAACAAGCACTCGTGAATGAAATTTCAGCCTGGTAAGGGTGGTGTCTGCCTCAGCACCACAGTTAATAAAGGAAGTGTTGACAGTCCCCCACCTACAAAATGCTACAACCCCAATTGAAATGTCATGTGTGGCCAGCCCTGCCTCAACAGCTCCCACCTCCCCACCTCAAAGAAAGAGGTGACAATTGCCTTCTTAGTAGCTTTTCTGTCTTTTTATACAGAGCACCACAAAATAAATTTCAATGCAGACAGTACTGAAATACTGCTTATGTACCAGGAATATTTACCAGTTTAGAGTCTTCTAAAGTATTATGGGAAAACAAATATCATTGTTGTATATATATCGATTGCATATAAATTCTGTTTTAGATCAAGCATACCATTCAGGAGTGTCAGAGAGAAAATGTCCAAGGCATAAAGCTGAAAAAAGGTCTTCAGAAATCAGATATGTGTGGTATTTCATTCTGGAATTTTCAGATATAATATTTGAATGTTTATCTTAAAAAAAAACCAAAACCAACATTTTTACTGGGGAAAAAAACACACTTTAAAAATAAATTGTATTAGTCTGAAACAGCTCATGTGGAAAGCCAGAGCATTAATAAGACGATTTAGTGGCAGATTGCAGAAGTAGAAAGAAAAGGATGAGAAACAGAAAGTTAATGTAGTGAACATAACCACAGCATTCACAGGTAAGGTCAGGTGCTCCAAAATCAAGGCCTTTCCTGATCCAGATGAAATAAAAACAGACCAGAATGTTAAAAAAAAAAAAAAACACCCAAACAGTGAAATTGTCTAACATGTTCTTAAATCTCTTACCACTTTTAGCCTGGCAGTTTCCATTATGAGCATCTTATGAAATCTAACTCACAGGAATTTCTAAAGATAGTTAATTATCCACTAATTTACCCAGGAATATTAGGTATACATGGTGTGGGAATTGGCAACCCCTGTGCCCTACAGAGTGCTACTTTTAAGCAATTAAAGCAATTCCTGGTACAGATTTGGCAAAGTCCCCCAGGTTTCCCTGGAGCTGGGGAACTTTGGCTGCTACACCCCATCCCCCTGAGGCTGCCCTGTGCAATTCCCTGCACAGGAGGCACAAATCCCACTCAGAAGCCAACACCTCAAGCCCCTGAACCACTTCACAAGGTCTGTTCTTCATACATCCCTCTCCTCTTATGAAATGTGCTCTTCAGGCATCCGCTTGGACTGAGGTTTTGATGTATAAATCAGAGCCATGAATTATGTCTGAAACTACTTTGGTGCCTGATAAGAAGCAGAGAGGAAGGATAACACGTCAGCAGGAGACTGATGAAAAAATGACACAAAAGGTGACCTTGTTCTGCCCTTGAAAGTGGCACAGATGTGCTCAGAGATGCTGCCCTGGCAAAGGGAACCCATCTGCCCCAGCTTGACCAAGGCAGAGCAACTCCGTATTCAGCCAAACCCATCACCAATTCCCTCTGACACAGGCTCTCTGTTGACAAGTCTCTTCATGTCCCCTTTCTAAAAAGACGCCTTTAAACATTATTTTATTTTATTTCCATCAAACAGACTGAGCAGCTTGTATTTATCCACAAAACATTGCCACTATGCCCATTAAATATCCAGCCCAAGCCAGAGAAGGAATGGAGAATCCTTTGCATTACAATAACCAGAACACATCTGCCCCACATTTTTATTTTATTTCACAGTTTACTCAATGTTTCAATTTTTGGAGCACAGCAGTGGCATCTTTCCAAGTCTAAATCCAATTAGTCTTTTCATTATAAGACTGCAATGCAGAGTATTAAAAAAAAATTGATTGTGTTTGGTGCCGTTTATTTAATCTGAGTGTAAGTAAAATTGCTTATTTGATCGTTTATCTAGGAGAGAATGTCATATCACAGTTTTACTGATCACACAATTTGATTTTATTTTCATTTGTTATTAGAGACTGCAAACAGTGGAACAAAAAAAAGTATATTTACAACTTCCAGTTCAGAACTGAATTTCCCACCTGAGTCAACAAACCACCCTCAGTGACACTGGGTATGTGGAGCCAAGGCTATACCAGAATATATACACATGTGTTTAAATAGAAATATATTAAAACTTTGTCAGCAAGAACACAATAACTGCTGTGGTGTCTGAAGGAAAAAAAGAGCCAAACTCCAGAATACCAGAGGGAATTTTAGCAGAGAATGATGGCAGAGTTGCTGTTCAAGCCCTCAACACAGCACATTTGACCACCATAATAAAATTATTGAAGTGATCCAAGTGGGCTTAATGAATACAAGATGACAATATTACCTAGAAAAATTATCTGTTTTTCTTTATTTTCTTTTGGCCCACAAGAATTTCTGAATTAAGATTTTTTTAATCTTATTTTCTCCTGATAATTCCTTTCTCTGCACAGGTATTCTCTTTTAACTGTTAAAACCAACCACTTCCCTAGTTCTTCAGGATAAGGGAAGACAAGTTTTGAACAAAATGTGCAAGATATAAATAATTAATTTAGTTCTAGTTCCATGGTAGCTTTACATATTGCTTTGCAGCTTAATGGCTGATAAATAACATAAACAAATTGCCTTCACTTTTAAGGAAACTGAGGGCACCAATTTGGGATTTTTCAAATGAGGAGCAAAACACTCTCAGAAAAATGTACAGTGGTCTGTATGTTTAGTGTAGCAGCATTTCACAATTTAAATAAATTTTCTTTAAAAGAAAAAAAAAATATCTTCCTGAGGAGAGTTGCCTCTCCCATGAGCTATTCTCCATAACGTAACCACAAAGAAATTGGGACCCACAAACCTGACCCTTCAGCCCTACAGCAACAAAATCCTTTTCCCTGCAGCATCATCTGCAGTGTTGGAGAATAGTTTGTTTGGCACATATGCTCTGTGAGTGTGAAGCCATCCAGTGAAATGAAAGACAGCCTGGTGTAGCTCATTCATTAATTTTCACAGCAGTTGGTGCCCTGTTGGCATTTCAAATTAACGTAAGGAAAAGTTCAAGAGATTTAACTGCATTTCAAATCATGTCTACTATGATTTTCAAGAAACGTTACAAATAGATTAAATTGCATTAGTAAAAGCTAATTGCAGAGCAAAAGAGAAGAATATTAAATGCTAAGTACCAAAGTAATTTCAGGGTAACATAATTCCACCAGTTGAATCATCCCCTGCATGAGAGCTCACGCTAAAGCTGCAGCAGTGACTGAGTCACAGAGCAGAGCTGAAGTCCCTAAAGATGCTGGTTTGCAAGTGTTAAATGACACCTTGGAGTGAAAGGATTTCAGCCCTGTTCATTGCACAGCTCCAAGCCCTTCGCTCCAATTGGATCCAAGGTCTAAATGAACCAGTTCTTAGGTGTATAATAAGCTCTTCAGGGCTGCTGATAAACTGCAGGGCCTTAAGAACACACAAAGCTCTAATGATGGGGCTGGGGTTTCCTGGCACTTGCCTTTGGCCACTCATTTCTAAACTCTCAGTAATGTTTTCTGTACTAAACTATCCTGATCTGACCATGAAATAAGGAACTTAGATTAAACCCCCTGCAATCTCAAGTGTCATAGCAGTTCCTTATTTCTTTCTGCACTGGTTGGTTTTGCTGTTAGTCCTTTAAGGTCTCAGACAACTCAGGAAATCCTTCAATTCAAGAAAAAACATCATTTGTTTATGGAGAGAATTAAAACACTTTTTTTTTTTCCTGAATAACAGAATATCCAATGCATCTTATGCTTTGCTTCCTTCCTGCTGTGTGGGGAATTTCTGTGTGAAAACAGTCTGCTTCCAATGAAAAACATAACTCAAAAAGAAGAAATAAAGGTGATAACACTGAGGAAAAATGAAAACTGTAGCCTCAAATTACCCAATTACAAGTCAGGGAGCCATTAATGAAGTTGGATAAAAGCTGATGAAAAGACCAAGGTGCAATCACCTAATTTAGATATTAGCAGCGCAGAAAGCTGCATTTAAGCATCTCCCTGGTATATAATGGGGGAAAATAGGTCCTCAATGCTATGGATGCTCCTTCTCTGTGAAGGAATCAGAAGTGCTTATTTTTCTCTTTGCCTGTTTATTTTCCCATTGCAAAGAGTCCAGATGATACCCAAAGTCAGGGAAGGCTGAGTCCTCCCCCTGGCTTCTGGTTGAGAGGCCAAAATGAGGCACTGGCACCTTGAGAGACTGCACTAAAGGGATATTTGTGAGGTTGGAAGAAAGGATCAAATTAATCACATTTTCAAAATTAAGTTAACTTAAGGGCAGGGCATGCACTGCAATAACACCACATCACTAAGGTCCACAAGTGTGTTCAGAAATAGACAAATTTTCCACAGGAATAGGGCATTCCACTGAAATTGTTCTGGCATTGTTTTCTCTTAAAAAAACATATTATTTCATACTGGAACAGCAGCAGGAGGTGTAGAATGTCTGAGACCAGGTGAATTCAAATCTGAATCAGGAGAAACAATATATGTCCAGTGGCACTTCACAAATACTCCTTGCCACAGGAGTGGATGAAAACATCCATAAGGAAACAATTTTATGCTTTTTACATTCCAAGTGTGGGAACAACACTGTGAGTGCATTTCTGAGCTCAGCAGACACAGAAGGGCTGCTTTGGTTTGTTTTCAAAATAGAAACTGAATAAACAGAACCATTATGATAGCTCAGTGTTCACTAAGGCTGTAGACCCAAGGAATGAAGTCATAAGAGAAAAAATAAAAGTATGTGCATTGTAGACTACTGAATAAGTGAGCTAAAGAACAAGGCTAGGAAACAGAAGGAAAAAATACAAGACTAGTCTTCAATTATAATAAAACATTATACCCATCCATAATAAAAGCTGGCCATGTGATTGTCTTAAATTAATCTAAACTGCTAAAACTGCTCCTCCCTTTCTCTAATATAACATAATGTTATGATATAAAATATAGAGCCTCCACTTGAGCCACATGCACATGCTCAGTTCCTCAGTGTGACACAGATGTGACTCCTGCCACAAGGCACACATTTCTTTGTGCTTGAAGAAATCAGGCTGCAGACCACTGTCCTTTCCCCCTTATGGGATTCAGAATACCAGCAGAGAGAGAAGGGCCAGAAGTCAGGGAGAAGAAAGCAAGATAGCTGATCCTGGATTCCCAAGAATGCCAACAGAGGCAGTGCAAGTGCCTGGAATGGCCCAGGAGCAGAAGAGCTGGGGGTGCTCAAGAGCACAGCACACTGTGTTACACAATGTGCTCTTACAGGGTCAGCCCAAGCACAAAGCGTTTGAACAAAGTTACTTGCTCTTCAGGCCTGGTGACAAAATTCTTCCCTTCTGGATCAGTGGTATCTGAGCAATGGAGAAAGCTCTACTTGAGGCTTTCTCTACATGCACAGGAATAGCTTAAAGGCAATTCCTCTCCACTTCTTTCCTCTTGGGTCCTTAAAGATGCTTTTGGATTAATTCCCTCTGCTTGACACACATTTACCTGGGGACTCATGTGCTGATTCACCACTGCTCTTCTGACATTCATAAGTGACCAAAGCACCAAAAACCCTCACCATAGAGACACAACTAAAACTTTCTGCAAATTTGTTGAGTGTCTTATATGTGGGTGGAAACTTGCAGCAACAGGCCCCATTAAGAGATTCCCTCCTTGGCCTTCTCCAGACTTTTCAACATTGTCAACCAAGGAGCTCTGAACAAGAGCTTGTGTTCACCAGGAGCTCAGTTGTGTATAACCACCCATATCCATAGTGACTTTGCAACATATCTGGAATTCCTTTGATGGAAGGAATCAATCAATCAGTCATTAATGCAAACAGTCATTAGCTGCAGTTCCCACCTGGGACACAGAACCCTTGGGATCAGCTGATTTGGGAAGCTGTAGCCAGTGGAGTCACACCCACACTGCAAATTCATGATGTACCTGGACATACAATAAACTCCATCACACAATCAGTACAGCCCTTGTACACCCTAGTACTTCAAGAGCATTAT
The DNA here is from genome assembly GCA_039654755.1 of Calcarius lapponicus. Lineage (NCBI taxonomy): Eukaryota > Metazoa > Chordata > Aves > Passeriformes > Fringillidae > Calcarius > Calcarius lapponicus. The sequence continues at coordinate 18,434,757 of CM077470.1, read as the reverse complement.
TTTCATAATTATTAATTCTTTTCATCTGGGGAAAATACTGTGGGAAAGGTCTCACAACAGATCTTCAAAAATAACACTTTTGAATCCATCTTTATTACTGGCAAGAACACAGAGTTGATTCAGTTACTGTCAGATCTATTAGAAACATCATGATGACCAGGAGAGCTGGTCCCACTTGGGAGTTTCAATAAAACAGTTCAACAGTCCAAAAGATCAAAGACCATAACAAATTAGGAAATTTAGTTAAGAGCCAAATGTAGGAGAGCTTTGAAGGAAAAGATCCACCTAAACTGACTTATTGAAAAAAGATACAATTTGAAATGAAATTTTTCAATTTAAATGTGCTCTGAATCCTACCAATCAAAATGTAAGCAGAAAAGTTGTAACTAGAACTTCTCTAAGGATCACAAAGTTGTTAAAAGGGACTTCTTTACCCTCACAGTGCAACATGAGTGGGGTTTTTATCTCAACATTCATCTTCTGAACTTAAAGACACTTACAGACATCTACTCCAAGAGTTACATTACTATGCTTACACAATTATTGTTATTTTTAGTATGTGAGAAGTTATTGTAGCAACACAAAACAAAAAGATAAATACATAAAACCTAAGAATAAAAATGTGATTGCAATGCCTGTAACATGGAGTTTTTGTGTAAATAGTGATGGGAAAATTTGTCACTCAGTCACACAGAGGATGAGTAGAAATTTGACACAGAGAACCTGTGAGGGAGGAGCAAAGTCCTTCTGCAGCTCTGACAATTTACATTTGTAGCCACGAACAATGCTGCAGAGTGCACAGTTAATGTGATAAATAACTTTACCACCTCACTACCACACAATTTCCAATATGCTTTTTATTACCCTGCCTGACTTACAGATGGCAGAGCCCTGCTCATGTGATTTTGTTTTTTTTATCAAATATCCAGAAACTATACACAGAAGGTAAAAGGATATATTTTCTTCCTTGCTTCTTGGAAAAATATCTGTAACTGCATTCATTAAATGGAGACCAGATCTTTGAAGGCAACTAATTCAAACTCATTACATCTGCTCTTAATTGCAGCAACTCTGAAAAGGTGAGTAGAGGCACTTTGCCCTCAAAAAATGCCAAAGAACCATATCCAACTCTAATTTACCAGAAAAGTTTACAGACTTAGGGACAATCAGCTTTTATTATTTTTTGCCACATGCCCCAAACACTCTTAATGTAAAACAACAGTAGGCAACATGCAAAAGACTAATTTTACAAGCATAGCTGGAATCCTTTTCCACCTACTCCCTCAGTCTTTGCAGTATGCAAGAAAGCTTGCCATAATCACACAGATCAGCACAGCTTATATTTATTGCCTAATTATGAAAAAGTAATAATAAAAATGAAAAATGGCAATATAGATTTTCAGTCACATCATTCCAATGTTCCACTTTGCTAAAATGATGTAAAACACCCACCCTTATTAGCCAGGAATAGGCTGAAACAGTGTTTAAATAAAGACAAAACCCACAGCCAGGCAGAAAGCAAAAACGCTACAGACACATTTTACAGTTTCCAATTAGGTGTTTCACTGCAAATAAGACATGAAAAATACAATTTTCTATCTCCATAACTTCATACAATGCACAGGGATCTCACATTAGAACTCATTATTTATCATCAATCTCAGAGTAGTGTTTTGAGACCTCCAAATAAAAGTACAACCCACGACTGGACAAAAAGCATACTTTTCTTGCTCCTAGATTTGCTATTTATCTTCCTTTGTACTGAAAAGATACAATTCCCTGCCTTCTCAGGTTTACAAAATACTGTTTACATGAATCAAGGACCAAAACATTTCTTGCTGTTATGGAAAATTGTAGCATCTAAGATTTTGCAGTCTTTTGGTAATCTAAGCACCAGACACCACTGTGTTTAAATTACAGCTCATTTTGACACTTTGATGGAGAAAACTGCATATAAAAATCAAATTAAACCAGCAAATATTGAGGTAGCATTAGGGCTGGGGCTTTAACTATCGAAAGTCAGACTACTCAAAACATTGGATATCCTCAGATAGCTGAACATGGAAGGAGCAGAGAAAATGAGAGAGATAAGAGACATTGTAAAATTATCCAAATTAAGCACTGTGCAGGCACTGCCTTGGGAGAGGGGATTGCTCAAAGCAGGAAGGGAGTGGCTCTCAGACATGCTGGAAATGCAATTTCCACTGATTTAACACCACACAGCAGATGAACAGGCGATCCACCATATTCCTGTTCTGCCGGGGAGAAACAGCAGAGAGTCTGGGCAGGCACTGAGGAGCCTCCAGGAACCTGGAAACCACAGCAAGGGAGGAAAGGCAGCCGGTGTTTTTAAAAGCAGGGAGCAAAATGGCTTTTACAAATCTTTTTATTACTGTAGCTGTGATGGGATGTGCTTTCCTCGGCAGTGAATTCCCCAAAAAAGACATCTTCATTTAATTTTAGTGCACCTGTGTTCCTTCTATAGACAAGGAAATAACTGCAGAAAACTCCTCTCATTTTCTGACGCGTCCTATCAGAGATATCATTCTCTCTGAAAGAAGTTTCTGAAGGCTGCTGAACCTGATAACTTTTGGATTTAAAGGATAAGGCAGCAAAAATTCCCAAATCATTCTGCTGAGCCAAGGAAGTGTTAAGGAAAGGGAAGTTTATCATATGGTAAATATAAGTTTCTAAAAAAAAATAAATCTGCAGATGGAGTCCCACCCTTCTTTCCCTCTCCCCTCCCTCTCTTCCAATACTTAATGTTCTGGCCTTATTCAGCTCTTATTTTTCTCATCTCTCTCTGCTCTGTCTTGTATTTTAAGTTCAGAAGCTCTTTGTGGTGTCCCAAGCACATGAACCCACACGACTCAGCCAGGTGAGTTGTTTTGGAGTCTCTTTTCATCATCTCTACTGCTAGCCAAACTAAAATCTCTTGCAAACAATTATCACACATCAGATCTTTCACATTCCTTTCCACCATAATTTTAACAGCAGCACACGTAGCACGAATGCCTGGAGAATTTAAAGCTCTAATCCCTTCTCCTCTTTACTGTTTAAGTCTTAATTTAGCAGCAGAAATTGTTTATCAATATTTTAGCCTCAGATTTGCTACACTAAAAAGGACAGGGGATGTGAGCAGATGGCTGTGGCAAGCTGCATGCCCTGAGTGGTAAAGCACAAATATGGTTCTTGATCAACCACTGAACAAACCCTTTTACAAATTTATGTGCTGAGGAAAGCCAAGCTCAGGCTCTGTGAGGGGAACTGACTCAGGTTCTAATTTAGTTTGTCTTTCTACACTCTCCAGACTATTTCATAAGCAAAACAAAGGCATGAGTTACACTGCATCGTGCATAGACACATTTGAATTCAATGCATTCATTTCCTGTGAAGTTTGACCTCGTGCCTGCATAACTCAGACTATAAAAGTCCCAACAGCTTAAAATAATAATAATAATAATTGATAATAATAGTGAATAAAAATAATAAATAATCTTAATAGAAACACCACCAGTCAGACACACCAGAAACACTCCCACTGACTGGGGCAGCAGCTCCAGAAGTCCTTTTAGCTTACAACATCATAAATTCTTATTAGCATCTCTAGTGAGAATGACAGCAATGAAAGCAGACCAGGAACATGAACTCTTCCCTCAGTCTCTTTCAGCATCAAGGAATTTGGCTTTGATATAGAGATGTGCCACCCAGGACAAGTTTTTCTGGTGCAGTTAGCATGAGAGCCTACTGTGTTTAATGTGTTCCTTGAAGGCACTTGACCAGCCAGGAAGAGAATAATTGGGTTAAAAATTCCCCAGCAAAGGTGAAGCGAGGGGTCAGGTGGTTTTGGAGCACTCCTTCACCTTGCTGTCAGTGGAGTTAAAAGATAAGTGCATCCAAGAGAAGGTTTTAGCACATCCAGGATTCCCTGGTGCCTCCAGCATTCAAGCCACAATTTCACCTCTCTGTAGGAGTTTTTAAGCACATTTTGAGGTAAAGCAGCTCTTGGGATGCTCTTTTCCAGGCCAAGGACAAATAGCTGCTCCTGGCCTCACAGTGGCTGTCCCAAGGGCTCTCCCTGCAGATGACAGACTGGTATTCTGCCTTTGGTGAATCTTCAAATCTCTGATTTTTTTTCATTTATGGGTAATTATGAAGAATCAAATTGGTTTCCAGTTGCACCATTCGGTCAGAAATCCCACTAAGAGAAGTCCTCCAAGTCAAGATTATGGCAACTACAAGATTGATCTGAAACTGTAACTACCTGCCTCATGAATAATTTTATCCTCTGGATCTGTCAGTCAGGCGCCTTCTGTGAACATCAAATTTATGATGGTAAGTTAAAGAAAAAAAAATGATGTGGTGTCAAAGTTGTCTCTGAGATTAATATTACAAGAGATGGGAAAGATGAGCATGAGACCCCAAGGGCAGACATGAGCCACGCTCAGCTGGATCACAGCTTTTGTACCTCTGATGCCCTCAGGATGAGGTCAGGATTCTGCAGAAAGGAATTGTGCAAACGAGGGTGGGAGGCCAAGGGCAGGCAGAGGGAACTGGAAGAGCCTTTCCTCCTCCCAGATGGGCCATGACCACCCCTGTCCCACAAGCTGTGCCTTCCTGCAGCAGCTGCTGACCTCTGCTTATTTTACCATTCCACATTCACTCTGAATTTCCAAAGCCACTTATATTTAAGCCATTCTTGACATCACCTTTAAAGTATTTTAGTAGCATTATGCCAGAATTTGATTTTTCTTCTGCTTCTTTTTTCTTTGAGCGCACGCTAGCAAGCTAAAGTCAGATACAAAGAGCAGGTTCCTTCCATAACATTCAAAATATTTCTAAACAGCTGGGGAAAGCTTAGCATTTTAACCATAATAAGATGTCATAATAAACTGGTTCTTTTTTCTGTAACTTAAGAACTCCTGCAAATGCAAAAAGAATTTCATGTTTCATTAGAACTCCATGGGAAACATGAATTTACTGAAAGCTACCCAAGTGTGGCATGAAAGAGTATATTGTTTAAAAAGTAAGTAAATGTTTAGTTCATGCCAAACCATGATGGCTCCTCCTCATTCATAAAAATAACAGTTCTGCATCCCAGCAAGACAGGCACTCCCTACACTCCCATTACAGCTGGATTTTTTTTTACATTAAATAGACACGGTCAGGTGCTCCAAAGGAACTATACCATCATTATTTCTGTTCTTTCTTGGAACTGGAGGCAATATTATGTGAATGTGAGAGAGTGAATTTGATGCAAATATTTAGACATATAATACTTTTCTTTAAAACAAGTATCAACAAAGCTCTTAAATCTTATTTGATTAAGAGTTCTAGACCATCAGAGTGAACTGAATCACTTCACCAGAGCTTACTCCTTCAGGGTCAGCTCCTTCTAAGAAGAAAGTAAAACCTGCCAACTCTCAGCAAAAACAGTCAAAAAAAAAAAATCATAAAAGGAAGTAAATAAAAGAAAAATAAAATGGCAGAGAATCACTATCCACTTAGCAGTTAGACGAAATTTTTGCAGTCCACCTTCTGTCTTTGACATAAGGAAACCTCATTTTTTAGGTTTTAACAACCCAAGAATTTTTTCATCTATTCATTTTGAATCTGAAGTAGCTGAGGCTGATCACAGCTCCTCTGTTTCAGGCACCTGCTGAAGAGCAATTTGGTGTAAATGTTCAGATAATGACAGAGTGTGCCAGTGAAAAATCCTTTCCTGCAGCTCTAGTTCTGCCACTTCTCCAAAACGGGCACTTTTTAGAACATTCTAAGCAATACTTTGACTACTATTACTGACTCCTAATGACAACTTTATCTCAGGCTCAATTCTCGCAGTGATGTGCTGAAAAGAAACTTCCCGGTACACGAATATAAACACAGAGAGAGGAACTGAATTAACCAGGAAATATTTTTTAAAAGGACATCAAATGGTCTAGGCAGGGGAAACCTTCTGCTCCTGCTGTATTGGCAGAACAAGATTAATTACATGAGCCCATAAGCTGTAAAAAGCAGAAGACAGTATAAAGTTCTGTTAAAATTAAATGCTGCTGCCAGCTCAGGTAGCTGCAGCATGATTTTCACCTCTGGACTCCTCAGGGTGGGTACTTGGGTCCATTTTTGTAAGAACAGGAACCTTTCATGTAAGAGCAAGACAAATAAATATTGAATAAATGCAGCTTTAAAAATCAATATGCATCATGGATACAGGGAGTAGTGATTTTATCCTAATTGCTTCACAAACACATATCTAAAAGTGTCCTAAATGCGACTGGTGCCCCCTGCTATCATCTTGATCTCAACAGCTGTCTGAAGCTCATAAGTCCTGCCTGAAAATCCATTACTCTTTGGTCCATACAATAAAAATATATCACCAAGAAATCAACACTACTTAGTCTTGTACATTTACAAAGCCTGACCTCTTGCAAAATTCCATGTGCAAGTGCTCAAGGCTTCAGTTGTGGCAATGGCCCTGTGCAAAAGGTCTGCATGACAGAGCATTCACATGGCATGGCTGCATCTGAGCACTAAGGTGTGTGCAAGCCCAGCTCAGGGTTTGACCCTTTCACATCAATGGCAGAGGCTGTAGAACATCGTGGCTAAGGGGAGGAAAGCCACCATCATCACAGAGCTGATGATTTTCCTTAGGGATGCACAAGCAGCAGGAGTTTAATTATAATGCAATGCCCTCGTTGTCCCAAGAACTCCTGTTTCTCTACCCACAGTGGGAAGTAGATACAGACTAATGCAAAGGATGGGGATCACAGGAACTAAATCCTACATCCAAGGACGTGATGAAGGAATATGGTCAAACATGATTAATTGCTATACTGACACCCTAATTCAAGATCATTTGCAATGAACCATTTCTCAAATTAACAAAAATGAGACTTCTAGAAAAGGGAATATTTCTGAAGGATGCTTATTCAGTGGTGTTTTGTGAGCGCTTGAACAGAGGAGAAATAACACATTGTCAGGCTTTGCAGGGTTTTACCATCCACAGAGGAACTCTTACTGAAATCTGGCACACAACATTGTGTTTTCTCATTTCCTTTTTTTTGTTTTATGGAATGCTTGTTGTGTTTGTCTAACACCATAGTGTTAATTGTTTAATGTTACAGTGTTAATTAGAGGTTCTCTACCAAGAGCTACTTCACCTTTCTCATACACAGAGCTGATTAATTCCTAGGTATGCATTATACTAAAAGGTATATTAATTAACATTCTCACATTTTACAATTATATTATACATTAGCAATATTACATTTAATTGCAATAATCACTGTGACATTGCATGTGGGTGGCACTACAATTTAATACGTTTTCATTTTCAGTCATAAGAATCATGATCTAAATTCCAGTAACTCCTCTTCAATAACTGATCTAATTTTTAAGCTTTTCTTGAAAGAGAGCTGCTAGTTATTCTGCAGAAATTCTTTGATTCACAAATGGAAACTGCAAGTTTAAACTAAATTTCTTTTTCAGATGAGATTCCTACCTCACACAGAGATGAGACAGAAGGTCACTGAGTACAAACTGTGCAAGCTAAAAGGAAAAAACACTGCACAACTAAAAGCATCTTTGCCTTTTATTGTTAGTCTGCTGCATTTCTTTGATAGATCTTTCATGCAGTAAATGCTATTGATGTCTAGACATCTTATCTTGTTTCTGGTTTATTGCTAAAATGTCTAGTTTGCCTTTAACTTCACTACCACAACATCCTACTAAAGACACACTTGGATGTCTGGCTGACCTACATCAATACTTCTTCTTTCTACCCCTCCTCCTTCCTCCACAAGTTCTTCCTCTGATCCATTATTTAGAGACTCACTGATTTTGTGCCCAGTCCCCTGTTCCACCTCTGAAAGTAGAACACCACCTGTGGTACCTCAGCAGGCACTGGGATGGTAAAGTTGGATCCTTGGGAACATGAAGGATGCCATCAGTACCAAGCACAGCACAGAATTTTTCACAGTTAGTAAAAATATACTAAAAGTTCCAGGAGTCACCATCTTCCTCTAAAAGTTAGATTTGCACTAAAATTTCTCCTGCAGGCAAGAGGGAGGTGATCTAGTGGTGTCCTTTCCACCCAGTCTGGTACACAACTGGCCCCTAAAGAAGATGGCCTGAACACATAGCATGAAATTGAGACAGATTTCACATGTGTGAAGCCAGAATGCAAATCCTGCAAAAGTTTTATAATTGAGAAAGATTTCCAGTTGTCTTCTTTCTCAAGGACTTTTAGAGACTCCACTTTACCACATGCCTAGTCCTGTAGTCCTGTCACTTCTTCATATCACTTTTTGCTCTTTTTTTCCTTCTTCTCATAAAATTTATGTGCTTCATCATATACAGATCATTACTAGAATGGAAACAATTATTTCATTATTTTTGTAAGGAGGAAAACCATTTCAGACTGAGGGAAGCAGCTGACTTTATCTAACATGTCTAAAACAGTTTTCTAAGAAAGTTCTTAAAAGCAAGTTAGTCTTTTTTCCCTTAGAATAGCTAATAGTGCCTGTGGCTATGTTTACATGCACAAATGTTTGTTCTTTATTCCACTGTTCTTTGCCTAAAGGTCACATGCCAACAAAACATGAAGATAACGGTGTGTTATTACTCCTTTCCACTTTCACACTGAAGCAGAGAGAAAGAAATAAGTAACTAGAATATTTTTCCATGGCTATATAAATCCTGACTGCCTTGAGAAATTCTTGTGTGGGGTTATTTCGGGGAATTCTCAAGGCAAACACAATTTAATAATGGATGCAGAAACCCACACACCCTGAGGGAGGGCGGATAAAACTTCTCAGCCCTGAGTGACTCGGTGACACTGTTCAGGAGTGGGAGGAAACATCAGTGGTGATGAACTGCAGGGTCACACACAGCAGTTTTACCCTGCTCAGTGACAGCTAACAGCAGCATGGGCTGGTCCATTGCAGTGCAGATAGCCTAAGAACAGTCAGACTGAAAATCAGTGGTGATGATATAACCCTTGCCTGCACACCACAACCTCTGGAACAGGGAGAGACCCCTCTCCCAGGAGCCTGAAGGACTTAATGTCTGTGATACCAGGATCCCAGTGAAGTATCTAGCCTTTTCAGGTTCATCACATTCTTATTTAAATTAACAACCTAGCTTTAGAAAAAAAGTGGAAGCTATTTTTCTTTATGCTTGTTCTTTAAAAATTTAAATTTTGGGACTAGCAATGAATATAAGATTAGGTTAAGTATCTGATCTGAGAAAAAAATGTTCCTGATACTTTCCTATTTAGCATAAAAATGAATGTGTGGGTGTTATTTTGAAATGAAAAGTTACTCAGGTGCCTTAGATATCTACTTCTTTAGAAACATATGAAATGTCTGTGTTAGTTTCAGAAATTCATTTTAGTTCTTCAAGTCACTTGGGCACATCTGAAAATATTACCCTTGATCTAACTCTTGATAGAAAAAGACTGGTGTCTTCATTAAATAACCCTGCTGAAATCGAACTTCTCTAAAGTTCTCCATTTTGATTAAGTGGGTTTAAATAAAAGGCAAAAAAAGAAAAAGCCCCAAACACCCCAAATCCTCAAAAAAACCATTTTCACTTTCTTGATTAAACATACATTATGGATCATTGCCAAGACAAAACCAGCTTTAACTAAGCATCAGATCTCAGTTTTCCACTTTAGAGAGTTATTACATGTAGTCTTTCCTATACATACTACTTTCATTTAGTCATAATAATCTTCTTCACCTGCTATGCTGAGTTTGAAGAAGACAGAATTTAAGCTGTTTAAATCTGAGCACAAACAGAACCCTAGAAAAATAATCTCTCTTCATGTTAAGAGGTTATTAAGTAATTGGCCATGTCTGTTCAAGTCATTGGAATAATTGTTCTTTACAGCTATTACCCTGTGCTTTCAGTTTACATAGTTTTTCCATTTAACACAAGTAGAAGATAACTCACCAAGTTGGCAAAGAGTGTTCTGATTAGCAAAAACATTTTGAGCTAAGACAAACTCAATGCAATTATTAGTATAATCTTATTACCAAGATAAATCTTTAGACAAAGTTCAGACAGGAGCCAGTAGCTTCTATATATAATACTAAATTTAATTATACCTAGTTAAACCATCAAATGAGAAAGCCTGGGTTAGGCTGGGAGTTTGTGGGCGTTTGAGAAATGGCCCAAGAGAGCTGACAGGTTTTAGTCCTGTCCTCCTGTTCTTCCTGCATAGCTTTGGCAAGTGATTAAAAGAGGGTTTTGCAGGAAACAGAGGAATGAAAGGGATCTGTTTCTGCACTATAATTACAACTCCCAGCATGTATAACTCCATGTGTTTAGTGTGGCTGGGATATGGGACCAGAGCTCCTCTCCAGGAGGGTGTCACAGGCTGCTGGGTGTCACCAGGACACTGATACCTGTTCACTCCTAAGCACAGCCCTGTGCCCAACGCTGCTCCTGGGGCAGCTCAGCACTATGGGACATGTCACTCAGGACACAGCAGAGACTCAAATCAGATTCAAGATAACCCAAAATCAACCTGTAACCTCCTCCACTGAGCAGCTAAAATACTAAAAAGCATTTCCTCCACTGCCAGCTAAATGAACATGCATTTTACAGCACTATACTGCCAAAGTTACCAGTGCTGTGAGAACCTCTGGCGTTTTGCACTCCTAGGGATGCAAATCCAGAAGGACACAGCTCTGCTGAAGCCAATGCAATGTGGTCAAACATCCCCAGGACCTGGGCTGCAGGTCCTGACACCACTGTCCCCATCTCAGACCTGATTTCCCCACATATGCTGCTGCCTAAAAGAGCACCCACCCTAAAAAAATCAGGCGATTCTCTGAGATGTTTATATGGTTATTTTAAAAGGCCTTGTGACCATCAGATTCAGTGGTGACCTGGCTCTTGGTTTGCAGTCATTTGGCATGGAGTGCAATAGCACTGGCTCACCACAGTGGAGAATTAGAGAGGATCTCTTTTTGCTGCTAATTTAAGCCCTGTAGAGGAAAAATGAACCAAATCCTGCCAGGCAGCAGAGCTGACTGGGATTCACCACAATCACAGCAGGCAATCAACAAAAATAATGCAGAAAGGATATTGCATATGGAACTCCATTCACACCCCAAGTGGTTCTGTGGTACAGCAGATATGGATACCTAGATCATCCATATGCTAAATAACTGATGGAAGTCAAGGGAAATATTTGAAAGAACACCTAAGGCTCGTAAAAATACAAAAGCAAATCCAATCAACTTTTGGGTTTGCATCTGTGCAGATCCAAGCTGTATCTATGACAGGTTAGCTATATTGGAAAACTCCAGAATATGCTGCACAGACCAAGAATTTCTTTTTGAGCACCTAATGAATTCAGTAGCATCATTCCCTTTCAATCTATTGCATTCTTGATAATGGATAGGTTTTATTTACTAATAGACATTGATGGTTTCAAGACAAGTTTTATTCCAAATATTCTAGAATATTGTAACATTGTGTAACATTCTAGATTTGTGCATAGCAATTGCTTTCCATTAGAGAAAGAGCCATTGGATGCAGTCAGCATTTGCAGAGTTATTGCCATTCTAACTGCTGCAGAGCAAATAAATTGCAATACCATGCTTCATGGAAAATCAGTCATTACTGTAATTAACCACCTTCCTTATCACCTTGCACTTTTGCCTTATCACATCATTGACTATCTGCTTGTAATGAGTAACACTCAGGGCTTATTGTTACATATACAATTTACTGTAATTATTAGGTTACTGACAATGAAATGACTTATAAAACTAATAGTGCATCTTTGTTTCTCCACTTTCAATTTAAGGAACTATGCCATTCTCACTTCATTTAAAAACATCAATAAAGCTGTTTCCAAGTTGAAAATTTATTTTCCTTTGTACATAGACTATATGTTTCATAGGGCAGAAACCCATTACCATATTAGTCACAGCAGCAAAATGATTTCTCATTCACCCTCAAGTTTATTAAAAACCAAGTGCTTTTAATATTGGGTGAAGCTGGATTAAAAGCATACATTAGCTTCTGACATTAAAATGGAGTAATTTTATTTCTTTTTTCCACCATCTTAGGCACCATTAGGAGCAGACTTTCAACAAATATTTTGGAATTTCCATTACTGCATTAAGAGGAAAATCTGGACTCCAAGAAATTAATGCATTAAGAGATGTATGTTAACTATAAAGATGGATACACATAAAGGTTATAATTATAATTTCTTTTAAAAAATATTACTGCAAAATACTCCGTCAGAAGCAGCCTTCCAGACATTATTATATATATTTTCCATTTTTTTATCATGCAAGAGAAGAACACTAAAATCCCTGAAGTTAATATGTGACAATAAGAATCAAAGCATCTCATTTGGAAAAGTTGCTTAGCAGAGCTGCAAACCAATAAAAGTGTTCTTTCACACACAATTCTCAAAACTCACAACAGAAGCAGTTCTAGGTCTGCTGCTTTTAGCTACTGGCACTCCCCTATAAATATATACATAATAAATATAAAATAAAACCCAATATATAATAATATATAATAATATGAATAATATAATAAAAATAAAATAAAATTAATAAAATAAAAATAAAAACAACAAAATAAAATAAATTGAAAACAATAAAATAAAAAAAACCCTTTTTTTCAAGTCCATGTCATGTCAATATGATATATATATTTCTGACAGTTCCTTCTGCAGAGGTCCCCTGCTCCTCTTTGTTCCCACCTTGGAGAAGTTAATAGAAGACACTTCAATGCCTCTGTCTCACCCTGGGCCCATCAATTCAGCTCTGGAAAGTTCAACAAAGTGATCCACCCTTCCTGAGTTCTTTTCCCCTCGGTTGCCTTTATCTGTAGGCAACCTTTATCTTTGTTGAACTACACAGACACCTTTCCTTGAGCAGTTTGATGTGTGCCAGTTTTCCTACTGGCTCCAGGACAGGTTTCCCAGCACTCATCCTGCCCCACAGGTCTCTCCAGCTCTCAGAGGAAAACAGGTAACTGCCCCCTGCCAACAGTTTCTCTGAGCTCCCAAAGATCCAAGCCAGGCTGCTTCCCCTCAGAAGCCATTCACATCAGCTGTGGTTGCCTTTCCTCCTCCTGTCTATTCCATCTGCTACCAGCTCCTACCAAGCTGGGCTGACATGTCCCACAGGAGATAAAGCTGCTTTATTTTCAAATCAATTATTACTTTCACCATGACTGACTCCCCTCAAAGATAATTTTCATCCCTATGTTATTCCTATTTTTGCACTCAAAGAAGAATTTGTGAGATCAGGATCATTATTTCATGGCTATTGTTTATACACATTAAAATGCAAGGCAAATCTACCTTTTAAATCATTATTATTGTTGTTAGCCAATTGCATGCACAAATTAAAGCAGAAGGAGCACTGTTATGTTTTAAACATGACAAACAGTTTGCATGTTTCAGCATTGCCCTGGAATGAGCCAAGATTTTTTTCCCCTTCTTTTACCATGCCAAATCACTTCTGAAGTGTCAGTAAATCAAGTCAGCTGTTTGTCTGCAGGATCAGACTGAGTGGCTTAATTTGTGGTGCATCAAGGACAATGTGAAAATGGGGAATGTAATACAGCTACCTGGAGTGCAAAGAGAAGTGAGTTGGAAAGAAATGCTGAGATCAGGGTGGCCAGGGATGCTGGAGCCAGAGCTTCAGGGGAAACAGGGTGTATAGTGAGGGTCTTGCTGGACCTCAAGAAACTAGGCTGAAAATATGACCAGCCAGTGAAGGCTGATGCAAGTTAGGCTCCCTAATAGGGGCTGGGCAAAGCCAGAGATTGTTTGGTGCTCTTGCCCTGTGGGACACTAAGGACTGCCGTCCTGGATACACCCAAAGTGAGCAGAGCCCAGAATCCTGCTTTTGACAAGGAACAAACACACAAACTGCTTCAGGAAAGAGTTCAAGGCCAGGCTGGAGGGGTGCCTGAGCAATCTCTGCTGTAGTGGAAGGTGCCCTCAACCCATGGCAGGGAGCTTGGAACAAAATGATCTGTAAGATTCCCTTTTAAACCAAACCATTCCATGAGTCTATAATAAATAGGAGAGCACAAATAATACCAGCATCCCCTCATCTCCTCTGCCAAGAACCAGTTAATTGATTTGCTGAATTAGAAATGTAAATAAGACTCATGATTTTAAATAACCATTAATGGACTTATCCCTCATGCATTTATGCAGACCTCTTTAAACATAACTAATTTTGACTTTCAGAAGACTTTGTGGCAAAATAAACTTAACAATTTAATTATCAGTTTTCCTAGGGAAATAAATACTTCCTATTCTTGGTCCTTCATCTGTAACTTAATAATTTCCTTTTGCATCCTTCCAATTGCAAATCCATTCTTCAAAATTGTTTTCAGATCTGTGTATCTGCCACCTTCAGTTCTTTTGGATTTCTTGTTAGTTAAGAAGCAGCAGCAGATACCCCTGAGCAATCTCACAGTGCCCCAGGACAGTAATGCTCCTCCAGTTCCCCAAGACTACATCAGTTACATTGGTGTAAAATTTGAATTCCAAATCCTAAAAGGTCAATATGAAAGGTACCTTTAGGAATGAATTCGAGTCAAGTAATAAGGGCACAAAAATTCAGGTGGGTACATTGTAACTGCTAAGGCAGGACTTTTGAGAATGGAAAATCAGGGAGTTTTTTGTCATAAACTGACTGATGTCTAAAGAAAGGTAGAGCTTTCTTTCTTTGTAAAGCTTCAGTCACAAAAAAGGGGAAAAAAGGTCTTGAGCAATGAGCCTCATGCCTGTAAAGTGAGCAAGAAGCACATGAACAGCAGCATAAGGTAAAGCTTACAATTATTATCATCCCACAATGATACCAGGCTGCTCAAAATGCTCACATTCAGTAGAACAAAAATCAGTTCTGCTTTTATAGAGGAGTGTTCACCCTCATCACTGTTCATTTTTAAGCACTCAGAATGAAAACAAGCAAAAACCAATTATTTTTTTCTGTGTTGGTATCACATAAGATCCCCTACCAGGGCTCTAGTGAGCAAGGCATCCTTCAAACACAAGATGGGATCTCATGCTCAAGAAGTTCTTACAAAATGAGTTGCCAAAAAAGCTGACATGAAGAAGACAAGCAGCAAGTGAGACTGTAGACATCAATTCTTTAATTTCTTTCAGTGCTGGAAGCTGTTTAATAACTCATGACCATTTCTATATAGTCAGGAAAGTGACTTCTGCTGCTACCTCAAGAAGTAACCATCCAGAAAAACTAAGTAGGTTTTTATTTATTTTTACACACATATATACATATATATATATATATATAAATATATTAGTCAGTTCATGCTTTTCCTCTGCTCTACAATTAATTTGCATGGTAGCTCCATGAAGGTTACACTTATTTAGTTAAGTCAAATTACACAGTCTTTTTTTAACCAAGTGACCAGAAGGCCCAAGAGGGGCTTTGAATGACACAGGTGGGTAAAAAGGTCATTCCTAGAGCAATTCCCTGCCCAGGCAGGCTTAAGTGTGGGCACATCCATCCCTAACTTAAGATTACCATGGGCTTAGAAACAGCATTCCTGACATCACAGCGCTTTTAAAAAATTAGTATTTTAACTTCTACTCTTTGTATCCAAAGTAAAATAGAACTCAAACACAAAGCAATGAAAAATGAAGTCTAAAACTCAGGCAAGATACATTGCACTGAATGTATTTGGTCATCATAAAGAAGGTAAAATCAGTTCCAAGAAGGTGCCACACAATTTCTGATGAAACTGTCCTTTATGGAAGACATTACTAATATTTCCTCTGAGACAGGTCTTGCAAAGCTAAGTAAAAATCACTCAACTAAACTGCAAAAGTACTTTAAAGAGTCAGGCTGATTGATAAAATCAAGGGCTGCCAAGTGACCTGAACAGACATACAGAAAACACCATTGTAAGGTTTTATTCTGAATGTGGTATGCTCAAGGTTGTGATTCCCCCATAAATTGACTATGCTATTAATAGTCACAGAAGCATTACTGACAGAATGGAACAGGAACCACAATTTCAGCAACAATCAAGTCAGCATTGCAACATTTGAAGCAAGTAGCTGTCAGAAGCTACTTTCAGAATCTCTTTCAGTCTTTCTGTTCCTTAGTGAAACAGGTGATGCCACCTGGCAGCCAGAGCACTGTGATGTGCTTCTCCTTCACTGTTTATGCTGATTTCTCACAATTTACCACCTCCCTGGACAGTATTAACAGAACAAAATGTTTATATAGAAATAGGAAGTAGCTTGAACAAATCCTAAGAGTCTTTTGAACTGTGCAGATTCACTGCTGCCAACAGAACTGAGCCAAGCTCATCCCTTATTTTAGGGGTCTTCAGTCAAGGAATTTGGACCAAGAGTAAATTTGTACCAATACTTTTAGGCACATGAAAGAATTCTGCTTCTGTTGGGTGGGATTTGACAAAAAGCACTGCATCAAAGATAATGGGAACCAGAATCAAAGATAATGAGGAAACAATCTGCTTTGTACAATGGCCTTGCATTGCTTCCAGAAGAAGGGATGGGACAGCTTCGTTTCCCATTTTTCTGCAAAAATGAATTGCAGAAAGTTCCACAAAAAAAAAAAAGCACACACCAAAAAGAACCTCCACAGTGCAGCCCTATTTTAGTTTCCTTTGTCATATCTTCAATACAATCAATGCAAAGCTGTTTCAATAAATTGAAAGCTATATTGATTTTCAGCTACATTTTCATTTTGCATCTTCCTAACTTACTTTAGGCATCATAAAATGAGTATTTTTTTCCCAAAATGCTCAAGACATGCACCTTATAGTAACATTATGCTGTTCCTTGGTTTTGATGCAATCTGTGATTACAATCAAGATCTGGTAAAGTTGAGCCGCTGTGAGAAAATACAGTGAAAGCTTCTATAAACAACAAACAAGTGTGCTTGAACAAATTCATGGTCTGTACACTGACCTCAGACTCTCAGGTTAATATCAGCATCTTCTTAATGGACTACAGTAGAAAATAAGATTTCATGGACATTACCCCTGAGACATCCAATTTTTACTGGCATCATCAAACAATTACAGCATTATGGAAACTCATCTGAGGTGAGAAGAGGAGACAGAAAAAGAAAAAAGCACAATTTACTGTAATTAATATTATGTTAATAGTGTGCATTTCACAAGCTCTGTGAAGCAGGAACCATTGCTTTGTTCCTGGAATACAATGCAATAGCTGGGCCATTGTGCACTCAGTGCACACAGCAGCAGGGCTGCAGCAGGCAGAGAATAATTGTTGATTTGGGCAGATTTCCATGGTCAGGTGAGCAGCTCCTTCCTGCTCATGTTGTAACCAGCCCCCTGCTCTTCCTGGTACCAGGGCAAAGCAAGAATTCTGTTCATGTTTCCATGGACAGATATTTCCCTCTTCCACTCCCAGACAGCTTCAGCTTTGAGAGAAACAATTGTGAAGGGTAGCACTAAACAGATCTGGTTGTGACTAAATGATGTTTTTCTGCACATTATCCCGGTTTTGGAGAGAAAATTCTCTAACACAAGGACCTATTTTATAGCTGGGACTAAGACAAATAGATAATTTCCACTTGCTTTATTTACATCCATACCATCCAGTAATTTATTAATCAGTATAGATAAGTTAACTAAAAAACTTGATAGCTACTGGAAAAAGTACCATTTTGTATTTTGAATTAACTCCCCTTCTCTGCTGTTTCAATAATATCCTGCCTGGCTTCTTCATTCCTTTTGGCTCTTCCATCCCATAGAGACACTTCTGGAACATTTCAAATCATGTGTTCCTGGCCCATTTCTCTTGAAAACGAGCTCAAATTTTTATTATTTTTTTCTCAGCATATTCCAGTTTAAATAATAAATCCAGGTAATATTACAATGCCTTTTTTTATTCTAACAGATCATCAGCACAAAAGTACTAACCTAGAGCTTGTAGACAGGAAAAACTTCACCAAGAACTTCTGCTTGAAAGTCTCTTACAAAAACTAAAATGGAAGATGAGTTCATGAGCTAAACAAGAGGGTTAATTATATTACATCAAGTACAGAACAAACTGCTTCCGGGGCAGCAGATCAACATCAGCAAAAAAAAAAAGAAGCTACAGCCCCACATGCGCAATTCTTGTGTCCAAGAGCTAAACTCGACATTACAGGAGAGATGTATATACAAGTAGACACACAAAATAAAACTATTTATTTTTAAAGACACACTAGAAATCTTCCTTGTGCTTTTCTCTTTAGGCAATTGATAAGGCTCACAGCTATAAATTGCCAAAGTTCATTTGCTGCTTTGACTCAGGGCCAAAACTTATCAGACATTTAAATTTTAAGGTGAATCAAATCATCTGCTAATCTGTTTGCTGATAAGTGGGAACCAGACAAGTTTTGATTTAAATGAGAAGGAGGCTGATCAGAGGTGAAAATTATATTAAATGTTAATTACTGTAAAAAATTGATGCAACAGTTTAAGTCATGCCTAGGAGTGAATATTTGATTCCTTTTGTGTTCAAGGCTAGGAGACACCCATTAGGCAGCTCGGGAGCACAGACTTCCAAATCATTATTATAACCAGCCAACGTACTGTCTAATGACAAAACATTATGCCTGATGTAATTCTAATTACAGAATTATTGTATGCTCATACTCATGCCTTTTTACAGTACACTAACAAAATCCAGTGTGCCACAGACTCAGAGTTTGCCCTGCAAATAATTACACACTCCAGCAGCCTTCCTCTGAGGAGAGGTTCCACTTCAATGGCTTTAATGAGACAGGCCATGTGACCAAAATTCCTGTTACATGTATTGGAAATTTTTCTCTCCTTAGTATTTAACCTTTGGGATTTTTTTACATTAGCAATGTTGATTTAAATTTGGAGTGCCCCCCAGAAATATTTTTCCCCATTTGCTTATCTCTGCCTGTTTTCAGTAAATTGGCAGAGCAAATCTATTTCAAACAGACTCACTAAGACAAAAAAAAAAAAATTCATTGCTGCTGCATTTTAAAACAATGTCCATTTCATAATAAACAAAAAATCCCAACTATTACTTTGGGGGAGGGAGGAAAATTAAAAATGGAAGCCTGAAATAGAAAAAGACTGATACTTTGTTTTTATAACAGTAACAATAAAGTTACTATAATTAATAAAGTAATCTTCACTAAATTTGAGTTTCTTACTATCTTGTATTAGCTTTATGACATCCACAAATCTGAAAAATGCAGTGATTTAAGTATTCAAGACAAGCTGATGTGATTTCCTTGTTGGCTTGACATGCAGCAGGGAACCAAGATCTGCTACTTTTCAGCACACCAAGCAAATAATGAAAATCCAGCTGCTAATCTCAGCACACAGCAATATAAATCTGGAGGTTGCCCTGGAAGTGAATAGACATCCCTGAGAGAGGGAAGATTTATCAGGCTATGAGTGGGTATTCCAGCCCTGCTCTGTCCTCCCAACACCTGATTTAAGAGATGTGGCGCACTCACCAGAGGTGGTGTGAACTGTGGCCACAGAGCTCAGCCAGGGACGTGTCAGACCTGCCCTGGTATTTGAGCAAGGCTCATTCTGTAGGAGAACTGCTGATTCAAACCTCTTTGAAAAAAATAAATAAAATTAAATCTGAGGGCATGGCTCATTAAGCGCATTTTCAATCTGCGCTGGAATATACATCTCTAATCAAGTCACTCAAAGTTTACATGTAGCCACAGACCATAAATTGTTCACCAGAAAAAAAAACCCTTTACAAAAATCCTTCCAGAAGGTCCACCCCTGGGTCTGAAATATTTCTGTACCACTCCTACTGCACTCAGATTTGAACACTTGTGTCTGCAGAGAATATGACATTTATACTCTAAAGAAACTCCACATTTATAATGCCAGGGCTAGTTATTTACTGCCACCCATAACTTACATTGGTGCTGGTTTTTATCTTGTATTTCTGATACACTCTCCATTATTGTTTATTTATGAAAATAACCTGCACCATCAAGAGTTCTATTCCTCTTGAATAAAAGAGTCAATAAGCAAAATTACAACTACAGAGACAGACCAGACTTGCTGACCTGTAACAGAGTGCAATCATAGGGAAAATAAATACGAGTTTTGAACCATCATGAGTGTATGTGCAATGCAGATTGATATTTATCATTAATTTTTACACAGTCTTTATATTAATTTGTTTAAATGGACTTGAGCAGCATTTGGGGACAGTTCTCATTAATCTCCAAGATAAAAATCTGGGTTATCAATGTCATAGGACCTCAATCCTGTACAAGGTGTACAACGGGGTCCACACTGGATATTGTGAAAAAAACCAGTATTTTGCTTTTTCTCTGCCTCCATTCATATGAAACTTCATGAGATTTCTGAGACTAAAGGCTGGAATTTTTGACTGTGGAATATCAGCCCATTTTTGAGACAAAGAAAAGGATTGATGGGCCTTTGAAAACCAGAAGAGGGGTTAATCTCTGCTGGGGAGTAACTGAAGAACCAAGGGCAATTTTGAACAGTACAAAGGCAAGATAATAAAGGGAAAAATTAACAGAAAAGTCCAAGATTTCATGAGAGCTCAGCTGAATTAGGAAAGAAAAATCAAGAAACACTTCAGTTATCACTGTATTAATGACAGGAATCTGCAAAACAAAGGAAAAGGAATTGGAAACTCACCAGTGGGAAAAAAATTCATATAATTAGCATTAGTGAAGCCACATGGGACAGTTTGCAGCATCAATGAAATGCTAAAAATCCTTTTTTATAATCTGCTTCAGGGCAGAATGGGTGATAGAGGTGGAAGCATATGTTAAAGACATCATTACTTGTTTTATGGTTACTGATTACTGTGGAGTGCCTGGGCTGAATGTGCAGCAGTTTCCAGCATCAGGTTCCCAAAAGAGGCACAGATGCAGCAAATGCAGCTGGGGAGCAGGATGGGCACCTCCTCCAGCACCTACCTACACAGGAGAAAGCTTCTAACACAGGGCTTCGGTTTGAGAACCACACAACAGCTACCCATGCCTTGTAGTGTAAAATTTGTCTGAGTTACTTCAAGTTACTCTTGAGAACAGACACTGAAATGACCTAACAGAATATTATTTAGCTCTATATGCAGACACCTCCTCAGCTAAAGCATAGGTTTAATCCTGGAATCAAACTGAATTCATTTTGAGACAAGCGACCACAAAATACAATGCTTGATGCAAACAAAGGTAGAAGAACATAGCAAAATCTTAGAGATCTTTATTTCCTCTCAAGATGGGAACATTTTCAGAAAACGAGCCAACTCCTACGAGGTGTGCAGTCTCAGACATTGAAGCCCTTGAAGCAAAATGGAATCACGGAATATCCTGAGTTGGAAGGGAGCCACAAGGATCAAAACTCCAAAGTTCAGAGAGTTGTACAAAACAGTCATCAGGGCTGAGACCCAGATATCAGACACAACAGTTGAAAGTGGACACAGCACTTTACAGGTAACCCCTACAGAAAATAAGCATGGTCTTCCTAGATGAATGCTTTTACCACAGTGACTCACATTACCCAGCAGAGCCCAGAGAAAACCTCAGGGACTCATTTTAAAGGCAGAATCCAGACCCAAGAGCAGAGTTTAAAAAATACTCCATCATCACCATGAAATTACATAGTCTAGCCTGACTGTTCATATCAGAAATTTTCTGTTATCACAAGTCAGAATAACACACAATGCATCAACAGACAGCTGCAAGGTGCTCAGCCTTTCCAGTGTGTTTAATGACACATGTATTTGTGATTAGAGCTGGAAAACTTCATTTACCTAGTAGTTTGTTTTAATAAAGGTATCTTCCTATGATTAGGCAGCCTACATAGAATTTATAATCAGCAGGAGTAGCTGATGAGAAAAGCTATAAGCTCTTACATACTGTCCTGAATTGTAAAACACCCCAAGATAACTCACCAAGGAAAAATTACTATGCACTGTGAATAAGCACCCAACACAGCACTTGCTCTTTGCATTTCAGATTTGATAATCATCACTGGAAGTCTCAGCTTCACCAGAAAAAATGCATTCAGTTCTATAGTTCAAATGTCTATGAGACCTGCTTGTTAAAACAAATACATTTTCAGTCTAGTTTTCCAATATAATCCCCACAGAGAAAACTGAAATGCAGCATTGCATAGAAATGTATTTTGTGCCTATATCAGGTAAGTCCTGAAGCATATTATTATTGATTTCTTCTGTTCAATAGTAGGAACTGAGTTACAGACTGAGTCTTAACTGGAAACCCTGATGTTAAGGTCATTACTTTCAAAACACCAGATATTACAGCCAAACCCACACAACTCTCGAGCACATAGCAAAAAAGTCTATCTTGAAAGTTATTTTGGAATTCATTTAAAAGCAGCTGGAAACATCCTACTTCAATGTCAGAAAACATGATTGGGTGCTTTGAAGGCAAAAACTGCTCACAGCCATCAAATTCTAGCATTTTTGCTCCTTTCAGTCCATCTGTTTGTTATCTCTGTAGTGTTAACAATAAAAATTCTGGGTTTTTCTTTGGGGGGCTTGACTGACAAGAGAGGCTGTTCAATGAATGCTCCCTGCATATCTATAACTTTTTGTGAGTATGATTTAAGTGAATAGGAAAAAATGTAACAAACTGAAAACACCTAAATTGAGAAAAACACACAATCTACTTGACAGACTTAGTTTTACCCACATTTTCAAATGCCTTAGAAAATAAAGTTTGTGTCATTGGAACAGAGGAGAACAAATATTAAAATAGGAACACATGTTCTTAAATCACCAAGAGATAATTTATACAATGAGGAAATTTAATGACACAAGATGAGAGAACATTTATTGTTTTAGTGAGAAACTAAGGCTTCCCAGGTCCTGAGCTGGGGCTATATCTATATTCCATCTGTTGGAGTTTCCTGATAAATACAGAGTCTGAGAGTGGATTAAAGCACTGGAGGTTATACTTAATGAACCAATCTGCTGAAGCTTTATACTACTACCACCTTAGATAAGGGAAATTAAGTAGAAATATAAGCATATTCAGATTTCCAAAGGGTACTTGATGAGATTCTATGACTTAAGATTGCTTAGCAAATTGGGAACCCACCAGGTTAATTAGGACAATTTTCTTGGCAGGCAATGTCTCAAGAGCAGCAATTCATGCATTAGCAATTCAGAACAGTGGTAAGTACAGGAATCACTTGAAAAGTATAAAAATTAATAATAACAAAAAATCCCTAACAGATCACACCATCTAATGTGCCAAAGATTTGGCATGAACTCACATGGATTGTAAGCATAAAAGGCTGAAGAGGAGAAAAACCAGAAAATTTACATATTACAGAAGTGATCCAAAATAAACTACACAGTTCACCAAAAACTTCAAACGCATGACTTCAGAGAAATATACCCCTACAAAAAGTGGATGGGCCAGACCTGCTTGCTCACAGTGTTTTGGAAAAGGACTAATCATGGTTGATAAACAGCGCTGACACCAGGTCACTGTAAGATAAAGCATTGCAGGAGCGTGCTCTACATCTTCATTACAGATCACATGGAAGCAACAGCCCCAGCCACAGAAGGAAAACATTCAGGCTGGCTCTCAGGAAAATGGACAGTGTAACCAGGGCATGAGAATCAAGAGTCTGAAATACACTCATCATCAGTGCAATGCATGGTTCTTCAGCCAAGATTTAAAAGGAAAAAATAAATTATAGACAATGTCTTCCCTACGAACCCACTTTCTCGAGTCAGGCAGAGAACTCACACAACCTGCATAGGAAAGCTGCTCTTGCTCTTCCTCACATACATCCAGTGGAGGAAAACAGGCTTCTGCACAGGCAATGGATAAGAATTTTTTTAAGCTTTTACTCTGCAATCCTTTCCAAAAAGGCTTTGTCTCTTTTCTGACTAACAGAACATGGGAAGACAAACTCTCTAATCTAGGAAACCCTTGAGTTTAATCATGGTGCATACTCTGCATGGTGGCTCCACCTGGATCAACAGAATTTGTGTTAGTTCCACAGCAGTTAGTGCTAGGACCTTTGCTATTCCATAAATATGAAACCAAGTTTGACTAAAGTTACCAAGGAAAAATTAAAGCAGAGGTAGGAAGGCAAAAACCTCACTGCTGGAGAGCTCATCCTAAATCTGCACAGACTACTGAACACCACAGGCAAAATGCTGAGAGCAAAAAGATTGTATGGGCCTCAGTAAATGCCTCAACAGAAGGAGAATGCAGTTCAGTGCAAATTAATTTAGAAGCAAACAACCAATCTGCTCATACCCTACTCAAAAAGGGCTGGAAACGTCTTGAGTGTCCATGTAACAACAGGGAGAGAAACTTCCTGTAGTAGTTTTGTAGGAGTTACTGTGTTTTTAACCATGGGAGAGAAGCACATCTCTGATGCTTGGCATCCTGGACACACACCACACTGTTCCTGGCTTGGCACCATCTGATATCAAAACCACACAGCCTCTGCAGGACATAAATGTGAAAGCTATTTAAAGGATCTAAAAGATCCTTTAAAAGATTATTTCTTATTGAGGGAGAATGAAAATGCTGAGCTAGCCTAACATGAAAAATTTATTTAAACAGTAAAAAAAAAAAAAAAAAAAAATAGAGGTTAAAAGAAACAAAGTCAGATCATCAGATGGTGTCAGCTGGCAGAACTCCATTGGCTTTAAAAGTAACTGCACCAATTTCTGCTAGTTCAGAATTTTCTTGGCCTTTATCGTGCTCCATTAAGAGTATCTATTCTTAAAAAGAAAAAAAGGACAACCTGTTAGGACTGGTCACTATAACACATACAAAGAAAGAATAAAAATTTGGAATACAACCAAGGCAAGAAAATTTCAAGAGGGAATTGACTGTTGACTGATACTGTTAGCTGCATTTTGATAACAAGACAGAGGGAAGAGGGAAAAAATGAAGCCAAAATTATCAATATTTATAATGATGAAGTAGTTCTACAGACATTTCCAAACCTAATTCAAACTAGAATTATTTAATATATTTAGTTTCAAGTCAGCATATATAAAGCTTTTTACTGCTTATTTACTGGTATTTTCAAATATTCACAGTATCAGGTTTATCCTCCTTTAGCTAAACTTTACAGTAAAATTTCTAGATCCTCTAGTAGGAAGAGCTTATCATAAACATATCTGCTAGGTATTCTCCTGGCAGAGAAAATTGCTTCCTATGGATATTTCTCATTTTGCGCTTGTCATCCCCTTCTAGGGGCTCTGCTTTCTTCTGGGAAATGGGAACTGCAGGCCAAGATCTTCCCAAGCATCCATTCCAAACACAAACCCCATCACCTCAGCCTGCCTTGATGCATGGGATGACCCACTCTGGTAGGCTAAAAAATGTCATTTTCTTGATCATCCTTTTGAAATAGAACAGATTTCAAGATTGAAATACTCCAATCCAGCTACATGTAAGTCACTTCCCATTTGACCTCCTCAGAGCTCTTTTCCCCTTTTTAAAATAAATCCTGGTAAAAAGCTCTCATCTCTAGAAAGCCTTTTTGCATAGAGAGATGCACTTTGTCCTGCCCACCACCAGAAAAGTACAACTATATTATATTTCAAGCCACAGGACTTTACAAGCTATGCAAGACATTTGCTACCCTTTTCATCTAAGCTGAAGATGTTATTTGTCTTTTACAGTCAATTCTATTGAGAAAGATCTATTTCCACACAAAACAGAACCCCTGTGTATCTGGAAGAAATAGGAAATAGGAATATTACTGTGCTTATACAACCCCAGTGTCAATTCAGCATAAGAAAAGCATCTCTCCATGACAGGAAAGATTCCTCTGTCTGATTTTATTCTCTGTGCTCAGGGACAATAATCATAACTATCTCTGTATGAGCTGACAGGCTGCAACAACATTCACCTCAGCTGATTACTTAGCTCTGCTGTGGATCCTATTACCAGAGTCCCTGACTCTGTGTTCCTGCCTCTCTTTTGAGAGTTTGAGACATATGTATTTGATTTGCTCTAAGATTCACACTCACCTTTAGGGTTTTGGTTCTGGGTTATGGTGTTGAGTTTTGTTAATAAGTCTGTCAGAGTCCCAGAGCAGACATGTCCAAAGCAGGCAGAGGGACAATTTGCTGTAACAGAGTTTCACAGACTACCAACATGTGGTTGTGATGTGCTGGATACAACCACAGCTTAAAATCAAAAGGAGAATTATCTTGACACCAATCAAAACACCTGTCTGACATCAAGACAAACCACAGTTTACACAAACCAAATTATCACATGGCCTCGTGCTCTACTTGTGATGTTCTGCACTGAAGGAGACCTAGTCAGAGATGATGTTTTTGCTAACATCTGTTAACATCTGGTCTGATGCTAACAAGGGTTAGCATGGTTCATGGTCTGACCTTCAAAGGGATAGGGAAAAGGTATGCTGAATGTAAAAGCCACACCAAGCATTCTCTGTCTGGTCTTACTGTTAGCATTCAGAAACACATGATCACGAAAATGATTATATGTGAGTGCTTTTATTGTAGAGCTCTGGGTGTCAGGGGTAATTCAAGCCAAATCTGACTCCAGCCATACATTCAAGATGAACGCATTTTTATATTCTATCACTATATAATTTTCATGTTAATTATTAAACTTCTGTTGTTCTATTGTATACATAGATTTCAGTCAAGCATGGCCCCTCGTGGTTCCCCTTTAAATTTCTAACAGTTTCTCGTGATTCTTCTTATGATTATACAATAATTATATTTAATTACTAAACAATCATCACAGCTAGCAATTATATCATTTTTCATACTGCTTACACAGGTGCAGTGGTCTGACAAAACACAAAGCCTAACATTTTCAGAATCTATCTTTAACATTTTCCCAGGGCCCCACTATCATTCTCAACAAGAATTTGCCCCAGATGAGACACTGATGGTGGCTGAAAGTCAGGTGGGGGCTCTGTGTGCCCTCATTTCAGCTGCCCCTCACCCCATCCTGAAACCTGGCACCAGTTTCTCTTTGTTGGACCTTAGCATAGCTTCTTGCATGGATTTCAAAACACTTTTGTGTATCCTGTGTTATTTGTCTACAGCAGGATTGAATGAATCATTTATAATGAAAATTGCACCAATGGGATTTCAGCTCCTTTTCTGTTTGCAAATTGCCTGTGAACAAATTGCAGAAACCTCCAACAGATAACTCAAAAATATTGATAATTTTCCATAGAGTAATTAATTGGACTTACAAGCTGCCAGCAAATGTTTCACTTTGTAGTTGCACACTCCCTGATCTGTTGTTAGTGTTAAAATTTATGTTGCACCAACTCTACTCTTTTATTGGGTTTGTTCAGTATTGTACACTCAACATCATCTAACTTGGAAACAAAGCATCCAGCAATGAAAATAAACTCTGAATCACATACTTGAACATAAAAATTAAAATTCACAGCTCAGAATTCTATTTGAGAACATATTTCAGGTTGAGATCAACAGTGTATTTTTGTTAATCTTTTTCTTGCAGTGTTTCGACATTCTTATAGGAATTATCTTCCAGGATAAACCAAGGAACTTAACCAAGGCAAAGTCATCTTAAAGTTCAAATGCATATTTCTACTTCTATCCTGTGCTACTTCTCACCTTTGTTTTCAATGAACAATTGTATGATTAATGTGTAATTCATGTCATTAAACCACTTTTCTTCCTCCTGGATGATTAATAACTGCATTAAACTGATAATCCATTTCCTTCTCCTGAAATTCTTAGATTTTTAATCCAGATTTCACAGTTCCCTCAGCCAAGTCAATTTCTTTTTTCTCAGCTAGCATATTACTGTTTGCTAAAATCAGGAAGACTTATTTCTGTCACATACCTCAAAAAATAATTTTCATAATTAAGCTATTTGCTCTTCATAAAAGCTGAGCTTTACATAAAATGCCTTCATAGGCTCAAGTTATGGTAACAGCTAAATTATTACGTACCCAAATAGCAGTTCTAGCCAAAAGGAAGAAATCTGAAACACATCTGAAAATAAAATACATCTGCTGGACCTTATGGCAAAAGGTGACATTATTTTCCTCCCCCAACAGAAAACAACTCCAACTCCTCACTGCCAGAAAGAGGCACAAGCTGCTTCATTCTCTTCCAATCTGATCTTGTCTGTTTCCCTCAACAGACCCATAAAATCACCATAAAATCCCTGCTGTTATGTTTCATGCAAAGGTAGGGTAACTCAATTACACTCAAATATTGATATTTCAATTGGACCAATAGTTCCTACAGGGGGATATGAACATTAAAAAGTGCCTAGATTTTTGCAGTCTGAAATTTGGGACAAAGTTCTATCACTGTGCAGAAAGTGGCAACAATTTCATATGAAGCTAGGCTAGAGAGAAATCCAGTGTTTCACTCACAAGTGGAGCATGGGAAGGGCTAAAGAATGAACAAGTTATTCAGGCTAGAGAATCAAAGCCTTCACCATCTTTCTCTTTGTTGGCTTCTGAGTGGTGAAGTCCTGTCATTGCCCTGATAGCCCAGGGTAACTCACTTGCAGGGATAGGTATTCTGTCTCAAGTACATCACAGGTTCTGCTGGTTTCATATTAATCAGATCTAAAACCCTTACAAGTAAGTGATGGCCAATAAAAAGAAAACACATTTGTACAAAAAGTGCAGAATTAGCAGATAGCATACAATCACTGGGAGAAAAAAGACATTTCCATTAATTCATATTTCTAGCACTCAGCTCAGATATTTTTCCTCATATGAAGGAAAATAGCATTTGTCCACTTTCTGTGGTAACTATATAGCAAAAAAAACATCTTTACTAAATGACATTTTTAAATAACTTAAGCCACCATTTTATTACTACCTGACAATTCAGTATTAAGTTGCTTAGGGGATATTATTTCAATTTATTCTCAGTATGCTGAATAGGGCTTTTAGAAAGCTTTTATTTCCCTCTTGGTATTCATATTCTTTTGTGTTGATTTTTTCTTATGTGTTGATTTTTCTGTAATAGAAAATTAATAAAGGATTATTCCTTTTCAATTACAGACTATACAGTAATGTGAAAATTGTAGACTTGGCACAATGAAAAAGCCTTCAGTAAAAGAAGGCTAAGTATTAGCATAGTGGGAGCAGATAATACACAATCTTTAGATGAAAAGGAAGCATCTTCATCAATTTGGACTGGTTAATAATTACGTATTAATGCACTCTCAAGACAGAAACTCCCACCGAAGATCTGCACCAATATTAGGTTAGACAGCAGCACAATAAACATTAGGAAAAAAATGAGCCTCTTACAAGCCTGGATAACAATTTTGTAGATAGTTTCTGATTGTGTGTATGACTGCAGGTTGCTCCTGTTTCACCAGAAGGAGATTGCCTTATTAGCTGGAAGTAAAATGAAATGAGTGCAGAGTATATCATTGTAAGGATCAAGTTTTTTTGTGAGATACACAAAGATTATGTCAAGTAATAAAACACCTAAGAACAGCAATCTGAACAACTAAACTAAGGTTTATAATGTCTGTTGCAAAAGTATTTCACATTTCTTTCTTTCCATGAGATAAAAACACTGTCAAAAATATCCTTAAAAAGACAATTTTTCACAAGGGCAGTGAAGACACATCTGAAACTCCTGAAGCCAAAAAGCAGGAACAGAAACAGAGCAGGTGAGTGGGGTTTCGTGGCTCTGCCCTAAGCTGCTGACAGAATTTGGATATCAGGATAACAACTTCTCCCCTGTCACACCAGCAAAGGAGGGTGAATTTCTATAGCATAGAAGACAGAAATGACCACTTGGGCTGGAGTTCCACTGAGATGAGAAGTCATCCTTGTTCTAGGCAGCACAGAAAAATCACCAATCAATTAAAGTACACATTTATATGAGTGCAAATTCAGAAACAACTTCACTGCCTTTAGAAGTCATTGACTACTCATTCTTTTCAAAAACACTGGCAACTTCAGATCTCCTCTCTAGACCCAAACAATAACAAACAAACTTGTATTAAGATTTTATGGTATGGATTTGTTTGCTAGTTCTAATTTCCACAGTCAGATGCTGTCAAGTGTGCACAATATTCACCTAGACAATAGAAGAAACAGATCTCAATCCTATTGATATCAAATCTGAGGCAAATCCCACTGAAATAAAGACAGTGTCTAAATTACATAGACTATTTATTTGCATGAACTGAATGAAATTAATAGCCAAATTATATTTCCTTTAAAATATTTTATTATTACACCAAAATTGTTTTTTAACCTCACTTCATATATATGGGTCAGTATTTTATCTTCAAGATTTCCATCTTAATAACTAGCTATTACTGCATACTACATAGATTTATTTTTTCTACTACAGCAGAATTACAGTAATTAACTTTGTAGCAATTACCAGGGTAGATATTAATATTCATACATTTTTACAGAAAGAATGATCTTGAAATCTCACAGCAGGGATGGTTAAAATGATTCATTAATGTTCTGCACAGGTTTCTTTCTAATTCATTAAGAAAATATTAGCATAATCATGTGAAATTAATTTCCTTTAAAAAGGTTGATATAAGTGAGGGATTAAGGGGAATGGTTCTAATATAAAAACATGGCTTGCACCATGCTCTTAGTCTCCAGAGGCTGACTATCATATTTGAGGTATTACTTGCCACTGTACTCTGATAATGAAGAAGAAATCTTAGATGGAAGTAGTTGGGCTAAGAATTTCATTTTCACATAAACAAAGTCTCATGGACCCTCTTCTTATAGAGGCAGAGAAAAAACACATTACTCACCATGAACAGGGGGCTAAAAGGAAATAAAATGAAATGAGAAGACCATAAGAGAATGGAATGCATGATAACAAAGGCTAAAGATAAAGTTCAACAAAGACTTCAAAATAGAAGACTTGAGTGAAAATAAATGTCCATAAAAAAAAGTTTTTTAGGGAAAAGAAAAAGCAAACTCAACAAAAATTGGCAGTGGGAATGTAAAAGACCTTGTTCATACACTGGTGTAGAAAGGCATAGGGAAAAGGACATTAAGACCTCTTGTGCTGTAACCCAAAGTGACTCATGATAAATTAAACTCTGGTGTATGCACTTAAAGAAAAAAAGAGTTGAGGAGGCTACACTGGGTGAGAATAACATCACTGAAACAAGCCCAGGGAAGTCTGTGCTGTGAGCCAAGTCCAGGCTTTTTGTCAATACCACATTATATCTGGCCTTGCTGCTCCATTTTCCTCCTGGTGACTACATTTTCCAGTCAGCTTTTATCTCCATAAAAAAAATCCAATCCAATAACTCTTTAATGTCCTCCAGAGACAGAGGAAAATTGGTCTTCTACTAGGAAAGTAAATGCAAAGGTTTTAATCTTCTTTGCAAGGATTGTATCAGAGGTGGTATTCTAGGAGCTCATTATAAAGATAGATATGGAGGCCCATTTTTTGTGTTTGTGTTTATTTTTCTTATAAGACCCAACAGGCTTTCATAACCTAAATGCCTGAGCTCCCTGTGTCCATGAACCTTCTACCCAGCATCCAGCTGCGCCAACCTCCTTACTCCTTTCCACAAAAGCATCTTATTTACCACTCAAATTATGGGAATTGATTAGAAAAATATATTTTTTAAATCTAAGTCACAAAGTACCTAGATCTCTGTACCAAAAAAGAGCACATAGACTTATCTCTTTAGCTTTAACATCTTGAAAATTAGTATTTCCTAGTGTTTTGCCTCAGCGATGTGATAGTTAAACCTTGGTACAATTTCCCAGTGCATTCCATTATTTACAACCTCTGCAATTATTATTCCATGGCACATAGAGTCAAATCTTTCACAAGTAAATTATACACACATAATTCCCACTGATTTATGACAGACATCCTTTAATTCTTATATGTGCTCATATTATTCCATCTATTGATGTGAAAGGGCCATAGCTCACTTTAAGCAGCAAATCCATACATATAGACAGGAATGCAGTAGATTGGGGACATTATAATGTGGCAGGGGCAGAGGGAAGGGCACTCTGGGATGAGCTTGCACTTGAGAGAGACAAGGAATGGCCTGTGCAATTTGTCTCTGCTCCACATTAATGCAACTTAAATATTTTACATTTTTTCCCTTCTCATTCCTTTAAATTTAAATTCTTTCACTTTAAAAATAATTCTGTATTCTTAAACTTTAAAATGCAATTCTTAATTTCTTGAAATTGCAACAAAATTGCCCCCCCTCCTCCCTCAAATTTTCACTTTTAGTAATTTTCTGCTTAAAATTCATTAAACCAGTATTTGTATCAATTCAGACTTCCAGGTACTTCTCAAAATCTTTAAGCAGCCTTAGATTATTTTTTAATTTTCTCCTCTAATGTTCTGGTTATATCTACTGCTAAGCAGGATCAGTAAACTCAGGTATTTCAGCTTTCTGCTTTCCAAAATTTTCTGTCATTTTACATAAATAAAATTCCCTTTAACATAGAAAAAACTGGTTGTTTTCCCCAATTCATTTTTCCCAATTTGTCCTAATTACAAAGGTTTCTTGAAAACCTCAAAATATTATTCATTTTATGAAGATTTTTTTTCATCCAAATAAAAGCTGCAGTTCTGATGGTTTTAGATCTGTGTGGATAATGTTCAGTTGAAACATATAACACAAGTCCTCATTCTTCTATTGCCATCTCTGTCATTGATTGTTCCTGAATGAAGAAAGGGAATACAGGCAAAATCTACTCAAGGGCACTCTTCCATCTTTTTCCCCACACGGTCCCTTTTGTAAATCTTTTTTTGTGCAGCCACCACTTGCTCAGTGGTAGAAAAGTATTTTTTACCGACTTAAAAAACTTCTTTGATAAAGGAATATGAAACCACTTTCTGAAAGCTTTCAAGCTGCTACTGAAAGATAATCAACAGAGAAAACAAAGCAGATTAACTTTCCTCGTTAATATTTTTTTTTTAATAGTTAGAGAGTCATGGACTCACCTCTCAGAGTTTCATGGAAACTCTTATTTAAAGAGCATTAGCTTCTCCAATTTCATTAGCATCCTATCCCTTTATTGTCTGTTATAAAACTCAAGCTTTTAGCTTCATCTAGTAACTCTGTTAGCAGAATTCCCACCCCAATTTATGATTCATTTACTGTTATTATATAGAGATTTATTTCAAATTGCTTTTGGACAACTAGACAGTTTAAAAGTGGGGGGAAGCCAAACCCAGTTACATATAACCTAGAGAGGAGACATTTTCAAGTAGTTTGAGAGAATGAAGTTTAGACTCCATTGTTGTCCTGAGAAGTGGGTCAGGCAGCCACATAGTTAATTTATTGTTCAGCCCTAAGCAGATCTAAACTTTTGTGTAATCTCTTTAAAGCCTCATGGACACTATTGCAGCCATTCCATGGATAAAACTGAAGCAAGTCAAAGGCAGGTTGTAGATTCAAGGGCAGCTTGCACAGAGATAACCACACACTGCAAGATACCATCACAACAACAAACACTTCAAAACAAAACAAAAAACCAAACACACAAAAAAAAATCTAGGCCTGCACAAATATAGGCAAACATCTACATGTACAAGGAGCAACCTGAGTCTCAGACATGAAGAGCTCCTGGATGCCACGGGTGGTTTATGCTCCACCCAACATCTGAGAGTTATTGCATCCTCACTTTATCTGTTTTGAGAACTAAGATTTGTTAAGTGATTCTGGGTTTTTTGGGGTTTCTTTTTTTTTTTTTTTTTGGCTTTATAAAGGCAGAACAAGGTGAAGAAGTTTGAATGTCTCTTAAAAAAAATGCATTAGTCAGTGTTGTCCACCATATTTGCTGCATACCACAGACTTTTGCACAAGTCCTAGGTGTTCACTGTTCTGCTGTTGCCCTAACATTTTTGATTTATCTCAGATCTCTAAAGTTTTAAAATGACTGTACTGAATGCTGGCATGAAAACAAGGCTAGTGAAACAATTCAATTAAATAATCCAGTCAGAGCTTTCTATAGCTCTTCTATCTACTCTGCTCGTTTTCCTAATTTATCAGCACCAACGCTTGAAAAATTGGGTTCTCTACCATTCATCAACACTTCTGTGACAACCTTTTAATCAATTCTCAGTTTGATCATCCTATTAAAACTGGCAAATCTGATTCCCATTTTTTATGTCAGCTAGATCTATTCTCTTAAGAGCCTGAACCATCTGTCTTTTCTAACTTACTATCTAGGGTCAATGCTTCTTGTTCTTTAAGTCTTTTATGAGATTGCAGTGCAGTATGCCCTCACTCTCTCTGGAGGTTTCTCTTTTGCTGCACTATTTTCTCTTAACTTCTGTTTGTCATGAGGTTCCTGGTTTTGGTTTTTTTGACTTTGTTTGGTTTTCTTTTAATAACACATTTCATCCCACATCTCTTGTCTGAACCAAGCTGGTACACAGCCCTCTAAAGATAGCTAAAACATACATTACAAAAAACGATGATAATGAAAATTATTCTGGGAAAATCGGCACCTAACCTATATAATATTTAATTAACCAGACTTTCATGGGCATGCAAAACACATCCTACTTCAGAACGAATTCAATCACTCCTTTCTAACATCAAATGTTATGTGCATCAGCCACCACACTTCATTTGTTCGATGATCTTCAGCCATTACAAAAAAAAGAAAAAACATAACAGCACAGATATTTTGAATTTAACCTCACCAAGACACAGGACAGTAGGGATAGGCTGACAACAATAAATTAAATCTAAAACAAAATTCTATCAACGAATCAGATATAGATTGATTCAGGAGAAAACAAGAAATACAAGTTTCTGCCTCTATGGGACTCTTGCTTTAAAAACTGGAGATGTGAATTAAGTTTGCAGAAGTAATAAAAGACAAGTAAATTCAACTTCATAAAACTGAGGTTGTGCACAGTAAGTTGACAAGATTTCCTAAGAGCAGATCTAGGAGACTGCTGAAGTCTCACAGATATACACATCAAGTGGCTTACATCAAATTCATCAAATCCATAATAGAATAATGATCCAGGAAATTACTTTCTTAAATAAGTATTCCTAGAAATTATGCTAATGATGGAGGTTTCTCAACACACAAGTGTAGTAAAGGAACAATTTGATCATATGTCATTGCAGACAATCCAATTAAAGTATCTATTTGATGCTCAGGAACAGAGGAAAAGCAGAGTTACAAAGTTCTATTAAAAATAAAAATAGCCTAAAAATATATAACTTTTAGTTAGGTTCCAGGCACACTGACATTGAACTACTGTCTGATTTTAGCTGTCCTATTGCTAGAAGCCTAGGACTGAAGTTTCACTAAGTTAAAAATAAAACAAAAAACTGAAAGCATTAGGAAAAAAAATGCAACAACATTATTTGAACCTATTAGTTGCAGGGGTTTTAAAGCACAA
Source organism: Calcarius lapponicus (assembly GCA_039654755.1). Classification (NCBI taxonomy): domain Eukaryota; kingdom Metazoa; phylum Chordata; class Aves; order Passeriformes; family Fringillidae; genus Calcarius; species Calcarius lapponicus. The sequence goes on along the minus strand of CM077470.1, from coordinate 18,399,362 downwards.
ATCCAGAAGCAGGCACATCTCATCTTATAGACATAATTGCTGCTTCCCTTAACACACCCACCCCATTCAGGCACTGATTTCTGCCTCTCCTTCCAATATTTTTCCCTCCCAGTTCAGGGTAACACATCTTCCCATTTCTACTGAACATGACTCCTACTGAAAGTTAGCCATTATAAAGCACATATGTCACTCAGCTTCCAGCCTAGAGACAGCTAGAAATATTCAGTATGAGGTCCTGGGAACCCCCCACACATCCCAAATCTGTCCAGAATGCACACAGCTGCTGCCTATTCCAGCATCAATGGGCACCCACTTCACCACTCAAAAGTGGCCACTTCATGGGCACTCAGAGCTCCTTTTTTAAAATGCAATAAAATATCCTGCAGCTGAATTCCTTCCCTCTTCAGAGTATCTCAATGGGTTTTCACTTTAAACCACTTTGCATCTCAAAAGCAAGTACCCAAGCTTCAGAGTGGACTCAGGATCTCCTTCCTGCCTGCAAATGTACCCAGCTGCAGTACTTCTGTTACCTCCTTCTCACTCAGCATTGTAAATGTTGCTATAACATCAAGTTATGTGTTTGGTTGGGGTTATCCGTTGTATAACTTATGTGGCAATCCAACCCACTAGAGACAAAAGTAAAGAAGATAACATGGTCTCATCCTATAAATGGGAGAAAAATTCTGATTCTAGAAACCTGCAGTTCTTCAAAGAGACCTGCAGTTCCTCATCAATGGCTACATGATGAGTCTATGCTATGTTATCTAGAACTTCTAATTCTTTTATTTGCAGCCATCACCTTGAACAAGCAAATCAAAACATGCAGAGGGGCAGGTGGCTGTGCAGCTGCAGATGTCACTATGAAATAGATTTGATCAGGCTTAACTTGGTGATGACCCAGTAGGAAACAAATTAGAGATTATAAAGGGGACTGTGGGCATTTTACACAACCTGAGCTGCATTTAAATTAAGCAAAACCCTTATGCAAATCTGTGCCACTTTGTAGCTTCAACAGAATAATTCCAAACCAATTTAAAACAATCTGAAAATGTGACATTACCCCAGTGTTGGTTGCTTTGAAGTGTAGAATGGTGTTATGGTTTACAGCAAACCATTACAGATAACAGGGCTCAATTGTATTGCACATTGTCATTACTGGACACTCTGGGTTTCACACTGCAGTTACTCAGAATAATGTCTGTCAGCCCAGCAGAGACAACAGGAGAGCAGCATTCCTTTCTGCTTTTTTCCCTCCCTGTTTTCTCGCCTCACAATTTGTTATTGAGACACTTTTCAGCTGTTTACTTCTCAGCAGCTCATTCCTACAATATATGACACAGCAAATAACTCAAGTTCCCATTGCATTATTACATCAGTGTGCAATAGGGGAGCAGCACATGGCTCACTGTAGGGTTATTAAATCACAGGGCTATCTCCACAGCTGCCACAGACATGCAAACAAACCTAACTTATTGTTCCCCTCCTGTTTTTTCATTTATGCTCACACTTCCCCTCCTTTTGCTACTTCACTATGCTCTGTGTTGTCTTTTCAACACAAATATACAAATAAATAACTCCAGGAGAACATGTGTTATTCCTTACAAGTTGCATTCATCTAAAAGGAAATTAATGGCAAAACCCTCGCTGACTTCAGAGGCGCCAAGGCAATTCCATTTGTCGCGCTAATGGTCTGAGTGAGCACAACATCACTAGGATTTCCAGCCTTCTCCAACCTCTCAAAATGATCCTTGCAATTGCATCTAACCATTAGTCCCGCTCCTCAGAGTGCCACTTAGTGTAAATCCATGCAAATTGTTAAATGCAATCCAGGCTGCAGCCCCCAGCTGGATAAAAATATGTTTCCCTAGGAAAAAAGGAACAGACTATCAACTCGGCACAAACACCACTGCGCATTCTTTCAGGATATGCTGCAAAAAATAGAGAGGCCCAAGACTGTGCCAATAATCAGGTTTGGGAACGAAAAGGAGTATATTAAAGATCAGCCCTTCAACCCACTAATTAGCCTCCCTGAAAGTGAGGTACATGAATTTGAGCAGAGCACTGGGAACTGAATCAGTTGCAAAATTTCCACGTGGTTGTTGATAGATGTAAGTGGAAACACTTTGTTTTCAGATGACATCTGCTCCTTTGTAAAAACACTTCAGTTTTCATTGGATCCCTATGGACAAGTAGTCCCTGAGGCTCATTTTTACCTTTAACCAGTTAAAAAAAAAAAGGGTTGTTAAAACATGCCTAGAAAAGGGTTGTTAATACATCCTAGATAATTATATAGCTCAAATTCAGGCAGATCAATATGGGGACAGACTGTGGAGGGACATTTGTTGTGGTTTTATGGCTTGGCTTTGTTGGCTTTTTTCTTTGTCTCCAGCCCTTTAAAAGGTTTTGTTTCTTACACAAAACAGTGACCTGCAATTTTCAGATATCAGTCTAAAACATATCACAAAATGAAACCCTCTGAAGAAAAGAGACTGAACAAATGCACTACAAATGCTGGGTCACAAAAACTTGACCAATTCTGACACACACACAGAAATTTTTATTCCTCTCTCTTACTAATCCTTTCACCAGCAGGATCTTTTGGGCTAAAGGGATTAAATTCAGTACTTTTGTAAAGGTCAGAAAGGACCATTTCTAAAATCTGTTCAACTTTCTTCTTTGCTTCTTTTGAATGGTGCACCAGAGAGAGCAACTGTATGGGCCCGAGTTTCCATTTAACATATTTTTGACATTTTGCTCCTCTGGTGAGGGTATGAAGGGCACTCAGTTAACTTTACCAGAGCTCACAAAGGAAGAGATGTCAACAGAGCTTATCCCATTTCTTTAGAGCCGACACAAGTCTTCAGAATGCCTGGGAGGAAGCTACATGAAATATTTTGTCATAAAATTTTTCTTATTATTTTATATTTCAAATCCTTCAGTGTTCCCTGGGATGGACCTAGGGTTCATAATGCTATATTTCAATTTATTTGATAAAGCTAACTCTCAGTGCTGCTACAGATTATTTTAAAAGCTTCCTTAAAGTATTAAGTAGCATCTTGGGTCTGCACAAGGAAAAAAAAATTATCATCTAATCACAGCACTACTGAGTAGCAAAAATTAGGGATGGAAAAGAACATCCACTCTATCCCCCATGCCAGTGAAGGATTGCCCTCCAGAGTACTCTTTCTACTGCTTTTTCATGTCTAAATTTAAACTGTCTTAAGTGATGGGTCTTTCACCACTTCTTCCTCTCCTGCATTCTCAATTTAGTGTTATGAAGCTTTATCATGGAATTGAGCCCATATTTTATTTTTCTTAATTTCAACCCATTATTCTCTGTTATACCCCTCTGTTCCTCTCCATAGTAATTTTTCACCACTATTAGTCTTTACTGAGCAAGTATTTCAAGACCATTATCATGTCCCCTGCTCTATTTGCATATCCAGTCTAAATATATTGCACTCTTAATTTTACCTGATAAATCAGATTCCTCTAGTCACTTAATCTTTCTGGTTGCTCTTCTATAACTTGCCCCCAGATTTTGCACATCCCCAGGGTGGCAACAAGCAAAGGCATCAATTTATCTTTCAAGGCTTCACTCAGGCTAAACCACCAAGGCAAATCCTGGTGTCATCCTGCCAAACTCCAAGAAAAATGCAACTTTAGGTGGCCTTGCTGCTCTCCAGGCCCTGTGTTACTTGTGAGAGGCAAAGGTAGGATGGACAGCCTGCAAAATGTATAGGTAAATAAGCTTTTTAGAGAATTCAGTACTAGCATTTTTAGCTAGAAAGAAGTTCATATCTGATAACACCTATACACCTGCTCAAGTATGGGTTTCCTTTTTCCTTAAATAGTTTTTATCATCATCTGGAGTCATTGCTCTTCAGGGTGGAAAAAAGTCTGCTTTAATTGTCTTAGTACGCATTCACATACATAGATTTTAATCTGAAAAAAATTATCTTGGATGAAAATGATCACAGGAGCTGCTTTTGGAAAGAAGATGTTTGTACAGCCAGCAAGGCTACTGTAGAAAAAGAATAGAAGAAACAACTATAGAAAGAAAATATAAGAAAAGAAGAAGAAAAAAATAACTATAATCAAAACCGAGAGATGAGAAATCAACTCCACGAACCAAAGCAGAAAACTCCAGTCTCAGGAAGTGTCATCTGATGGTTTTGCTTTGGATTGGCAAAATACAGTATTTCCACATAGCTATGAAGCTTGGAATCAGTCCCCAGTGAGATCAAGAGTATTAAAGGGATTTTGTTTTTGAAAAATTACTAATCCTAAAAGCACGTGTTGGCCAGTTTCACCAGTCAGCTTGGAAATCTCCACCTATGCCTCATGACACCTCAGCCCTCAGCAATATGGGTAGCAGAGAGTCTTCCATCCTCCCTTTTCAAAATAAAAATTACTACTTTTTGTTTTTCTTTTGGTAGAATCAATAGTTTCAGTATTAGTTGTCATACTAAATCCTTGTTCCCAAGGACACACATGAGAGATTCCCAATTATCCCAACTTCTGCTTCTTTCTCCCAACCTCACCACACATGCCAAGGTAAATCAGTGAAATTGGTTGATCTCCATTTCAATCCAGCCCTCACTTCATGGAAAGGAAACAGAGCAGGGATTTCTTTTCTACTGCATATATATTTCCATTAAACATTATTCATATTTCATATATGCAAGCGTGAAAACTTCTTGTCTGACAAGATTATGTAGTAAAGCTAGAGTGAATTTCAATATTGTCAGGTTCGATTTTTTTTATTTTTTAAACACAAACTCAGCACAGATGACTCCCTCTATAAATATTGTTCAAATTAGTGTGTAAATTTGAAAACTACAAGCACCACCTCAGGGTATTCAACAGCCTTCTCCCTTATCTGTTCTGATAAAAACATTTTGTAAAAGTCCAGAAACATCTCTCAGCTATTTAATGCATCTTGTCCCTAAACAATAATGACTGATTTTGTTTGGTCTGGAAAACACAAATTATCCCATAATAATTTTATCTTGCCAGCCGAGCCTCCCTTGACTTGCTTGCATTTTAAGAAGAAAATGCAGTGATTGTAATGAAAAATGGAAAAAGGCTGGAGGCATACAAAATATTTCTCTGCTTTGGAAACATATTTACTATAATTGTCTACACAAACTAGACCTAGTTTTTCTGTGAAAACAAAATGGATTCAAAAATAAAAGGGCAGATTTCCTTTAAACTTGCCTTGCAACTATCCAGGGCTTCATTTCCACATTTTCCCTGCTTTATAACAAAATAACATAACAGCAATGTTTCTTTCCTCTTATCTTTTCAAATAATTTTATGCCTTAAAAAGAAAAAATAACAAAATTCGAACTTCAGATGCATAAAAGAAGCCTTGAATGAGGCAGCACAGACAAGAGAAATAAGGATTGGGCTGGAGCAAGGTACACTGATGGCTAGAGACTGAAAGAAAAAAAAACAAAAACTCACCAAATTTTTGCTAAAGAGAAAAAAAAAAAGTGCAGCAAACAGGAGGCAATAAAATGCTGGGTTTTACCTGTATGAGTTAATAGGGCAGCATTTGAAACTTACTTTTCTGCGCAGAATAACTGATCAGGGATACAGAGAGCTCTGGGGAAGGAAGGCAGCCTGTCCCGAAATCAAGGATATGGTGTTCTCAAAGTCCTGAGCTGAAAACGTTGACATGGAAACAAAGTAGATTCCTCCATCTTTTTCCTTCCAAAATTATTCTCCAAGTTTCACACAGCCTCACAGACAAACTACTCCTTGAGAAATATTTTTCAAGAATAACTTTCAGAAAATTCCACTGGAACATGAGTAAGAACTTCTTTACTCTGCTCTGGAACAGGCTGCCCTGTACTGAAACTCATAACACCAAAACTCACCAAATCTGGACAAGGTCACCACTTAGCACTCACTTAGATCATTATGTCCAGGACAAAGCGGTGCCTGATGACGCACAAAGTACAAGAATTCACTCCTGGAGAAAAGGAAAATGTATTTGAGCAAATGGCCAGGGAGCTGCAAGCTGTTGCCACAGCCAGGCTGAACATGAAGGTCAACATGACATGCAAGGAGATTTCTGCCTTTAACAACAGCTTTATTACATTAATAGCAGCCTAAAAAAAGTGTTATAGTAATATTGCTTCTGATCTACACCTTCACTCCCAAAAGAATGATCCACTATTAAGGAAAGGGGAATTTCCAACACTTAAGTCCTGCTATAATCTTACTAGATTTTGATACCTTTATGGTTCTTCAATTTCCTGTCAGCAAGATAGCCCACAGAGCACTTCTCTGAAACAACAGGAGGGATATGCCTGCACTTACTGCTAGTAATAGATCATATTTAAGAAGTTCAATCAAAAGCCGAAGTAGCCATTTACAAGGAATTATTGAATCTCAGCTCTGAAAGAACCCATAAGCTGGAAGGAAGAACAACTTTAAGAGCAATAAATCTATCTTTAATGTCAGTACAAAACTCACTGCTGTGGTCAACAGCATTTCAGAGGAGTTTTAGGATGTTCAGAAACAAAACACTGCCTGAAAGTTCCACCAAATAGCTGTGTCAAGTCAGCAGTTTTGAAATGCTCTATTTGGTAAAATAGCAAACAGCTATCACCTATTAAATTCTTCTATTGATTCAGCCCAATAGTGATCCAGCAGTGACTTCAGCCAGAGTCTCCTGCACTGTCCTTGTCCCCCAAGCACTTGGCCCCAGGATAGTCTCAGTGGACACACAGTCCCCACACACCTCTCTTTAGCTGTTAGAAATTCTGGCTTCTTAGAATATGCTGTCAGATATTAAGGAAGAGCAAAGAACTGCTGAGAATGCCAGCTATATCATTATCCTCACTCCTCAATGTAACAAGTCACCTACAAAAAAAAAGGAAAAACAACCCCACAAAACTGAAAAAAAAATACCCACACACACCAGAACTAAACCAGAAAGTAATTTTTATTGAGGTTTTTTGGATTTTCACTCCAATTTACTCCACACATTACATAGAGCCATCTTACCATCCAACTTTTCTAATAGCAGAACTACATTATGGATGGTATTAAAGATCAAGAAGCAGGTAGTTTCAGTGTAATAAATATTCTGAAGTATTGGGGATTCTCAGCTGCAGATGTCCTTTAGGTATGCACAAAGGCCTCTGAGGCAGCAGGCAGCTTTCAACAAGGAACAGAAATAGATCCAGTGATGCTGCTTTAATCAGTCCTGTGCCCCTAGACTCCAGCCACGTGTCAGAGCTCAAACTGGAGTTCATGGGGTGGGGGGAACATAAGTGCACTCAGACTCTCAATAAGGTACAGTTCGTTTTCTTTTAAGGTTGGAATAAAAAGTTGACAGCACAATTAATCTTTCACTACAATGGGAGCTCCAGAAGAAATGCACCCAAACAAAAACATTTTGGTTTCGTTTTTCCTTAAAGCCAAGGATCTCACTGCTCTTTCAAATTAATTATTTGTGTTAGTCTAGTGAAATGAAGCCAGCTGATCCAAAACTCATCTGTATTTTCATATAATATTTGCTAAGTGGTTTCCCCAACAGGGGGGACGGAGCAAGAACATGTTTCATTTCATCCACAGCCTGTAAGTGACCCAAATTAAAGAAAAAAAAGGGAAGAAGGTCTTTTCATGAGTGGTTTTCATTCCTGCCAACAAAAAACAATACGCCTCTCCTGGTTTGCAGAGTCCCTTTGACACCCAGCCTACAACATGCCTTTCAGATGTTCTCCAGAACCAAGATCAAACCCTGACAGCAGAGCATGCAGCACCTGAGCTGTGTCTCAAACCCAGGGACCTTCTGCCCTCCAAGCTCTCCTGCCACTCTACAATCAGCACTCTGCATTTGACCAGACCAGCCCATGGAAGACACCAAGCCTCTTATCAAGTGCAACAAAATTCCACCCCCTGATCCAAAGCAAAATCAGCAAACTGAATTCTAGGACTTGCCACACTCTCTGGAGGGAGTTTATTTATTTGCCCAAGAGCTCACCTCTACTAATTTAAGATCCTCCCCTCCTCAGTGATGTCCAGCATAACAGACCACAGGTAGCTCTTCCCTCTCACTGCCTGGAGGGCTGAGGCTAATCTGAAATGAACTTTTTGCTTTAATTTCCTTGGCAGTCACAGCCCTTTCTCACAAGGGAAAGGCTACAAATGCCAAGGCTGATTGGAATCCGTCTTGACTTTGTGTCAGCGTAAGTTTTGTCTCTGCAGGGGACTTGCCCACAATTTAAACCAATAAATTCCGTCTGAGAGCCTGGCTTGAAATTGACAGCAGCCAGCTAAACTCTGGCAGGAGCAAACAGACTGCAAAAGCTGCTCCTTAATGAGAAGCTGTTAGCAGCTGGACAGCAGAGAAGTTTTAGATTTTCTGAATGGATTATTATTAGAGCTGCAATTCCTCCCCTGTAAGCAGCCAGAGTCCTTCTCCTTGCCCTGCACCTCTGTTGTGATGTCCCACAAGCTGCTCTGTTGAGGAACACCACAGGCACTATCTGTGGGTATTGAGCACTTCATTAAGTTTATTAGGAACAAAATGATTGGATCATTTGATTGAAAACGGATTGAAGCCCATGGCAGTCAAGCAGCAGCCACCTCTATTGCCTGAGCTTCTCAATCACCCCCAAGCAGATCAGAGTCTAGCCAGGCAGAGCCCCCAGGCCCAAAAACAAAATTACCCACAATTTGTCCTGGAAGGCTTCAAATACAACCCTTGTCAGCAATACCCTTCCTAAAGATGACAGAGTTTATTTATATTTACTCTTGTGTGCTGCAAAAGTCATCAGTTGCCAGCAGAGGCGTTGGCAGGAATCCAAGGAAATGCCCTGCGCTCCTGGAATGGGCACTGCATTTGCACAATGCTCAGAAAGACCCTGTGATTTCATGCACCCACTATCTTATATTTGTCCTTTGATGAAAAATTGTCCATCTATGATGTTTCAGGAGTGTTCCTCAGGACACTTATTACAGATACAGAAGAGAATCAAAATAACCTGCAATTTCATAGCTACACAGCTGTAAAAAAATCTGCAAGAAAATAATTGTGAGGATATCAAGAACAATATTGTACTTCTTGAAGAGACAGGCAGATATATCTTTAAAACCAAATTATTTACTACTCTACTGCTGCAGTCTGCTATGTATGAACTACTGCCTGTCTTGGGATCTAAGCTGAATAAACATTGCCAACTCTCAAGCCAAAGAGCATAAAACCAGGGGGAAGGAGCTGACAGAGCCAAGGGCTGTGTCCCCAGCTGGGGACTTGCTGGTCTCACCTTTGAGAGAGACATTGAGACATTGTCCTGTCACCTGGTGACAGGAAACCTGCTTTTATGTGCAGCAAGAAAAAGGAGGGGAGCAAAATAAATCAACTGACCACTGGCCCACAAATATGAGGCATAATGGATCTTCAATTCATCAAACTAAAACACCATGTTAAAAACAGGCAAGAAGCTTTCTACTGAGTAGTGTTTATTTGTAATTCTGAAATAATTTAGGGCTTTCAGTCTTATTTTCTAGCAAATCATCATATCTTTAGATATGAACTCAAGGATGGAGAAAACACCCATATTTACCCACATTTATGCAACAAATGCAGCCACTGTAGTTCCTTTTTAATCTATTAAAGGGGTCAGGCTTGCAAGAGGAAGAAAATTGACAAATGCAAGATTTGAAAATATACAGTCTCAAAACTAAAGAGGTCAGAGAAGCAACCTGCTGCAATTCACAGCAGTTTTCACCATTCCCTGCTCCCAGGAGTTTTGCAGAAAGGAAAAAAAGTGGCAGAAATAACAAGCAGAAGCCATTTCTGAGTATTGGTGGTAATACAGAGGAACACAGACTGCCAAATCACGTAATTTGCTGTGTTATTCTAACGAACTGACAATAAAATGCAGTGAAATGTAGTGCAGGGATTGAATCCCATCTGCAAGTGTAAATGCATTTTAGACGTATCAGCTGCTCCCAGCATTCATATCACCACTCTGGCTCCCTCCAAAACAGTAGTGGGAAGCCCTGCATGGAAGAAAAGGCCATCAAGGGCTATTAAATGCAGAGATAGAATATAATCTCCAGCTCTGAAAGTCCCTAAACTGCAGATTGCCAGATGCTGGAAGAGCACAGTCAGAGCTGCAGGTTTGATTTATCCCCACAATTTCCCCTAAAGCATCTGCTGCTGGCAGCTGCTGAGGGAGACGACAAGGCAGGGCTTCCCTCTGTCCCACTGGGACTAGTGTCACTTCCCAGACTGGGTGAGGGTTCAGTTTGTCAGGATGTTCACCCAGAACATCCATAGGATAAGGAAAAGGATGCTTTTACAAATTAAGCAAAGAGGGAGAACTCTTGTGACCATAAAGTATGGTATAGACAAAAAATGCTAGGCAGGAAAATGAGAGAGAGGACTTTTAGTAGAATCCATGGGAGGAGATCTCAGCAAACTGTAATCCCTTTAAAGTAAGGGATATTAATATGAAAATTCCTGTTGGGAGATACCAGAGACATATCTGATACAGTTAATAGCCACATTAATATCCCCTTTGGTTCCTCACGTGGCGAGCAAAAAACAAGCCTGTTTGATAGGATCATTAGAGTAGAAAAAAAATTCTTATGAAACTTATGGAGAGTGCAAATGGGAACAGATTCACAGTGATCTTGGACAGTTGCTGTGGTCTTGCACGAGCACACACTGTTTTCAGAAGGATTTATGACATTTCAGCACATCTTTCTTAGCATAAAGAGTAATTTAGCCTCTACAGCGCAAATAGCCAGGAGAAACAACCAGCACACAAAGTTTATCATAGCAAGGGTGACAGTACAGGAGTACTCAACTCTCAGCTCCTACACTTCCATCAAGTGCTCTCAGCAGAGCTCAAGAAAAATCCTTCAGTCTCTCACCAGTCATTGGAGAAAGTCTTAAGAAGGATAAGGAAAAAGAAAACTCTTCAAATCCCATCCCCAAGCATCTCTTCACAAGCACGGAGATCACAGTGCTTCAGTGCTATAAGTGAGCAAGAGCTTCTCCAAACCTGCCATGGCCATGAGGAAGAGAAATCCTATTAAATTGTCTAAAGACTCCCATTGAATTTTCTCTTATTCCCCATTCAAATGCACATTTTCTACTTTAAGCTTCAGGTGCTGCTGGAGACACACATGCACCAGGTATAAAACATGTTTTTCCCCTTCCAATCATGTATAAACCTGGATTAAATTATGACATCTCCCATGGGTGTCAGGAAAAGAAAATATTCCTGAACAAGGTATGCTGCTTAGTAATACTCCATAAAGCTGCATACACAAGGCACCTGAATTATTAGGATTTCCATTGCTCAGGCCAGTAACATTCATAATTAACTGCTGCCTTGAGAAATTGCTCACAAGAATCTCTGCTGCTGTGAGCAAAGTAGAATCCACACTAAAGAATTAATACCACTGTTAACTTTAATGTAAATAAAATTAGAAGTGTTAAAAAAACTTAAAACAAGCAACAGAGCAGGACCAGATACTTAACAGCAGATCTCCTTTTCCCTGCCCTCACAATAGAAAAAAAAAACCCCAAACTACTGCATCCAATGTGAAAGCACATTCTTTCCTGTGGATGATCTATTTTCACTGCATTTTCTGAAAGAAGAAGTTCCATCAGCCAAATCCCTAGGTATGTCTAGGACAGATCCAGTGTTAATAGACTTGCTCCCTCACAAGATAGCTGGTACTGCAGATTGGGTTTTCTGCAATCACAAGCTGCTAGTTCAGATCAAACCTGCTGCTTGCAAGGTGTAGGAAACATTTTGTGTTTGAAAAAGTCCTTTCTGACTGTGGAATACCAAGGCAGCTCAGTATGGCTCTGTACTCCTCCAGACTCAGCATGGTTTGAGTTGTAGCCCTAGACAACTATCCTAACTCAAGGACTCTTAATTACTGCTTACATTTCATGACTTCATTAATTCCCTGGAGAGGGCAGGAACAGAAGAAAAAAGCCCCACTCGAACCATCCAGTACTGTAAAGGGCTAAGGGTCCACAAATGTAGAATTTAAAAAAAAAAAAAGAAACATAAGGAAAATCTTCTCCAATATAACTACAGTAATATGAATCACAATTACTGAATGGAAGAGGAGGGAGAAACTACAGCAGAAAGAAAGCAGCTGATAATGGTGCCTTTGCCCAGCCCAGCCTCAAAGCCAGCAGCAGAAGGCCAACACTGTTTCAGAAGCCAGATAAAAGAACATCATCTCACTAAGTGCTCTGAGGAGCAAAATCTTCTCTCCAAATCCAGTCAATTGATGCTGAACTCATTGATCGGAGCAGCTGTGAAATGATTCAAGTGCAGGTGTAGCACTGAGACATCCTGGGGACTCACACTGTCAAAGGAATCCCCACAAAACCCTATCAAAACCCAGCCCCATCCTGCAGAGGCACTGCAGGCAGGTCCTGCAGCAGCAGGGGACACTCAGCAGTGACAGCCCAGGGGAGCAGAGCAGATCCTTGGGGTCTCTGGATCAGAACCTGACTGGCAAAGCTGCACCAAAGCTCCCAGCAAACCACTCAGAGAAAAGAGACTTCTCTTTGACACAGCTTTTCTCTGCAGGAATAAAAGCATTTCCAGGAGCCTTCTGGCGCAGCTCTGCTCTCCAGGTGAGGCACAGCACAGTTATTTCAGGCTGCCCAGGCCACACCGACTTTCCCCCTTATCCATTTATGTGTATTTTCTCCACATGGGAGAAACATGAAAACAGCAGAACAATCCATACACCAGCTCTTAACCTAAAGCTGGGACATTTCCAAGGCGCGGAGTAGGAAACAGGAACTGAGAAGCGTTTCTGGGTCACACTCACTTCAGCTTATATTTGTTACTGGTCTCCTATTTATGCACACACAAGCAAAAATCCAAGCCAACACCATCCAAATTTCCAAGTCCAGCTTCTTAAGCAAGCACAGCTGATAACAGGGTACTCAGACCCAAAAGTGGCAGGTTTCCATCCCAGGAGAGACTCAAGGCTTGTGGAAACACTAGAGCAAAGCAGACAACATGACTGAATTGACCAAAGAAATCCCACTGAATATAAACAGGCAATGTTTTATAGCCAAGTGAAAAATTCTATGCCAGAAAATGACTTGACAAAAGCACCTTTTCAATATATCTTTCCAATATTCAGTCAAATTTCTAAATAATGAATGCTTTCTGAACAAGTCTAAGCACTCCTGAGACAAAATAAGCCAAGAGAATAATTGTATGGGTCAGTGTCCATGACAAATCTCCATTTCATACGTTCTATGTAAATGTTGTTGTTTACAGCTTGGAGAATTTCATGCATCTTGAAATCTCAAAAAGGTTTTTACTGAATAATTATCTCAAAAATCACAGCTTGATCACGACAATCAAAACCTTAAAAATTCAATTATTGCTTAGTAAAGGCAATTGGCTCAGAACAGGATGAAGTTTGTACCTTTGTTGTGTTTTCTTTAAAATCAAAACTTCCTTTGACTTAAAGGAAGAAAAGCTGGAAAAGAGAAAATTCATGAACTGATTCAGATTCCAGTAGTTCCTCATCTCCAGACAGCTGAATGATCTTCTCTGAAGTCACAGTCACTCAGACTGAGACACTTAACTGATTTCCCCCCTTTTCCAGTATTTTGAAGGTAACAACAAGAGTTCCTCAAACAGAGCCAGCAGCCAAAGAGAGCTTCTGTACACCACAGGTAATGGGCCACTGGGGATTCAAACAGGCAGCTGGGGGAAAAGAAAGAAGGTGGAATTGAAATGTTTGGGTTTTTTTCAACTGTAAATCCAATAGAAATACAAATAAATAGATGGCGAGAGTACGAGGAAAGTGATGGAGATTCTTCATAAGAGTACTTTGAGTCAAAAGGAAAGTATTAGGTATTAATCAAATTTTAGTTTTTCCCTTATGTGGTTCAATTCCCTGAAAGCTGTTACTCTTTTTATTTTGTGTGCTTTTGGGCAAAATGATACTAAATCTTTTTATCTGCAGTGAACTTTGGGATTTAGCAGCAAGGCTCCACTGACATTTGAATCTTATTGTCCCTTCGTGGGAACAACAAATAATGACCCAAGCCCAGTCTCTAATTTGCAAAACCTCATCTTTTTTTAATGAAAGTACTTTGGCCGTTTCTGTTTAAAATTAGGGAAGAGTACATCTCATACTCTAAGCAGATTTGTATTTCCACAGCTACTCCACAGCAATTGTTAATTTGTAGCTGAGGAGTTTAACAGACACAGGGGCACAAATTGGTTTAAGGGCAGCCCATGACTTGTGAGCAACAAAAGAGGACAAAGACTGGTGACAAAATGAAGTCCAGTGATGGTGCAAGAATCAGGTTGAAATGGATATGGGAAAGGTCTCATGCCATGAAACATACATGTCTTCAAGGAATAAGAAATTACAGACAGAAATAACATTAAAAATATTTATGAAGAACATTTGTCTGCATTCACCATAGAATGAGGACAGGCAACACACCACTGAAGGAAGCACAAGAATTAAATTGGAGATAGAGCAACAGCAAATCTACAGCTATCTAAAGATATGAAACCCATGCATTATCCCTTTGCTGCATTTACCTTACAATTTGAATGAGAAAGTTGAGCCTCTTGGGTTTCAGCTGTTTGTCTTATATGCAATTTTTATTTTCCATTGATTTTCTGTTGTAACCATATTTTGTGTGAACTAGCATACAATGCAAAATAATATCTATGCCCATTTTACTCTCCCAAATTGGATTTCTGTGCCATTTCTTCTGATAGACCCGTTTTATTCCACCCTATCATTATTTTGCCTTATGGGCTCTCAGTCTTCATTTCATTTTAAGGAGAAATTCATCCTTATGCAGCAAAGACAGGATATGAAATACCCAACATTACAAACTAGCTGAAGCTTTCTTTGGAGCACATAGTTCACAGCACACAGATGAATTTCACCCTCAATAAACACTGAGGGTTTCTGGCCAAATGAGGGAGAATACAGGATGCCAGCATTCAACGTATTTTCCTCAAAACAGAGTCAGTGCTTCATTTCTGAAGTGATTTGTGGCCAAATTCTATTCTAGGCTTTCAATATCCCCTTAGCATTTTCTCAAATGACAAAATAGCTGAGGTTATGATATTGTGTGTCAGCCAGCTCCTGCCAGAGCCAAAGGTATGGCCATGTAAATTTAACTCTTGATGACTATTGGAACCTTTTTCCAGGAAAAATAGATAGCTCTATACCTCTAAACTTTCATGTCATGTAAATCAGGATTGAATCTCACACCCATTTGTTTATTGTCACAAAATAAAAAAAAGCTTACCTTTCACCCTGTGCCACACTTAACCCAGCCCAACAAAATGACTCCAAGTTTAAGTTCTTTAGAGGTCCAAGTTTTTCTTCTTTGTAATTTTCAATAAGATTTCTGTGTATAGGGGAAGATCTAAAATATCTACCCCTCTAAAAAAAAAAAAAGAATGCAGTCAGGAGAGGAATGTGAAGAATATGCATGCTCCTCGAGCCTAAAACAATTGGAGCAGAGCAGTAAACAAAGACATGCCAGAACATCTCCTCTGTGGTCACAAGTGAAAGGAAAGGACTCCCAACAGAAATTCCATTTTCAAATTATTTGTTTGTGTTGATTACTAACTCAGGAATGAGGACAGCCACAGAGATTGTCTTGGGGGGAAAAAGAGCATTGACTTTTAATGTTACCAGAGCTGAGTGCTCTTATGCCCCCTGGCTTCATCTCCTTGCTCAGAACTCCTGCATCTGTGGCCGTGCCACCTAAAGACAGGAAGCAGCAAAGCTCTCAGGCCAGGAGTTCTGAACCCCATGGAACACTCGAGGCTCCCCACTGCCCTGCACCACATCCCTAAGGCAGCTCTCCTGGAAAACACATTCTCCACTTCCCCTGTGATGTCCCAAAAACGTCATCAAAACACCCAGGCTTGCCTTGCTTGAGGATCCACCTTCTGTTAAAAGATTTTATTAAAGATATTTATAAATAAAAATAAGATATTTTTATTCATGTGGAATGCTCAGGAGTATTTCCCAGCCTTGCCAAGCTGTTTCCTGTCTCTCCTCAATAAGAGGCAACACCTCTCAGTGTGATATATGAACTGCAAACACTGTCTACCACCACGAGAAACTTCAGGCTCATTAAATAAGTCCTGCCTCTAAAGCCAGTTACATTCCACTGCAAATACATCTTTCTCAAGGCTTTTTGGTTTCATTTACAGGTTACTTTTCCTTTTCCCACTTTCTCACTGTTTTGTTTTGACATCTTTTGTTATTCCCTTAGACCAACAGGGTCATCCACAGACTTGAACAAACTGAATTTTATTAGACTCAACAGGGCAATGTTGCCATGGGATTCATCACAGGTTTGTATCAGTGACTAATTGACAGCAGACTAAAGGCATTACATGGTTCTGATTTCATGATTCCCACCACAACTCTGCAACTATTTTTTTCTTTTTCTCTTGAAAAAGCAGAAAATAGTCATCAAAAACAGCACCAAGTAGTCAAAAAGAAAAATAAAGAACTATGCATTTATATGAACAAACCTATTGCAAACATCACAAATACCACTTTCATGAAACGAAATAAATTAATAACTAAACTAGAAATTAGAAAAGAAGGGGTTATTTAGTATTAACAAATTAATTACACATTTATCACATAGTTTAGATTGAAAAGTGTGCAAATGCATCCAGACCAAACTTATGAGCCATATTCAAGCACTAATTTTAGTGGCAGGAAAGACACTGAGATTTAATATCAGACATTTGAGTCTAGTAGTAAGTAGGAGATTAGGCACAGTCACAGGAGTTAATTTTTTAACAATGGCCCATTTTCTTATCTTTGATCTGTCTAGTTTGGAAATAATTCAATTTTCCATGAGTAAGTGCATTAGTTCCTCCTGAGATCCTCCCTGTTTCACATTCCACACACAGGCAGAACCATCTAATATGCAGTGACATCTGCCAAACTGCTCTTTCCTCCCCAAAAGATGGGCCCTGTCTTCCATTTCAATCTGTTAACCTCACAGCACTCCTAATTATCCTCACAGCACTCCTAATTATTCCCAAATTCTGGATTGTCTCTTACATCCCCCAGACAGAGCAGTCCCTTGCAACCTCAGCCCTCCCTGGTACCTCCCATTCACTGCTCCCAGGGATGGGCCAGATCTGTCCCTTGGCTTCTGCTGGGGACACTGAGTACTGCAACATGAGTGCTCCAAACTTGCTAACTCCTGTCCAATGTTAAAAAGACTATTTTCTGGTGGTTTTGGGGCAGTTCCTGGGATGGGAGGGACAAAACAGGGTTTCTCAGTGGTGCCCTTTAACCTTTCCCTAAAAAAACCAACAAAGAACCCAACAACAAAAAAACCCTCTTTCCTCACAGCAACAAAATACTAACATGCCAATGTCCTGCAGAGTTCAGGACACTCTCAGCATCTCAAATTTTAAGGCAATTTAAACTCAGAGTTCTAGAGATATAATCTATATATTAGAAGCCATAATGAATACAAGTACACCATGCTATAATGTAAGGTTTTAAGTCCAGTCAATTGATAATTTGCCAACTCTATTCTTGTCACTAAATTACATATAGCAACTGGTGTCTCAGAGCCCCTTCCTTTTCAAAAACACTTCAGATCCTTAGAAGTGCTTGTTGTTACAAGAATGTATTATAATCACAAACAAGTCAAAATTACCAAAATACTAAAGTCCCATGACCATTAGCTTCACCTTTTTTCCTTGGTTTTCCTGTCTGTTAGCAATACAAAAGATTTGCAATTATTTTATTTCACATTAGCACCACAAATCCAGGAAGGCTGATAAAGTACCGAAACGCAAGTTGGATAAAAATTTTCATAGAAAAATGTAGGGAATGCACAATACTGCTTCCTTTACTGTTCACAGAAACAATGTGTTATATAAAGGAAGGACACTTTTTTAAGTGCACAGAATATCCACTTAGCAAGGTGAACCTAGCAAGGCTTGGGTTTTACAGAGCCCAGACCAATGCAGCCATCATTGGGCTTCCAGAAAGACCTTGGCTTTCACTGCTAACACGTTCCCAAAATGTCTGGAGAATATTTCCCCAGCCTGCAGCTGTGCTGTCCTGGGTTTGTTCTTACCCACACAAAGACCTCAGCAGACCCAAAACCCTTTGCCACTTTTTCTTAAAACAGTTCCCTAAATCACACCACTAAGGCTGTAATTTATAAGGGCAAACCACGCACTTCCTCACACATCAAATGAGAAGTTGGTGGCATCTTCATGGAGGGACATGGTCACAGAGAGGGACAACACAGTGTTAAATCACCTCACAACAAACCATAGCCTTTTCAGGGTGACATTTAAAAGGAGGAGTATTTGCTGTTAAGACAGCAAAAGCAATGACTGTAACCACAAATTGTGCTGGTACAGTGTCATTGACTGTCAAGGGCAGAAAACAGAAAAAATGTACATGCAAGAACTGTATATAATATCTAGAAGGCCAGATATCTTTAATCCAAAGCAGCAAGTAGATTGGAAAGCACTGGAGAAACTTCAGTGTGAAATCTCCTTATGGGAATGAAAGTGGAGCACGAGAACCATGCTGATTATTCTTATCAGGTCTTAAGAAATAAGCACATATGACTGCAAGAAATTATGTAGGACTCTTTTTCTGTAACAATTTTTCTTTCTCTGCATCCATCATGAAGATGAATCACTGGGGAAGACAGCACAGAAATATCTGCTTTGAAGTTTTATTGTTTCTCACTCATTTATGAGCCTATCCTGGATTGAAGGGACACAAGTGACTGTGAACAGTTTAATATATTTCTTCAAACAACAATTAAAACCCCCAAAATTACAGAAACTCCTTTCAGGGAGTGAAAGGTTCCACATGAAATTGGAATTTTAGGCTGTTTCCACTGTTGCAGAAATTAACAAGTGCTACATCCAGGGAGCATTTCAGCAGTTGCAGAGCCATGATGGGTAAAACCAATCCCACCCTGCAGAGCAGCTTCAACCTGTCCTAAAGAGTAAACCCAAAAAGAACAACAACCAGTGAGCACAGGAGCACAAGAAGATGAAATGACCACCTGTTTGTCCCTTAGGTAGAAGGGAACACATCCTTTTAAAGCAAGATTTGCCCTCCACTCAGATGAAGACAGCTGATAAAGCCTTCATGACACCACCAGGTATAGTAACACATCAAAGCATCCAAGAACTAATTTTCCCAATTATTCACAAAGTGACATTTACTCTCAAGCTCCATTTTAACAATTATTTAACAAAACAAAAATATAATCAAGAACACCTGTGGTGTTTGCTGGTTCTTGAAGGAGAAAAGAAAATAAATTGAATAAACACTAGCTGTAGGAAATTGTCAGTTTTATTGCTCCACTATACAGATGCTTCTAAGCCTTACAAATTTTAGTGTAAATTTGATTTGCCATATTCTTGTCCAGGAAAGCAGGAATGCCAACGAACCAACTGGACAGAGAGAGCAGAAAACATTAGTAGCATTTAATCTCAACATTATCTTGACCTGGAAAAGCTAATTTCAAGTGTCAGATATCTCACAGCATTAATATAATCACAGCAACCTTTTTTAATAATTCACCTCTCAGACAGTATTGGCATAAAAAGCCAAATGAAAATTAATGTTTACCCTTCTCTGTTGCAGCATGCATTCGATATACAGCCCTCAACCAGTATGGCTCTTCTTGTTTGGATCAGATTGAGTAAAGCACTCCTTTTTGCAATTTGTTTAATCCAAAATTTAACCCAAATACATATTTTTGTCAAACAAGCAGCCACTGTGTGGGGAGATGCAACTGCAAATGTAGATGATGTGTATATATTGTAGGTTGATTAGATGAGGCTTTTTGTGTGCTCTCAACTTGAATAGCCTCTCTTCAGCGATCTCTGTTCAAGCTATCTATTAGTCATGGCTAAATGAGCAACAATTTCAAATATACAAAAACCAGACACACTTGAGTCATAGAAATTCAGTGTGTGCCATGCTCAACATTAAGCACAGCAGCAGAGGTTATCCAGAGCCAACAAAGTGTGTCTGCAGCTGTGGAAGGAGAAGGGG
Source organism: Calcarius lapponicus (assembly GCA_039654755.1). Classification (NCBI taxonomy): domain Eukaryota; kingdom Metazoa; phylum Chordata; class Aves; order Passeriformes; family Fringillidae; genus Calcarius; species Calcarius lapponicus. The sequence goes on along the minus strand of CM077470.1, from coordinate 18,379,268 downwards.
ATGCTCTCCTGCTCCAGAGACAGAGTAGCAATCCCACCTTCCTGCCTGAGGTGCTGGGGCATTACAGGAGTGAGCATCAGTTTCTGCAGACCATGCTTTGGAGGCAGATTTTGTACCACCATGGTTTAATCGTAAGATTTAGTGCTCAGCATATATCTGCTGCAGGGATTTTTGGTCACAGAGCTCTATATTTACTCTTTGCTTCAGTGATTTCAGAATATAATCAAACTCCTGGTTGACAAAATTCAAGAATTGAGGTCCCAGAACATCTGTGCAACCTTTCTACTCTGTGTCCCCTTTATCAGGCTGATTTTCCAAGCATGATACTGATGCTCCTCACCACGTGAAATACCACAGAGCAATGCTTGACAGCTACCAAACCCTCACTGTGCTCCTCAGAGTTTTCATGGTTCATAAAACTGAAAGGATGAGCAGGGGGTAATAAATGTGATGTACCAGGATAGGAAAAAAAAAAATCACATGTGGAAATTCAGCACTGAGAATCATAAAAAACTACAGCTTGTCTTTTAACAGGATTTCAATCTCTTTTTTCATACTTGTACAGTTTTGGGGCAAAAAAATAGAGTGATTTATATTCCATGTGAGTAAAAATAGTCCTACACAGAAGCTTAAATGTCAAAGATGTCCCAACTAGACATTCTAAGGAATAAAAGGAGAATTTTTCCACGTATTCTTCACATGAAAGGGCACCAAACACAGGAAAGATCAGTGATCATGCATAATGGCAATATATATCATTAATCCTAATAAGTAATGTATCATTACTGTATTTGTTTTCCTGTCTTGGGGTGCTTGCAAAATCTACCAACCCCATCTCCAGGGGAAAACAGGAGCTTAAACTTCACAGCACAGAGACTGAGCTCAAATTTGAGCCTCACTGGGGGCTCATCCTGAGAAGCATCATCAAATTAGAAACACTACCTGGTGAGCCAGACTGAGGGACCAGATATCTCTCCTCCCTCAAGTGGCCTTTATTAGCAGATTTTTAATCATGACCATGTTATTCCATCTATCTCCCTTCCTTCAAAGTCCTGGGCTTCCTTATAGACAAAATGTTCAGCATTTTGACCAAGACACTCCAGAACAAGGTCAGTCTCTGAGACAGAGTCTAGAGACAGAAGTGGCCACAAGCAACCTGAGCCCTCCTTGCCCAGCCATCAGCCTTGATTCTGCTCAGAGTCAGCTCTGCCATTCAGCAAGAGCTCTCACACACTTGCAATTTACACAGTGGCTGTTTCTTCAGTACTGAAGAGAAAGAGACACAGGACAAGAATGTCCTGATAGACAGAGGTTCTCTCAACTGGCACTAGCTTTACTGATTGAAAACACTAGTTATGATTTCACAGTCAAAGCAAAGCTAGGCATTGGTTTCTTCTACCATGCTACATATAAAGTTTTTTTTAAAAATTGCAGTCAGAGGATTGTGACATCAAGTGAAATGACCAAGAGAAAGCAGCTAATGTTTTCCTGATCCTGCTTCCCAGAGATAAATCACAAACCCAACGAAAACAGCTTTGTCATTTGTCACTATAAGCCAGTAAGGTGTGCTCAGAGCAAATGCTCATAAAAGCAGCGCTGGTGTGTGAGGAACTCTGTGGTGGATAAATGCTCAGCCTTGGTGCTCCATGACCGCTCAGCACAGCCATGGCTTGGGAAGAAGACAAAAGGTAGTGATGTTCACACACTGTGGAGCACCACAAGGCCCCAAAGCAGAGATTTAAAGAGTTACCTGAAAGGAGAGCAGAAGGTACAGTAATGAAACTGGAGCCTGAGAAACTCATGGGGGCCAGGCTTTTCAGAAGCACAGTGTGATGTATGTTTACAGAGGCCTCGAGTGCCCTTTTCCATAACTCTGTTTATAGCTCATCTGTGTGCAGTAAGTCTTGACCAGAATTGGTCTTTGACACAGACTGTAAAATACAAATCTTAAAAGGGCCCAATGGAAAATAAAAGTCAGTATCATGACAAAATGGATGATTTCTGATGTAATCGCCTTCCACTTGTGCCTTCCATGCAAAGGAGACATGGAAAATATGTTTCCTGCTATAGAAATTAGGAATTCTGCTTCAGTAAAAACACATCTGGCTGCCATTACATTGAAGTAAGAGGTTCTTATTGCTGCAATTATTACAACTGCTCCCAAACAGGCAGTCCTCCTTCTTGAAGGTCTTCCTCAGATGCCTGTTTTTTGTTTTAAGAAGAGATGGCAGTGTCCTCCCAGTAATATACCAAATTATTACCAGGAAAACAAGCTGAATGCAGCAAAGCTGCTGCTGAGCTATGTAGAGATAAAATACCTATTTATCTGTTCCAGATATTTTGACATTGACACACCTCGGTGACAAAAACATTAAAAAGTTTCTTCCACAGCTAACAAGTTCTGTGACAAAGCTTGAACAGGGGAGGAAACGTGAGTAATTTTTTCCCTGGGCTGTCAAGCCCTTTGTCTTGACCCAACAACAAACCCATTGATCTACTTCAAAACACAAAGGGAGTGGTAAGCATCATGCCAGTGTGACACAAACCAGATTTGGAAACAAAAACAGTAAAAGCAGCTTGTTCATGCTCTGAGAGTTGTGTGCTCTGGCATTACTCCTGCAGCACATTATGTGCAATCACATCTGTCCCACGTGGCTGAGACTCAGGATCCCCTCTACTGCATCCCATGGGCCCTCTGGCCCCAGTTCCTCAAGGAACACCATGAGAAAACACAACAGTGCAGCCTGCCATCTACCCAGAGCAGGGAATGGTTTTGCAGGAGGGTAACTGGCCTGAGGTGGTGATGGCACAAGCTGTGAGCTCAACCCTGCACCTCCAGGAACCAGAGCTCCTGCACACAAGCCAGTCCTTTCTCATGGGATCTCTCCCATGACCCCTGCACTGCCAGGGAGCAGCAGAGCCACCTAACTCCCATCCCTCAGGCAGGGATATCCACAACTTTCATTTGAATCCAGGTGTCTCTTTCTCTCTCTCTCTTCCCTGTGGTACAGAGCCAGGTGGCCAATGGCTCCACACCACCTGTCAGGAGCACAGCTGAAGCCTCCTGAGAACATCTCCAAGCTCATCTTCCTGAAATGCACTGAAAAAAACCCCAATATTCAACTTGTTTTGGTACTTAAGAAAAGATCAGCTTGCTTGAAGAAATACCAAAATATTAAACTAGGATTTCATGTAGACTGCCTGGTATTTTTCCTTTAAGAATTTTATTGTAAAAAGAAAGTTAAATAAAAGAGAATTCTTTCTGTGCCGTTGTTTTGGTCAGTCCAAGTTCAATATATCAGATACCCTGAAAAGTTTCTCCCTCATTGCAGTCTGACTTGATCCCCCCATTTATTGCTTTACTGTAGAGCAAAAATATATTTCCCAGCTGTATTAATCAGATATTGAGGATATTCCATTATATTGAGGATATTCCATTATTACAGACAGCTATACAGAGCTCTCAGGTTTTTTTTCTTTTAACAGAAATGAAGTTAAATCAATACTAAACAAATTTCCCAGAAGCCAAATTACAATGAAGAGGGATGAAGAAGAATTATCCAGCTAAAACTGCAAACATGAGGGCACCTGGGGCCAAAGGTCTGCCAGTAAGAGCTGCTCCTTTGAGGAGATGGGACAACTGTACAACTCCTTCAACTCTCACTGGTAAGCTGAGCAAAAAAAGATGAAAGAGAGGCTTTTTCCCCATCAACCACCAGTTTAATTTTTCTCTAATACCAGTGGAAGTACATGGACCTGATGGACTGTATGTGTGGTGATGCTCACCATTAAGTACCCAGAATGAGTCTGTTATATTGGCTGTATTTTTAAAAAGACACCAAAGGGTACCCAGAGACAGCCCCAGTGACAATGTTGTATGTAGTGCTCATAAATGCTGGTCTTGCTTTTACAGGAATACTTCCACAGAATATAATTTTTTACTAATCCTGAATTCATGCAGCACATAAAACAATCCTCCCCTCCAGAAAGGCATGCAACTACCTGCCAAAATTTAGCACTGGGGCACACACATTGAAGCACAAAATAAACACATTTTAAAACTTCGTTATTAAATTCCAATTTAGCTTAACTATGCTAAGACATGACTTACATTTTCTTTGAAATTTAAAAACTGTCAATAAAGAGGATTTAAACATAATCAGATGAGCAAGAGTCCCTGCACACCTACTAAGATGGATTCACTAAACAGATACAAACTCCATAGTAACATATGCAAATTACATAAAAAATTAGATAAGGGCTTCAGTATTTACTGTAGTGCAAAAGGCAGACTTTATAATGCTAAATATAGGACAGTGACAGGAATAATAAACAAAACAGATGACTATTTGTAGGAAAATAGCAACCGATTTTCTTTCTGCAAGCAATTCATGTTATGATGTTTAGTGTACTCACTTTTTGGAAAAAAATCCACAACTACAGCAGACACTGTTTAGTAAAAGGGGACAAACCAGCCTTGGATATAAATCACATTTCTAGATATGCACAATTTTCAGACATGGCTGCTGTGTGGTCAGCAGCCTATGAGTAAAATGAATTTATTCCTTCCTTTTGGGGCAGCAGCTACACCTCCCAGGTTAGTTTGCAGCTTAGAAAACATTTTTCCTTCATGGTTAAACCCTAATCTGTCAGCTACCACCTTTTCATGGACACTGAAGTCTAAAATCTTCTTCTGCTAGAATGGAATGCTAGACACCCTCTAGTATTTCTTTTCAGAGAGTTATGCTGGCCATGGTTGACCAAATCCTAAATGCAAAGCACAGAGAATCAACAGTGCAAAACGTCCATCACAAACCAGAATTAATACAGCCACAAATTGAATAATAACCAGATAGCAAATAAATTACCATACACATTCACATCTATGTGGATTAGGCAAATACAGATGTACACAGGGGGTTCACTTCTCTGTTCAAGTATTTCTCAAGAACAGACTGACAGGGAGCACAAGAGAAGCTCTAACCAACCTTTCCCCTTTATGCTTGGATGTGTCATGTAAGATGGGAAATATCCGAAACAGGGAAAATTGGAAAAGGATTGTACTTAAAAGGATTTAAATGATTCATTCAATGGCATTTCTGCAACCCTCTGTATAATTGAGGAGCCTTTCTTCCACCTTTCTTCTGAAAGCAAAACCTTAATTGTAAACCACTGAAAGGAAATAGGTTTCTGGCTATTTTTACAAAATATGCGTTATGTCTCAGCAAGCCGCTCCCATTTAACTCTGCAATACAGCTATAAAATGGTTTATTGATTTAGTACCTTACTTCTGAAGTACCTCACACACCCACACGAGGCAGTGAACCACTGAGAGGTTCAGACTGCAGATGGAAATGCAAAATCTTGAATAAATCCTCTGTAATAAGAAACTTCTGAGGGACTTTGCTGCTATTATTTCAGGAAGGGGAGGGAAAGTCACTTAACAAGCCTGCAGCGAACTTCACATCACATCAGTCCAAAGTGCTGTCAGCCACACTTCAGCAAATCATTCATGTATTACCTGGAAAGCAGGGTAAATTTTTTTCTACCTCTCAATCTGTCCCAAGGGATGTCACTTCTTTCCAATTTCATCCCCTGGCACTAAGTCATGGATATTATTCCCATCAGATTTCAGTCACTTGCCTGCTGGTTTGCAGCCTCCAGGAGGGCTCATCCCTGGCTCCCCCTCACCTGCACAGTGCTTTGTTATCTTCCTGCAGAGGGTCCCCTTCTGCCACAGGGCAACTAAACCCTGTTGGGAACTCATTCTCACACAACATCTCATCATTGACTCAGTCCAAACAACCTCATGGCCCTGGTGCTCATTTACACTAAAGCAAATTAGCCTGAAATTTCATTTACTCTAAAGCCACAATATCACCCTGGCAGCACAGAGGGGCTCTAAAATGAGTCACCCTGTCATTCATTCCTCCTTTATCATGCCAGAAGAGCATAAAGTGGCCTGAGTGCAGACAAGATCACAGCCAAATGACATCTGCCACTGATTCCATTAAAGTAGAATTTGACCCAATTTAGCATTTATTGAATTGAGTGTAAAACCCAGCCCAGTGGTGCTGGAGTCAGGGAAACCACCTGTTTGGCTCAGCTAGGATGCCCACCAAGATATCCAAATGTGCTTCGTTTAAGAGTCTCAACAAGATGGGCTAGAAGATAAAAGCCAGCTCAGACAGTGGATATGGGACAGGCTGAAATTCAAATCCTTCTATTAACCCAATAGGTGGACACTAAAATAGAGAGGGATTCACAAAGTCCAGCTGCTCCTGACCATAATTTCTAGGCCAGTTTCCAGCTACCATTATTTCAAATGCAGCTTCATATCACATAACACTGATCTGCTCTATTTTTGAGTCTCTACTTTTCATTCCCCCCCTCTTCCTTCCCTGATAGTGGCTGGAGCACCAAGAGGTCTTTGGCAAAGACAGTTGCAGGTCTTTTCCCAATGCACACCTAAACCAGATCTGGGATGTTCTAAGACACAAAGGGTTGTCACACAGGAAGAGGTGGAGAGACCAGGAAATACCATCAGTCCTATTCTTTTCCAAAAGCCTGTTGCTAAAAAGCAGCTTTTCCCAATTTTAGCTTGCGACCACTTGTAGCTGTCAAAATCATCATTTGACTATTTTTACCCTGTAATTTTTTGACCTTACTTAGCAGCCCCATGGATGAAATAAATGTGAACTAATCCAACATTCTCTTAGTTTTGACTCCTAAAGAACAAGGTTAGTAAGTGGAGGGATGAAGCTTTTTGACAGCTCAAGGCCATGAGCTCTGCCCAGTTCTAACCACACAATTCTTTGCTGAGCTTGCAGACCAATAATGCCCTGGTTGCTACTCTGCTCCTATAAATCCAAATGTGGATTTTTTTTTCAGCCAAAACAATACTTTTAGCCTAGACACAGGCACTTCTGGAAGCAAGACTAGAGCCACAAAACTAAAACTGGATCTGAAGTTTTCAGTTCATTTCTGTTGCCTCAAAAAGGCCCAAACCACTGATTTTCTTCAGAGTTTTGGTAAGAACCCTGCCTGTGATACTGATGTGATGTTGTAAAGTTCTAAAGCTCTGGATAGAAAATTGTTTAGAAATGCAAAGTACATATCAGTGGAGTAAAGATATAATGCCACACATCACATCACTTGTCTCTCAGGTATTGTAGGTGGACAACAACTGGTGTTGTGTATCCACAACTGCAGGTGGACAATAAACATTCACTAGAAAACCAGCAAATGTTTTCATGCATCAGTCCTGCAAACAGTTTAATGGGAAAAGCAGCGCTATCTTCATTTTCAGTGTGTATTTAAATCATTCCTCTTTCCTGTCCAGCTGCTGCAGCTGACATAACTAATCACCACTACCTTTCTGCACAGAATGAGTGTGTGGCTTCTGACACATCAACTAATTCCCTTCAGCTTAATATTAGGCTTGAACTAATGTCAAGCTCAATTTCACTACAGGATGTGACAGGTATATCCTCTAAAAATAGTAAGCTTCAGTAAAATGTGTACTACTTGCAAATTGAAGTCAGTGTCTGAGCAGCAGCTATTCAGAACGCAGTAATGAAAAATAGCTAGGATTAGGGTTAATAAAAAAGATATTACTTATTTAAGAAAAAAAAAATCCCCCTTCCCCTTGCTTAAAAATATCCAAACCAAACTCAAAACCAATTTCCCTCCCTTTTTTAAAGGTTTCGGAAATAATTTGTTTTACCTCTTTTCAAGGAAAAAGAACTGTTCATTCAGTAGAAAATAAGTTTTCTACATTAACAAAAAAAAAAAAAAGCATAGCTGCACCTTCCAGCTGGTAAAATTAGCTTAAATGATTAGCAGTAGGAGTGCAGAACTGAGACCTGTCATATCTGTTCAATCCCTGAAGTAATCATAACCCCAACCATATAAAACGTCAACTATGCTATTTTTTCCGTTAGCCTTTTTTAAGCAGCTTCCTCATTACAGACTTTTGGAAACAACAGATTCTATAGCCTCTTTTCACACAGACATGCCCATTAACAAGCCCAATTAAGCACAAGCTATATGCTACCTCACTTTGTTCTTGTTATTACAAGCAGCACCACATAACTCCTTTATAACCTCCAGATTTCTCTCCCCATACTCCTACTTGAGCATATTTCAATAAGCATTTTTCCCAGTCTCATCCTGAAACCTGCCCACACACATTCCCAGACTGTTTATAACTTTGTTCAATCCCAACAGTACCCTTTAATTTAAACACTCACGTTCATTTATGATGTTTTAATCATGTTTTTAATATTCTACAAGCAGAAGTGAAAATGTACAGTCAGGTACAAAAAACCAAAACTAGTGCAGTCCAGGTACAATCTTGCAGCCTGCAAACCTGACTTGGCAGTGGATGTCCAGAGCCACATCCTGCATTGTGTCCATGCAGAGGCCTCACCAGGCACCAGAGCATCCCAAACCCTCACAGAATCACTGGGTTGGAAAAGACCTTCAAGATTGCGTCCAACTCATGTCCTAACACCTCAATAAACCCTGGCACCCAGTGCCACATCCAGGGATGGTGGCTCCACCATCTCCCCAGGCAGGCCATTCCAGAACTTTATCACTCTTTTTGTAAAAAAACCTTTTCCCTAATATTCAACCTATGGAAATACCTCCCCTAAATCATCCTCCTGCTGCATTTGTCACCATCACACTGGTTTCCACTGTGTTTTTGTTAGACCCTTGCTTGCTATTTAATCATTCCTTTTTGATTTGATCTGCCAAGATGTTTCATTAACCTAAACTTTGGAGAGTTTTGGTGGTTGCCAAGTTTATTTCATTACCAAAGGAAAATTGAAAAAAATCATAGAATGTTTTGTGTTCGAAGGCATTTTAAATACCAATAAATTCCAATCCTCTCCCATGGGAAGGGAGACCTTTCACTAGAACAGGTTGTTCAGAGCCCCATCCAACCTGGCCTTGAGCACTTCCAGCAATGGAGCACCCACAGCTTCTCTGTACAACCTGCGCCAGTGCCTCACCACTCTCAGTGGGAGAATTTCTCTTTAACATCTAATCTAAACCTCTTCTCTTGCAGTTTAAAGCCATTCCCCCCTTGTCCCTGTGCAAACACAGATCTGATTTTGGTGTTCATCACAGTTTTGTGTAAGAATCTGCTGCGTCCTGGCTTGCTGAGATCATTTAGGTATTTATACAGACTGTTAAAATAATCCCTGTAAGTACAGATGCAGTGCTTAAGTCAAAATAAATTTTACCTGTACATCTAATTTAAGTAAAGACTAAATCCTGTAGGGGCACCCCCACTATCTAAGAAACAAAATAATTAGTTGTCTCTCATTTTCAGAAATCTCCTCTACACAATATTAATAAAGGACAAATGACAAGGCGTATTTTACATGTGCCATTAAACCAGTAAGATTAAGTCTGCACAAAATGTAATTGCCTTTTGATGTGAGCAAAGCACAAAAAGCCCAATCAGACACAGCACAATCTAATTTATGACACAACCCTAAAACTTTTTGGTGATTGGTGCCACAACATCACAAGTTTGATATATTACAGGGTTAAGACGTACATCGCCTTGTCATAAATTATTTCACTTTTTGCTCCTGCACATCTGAGGTGACAGAATGAAGGTAAATTTCTTCCTGACCATTTAGACAGCTCATTATTTCCCCAGAACTCTCCTGTGCCATCACTAATCTCTGCAATGTATCATCATTCATTTAAAATATCAATTTTCTGCAACCCATGTTTAGCAGCACATTTTATTTTCTAACTTCTTAATATTTTTGAGGACAACTTCTCAACTGAATTCTGCAAAGACTGACAAATGGCAACTCCCAAAACCCTGATGGCAAGACACCTTTATGAACTGGTTTCTCAGTTGACACAAGCTGTATTTTCTCCATTGCATGCGTTACATCAGGGCTTAAATTGGTTCTTGCAATAACCAAGGGACACAACAGTCAACTTTATTTGGTACAAGCTTAAACTATCAGCTTCTTGTTAGAAAAGGTGAAAGGTCTCTTCACCCAAAAGCATCTGCCTAATAAATGGTAATTCTTGCACTTACGTTATGAGCATCAAGTATGAGGTTCTGCAAACAAGGATGCAAATATCAACTTGGATTGCAATAGAAAAGCCAGAGACAAAAACAAAGCCTCAGAATTAACTACAAGATTTCTTCCTTTATTTTCCATCTACAAAGTAGTCAGTGTCAGGTGGGATCAGATTCCATCACAGATAACCTCAAAAGTAAGTTTGTGAAGCAAAGGATGCAACAGGCAGCTGCACACAGTTGAGAAGTTACATCATGGAAACAGGCATGGAAAAAAACTCCCCCATAAGCATGACTTAAGTTATCCTATAGGTTTGTTTGATTCCACTGACAATGCAAAGAATTAATTAGTTAACACAACCTGAGCAACTTGAAGAACTATTAATTAAAAGTGAGGAGACCATAAAAACTCTGTTTTACCTACACTGCTCTGGCCTGACTGAAAAGTCCTCCCTGGTAGAAAACCTTCACTCTTAGATAACAATGTTCTGCTTGAGCTGAGATTTTTGTCCTGAGCAATTGCTTTAGGGGTCTACAAGGGTCTCCTTGCCAGAAAGTACCTGTAGGTGCCATCATAAATACACAGACTCTTAAACAATTCCAAGTTAACAGATGAAGCTCAGTTTTAAATCTTATTCTACATATCAGAAATTTTTCCCATATGACCTTGATTCCATTGATATCCCTTACTCAGAGCAGACTGCTCCAGAGGGGTTCCTGCAGTTAGTTATGGTTCAGATTTATTAAGTCTGAATAAACTGCCAAGTGTATTGACTTAACCTCCACACTTGAGGGCAAAAAAGTCATATCAAATATTCCTATTTGAATTTATTCCATAACTGCTATTTATAAATGCAAATTTTGACTGTTTAGGAAATATCAGGATATCAAGCCGATGTTAAAAGCTTTAAATGGGCAGATTTCTCACATTGATTATGAAGTGAAATATTCATTAATCAGCTGCACAGTGTAATACATGCAACATATTCCAGGCCAGAAATTACTGATGGACATCATCATAGCAAACTTGCTTTTGAGGACAGTGAATTAAAATAAAGGGAAAATCATATCTGCTCTGCTTCCTTGCACTGAGGCAACAGAGAAAGGTAGGCTGCAACCAAGGAGTTAGAGCTGAATTTCAATAAAGAGTAAGTTTTAAGTTCAAAAAGAGCCTGGAAGAAGGTAACTTAGCTTACTGAGCAACAGACAATTTGCCAGCAGATATCAGCAAGCTCAGAGGAAGCAGCAGCAGCACAGCCTCGAGGGGTTTCTCCAAGGAGCAGCAGGAATCCCCACTGGCAGAGCTGGGGAACTGAGCACAGATAACTCACTTTAGCCATATCCCCAGCACTTTGTCAGTGAGTAAAGACCATTTAGTTCACAAAATCCTCTGTTTTCTTTCCATCAGTTGCTATACGTCCCCAAAGAATAAAAATATGAAGTGCAGTAATCAGAAGCTGAAATTCTGCCAAGAGCGCGGCTGAGCACGAGGCAAGTCCTGGAGATCAATACTCCCCTGCAGGTGCCTTTCCCCAGCTGTCCTGCCAGGGAGAGCAAGCATCAATCTGTACCCAGCAAACCTGCCCACAGAGATGTGCACAGAGATTGTAATTAGACCCATGACAGCTCAAAGGGGAAAATAAAAAAAAATTAAAAAAAAAGCATACAGCTCCAGAATTCAACTTCCAGCACAGTTGTTCACAATCAGGTGCTCAGCTGGGACTGAGCAGACAGGCTTTAAATAAGCTCCCTGCAAAACTGAAAGACTTGAACCATATTTTGAGCTACTAAAAAAGATGTTTTTTTTTTTTTTTAACAAGGATACTAAAATCTGCAGGATTGAGCTTTTAAATGCATAGTTGGCACCTAATGGAGAGCAAGCAGCTCCTCTGCCATATCAGACCCCCCCCTCCAGAGCCATCCCTCTGTGCTACAGCAAATGGCTACAGGCCACAGAGCAGGGAGGACCAAAGGGAAAAACACAGAGGACCAAAGGGAAAATCACACCCCAGGGATGCAGTTCTGCAAATGGAGCCCAACAATCTAAAAATAAATTTATGGCACTTTAGTGTATTCAAAGGATTGCTGCAAAACAGACCCTCAGGCAACACAGCAATAAGAGGAGCGGGTAGAGGATGCCCTAAGAAAAAATCATTACCTAAAAGCAGCTTTTCATCTACTAATAGAGACTGCATCTCCTGAGTACATTACTATTTATGTCATATGCACAGCCTTTAACCAAGCACATGGAGAAGAAACAGCAGCAGAAGAAATTAGAGAATAATACTTGAACCAAAAGGAAACAAAAATTCAATAAAGACCAGAATGTGGTAACAGCATTCCTAGACAGAAGTATTAGGGAAGAAATAATGTTCAAGTCAGTGCTAAAGTTGCCAGAAAGTCACAGAAATGCAAGTTACTTGTTATTTCTTCACTAGCACCTTAGTATTTGGTACAATACAGCTCCTGCACTTACAGCTACCACTTATAGCAGCTTCCAGCATTTGCAATTTCTATTGCAATAAATCTTGGAAGACCCAGTTACAAGAAAAGTCTTTAACTCAAGTAAAGGTGAAATAGGTGTTGGAGAAAAAATGAAAGAAGAAGTCTGGCCTCAATTATTTTATAGTTTGTACAAATAGAAGCAAGAACTCCTGTGGGAGAACACAAAGTCATAAGTAATTTAAAAGGTGTAATATCTTTTATTTTGTCCAAGAAAATAGTTTTATTAGTTTTACTATTGAGGTGAAAGGAACAAAGGAATCAATGTAATAATTCTGAAAGAAAAAAAATCAAGTTTAAGAACAAGCTGTAATGTATGAACTGCTACAAGAGAGGCCCTCAAGATGGTAGTTCTGTGCCAGCTTTTGACAAGACATGGCTAGAAGATTATACAGTGCATTTTACACTGGTTTCTGCTAAATGATAGAATTGTGCTGTTCTCCATTGTCTCTCTGGCATGCCACTACATGAAAATGGCTTTTTTTATTAAAGTCACCAAATCGAGCTAAAAAATACCATTGTACCTGCTGAAACACCAGCTCCTCCAATACTTTTAATTACAAAAGAATTAACCAAAAATAATGCAAATTAAGGCAAGGCAAAACCAACAACTATTCACACAAGGAAGGTACTGGACTGAACACAATTAAGCATGTTACTGTGCTACTACTACACACAAGTCAGCAGAAGAGTTTAAGAGTCACTTTTGGAGGTCACCTGATAAAAATCACCTTCCTCCACTGATTTCCTTGCTCTACCTTGGTCCCTTGGTATGCAAACTTCCACTTGGACTGCTGGTCAAGGCAACAGGACAGAGACAAGCAGATGCCAGAAAAGAGAGGGGAGCCCATGCTGAGGCTCTGCCTCAAGGCCATCAACTCAAAAGGCACAACAATTGACAAAGGAACTCTCCACTTGTTCAGATGAGATCCAAAGGTAACTTTTACGAAATCCAGACCCTCATGGCGCAGCCTGGAGCCCCTCAGCCCCTGGATCTCTTGTTTAAGTAGCTTCCTTCACAACTTATTGATGAATTATGCAGTACTCAGCTGTTCTAACACCCCTACTAAATCCTTTAGTCCCAGCAAGTCCAGCTTCATGTCATTTGTCCCCACTCGAGGGCATTTGGCTCTCCTTAGATAGGCTCTGCATGCTCTTACAGCTCAATCACTAACACAGAATCAATTTTATTCCAATTCTAAGCTCCAGAAATAGAAATAAGCACCAAAACAGACAATTTACAAATTAACAACATAGCTTGTGACATCCAGAAGAAGACATATCCCTTACCTTGCAGCAGGCAGCCCAACAAGCAGCATCCTTCACACTCCTTATTAATATGGATTATTAGAAAACCACCCACAATTCCAGGAGAGCACTGTAAACCCACTCAAACCTCAAACACTGTTGGTCTAAACCCAACCCTTTATCCTGCTCCCTTCCCTCCAAATCTCTCTTCCTCTAATGAGCCTTGGCCCCCTGGTCCATCCCACCCTCCATGAGATGCAGGTGACACCAATTTTCCAAGGCAATTTGCCCTGAGGGGCTCCAGCTGTCCCTGGGGCTGGACACCAGAGACTCTTCACATGCATTTAATCTTTAGGGTTATTATCTCTGCCTCTTGGTTGTGCACCCAGCAGCACCGTGTCATAAACAATGTGAATCCTCATACCAACCATACCCGAGGACACAAAGATTTGCCAGGGTGCTTAAGAGAAGTTTAACTTTTACAGCAGGTGAAGAGCAAAAGTTCTTTGCTCTGTTCTCTGTGTGCTTGGAATTGATATCACTTAATTTCACGCGTTTTGGGAAGAAACGTATGCAATTAGTAGTCTGTACAGTTTGTGTTTTGATGCTTTAATATGCCTAGAGGAGAAACTTTGGCTATTCTTGTTGAACAAGCACTACTCACTCAGCTGTCCTGAGCAATGTGCCAGGGTCACTAGCCCATAGAATTTAGCAATCCTGAGTTGGAAGCTTCAGAACCATGAGATTTCAATTAAAAACTGCAAATTTTTATTCTTTGCCTTCTGATTATTTTTTTCATTTCCAGGGTTCAGTCAATACCTACTTGCAAGTTTCACAAACCCAAGAGCTTAACAGAAGCTGAAATTAATTGCCAAGAACTGGAAACTCAAACCTTAACCAGGACAGTAAATACTGTAACAAAGGCAGAAGTTGTGAAGTCTGAACAATTCATATTTCCAAAACAGGCTTATGACTATACTTGTGGAAGTTCTTAATTATTTAAATTCACCATCAACACAGGAGACTCAAAGCTACTCCCAGGGTGGTCAGACTTGCTGCAGATTTTGAGATCCTCACTGAAGATAATTGGCAATTTATATTAAGACTTCAGTGGAGCTCTGTTGACTGACACCAAAAGGTGATCTCAAACTTCACCAAAATGAGATGTTATTTTCAGTAAAGCTTCTGTTCAGAGTTAAAAAGAATCTTGGAAGTCCCATTTTTACCTATAAAGCAATCTAAATACGCCTTCACCTTGACCATGCTTGTCTTGAAACATTTGAGCTTTCTTTGATAATATCAGGTTTCAGTACTTCAGAAATACATTTATCAGTCCTTCTGGTTTTCTATTCTGGTGACCAGATTTTTCCTTTGATCTCCATGTAAGAGTTTTCTCCTCCATGGTCTTTGCTCCCACATTTCTGGTCTATTTCCAAGTGCCAAACATTTTTAGTTCTCCCATTAGCTTTTAACTTTTGTGGATTTTGCTTTATTGGAACTGGCAACATGGTGCTATTTAAACACGGCTCCATCTGTCAGAGTCAAGTCCTGCAGGTAAGGTGTCATGTTTGATTTCATGTTATCATTTGTTGTGTAGTCAGAGCTAAAGAAAAGAAATGTTTACTATAAAACAGTTACCTTCATAAATTCCTTTGAGAATTGAATTAGGTTCATAAGGACCTACTTGTGTCCTTCTGAGCACAGCCCCTTCTTCACTGCCAGAGAGAAAACAGAGGGGATGTGCTCAGCTTTACTTTGCTCCTTGTGTTTCCTCCTCTCTCCTGCTTTCCATGTGTCCTAAGCATGTATGTGAATTGGAATGACAGCATTACAGCTGATGGAAAACACTGTAGGCTTAAAAGAAAGCTGACATTTTGGAGATTGAGTTTTCAGATTTGAAAAGGAATCTACTTTGATTGCCCAGCTTCAGAGCTGCTGCCTGGTATGAGGTTACATCTGACATTGAAAGAGGAGATATGGCTGATTTTTATCCCAGCAGGACAACAGTTGTACTTCACAGTCAGGGCTTCCCAGCCAGAAGGGAACTGGATGGGAAGCAATGCTTACCAAAAACTTCATTTCCTGGAGCCTTTCTGACACACATATCAAATAGGTCTGGTGAACACAATTACTTCCTTGGCAGTCTCCTAGATTGCTTCCTCTTTTTTCCTCAAAAAGACATAACCTCAAAACCAGCAAAAATATGTTGTTGACTATAGTCCAGAGACAGCACAGCACGTGTAGGGGCCTTTGAAGCCCATTAGAGTGCTTGTCTTTTTACAAACAATATGCACATCTTGCCTTGCAGGTCTCAATGATCAGACATTAAACAAAAGCCTTCATTTTGCTTTATCCTGGACACTACAGCAACACTGGCATTTTTTAAAGCAAGATAGAAGTGGCTATTCAGGTGTAAGAGCTTTCCTGAATTTCTTTCTTTTCCCTTAAAACGTTCACAGTTGTTTTGGTTTTTTTCCTTCCAAACAGCAGCATGGATGTTTTTAGCCTGACATTTCTTCAGGTGGACCTGCAATACACACCACATACAGCCTCACCAGAGCCGTGGTGCCCCAAGGCAGAGAGCATGGCCAGCATCTCTCAGGCTCTCCCCCTTGGAGAGACACCATGGTCAAGTGCTGACAGACAATCCATGTTCCAACAGTGAAAGAGAGATCCAGCACTTACCAAAGGACTGATATATGTGTTTGCTTAATAGTTAGGAGGAGCCTGAGTGCTGTGAGGCTGTTCCCTTATGGGGGATCTGGCAGTGAGTGGCACTAAGAGGGGAGAAGAGGCAGAGCAGCTTTCCTGCCATGGGGACCCAGCAGAGCTGAGGGATTAGAGGGGCAGGAAGTGTAAACACAGAGAAGTGGGATGCAGGTGGAGGGCTGGGTGCAGCTCTCACAGATGGCCCAGCTGGCACAGGCACCTGCCTCAGCCACAGGAGCCTGGCCTGACTCTGCACTTGGAAAAACAAACAGCTGGGGAAAGGCCGTGTCTTAAACAATCAAAGCTCCTCTGCTGAGTAAATGTGAGCCATAAATCTTAGGGCTTACACTGACATCAGCACAGCTGACCCAGTGCTAGGCTGCTATCACAGGATCTGTGCTTTTAGTGCAAATAAAACACCATGTCAGGGGCAGGAATCAGCTAAACCCTCTGCTATTAGCTCTGTTACCATTGTAAGCGCTTCTCCAGGAAGTGCTGCTGGAAGCAGCCATTTCAATTCACCCACAATTTGTTCCAAAGCAGACAGCACCAGATTCTCCAGACTGATGGAATGTAAACCATCACAGTGGATGCAGTCCAGAACTGAGGAGCCACACACAGCCTCTCATCAATGGTTGTGGTGAGCTGGGCATTTGGAGAGTGTTGGTGTGCTGGACCTTGCGTAAGCAGCACCAAAAAAAATCACGTGCACTGTGTAAAACTAGAAACAAAGCTGCAAATGGATAGCTCCTATCTTCACGTGTGACTTGTGCTCCAATTTAAACCAGAACAGTGCAATCCAAGCCCTGAACTAATGAGTTCAGGGTAACATTAGAGTTACATTAACATTGCCTTTGCTGAGGAAGGCTGCTGGAACTCTTGGGACTCTGTTTTCTGCTACAGTAAATTTATCCACAGCATCTTCCCTCTTGGTTATTTGGTAGCTGTCCTGCACACATGGGAGGAACAGGGGACAGCTGAAAAGCTCTTGCCCTGCAGCAAGCATCTCCCAGAACCTTACTGCTCACAGCCTGCAAGGGCTCCAGAGCCTGGGCCTGAAGCTGAGCCTCTCCTTCTAAACAAAATGAGACGAGCAAACTGTGGATCATGTACAGCTCATGCAATAGGCCCTGAAGCTGATAGTACAACACTGGAATTAAAGAGATCTTTCATCTTGTTTGCCTTGTATTTACAGCTGCAAACATCAAAGGCTGGCTCACTGCACAGACCAACAAGCCCTTTAAGTACCAGGCTTTGCAGAACAGCTGCTGCCTGACCAGGAGAAGCACCCTTCAGGGCCATTGTCATTAACAATTCTGTAATTTATACTGATGGCAGTGCAGGGAAAAAAAAACCCAGTTGCTGTTCAGGCACCAGAAATCCTCTGCTGGACAGCCTGTCTCTCTCCAAGGGTTGTATACAGCCTGCTCCAGTTTAGGGAGAGATGGAAAAATGGAAGATGCTGTGGGTCACAGACATGTTCCAAATACCTGTCCCATCCTTGGGGCCAGCAGAGCAAAGGTGATGACCAAGGCAGATCTGGCTGCACCAGCACCAACCAGACTCTTTTTTAGCAGAATTAGAAGTTGGAGCTCACCTTTTTCTTGCTTTTAAATAACATGGGTGACAAGCTGACTCAGGGTTTGTGTGCAGGGATGTGTGAGCTTCTTGTCCCCACATCAAGCTGACATGACTGATGCCACTCAAGAAGGCTGTGACACGTTTGGGATTTGACACCAAATAGCCTCAGCACCTTCACCATCATGATTCTGACAGCTACAGACCATGACTTCCCACCAGGGTACTAAATCCCCCCAGGGATTGTACCAGAGCAAGAAGAAGATTTCCCTTTAAGGGTTATTTTCTGATTGTCATCCGTACCTTGCTTTTGTTTGTTTGTATGTCACCTTTTCCCATATTGGTATTTATAGTCTCTAATTCTCCAGACAATTCTGTTTCCAGGCAGTGATGAGCTCCTCCTCACAAGTCTATTTTGTCTCCTCTTTGTCTGCAGCTTTTAACACTGTGCTGCTTAACCAACATGGGATTAAAATAACCAGAACTGAGGCAATGATGAAATGCTGGAAACAGTTTTAAAAAATAATGAGATCAGTAAAGTTAAAGCCACATGCATTTGGAGCTATGGCAAGACTCTGTAATGTGAAACTTGAATGTGAGTGGAGAATTCCCATTATTGCAATTGTTCACTCACGTGTTCACTTCATTAACTGTGTTGCACACCCAGAAATTACACTGCCACAGGAGAAGTGCCTGAATTAAATATTACACCCATCAATTTTACAAGTTAAAAATGAAACAATTTCTCTTTCTGCACCAGGGTTTGTGCTTGGAGCAGCAATGGTTGGCTGGTACCAGAAGTGGAGTGAGTGGGACCTGGTGACAGCAAGGCAGGGGGTGGAGAGACCTGGCTGAGCAGAAGGAGAGACACTGAGATGGAAGAAGGACACTGAGATGGCAGTGTGGGCCAGGATCTGGCCCAGAGGCACTGCTCAGGGTCTGTCTCAGCCCCACAACCACTGGGGAAATCCAGAGGAACAAGGCAGGTCCAAGGTCAGGAAGCCAAGTCAAGACTGAAGGCTCTCAGGCTGTACTACCCCATTTACACCACACACTGCTCAACACTAAAACACTTAAAAATGTTATCAATTTTTTTAGGATTATATTGTTTATATTCTGTTTGCTGTTTCAGAGGAGAATAAATTCTTAGCTAAATTTACACTGGTATTGCAAAAAAAATTTAAAAAAGAGAAAGGAGGAATCAGCACCATACTTTGAGAACTGTGACTGTCCTTCCCAAATGCACTAAGCAAGAACCACAGAGTTCTTCAGTATTCATATGCATCACAGATATACTAAAATAGAAAAGAGAAATCCCAGACTCCTTGAGAATCCAGTGTGAGGACAATTGCCTGGTCTGTAAGAAGTCCAGGATTAACTCCCTGCTGAGCCATTCTCCCCCTTCCCACGGGTAAATGTCTTAGCTCAGAATGTCATGACTGCTCTAGGTGACATCAGCCAAATTCAGAAACCCTCTGCACTGAACAAAATTACCCAAACTTTTAGTTTCAGGAAGAGTTTGCACTTCCAGATATTTTCACTTTTAACAAATCAGGGATGTTATGAGGGGCAGTAGGAGACACTTTTTAAGAAATCAAACACCTCAAAAGGAAAATATTCTGATGCAGCTCTAATTCTTACGCAGCCTAAATGGGCAAGACCAATGAAAACAGTAGAAAGAATAATTATTCCTTGAAAGGAGGGAAACAGAGAGGAAAAGTTGCTTACCCAAAATAAATCTTCTGGATAACCATTTAGTTAGCACCTTACTCAAAAAGCTGTTTCAGATATTTAAAATGCATTCCTCTCACTTTCTGTCCCATATAACAAACACCAGACAGATGCTTGTATTCTCATAAGTGTAAAACTTTAATTCTTCTTCTATCATCTGTTTTAAACAGCAGAGTCTGATCTTCCTGTGATAGAGTTGTGGAATCCCAATATATAAATCTGTTTGTGATTTGTAAATGCCAGTACATACAGTACTTGGGCATTTGATTACTGGCTGCCTCAAGCATACAAACTAGCATATTAAAGCCTTGGCATTCTTGTCAGAATTAACTCATCTTAATGCTTCTGAAAACAACTCTCACATACAGAAGTAATTCCCTTCAAGGTTTTTCAAATATTCCTTCATTTAAGTTACTTTATTTGTCCTTGTAAGTGGCAGAATTTGTTTCAAAAAGACCCAGTTGACAACAAACTCACAGAGTCACATGTGCAAAGTATTTAACTCCTTTGATTTTGAGGGACAAATATGAAAGAAGCAGAAGCCTAAAAGTCTTCAAAGTAATCCCAGTCAAAGTCATACACCAGCACTGTATGCAGCTCCCACAGCTGGGACTATAAATAGGTATTCAAGCCAAAGCTGTGAAGGAAAAAACGGGTGAAAAAGAGGTCCCTAATTCCACCTGACAAAATTTCAAATGTTCACAAAAATGTAACAAATGCCGACAAAAGAACTGATCTCTCCTCACTTATCCATCTCTTGCCCCTCTTGTCATTTAATGGAGCTCCCTCATCTTTCTTACTCAGATTCTTCTCAGTGGAATTCACTTTTGCCTTCTTGTTGCTATCACTGAATGGCTTCTCTAGCAGATCTCTTTTTTGGTCCAGTACAGATGGAAAATAAAGATCACCTTAATTTCCACAAGCTCGTAAATTAGAGCAACCTCCATATACCTTGTATTACTTTCTCTGTACCCAAAGAATGTCACTTCAGGAGCCATTCACTGCCACAAAGAGGTGCAGCTCGAGTTTCAGGGCCTCCACTGCACAAAACTCTAAAGACAGAGGGACAGATAGAGCTCCTTCCCTATAAAGAACCTGCTCTGCTCCATCTGTTCCAGTCTGTTCTGCCCTCACACTTCTCAAAGACACATTTGTAACATTACACAGTGCGATAGAACACGCAGGTATGCACTATAATGTTAAACAGAACTTGATTTCTCTTGTCTAATCAAGACTACTTGTACATATTAGAGTTTAATCCTGTTTTTCTCCAAGCTAATTCAGTAGCATGAAGATTAAGCACTAACTGATGAAGGGGAAAACATCCTTAGAACCTAAAGGTTGCACTATGTCCATTAAGACAATCACTTGCGGATGATTGCAAAAGTATTATTCAAAAATTTGTATTAAAAAGCTGGAGGAAAAAAAGCCATATAACTTCCAGGAAGGTACTCATCAGTTTATTTGGTGGGTTGGGTTTTCTCTTGTTCCTGAGCTTTAATTTTGAGCCACAGCAAAGCAACCCCATTTTCCATTTAATTTAGAAGTGGCAGCATGACACACCTCCAGAGAATCCTGCCTACTGAAAGTTCTTGGATTTTATGTCAAGGTTTCATTTTTTTTCCAAATGAAAGTGAGGGATAGTTAACAGTAAAACAAAGTGTTAACCATTTGTCTAAAATTCAGCAATTTGTGGAAGCCTCACTGTGTCTCAGAAGACAATGGCAACAGTCCCTTCTATTCACTTTCAATTAAATGGAAAAGCCATAGGAATCCTACTGTTCTGCCATGGGATAGTGAAAGGTTTCCATGGTCAGTGCAGTATGCAATTAGTGAAAAGCATTACTTTGGAGTACATTGCCAGCACCCTGCAGGGAGAATTAGATCTTCACAGCTGCCACTAGGCCTAATTTTTCACAAGGTGCATGGAAAGTTTCTTGCACTGAGGACTGAGACTGAACAACAAATGAGTGTGACTTTACTTGTGCATATTTTTATTCTGGTTTTCTGGTTAAATTAGAAGCAGGAATTGCAGTGAGCTGCAACAATAAGGGACATATCCATGTAGATGTTTAACTGGCTTACAGAAATGTAGTATTTCTTTGAAAAAAACCCACAGGAACATTAAAGCAATACCTAAAGACTCAAGAGGGGCACACATACCTGTCTATCCAGCCATGTACTGGGTTTTCCACAGGAGGCTAAGGAATTAAATATCTGTTGCAGATGGGTTTGATCCTGGCCAATTTCTGTGCCTCAGTCTGCTTCCATAAATTGTGACATCCTCAGTCTACAAGCCCTGAACATTGCAATATCTTCCTAGGGAGAGACAAAACACTCATACCCATAAGAGACCTCAGCCACTGAGAACTCTGAACACTCCCACACCAAACTCCTGTAGTATCTCCCTTCCTTGGTTGTCACAGCAAAGGGCACAAGCTCAATTTGGACAAACTAATTAGAAGGAGGTAGTGGGAAGCTGAGGTGTGTGTCAGAGGTGTGCTCTGAATCTAATCCTGGAGCATTGCAAAGCCAGCCAGTAAAACCAGTGATCCTGCAGGTCCCTCATGCACACAGTCAGGGCATGGTAAGGCCAAGCTTTGCTTGCCCCCTGAAATAAGGATCTGCTGCAAGTACCCAGGCAAGGGATTTAAATTACAAAAAGTTTCAGAAATAAAGCAAAGTATCTCCAAATTCCTGCTTGCACTCCCAAGGGATGTAGCACAGAGAGCCAGGTATGAAGTAGCTGCTGTGTGCTAAATCCCTGCAGAGAAGAGAGCATGATACTTGTAAGGACAAGTATTAGATTTCCATAGAGACTTGGAGGCAGCTCTAGTGATGAATAGGTTTTTTTTTGCACCCAAAAGGAATATTGAATCCCTATATAAGAAAAGGACAAGTTTCTCTAACTTAGGTGCTTTTGGCAGTGCAAAACTGACTGTCTGGGTCCAGCAGACAGTCTTGTTCTATTTTCAAGGAAGTGCTGATTGTTTTGCTTCCCTTTTATTCTTGCTAGAGCTGGGAAAGCCCTAGAGAAAACCACAGTGGGGTGAAATAACCACAGAAATTTTCTGAAATTCATAAGATTATTTAGAAACAGAAAAGTCCTCAGGTAGCATGACACACCTGAGAACTGTGAGAGCTATGTTTGTCTGAAAAGTAAATAAATATGATTGAAACCAAAGAAACACTTTCCCACTTAATTACTATTTGTTCAATACCTACTAATGACACATTTGTCTTTCAGAAATTAAATTAATTGTTCAACCTTACCAATGAAAGTCTACACTTGTGCATCCTATGATTATAGCAATCTCAAATTAATGACCCACTGATTATTAATTATTATTAAAGTTTAATAGTTCTGTGATTAGCATTGCCAATTAAACAATACAGTTCATGGAGCTGGCTGAGGCAGCAGCACTCTTTGTTGTGCACATGCTCGGTCTCCAAGTGTCACTTGCAGCTCCTCAGGAGGAGCAACACAATCAGGAGTTAGCCACACACTGATGAATTAAACCATGACTTTTCAGCAGGGACCTTTTAAATTGTCACAGACTTATAATACACGGATTCCTAGTTATTACAGGTTGATGCACATTAAGCACCAAAAAAAGCTATGGACACAGAAACTCAAGAAAGGACTCATAATGTGAAAATCACTGCTTAGACAAAATTTTAAATCCCTTAAAATCCCAACAGCCTCAGGAGGCTGGATCTAGTCTGCTTGTTGTGTTATGGAGAACTTGCAGTATTATCTGTTTCATGTTGTGAATTCTTTTTATTAAGGGATAACATACACTGTACTTCCAACAATAAATCTGGGGAATTAATCCTTACTTCCTACGAGCTTGAATGACTGTCACTTCCCTTTAAACATCACAAAGAGTAAAATTCCCAAGAGAGAAAATGTCTCTTATTTCAATACTGAGGACTCAATTTCTAGGACTTCACAAATCTGTGATGCCTAATGTATGTGCTGTCAATTTAGATATTTCCTTTCTACTCTCACACTGTATCAAAGTAAAGTTTTTGGTGACATGTATGCATGAACTTCCACTGGGCTATGGAAGGATAATTTGATTATATCAATCAGCCATTTTTATGGCCAGCCAACACTAGGCAACAAATACCAGCTGTGTTTCCTACACTGGACAGAGACTGGTCAATAAAGCACATGTCACATTGAACAAACCCTGTAGGGCTTTCAAAGAGGAACTCTAATCAAATAAAGCTCAGTATTAGATGCCAGATATTTTAGATGTCATCAGTGATCCTTCTATGTTTACATAAGATTTTCCTTACCCTTTATTTGCACCAAGAGTCAGTAACAGTGATGTCTATTCACATAAAATGTCCATTTTAACATAAATACTAGGAATATTCACAGAGATATTATCTTTTATTTAGCCCTGCCCCCATGTGGTCTCTTATGTAGCTTTCTTTTTTTAAAACTGCCACTGCCAAATACTTAGTAAAATCAAGACATTTCTTGCCACCTTCTATTCTTATTTTTAGCTTTCTCCATCCACTTGTTCTACAATTTCATCTTGATCTACCTGCTGCCTTCACTTCTTCCCATTTCTCATTCTCTTTCAAGCCTTTCTAACTGGCCATTTCTAAGTAAGCCCACACAAATCTTCCCATGATCCACATCCAGCTGTAGTGTACACTGAGTCACTGCATTTTGATATGACTCATATTGGTTGAGCAGAGATATCTGAGCGCTAAAATTCAGAGGAAACTACAATTCACAGATATTATACTGGACAGGAACAAAAAGTGGGACAAATTCTCAGGTGTGTTTCTGTGGATGAGCGCTGCTCTCAGGAATCTCTTTCTTTCCCCATAACAATATAAAGTAGTGCAAAAATAATCCCATCAGTCTGGGAAATTCTGAGTAATACAGTTTATTTTCATTTAAAACTAAAAGAAATGTTGCTCTTGCAGTGGAATTTATAGCCTTTCAAGTTACAGTTGGGCATTTTCAGAAGGAAAGGAAATTGGGACAAGGAAGCATTATTAACAGTTATCAACATGTGCTCTTGCTCCCAGATTTTCCACCTTCCAGGAGCAAACTGGCCCTGTGAACTTCATTTTATCAGAGAATGTTTTTTTCATCTTTGCAGAATGGATCACAGGTTAGACTGAAGTTTAACAAAGAGGGATTCTGCTGATATACCCTAGTTGTGTTCTTTTCTTCACAAACTCATCTGGCAAATACTGTATGATCTTACTCAACTCCAGTTCAGTTCAGTGAAACTCCTGAAGTTCAGTACAGGTTCCCTACACTCAAAGACTGCACTCAGACGTCTCTAACCCATTTTAAAGGGTTTTGATGTCATCATCTCTGGAGACACCATCCTTGCTATATCCCAGCCATATACCAACTGTATCTCTAGTGATAAAACATGCTCATCCAAGCAACTTTTCTTTCTCAGAATATGCAGAGCCTTTTTCCAGACACCAGCCTGGAAATACATTCCTGCCTTCTGTCTTGTCCTGTTGACCTCAGGTCTAAAACACAAACCTAGAAATGAAAATGTTGCCTGTGAAGTTTGCTGCCCTCCTATCCTGATCACCAGAGGACAATCTTTCCTTTTTGCTAGCAACACACCCCATTTCATCAGGAATGTGAAAACTTCATGTTGGCTTGAAACAAGCAAAGCAGAAAATGTTCCCATATGAAACAGAGTGTATTCCATTTCCCCAGGCAATGCAAT
The DNA here is from genome assembly GCA_039654755.1 of Calcarius lapponicus. Lineage (NCBI taxonomy): Eukaryota > Metazoa > Chordata > Aves > Passeriformes > Fringillidae > Calcarius > Calcarius lapponicus. The sequence continues at coordinate 18,353,720 of CM077470.1, read as the reverse complement.
GCCCTGTGTAACCCCAGCACCAGTCAGAATAGTTATAAATAAGTACTTATGACTACATAAGCTGACTTCTGGTGATAAACTACTTAATCATGAGCTAATGGCTCCTTTACAGTCAGTTATTCCAGTGCCAGAGTCTGCTGGCTCAAGTTGCCCTGTATGCCCTTGTGTTAATTACTTTGACTAACTACAGGAGTGACTTATTAAATTTACTGATTGCCCTGTCTATAAACCAATATTTTCCAATTCTTCTGCATTCATAACCAGAGTACTGCTCTGTTTAGCACTGATAATTTTTCATTGGCCTACATTGCTTTTGTAGAAATTCAGTGAAATCTCCCTCTGTTTACAGGGCCAGATTCAGTGATTAAGTTGTGTTTTTTTATAGCCCTCTCCAAGGGGCAATTTTTCTTCCAACTCCAAGATTTTAACATTTGGTAATCAGTAAAATAGACAAATATCATATGCCTTTGATAATAAGATATATGGGACCTCATTCAATTTACATCTTCTTCCAATGCTGCTGAACCACTCTTGCAATTTGCAGAGATGCTGCAGCAGTTCAGGCATTATTAGCAGTGCCATTTTCAATTTCTTTCAAGAACAAGTTAATGTCATTATCATCACTATGTATCAGTGCCCCACCTGAGCTGACAATTATGAAAGGAAGAACACCACTGGAAAAAGTCAGAGACTTCCTCAGCATTACTAATTATAATGCCAGGGTGCCTGTTAGTCTGCATATATGTATCAGGGAATAAATTATTTCAGTCTACTATTACATTTTCCATCCTCTCCCATCAGTAACTAGTTGCTGAAATTCCTGCTTATTTTGGTCTTCCAAGACCACAAATTTAAATATCTTTGCTTAGTGTGTCTTGAAGCAGACTAAAAAGGTCACCCTTCAGCTAGGTGCATTAAACTTGGCTCTCTCAGGTGCAGAGTTGGTGAGCACCTTGCTCCCCTCTCAATTAGTACAATTACTTATTATCTCTGTGCTTCAGCAGTGGCAGAACCCAGAGCAGACAGTGATACAGCATTGCCTCTCTACTGTGGGGTAACAATGGCAAGGTCTCACATTCATTTGAGACAACCTGAAGAGGAGCAGAACTGTAATTTCTGGTGTCTCTAATGCATTACCTTCCATACATGTAATTCCCTTTGGCTTTTCAGAGAGTTATCTGGATTTGGAGGTCGTGTGGCAGCACAGCAGAGGCTGCTCAGCACGGGAGAATTAAGGGCTCATTAAACACCTTGGTACCACCTCCTGGAGGGAATGCAGCTTAATTAGGATAAGGACCCAAGGCTTTCCAAAGTACAGTAACTTCCCCAAACTGTTTTATGGCATTTCAGCATTGCCTAGAATTTCAAGAGAACAGATTTTTTTTGCAATTCAATTCCCCCCATGCAGCATACTTTGCAAAGGAATTTTCAGAAGACAGCACCTCATTATACCCAAGACAACAAAATATTTCCATGATCAACTGACAGACTCCTAGGAGTCATTTACCTTTACTTGGAGTAAGGAATGTAAAGAAGACACAGACAATAAGGATTTCAGACCTTTCTCTGTATAATAAAAATTTCAATAAATTTTCAAAAGTAGTACCATTATTTATATTAAAACTATTTATACTGTATTCCAAACATGGGAACCATTGTAGAAGAAAAAAACCAAAAATCAATTTAATACATTTCAGCTTTGTCGCTGAGCTGCTATTTTATCAGGCATTAGAATTTAATAGTTATCCTGTATCATCATGAAGCACAAAGTTTTGTGAGTCCATGCTGTTCTGGAAGTAAGCCAGGCAATGAAATAATGAGGGATTTGGACATGAGTCAGAGATAAATGACTCTGAATATTAAAGAAGGAAGGAAAAGAAGAAAGAATAAGAAATATAATTGACCACAACAGAATAAAAATCTCAGTGTTTTAGAAATCATTGGTCATTTTTCTAATGCTGCAGCCAGGAAGATAATGAAGAACCTAAACCCAAATGGCTTTCTTTTCAGAGATTCTGAGCACTCTTTCATGCAGCTGAGCTGGAATGGTTTCTGCTCAGTTTAAATGCTATTTCTTTCTAAAAGAAGTAATTTCCCACACTACTGTCTGTCACCTTTCACAGTGTTATGACTACAAGGAGTCAAAGCCTTATGATGACACAGACTTCTGTTGAAAAAGGACAATTAGTTCTAAAAAAATTATGTTTCATTGTGAAGGCTTAGATTTGCAAATTTTATAAAGCTTTTCTACTGGAAACCTGGGTCAGACTTTTCAACTTTGGAGTACATTCAACTTGGAAACATTTAAAATATTGCTCCCAAGGAACCAGAAGCATTATGAATCTCACTGTGAATCAAAGAATTTAGGGTCAAGGCAGTGCTTGGCATTTCACAGATCTAGTTTCTCTGTCTCAAAATATTTGATTGTTAAAATTACAAGCCTTCTGTTCCACGATGATGATATTAAATAAAATTCCAAAATCTCAGGCTACCCAAAACCCATATTTGCAAGTGTGTAGTCATAAGATCCAATTATTCAGCAGCCCAGGTGCTTTTTGGAGAGTGAGGTTTCACCTAAAATGAGACAAATTACATGGCTTTTGGTTCTAATCTCTTGGAGATCACAGGGAACTCGTTTCATTTCACAAAATCAAATCTGTCGTGTGTCATTTATAAGCCTTTTTCTCATTTTTTCTGGATTGCAGCTCTGGACCTAACATAAACAAAATATTTTTTGAAGTGTGGGAAGTTAAGACTCGCAGCCAGCTTTAGACAGAGAGAGCCCCAAGGACCATTTCTTTACATTTCTATAGAGCTCCTTGGGACCCCTTACTAGAATGCATAAAAATAATTACTAATATGGCAGAGCAGAGTTAGAGGAGTCACAAGACACATGTGTAACCTGAATTGTAAAGAGCAGAAGATAAGGATTTGTGCCTTTTTATTTATTTTTTGCCACAAATACCAATCACCTTTTTATCAATCCGCACTCCAAGCAGTAAATTATGTGTTATGGAAATTATTGATAAATATACATTCATATTCCTCAAGTAAGCCCTCCCACTCAATGACACTCTAGGAATGGGGAAGAAAAAACCCAACTTCTCTTGATACAAGACACAAGGGATTGAGGGACTTCAGAACCACTTATGAGGAAAAAACCCAGAAAAACTGATTCCTCTTCCCCAAATCTACCTTGCTCAAAAGAATGAAAGGCCCATATCCTAAGCTCCCTTCCAGACATTCTCTAAAGCTTGCTCTACTTTACCTCCTCAACTGTTTGATCAGACCTATTTGCTAAAAAAAAAAAAAGGTTATTGACTTCTAAAACCTTCTCACTACAGATGGATCAGTAAAGGCTCCGGTGGAAAAAGCAGCTTATATCTCATTGTCCTTGCTGCATTTACACTTACATCCACTGAGAGTGATCAGAGACACAGGGGCCCTGCTGATCTCCTGAACTTCCCAGGATGCGTGCTAGAGGGAATAGTGTGTGTGTGGATAGATGCCTGTACATCAGAGACTACCAAAAACACAGCAAAGGAAATTTAGCTAATACATAGGAGAAATAATTTCCTTTATGCAGATTTTGTTAAGAAGTCCTGAGGATTCTTTTCTGAAAGTGGTTTCAAATGTTATCAGTGGGTTTCTCTTTTCCTGCTTCTCAGTAATCAGCATTGATTGGCTGGGCTGGGTACAGTGTTGTGCATGCAAACCAGGTACAGAATTGTTGTTAGCACTGGAAAATCACCTGCCTTCAAGCTGCACTCGGTGGATGCAAATTTAGCCTGCTTATAAATGGAAAGCTTGAGAGGGGTACAGAATGCCCCTACAGCTACAGCTCAGAATATTAATCAGTGTGAAATATATTTAGACTGGATGAGCCGGGATTAATAACATCTCAGAGATAATAGATCTTTCTTCTTTAGATAATCGATCCAGGTTTTACTTTATTGCTGTTTTACAGCAGCATGATGACCCCTGTGAAACAAATGGGAGGTCCTGAAGTTTCCTAGTGAACAGCTTTGCCCACAAGTCAAGGTCTTCCATCTCAAGCAGTATTTGTGGTCCCAGATGAAAGGTAAAATCCTGAGTGAGCAAAAGCAGCCCAGGCTGGGATTTTCAAAGGCTGGATCAGGGCACTGTGTCAGACTCAGAAAGCTCCTTTCTTCCCCTGCCCACCTCAGGGTTAGAGAGCTCACCACTGCTGGAGAGAGCAGCTCTTCATCACCACCTCTGCCAGGTTCTCACTGAACACCAGCATGGCTCCAGCAGGGGAGGCTGAGTGGGAGGATTCCTCTGAAATGTAGTGGTTACAGTGCTCTCCTGGCAAGAGGAGAACACATTAAACGTCCCACTGCATGCAAAGGGAGACCTGCTGAGCCGCATTTCCTGGTGGGTACAGCTGGTGCATGAGGTCATAGGGCTCCTGTTCTCTCTTCTTCCTTGACAGGAAAGTCCGGTCACACAGTAAGTGTGGTACAAAGCACAGTGCAGCACTGTAGCTGTTGAGTCAGGGATGGAATGAAAGACACCAGTCTTCAAGTGGATTAGAAGGCAAAAGCCAGTTTAATGAAAGTAGCAGGTCCTTTTATAACGTGACTTGCTAAGGTGAGACTTGAATGGTCTCAGAGTAAAAAGCTCCCACACTGTTGGTGAACTATGACTAGCACACTCTGGAGAACCATATCTATAAACAATAGTTACAGAAAGAGAGATAGTAATTGTTTTAATTCTATTCTCTGTGTTTCTCACAGAGTCTCACAGCTTCCCAGGAAAATCCTGGAACAGCTATGTCTCTCTCTGTTCAGAGGATATGTGATTACCACACAGAACTGTGGCTGTGCTGGCGCCCATGAATAAATCCAGACTGCAGCATTCCTGTCTCAGAGCTGAAATCCAGCTCCACCATCTCCTCCTGTATTTTAGCTGTGTGCTTCTCACACACCCTGCTCTGACACTGGCCTTATCCCACAGAAAGCCAGTGGACCTTCCTAAGCAGAAATGCTGTTCAGAAGACACATTTTGAACTAAGACATTGGCTCAGCAGCTTTATGAAACCCTTCCCCAGATCCTTTTTCAGGTCTGAGTCCAAGACTGAAAGACACCCAAATTCTGTGTCCATCTAGGTCAGGCAGCACTTGAAGCAGTTTGCTTATGGTCCCCTTTTACTGTGTTTAACTCAGCATTCCTGAACCTCCTGCAGGCACTGGGGTATGTACAAGGATATCCATATTAGCACAGGCCTTGCCATATCTGAAACTCAATACTCTACAGGTATTTACATGGATCCCTTCCATTGTTTTCACCTGAGTCAGGAGCTTAAATACCTCTGAAAATGGGATCCTGCAAGTCCTCTTTTTCTAGCCTCAGCCCATCAGGCTTCTGTTCCCTATGCTAGGAACTATCATTTTTGGTTACAAAAGGCTTACACTCAGACCTTACTGATGACCTAAATACAGGACTTCAGTTTCTGAGAAGTGATTTTGAAATATGAGATAAATATGCCACAGCTCTTCTGCAGCATGGTTTCCAACTTACTTTACTGCTGACTATCAGCCTAAAATGAGATTTTATACAACCCAACCTAAAAATTGAAGTTTATCATAGAACTGCTGATGGACTCTCTGTCATATTATATATGCCAATGCTTTTAAAATTCCTTACATACAATTTAATTTTAAGAAAAGGAGCAGAGAAGAATGAAACCTCACCACTATAATCTTTTCACTGTGAAAAGATCTTAGGGTATTTCCATGCTTTGCCCAAGGGTAATTCACCTTTCAGTTGCTAGCAAAAAAATGGCTATCTCCCTAAAAAGATTTGCCTCAAGGAACTTGACAAAACTTGAACTATTCCATTAATGAGATTTTAATGAGCTGCCCAGTAAAGATAAGGGAATTTCACAAGGATTTTTTTCCCTGTTCCACAACTACAGTTGTACCACAATAGACTAAACACATCTCCACAAAAACATTTGTCATTCTTCCTGGTTTTACAGAAGGGCTAAATTAGACCTAATACTTATCGTTGCTGTTCTGTAGCGCTATTTACAAAAACACCTTTATGCTTTTCTCTCAGCAGCAGAAACCTTGTTATTCCAAACACTGAAAGTTGACCAACTGGATTCATCTTCCAGCCATGTTTTGCTAGTCTTGGCAAAATAACCTCAATGCAGAATTTCTAACATAGCATTTAGTTACAACACTTCAGCCTTTTGTTTCAACAAGGCAACAACAGTCTTATCTCAGAAATTTCAGCTAATACTCATGATCTAGATTTTTCTGCTGTTACCTTCAGGTCATTACCAAGATGTTGGGTATTTCCTTACGTATGAACTCCCCTGGATGTTTGTTCTGCATCATGCAGATCCCCTTTCCATAGGATCCTGCTTTCCAGTTCCATATGTCTGCTGCTGTCACCAGCATTCCTCTTCTCCAACTTATTCTCTGCACCCCCTGTACCCAGGAAGGAGGATGGGATTGTGGGATTGGACAGCTGTGGGCATTTCCCAACTCAATAAAACAAAGATCTTACTTGTCAGCTATCACACACCCCTTAAAAAACAGAATGGGTATCTCCACAGTCCCTTCATTTGCAGTAGGGAAAGAGATAATATTTATAATATTTTAAAATCAATGGAAAATGAGAAACTTTTCTTGAATCTAAGCTATTCTTCACAGTTACAGCTTTTACATACTTTTAATTCCAGATCCTCTCATCTCCAGCTGTAACAAATTTTTTAAGCAAATAAATTACCACAGAAGTAGAAGAGTGCCACATACTAATTACGCTCATAATTTGTGAGGAAATTAAATTGTTGTGATCACTGACAGGGAAAACAATACCCAATACGGTATTTGTTCAGAACAAATATAAAAATAAAAGCCAAAACCAAGCAAGAGTAACATTCCTCTTTGAACTCCTAAATTGTTTGTTTCAATTAGAAACAAACAGGCAGACACAGCAGAAGTTGACCACCTCAGAGGGAACAAAAAGGACTTCTTCAGCTCTCCTCAGAGGACATTTGCAATTGCAAATCAGACTATGGAACAAACCCAGAGCAGTAACAGAAACCTCTTCCAGTCTGAATCTAATCCAGCTCTGTGACATTACTGAAGCTAATTTAGGTATCCTGGTTTAATAACCTCTTTTACAATAAAAACAATAAAGAAGGTTTAGCTACTAATTTTTATGAAGTATCTTAATATTTAGTTTTTGAGTAAGTTTAGAAATTGGGCTTGTGTTATTTCCTTCATTTTACCAAAGGCTGCAGCACAAGAGCAGCAGTGTCAGGCCAAGTGAGAAGGGTCAGCAGTAGAGCTGGAACAGCTCAGGGGTCAGCTCAGGGATATTCTGTGATCCCCTGGTCCAGAAGGCAACCAGGACACAGAGGCACCACTGCCCCCTGGGCACCAGTTTATCCAGAGGTGCTATTTGTACCTCTGGAAGCAATCCTGCCCAGCTAATCTGGAGGGTACACAGTGAGGAACCAGAATCAAGGAGCAGGTTTAAAGTTCTTATCCTGAGCACCTAAGAAAACCATAAACCTCTTTCACTGTATGTCCATTTTCCCTTTTCATTAATCTACAGATGCACCCTCTCCACCATTCTCCACCTCAATCAGTGCATATGCATTACTCAAAAAGTCCCCCAAAAACCCAAGTGTGGTTATAATTTTTCATAAACTACATAAAATCAGCTCCTTTTTGAGATGACACTTTGTTTCAGTGTTTGGTTTCTCCACTCCCACACACATTTCAGATATCCTAAAATGGCACAAGGACTCTCTGTTGAGCATGATTTATTGCCTTGATTTATTGAACTGAGCAATGACAGAGCTCCCACTTGACAAGTTTTCGTTTCTTCATGGCAAGTAATTAGCCTTCATATTGCCAAAGGGCCCTTCAGCTGCCCTGTCAATGCTGCTCCAACCTAATGAAAATACATCATCTTATCATGGTAAGACATTTACATTATTCACACGCTGCTTTCCAGTAGCCTCTCGTTAGCTCCAGCCTGCTGGTTTATTTGTTGCAGCAAAACAAAAAATATGATGCTCAAAGAGGAAGGGAATCACCCAGCTGCAACTTTGCCTCTCTGCTGGGTTAAAATGACATCTTCTGACACCCCCATGCAATGATTTTGAAGAGAGAATGTGAGGATCTACACCCCAGCGCACATTCCTGGCTATATATTTTCTTTTTAGCCTTCACAGAGCTGCATCCTGACATTAGGCACAGTCACAAATAACAGGTAGTGTTATAATCCTCACTTCATCACAGTCATAATCCCTCTCCTACCTCTTCCTCCTGACAGGTGCTTTACAGCTCTCTGATCCTGATACCAACCTCATCTCCTGCCAAGCTGCCAGAGCTCCAGCAGCAAACAAAATCTATAACCACATCCCTGCCTCTTCCCTGACTGCCTGGGGGGAGGATAAATGTCAGTTCAACAGCCCTGCTAACTCTTTCAGGCTGGGACCAAGCCCTACAGGCAGGCAGTCCAGCTGGGGAGGAAGAGGAGCAGTGAGGCCATGTGCCCAAGCCACAGTGCTGCCAGGGTTATACACATGGTCTGCTGAGAAATCCCATAAAAACACACAAACAGGGCTCCCCCTGGAGATTTGCAAAGTACCTCAGCACCTTAGCACACATCACACACAGACCTACCCAAACAACTTTAATACAGCCAGTGCAGCTGCCAAGAGCAAATCTGTCCAGCAGCAAAACCTTCAAGGCTGTACCAGACCACCTTGGACCCCTGGTTAGGATGACAGATTGTGCAAGAAAAATCACCTGGTGAGAGTGAACAGACAAAAAATATAAATTCAGCCTGGCTCTCTTATAAACAAATCATGACAGATCTTTTCAGAACTCTTTTAGCATTCCAATCCACAGATTAAGATTTTAAGGTGCTTTCTCCACCTAGCAATTATTTTGTTCCTGTTTCTGGGACAGGGAGTCTCTTCCACATCCACATAGAACTGGTCTGTCTCTTGACTGGGAGTCTGGACTGCCAGAGAGAGAAATTAGAAAGCAAGGCATCATTAGGAAGAAAATCTAATTTCCTCATCTGGAATGGACGATGAAGGTAGATGAATTTTACCTTGCAGACTTCAAAGTTATCAGTGAATTGCTTAATCTATAGCAAGCATTTTCAGTCTGCCACCAGCAAGTATTAAGAAGAGGGATGAATCCTACTAGGAGAAAAGCTCCTGGCAAAGATACTTCTACAGAAAGCTGCTTCCTTTGAAGAAGCTACCTAATGGCCAGTGGAGTATTTAGAGTTTACATTCAAGAAGCCAACTTCCATCTGGACTGCCAGAGCCCTGCTTTGGTTATGCCAGATAATTGCCTAACCCTAGGTGGATGCAAAAGGGTAAAATAGGGAATAAGGGCCCCACAGCTCTGCTAAACTGTGGCTTGTGGCTTTCCTCAGACCTTGCCTTCTCCAGGAGACAGAAAAGAGGGAAAAGCAAATCTCACCAGCCTCTGCTTAATCCTGTCAGACAAGGACAGGGAGGAAAAGTGAAGCACATTCTCAGTCTCTGTACTCCCACTGGATTGCACACCTGAGAAATACAATTGGAAATATTCATGAACTGGGCATACTGCTCCCAGCAAGTGAGAGATAACAGATAAAAACAATGTTCTCTAAATCCCACATTCTTCCCCACAGACCCTTTGGGGGATGATAAAGACACATCTAACTCTAAGTTCTGGTTTTCTGCTTCTGCCTTTTACTGTCCATGGAAGGAATGCCTTATCATCAGTCTGCTACTTACTCTTTTTTTTTACTTCAGCTTTCAGGACAAAAAATCCCCTGATGTAAAACAACTGTCCAATAGAGCAAAGTCCAAAATGAATGTATTCTTCTGTTTGCTTGTGTTTATTTTTGCTGATATTGCCTTTGATACTAACAGTGTGTCTTTCTTTCAATCTTCAAAGCACTTGGAACACTTTCTACTGCCCACTTAAGAAATATGAGATACTCATAAAACATCACTTGGGAGTAACAAAAATTGAGCTGTCCTACAGCCATGTATTCTGACAAAAAAAAAAAAAAAATTGATTAAATTCATGCTATACAGTTTAAGTGTAGCTATTCCAACTGTGAGCAACCAGATGCTTCACCTTGAGCTTGCTTTTCAAGGCAATGCCTTAGGAGGGTCTTTAGTCATAGTTCCCTCCTCATCTCAGAAGTTTCCCCATGCCAGTGCTATTATGCATAAACATCCTTGGAAGCTGTGGCAGAAAGCAGATATTGGGCTTCTGCTATTAAGGCCAAAGGCTGCAGATAAATAGGGTTTTGGGGACCCAAGGGAATATGCTGTATTTCTTCTAATTGCTTTTTTCATTTTCAATCTGAATGTACAGTGACAAAAGCCGACTGAAATTTCAGGGTAGGGAAAGAAGGGTGAGAACAGAAAAGTAATCACTTTTTCAAGTTTCCTTGAGCCCTGAGGAAGATTCAGTGTGAAAGCTTGAAAGTCAAAAAGTAGGTCCTGCTTTTCCATCTGAGTGATCAGAAAAAAAGAAATATGCTAAGTTTGCCTGATAATTAAATCCTAAATATAAAAATGAAAAAAAAAAGCAAAAGCTGAGAGTTGAGAGAAAACTAAAGTACATTTGTAAGGACTTTAATGACAAAAGCAAATCCACCTTCTTTTCTTTCCTTTGACCCACTTCATATCAATTTCATTGAAATCTTGCTGTGGGTCATGTAAGCTCCAATGCTTCTCCTTTCAGCAGAAGGGAGCTTCCTTTTAGGCTGAAGGCTGTATGGCAGATAAAAAGGGTACCCAAGATGTGGGGGCTTTTCAATATCATTGATCCACTTTTTTCTCCTTATTCTGCATTTCCTTATGAGGCCTTGTTATGTATTTGCCAACTCTGGAATTCTTATCCTTCCACTTCGGGTTTTTTTGGGGTTGTTTTTTTGGGGTTGTTTTTTTTTTTTGGGTTGTTTTTTTTTGGTGGGTTATTTTTTTGGTTGGTTTGGTTTTTTGTTTTTTGTTTGCTTGTTTGGTTGGTTCATTTGGTTGGGTTTTGGATTTTTTTGTTTCCCATTTTTCTTTCCTTTCTCTTTTCTTTTATGAGAAATCTCCCTAATATTTCATTATTTCTCCTTTGGTCACATCTCCCTTCCTCGATTCCCTGGGCGAGGAGATGCTGCAATTCCCTGTTGCATGTAACCCATCCATGCAACGCTGGAATTTCTCTTCTCAAAGTTCATGCCACTGCACAGCTCAAAACCAGAGCTGCTTGCTACAGCCCTGGATCTGTTTTTCCTACAGAATTCCCAAGTCCTGCTGAACTGCAAAGAGCTGTCCTCAGAGATGACAATTCACATGCAGACAGCTCATCTCTGAAAAGCTTTCTGTACTCACCTTGAAGAAAGGAACTGGTGAAAGCAGGGGGAAAAGCTATGTATCAGGGATTCTTTCCTAGTTTGAATATTGCTCAGTGGCTCTGAAACCACAGGCCAGTTTGCAAAGGTGGGGTGCAGTCGAGATGGGAAGTGCAGATACAGATGGCAGCTGGAAGGCAGCGGCAGGGCAGATGATCTATTGTTAGATCTTGACAAGCTGGCACCAAGTCCTACAAGCTGCTGGGTTAATGAGTCATGAGAACAGGACTGGAACAAAGATGTCCCTCAGGATAAAACTGATGTCCTTCAGGGACTTAACCAGAGGCCTTGGAGAGAGGCTGGGTCAAGAGCAATTGCAGTTAATCAGTACCACCTCTTGCTGCAAAGCACCCACAAATCCACTTCATTGTGAGTTACCACTCTGTACCTCAGAGATCTTTACAATACACCTTTCTCAAGTATCCTCAGGCAAAGCAGATTCCTCCACAGAGCCCTTAACTACAATTTTCAGCTCACCAGTGTATTATGGTCCTTTGTGTAACTCATCTGAATCAAAGCAATACAGAGATTTTGCTTGCAGCAACAAAGTAAACACTAAATCTCCTTTTTAATTCATGTAAGGCTTATGCAGAGCCAATGGGTTTTTATAGCATTGCCAAGAAACCAAATATTCTGCTTCTCTTGGTCTTGCAGAATTCCTCCTCTTTATGTGAATTGTGAAGACTAAACTAGACACAATTGAGGGTAAGAAAAAATACCAATGTTTTAAAATTTTAGCAGCATTTTTCAGCATTTTCCTTATATTTTTTTCCTGTTTAAAATGTCCAAAAGAAAAGAAAAAAAAGAGGGGGTTGAGGTGGTAATGTCACAAGCATGATCCAAAACCTAGTGGCTTAGATATTCTTGAGATGCACACTTCTCTAGTCCATGCACTCCGGTGAAGAAGTCTCCCAAAATGCAATAGAAAGGATTTCTGCTTCTATTCCTGCATTCTCACACAGAGGGGCAACCCAAGAACTCTGAGAAACAGAACAAAATCAGAATGGAACATCATACGGGCTTCAAGATATTACTTCTTATATCCTTTCTCATCACTTTGTCACATCTAGATTAGATGTCCAGCACGTAAGAGATTGCAGAAGCTACATACAACAAACATTTTTTATCATATGAAGAGAGATAGCAGTAAAACTGCAAATATTATATATCCAAAACACTAAGCAGAAAAGTTGATAGAAAACTCACTTCAGTGGACATAACTCCCTTATCTTCCTCACAGACCTGACACAGAAAGTGAATTAGCAGAGTAAAAATGGGATATTGCTGGGTGACATTACTTGTAGCACTAATGTGATTATGAGAATAAGAAATTTGGGGTATAACCTACCTTCTTTTTCTTTCAATATATTTGTTCAGTCACAGAAATTCCATTAGAAAAGAAGAAAACTGAGGTGAGGATGCATCTCAGCAATGCTTGGGTGGTAGAGTAGGAAAATGATGATGACAGGCCTTTTTTAAAAAATGAGATATTAGAGATGCCATCACAGAGTTTATATAAAGTGTACAAGAGATAAAGTGAACAAGACATGTACAATTAATGCATCTAATCTGCATGTATAATGCCCATTTAATGTATATGCCAACAGTCCCTACTTGAAATGGCTGATATTAAATCCTTTCAAGAGTTAACCCAGAAGATTCTGTGCCTGAATCTCCGCACAGAGTGGAATTTGATCACAGTTAAAACAAAGATGGGTGAAAGTGGAAATTACTGGCCCACACACCAGACAAGATGACAGAGAGGGGACTTAAGTACCACACTTTAAAGTTTTAAAGTACTTCTGTAGAAGGGAAAGACATAATCCCAGTGTGCCTCTAAACCCTGAGGTCAGTATTCCTCCCAGAAACACAAAAGGCAGATAAGTGCTCCCTGGTGCACTCTCACCACTCTGAACTGTTCTATGCAAACCTTAGCTGAGCTGTCTTGACAGCTTTTGAAGAACCTCATATCCAACTAAGAATTTTAGCATTACAGATGCCAGCCCAACATTTAAGAAGAGGAAAAAGATACACTAATAATACAGCACTGGATAAGAGTATTTAAAAGGGTTTTTTCATTTCAAAAATACCAGCTAAACTTGTTTGCACCTTCTAATAAGAGTCCCCTATGTATTCAAAGAATACAAATTGAACTAAAGAGATATTATACAATTTTTATATAATTTATTAAAATAAATCATAATTAGTATAATATCATCTGTTGATTCTTGTTATCTGTTACAATGAGATGAAGGAACAAATAAAAAAATGTAGTTTAATTACATGTTTCTTCATGACAATATTCTTATCAGTACTCATTTCTTAACAAAAGCAAGGCAACCATGTCATTTTAGGAAACGAGCCTGGGAAATAATTATATCCTTAAATAAAATTCAAAAATTCCTTATCCTTTCTTGTTGCTGGAAAATGAGAAAACACATAAAAATTGCAGAAAGGTACAACCGCTCCAGTTCAGCCCCAAAGACTCCTGCTTTCTGCAGGTCATGTTAACGACACATTTATGTGTTAAATCCAAACTGCCAATGCTTCAAAGTGCCAAGAGGGAAAAGGGAAGTAACACTGGAAGTAAAAAAAAAAAAAAAAACAGAGTGCATAGGGACATGGCAATTTATTACTTATAAAGCAAATTTGAGGGTTTATTCTCTGATAAGGACTCCAGCTATCAACTTTGGTGAGTCATTTTAAGAAAGGCTTCAGTTCCAACAGTCCTGCCTAATTTCCAATTGAGCAATGCAAATCCAAGTTACAGTCCTGAGTAAAATCATGCAGGTGACACTCCACAGACTCTTTACCTTTCTTTCCTTGTCCTGTGTGCTCTCTTCTCCACCTGCTGAGCTCTGCAAGGAAGTGTCTGGCTTCCCCCACACCTTCCAGGGGGACAGTAGATGTGTGGTTTAGCTTAGGACACAATGTCCTGGATGAAGAGATGAGCAGCAATTTTAAAGCCAGCACAACTCAGTGCCAAAGCTAAGCTGAACTGTTGGGCCAGCAGTGTTGGGACCCAGGCTTTAGGAACGAAATTCCAGGTTGATGCAAACACAGCCCCATAGAGAAGGAAGAGCTGGAAACTGAACTACTACAGGAATGTGACCTCTAGAAACTGATGGACCCTGACAACATCCACTGAGGCTGTTAAGAGAGTGATTGTTGCTGTTGTGAGGCTATTCTCCATAATCTTTGAGAAATAATGAAGGGGTAAAGAAAGAAACTGCTGCTGGTTTATTGCCACACTCTGCGGATGACATTCATGCAGAGAAAAGCACTGCCTTATTGACTTCAGTAGCCACAGGACAGCTTAAGACATTGAAGAAAACAGTTTTAGGAAGGCAGAAGCAATAGGTCCAGAGGGAAAAAGGGTTAAAATACAATCCTCAGTTTTTGCTCAGCTAGAGCTGCCCTTTCTTTTAGCTGGACTGCAAGGTGTATGTGAAATATTGACAAACACAAGGAGAGTGTGTGTGCATAGGCAGCTAATGTGGAAGACCTTGGCCTGTAAGACTGTGTTGATAGATAATCTTCAAGGGATGGAATGCAAAAATTCCCACTAACATAATGGGAGCAATTAATTAAGAACAGAAAAAAGGGAAATAGTGTAGGGAAAGAAGAAAAAACTCCAAAGAAAGAATACAAGGCATATTAATCCATGCCTGGCCTGTAACAAACAGAAGGAACCCCATCAAAAAAGTTTAACTTCAGTGGGAAAAACAACCCAAAACCAAGCAATTTTAAATAAAAGTTTAAAAAGGAAGAAGCAGAAAAGAAATCACAACTTCACCTTCAGATAAAAGCTACTAAGAGAAAAAGAAAGTACAGAATGTAAAAGAGCATTTTCTTTAAAAAAATATTTTACATATTTCAGTTCTCATGTTCCCCTTGGGGTTTGCATATTTCAGTCACACAGTTATCCAATTAAAATGAAAACTCTGCATTATCCTTTAGGCGAGGACAGCTGCCAGCTGCTAAGTTTTATAAAGTCTTTAATCTTGTCCATAAATATTTAACAAGAATTGGTTGGTACACAAACCAAAGTAAAGTAAGAAATCAAAGGCATGAGCTCTGCAATAACCTCTGTATTGTCTGAATGGAGATGAACTACTTGAACAAAATTATGACTTTTCCCTTTTTATGTTAAAATTATTATTAAAATATATTCAGGCAACTTTTCTGATCATTTTCCCATTTTCTCCTCCTTATGTAATGTAAAAAAAGAGAAATGAAGAACTAAACATTTCAAAACCGAGATAAATCTGTCTTTCCCAAAGAGAGCTTACAGCACAGCTAAGCACCAATCTCTGCCATTTTATCCCATGTCTTTAGGTGTTAATCAGTTATTTCTCAGCCACAGCTTTCAATAAAGGGTAACATCATCTCATGATGCAGGTGCAATGAGCCTGCAGGTGCAGCCCACTCCAGATCTTTGCATCATCAGCACCAGCACACCCTGGCACGCGGGGTGCTGTGTAAAGCCAGCAGTGCTCGCAGCCTTCTCATTTCCACTGATATTTACCAGGCTGGCAGCCTAAGCCACACCCAGGAGCAAGGAGGAGCCCTGGGATCTCTGTGTTTCCATGGATTATGTACACAGGAACAAGCCTGGGAGGAAGGAGCCTCCAAAGGCGCGTGTTTGAGGAAAACAGTGATGCAGCAGCCCTTTGCCAAGCCAGGGAAAATTGACAGCCCTTGCTTGGACATAGACTATTCCAACTTGTACATTTACATTTTTAAGGCTGCATGCCTTACACAGCCTTAATTTCCCAAGAAGCAGAGGAATGTTCCTGTTGGCTACAAGGAGATGGTTTCCAGGCCTCCAGCCCAGTGTTCTGTCCACCAAACCCCATTGCCATGGCCTGGACCATCATCTCCCCAGCATTTTACACCTATGGCACTAGGGAGAACACACAACATTAGGAACACGGATGAAACAGCACCTTCCAAGTCCTCTCTACATCCTCTACATGGATGGACAACCCATGCCCAAGATAGAGAATTGCAGCTGCTGACTCATACTTGCAGATCTCTTTTTTCCAAATATTTGCAGAGTAACATATTTTTGTGTTACTGTTAATGTTTATGTTTTATATGTTTAAGTGGATTTAGCCTGATAACACCTTTGCCTTAAGGAATTATTGTAGTTGAATTTTTGCTTGGGTAAAATGTATACTGCTAAGTATAATCAAACTGAGAAAAGGTCCTTTATCACAGCCTTCAAAAAATAACCATTACAGTGACCAATTTCGTGCCTATTCAATTATTTGGCCTGTAGAAACTCAGAATTGAGAAACAGCACAGTGAGCAGTCTGAGTCTAATAGTAAATACACAACAGCAAGCACTGCTCCTAATCCTATTGGTTTGAGAGCAGCTCTTCAAATATCACACTATTTCAATGGGAAGAATATTGAAAATTGTAAGCACAAGCTCTCCAAGCACAGGCTACTGAAGAAGAGGATCACTCCGATGACCTTATGGCTCTATCTCTGTGCCAAAAGCCGGTGTCTGTCAGCTGTACCCAGCTCAGGTGAATCAGAGAGATGCTCTTAAACTGATTGGTTTTTACTAAGGCCGCTGCAGCAAATATTAAAAAATATATTCATTTTAATTTCTTTAAAGTCTGCATCACTTAAAATAAAATAACCCTCTGTGTCAGAAAGTCATCCTTGTTGTAAACAGTTAGATATTGGAACTTCACTCAGAAAACCACAGCTGCATATGCTATAAATTGGTTATAAGGCACTCCCTGGCACAATGGAGCAAAGCAGGCACTAGAGCTTAATCCTCCTGCTTTCAGAATCAATAGAAATATTCTTCTCAATTTAGCAGGATGGGATGAAAACCCTGGACTCAGCTTCACAGAACTGGCAGAGTGAATTCTGAGGAACACTGGAGATGAAATTAAATGAAAGGGGTCATTGCCAGGATCTTTGTGAGTGACAGGTGCTTTTCAGAACTTTGCATTTTCAATTTTAATCTGAAACCTGGAAATAAAGAAGCCTGACTTTTCAAAACAAGATCTTTGACCATGTTATTTAGGTGGGAGGCTGGGAGGAAGACAGGCAAAAAAAGGGGTTCTTGTGAGATTTCTGGAAATTAAAGCCTTGATATATTCAAAATCAGCAGTCATTAATGAAAAAATATGACTCATTCTCCCATCTCTGTCACTGATGAGTCAAGAAAGCTTGAAAAATTATGGCTGGAAGTGCAGGTGACTGCAAGTCTCTCTGAAGTTAATGAAAGCTGCAGAGACTAAGCGCAGTGGGAAAAGTCAGGTTATTAATATCCCTGCACTAAAATTTCATATATTTAGAAGTAATTCTGAGGCAGTACTGACTTACTTCTTCAAGTAATTACAATCAAAACATATCCATGAAAAAATTGTTTAATTCTTCTGAAGACAGACTCAAAGTACAAAGCCTATGGCATATCCCACCCAATCTGTGATTAAAATGCTATTTGAACTTTTGAGTCCTTCACAGGACTGTGAATTATTGAACAAAGGAATTCACTACTATGGTCAAGGTGAGCAGAACTTGATAAATATTTTCATGGAGGAACTTACCCTCATAAGAAAATTTCATAGCAGAGATTCATCTCTGACATGCATTAATTATAGATGAGGGAGCTCAATGCAAAGATAAGCTAGGCTGGGTTGGTACCAGGAAAGACTCAGAAAATTTGCACTTAGCCTATTGAGCAAACCCACTTTGGTCAATGCAGACCTCCTCAGGCTCACAAGCCCTTAGGGCAGAGCTAATTATAGAGTTCAGACAGAGCAGCAAGAAGTGATGAGCTTGACAATTCCTCTGATGAAGAAAACAATCCAGGGGATACCCGCGGAAGGCTGAACATAATCAACCTGAGGTGAAACATAGCAAGACTGAGGAAGGCTGTGTGAAAATCACTGATATCTGGGTGAAAAGAGCTGGGGTAAGCAGGAGGCAATCCTATACTTTGCAGTGAGGGGCAGACAAAAGCAGGAAGTTGTTTCTTTTTTTCTATTCGATGAAAACTTTTCTTCAGCAGCAGCACAGTTTGTGCACCAAAGGGCAGCGTGACTAGCTGAGCCTGCATTAGCTGCACAGAGCAATAGAACTGCACAGAGCTGCACAGAGCAATAACTACTGCTGGGTGAAGCCGTGGCTCTGACAGCAATGCTGTGAGTGGATGAAAACATGTGCAGTTCAGCTCTAGAGGCTGCCAGGGACACAGGGTGGCTATAAGCTGAAACGTGTCCTGTAGCCCCACATTTCTCCTCACAGAGAAAAGCAAGGCACAATTCTTCCCAAGAATATTTCTGGGATTCACATTCTCTGAACCTCAGAGAAAGAAAACACAACTCTTATCATTTGCTGTGCCTGTGTTGTGCCAAAGTAGAATGCAATATGGAGATTGTTTACCCAAAGTGATGGTGTTTTGTTCCCTTGGCCTATCAGGGCCAGGTGTGTGTGTGTGTCAGGACTGCTGGCTGACAGTCACGAGATTCTGGGCAGTGTGAATGTTATGTACAGGGTGGAGTGCTTGGCAGATTCAGTTTTAGATGTATAGAATAATATAGTATAATAAAGTAATTAATTAGCCTTCTGATATCAGTGGAGTCAGACGCATCATTCTGTCCCTCGTTGGGGCCATCACAGCATTGCAATAGTGTCCCACAGGAGAGAGGGAGCATTTCCCCTTCAAGGTGAGGAACTGTCCAGCAGAGCAGTATTTGTCTGCCAGAAGGGAGGCACAGACACTCCTCTCTCATTTTGGATCTCCCCTGTAGACACTACAGATAAGACATTGTACAAGACACAAGCAACTTGAAGTGCAGGACATATTGGAATTCTATTTTTACCTGATGCTACATTGGAAAAGACTGCAATTAAGCAAATAGGAACTTCCAAAGCAGCACCAACTACCCTTAACTGATACTATTACTTTAACTGATTCCTTCAGCAAATAGCCAGAAATTGCCTTTATTTTCTAGCTTCCTTCCCCACAACAGTAATCGAATCCTTGTTAACAATTTTCAGGAGGAAATCTGAACAAACTAATCTCTGATAAAGTGCCTCTGCTCACAGCTGTGCAAGCTAACGTGTTTCTGAGAGGGAGACATATTAAGCCTTGAAATTCTTCCATTTACTATCCTCATGCCAATGAGAAAATGGAACATTTTAATTGACTTTTGAAAGAGTGTTTGCAAACTGCTGACCTAGAAGGAAAGCCCTGCAAATCATTTGCCATAGATTTCTTACACGACTAGCAAGAAATCTGTCAGGAAGCAAAACAGCCACAGCCACAGAGAGTGAGTAGTGCATAAAGATCAAGGTAAACACTGTTTTTCATAAGCCTCAGCCAGAGCTAAATGTAGCTTTGATTCAGCAGCAACTGAAGCATTTTGCACCACAGTGTCATGCACACCATTTAAGCTTTCCTTGAAAAGGGAAAACCCAGGAAAAGCCAGGGAAATAGGAAAATATAAACAGATACGGATGATCTGGTTTATAGTGTTTGCCTCTCAGGTAGAAATTCAGGTTGCTTAAGCAACTATCTGTTTGTTCTCTAATTTAGAGAACAAACTAAAATTTGTGTACTCTACACAAATTGTCATAAAACTTAGGACTAGAGTGGATACTCTCATCTCATTCTGGTAAGAATCGATTCAGCATAATTCAACTGCCCTGAACAGACCAGTACAGCACACCACCATTAGGCAGCACACATAGATCTGCTCTAATGTGAACTTTCTGTGATAAATTATTTGGATTTCATTCTAAAACTACATTTCTGATAATGAAATGTGCTACTAAGCTCAGAGATGCTTACAGCTGCAGAGAAACACACACCAGAGTCACCACTAAGGAAAAGCATGGAATGATACAAGCCACCCTCCTGCACTTCCAGACCAGGGGATTACATTTTGGGTTATCTTGACAGGCTGGTTTGCAATATTTCATATTTCGGGCAGAGCATACTTGTGATGGTTCCCTTCTACTCAGCCCTGATGAGACACATCTGGAGTCCTGTGTCCAGCTCTGGAATCTCCAGACATGCACATGTGATGCTCTGAATCTGTGGTATGGTGATGCAGCCAATCAACAAGGACTAAAGAGGGATTTTACCTGCAAATAGAAACTGAGAGAGCTGAGGCTGCTCAAGCTGGAGAAAGGAATGCTCAGGGTGGTCTCAGCAATGCATAATAACATCTTATGGGAGAGTAAGGAAAATGGACTCAGACTCTTTTCAGCAGTGCCCAGTGATCAGACAAGAGGCAATGGCCACAAACTGAAATACAAGTATCTGTATAACTAAGAGAAAGCCTTTTCACTCAGAGGGTTCTCATGCACTGGACCAGGCTTACAGAGAGGCTGCAAAGTGTCCATCCTTGCAGCTATTCCAAACCTGACTGGACAGGATCCTGAGCAATCTGCTTTAGCTGCCTCTGCTTTCAGAAGGGCAGCAGGATTGGATTATTTCCTGAGTTGCCTTCCACCATCAACCATTCTGGGATTATGGAATTCACAATTTTGGTTAATTGTCTACATATCTTTCAGTGAGGTAGTTCAACAAATTATGTGATGTCTATTATTTAATTTAAGAAATGTGTGTATGCCACCAGGCAGGACACATTTGATGCTGTGTTTGACAGCTGCAGTGAGGAAAATGGTTTTGACGTATGCTTTATATTGCAGTGCATTAGTGTGACTGCTCCTACTGTCTAGGGACTGTTATTAGACAGAAGTACCTGAAAAAATGGATGCCATTGCTCTTTCCAAAGTAATGTGTCTAAGAAAGAGTTCAGCCTCTTTGTTAATGCACAAAGAAACTGTAACTCATATTTTATATATTTTAAAGCTTCCATAATTCAAAGATACCAGCACTTACTTGTTATTGATTATACTTACAGCTTCTAAGTTCTGGGACTCATTTCTCAGAGCCTTTTTTTCCCTCTAATACATCCATATTTTTCATTGAAGAGCTGCTTCACCCACAGGCAAACACTTGTATTCAGTTGCTGCTTCACAGCAACCACTGCCTCTCTGTTTTTCCTCTTAGCTTTAGTATGATCTCAACAGCAATTCTGTACTGATTGATCTTACTTAAATGTAGTGTACATATGTCTCAAATAGCACAAATATTGAATTACAAAATGCCACCTACCATTCTGGTATTTCTCTGCCTTGGTTTCCGTTCTGAATCCTCTAGTCTCATCTGTAAACTTTTTTGGATCAAGAAGCATTTCAACTAAAGCAAGTAGGTGGACAGAAATAGTAGGAAATACGAACAATAAATCTCTCTCACTGCATGCTGAAAGAAGGTCTTGGCTTCTCTCTGCATGTGCACCTTCAGAAAACAGATTGAGATGATTGAACACAGGAAAACTTTGCTATGGTGAGGAGGGAGTATAGTCAGGTAGGACTTGAATAAATATATTAAAAAACAAACTAAAAGGAAACATAGTTCCATTTTCTCTAGAAAATTCAATATCATGACTAGCCTTCTCCATCGATCTCGTCCCTGTCAGAAGTATTAAATGCTGATATGGTGCCAACTTAGCTGGTCAATAGTGAGTGGCTGGGCTTGGGCTTGGTGTGGTCTCATCAGCATTCAGTAGAACTACAGCATTCTGCAGCAGGAATGAGACAGGAAGGGGGAGGGAGAAGAGACAGAGGGAAAAAAGGATTAGGACAAATATTATTTCTTAAATTACACAGTAGGTTTTCACGCTAATGGATATCCCCTTGCAGACATCATGCTAAGTAAAGAAACTGGCTTAGAAAATACCAAAGACACAAGCAGGATTATTTTTGGTGGTTATGCTTTGGCAGGAATTTTGGCAGCCTTATTCCACACAAACATGTAAACATATCCTTCACTCTGTAAACAAGCCTTCATTAGAGCCAGAACAACTTCTACTATTGTTCTCTTCTTTCTCTGCTCCTCAGACAACACCAGCTTTTCTTGAGCGAAGAACATAATCCAAGGTCTTGACAGCACCTCAGAGCCAGACCTTTCTTTTTGGTGCTATCAGATTTTTAAAATATAATTGTATAATGTTCTTTTTGAGGATTATATGTTTTTATTTTCACCCTTAAAGCTTTTTCAACTGGGCCAAAAATTTGGTAGTTTATGCCTTTAATGAAACACTAAGCTTTTTGAGCAGAAATCCACCTGGCTTAGCGCAGAGCCTGGGCTGTCGCCATGAACAATCCCATGTAGAGCTGTCAACCTATTTACTTCTGCTCTTCTGGCATTCCTATTATCTAGAGCCTTCCCAGTCCCACCCTAACCAGCTGTGCTGGCTGCTGGGGTAGAATGTAGTCACAATCCTAGTTTCACCTCCATAGAGCCACACAAAATTTGGTAAGTGGGATTAACAGTACAATTTCTTCTTAAGGACTAATGGGAAGTGCATTCACTGCAGAAGAAAGCAGAGAGATGGAAGTGAGATGAACATAATGGTTTAAAGTTCCAACTTGTAGTTTCATAAGGTGTTACTGTGAAAAGAAAAATCATTTCCAGGTAAGCCTCCTCCGTCATTAATGTTGCTGGATATATCAAGAGATTTCACTTTCAGATTTTGTCACTTAGTAATCTATAGACACATCTAGAGATGGTTCTAATTGATTACTTCTACCTGTTTCAAACACCCTACCTGAAATTTTATAAAATATAATGTCAGCAGTTTACTGCAGATCAATTAAAAGGGACCACAGATTTCTGATTCCAATTTGTAATGAAAATCAGTAACTAGGCATAAAGCAAGAGATTTGTTATTAAAATGGAAGGTCAGGAACCCTCAAATTTAAGTTATATTTCTAGGTTAAGTCTAGGTGCCTGTGGGTCCAAGTATATAATTTCATTTTTTTGTACCTAGCTGCCTTTGTAAAAGGAAGAGTTTAATTTGCAGTAGGCTTGCAAAGGTTATCATTTATAAAGGTCCTGAAGTCTTCAGGTGGAAGGGCAGTCTGGTGTCACCAGACTAAAAGGGGGCTGATCAGTTGAATATAAAACAAGTGAAATGAGAAATATTAGGAACAAAGTTGGACAAAAGGCAATTAGTCAAGGCCAGTTCAGTTGCCCTGATTCCTTTCGCTTTTTCAGCACTGAATAAGGCAGGTACCCTGTAGAGAAATAAAATAGGATGTTATAATTGAAGACACTGGACATATAGTTAATGTTGCATGGACAAGCATAAACCTGGCAATTTTCAGCCTCAAAATACTTGATTTTGCAGCCTAAGCAACTGTCTTAATGAAATTCATTGCTCCAAATAAAAGTAGACTGTTAGTACAGACAAGCATCATTTTGAAATGGAAATAAATTTAAATAACATAACTTATGTTTCATTTTTACCTGTGCCAAGCTTACATCCCCGAAGTCATTTGTTAGTCATTCTGTGGACACAGCTGCCAACCCCACAGCCCCATGCCGTGGGGGTCTGCCTGTGTTTGCCTGAAGTTACTTATGAATGTAGAAGGTATCACTGAGCCCTGAAAGACTCCCAACCCATGGGTCAAACAAGCATTTACCAAAGAGATAAAATGGATATAACACCTCTTTACCTCCCCCACATTCTGCCTTTGAGTCATCCCTGACTTTGCTTCTCCCTGAGAAACACCAATGCTGGCATCCACATCCTGTGGCATACCCCAGCCATTAGCACCTGGAAAAGTCCCAGAGACTGCATTTAATTCTTCTTTGAGCTGAACCACGCCTTTCTGTGAAAGAACAGTCTTGCCAGGTAGAAAAACAGAGCGATCTAAAGCTTACACTGCCTTGCTCTTTCTTGTATCACCCTCTCATGGAGGGGGAGGCTGTGGAGGTGGCAGGAGGTTTCCCCGGTGTAACACCCTGGCTGTCAGTGTGTTTGCACAGCTGTGACTTAGCAAATGGGCCTGATGCTAAAGAGACACAGGGAAAGGAGAGTTTTTCTTTGTGGTATTGGCTGAGCAAATCTCACAGGCACTGTGCTAACAGTGAAAAATCGTTCTGAGGTGTCTCTTGTCATGCTAGCCAGTGAGTATTATATATACACTCTCTGAGTGCAGCCTGGCTGAGAAGGAAGAGACAATCATTACACAGTTACTTTTTGATCTACACTGTATTTTAAGGTAGAAGTATGTATTTGAAAGTGAGAACACAAAGACCAGTCAGAGAAGAAATGCTGCTTCATCTGGAATGAAACCAGCAATGGCAAAAAAGACAGGACTATCATGAAATACTTTCTTTTGCAGCATGAGCAACCAGCTTCAGCACGTCCTTCGCAAAGCCTTGATGGCTGACCCAGACCCTACAGAAATGAACAGCAGATTTCCATACAGAATGCTCCTAGTTTCATCCTGCTGCAACTGCAGGATCTATTTATACATTTCTTGCAACAGACACAGTATTTTGTACCTACTGACAATCAGCCACTGTCATTACCCAGCCTGTGGGAGGCTGACTGCCTTCCATTATATATGCAAAGTACCTAGAACTAACTAGGTTGTGATCTGGATGCTTTCACCTACTTGTTTACCCTTGTGGAAGTGCTGTATGATTGATAGCAGACAAAAACCAGTTTAGGATCCTTCCTGAGTGTGCTTTTTGCCAGGTCTCCTCATTACAATGGTGCAGCTGGACTACATATGGCCCACAAAAAAAAGTATATTTGAATGTCTCCACAGCTCTCCAGAGTAGGCTGTACCCAGCCTTGTCTTTGGATTCACTCTTAGATGTTAAAATAAGCATTTCAACTTATTCTGGAGAGTTGCAGTAATCAGACAGGTGTCCCTCCTGAAGCAGCAGGAGTGAGCGGCATAAAGTCTTTTTAACCTCTGTTGGCATTATATATATTCTTTCTGGAATAAAATGTAGAAACCAAATAAATGGCTGGAAAAGTACAACTGCACTGAGCAGAACAGATGGACCTTCACTCCCCACAGTTGTGCTCCCAGTTCAGCCCAGTCTCATCTCCCCAGTGTCAAGGACAAACAGCACTGGAGTTTCCATCTGTAATGTACAATTTTTGTAGTGCACCAAAAGCAGATATACAGACACAATGTGTGGAAAGATCCTACCAGCTGCTAATTCAGTTCACACCTGCATTAATAGTTTGCAGAGTTTTGCCTCCAAAAACCTGGAATATTTTGAAGTTGTCTCTAGAAATATAGAAGTAGAACAGAATCACACTAAGAAAAAAAAAAAAGGTAACTTCCACCATAAAAAAAAAAAAAAAGTTTGGGATATAAAAAAGTAGATTCAACACTAAAATGAACTGAAAATGTTTGCAACTCTTTACGTGATTTCGGCAAAAATGTACTAGTTAACTTTTTTTGGTTTTTTTTTTTTTGACAAGATGCAATTGATATGTGCCTAAATTTTCATGCCAATAGAGGGAGTATTTAATTTGTCATTTCAGTGCCTTCATTGTGGGGATTTTAGCTTGTGGCACTTCAATGAAACATAGTCCTTTACAATGCAAATACTGCTGTCAGATGGACACTCATCAATCAAAGCACCAACTAGCTCCTTTCAATGGAGAGCCTGAGTCCCTCCTTTTTATATCAGAACTGAGCTGCAGGAAAGTGGCTGTGTCAGTTGTCCCACTCCATGAAAATGTTTGATTTGTTACCAAAAATACTTGAAATTATAAGAACCCACTGTCCATGACAGGTAGATGAAGGATGAAGGCACAGCAAGGGGAGAGATGCACTCTGCTGTGCCCTGTGCTTACTGACTGTACAGGACAAATCTGTAGGGGTGCTCAGGCTGCCTCTGCAAACTCTTTAGGATTTAAGTCAAAAATCACTTCTTCAGCTTGTTTCTGCAAATACAGAAAAATCTAAGGGGGGATCAACAGACTACCTGCTTGAGAAGTTGTCTTTTTACCTATTTAAAAAGCAATGCATATTCAACATAAATATGAAACCAGAGGGGGCTCTTTTTATTTACAACGTTCTGGTTAAGATTGGTTTCTATGGCAGCAGAAAGAAAGGGGTTTGGTTTTTTTCCCCATACACACCCTCCCAGAGGAATTATTCAACTATTGAATTTAGGAAGAATTATTTAGCTCATTTAAAATATTTTTATCATTTGATAATATGCAAAAAGTGATAAAATATCAACCACTTATTAACATATCTCATTTTTATAACTTCCTTCAATGTCTCTGCAACTGTACTTTCTTATTGCTGTTCCATGTTCCTAAAGAGGTGTTTGGAAATATAGCAAGGGCATTTGATTATCCAGCACCAGCCTAGGTCAGAAAAGCACACTGAATAATGATACTAAGCTGAGGAGAGTCACAAAATTAATTATAATTTACAGCAGACCTTCAGAAGCAGGTAGCTCTAGGTTGATAAGGATGACATTAGGGTTTGGATAATCAGCTATATAGCTGAAGATAATTTCTTCAATTAAAGCTATATGCATTTACAATTTCTACTTTTGTGTCTGCTAGCAAGAGCTATAATCACCAACTTATGTTGCAGATAAGGAAAGTTACATTCTAACATGTTCAGATAAGGTAAAAAGTTGCAGACAAAAGAAATAGAGTCCACTTCAATTTTCCACCTTACAGCCAGGCATCAGAGGGCAAGTCCAAAGGCTCAAAGACTGTGATCTCTTTACACTAGAAGACCAATATATTCTCACATGGCACAATATGCAGATCCATGGTAGAAAAGAAATACAGCCTGGCAATCAGCAGTGGTGAAGTACTACAAGGGCAGGTTTAGGATAGCAGCTCAGGATTACTCACTGTTAGGCACTTGGAGATTGATCTTATTTCTACTGAAGTGAACAATTATGTTTCTCTTCACGTCCATGGCAGAGATTTGACACTTTGACTAAATAGTTTCCCCACTGTATGACAGTCTTTTACAATAAAATGCATCAAGCTGCACAGCTTCCCAGCACCAGAGGTGTGTCTATTTATAACCAACATCTGTTCAGACTTGTGCTCAGTCCAAACCACTCCTGTGTCCACATTGTGGGGACACAGTTTGGGTTTAAATAATCTGCATAATCCCTTGATGTGTACTGAAAGAAGACAGTGGGAAAAGCTGGATCCCAGGTGTCCCTTAGCACAAGTCCAACTGCATCAATATCCAGTGTTGATAGAACTGATATGCTACATTTAAGCTGTCTGCTGCCACATATCCCACTTGCTCTTGGAGCAGTGTCTGAGCTCTAGAAGACCTCTCATTTACAAGGTCTTTTCTGAGACCCTTTTGTGTGCACAGGAACAAACATTGCAAGGACTCCTACAAGTGCAGAATATAGGCAACAACCTATACACACCCCATATGTACAGCACAATATTTACCTTCCTTGTATGGCAGAATCCCTGAAATTCACAGGAGAAGCAGCTTTGATGCAGCGAATATTATCTATGCATGTTCATCCCATGCTTTGCAGGACCTCTTCCACCTTCTCAGCAACACCAGACTAACATCTGGAACAGAACAAGTAAATAAAGGTCTTGTAATATCTTTGGTGTTTTCAAGGAACATGAAAATATTAGCATTAGCATGGTCTTGAGTCAAAGAACATTGTTATATGGACTTCACACCCTGCATTCATAATTCCTTGCAAACCTGGCCTGATAACCTTCAGTTCTGATCCCACATATTTGCACAGATATGGAGTTTCTGGGATAATCGAGTTTTGCTAAAAATGCACAATCCCACATTTGAAACACAGTTCAGCTGTCTATATATCTGTGTGAAAAGTGCTGCTCAATTTGGAGCACCGCCTTTATCACACCAATGCACTAAAAACATAACATTTCCTTTTACTGCAGAAAGCCATATTGTTGAGATGTGCTCTGAGAAACTCTGCTGGACAAACAACCCATGAAGCCTTTCAGTTCTGCAACTGCTTTATTGCAAGGCTCTCCAGGCACAAAGAAGAGTGGTACCTCATCCCATTGACTGCACTGTGAATTACACTTCATTCCTTTACAAGCCTCTCTCCTCCCCCTCTGAGAAGGAAACTGTTCAATCTCTGCTGGAAAGAGAAGAAAAAGCCTGGATTAAAAAGGCAGCAAAGTGTATTGTGATTTGCCTTTTTCCCTGTCTACTGAGAACTGTCCCAGAAATGTTCTCCTAAAGTCAGATGAAACGGAATAATATATTTTAATAGCACTGAAGGCTAAGTTTGACCTTTAAATATTATTTTTTAAATATTAATGAAATAGCGGGAGAAAGCAGACTGACAGGTGTAATACAAGTCAGACAAAATAGCACTGTGAAATTATTTCATGCATTGAAATTCTCATTAGTGATAATGAGAAATGCACCTATAATCCATGATCTGAAAATGTACTCCAGAAAATCCTAGTAGAATAAATGATCAGAAAAAATTGTTTGAAGTAATTATTCTTACTTTATATCTTAGGGGGAAATTCTGAAAGAGAGGAAAAGACAGAAACCTGTACTTATCCACTGTAAGTGGACTTTCTCTTTAAATTGGACCCTACTGGATTTGTTTCCTGAAATATTTTACTCAAGGGTCTATTTCCTTTCCAATAGCATAGGAAAATCTTAATCTTTCTACAGTTCTTCTTCTTTCTACATTAGTTCATTAGACTGTTCTTTACTGATGAAAGTGTGTCTCTCAAACACACCCTGAGTACTGCTTATATCACTAAAGCTGTCTGAGAATAGCAGAAAATTACATGCTGAAATTATAAACATTTTCCCATTAAGTGCAATATAACAAGAGGGAAGCAGAATTTTGAAGCAGGATCAGTTCTTCATTCTGCTCTTTCCCTGTTACATAGAAAGGCAAAATCAAGAAGTCAGATGAAGACACTGGGAGCTTTCAAATCACACTTAAAATCATGTGTGTTAATCTACTAGACTGAGTATGAAACTCACAGAATCTGTCTTAAAATCAATGAAAAACCACAATAATAATGATGGAAAGATTAACAGATGCATACTTGCTGTCTCACAGGTCTGTGTCTCTGCTAAAGCTCTGCTGTTTGAAGGAAAGATATTATGATGTTGGAAATTATGTATTTAAAAATGGTTTACAATTAGTTTGTTTATTCTTCTTAAAGATAGTTAACTATCCAGAAGGTGTAAAGTTGTAGAAGGTGTAAATGTGTAGAAGTGCACAGTAAGGTGAGGTTTAACTTCCCTGGAGGAAGTAAATATTCTGCATTATAGTCAGACAGGGGCTGGCCAGGGAATTCAATTTTGATCTATCTCCCAGTGTCTCTCAGCATCACCTCCTGTGCCAGACTTATTCAATGCCTTATCTTCTGTCAGACCAACAAAGTAAGAACATTTCTGTGGCACAAACAAAATGTCTTCACTTTAGCAGATAAATTCCTATCTCAAGTAATCAGACTCTGGAGAAGGCCTCATAGTGACCAACAAATAGCTGTACAACATCAGCCAGAGTCAGAGTACTGCAAAATCATGTACATAGAATACAAATGAAAATGGTGCTTTCAAAGTGGGTGTCTATTCTGAGGAGGCCAAGATCTGTGTGTACCCTAAGTCTGAACTGCCAAAACATATGTTGAGAGGCCAAGGGCTTAGCAAAAAGACACAGGAAAGCCCTCCAGACTGTGTCCCTAACAGTGTCCAGGATTCCCTGGACATGCTGGACAAAGATTGATCATTTCATGCCCTGGACCTCGGAAAAGGATTGCTCATTTCATGGATAAGCAAGCATAATGGTTACTGAACTCTACCCAAATGGTATGAGTGACACACTAGGGCAGCACAGCATTTCAACCCAACCAGGTGAAACTCAGAACCTACAAACCCAGAGCAGCACCCAGCACGATTTCCCAAACTGCTCAGAAGGATTGCTCAGAGCCTGTTCACTCTGTACTCCCGACAGCCAATGAAGAGACACTGGCACCACTGTGGAGCTCTTGTGACATTGGAACTGCTTGGAGTGAGAGCTTTAACACAGGCTCTCTGATACTGGTTACTTGGCAGGAATGATTTATTGATGAATGATTTATTCCAATTATGAAGGATGTCTGTGGTAAAGGTAGAAGCTCCACATGTGTTTTCTGAGTTCCAGTCCTACAGCCAACATGGAAATTCGGTTATATTATTAATGTTGTTTCTTTACACCTATCAATTTACATGAGAATGTTTTGAGCTGTCAGGGAATGGGGGAGTGTGGAATCTAGTCTGTATACCATGTCTTTCTTCTTTGATTCATGCATATCCTCCAATAAGGCTCTGTAATTTTAATATCTGGTGTGCTCTTGCATATCCAGTAAATGACCTGTGTTTTACCACTATAAAAGTAGAGATAGAACATCTCTCTTTGAATGACTCAATGATTTAATAATTATTAATGAGACATTATGCTTTTAAACATTTCTGGCAAATGATTGAGCTAAATGTTTGACATGGCTTTTAAAGGCCTGGAGCATGATGCTGCCTAGCAACTGAAATGTCATACACTTTTTTCTGATATTTTGCGACGCAGATAAAATAACAAACTTTGGTAAATACACTCAGTGTCATTCATATGTCAATGAGTTTTGTCATACTAAAGATTTTTACATTTTCATGTATCCAAACTTTCAGTATTCCAAACCTGTACTCAGATACTCTTCACCATGTACACAATTCTCACCTACAGAATCCTGGCAACTCCAGACACTTGCATTCTAGATGTGAACAGATCATCTTTCTCCATGCCAAGTTAAAAACAGGGCTCTGCTAGGGGAACCAGTCATCTGCAGGATGTGTACAGGCATGGATTCTCAGGAAAACAGTGCCAAGACATTGAGTAACGTGCACCAAACTGAACAAGGTGAGCTGCAGGAGAAAGGTTAAGGACCTTTACACAAAAACATGACCTGGAGGTCTGTTATCACTAACTTGAAAAACCAAAACCTTTCCCTTACACTACTGACAAATATGATGAGTAAGAATACAGCTGGACATTTGGAGCAATGTATTGTTTTCCCTCTGTTTGGTTCTGCAACAAATTCAGGTAGCAATTAGAATACCTAAAAAAGGTTAGCTAAGTTCTATATCTGCTCCCCTTACTTAACACTGTCTAAAAGGATGTATTCAATTTTTTATTCTAATATTTCTATTAGTCAGTTATGTGTTGTTTAAGAGAATTTGAACTATTTTTAAAGTGTAGAGCAAGAATTTGCCCCAGTGAAAGACAAAGCGTTGGTCCAAACAATGTATGAGCCTGATGTGGTAATGAATAATTACTGCTCTTGG
Source organism: Calcarius lapponicus (assembly GCA_039654755.1). Taxonomy (NCBI): domain Eukaryota; kingdom Metazoa; phylum Chordata; class Aves; order Passeriformes; family Fringillidae; genus Calcarius; species Calcarius lapponicus. Next base: position 18,322,103 of record CM077470.1, on the reverse strand, counting down.
TCTTTTCACACTTGCCATTCCCACGCACCTTACTGCAGTTTAAGGGAAGCAATGGTAATGCTGAGAGGCAGCTTTGGGAATCCAAAGGCCATGATGACTGGGGAGATACAACATTATTAGTTTGTTAGAATGAAATCAATCACAGGTTCTAATAAATAATTGAAGGCAGATTATGGTTTTCCTAAGCTCTGTTTGAGTTGCACTGTGTCAATAAAGACAAAGACTTAATTTAAGCCACGTTCGTGCCCTCCTGTGCCATTTTCTGGTGCTTACTCTGCAGAAAAATATATAGAAAGGTAAGAAGTTTCTGCTCATGCTTGCAGCCAACAGCTCAAAAAAAACCTGGTATCTAATACTGCCATGAAATAATTGTTTCTCCAGTAAGAACAGACAATCACACACCAGGACAATGTTATCCCACTGGGCTATAAACAGATGTGACACGGCCTTTTGTCACATTACATAACAGAGATCAAAAGCACCACAGCCACTTAAAATCATCTTGATCCCTGAGGAGGCACTGAGTTGTCCAAGAATGATGATACATAAATTGAGGGACAGAGTAGATCATAAGTCTCTGGGTTACTATGCTTTTGCTGATTAAACATAGATAAATGATTTGAGTTTTGTTTCTAAGCTGGTTTTCTGTGAAATGGCCTGCCTTCACATCAAGAGCACAGCCTCAGCAAGGCTGGCTACTCACTGGCTTCTCCTCTGTGTTACCAGGGAACAGAGAACTGTACTTCAGGTATGTTGAAAGAGCCAGGTGAGAAAACTGCACTAAGGCCAATGTGAACCACAGTTCCCCCCGGATTTATATGACAGTTCAAGATCTGACCACTGAAAGAAAAGCCTCTGGAAGATACCAGGGCAAGAAATGGTTTCCTGTGCCAACAAGACGAGAAACGTGACTCTTCCTTCACCTCATTTAAAATTTTTTGCCTATCCTGGGGCACAAGAACAGAAGTTGTAGTCACGAACAGATTAAACCGTGATCCATTAAGAAAGACTGCCATCTCCTGGTTTCTTTCACAACAACCCTCCTTGGGAAAAAAGAGTCGGTTTAGTTAAAGCTTATGGTTGATCATAAAGTCATGCTTGCTCTGAACCTTTAAGGGAAAATGTCACAGTTAATAAAGGACAGGCAAGTGAAAGCTGGAAAGGCTAATGCATTATGACTGCACGATCTAGGTTAAGCCAACGTGTGCAATAATTATAACTATCACAGCTTGACACAGTTTATAAAGAGCTGAACTGTAAAAGCTCGGGGCCCAGTAATACAAGCTACTTAAACATTCTCTTCTGGAGTATTGACTCTCCAATCTTCTGCTGACTTTCAATCAGGAAAAACAATATTACATAATGGTTGATAGGAATCAATCATTCTCATTCTCAGGGACATTAAATCTCCTCTAAATGCCAATCTGAAAGGGTTTTAGGAGTAAAAGTCACACTGTGTTTAGGGACATGAGAATTATTCAGAGCAGAAGACTCCTTCCTGTAAAACAATGGATGTAAGAGCATAATAATGATATTGGGCAAGGGAGGGGTGAGCCACTCCAAGAAAAATGTGAGAATGAACCCTTTTGATATTTTCTTGAAGTTGTTCAAGAATGGGCTAAAATGACAGTCAGCTGGAGGTATCACAGATTATTTGACATGGTCTGTGTTCCCTATTAAGTCTTCTCCTCTCTCCAGGTTGACAAAAATTTGTTCCCATTAGATGTATACTTTGCAACAAAATAGTAGTTTTCTATCACTTGCATATTTACATTTTGGCAGTTAAGAACAACACATTTTTGTTTAATCAATATTACAATAGTGCCTAGAGCTCCCTGAGACACATGGGCCTTCTCTGTCCAATACAGACTCCGTCTTTTTGGGTCTCATGAAAATACCTGTTTTAAAATAGTTCTTTCTTCAAGGCCTTACAATCTAAACAGAAACAGGCAGTGGGAGTGAAGGAGTGTGGCTATCCTCACCTTATTGACAGAGATATTCCACTGTGTGGATGACACAAACAAAATGAGAACAACCACTTAAGGTAACAGGAGCACCCACAACAAGAAGTTGAATTATAATTGGAAGAAAACTAATACCATTGTTTAATCAATGTTTTGTTTAATTCAAGATTTTAAACCTCATCTTCATCAAAGGGAGAATTTTGGATTGTTTAGAATAAAGGTAAAGAGAATTTAAAGCTGTTATACAGTGAAAATATTACTCTTCAGCACATTTTAGAAAGAAATGTGACAACTCAGTTAGTGATATTATCTGGAAGTTTTTCACAATAATTACCATTTCACCCTTCTATAAGATTTAAGACTTCCAAGTAAATGTATGAAAATTAAGGTTACTGAAGAAAACTCAGAAATATATGGAACTTTGTTCTCCATCATCTCTTTCACTAACAGTTTAAGAAACACAGAGTTACTACTCAAGGAAGTAAAACCTGATCCCAAATTTCAGAACATACTTTTAAAAAGCAATTAAAAAATAAAAATGGCATGAGAGAATTTTCTTATAAATACTCAGCAAGGTGGACAAAATTTTGCAGTAAAACAGGCCTCCAGAATAGGTAAATGAAGGAACACACGTGATGGACACTTAAAAAAAAAATCCTCAATCCTTGGTTCTCTTTCCTCTTCAGCTAAAGGCATTTGTGTGTTGGAGCTTTCTCACACTGAGGGTGACATCTTGTGTTCATTCCAGCCACACATTGCCACTAATCAGCCTCCATCCAGCTGCTATGCACCAGAATATCCCTTCCCTTCAAATTTTATCTTCAAATGAGCTGCAAAGAGTTTTAGCTGACGCTATATACTTCCTTTATTGTGTCAGATTTCATACTCTCTTTGAGTTTAATCATGACTTTATATCGTTTGAACAGAGCTATTTTAAATGAAGATCTGTAAATGATAAAGCAATATGAAAGACACACTCCTTCTGAATAGGAGACACTAATATACTTACTAGGATTCTTTAAATTAATGAGGGCACTGTAAAAGGAATGCCTTTTATGCCTGAGAAAATTATTATCTTAAGGATTATGAACCTGTCAGTCTGTAAGTTATAAACTAGTTGCTACACCTGCAGTTTGATTAATCTGCTAATAAATCACTTGATCCTACTTGTAGTCTTTGCAGCATTTTGAGAGACCTTCACTAAGTTTTCTAAAAACAGGAAAATGTTAGAAATTGGATCTTTGTAGGTAAAAAAATAATATTGTGAATTTACATTCTCTCTTAATAAAAGTGGCTGTAGCTTATTGTCATGTGCAAAACAAGCTATTTATCACCACCTGCTGGGGTTTGTGGAACAGGGGAAGCAAACCTGTAAACAGCCTCCTAAAATAGAAAATGTTTGAATATTATTTCATCTGACTCAGAAAAGCAGCTTCTGAGGACCCCAAAAATATTTTGTAAGTTTAAATTGCAAACATCAGAAACAAACTTTAAATAAAAATAAAATTAAATAAAATAGAATCTAAACTCTTCAGCTGTGTGTCATGAATAATATTTGCACTTCAGTTATCCTCATGGTACACTCCTGCCTGCCAGTGGTACATTACAAACTGTGCACTGCTCTTGCATTATGCATTTTTTGTTCTCTCATTGCCTCTGTGAGGATAAAAATGTGTATAGCACCTTGTTTTTGTGAAGACTTTTTGCTTGCAGTGTGTAGGTGATAAGCATAAAATAATCTCTTACTGAGAGGAAGAATTCCAACATTTCCTACAGGGTGGGATTTCCTGGACTTTGGTCCTCCGTGTGACAAAGAGGAGATCATGCCTTAGAACACTTGCAATGGTTTCAGTTCCAGCTGCAAAATATGGGCTGAATGAGAAATAAAAAATTCACTGATGTTATTTGAATCCAGCTCTATTGCCATGTCCACCAAGTGCTGCTGCTGTCAGTTATAACTGAGACCAGACTGCCACATGGCACAAGGGACACATTAGCTGAAAGCAGCATTAACAAAACCCCTAAAAATGTGATTGTGGTCGCCTACCTTGCTTTTTCCAAACATGGATACCTTACTCTCCTAGTCAGCCATACTTTGAATTCCCTCACAGGTTCAGTGATATTCAGTGATACCCTGCAAAGACATGATTTGTATCACCAATTTCTAACTCACACTAACATTGACATGTTCTATAAATCAAGTCGTCTATTCTCTATGTGATGGATCTGAATATATCTGTATCTCTGACATTTATATCAGTTCAGGTTTGGGTTACTTTTCTCTGTCAAAGTCCACATTTCAGAATTATGTATCTCCACTAAATTAGAAAATTTATTATTTCTGCAGACACTTTTGTATCCATCATTTGCATATATACACAGACTGGTAAGGTAGACACATTAAAAAAAATCTGATTTTAAACCAAGTCCTTTTGTATTACTGTCTGACAGATAAATTTGCATTTGCATAACATGGAAAATAATAGTCTGCTAAAAATTAAAAGACAGCTCTGAACAGTTTTCCAGTTTGTGGCTGCAAGCAATAAAAGCTTTAGTTTTCTGCTTCAGAACTTTTAGCTGAATGGTGCAGATGTTCATAAATTACATCAGTGTTGATTTTTTTCATGTCCAACCTAAGACATCAAAAAAGCATTTCTTAAAAAATTCTGATTTCTGAAAATAAAACTTGTCTTCTTTAATTCAGCTCAGTACCCAAAATCCTGTATTAAAAAATGACTACACACTTTCATTTCACAACCTTTTCTAGATGGGGTTTTGGTACCTTTTGTATAAATTACACCTTCTGCTTGAAATGATACAACTGAAAAGAATGACTACTTCTGTGTTACATTTCAATCAACATAAGTTAGTTTATGGTAAGTAGGCACAAATATTCTGAATTTGGCTATAACTCTGGGAGATAAAATACTGACATTGGCAGCCCATTAAAAATATTCACCTTTATCTCATATGGACTTATTCAGCTCTATAAAGGTTTTACTCACACAAAATGTGTTTCCCTACAAACCTTCCTGCAAGATCATGAGCAGAAAATTTGGGACATTTTGACAAAAATTCAATAACCATTTGAGAAAATCCTATTGTTAGTAATGATTGCCTGATAACTCAAGCAATTAGGAATGAATGTATTGGACAAAAATGACACTCGTACTAGAGGGGATTCATATGCTATCTAAGAAATGCCAAAAGTCAGAGAAAAACCATTAACATGAGTTAGTGGTTTAAATTACTGTCCAGACTTGTCACAATAATATTATCATTATTATCTTCTGAGTCTTCTTTTTTTTTTTTTTTTTGTGACTTTCCACAATATCAGCTTGAAGAAAAACAAATAGATGCTAAAAGAAGGAATCTCAAAAACACATTTTGAAATTTCCAGAGAAGCACATTTGTTTGTTAACTCTAAGTAACATGTTTTACAAGATATTGAGATAAAGCAATTTTGGAGCTCATGATAATTTGCCACCTAAAAAAAAAATCTGTACTTCCTGAATTCTGATACAGACTGCCCAGACATCTGTGTACACAGATGCAAGACCATCTTTTGTCTATAAAGTTTTCCTTGTGTGCCACGCTGCTTGTAGCCAACAGAGCAGGTCAGTGTGACCTGACATAACTGTTCAGGACAGTTTATCAATGTGGGCCTTGTGCCACACTAATGCTATTTCACAAAGACTTGCCAAGTCAGCCAGAAACCAGCATGGACACTGAGGTGAGTTCTTTATATAAAGGCTTTTACCTGACCACAATACTTTACCAGGATTACCTTTACCAGGTCCTCATTCTTGGCAGAGCTGGGGGTGTGATAACATGGGTGAAAGCAAAAATACTGATGGATCCTGGCACTACTGGTTTAGATGGGAACATGAAGATCATGCCATGCCCAAAGGACATAACTTTGTCCTCCCTCCATGTATTAGTGTCAGCTCCCTGCTGTCCAGATCTTTATACATTTTATCTGCACAATGACCATATTCCAGAAAGAAGCACTGCCCGGGTTAAATCTGGATCCAAATAGTAAACCTGGTCACAATCATATAAATCAGTACAGACTAGGAAGAGCAAACCCATGTCTACTTAAAAATACATTCGGTGAATGCAATATAAGGTAGCCAGAGAGAAAATACACACAAAACCTAAATTACACTGAGCTGCAGTAAGGAACTTTCACCTGCTTAAAATTAACCAGGTAAAACTGAGTTCCTCTGGAGTTTGTACCAAAAGCTTTTCTTGCTGAAGATGGATCAGTTCAGTTTCAAATGCAGCTGATGGAAATAGCCATAATCTGTTCAATTTATTAAAGCAGTGGCATCCAGTCTGTGACAGTCTGGACAGCATGGCATGGTTCACAGCCTGAAGCTCTGGTAAGACAAATACTTATCCTGTTGATCTAAACGACATATGGAAGCCAATAATTACAGATGGTGAAAAATTACTTTTGTTTCTTAATATAGAATTAGTTCCGCGTTTATTCTGTGTTACAGCAAGGTATCAAGGGATAAACCACTCAGTTGGTAGTCTCGGGTCTCTCAGAAGGCGCTGGTTTCAGGTGACACAGCACATCCCTGTGCTGGCTGTGCCCTCTGCTGTCAGGAGGCAGCCGGGAATCCTCTTTGGAGGAGCAGGGAAGTGACTCTGCCTCTGCATTTGGCACTGGTGATGCCACACCTGGAGTGCTGTGCCCTCAGTTCCAGGGCACTGAGGGGCTGCAGTGGGTGCAGTGAGGCTGGGCAAGGGCTGATGAGCAGCGGGAGGGAGCCAGGGGTGTTTAACCTGGAAAAAAGGAATTTCGGGGGCCCTTCTGCCCTCCACAATCCCTGACAGGAGGGGGCAGCCGGGGAGGCGAGCTCTACTCCAGGCTACAGTGACAGGACAAGAGCACACGGCTTCAAGCTGCGCCAGGGGAGGCTTAGGTTGGATATTAGAAAGAATTTCTTCACAAATTGTGATTAAACATTGGAATGAACTGCCCAGGGAGGTGGTGGAGTCACCATCCCTGGAAGTGTTTAAGGAAAGCCTGGACACGGTGCTCAGCGCCACGGGGAGATTTTGGTCGTAGGTTGGACTCGATGATCTCAGAGTTCTTTTCCAACCTAACTCATTCTTTAATTCTGTCTCTTTCTCCCGCTGAACACCCGTAACCATGGGCGGAGGCAGCACCACCGGGTGTTGTGGGGCTGGGGGGGGCCGGTTTGGGATAGGCGAGCACCGTCCTCAGGGAAAGCGGCTGAGAGCGGGGCCGGGGGCGGGGCCGGGAGCGGGGCGGGAACCGAGGCCGGGAGCAGGGCAGGGATGGGGGCCGGGCCCCGCGCGGCGCTGCCTCCGCCGGGCCCCCAGAGGGCGCTGCCCGGTGCCCGTGAGGCCCCGCGGGCGGCGGTTCCGGCGGGTCGGGTCGCGGCCTCCCCACGTGTGCCGGGAGCGCGGGGTTCCCGCTGCCGCTGCCGCGATGTCGGTGCCGGCTGCTGCCAGCAACCTGCCCATGCGGCTGCTCCGCAGGAAGATCCACAAGCGCAACCTGAAGCTGCGGCAGCGCAACCTGAAGCTGCAGGCGGCGCAGGGGGCAGGTACGGGCGGGCGGCGCCGCGGAGCCTCTCCCGGGCTGAGCGTCGGCGGAGCCGTGGCTAACTTTGTGTTCTCTCCCCTCTGTCTTCTCCTCCTGTCTCTGTCCCTGCCGTGCAGTGCCCTCGCCGAGCGAGGCGGCTTCTCAGGGGCCCCCGGAGGAGGAGGTGGAGGAGGCGGCGGTGCCAGAGGAGGATGCAGCGGCCGAGCAGAGCGCGGAGCCTGCGGACGGAGCCGGACCCCGCAGCGGGGAAAAGAAGAAAAAGAAGAAGAAAAAGAGAAAAGCGGTGGCCAACGGAGGAGATGGTGCGTGTTCTTAGCAAAAACAGCGTGTCTCCCAGGGCTGAGTTAGCCTGGGAGACCCCACAAGCGCCTCCTTAGGGTTCCCGCGGCGCCGGGGAAAGTTTGAAATGCCATGTGCCGGCCAGGTGTGCGCTTTAAAGTCCCTGAGGTCTAAAGATCTGCCCGTTTCATTCCAGCTGCGATATTTGAATCCTTAATTCATACCAGTAGCCCATTTGTTCAATGGGATTGTGCTTTTTAATGTTAACTGGATGTTTTGCTTGTTTATTATTTCAGTACATGCTCTGTGTTTCAGGGTTTCAGGGCACTGGTAGATGGGTGCTCTCTGTACTTGGCTGTGCAGCCAATACAGCTTTTTAGCAATATGTCCAGCTTTTGACAATTTGTAATTTATATATTATGAAACTGAAGTATACTGGAAAACTACAAAAAAAAAAAAAGCACTACACAAATATTGTTAGGTTTGTGTATATTTTTATATGCATAGATTTATAGATACATATCTAGACATATATAAGAAATAGAAACTTTCAAAATGTATTTGATTTTTGGGACATGCATTGTGGTTATGCCAATGAAGAGGTGTTTTCATCTCTAATGATTCAGGTACCTAAAATTCAACTTCTCACATATCCTGAGCACAAAGGGTGTAGGAAATTTGGTGTCTGCGTTGCCCATGGGAAAAAATTTTGTTACCTGTTTAAGGACAGTTGTCTTGCTTCCACACAAGATGTCATATGATATGCATCAAGCTGCATTGTTTCACTGTGTAAAGTGGGCTGTGTGGAAGGAACTTGGGGAATTTTTTGCTCTGTGCCTCAGAAAATTCCGTAGAAACCTTGTCTCTCCTCCAGCCCCCTTCCACCCCAAAAATCATGATCTTTGTATATGGTTTACAGACTAATGGAAATTCAGTCTGTGGAACAGCTTTTCATGATAACCATGATCTTTGTATTTCTAACTGACTTGTTTTCTGTAAAAATAACAGATATAGAAACCAAAAAAGCAAAAACTGAAGAAGATGAATCTGCAGAGGCAGAAGATGGAGATAAGCAGGACTCTGGAGAAAAAGAAGAGGATGAGGAGGATGATGAAGTACCCAGTTTGCCACTAGGTGTAACAGGTATCTTGTGTTCTCTTTTTCATGCACAGGCAAAATCCCAAGGTCCAACCCTTTCCTTCCAGAGCAAGTTGCAGTTTTCAAGTGAGCTTTGTGAGTCAGGTGTTTGTATACATGATGTGACACTGGCAGCTGTACAGCTCTCACCCACCTGCTGTTCTTGGAAATTTGCATTATTTACACATCTGTTGGTCCTACAATTACTAGTGAAAGTGTTTTTTAAACCTATATACACATATGCTTATCTGTAAAGGAAGAAGTCCATGAAGAGCAAGCTGGAGGTGTAGAACTAGTAAATCTGACAGAAAAACCAGTGCATTCATCTTCATTTTTATTAACTCTGTGTAGTTTTCTTATGAACTCATTAATCGAGTATTTTGCCAGTGTCTTTGGATTTTGTGGTAGAATGCAATAAAAAAAGTCCTTTGATTTTTTTTTTTTCCATATAGGTCAGTTTGAACTGGTTAATCTCAGATGGCAGAAGAAATAAGTTTAAATATTTTTCATTTTGCCTGTCACTTCAGGTGCTTTTGAAGACAATTCCTTTGCTTCTCTGGCTGGTTGTGTCAGTGAGAATACATTGAAAGGCATAAACGACATGGGTTTTACACACATGACCGAAATTCAGCATAAAAGTATTAAACCTCTTCTGGAAGGCAGGTAAGAAATAAGGATTTTTAGTCACTCTAATGACCCCAGATGTTTTGTAAATTTTGCTGGCAAGCTACATACATGAATCATAAAATCAAATCAGGGTATCATTGTGGAAAAGACCTCCACAATCATTGAGGGGCCTTTCACTGGCTGGTTGCTTTGACCTGCTTCTGCCAACAAGCTCCTAGTACCAACTCCACTGGTCTTCTTTTTGCCATGTTAGTTTTTTACATTGTCAGCATGGATCAGAGTGAGATTGCTCTTCTCTTGGTATGGTCAACTAAATACTTCTTTTTCTGTTGCTGCTTACAGGGATATTTTAGCAGCTGCAAAAACAGGCAGTGGAAAAACACTTGCATTTCTCATTCCTGCAGTAGAGCTCATCTACAAGCTGAAATTCATGCCTAGGAATGGTAAGGCTTTTCATTTCACAGCTGAATTTTAGTGCAAAGCAGCAGCAAAGCATTTGGAGGGTTGGATGAGCTGTAAGTGACTCTCTGGTTGATGTATTTTTTAGGAACAGGTGTTATTATTCTTTCTCCTACCCGAGAGCTGGCTATGCAGACCTACGGAGTTCTTAAGGAACTTATGAATCATCACGTCCATACCTATGGTCTGATAATGGGGGGCAGTAACAGATCAGCAGAAGCACAGAAGCTTGGAAATGGAATCAACATCATTGTAGCCACACCAGGAAGACTGCTGGATCATATGCAGGTAGATGCAATATTGATGTTTAATCTGGTTGTTAAAACATAATAAAAGTCCTTTCCCTGTCTGACTGTGAGTTTGTTAATCTTCTAGAACACTCCAGGTTTCATGTACAAGAACTTGCAGTGTTTGGTAATTGATGAGGCAGATCGAATCTTGGAGGTTGGATTTGAAGAAGAAATGAAACAGATCATAAAACTTTTACCAAGTAAGAAAAAAAAAAAAAAGTCTCTTTCCTGGAAATCACTTGCCTAACATTATGTCTTCTTTCTGACTCTATTATTATAGGAAAAGTTATTAATTTTTATAGTTCTGTAAATGAACTTCATAGTGGTTTTCTTACTCTATCCTTTTTTCTGCTAGCCAGTATATATTACTTATTCAACATCATTTATCTGAAGAACAGAGTTTTCAAATGCTCTTCAGAGATCTAATTCTGTTCATATAAAATCCTTTTAGTTTAATGTTTCCATTTTCTCATTCATCTTCCTCTGCCTGTTTATTTCCTGCAATTCATTATTTCCTAATAAGGTTTAAATTCAAGGAAAAAGGGCTTCTGACTTGCAGTTCAATCTTTTTTGATATTTCCAGGACCAGTATCTTGAAGAAGTTTAAGTATTATCTTAAATTTTTCTTTTCCTAATTTTTCATTTAACTATTCCTTGTAATTGATGTATTAAACACAATTTGAATTGTTTTTCAAACAAAAATACTGTAGTATTCCTGGAAATTAATTTCAAATCAGAAGATTGATCTCGGTTTTGTTTTGTGTCTGAATTGGATTGCAAATGATTATTAACATTTTTACAGAGAAAGAACACTGTGTTTTTGATAGTGGTTAGGATTTGGGGGTGGGGACAGCTGAATCAAGCATGGTGTACACCCCATAATACAACTACACCTCTTTCTTTGTCAGTAGCAGCATTGAATTAGAATTTAGTTGGAAGATTTACCCAGGGAAGTTTGCAGTTAGATTTTATGGAATCACTGTTTGCAATCTTCTTTACAAAGTGAGGCTGTCTTTCAAATATTTTCCAGAGCGCAGACAGACGATGCTTTTCTCTGCCACACAAACCAGAAAGGTGGAAGATCTGGCCAAGATCTCTCTGAAGAAAGAGCCACTGTATGTTGGGGTTGATGATAACAAGGAGACAGCAACTGTCGATGGTCTGGAACAGGTAAGACAAACATTAGTGGGAGGCTTGAGATCTATGAACACACCAAGCCCTGTGGTTTTTTACCTGGGATGCTTCAGATGTGTAACTGTTTGATGAGGTTTTTTGCACAAAGTAGCCCTTCCTTGATGTAACTGTGTTCCCAAAACACAAGTTTGTTCCTTACTACTTTTATTTAACAATGTTTAAAATTTTTGCAGGGTTATGTGGTCTGTCCATCTGAAAAAAGATTCCTTTTGCTCTTCACATTCCTCAAGAAGAACCGGAAGAAGAAACTGATGGTATTTTTTTCTTCATGTATGTCAGTGAAGTATCACTACGAATTACTCAACTACATTGATCTGCCTGTTTTGGCCATTCATGTAAGTATCTTATTCATTGATTTATTTTGAATTATTCTGATAACACCTGTAAGCTGTTACTGGCTTCATATTTGCCTGGTTTCAGTCCAGTTTCTAATGAACAGACAGCCTGCTCATAAAACTGATGATATTCTTGATTAGTCTGCAGAAGAAGGAGATAAACAAAGATTAGATAATAACACTTCAGTAATCAGACTTGCTATTTTTTGAATCAGTGCTGAACACTGATACTAATTTATGCTCTCTGTGTAGCAACATTTCTGTTTTCTTCCAAGAAGTTACCTTTCACAAGCACTAAAATTCAGTATGTGGAGTGAATTTCTTGTCAGAGCAATCCAGAGTCTGATGCCTGAAGTGTTTGATGCTTTTTCTAAGGCCTGGGTGATGTTTGCATTTACTATGCCAATTCTTACCATTTGGATGAGCATGGTAAATTTTTTGTCAAAACCACAAAATGCACAGTTTAGAACAAAGAATTGACTGAAAGTCTATGAAACAGTTGCAACTATTTCAACTAATTTGTGATTACAAATGTTCTTCTTTATTTTGTTTTAGGGGGAAATGTCTTGCTATTCATTGATAGAACTGTGACAAGTATCAGTTTTGTTTGGGTGTTTGCTTTTATTACCTGTAATCTGTCTAACATATTGCCAGACTTGCAAATGTCCTTTTTCTGAACTTGAAACATGCATGTTGTGCTCATGAGAAGAATGTTTATACAATTTTTAATGTTTTGGGAGATACATTGTAACCTTTGAGGGATGCCACTTCTTGTAACCCTGTGTGGTTTATTTTTTTCTGTCTTCATTGCAGAATGGTCCTGCTTGGTCTGTACAAAACCATGATTTGGAAAGATGCCTCAAATTACTTTTTTAGTTGATATTTCATCCCCAGTGTGTTTTTTTCCTTTTTTTCAGGGCAAGCAGAAACAGACCAAACGTACTACAACGTTTTTCCAGTTCTGTAATGCAGAGTCTGGGATACTGCTGTGCACTGATGTGGCTGCCAGAGGATTGGACATTCCTGAGGTTGACTGGATTGTCCAGTATGACCCTCCAGATGATCCAAAGGTAAGTTAAGGAAATAGACAAGTGTCACAGCAAGAAATCAAATTCTGACTACAAGCTTAGTTGCAGAGAAGAGCTGAAACTGCTGCTTGACAGAGGCCAGGATTCAGCCATGGTCATATCCAGCTGCTGGTTTCTTTCACTGCCCTACACCATCTCCTAGGAAATGCTGCTCCTAGCCAAGACCTTGGCTGCCTTCTTAAGAATTGCATTTTAAAATTATGTTTGTGCTGTGAAATTAAAATCTAATGAGCTAAACAGCCGAACACTTCTCAATAGGGGGATGAGTTTATGTATGCATTCCTGAGCTTTTCCAGTTGAGATTTGCTTTTTGTTTAAAAATAATATTCTTACTTGAATAAAAGTCTACTGTAAACAAAGGAAATTTAAAAATCTCTAAAATCAATGTTTAATTTTCAGTTACTGTGGGCTAAGATTATTTTTCTTCAGTAAAAGACAAAATTGCTTTAGTCAGGGGCTCTGTCTCAGCCTGATGTTGCTTTGCACCTTCAGCATTGGTTTTCCCTTATCTATGTGTCAGTGCCAAGAAAAAGTCTTACCAAATAATGAATGATGCATTGCATTATATTTTGGTGTATTTTTTGTTGATGATTAAGACTGCCTGACCTTGTTCTCTGTTATTCTTTCCCAAAGGAGTATATCCATCGTGTTGGTAGGACTGCCAGAGGAATAAACGGTAGAGGACATGCTCTGCTCATCTTACGACCAGAAGAACTGGGCTTCCTTCGTTACCTGAAACAAGCCAGGGTAAACTTCTGTCCAGTTTGTAAAGGCAAAACTTTGGTTTGGTTTGGTTTTGTTTTGTTTTTCAACAATCAGCTTTATTTTCTTTAATTCTAAAAAAAGAACAGTCTTCTTTTAAAGGTAATCATTTTGACAGAACTGCACAGAGCTGCTTGGTTGCTCTCCTTTTGGACTTGTTTTGTGACTTTAATTAAAGTGATTTAACTTCTAAAGCAAAAGTGGTAAAAAATGGTGTCATACTGAGTGTCTCTATTACTCTGGCTTAAAGGAAGTGATAATACTGTCATACTGATGTAAAGGCACTTTCCAGATACAGCTGTGGTATTAAAAAAATCTGTTATCTCGCAGATTGTTTTCTATTTGTCCTTGGTTTTAAACACATTCACTATATTTACACAGTGTAAATAATGTTGATGCTTCATTTCATTTGTTTTTAAGGTACCACTAAGTGAATTTGAATTTTCTTGGTCAAAAATCTCAGACATCCAGTCTCAGGTATGACATGTTTTTACACTTCAACTACTTTGAATATCTTTGTTATAATTTGCATGGAGAATGTTGCAGTCTATCATGACTGCAAATCAAAAATATGTGTGCTTCTTTAGGAATGTTAGTTTATAAGCCCATGTGTGTTTTTAATCAGCTGGTGTTAATAAAGCCCAACAGAAGCTAAAATTCTTTTGTGCCCCTGTGCTACAAAAATAGCCGAGGAACAGAGAGTTGAGTGGAATAGCATAGCTAATTCTGAAGATGTGAATTTCTACTGTTGATTACTTCTGTGAATCATTCTTTTGATAAGAGTTCTGTAAAGTTTCTTTGCAGTAACTTGAATTCAAAGTAGCAAGTACAGGAAGCAGTGAAGACACTCCTTACAGAGAGAGCTTCCTAATTAAGTATAATCAGGAAGAAGTGGTGCCTAATGTAACTAATTTGCAGAATGCTGTACGTTAAACATAAAATGAAACACTGGAATCTAATGAGTATTGGGAACTTGGCCCACATCCAATAAAATTATAGTTTACCCTGGTGTATCTTCATTTTTGGTTTAGAATTAATACTGCTGATTTCACAGTGTATTGGTACCATGACAGATCAGAGTGTGCACAGAATTGCATGGAATCACACAGCTGAGATGTCAGCCTGGCAGTTCTCATACACGTGGTTTCGTGGTGTGGCTGCAGGTGTATTGTCCTTGATTAACTTATTTGGGACAACCTAGTGTAATATTTCTGTAAATTTTCATATTGCTGAGGCTTTGTTTGTACTGTAAGTCAGCTTCAGGATTTTGTTTGTCCCTCTACTTGTTTATAAAAGCATTTTTACACCTGAATGTGCACTTTGATGTCACAGGGCAGTTTTGCTGAAGTGAGGAGTGAATGTCATTGGCACTCATACAGTAAAAAAAGTCTGAATATAATGTATAATGTTGAATATAATGTTACTTTTACCAGCTGTAATTGTTTATTTCTCTTATGGTTTTATTTTCCCCTCACCAGCTGGAAAAACTGATAGAGAAGAACTACTTCCTTCACAAGTCAGCCCAGGAGGCTTACAAAGCTTACATCAGAGCTTATGACTCCCATTCTCTGAAGCAGATCTATGATGTCAATAACTTGGATCTTCCCAAAGTCTGCCTTTCGTTTGGTTTTAAAGTTCCTCCATTTGTTGACCTCAGTATCCTTTTACTGCAGTGTTTCAAAGCTGAATTTCTGCATTATAAATATTCAGTGCAGCTTGCTGAATTCCTGTGGTACCTCAACTTCTCCTATTTTGTTGTTGAGGTTGGAGTTTTCCTGCTAATAATCACAAAAATGCATCCAACAGTACTTTATCAAAGAAAATGTAAATATTAACTGCAGAAATGCCTACAAACATCTCTTTTAGCACATGTCCATGCTGTACAGGCTTCAGTTGCTGTTGGGCAGATTCTGGAATGCATCCATGTTCCAAAGTATTGTTTTCCTCCGTGCAAAATTATTTTCATTGAAATGTACTTAAGTTTCTTAGTCATGGAATATTGGCATAGAGGGGCAGGAGCAGGAAGTAGAAGACTGTATCTAATTACTGTCAGAGCTGACAGTGGATGGAATTTGAAGCAGTAGTACATTGGACAGCTTAATTGGACAGCTGGAGGAGAATTTAGAACCACAGGCACAAAGTTCTTGCTTTCTCTGTAATTAGGCAGCTCAACTTTCTCTCTGTTTTTTCTCACACCAATAACCCTTAGTAAACCCAAAATGCAATATTTCAAATTACTCCTTTTTAAATTCTTTAACCAATGAAATTTCAGATGTGAACAGCAACCATGGCAGAAGACTACAGAAAAGAGGTGGAGGTGGGGGATTTGGCTATCAGAAATCAAAGAGCGTCCACAAAGCAAAAATCTTCAAACACATCAGCAAGAAATCTGACAATCGGCAGTTTTCTCGTTAATTCTGGCCATTAAAATGCCTTGGAGTAGCCTACCTTGATCAAAACCATCTGGCAGTTCTAATTTAAACAGCTCCTTTCCCATTTTTAGGTCTCTTTAAGGATTTTTTTTCTTTTCTGGGAACATCTTTTATTTTTCACTTCAGGAAGACTCTTCAGAACTGTGGCTAAAGGAGAATATTGCCAGGGAATTTTGCCATACTGGTTGTAAGGTAGAAGATCATTTAAATTACCTGAAGTCAATACTACAGAGATTTTTATTAAAGAAAGAATACTTTTAGGTTTTATAGAAGAGTTTGCTTTGCATTTACCCTTCTTTGTATGCATACCTCTGAAAATTGGTAAGAGTGGACAACATAAGGACATTGGGAAATAAAAAGGTTTTCCTCACATGAATCATTGCAAGGGATTTTAATGCTACAGAACTCTGCTTTGGCCATCAAATATGCTGAAGAATATAAGAAGATTCCTTTAGAACTGAACCATGGATGAATAATTAAGGCTGTATAAGCTTGTGAATAATTTCAGACATGATATCTGTATAACAAGTACAGTGTCCAAAATAAAACAAATATCTTACATCAGTTCTGGTACATGATTAATACTGGCCAAATGTGATATAATGGTAACACTGTACTGAAATACTTGGTTTTCCTTCATGTTTAAATGTGAATTTATTAATCTGGGGACGTCTAGTGTACTCAGCAAAGAATTAAGGAAAGCAGATTACATAAATTAAAGCACTCAATCCAGGTATTTTTTAAAGATGCTTCATAACCTTGATGCAGTGAGAAATACTGCAGTTGTATCTTGTAAATTACAAAAGTGAATTGCTTTCAAGTCTTAGTATATCAGATCAGCAGTGAGCAAAGTCAAAGATACTGCCACAGGACTGGGGGGTGGAAAGACTCAATAAGTGAAAAAGTGAAATGGGATATAAATATACTAGAAGGGTATTTTGAAGGAGGAATATAAAAAACTGAAATGGAAGAGGGTGGAATACACATTGCAGACAGGAAAAAATGTGGAGGCTTCAGTACAAGAAGAATACATAAGTTGGGTAAAAAAGTAATTGTATTACACGTATTATTTCCATCTCTCTGCCATTGTAGCAGTAGGTAACTGCTCTTAGAGGCTACAGTGGTGGTGAGAAGTGTTAAAAAAGTGTTCATGTGTCAAGGAAGGACTAAAATGTCACAAAATCCAGAAATGGGGGCCATCTGATTACCATAACACAGCTTTTAATTTCCATTTAAAATGTAACCCAGGAGCAGTTACAAATACAAAAGCATAAGTAGTTATTCCAATGTAAATTGGACTGTTATTTCTTAGGTCTTCTGAGGTAGCATGTCGAATTCAAAGCTGATACATGAATTAAGTATTTTTTAAGAAATCAGTGGACTTTCTTTTCATCCTTGGGGAAAGCAGATGGGGAGAAATATTAGGACAATTCTGTTTCTAGTGCTTCCACCATTCAGAACTGAGCATTGACTGGTTTTCTCTCTTATGAAATGGCTGACTTTAGGCCCTAATGGGCTTTTAAGATTTTTAATGTCAAAATAATTTTGTTACTAGAATTTGAATGTCTTGTGCTTCTAAGCTTGCAATGAAATAGCAAAATCTTCTCTAAAGCATAAGCAGTGCTTAATGTGATGCCTGTCTCATTGAGTTCTATCTTTGATTCTGAGTTTTCTTAAAAAATTATAAATAATAGATGTCCCAACTAATTTCCATGTCATTAGTTTAATTTTTTTTTTCATTAATAGCACATCCTAGGAGTTCTCTCTGAGATCTACATCATCACACAGTTTAAGGTTTCTGTTTATACCTGCCAGCTGTGCAGTTACTGTAGGGGAATTCTCTTTCATTAAAGCAAAAGAAACGCTGAGGGACTCATTAGGTGAACTGCAAAATTAATTACTGGGAAAGAGATGTAAGCAAAGCTGCAGTAAACCAGTGTGAAGTTCAGAGTGTGGTTATGTGGGTGTGAGCAGTGGTTGCAGTAGTGGAGTATTGGTTTGGAACAGGAAAGAATTCAGATATGGAGTCAGTGACCACCTATCTGACCACATGCTCATGGCCAGAACTGGTTGGGCTTAAAAGTGCATCAAAATTCTGCCACTTCTAAAGTCTGATACATGGGAAACTGACAAAGAGCCTGCACAATTCTTCCCTGTGATATTAATTTTCTAATACAAAGAAATCTTTGAAACGAACTTCTGTAGGAGATGGAAGGGCTGGTTGTTCTTGCTCTAGAGTAATAGTAGCTTACACTGAAGGAAAAAAAAGTTAACAGTTACTTTAACACAGATGTGTAATGGCTCCACCCTGCCTGTAGTAGCTACAAAGTCAGCTCTAATTTCCTGATTAAGCAGAAGAGAAATTCATGAGCTAAGACTAAGTGGGAATCAAAAGCTTTCTGTCTTGTGCAGGTGCAATTACCTTTTGCTTTGTTTATGAAATCATAAATGACAAATAGTTTCTGATAAAATATCTGTGTATTGGGCAGCATCTATTCCACCATGGTATTGCAAGAAGTGCAAAAGATTGTCAAACTGGAATTCTAAGGTTTCCTTTGCAGCTTCCCCGGTTATCAATCTTGTGAGCAGTTAATAGACCTCAGCCATCAGGCTCTCAAGGCTTGTCTCATAACAGTGACCAATCGCTCGGGGACTAATATCGTGTGCCTTGAGAAATTGCTTCCTTCCTCTGAGAACCTTGACAAAGAAATTGGGCTCTTCAAACCACTTAAGGGGGCGATCAAAACTGTCCTGCTTGAACTGGAAGATGTTTTTGACAGTTCTTGGAACAGGCCCATAAAGAAGCACTCTGCCACCGAGCTACTGCTCATAATTGTGAAAAATCTTGTGGTGATCCGAGTTTCCTGTGCCATAAAGCTGCAGAGTTACAGACAAGCACAACGCTGGTCAGAAAGGGTTGCCATCAAATTTTTCAGGGTGAATGTCACAGGTATGACAGGCGCCTTTATTGACACTGTAGAGCAAGAGTGGTTGAGAATTGAGTAAGATATCTACTGAGGTCTGCTGTATATAAGAAGTATGTTTATATTTTGGCAGTAATCAGCCTTTCTGATTGATGTATGACTTGACAACTCAATTTAAGTAAGCTACCAAAGCTCTGATGATTTGCTTTCAAGCAGTGACTTGAGGCTCAGGGAAAGCAACTCACAGGAAGGGTGAAAAGGGCTGTGTGATTTTTAAAAATAATATTCTAGTGGAGGTCCCACAGTGAAGGAAGATATGGTGCTGCACAGGTCTGTGATGTTTGGTTTTAGTTCTACCACTGCCCTGCTTAGGAGACCATTTTCCAGTCGCTTCAGGTGCCCAAAACTTAGAAGGGATTTTACAGAGCCCTGAAAACAGCCAGAAAAGATCCAGTTGTTAGCCCTTGAAAGGTGGGTTGGTTGTTAGGTTTGGGTTTTTTAATTTTTTTCAAATTAAAGTAATGCTGAAAGAAGCCTATAATCAAGGGGCCAAGCATGCAGAATAAAGTCTATTGCTGCTCCTGGCTTTTGCTCTATTGGCTTGATTTTCTCAGGATTTTAGAATCCATGCAATGCTTACTGAGGCTTTTGTTTGTCCAATACTTTTAGATTTATAGAAGATGTTAAGCCCTGACAATGAGAATCCAGCCTCTTGAGCTGGAATGCTCTTAGCTGCTAAAAAATCTGCTGGCTTGCATCAGAGTCATAAATACCATGATGTTGCTTCTGTCAAACCTCTTTATTGCACAGCCATGTGGGGAAGAGATTACTTTTGGTTTTTCCTCTTAGCCACCATGATAAACTTTTGATTTGGAGTTGTGAGGAGAGGTGGAGGAAAGATGCCATTAGAAGAAGGGAAGACAAATGGAAAATCAAGGTCCTGTCTAGAAACACATTCACTTTGCTATATGGGTGTCATCCAGCTTAAGAACTGCATCCACTTTTCAAAAAAAACCCCAAAACTTTAGCATGCTCCTCAATAGCAGTCCATCTTCCCAGACACTTTTGTAAGCTGCAATACTGAAAAACATAACCATCTACCATTTTTTCCCAGTTGGTCAGAATTTAAAGAAAAAAAAAAAAAAGAAAATTGTAGGCTCTGCAAAATCTTGTATAACAGTTACAAAATTTCAAAACTCTCCTCTCTATTCTGGCTGTCAGCTAAGATGTTGAGACATCCAGGGCTTTCTGGGCTCCTCTATGAGTGGTTGCAATCACCTATGAATGTGTTCATTATTAATAAAATCAATACTACCTGGTATCTATGTGACACCTAGGTTCTCCATCACATTTTCAATCGTGAAAATATGGAACCAGCTGTAAAAGGACTTTGAAAGGTATGGTTTTTTGTCTTGAGCTGAAATTTTCTGTATATTTCTAAAATTAATTGCAGGATTTATATAACTGACTTTTCTCAAAAATGTTTTAGAAAGGAGGCTGATTTTTTACTAAAGAGGATGGAATAAAACTGCATTTGCTAGAACCGTTTTTAGCACTTCTGAATCTAAAACAAAAAATGGAAAATACGTAGAGAGTCAAGTTCAGTGTAGTCCCTTTATAATGGTCTAAAAATAATCCGCCTGTAATGGATAAAAACAAACTTCTGGAAAATGTAACATTAAATTTTATAAATTTGCTATAGAAATACAGCATCACTTCACAAAATGGGCTGGAATTCTGTTATCTCTGGATGAATCATCACCCTCCAGAGCTGTTACTAAGCTGTGTGCTGTCCTTGGAAGTGCTTGGAAATGGTGCTGTGACAACGCTGGCCTGGGCAGCTGCTCCCTGGGGAGCACAGACACCTCCTCAGCAGAGCTGAGCAAAGGGGAGATTGGACACGAATTACAAGGATGCAGGGAGGGTTAAGCCAAGTTAAGAGCTTTCAGACTGACAGAAAGAAATATTATGACAAGACTGAGTCCAAAAAGATTCAGTTAGAGTCCTGAAGCGATGTTTGGTGAAGTGATGAGGACTAGGAAATATGTTTTGCCATTCCTCCCCTCTGACACAAGTCCTTTTCTCATCAATTCCCAGGTAAACAGGGAAAAGTGAGAACAGATGCAAAGGAAGATGTGAAGTATTTAGACTTAGAAGAGATTGCTATTTTCCACCCTTTTGTGTTTTGCATCCCTCAGACTTCTCAAAAGCACCACAAAGCACCAAACATCCAGATGGAAAGATGATGTTCCCATGTACTCGCTGTTGATTCTATTGTCCATCTCCAAGCCCTTGGTGACATATTTGATTGCTTATTTTAAAAGCAATGAAATGGTTGGTGGGAGCACTGAGGGAACATGGCAGGAAGGGCCTGTGAAGAGAAGAGGGTGTCCTGTAGCCTCATGGGGTCCATGGGGAGAAGGGGGTGTCTCCTCACCACCTGGGGCTGTGGGGACACAGACTATTGCTGTCTACTTGGTCCTGGGGAGGCCACATCTGAGCACTGTGTCCAAATCAGGGCTCCTCTGTACAAGAAAGGCAAGGAGCTACTGGAGAGGGTCCCGCAGAGGCCACAAAGATCATGGGGGGTCTGGAGCATCTCTCTTAGAGGAGAGACTGCGAGGGCTGGGCCTGGTTAGTCTGGAGAGGACAGGACAGAGAGGGGATCTCATTGATGCACTTTAAGATCTCAAGGGCAGGCGCCAAGAGGATGGTGCCAGACTCTTTTCAGTGGTGCCCGGCAACAACACTGAAAAACTAAAACACAAGAAGTTTAACCTCAACGTGAGGAAGAACTTCTTTACACTGAGGTGGCAGCGCACTAAAAGCTGCCCAGGGAGAGCGTGGAGCCTCCCTCTCCGGAGACATTCCAAACCCACCTGGACGCGTTCCTGCCTGAGGTGACCCTGCCGGGGCAGGGCGGTGGGAGGTGGTGATCTCCAGAGGTCCCTCCAGCCCCGGCAGCTCGGATATCCCAGGAGCAGCGGGCGTCTCGCCCCTCAGGGACCGCGGGCAGCAGCCGGGGAGGCGCCGCCTCCCGCCCCACACGGCCCGGCCGCGCCACCGCCCCCGAGGCGGCCGCTGGGGCGGGGCGGCAGCGGCGGTGCCGCCCGCCCGCCTGTCCTCCCTGCCCATGCCGGAGCCTCGCCGTGCTTCCCTCCCTTCTCCAGCCTGCCTCCCCTCTCCAATCGCCCGGGATGGGCGTGCGGAGCGGCGGGCGCGGGCGGGGGCCGCGGGCAGCGCTGGGGCGGCGGCGCATGTGGGGCGGCCGCTGAGCGGAGGCGCGTCCCGGTCTGGGGCTCCCGCTCGCCGGCAGCGGGGCTGGGGACGGTGCCGGCGGCCTGGGAAGGGGCAGCGGTGAGGGGTCGAGCCCTGGGCCCGGGCATGGCGGAGACCCTGAGCCCCTGCTCCCCACGGGGCCAGTGCCAGCCCAGCATGAGCGCCAATACCTCGTCTGCCAACGTGGACGCCAACGCCTCCTCCTCGGTGGTGGGCGGCAGCGCGTGGAGGGGCCGGGAGCCCTTCTCCGTCTTCACCGTCCTCATCCTCACCCTGCTGGTGCTCCTGACCGTGGCCACCTTCCTCTGGAACCTGCTGGTGCTGGCGACCATCCTGCGAGTGAAGGCCTTCCACCGGGTGCCCCACAACCTGGTGGCCTCCACGGCGGTGTCGGACGTGCTGGTGGCGGCCCTGGTGATGCCGCTGAGCCTGGTGAAGGAGCTGTCGGCCGGGCGGCGGTGGCGGCTGGGCCGGGAGCTGTGCCTCGTGTGGGTGTGCTTCGACATGCTGTGCTGCACGGCCAGCATCTGGAACGTGACGGCCATCGCCCTGGACCGCTACTGGTCCGTCACCCGGCAGCTGCAGTACACGCTGCTCGCCCGCCGCCGCATCTCCAACGTGATGATCGCTCTCACCTGGCTGCTGTCCGCCGCCATCTCCCTCGCCCCGCTGCTGGGCTGGGGACAGACCTACAGCCCCGAGCAGGAGCGCTGCCAGCTCAGCCAGGAGCCCTCCTACACCATCGTCTCCACGGGCGGCGCCTTCTACCTGCCCCTCTGCGTGGTGCTCTTCGTCTACTGGAAGATCTACAAGGCGTCCAAGTTGCGCATGGGGGCCCGCAGGAGGAACGCCGTGGTGCCCCTGCCCGAGGCTGCCCAGGTAAGGCTGGGCGAGGGGAGGGAGCCCTCGCTGCTCCCCCGGGCGCTGCGCTCCTGCTTCTCCTCAGCTCCGGCCCTCACCCCTGCCATGGTGGGTTCGGCTCCGCGAGAAGGCTGCGAGGTGCCCTGGGGGTCCCGTGTGAGTTTGACTTTGTCACAGACTGGACGTGAGCAGTAATTAGCCAGTCAAAAAGTGCAGCTCCTGGAGAAGAGCTTTATTCCTATTTTTTCCTTGTGTTATAAGAGTAAAGGACAGGTGCCCTCACTGCCAGTTGGGAGGGACATTTGAAAATGGTCTCTTTGTTCTGAATTTGCCATTCCTTGAGTTTTGGGTTGTTTTTTTCTTTTTGTTTGTTTGTTTGTTTTTTCCTGGTTATGTTTTCTATAGCGCTAGTGGGGTAAAAAAAGACATAAACAGATCCCCAAGTCCTGTACCAAGATAAATGCACATTTATCTACCAGCACAGACTTTGTGTGTCTGAATACATTCTGGTAAGCAAATTAGGCACTATACACAATATAAAAATATATTTTGATGTGCTTGGGCTATTTTTCCTTTCCACTGCATAGTGTTGAAGCAACGAGCAATCGTTTCTGGTTTAAAATTACCTGCTGGCTTCAAAACCATGTTCTCCTTATCCCAAAATTGTCTGTAATCATGCAGTGCCCTAGCCATTTGAGAGGTCTCGTTCATTTTGGGGATACACCTTGCTGACAGGAAAGCTGTGTCCCTTCAGAAGGGTTGGGGTTGGCTCCTTGTGCTCTGTAAGTCAGGCTCTCTGCATGATGCTGCTGTCACCCATTCTGTTCCTCCACTGTGCTTGGCTGTGCTCTCTGTAAACTTTCCCTGCTTGCTGTCACATACTCTTGCTCTCACTCCTACCAGTGATTACATGTTGCACTTCCTAAGCCCAGTCCCTTCCCAGTAGCCAAAGATGAGCTGTGTGGATCTTAGAGATACCTACAGAGAACATTTCTCTTCCATTGGGGTTACTCCTGCAGAGCCTCATTCCCCTGCAAAATCCTATCTTAGATTTGGAGGCAAGGGAGCTCATTATGATGGTCACAAGTAAGAGTCTGTAGGTTGTGTCCCAGATAATTGCATAATTGCACTGGCAATAATTGCATCATGCACTGGCAATTATGTGTGATTAGACTTGCAGATTTGGATCATAATGTCTTGAAGCTACTTCTAATATATATTGATTTATGAAGGTATCTTCTATGAAAAAGCAAAAAATTGTTAGAAAAGTAGAGAATGTCTCCTCTGGTGGCATTTTTTTTCCCTATGATCTTCAGCCCCTAGTTTGCACCAAATTTCTTCCAAATTGTTTTAAGTACAATGAAAGTATTGCTTGGAGTTAATGTACAATCTCTTCAAGCACAAAAGCCAGCTGATTGTTTGTAGTGTTTTTGCATGCTCCATCTTTTACATACACACATACCCATACAGGAGTAGTTGTCTGGAATCTAAAATTCTGGGAAGAGAAATGAGCTGAGGCATTGCTGCTCGAGCCAGTGGAGAGGCACATCACATGACAGTTTTAGCAAGACTGAGTCTGGCTGCAAAATGTCATGGTTCTGTCTGCAGGAGGCCCTGAGCATGGCTGCCAGGTGAGTGCTTTTTGTGATGCAAAGTCTGGGGGCGGGTTTAGGCTGCACTGACAAAAAAGGCTGTGTCACAGTGAGCTTCACACCCATTTTGGAGGGGTTATTGCAATGCCAGCAGATGCTCAACCAGTAAGTCTTCTTTCTCATTGGTTTGCCTGTGATTGATTGACTGTGATTACTGTGATTGACTTCTCCTGACAGGGACTCTTGAGTCTGCAATTGGTGTGTAGTGGCCAACTTCCTCTGTTGTCCCAGCAGCTCCATTTGCTTACTTAAATTAATAGACTTCTGTGATTCAGATGCAAACTTTACTCCTCACCTGAAGGAAGAGCTGATGCTGCACACGTGTACATTAAATGAACTCGTGGATTAAGCAAGCTGGCATTCAGGATGCATTTCTTGTTTTCTTTCTAAATTAAGATGCTGAGATTTACTCACCAAGTGTTATCCTGCTCCTTTTTAAGCTTGTGGTAGTAGGATCCATCACTTTCACATGAAGAGTAGCAGTTCCCCAGTGAATTCTGGAGGGGAATCTTCACACACATCACTACTGTTCTTTGGCAAAACCCTGTTGTTTTTTTAACAGGCAAACACAACGGAAACATTGTCAAACTTTGCTTCTCTGCATGCAGGGGTGATCAGGCTGTCAGCATCAGCTCTGTCCTCTCTGATGGGGCAAATTCTGTTCTGCTTCTCATGCTTTGCCCATCAGCTCATTCTGATTTCCCCATTCTTTATCCCTTGATGTCTCTCCTCCCTCTACTTTCTTCCCTCTCCATTCTCAGAGAATGCTCACCTGTCATGCTCATCCAGGCAACGTTTTCCTTGTGTCACTGTGACTCTGGATGTGAATTCCCCTCTGCATCTATGTCAGTCCTCACTCCAGGTGCCCTGCACCGGCTGATCTGAGGAATATTGGCAGGGTTTTTTTGGCAGACGATGCCCAAGGCTGGCAGTGCTTCCCAGTCTGGAGGTGAGCAATAACAGCAGTGATCCCTGCTGGGAGAGATGTCTGTGTTGCACTCAGGAAGGAGCTGTCAGGTAGTGCTGGTCTGGAACTGCACAGCAGGGCTGCACTTGGTGGCCTGAGCTAAACCAGCTGGTCAATTCTGGCACGTCTAAGGACAGAAAAGCTCTGAGTTCATAGCACTCAGGTGCCAGTAGGGGAATCTTGGAAAAACCAGCGCACCAAGTGGAGCAGTGAGGGTGATATCTTGATGTTTGTCAGCCAGCAGAGTCAGGCACCAAAGTGCTTTGCAGGTTGCCTATATGTGTGTATATATGTATTTAATGGTTTGGGGCTTTTTCTCAGAGAAAGGGCATTCCTTTCAAAGTGAGAGTTGGCATCCATGCCTTATGTTCTTACAGAGCTGCAGAATAGAATAGGTACAAAATAACTATTCTGAGTCATTCTTTGGTTAAAATTTTACCTGTGCCTTTGGAAAAATACTTTTAAAAACCTTTGAAAAAATTCAGGTGAGGGAGATGGATGTGAAACATCTGAGATGCTTTTGGTTTTTGCCTTCCTTTGAAATAAAATAATTGCCAAATTGGGATCCTAAATTAAACTGGTGCTTTTATAATTTTTGGTTAGCCAATTATGAAACTCCCTGAAAAGTGAATTCTTCAGGCAACACTGACGTGGGTGACCCTCATTAAAAACCTAGTGACATATCATCACTGACAGAGAGCTATGCTCTGTCACACCTGGTTGACAGCAGGCAATAATTCTCTCTCTAAACAGTCCAATTGGAATAAATGAGACTGCTTGAAAAGCAGCAGATACTGCTGGATAGTGCCCTTTTAAATCAATGAAATCAGTTGTAGCATAGGGATAGCCCAGCAAAACGAGGATGATGGGATCTGAATGTCTGCATTACTTACATGCAGCAATTGCAAAATCAGGTTTAAATTTTCATGTGAGGAGTTAGAAACTGGGTTCTGTTGATGATTGGTAGAGGTTTTGTTGGTTTTTTGTTTGTTTTGTTTTGTTTTTATTTTTCTTTCTCCCCTCACAAAATACTTGTATAAAAACATTAGGCATGATCCAAACCTTAGAGTTTTGTGAGAGTTTTTCCCACTTTGGATAACTTCAGGCCCCAGAGCTCCAGAGGTGGTATGTTATTCTGCACCTTGGCCCATTCAGCTTCTCCAACTCACTTTACCAGTCAGGGCAATGTGGTTTCGAGAAAAAAAACCAGATTCTCCTTTTCTGAAGGGATCACAGGCCTTTTATTTCTTATTTGTGCCTCTGTACAAGTAGAAAAGATGGGTCAGGAAACAGTTCATCTGTCTAGAAGAGGTGCAAAAAATGTCCAGAAAAGAGTGAGGCAGGAAGCAGAGTGGGGTGGGCAGTGATTTCCTAGGAGAAATACAGTTAGTTCTGCTTACAGCAGAAGAGATCCTGAGAGAGAAAGCTGGTGTTCTTCTCCCTGTCAAATGAGCTGCTTGTCTTGTTGGTGGAGCATCCAAAACAGTGTAGACCTTTCTTTGTTTTGATTCTTTGTTGTCCATTTAGCTTCTTGTGCTCTTGTTCAAAGAGCAAGAAGTGTGCCAGGGCTGCACTGAGGCAGTAATGACCTTTGCTGAACCACACTGTGATAGGCAAAGCTCTAAATTTGTGGTGCTAAGCCAGTTTTGATTGATGTTTATCATTACTGTTGTTTTGTTATTGCAGGCCCTGCAGGTGCAGGACAGACACACACAGAGCACCTGCCACGAAGGACTAATAATAGCAATCATTAAAGCTGTAAGGAACATTTTAAATCAAGGGATTTTGTCAGAAGCTCCTTGGTGGCATGTTTTCTATGACATTCTAGGAACACAGGAATTGGGAACATACAGCTCTGGGAACATGTATCCATTTAGGAGTAGTAATTTGCTGGGGACAGACAAACAAGAGAAGAGGCATTGAACTGTAATTGCTGATCAGTGTACAGAAGAATAAATTCTGGAACTACAACCAAACTCCTTTGTGACTGTAGAAGGATTTGTACTTGAGCTCATTTCCTTCATTTACTTTTTATTAGTCTCACAGAACAGCAGTTATCTCTGCAGTTCTCACGGCCCATTGTCCTGGAAATAGCTGATTTCACGAGTTCAGAACCAAATTCTGGCCTCAGAGGAGCAGTCCTTTCATGGCAGCTATTTCCCAAGTGCTCCTGACTCGCAGCTCCTGGAGCAGTGCCCGGGCAGATGGAAGGAAATCTGTGCCTGAGGCAGAGTGTGCTGCTAGACACAGAGTGAGAGCAGTGTGCAGCACTGCAGAGATGGCTCCAGCATAACCCAAGGCATCTCCATGGGCTGCTCTAATTTACAGTCTGTGACCACGTCTTCTGCCGTCACAGCCTGCCTGCTAGTGCTCATCAGTACACCCAAAATGGGGGCAAAGGTTCCATACTTGTCCTTTGTTCTGTGTGGTGTGGGGATAAAGGTCAGCTGTTGTGACTTACATTGGAAAGTGGAGTCATGAGAAGCCTCTGGGGCTGGCACTGGGAGCTGCAGATTTGATACAGTTAGAGCTGCATTTAGTTCTAGCAAGTAATTTACAAAACATACCATGATCTAGTTTCACTTGCTGTTTTGTTTTCAGAGGCCTGACCTCACAACCAGGGAAGTTTGTAAAAACTCTTCTCACGTAAGTAGGAGCTTGACCAGGCTGTAAATGCAGGCTTCATTGTGGAAAACACCTGAGGACTGAGGTAATTTCTAGCAAAGGAAACGAAATAACCTTTTCTTACAATATGCAATTAAGTGATAAAGGGGTCACTGCTAGGAAATTCTGCAGTCAGAAGTAGTGAGAAGGCTCTGATTTGATTTTGTGATTTGATGATGGCACACAGCAAGAGTTGAAGGTTAACTACAGTACCAAACAGTGCCTGGTGCTCCTGAGGAAGTCCTTTGTATGGCTGTTCCCAAGAGGCACTTAGGTAACTGCTCCTCAGGGCTGAAAGACATCATCTTTCAGGGTTGCTTGTCACAGATTTGTCCTCGTGTCATACATTCATCCCTTTTTGCAGAGTGTGATTAAGGACGTGCAGAGCAAGTCCTTCTGCAGACAAATGGTGTGATCCTTGCTACATGAGGGGTGTCCCATTTTAATTGTCAGAACAGATGTGATTTTCATTTTCCTCCATTATTTGCCTGTGCCCATAATCTGCTGCCCTTACGTTCTGCAGCCCCGGCTCGTGTCTGAGGGTGCAGACAGGGATATCCATCCTGAAGAGTGATTGTTCAGCCACTGCCAGTGCTTCACTGTCTGAATTGCTGTGCTCATACTGAGTACAGGCCCTCCTTCTATTACAGAGGTAGCACATGCATGTGCAATATGAAGCTAATTTAACAATGGCCCATATTTGGAGTGCCTGTGAATTACCACTCAGGCAAATTTTACAGCCTTAAGCTGTTGCTTTTATTGCACTCTCTTCATAACTGTAGCACCTAGAAGAACTTTAATATCACAGACACTTCCTTCTTCAGATTAAAATCTCTAAGGAGTGTCTTCATCTGGTCAGACTCAAAGCACACAAATAACTTCTGCCCAGAAGCTGTTTGCTCTCAGTGAGAGGAGACAAGAAGCGCTGTCGACAGCCTGAAGTAGCTGAATTTTTTTCCTCTCTTGTATAACCTCTACTGAAGCCAGAGTTTGAACAGAAGATCAATTTAAATGGTGTTTTTTCTGACAATGGTGTACTTTTGGAGAAAGTACAGAATCACAGAATGGTTGGACTTGGAAGGGACCTCTGGAGATGATCTAGTGCAAGCCCTGCTGGAGCAGTTCACCTGGAGCGGGTCTGAAGGCCATGCAGGAGCATGAGTCTGGTGCAGGGATAGGCAGCAGACACAGGCCTTTGTTAGCCTGCCTTAACAACCTCATTTCCCCTAGGTATGAAGGCATCCAAGACAATAAATTGAAAAAGAGTCCCACAACACACGTGGTACCAGGTACTCTTTATTTAGCTCTGTTTGTCAGCTACCCTTGGCAGCTTTTCCATTGTAATGAGTTTGGCACTCTGGGGCATTTTCTTTCTTTTAGCATGGAAGGAATGAAGTTCAGGCCTTTTGTGGTAGGTGCACAGATGTTATGCTGTCATTTAAAAGTAATACTTCACTCAAACAAACTGTCTTGGTAAGAAATTGTGTTTGCTTTTGTTTGAGGTGAAGGAAGCTTCGCAGGAACCACAGATGGTGTTTACAGCTCGTCGTGCAGCTATCACTTTCCAGACAGATGGAGAAACATGGAGAGAACAGAAAGAGAAAAAGGCAGCTCTGATGGTTGGCATCTTAATTGGAGTTTTTGTACTGTGCTGGATCCCTTTCTTCATCACAGAATTAATAAGTCCCCTCTGTTCCTGTAGCATCCCGCCCATCTGGAAAAGCATCTTTCTTTGGCTTGGCTACTCAAATTCTTTCTTTAATCCTCTCATTTATACAGCATTTAACAAAAATTACAACAATGCCTTCAAGAACCTTTTTGTAAAGCAAAGATAAAAGGGGACAACAGAGGAGAAAACGATTATTGCCTAATAGAGAGATTTCTTGAGGGAAACACGCCTGTGATATGAACAGTTTCCATGCACAAGAGCTACTTGAGGGGATTTAGCAGCAGTGAAAAAGAAGATGGAAGATGTCTGGATATAAACCTACTGAGAGTTTACAGTCCCTCCTTAGAAATACAGGTGTGCTACGCCAGTGTTTGGCAGAGAAGGTGGAAGCAGGGAATGCCTCCCGTCCGCTCTTCAATCATGACAGGCTGAGGTGTGTCCGGTGCCGCGGCTGTCACACACAACGCTGCTGATCCCGCCCAGCCAGCCCCGGGGCCCTGCTGGAGCTCTCCTCATTAGCAAAGGCACCGGGGAAAGCTGCTAATTGAGCGATCCTGACATGATTGTGATATGGGCAGGATGCTGGCTTCGGGTTTGAGATTTATTTGGGAGGGAATAAACATGGTGCAGTCAATCAGTCCTTGAGTTGATGTGAAATTAAAGAGGATGACCAAGCAGCTCAGAAACAGCCTGCCAGGACTGAGGGGCTGTGTGCTCTGCAAGCAGCAGGCCTTGATGGGCAGGCTTGGTCAAACAGGGGTCAGCTGTGTCCTCTGGGCTTAAGTGAAACTTAAGAGGCAAGTATAGAATTATTCGGAGCTCCTGAGAATGTGTCTCTGCTTGCACGGGAGGATCTAGTGAGGATTTTTCACTTATGTTGTCTTCTCTCACTCTGCCAGGCTCAGACTCTCCCTGTTTTATGAAACACAGGTGAGCTCAAGATAGACACCAACACCTCCAAGTGAATGGGGACTGTGTGCATGGCTATTTCATGCCACCATAAAACTGAGCAGGCATCTGTGTTACAAACACCACGCAGGATGCTCAGTCACACCAGGTGTGCTGGCAGCAGAGTGTGGCTGCTTGGCAGTGGTGGGTGAGAGCCTGCACCGTGTCTGAGGCCCTTGCACCATCCATGTGCTCAGCACCCAACCTGGGTGAAGGCCACAATTTGTCAGCTGGCATCAACTTCCTTCTACTGTAACAAAGGTGTTGGTGCCACCAGGTTTAAGAGACTCCCCAAACTCAAACCCAGGCCTTAAATCATTTTCCCAAGATCTGACAAACATCCCTGACCCAACAATATATACATAAATAATCTATTTCCTTGCATACTGCCAAGTCCATCTTGCTCCATATTTGTTTCTCTAGTGGGTTTTACTTCCTCCCCTGCTCTGAGTGGGAGAGCTGACAGCATCTCTGAGTATTTCTAGCATGGCAAAGATCCCAGGAAGCTTAAGGGAGCTTGGCTGCATCTCAGGAGCGCAGTGTATAGAGAGGTGAGGTGGTGTGTACCTCACACCTGCAGTGCTGTGACAGTCCAGTGTGACCTGCTGTGCCCACAGCCACCTGTGTGTCTTGCACTCCTGCAGAGGATGCTTCTCTCAATTTCAGTGGGAATTCAGAAGTTTTAATTACCTAGAATTTCAAAGAGTTGTTAGACAGTGACTCAGTGACTCAGACTTCAATGCTGATTTAAATAACTTTCCCTTGTGACTCTCAGCTTGCCTGCATATGGAATAGCTACCATCCAAACCAGTATTTGGAGGCTTAATTAAACCAGAAGGAAGGCACATATGTAAGAGACTGAATGTTACTAAAACCTGCAGCCTCATTCAGAACCACTGACAAATTTTTCAAGTCAATTGATTTTTTTTATGTAAGAGAGTTACTGCTCTAAAACCTTTAAAATCCAAACAGATGACATGGAAGGAGGAAATGCAGAGGTCATCTTGAGCTGGTGTTGAAAAGCATACAAATCTTATGCATGTGGCACTCCTGAAGTTTCTAATAATCATGTTTTGGACAAATTTTAGTGCCCGTACTCCCTGAGCCTGGTAAGCCAAGCCATGCACAAATCCAGCATTGGTGCCCTGGCCCATCCCAGTCTGGCTGCAGTGATCTCCAGCTGCACATTCCAGCTGACTGGAGCAGCACCCAGCTCCAGTTGCAGAAGCAGCACAGGCTGTGCAGGCACCTTCTGCCTTGGCTCTGGAGCTTGGGAGGACACCACAGAGCTCCAAGGCTGTTCCTGAGACACTGACCTGCAGCACAAGCAGGAGAGCAGCAGCAGGGCCCTGACACAGCTCTCCTCCTCCTCAAGGCTGAATTTAGCTCCCTTAGGAGGCGAGGCTGGGCCTCTGGAATTGTGCTGTGAGGAGTTCTGAAGCTCTGCCCGCCCAAGCATCTGTGCCGGCAGAGTGTTCCAGTGACCAGTGACGGGCTCACACCGCCGCCCTCCACAGACCCAGAGGAAACGAGAGGCAAGGCAGAGCTTTCATTTCATTGCTGTGGCTTTAGAATGCTCTCAACAAAATCAGGTTCCCACACTGGCTCTAAATGCAGACTGCATTAGAAGAGTGGTAGCACAGATTCGGGATTTAAAATTCTGGTTTTTAATCACAGCTTGCTGTGGGGAAAAGAAAATATGTTATCAGTAGTTGCTGCCTAACCTGCTGCATGCTCCCATATGAACTAAGATTAATGACATAGTACCTTGACTATCCAAACAGGGAAAAAAAATCAAATATTCTAAAGGGACATTATTTGGCACAGCATAGATGTTGTGTATTTATTTCCCCAATAGAAGCTGCCAATTTGGAGTACACCAATCATATCTGCTTGTAAGCAGTGGACTACTAGTTTTAAACTTATTTCCTGACACTTAATTTGCTCCTAGAAAAATTTACTGAAGCCTATTGCTCAGCAGAAGGGCAGAGTTGAATTCTGGAGCAAGGCTTTGAGAATGCTGCAGCAGCTGCATTGTGAGAGCCCAGAATGTGCAGAAACGAAAGGGCTTTGGAAGATGAGTGTGAGCAGACTATGTTAATAACCCTAATAAAGAAATTAGGTTTTGCTGCAAGTCCTATAAATGTTACTTTGCAAGCCTTACAAGGTAACAGCAAATGAGTTCAGGGCAAGACCTTTCTCTTTCAACAAGGAAATCCAGCAATACAGACGAAAAATTCTGAGAATTCCTTGCTTGCAACCAGCTGAGATGGAGAATTATGGCAGATTCTTCCTTGCTGTCAGTTCCTCCCCAGTTCTGAGGAGAAATGGCACCCAACACACAGAGCCTGTGCCAGAAAGCAAAAACAACTGATGGAACTGTTTTCACACCCTCACCAGCTCCTTTCTTCTCCTTTTCACATGGGTCTCACACCAAAGGTCATGGCCATCTGCCCCGTCTGCCCTGGGCTCCATCTACAGCAGTGAGTTAAGATCTGGACTCTGATTTATCCTTTGTGAGCCACAACTGCATTCTACAAACCTCAGATTTATGTCTTAGTCAAAATCACACAAATGCTAGTCAGAGCAACAGATCTCACATTTTTATATTGTGGAAGTTTCCAGTTTACTGTGTTTGTAGCAGGTAAGCATAAATTTTAACATTATACCAAACAAATAATCATGTAATTTATTCTTCATGCAAGTTCATTATTTACCCTTCTATTTACCATAGCTAGGAAATTTTGCTTGATTCTTAAAAGCAATTGTAATTAAAATGATAAATCCCAAATTGAAATGCCCATTCAAGTTATTTTTTAGAGTTGTGTGGTACACAAACACAGCACAGCTTGAATTCCCAAGCAGGTCTCCTTGGTGCCAAAACTGAGTTATTCAATCTACAAATTGGAAAGAGCCTTATATAGTTTTTATAGAGGGCAAAGTTTGTAGACAGAAATAATGCCTCCTATATCAAAGCTGACTACAGAAAATCTGCAAGCAGCACTCAGTGCAGATTTCCTTCTTTGAAGGAATGCTGAGTGTAAATTTTTCCTTCTTTGAAGGGACTTGGAATCTGATTTTGCCTTCATTATTTTGCTAGCTCTGGGCAGACTGACTTTTTGAACAGATCCAAGAGGAGCAGCCCAGATCTATTCCCTCACTAACCAGTGTGGGGGAGCAAGGTCCCAGCTGGCTCTGTGGGAAGGTTTCCTTTCTGTTTGTGCTGAAGGAACAGGACATCACAAACACAGTGACTCATCTGACTATGGACACAGTTCATCTTTTAATGCACTTGTAATTCAGGAGCCTGGGAAAGCTTCTGAGGCAAGTTCCACTTTAAAAACACGATATCAGAATGTCACTGGATTCCAAACATCCTTTATTTTATATCTGCTGCCATAGACAGTAATCGAACAGTGCTGTCATCAGTGTCAGTGGCAAAAAGGAACATGGGTCTTCTTCTCCTGAAGATGTCATGTACATTAAGAAGTCAGTCCAAAATCCTGGAGTTAAGTACAAAAAGCAACTGTTTGAATTATAAAATACTGTATATACAGATATAAAAATGTCTCAGAAAGTGTCCCACAAAGTTTCTGAACTTTCAAGAGCAAATCTTCAGCAGGGTAAGTAGGTTGTTGTCTTCAAAGGTGAGCATCAGTTGATTAGAGCAGAATGTCTCAATCTTTATCTTCCTATATTACAGGTGACAGGCTGATTTTCATCCCAGCCAGGGAGAACGTGGTGATCCTAGTATTAAGGTGTTTTTTTTCCTGGAGCTATTAATTTAACAAGCACACTCTCTATATATAAAAATGAAATTTCAAAGAAATTTATACAACAGCTAGACTTTATAAAAATATAGATCTATAATTTTACACCAAGAATTATCCAAGGTAAGTTTTCATTTTCTTAGCCATTAGAAATTAATTGTTATCCTCTGGAATCCTGTATATGGCTAGAATATAAACTAAAATAATGTGAAGTTATTAGCTGGAAAAGTGTGTTTGAAGAATCTCATTCTGTGGGGTTTTTTTCTGCCAAAAATTAACAAACTACTGCATTCTGCAGTGCTCATCCTGTGGAGTGGTGGACATACTACACAGTACATGTAAACTTATTCCAGAATTTTTCACTTAATTCAGTGTTAAAACCCAAGTAAAAAAAAAAATCCCACTGTCCTTACTGTAGGAAAAAAAAACCCAAACCCAAATAAATAAAATTAGACATTTCTATTTTGCTGTACTGTGTTAACTCTTTACTGTGTAGTGGAGGCAATAATGAATAATACAGCCATGTTTTGAGGGAATGTAAACTGAACACATACTGGAAAAACCAGACTTTTACAGATGTGTGTATATATATTTTTTATATATATCTATATATATACATCTACATTGCAGTTATAACTGTCACCTCACAAAAGAGATTCAATGGACTGAACAATCTTCTATAAATTTCCCCAGCTGGAGCTCTTCAGGAAGAACTGGCTTTCAGCTTGGACAGCAGCATTTCATTCTTACGGCATTCCTGTTAACAGAGAGCAAACAAGTAAGGAAGAATTTCTCCTAACTCTGCTGCCTGTGTCTCCACATCAGCAAAACCAAAGCCTTTCTTTCATTTTGAAACATCTCCACAATCCAAAGCAGCCTGGAGTGAGTGATGAGTTGAAGATAATTCTGATTCATCCATAATGTTATTCCAATGGCAATAGTCATTATATTTTATGACATGCAAGCCAGAAGGAATACTGCTTGACCACCCATCTGAAGTTTTTGCTAAAACAAATTCAGCTTTTTACTTATAAGCAGAATAAATCTGAAATGGAGATTACTTGTAGGTGATCTGGAACTTCTCTCAGGACAGTCTGCAAAAGAGTCAATGCTCAGGGAACAACTCTCAGTCAGGAAATATATTTACACAAGTACACCTGTGTTCAGTACCACAACCATGACTTTTTTATTTTTAAGGGTAGCAGAGTTGAGCAGGAATTCCCTCACATGGCAATGGAAGAAAAATAGGTAAAAAAATCTAACAATAAATCTACTTAAATTCTGCAAGTAGGATCTAAAATTCTGCATGTCAGAGTAGCTGAACATCCCCTGTCATTCTGCCAGAGCATGCTGTCTGAAGCAGGAAGGAACTGTTTCAGAACAAAGCAGGAATAATTACACAAAGATGTTTTTCCTCAAACATATGAGGCCAAATGACAATTTTGCCTGCAGCATTCCTTTTCATTCATTCATTCTCACGGAGACAGCAAGTAACAGAAGCCCATGATGATTAAAAGCTTGGGAAAGGCTAAATCAATCAAGTGTTATACAGTGCTTTCACAATCATTAGGCAACAAGGCTGGTTCCTGAAGATTAATGACCAAGATCCTGCATTTCCTCCTCATTCACACACATTTCCACACCCCTCTTTGCTCCAATCATTAACTGCTCACAGACCTTCAAGAGATTCCACTTGAAAACCTAAATAACCACTTGCTTGATAACCTCTCCCTGTAACATGGAGAGGTGCCAATCTAGCAGTGAAAGAACTCCCAGAATCAAATTCAGAGCCTAAGAGTCACATGGAGAAAACAACCAAGGTATATCATGAACATGGTGTGATAAGCACCGTATCAGGAAATCTTGTGGATATGTTAATGCACAAATACATCAAAATGGGTCACTGAACACAACAGTTGAACACAGCAAAAGTGTTCCTACCTCTTTAAATTCTTTCACTGTTTTGAAGTAAAGCCTCTGTTTCTCTAGAAGCTCTAAGTATTCATCATTCAACTGGTCTCTTCTCATTTTGTTTTCTTGCTTCTTCTTTTCCATCTGTTGGTATGCAGGAAGGGTAAGAGATCAGATGTGTGGGATACACATGGACACACTGCATAAGGAACAGCTATCTATAACACACAAGGGGAGGCAGATACTTCATAAATGATACCCCTGGCTCATGTTTGAAATGCCATGAAGATTTAGGTCAGCTCATAAAAATTAAGAGACAAATGCTGAAGTCTCAGTACCAGTGGCACTGTAGGTGCAATTGGGAAAAGGGCACATGATGGTTGGGATTCTGAGGTGCTGCTGATGCTTTTCAGCAGCAGAAAGCTTCAATCAGCTTTCATAGTCTGAGAAACTGTGCCTGAGGTGCAGGTCTGACTGCACCCACACAGTCCAAATGGAAGAGTTCTCACTGATTTCAGTAGCATTCAGTTGTCTCAGGCATTTAAATCACTACAGTGCCAGTAATGAAGTTGAGGGGTATAAGACTCCCGTCATACTCTGTTCATTCACATTTAGTGGTGAGAAGTTTCTGACAAAAGTGAAAAGAAATAATCCTTTTTAGTTGCTTGCCTAATTTGCACCTCATGTAATGGATAATAATTGTGCATAGAAAGATCCAAGAGGCTTTGCTGAGATAATTCCCAGGTTCTAGCAAAGAAAATGAGGGGAGTCAGACCTTCATTCGATTCTGTTTGATGCCTTCTACGATCTGCTCCATCTGCCGCAAAAACTGCTCCCGAGATCCGGACGATGCCATGGCTCTGGAAAGAAGAAAATGGAACACCTGACAGGGATGTGGGACACTGTGTCTCAGCTGCTGCTGTCTTGCACATCTACCCCTGTCCAAAGTTCTCATTGCTTTTTTCTGTGTAAAAATTCATCCTTTTAATCACTGGTACCACTGACAGTGCAGCTCTTCAGCTACCAAAGAGACGAGCACAGAGAGCTCAGAGCCCGTCACCGATGTGCTCTCTGTCAGCTCAAGTCTGCTTCTTGCTCTCATGTGCTGTACAGAAATCAACTGCTAATAACTACATAAATAAAAACAGAATTTTTTAAGCAAAGCCTCTGTTGTGAATAGTAAGAAGGTGACTAGAGGTCTAGGAGAACAGCAAATGTTGTACAATTTCACACTGTAATAGGGAAAGCCTAGAAGTCATTTTAGACCTCGAAATAATTAGAGAAAAATAAACACTGGCTGATTCACGCATTGATCTTTGACCGTGAACTTCCAAGGCAACCACAATTTTACACAGACTCCACAATATATCAAAATCTCCAAATACAGAGGTAGTTTATAATAAACATGTCTGAAATATGTCCCAGTCTAATGTTTTGTACATAATGTAATAACCACAACTCCACTAAAAGGAGGAAAAGATTTAAATTAACTCCAGGAAAATTATGACTGAATTTCCACATCTAAAGAGTCAGATATTAAAAACATATGTTGGCTATAAAAGTTACGTAATTCCAAGTCTGTGATTCCCCAAAATGGCTTAAAGAGAGTTAATAAACTATTCTATAAATCAGTTTATGACTATAAAATCTTCTAAGAAATTTTTAGTCTCCATAACTGGTGCCCACTCCCATTTGTCCAACCAACTCTACCGCTCTTTGCAACTATTAGGAGATAAAGAACCATAACTTACTGGTGGAAGTTGTCATGGATAGAATTCAGTAAGTTAACCTGTGAAATGGAAAAAAAAAAGAAAGTACACATTTGTCTTTTCTGGTATGAAAAGACAATTGAAACGGTCTGTTTTCACAGACAATCAGATTAATTTTATTTTTTAAAAAGTTACTATATAGATAATGCCCTCAAATGCAGACAGATCCACAAAAATCACCATGAGTTTTCTTTCAGAAGATAAACCACAATCCTTCTAATTTAGTAAAATCTATCCCACTGGTTGGATGACAGAAGTAGAAGTGTTGGACCACAACTGATATGTTTAATTTTACTGGCACTCAGTTATAGCACTGAGAGTTTTCCAGCATGATGCCTTCCCAAACTAAAGCAATAAAGTAAAATGGCCTGTACATGTGTTCAACATGTGTTGGAATTTGACATAAAAGCAGACGCTGGTCCAGTGTTCAACAGTGACTGCTGACATGTGTACAAGCACATCACAAATAAACAGGAAAAAAACACTTTTGCCTTTGAGATGGGAACCACTCAACACAGTCTATTTCCACACAGGGCTCTGAAGACTCAAGCAGTGCAGGAGCAGCAGGTGAATTCCTGCACTGCCTTCATTGTGCAGATGAGGTTTACAGATTCCCTACCAGCCATGCATCATTACTCACTTTGCTTATGTGTATTTTACTGGGTGCTAAAAGGTGAACTAACAAAAAGTACAGAATGGCATTTCAGAGGTGTGGCTTCTCTTACAAGACAGTAACATTGCACTGAATGAAGATGAAAATAGGCATTTATAACATTTATTCCCAGGAATATTTTGCTGCTTGTA
The DNA here is from genome assembly GCA_039654755.1 of Calcarius lapponicus. NCBI lineage: Eukaryota > Metazoa > Chordata > Aves > Passeriformes > Fringillidae > Calcarius > Calcarius lapponicus. The sequence goes on along the minus strand of CM077470.1, from coordinate 18,282,734 downwards.
TAAATTCCCCCAACTAATAAAACTATATGGAATACATCCTAGGTAACTGCCTTTGATTTTTTTTCCTGTTTTTTACATATTGCCTAGAGCATTAAAATTCAACAACTGGAAATTAATGTGATCCTTTCTCTCAGCTTTGAATACATCTTGCAAGTCTCCTGTGGTTAAGCCTTCCCAGCAGTTTCTCCTTTTGATGAGTACTTGAAGAGTTCTGCACTAAGCAAACCCAAGGGCTGCCAACAAAATCACCTGCCCCACTGCCACAGAAAACTGAACTCATCTCTCCTAAATCTAAAATCCTCCACCTGAATGAGGTAGCAATAAACAGGCATGGCAGAATCTGCAGGTGTTCCTGACCTTTCCTTGGATAAATTCAAACAAATTCTGAACTGCCAAGCAGCCAAGGTGCTTAAAAATTCTATAATTTACAGCAGTGAAAATATTGCATTACTCATCAATATTTGCCATGTTCACATCCCTGCCTCGAGATACTTCTACTAAGCCTGTGCTTGACAACCTAATTACAGTTTATACAGATATATATATACACACACACACACACACACACACACACATTCAAGCCAGGAAAAGTAACCCTGCCCAGCAGTGCTGCACAACCACGGCACAGGAGGAGTGTGGATGTGTTACACTACAGTGAAATAAGCATACACACCCCAAAATTGAAAGACATTATGAAAAAAATTACTTTTAAAGCGTTTTTGAAAAATGCATCTTTCTCAAAATAGGGTTAAATATAAGCCATGGTCACAGAGACCTTTCATGTCAGAATTAAAACCCTCACAGCCAGAATCCAACTGTCCAACAATTCTTACTATTGCTTCAAAGCAATGATGCTCAGTGTGTTTTACAGAAGGGCTGGTTTGGGGAGGAAAAAGGGGAAAAAAAATCTCCCCAAAACCTAGGAACAAGAAAAAGTGCAAGTATATTCCAGAATCTTTGTGAAACATGCCAAAGACATATTTTATACACTATTAGACAATATTTACTTGCTGAAATCTTGGTTCTAATACTAAATGCATCTCAAGGAAAACACAATGATATTATACATTTAACTAAGTTAGATGGCACCAGAAGACAGTCAGAATTCCCCCTGTGAATCCCCAAAAGGCACTGAATTATTTTGGCAAAAGTAGTCCCAGTTTATACAACAGTGAAGTAAATCTGTTCTACATTCTGTTTCTCTATTCTCTACAATCTGCTTTTTATGCCCCATTTCAAAACCAGTCTCTATAATTTTTAAATTTTCAGGTTTACCCTCAAAAAAAAACCCCACCAAAAATAAAACAAAACCCCCAACAAATAAATCTGTATTAAATACTAATGTAGGGGAGAAATTAATGTTAAATAATATAGCTTGTACTTCATACATTTTTAAAAATATGGTATATGACTCTTCTGAATGGAAAAAATGAAAACTACCTAACGTGGGTTAGAATCAGCTGCTTAAGGGAAGGAAATGGTTGCTCATGATCCCCAAAACGGTGTGAAAGGACACTGAAAAAGTGTCTTTTCATAGTCAGAAATTTGACCACTGCTTGTCTCACAAACTAAAGAAATAGATCTAAATAATGTAAAACTCACCAATCTCTTCTTATTTTATTAGAAGAAACAGAAGAAACCTGAGGTATCAAATCATTTGGTATTTTAAAAGGAAAGTAATAATTTTTATTTCCTCTTGTTTCCTCCTATTTCTCCATCTCTACTGAAATCAGATACTTGTCATTGCAAAAAAAGTAGACTGAAATCATTCAGTTAAGCCCAAGATAGAAAGAGAAGGGGAAAAAAACCCATTCTTTCATGAAAACTACTCTTCTGACCCAGTAAAATCACCAGCAAATAAAGTGTAGGCAGCTCAGACCCTAAGAACTAAATTTGATGCTGCTGACAGGAGCTTAGATTTGCTCTCCAAAGTTTCTCACTGTGGTCTGGGTTCATAATAAAAGATATTGACTAAAAAAACCAAAAAGGGTAATTTGGTGCAATGATTACAGAGATATTTGCTGATCAAATGTTACTCATGTTTTCAGAGCACAGTGAGAGTTTAAACATGCTGTACCAACAGCAATTCTTTTACAACTCAGACCATTGCCCCTACAAAATTACAAATATTCTTATGATTCTGTTGTTCCATTTTTGTTTACAAAGACCAGTAAGTTTGCTCTAACAGGACTGAATATGGTGAAAGCCAAGCAAAAACTTTTTATTTCTTTCCCCACAGACTGAATACTTGGAAAATAGTAATAACATTTTCTTACCTCCTTTTCCAAATATACTTTCTTATCATCCAGTGTATTATAAAGAGTAAAAAACTGCTTCGTTTCTTTGTGAGTTGCTGAGACTGCAAACAAAAAAAAAAAGGGGGGGGTAGAATAATAAAAGAATATGAGGTAAAATGGAATCTGTAAAAATACTCTGTAGGCTTTCTATAACATATTTTCCACTATCAATAATGGAACACAGTCACTAATGTACATGCAGAGGGAACATCCTCCCAGAGTTTCTCTCAGCAGGGTTCCAGCTATCATCTCTTATAGGAACAACACAGCTCAGTGTCTAAATTAAGCCCCAACTGCTGACAGCCCTTTCTGCCAGCCCATGTTGGCACCATCAGCTGCCTGGCTGTGCTGCCTTCCCAAGCTTTACCCTGACACCACCAGGCAGCTGTGCTGCTCACAGTGGCCTTGCTGGGTTGTTGGAGGGGCACAGGCTCAGCAGGGACAGGGAAGAGCAGATAATCTTGGTAGTAGTGTGTGTGGAAAAAAAGTGCATTAGACTATAAATGCCAAGCTACACATGTGCAAGATAGCCAGCAAAGCTTTTGCTGTCTTAAAGTCTTTTTATGTAATAATCTATGTGTGGTGATTGAATTAAATAATACTTTCTGGTTTAGGTGGTTACAGCAGATGTTGGTCAGAGCTCAGCTGGGAAGGCAAGGCTCAGACATGCCTTCCCTTTGGGCTTACAAGATGGTACTCAAATCTGCTGAGTCTTACTCTAGTCTTTAGCTCTTCAATGCCTAAGGAAATCCAATATATTTGTGACTCCCAAGGAAAGAGTTCAACAGGCAGCAAAAGTAATTCTGGCTAGAAACCACAAGCTGAAAAAAATGTATGGGTTAAAAATCATAAACCTCCGTGAAATCTTGCTCATTAGTTTGGGATTTGCAGAACTGCTGCCAAATGAAAGAGGCCTTTCCCAAACCATTTCCTTCATGCAACTCCTGCTCTTCCAGCAGCTCTGGTAGTCACAAGTCTTTCATGAGCAGATTCCATAAAACAAGTCAGAAAACCTTTCAAGATTTCACCTGTGTTGGAAAGTTCTGCCAACTTATGGAGCCTTATGGGCACATACCAGAACCTGTGCAGGGTAAAACAAAGGGGGCAGAGGAAGAAGGAACCAATTGGTTCATTGATTCTCTTTAACATTTTTAATGGAAGAGGCACAGTTAGGTCAAAACCAAAACACTAAATATAACTGAAAAGGATTCTGGTACAAAAATCACAAAATCACTAAGGTTTGAGGTTAGTGCTGAAGATTGTCCTGTCTAACCCCTTGAAGCAAAGTTTAAAAAAAACATGTTTTGGCAACTGAAGGTCACCTGAATCTGGCTAAGGGAAAAGCCTCTAAGTACCTCTAAAAATACAACAATTCACAGAAAAACTGGCTAGAGATTTCCAGCTCATTTCTCTAGAAGCTTAGCCTGTGCAATGCAGGTTCCCAACCATGACTGAGCAGTGTGTTATCCTGAGATACTACTCACACTTTGTACTTTAGAAAACAAAGTCCTATAAAATTCAAAGCATCTTAAATCTACCCCAAAGCTGCCCAAGTCTCTTTGATGCTAATCTCTCTGTACTTCAGATATAAAGGAAGCTCCATCTTTTGAGGAAGTAGCTCCATCTTTTGAGCAGGTAGTTCTGACCAGACACAACAGAGAATTAGACGTGACAGAGAATGTGCAGAAAATTTAAGGAAAAACAACAAAGCTCTTTATAGCTGGACTTGATTAAATAAACACAGCAGAGGGGGGAAGAAGCACAAGATGTGGACTTGTACTTGCATCTATTCCATGTATTTGGTCAATATCTGTGGAGGAGAGCACAGAACTGTGCCACTGGAGATGCCTCACCAGGGCAGGGGATTTGGATCCCACTCAGATAACCAGTTTGGAACAGCTCACCCTTCCAGAGCTTGCTTCACACATATATTTAATAAATGCAGAATACCTCTGAATCATTAGCTAGGTTTTCTTATGCTAACACACAAGTTAGTTAAATATACACCAGTGAGCATACTGGTCTGTTATCAATTTAGTGGAACAACTTTGAAATTTTATTCCATTTGCACCTTTTCCAATTTTATAATTTCTGATCATAACAGTTAAAGACAATTTGTATTCTGCTCCTACCAAGATATATCAGGATTGTGTTAATTAAAAATGAAAGAAACCAATCCCCTCAAGAAACTGTTTTTACTTTGTAGTCCTTGACATAGTTTGGTTCAGAACCAGTTATGTCATGTCAGTGGAAACAATAAAAGCAATCTAATGGTAAGGCAAATTAATTAAACACGATTCAAACTTACAGCAACCTCATTTGTAAATGGTGAATTAAAAACTTTCAGAACATACTGGCTATTCACCTAAATGACAGAACCTGCTGCAGACAAAATTTAGTCCAGAGATTTTGTGCATTGAGTCTCACCCTCAGGAGGATTCTTAAAGCCCAGCTTATAAAACCTCAAAAATATTATGTGTAACATGAATACCAAAAACCTTTAAAATACCACCAAATTAGTAGGTGCTGTTGTTACATGCCATTTGCTTAAAATGCAACTGCCCTCCTTTCAGGGCTTTAGCCTTCAGCAGGATGGTCCTGCTTGATATACATACCCTGACTGTAAAGTTCAATAAATCTCTTCTGATACTGTGTGAGCTCAGCTCGGCTGGGAACTTCATCAATCTTGCGTTGTAAAATGGCTATTTCTCTGTTTCTTCGTGCCTGAATAGAAAGTTAGGAGGGGAGAAAACAAAGCCTCTTCTTGTTCTCTTCTTAAAATGGATGAAGCCCCCCCAGCAATACTTTGTTATTAAATAATTGATGTTAAAAACAAAAAGCTTTGGCTGAGGATCTTTTTTTTTTTTCTTTTTGCAACTGATTTGTGACAGAAACACTTGTTAAAATTAGTACAACAAGACAAAGTATTAGAAATTCAAAGATAAGACAAACATCAGCAATTTTGCACAAGTAAGGACACAAAGAGTAACTCACCAGTAGCAGGCGGATCTTTTGAAGTTTCTCTTTCTCAGCTTTGTACTGCTGTTCTATAATCTTATTTGGCTCCTGGAAGTTGAGAACCCAAAACAATTGTGTATTACAGTAGCATATGAGAGCTGCAGTGCAAAAATGGGCAGATTTGGTTTATTTTCTGGTTTTGGCTATCTCTGGCTCCCACACCACCACTCACTGTTTGGGGTTTTTTAGAATAATAATTTGTTATCTGTATTAAAAGCCTGACATCATTTACTCTAAACAAGGATGTTTAAACAGTTTTTAACTTTTGATATTTTAGTTTTTAAGAGTTACCAATAGCTTTTGCACTGCTTTACAACAGTCACACTTTAAATGAAGATACACATCCAGAGATTGTCAGTACCCCTTCTCTGAGCATCTATACTTTGATTCAGCGGTGGGGTTAAGAATAAACAAGGCACCTGAACAGAACATAAAGCCTCTGACATGTGTTCTAAACTTCCTGCAGTGTGGGCTTCTAAATTTGAAGATCCAGTAAACTATGTTAGATAGTTGTTTTTTCCTTGCTAAAAAATTTAAGATTTCGTTTTGCACTTTAATTTTTTTCATGCTGTGTTGAGAAGGACAGCAGCATCATGGAAGTTGTAATCTGCCTTGTTCCAGAGGCATGAATGCATCAAATGTTTACCCACTGAAAATAAAGTCATTGAAGCTTTTCTTTTTCTCTTCATTCATTATTCATTGCCATCAGTCTGGATGCACTTGTGTTAAAGTCTAACTTCTGACAGCTGCTCACTGCATGCAGTGCACCGAGCCACTGAAAGCTCGTGCTTTCATCCTTCAGATAACCCCACTTCTAAGAAAAAAACAACCAAACCAGACATTCTTTCTGAGGAAGACATGTTTCTGTCAGAGATATGCACAGCTTTTAGCACAATACCCAGAGATTCTTCTCTGGTACTACAAAGGAAGAAGTAAAAGACACAAAAGTATCTACGAGCAGAGCCCCATGGATTCTGTGAAGAGAACAGATAATGCTGTTGCTGTTTGCACACTCCTGTATTTCTAGGATTATTAGCCTGAACTGTGGCTTTACAGAGCTTTTTAAATATTCTAGCAGATACTTTAAGGCTTACAAGAATGTCCCAGAAGTCAGAAAGACTTAAACAAACATTCCAAAATGCAATTTGAAAATAAGAACTTAGGCTTTTGCTATTACCTGTTCCTCCCCATCTTCTGCAGCTTCAGCTTTCAGAGTCTCAATACTTTGTTGTAGTCTCTCCATTTCTTCCTTTAAAACAATCAAAAGTTGATTTATTTTTAACTGATACCTCTTCTCTTAAGAGAGGTGAGGGAAGGATCTTGACAACACAACTTTTAACAAAATTTCAGAGCTGACCACACACATAATATTTAAATTCGGAAGATTAAACAGCATTTCCTGCTTCAGGGTATTAAGGAAGGCTAAACCAGCTCAGATCTTTCCTCACTCCTCCCTGCTCCAGGGGTGCTAATATTCAATATAAACCTGGAGTTAGCAGTAGCTGGGGGTGTGGGACAGATGACAGACAGGCACACACAGCACAACGACACACCAGGAAAGTGCTTATTTACCAAGTTTTAAATGAATCCCTCTAGGAGACACTGGAACTTACCCTACAATGTGCTTTGAACTCTTGCTCCTGGCTCTTTAGGTTTTCATTCATGGCCACCAGTGCTCTCAGATTCTGTAATATGCTAAATTTGAAGATCCAGTAAACTATGTTAGATTTTTAGTTTCTAATTTAAACAGCTCGAGAATTAACATATATTAAAACAAGCTTAGTTCTAAATAAATTTACAATAAAACCTGGGTAAATTAAAACCCCAAATATCAGCACTGATATACCAAGGTCAAAATAAAGAGGAGGCGTTGCACTGAATATTCTGATGGCTTTGTTGTGTTTTAACCTCATTACTGTGAAAGTTTTGAGAGACTTCTATTTAATTTATGTGAGATGAAGGCTTCAAATATGAACAAAATAAATCAAGAAGGCTTCATCTGCTTGTCAGATGTGTCTAGCGTTCTTCTGCTTTAAACACCTACAATTATTTTGAACTACAGACTGACACTTTTCATTCTGACTGAATCCTATTGCAATGTTTCCCTGTCTCTGGAAAGCAAGCTGGAGAGTAATTTAATTTTTAAATTTTAGTTATTTGTTAAGGTTGACAAACCAAGAAACATTGAATGATTCATTTTAAAACCTTTTTTTTTCAGAATTTCAGAGGTAACAAAGGAAGAAACTTACCTAGAATCTGCTTGGGATTCTATTGTTTCTAAGGCTGCCAATTCCTTGTCCAGCTTTTCACTGTAACTCTTAACCTAAGGGTTACAATTAATAATAAATTGATACTAAATTGATTAATAATAAATTGACTTTCCTCCACCATGAGATCAGTGAGTTAAGCTGGCAAACACCTTCACTGTTTAATACATCCCTTCACAAACAGAATTCTCAAAAAAGTTTCAGCTACAAACAGCACAGAAAAAAACAAAGATTACCTCTGTTAATGCCTCTTTTGCTTTGGTACATTTTGCCTGCAGATCAGAACACTTAGCCTGCAACTGTTACAAAAGAGAGAAAAAAAAGAGTTGGATTCTATATTCACACTAATTACACCTGTAATGGAGAACAGAGAATATCTGAGCTGTTCATAATGGTTGTCTGTCAAACAGCAGGCCAAGCATAACAAACACTGTCTTTTCTTGTCAGCTACTCTTGCAACTGATTGCAAGGATTCTGACTGAATATTTAATTACTAATAACAAACATTTTCCACCTGATCCTTTAGGTCCATAAAATCCCAGAATAAACAACAGCTTTTCCAAAATAGAGGCCAAGAGAATGGTGACTTATTGGACAGAATCTCTGCTAAACTGCTCAAACTTCTCTAGCCTGGCTGTACTGGCCTAGTTTCACACCAAGCTAAGAATGAGTCCCATTTTATACTTCTCCAAATAAGTCAGGGCAATTCAAAGACTTGCACAGAAGCACCATGGCACCAAACCACAGACACTTCTACACCAAATAACCAAGCTGCTTTATGGTTGTCTTCTGTGCAACTATGGAAAGTCTAATAAGGCAGTTAGCAAAATATATATTATAAACAAATATTAGACATTTCACTTGGCAATTAATTTACAGAAGCTAATTTTAGAAGCACATCGTTCTTTAAATTCCCTGTGATTTAAGATAACATTGCAAATAGTAACAACAAAAACAGGACATGGTTTACCAAAGTGGAGCAAAAGTGAGCAAACAAAAAATGCACATGTAGCTCAGTTCCACTTCCTTTCACGCTATTTTAGTTTGCTGTTCACAACACAGAGCTGTGACTTAATGCTCCACTCTTCCCTTTCCAAATTTATAAAAATAAAGCTTTTTCATTGTTTTTCATAATTTTTTACCAATAATTCACCAACAAATTTTATTCTAACTAACTAAAAAAATTTAAGTCTGCAGTCCACATCTCATGAAAACTGACATGAATTGTTAGTTTTGAGAAATCTTGCCAAAACTTACTGCAGTACTGAAGCCAGAATTCCATAAATATTTCTTAAAAGACAGGGTTCTTGACTGTCACTGATTTCAAAAGCTGCTTTTGGCAAGTGGTAAATGAAATTCAGCCAGGAAATTCTTACTTTAGTAAAGTGATAAAAGGATTATATTTGGCTTACAGCTGTCAGTACATTTTTCCCCATATAAAAACAGCACTGAGATTGTTATGTACTGAAAACAAGCTGCACAGAATTAAAGGGCCCTCAACTGTTAAAATGGTAAAATCATGGCCCTTCCCAAAATTAAGGCTGAGCTAACTGCTCCCAGGAACACAATCTGTTCTCACAATCCAAGGGCAATGCAAGAAGAGAAATCAGTGTTCAGCATGACAAATTGCTGGTGCAGAAGATACGCTGCAGGTATTTTCTGGATGGCAAAAACTTTGTGATCAACCACTTTTATCAACGTTTTCTTCTTTACTACACACACATACTTACCTCTTCAAGGAGTTTGGTTTTCTGCAAGATCTGCTTGTTGAGAGATGCCACCTTCCTTCTGTGTTGCTGGGCAGCTCCAAGCCTTTCTGGTCGCTCCTCAGCAGAAAGCTCAGATTGCTGAAAAACCAATAACAGCAGCTTTTTGGACCTCACAGCACTGCTTTCTGCTCCTCCAAAAGCTCAGGAAATACCAAAGTGGGACACACACATGATATTCCTATCAAGAACTGTGTCCCACTATCCAAAAGAATGACTTACTGACTTAACCTCACATCAAAATAAGCAAGCAGCTGAACAACTGAATTATATTCCACAATTTACTTGTAAAGTAAGCTAAAAAAAGTCAGTTGCCCTGGGACAGGTGGAAAATACTACAGTGTATTAGAAGACAGACTTTTTTTTTTTTGCATCAGCATTATGGTTAAACCTGGTAGAGTTCTTCAATGGAAAAAATACAAGCATACTAAAAAAACCCTTAAGCCATGGTATTCACTGAACTTGTTCAATCAGAGATGTCCCACACCCAAATTTCAGCTCCAAGATTTTCAGAAGCCTTGAACAATAGTGTATTCTGAAATTGAGGCTTGGCTGCATCTCCATGGTGAATGACAATGACATACTCAGTGTGGTAGATGCATTTTTTACCACTTTGGGTTTTTTTTTGGTGTGTGCATGTGCACTGCTGACACCAGCCTTTGAGAACTACTCCATCCAGCATGCATTGCCAAGAGTGTCTCATAAATGCATAACAGAGACAGCAATCTGGATCCAGCCTCCTCTTCTCTCTGAATTGTGAAAGCAAAGCTGACAGAAACATTCTTTATAAAAAATAACATTTAGAATAGAAATTGTATATTTGCAGTAAACAAGAGAATCATTAAAAAGCAGTGATATCTTGATCTCTAAGGGATTATTTGCCTAAAAATCATTTGTACCTTTTGAAAGTCTTCACTTTGATAACTACATCCATCTGTTTTCCTAATCTGCTTCATGCACTCAGACTTCTTTTTTTCACTTAATCCATTTTCCAATATTTCACTAGAAAACCAGTTAATTTTCAAGTACCTCAAGTGCTAATTTATAGTCTGTCAAAGACTTCAATACTAAGTGTTTTTGAATAATTACCCAACGTTGACAACTGCTACAATGCATAATCAGCTAAAATGCTACAAGAAATGTGATATACTCTTCACTCATATTTGCTCCTGGTTCCACTCCAGGCAGATGGGTAAGCAGCTTAATTTTAAATGAAAATACGAGGCAAAGCCTGTCTTCCTCCTCTACATTTTCTATGTGATTCATATTGAAGAGCAGCTTAATGATCTGTTCTGTTTTTACATCCACAGCAAGAAAAGACCAATTCTGATGGCTTAACCCAACAATTCAGAGGCTTTCTTTGCTTTTGTTGTTAGGAAAGGAAGAAATGCCTCTAAGCTAATGCCTCTACCTGTGACCCTGAACTACTCAACAAATACATACTCAGTCTTACTTTATTCCTCTCATTATTTAGACACTATTTATCACTCCTTCCTCATGTTATGCATTCCAAAACCTTATCCTTCTTGCCACCACATTCAGCCTCTCACATGCATAAGACAGAAATGGAGAAAAATGGAAATGCAAGAGGAAGAAACACAGCTGAGACTGATGTTTGCAGAAATACTAAAAAATCCATGTAGTACAGCTTTGCCATTAAAAAAAAGTGGATCTTATTTCAAGAAGTGAACGTTACAGCTTGCTTTTTGAAAATGGGAAAGAACCATGACTAACGTCTCTGACTGTTTAAAGATGATGAATTTGCTACTCATTAATAACTTTCTGCCAGTATTTTCAGAAGGTGAGGAATGACACTACAATCCTTCCTCCAGTTCACTCAGCAGTTTAACATGGCAGCAGAATGGAGGGACAAATGCAGAAAATTCCAAGCATTGATCTTCTGCAAAAATGCCTCATGTAAGAAAGATCCTGGCCCATGGTAACATCAGACCTAGAATTTGGCTTGTCAGGTATCTTTACTGGGCTTGTGGTAAGACAAAACTCTGGTAAAAAATAAGCAGTACTGTGTTTCTCAGGCTATGTACAGTTACCAGGGCCTAAGACTATTAGAATTATATCCAAACATTGCTGATGCTCAATAAACTCTTTGATAACATCCTTAATTCTTTCCCGGGTGCATGCATACGTGCACAGAAATTCTATTTTTTATCACATCCCATAGATTTGAAAAGTGATCTACTTTTGGTTTGACTTGAATCAGTTCTTACTTTTCAGAGTATTAATCATTGCTCTACTATAATAGTCAAGGTCCTGCTCCCTTCTCTCAGAACAGAAGAAATGTAACATTGAAATATGACCCTTGAGCTTCTGTTCTTCCAATCTTTTATAATAAAGAAAGGCCAAGAATTTGCTGTTGAGCTACAGGGTTTATCTCCAAAATGGGAAAGCTCCATACCTCAAATGTGTCAACAAAAAGGAAGAAATATGAGAAGACTATTGGACAAGTAAGAGCGACCTATAACTCATATCTGGCAGTGATGTATTGGATGCATTAATTGCTTGAAGAGCCAGATTTTCTTTTCACATTACTGCAAAAAACAATCACAGCTGAACACAGTAACTGGAGCAAACACACACATTTAATTGCTTTGACTTCTCAAAGCAACAAAGGTTTGGGTTTGATGAGATGAGATTCAAAACTTGAGATCCAGGGCATGACTGAGAACTGGAGTCCAGCGCAAACATCTGGAAATCTGAGTGCAGGAGGCCTGGACTTTTCTCTGAGCAGGCCCACAGAGCTGTATTTCTGTGCTTAACACTGAACATTTTAAAGCATATCAAGAATTTAGGCCTCTAGTTTGAATAGGTACAACTCAGGCCCCTCTTCCTCCATGAAAGGATTTAGGCAGGTGCTTAAACCCAAATTAGTCACAAATGCAATTCAGGGAGATGTACTATCACACCAAAAACCTGGGTATGTTTAAAGTATCTTTAAAGTATTTTCCTGAACTCTGGCTGTGCTGCTGCCCACAGCACATATTAAAAAGTGTGTTCAAGAGAAATCATGGCAATGAAGTTGGCAGCTTAAAGCCTAAATTAAAAAGCTATCAAATACCACATAGTTAAACCCACTCAGGTAACACACTTACCTTCTCAGCATATTCAGACACAATTTGCTTGATCTCATCTGACTGGAGTCCAACAATCTGGCCAACTGTGCTTGCTGTCAGTTTGCCCTGCAATTGTATTGAGAAAATGCTTGGAGCTTTGGAACTGCCTGTACTTTTACATGATAATTTCCAACAAGTTCTAATTTTAAACAGAAATTTGCACAACGAGTAAAAATCTCTAATCATAAGAAAAGTCCAGGAAACACTCTATCCCCCCAAACCTAATTTTGCTGATAGAAATGTCTCACTTAAATCCTTTTAGCAAATTTTTATTCATACTTTAGAAACTAAATTTTTAGCCTTTATACTGAATTTTGCATTTGCTAACAAACCTCTAAGCATGCAGGCAGGTGCAAGAATTCACCTTTAAACTGCATGCATGTATAAAACCAGTTTTCAAACAAAACTGAATTCTACAATGGATTTCAGTAGAAAGCATGTCAGTCAACTCTGAGACTAGATTAATTATTACCTTTATTTTCATGACTCCAGCAAAAACAGAAACAATGTTTAACAGCTGAAATTATTTCCAGTCCTTTCACCCAGTAATCCAAGAACAGACTACAAGTTCCACTATATCATTGAAAACAACGAATTAAGAAAAGAAGATGCATATCCAGTATTTTCTGTGTCTTAGACTAATGTTATATTTATATACAAGTGCTTTGAAAAGAACCTTGAAAGGCACAGTTTTCTAGCACTCTCCCCAGTAATCCTCTGAATAATTTCACAAGATGAATAAAGTAAGATAGTGCATCTTGGGTAGCTGCAGAGTGATATCTTTGCCCTGAAATTCTTGTAGAAACCATTTGAAATAGGCATTTATTTATATTGTCATTATCATTTCAAGGCAAATGATGAACTAATTAGCCTTGCAAAATTTTCTATCTTCCTAATTCAACCATTTTTAGGCACTCTCCTTATGAAAATTTAAACACAGTTATTCCATGACTTCAGATCCAAATCAGCAGCCCGATTTTAAAAATAATTACCACAATCAACCATAATTTAAAGAAAGCTATCAGTTTTAATGCTACTGACCTCTTCTGTTGCCATTGCAGCCATTCCAGTCATCAGAGTTTTAATGCGAAGCTAGAGCAAAATATGAAAAATTAAGTATAACAATTTAACTTCTATCATTTTTTTATCTTTCTGCCAGGGACATATACATAAAATTAATATCATATAATGAGTATTTTAAAACATGCAATGGGGCCCTAAGACTGTGAAAAGCAGAGGTGGCTAAAGTTACCAAATGTAAGGAAAATTTCTTATAACGGTAAACTTTCACTCCGACTATTCAGCTCCCACTGTCAACCAAAAATCAACTTTTTTTAAAAATGCTCAGATTCAAGAAATAAAAAAAGAGGTTTTGGGTGTTAAACACTAACAAGCATTATTTTTGTAGAACAATTTCAGGCTCTGTATTCTCCTGTGGGAAGCAACTTCAACTAACCATGGAAATTTTCCTTCTTTTGGAGAATGACTGGGCAGTGAAAATTGCTGCTCTCCCCCCAGGTTATTAACTCCCATCCTACTGTGTCTGGGGCTCACCTCTTCAGCAGCCTGAAGGTCATCTTCATCACAAGGCTCAGCCTTCCCTGCTGCTGCAAGCCCTGGAGGTAGCACTGCTTTTTTATCTTCAGCCTTTTAAAGAAAAATTAGGACATTATTATACCTAGTTCCAATATTCTGAAGTGTTAAGAAAGACATCAAGGAGAAAACTGGAATGTAGCTGTTCTGTTTATATGAATACATTTCAGCAACTGGAACATCCTCACCCTCCAAATCATGCCAATTGAAGTGTAAGCCTTCCTGATTTCTCACAAGCATTCCAGCTTGTGTCTCTGGCTCCCTATGGACTTATCTGGTTATCTTATCTGAAGATTCCTTATTGCACAGCCTTCTGAGAGCTGCCAACCTCAGGAGACAATCCAGAACACGATGCCTACTACACAGGACAAGACTGAATTTTTTTAAAATAAATAGTTTTTGCAACTTAATATTGGTATAACAAACATACAACATAAAAATTGTCTGGTTCAGTTAGAAGAATTTGTACCACTGAAGTAAAGAGACAGCTAAACTCAATTTCTAGGTCACCCTACCACACCACTAACATATTTCACTGTCCACTTCTGCCTTACTGGAGGCTCAGCTTCCACAACAGTCATGATGAACATCTAATATACAATATCCCAAAGGCAACAGAACTTTTGAAGAAACAAAATGAACTCTATAAACATGGCTAGTGCTTGCTCTGAGGGGAAAACAGGCATGCCTAGATTGAGAAATGCCTCCATTTATAAAAACAGAAATGTGACATTTGTATGTGGAATATTGAGATAATGAAGAAGAGCAACTTTAATCTACTCAATGTATTGCTGGGTCCATGATGTGTTTAATGCATTACCTTCATTATCTCTGTACTAAAGACTTGTAGCCAAATTAATGTCTGCACTGAAATAACAAAACTGCAGGTACCCTGCATTTTATGGACATTTTAAGATCCCATAATCATCAAAAGCACAGCAAGGATGCTAATTTTCAAGAAGGACAATGATTTATTTATAATTCTATTTATTTATAGGTTTCTCTACCACATTAAATAAAGTGTTTTGTAATAAATGTCTACAATATTTTTTACCAAGTTGAATGGTTCTTTAAAAAGAAAGACCCTTTAATGACCACATTATGGAACACTCAGTTGAAAAATATAAACAGACAAAATATGTCATTACCTAACAATAAAAGTCAAACCAAAACAAACCCAATGCCCAAACCCTCTTTCTTCTAAACAAAAAATAAATTTGCAAAATGTGATCTGTCAGCAGAGATGAAGGAAATCCTTTAAGAAGACAAATCAGTTCCATCTTTCATGGCATGCAGATTTTTAATTGCAGTTAGCCATTTTTAAAATCTGTTAATAGTGGAAGTTATAGCTGTCTATTCTGCTGTATTTTAAGATTTAACAGTAACCAACACTTCAACAATGCAGTTCTTCCCACAATTTGAGTATTTTAAATTTGTATATTCTTTACCTGATCTGTTTTTCCCGCTTGTCTGCTAAATCCATATCTCCTAAAAGAACAATAGTAACATGAAGGAAAAATACTGTTGTTTATGACTTCCACAAATACATTAAGTTTTTATCAAATTTCAACATAAGATATGCACCAAGAGCCAGGATCTAATTAGTTTTGAAATGTTTTGAGTAAACTAAATAAGCAGGTACTGGAGCATTTACAGAATGGTTTCAGATCCATTATCTGAATATTCCATATCCCATCAAGATTTGCAAATCTAGACTTTCCATAAAATATTATCATGTAAAGCTCATGAGAGGAAAAGGCAATGCTCTCTTCCCATTTGAAAGTTAATCCTGAGCTATTACACTACATGTTACTGTTAAAAGGAAAGTACTCAAAACAGTGAGACAAAAAAAAATCAAAAAATCTATGGCTATGGGGGAAAAGAAGCCCCAGAAGATACAAAATGGAATTCAGATGTAATCTGCACTTGTTAAGTATTGAGAGCTCAGACAGCCGACAAAATGTCCTTACCACTAAACTGTGAAAGGAAAACTGGAAATAGAAGCTCCTTAACTTCATTTTTATGTGTTTGGAGAGCTCTCAGTAAACCAGAGGGACTTTCAGAGATAATGGAAAATTGAAAGCCTTGGTAACTTTGTCTCTGAATGAAAGTTTGCAGGAAAGTGAGAAAACAAAACATTCAACATTCAGCCTCCTGATGCAGCAACCACATGAGAACGAGAAAAAGAAGCAACAGCAACTGCAGGTCCTTTTTCACCAAATTTTCAATGGATTGCTTGCGAAAACCTAATATTGATTGACACACTATCTGGAAGGATGATGTATTTAAGCTGCTTTTATAAAAAACACAATAAAACCAAGAGAGAGCTAAATGAAGCCTTTCACCTGCCATATTCCAGAAGTGTAGCATGAACCTTTGATTCCTCATCCAGCAGCT
Organism: Calcarius lapponicus; assembly: GCA_039654755.1. Taxonomy (NCBI): domain Eukaryota; kingdom Metazoa; phylum Chordata; class Aves; order Passeriformes; family Fringillidae; genus Calcarius; species Calcarius lapponicus. The sequence continues at coordinate 18,266,265 of CM077470.1, read as the reverse complement.
CCTCAGCTCCTGTCTGACGTTTGTATTTTCTCTGGGGTTTGTAAACCTCCTGCAAGACAGTGAAAAAGTCTCAAGAAGTTTGGCAGTAAAATGACTTTTATCTCCTGCTATCCAAGTTTAATCCATTAGCTCAAGAATAGCCCATCAAATAAAACAAGAATTCACAATTACTATTTTGTACTAATAGAGCTGCTTCCAATTTAAAAACAAAAGGGAGAACATTTCTTTTTAAATCTGGCTTTCCATACCACACCAACTATTATTTTCAATGAACAATTCCTACACCATAACACTGTTGAAATGGCTTTCCATCTTTTTCAAAGATGTGATCCCAAAGTGGAGATTTCAAACAAGTACAAATTGATAGATGGTGAGCTAATGTGTAAAACAGAATACATGTCTCACCAGAAAGGCAAGTGTTTCTAGCTGGAGTAAAAGACTCATTGTAAGTCTGCTAATAATTAAAAAACAATCAAAACATGGGGAACAACACTTTAGAAACTGTAATTGAAATTTCCAAAGCAAGGACAATTATTCAAATAGATTAACAAAAAGACTTTCATTGCAATGTTATTCTACAAACACATGCTGTAATGCAACCACATATATTACACTCAGCAGCACTCAGGTCATTCATACAGAAAAAGAGCTACCTTCCTCCAAAACCTGCCAAAAGAGTAAGGTGACTTGTCTGGCCCATTACACAACCTCTCATGTGGCTCCTTACACCAGCACTGAGCACCTCCATCTATGCATGAAGAGCTCAGGGTGCCTGGCTGGAGCTGTCTGAAAAAACTGATTTTCTCAGCAGAGCAGGGTTTCACGATCTATTGAAGAGCCTTGAAAATGTCCCATTCAAAGCAAACCCAGATTTCTCCTCTCCTGTCAAATGCAGGCCTGGAATTTATCAAGACGGTCCAAAAACCCCCAAAGCAGTAGTGAACCACTGTGAGTCAAAAATGGTGAACTGATGGTTCCAAGGAAAGAGGAAATTAGAAAGCAAGGACAGAAACTCCAGTTGCCAGACAGACAGCTGAATTCAGGTATAAGAATGAGAGAGCCTAGGTGTTTTACTATTTTACCTCTCTGTAGCATCCATGACCAAGCTTTCAAAAAAATATATACAATTTATCCAAGAGTTAGAAGTTTTGCATATGGAAAGGGAGAACACAGGTGAGACCACCTTTCCCAACCAACATCTGCTACTTGAAGAAAACAGTCCTGAAGGAGGGTGTTTACTTTCATTGCTAATTACAAGAAGTGAAAAAGTCAAGTTCTGAAATGCAGATAATTGAGATTATCACCATATTAACTAATTTCAAGACAAATAGCACAACTGCTGATGGCTTCAAACACACATTTAAGTCTGCTGAGGGTTTAATGGTCTGTAGGCTACCCTGTGAGTTTTGTTTGATAGCATGGGATTCCACACAGCCCGTGCAGGCAGTGGATATGATTTATCTCCTCATACAGTGCCCACCTATCAATGTGATATATTGGCATTTGAGACCTGCCTCAAGGATGAAGATCAGCATGTAACTTAATTGGGATCTTCTCATGAGAAAACCCAATTAACCACATCCATTTCATTACTAAAACCACTTACTTGGCCATAAAAAAAAAGAAATCTAACATACTTACAAAGATATCAGTAACTGTTTTGAGTGCCTTCTCTTTTCTTTGCATGAATTCATCATCCTGAAAGACATTAGTGGAGGTAATTAAAATACCAGGAATGAACACTAAATCTCCAACATTCTAATGATTCTGTAACCCCAGTGATTTGGTGAAATGTTAGTGATTTGCTGTATCAAGAAAAGTACTTGCTTCTGCCTTCAGTGGGAGGTAGAGTCACCAAAACTGTGTCCAGGTCAGCAGCCTGGCTGCTCTCTGCTCAGGCAGGACCTGACACAAAAGCAGTTCCAGCCCACTACTGGGATCTCCAATCTTTAATACACTATTAAGAAATGAAGCTGGGATAGACTCAATGTGGAAAAGAGAAGTTTCCTTTACTGTTTAGTTTATAAGCATTAAAGATAATAATTTTAAAAAAATCAAAATTAAAACGACCCCAAGTTAATAAAATCTGTCTATCCCAAGACTAGGGACAGCTACCTTTAATCCTGTTACTAAGGGACAAAACTTGGGTTCTAGATGTTAAAAATGGAATTGCCTTGTGATATGTAAGAACAGAACTGATGGCTTTGCACTACACACAAGGAACATACCCAAGATCATTCAATCTCTCCTCCTCTACCAAGGAAACTTCATCTCATTGCTGAAGAACAGTTCAGTTATTGAATGGAGGTTTTTACAAATCTAGTTTTCAAGAACAAATTTTGGGGTTTGGATACAGAAAGATGGGAGCTGCCTTTCAGCACTCTGAAAGAAGCCCCAGATTACAGAGCATTAACAGCATATTAATTCTCAATTAACTACACTAGGTTCTCCACAGCATGCTGGGTATTTTTGAACAGCTAGAATGACACAAAAATACCAAATACCGAAGAAAAACTAAGGCAATCATTGGGCAAAAGTTAAACAGAATCTACAGAATTTCTCTCACAATAATGCTTCAATTTTTTCCCAGATAAATTTGTAGGGGATTCCTTTAACACTCACTCACAAAACAATGGCACTTTGGTAAAGTGTGCACTTTGGTTCAGAGCTGTGAGGCTGGTGCTGCGACTGAAGATCTGACATAACAAAACCAAGAATTGTCTTGATCTTACCTCTGGCAGCCTGTGAGTTTTTTGAAACTGTGATATAGAGTAAGAACGGACATAATCTCCCATTTCTTCCCTTGTTTCTATTGCACGTTTCACCAGCCACTGAAAAAAAAAATTTATTAGCTGAAAACAAAATAATAATAGCAGCAAGCACCAAACTGCTGCCTTATTTTTTAATACATGATAAAAGCTAAAAGCACATTTTAAAGCATGGAAACAAGAACATGCGATTTATTTGTAAACATGGCAACTCTTTGGCCTAACCCTAACAAAATGTGTCAGTATTTGCTACTTTATAAACATTTCTTTTTCTTTTGTGCATATGTTTCTTGTATGAAATTCTCCTACTGTAGATCACTGACTGGTTTAAAAGACTACAGCTCCACCAGGAACAGACAGATCTTCAAGCCTATGAAGTGCTCATGAAGAACCACATGCCTGTGCAAGAAAAAAGGCTTCTTCTGACATTTATAAGACCACACAAAAAGCCACAAAATACTGAAGTACATTTTAAACAATGTTGGAGAAGATAAATCTTGCAGACTGTTGACAGCCTGTGCAGGAGGTCACAGAAGAGATGAGATCAGTTGTGGGATCCAAGTTTGAACCAACAACTGTTTCCTGTGCTATAACCATGAACCCCTGGAAAGCGAGGGGAACATGATGACAACAAGAGATGAAAATGAAGAATATTAATTACCAAGAACATCTCAACACAAGACTGTGTACATACTCTTGCCTGTGATCATATGCAGAATTTATTAGGAAGAACAATGACATTACTGCCCAATGGAATATTTGTAAGATTTTTTAAATTTTTTTTTTAAGTTCTGCTACAGTCTATGGCAGTGAGCCAACTCAGCCTAATTTCTTCCTGTAGGGAAGGATCCATCTAAATTCTTGCACAGTGCAAGAGCTAATGGGACACAATGCCAGACTTAAGAGCAAGCATTTGTAGTATTTGAAAAATGATTCGAGATTTACAGATAGCAAGTGGAATCTTGATTTTAACAGGGCATTGAATAAAGTGCATTATCGAACACATAATTCCTACATGGTGTAGTCAGCATTTTATATTTTGCATGGTCTTTTTCAGAACACAGTATTCTAGTGACACCAACAAGTTTTCTTGGAAGTCTGTCTTGGCTGGGGTGAAATGAGGAACCTGCAGTATGTGGAGCAGGCAGAACTTCACAGGGACCTGACAGAAAGCCACAATTTTTAAACCAAGATCCTCTACATACCAAAAACTAAGCCCATCAAAAAAGACTTGTATGGGTCAGCTTTACCACCTACTGGCCAGCTAAAATACTGAGAGTCACTGCTCTCAGAGAAACCCAGAAGCAGATTTCCTCCCTGTTTAGAATTAATATTTCTCCTTTCCAGAAGTAATATCCCACACCAGGATTTGGGATAAAGCAGGTGAAAGAAGAGAACACCTAGTGCTATTGTTTTTACAGGAGGAGGAATATATATCCTATGACAGAAGCCTACTGTTTGATAAATGTAACCATTCATTGCCATCCAGTGACCAGGGCAAGAAATTCACCTGGGTTCAATTTTATTTTTTTTTTCTGTGTAGGAAATAAGGGTTCAGAAGCAAAAACATTGGCAAGATACAAACTTTCCACCTTAAGCAGCTTCATCACAGCCTGAAAGCTGTGTAAGAGCAGTACACACCACAGAATGTTTTGTGGGGAGTGCAGTTAAGTGTGGTTTTCCTCAGGAGCTTCCAACTAGAACAGGAAAGAGCACCAGGAAGTTTTCCCCACTTCTTACAGATTGAAATTTAGATTCTTCTTACTTGCTAAATTCCTTCACAGGCATGAGGTAAGGAGATATTTAATGGAAAAGAAGCTTGCTTAACAGTCTTCATTTTCCCTATCTGTCAAAGATACCTTTCTGTGTGTAGATGAAAGGAAAATCAAAAAATGCCAAGGATTCTCAAAATACCACATGTAAATGGAACACATCAAGTGTTAGCTTCAATCTTAATAAACTTGAGAATGAGGCACATGGTGAGTTAGTGGTGCTCAACAAATACACAGTAAGAGGATCACTTGTCAGAACACAGTTTTTAAGAGATAGGAAATAAGGATGAATTATGTTTAAAGAAATGACCCCAATGGCTTTTGCCTTATTCATATCCTTCTGATTCAAGGTTTATCTGCATAACTTACTCCATAAGCTTAAACACAGACTGGAAGGCATTTGTTCTATTTTCTAATCTGCCAAAGCAGACTATCAGATTCCACAACAAGATTAAACTTAGGTTTCTTTAAGCAAGCATTCCACAATAGGCACAATCTGACTCCACTGCAAGGAATTCAGAGAGTTTGTTTTGTTTACTTTCTAAATGTGGATCAAACAATACTTAAAAATTCTGTCTTCCATAATGTCACTTCATTCTTTAAAAACATTAATTCAAACTACTTCTCTGTGCTTATTTATTCTGAAGCTAAATAAAGAGCCAAAGAGTAATTCAAAGCTTTCTTCCATTTTTTATGCAAGTTTTATGAATTTTTTCAGCAGAGTATCAATACACCACAAAATTATTACCTGTACAACAGGAAATATATGAATGAAATCCAGTCCCTGGATCTGATGTGGCTCCAAACGATGTGGACACTTCATTTTTGGTAATACTGACACGATTTTTTCAGTTAAGGCACTATTTTAAAACAACAAAAAGACAGATGTATATATGCTACAATTTTCTTTTGTAAATTACAGATTATTTTTGAAAACACAGTAGTTCAAATATTCCCTCTAGTAACTTCCACTATATACAATGAAAAGCAATCAAACTCATTTACAAAACATCTTTTACAGGCACTATTTATATCATCAGTCTGTGAAGAGGTGATTAAGCCCCATTTACAGGCTCCTACCTTGGAAATTCATTTAACTACTACAGAAAATTTCAAGATATGCATGTCTGGACAGATAAAATATCCATATAAAATACACCACTGCAAACACCTCTGCATGTTATAGGGTATACCCAACATGAAGAGACAGTAGCTTTAAGAACAGTTACAATAAGTAAGAGATGTACACTCCAAGGAAGTCCAGAAACAAATGTAAGGACTTAAAACTTTATTTAGCAGAACTCTCAAAATAAATATTGATGTTACACCTGAAACTTTCTGAATTTAAATACATACTGCACACTTTCTGAATTTAAATACATACTGCACTTAAAAGCTAAATACACAGTGCACTTCACACATTTTTCAAGTGACTAAAACTGAATTTGCTGGCAGCAATCTCATTCTAGAGCTCAGTAAGAGCTGGTTAAGTGAAAGGATTACCCTGCCACAAGGGATCCATCTGCAAGAAATTCATCCTGTTTCCACTGAATACCTAATTTTAGGGCAAGAATTTTTTTGCTGTCAATGTTGGCAAGTACATTTTTAAAGCAGGTGTAACCACTGAGGATGAGAACTTTACTTGGAAAACCAAAGCTATTTTCCCATGAAGGAAAAAAAAATGAACTGGTGCAGTACTGAGCTCACTAAATGGACAACTAAGGTCTTGGAAGAACAAAAGGGTCAAGAGATATGAGACAGTGACCAAAATCTGGGAGTAGAGCCTGAAACACTTTACTTCTTAAAGGGAAGTGAAGCACAATCAAAGCAGATGCAATTAAAACAAAAAACTATTTATCCAATAGATGCAAGATCCTCTCCTAATGTATGCTTCCATGCTTATTTCAGCCCAGCAATTAAATAACACAACACTATCACAATGGTGTAACACCATCACTTTGGAAGAATACTGAGAAAACACAGTTTAACTTTTCTTTATCTTGAAAACACCACAGAAGCCCTGAACCTCTACCAACACAAACATTACATGGACATCAAAACAGCCTATGCTCCTATGTTCTGAACACTTTAGATTTACAAATAAATCATTGTTGCTGTTTTGGGAGAGGAGCCTGATTTTTGTTTTGCCAGTTTTGCATCCAGTCAGCTGGAAAAATAACAGAACATTTTGAGAACAACTTAACCAGTTCCTACCATGTTGTTTTTAATGATAGCAAGGACAAAAAACTACCACTACCATTTTCATTCCTAGTCTCTACTTAATTCTTTGCACGTAGCAATGCTTTGTGTAGTTAGTTATCTATGATGTAGTTAGTTATCTGTATCTTTGAGTGTCTCCAAATGCAATTGCAATACTCACAAATATTTATTTTGAAAACCTTTGCCAATGCTGTATGACTTTCAAGAAAACTCAGGAAGATGCTCTTTTTAACTACACTGAGTAAATAAGTCTCTTAATAAGCCACTGTAACTTATCAAGCTAAACTTATTTCCTGCAAATTTTAATTATGCCTCTTTTATCACAGATAAACATAAAGAAAAAATGGAGTTTAGAATGTGCTCCCTTTCCCAGCATAAACAATGTCTATAAGCTCTCTGGCACAGGAATTAGCTGGCTTATGAGCAAATTCCATGCATAAGAAATGAATCAAAACAAAATGTTCTCATTGGGTCACCCTGAGGAAGGAAATCCTCCTCCTCAGTATGGGGCAGATACCTATTTTGGCAACAGTGACATGCTTTAAATTCTGTTTGCTGATGCTACAATTCTAACCCAGAACCATAAAAGGGAGTCAAAGGTTATTTACACAGCAGAACTGCAGACACAGGGAACTCAGGGAAGGCCTTCTAATGTTGCACTCCAGCTTCCAGCAGCGTGGTCTCCCTCTGCCCTTTGCTTTGGCCTCTGCATCATCCTCTTGTGCCAGCACAAGCATCTGTACAGCTGCACAGAGAACTGGATCCAGGAATTCATTCATGTTAAAACTATTTTCTTTTTTTTTTTTCTTTTGGGTTTTGGTTTTTCGGGTTTCTTTGGTAGGTTTTAATTTGGATCAGTTCCCAATTCAGTTCAGTGTGGAGCCACATAAATGCTTTCAGTGCTTAGCAGGGATATAGGAACATGGCAGCCCAAAGGGAATAGCCCTGCCTTTTTTGAAATAAGCTTCTTTCTGGATTTAGAATTTGTGGAACTACAGTCTGAGAAGTCCAGAAACCTGTGCAATGCTTTGTAAACAGGCAGTCCTCAAAAGCAGGAAATTTGAACTAAAACTCTTTCTTAGAAACACAGCAGGTAACTTCCCCCTCCCCACCCACTTTTTATTTTCTAAGAAGAAAAAGAAAAAGCCCCCACTTGCCATTTAATCAACTTACATTTTTTGACCAATAGTAGAGTTTTCCTGAAATAATAAATCCACGTCGATATCAAAGCTGCAGGTAGTGATACACCACGTCATGCCTCCCACCACCTGGCAAAGGAGCAACAGCATGGTCAGGGCCATTCCAAACTGAAGAGCTTAACCCAAATGCATCTTCCAGGCTTTATTTATTTTAGAAACTACGTCTCAGTAATCTCACCATCCTCAGTATCCCCTCTGCTCTGAGACAGACTCAGATAACATAACCATACCAACTTCATACAATACTATAGAAGACAGAAACCAACCCAGCAGTTACTGACAATATAAATTCCTGTCTTAGCTTTATATATTAGTTTTGAAACACCTCTCAGATTGAAAGAAGAAAACCAACCAACCAAAAGGATAAAACACAACAGTATGTTAAATGTCATGACCTCTAAGAAGTGACAATATCAAAGTTTTATCAAGGATCATAATTACTGCAGTGTTATATTTACCTTTTTATATACATCTTTGCTACTATTATTTCTTGCTTGCTGACACATGCAACACAATGTGCCAGACACAGCATCAGCACACAGGAAATCCCCAGCTCTGCAGAAATCTGTATTTCAGGCCCTATTCTGACATGAGTATATTTAAACTCCCAAGCCATTTCATCAACTTTACATAAATATTTAAAAACAACCTTGCATAAACATGTACAAGATAACCTAAATGCATGCAAAGGCAAAGAAGAGAAAAAAGGATTAAAATGTGGAATAACTTGCCATTATCACACAGCAAATTAGGAACCTTGGTTTCTAACAAGGTTTCTGACATATTCTCCCTCTCACACTCCCCTCTATGATAACCTACATATGCCTTTTGCATTAGCAGTGTGATCATCTTCAGCGTCAAGGCTCATTTTCGCGAGGTTGGGCACTGCAATGGAATGGTAACTTTGCAATTGTATTTAAGTACCTGTAAGTGATTTCTACACATAAATGCAACAATGTTACATCCTAAGGCAGTCTCCTTGAAACTTCTCTCTCTGTGAGCACAGACTCCTGAGCAGCAACTGGTAGCAATACCAAGGAGTTTGAATAAAATAAAATTGCATTGCAAGGTGAGGCTGTGCTGTGATCAAAGAGAGAGCAGAAAACAGAAGAATCCATTTCAAGGCTTGCTGTAGTTCTGTGTTTTCAAACCTTGGTTCAGGAATTTCTCACAGAGTCAGCATTAAAGCAATTCAGAAATCTCTCTTCAACCTGAGCTTTGCTCACTGTTAGCATCACACACTTCCTGTCTAGAACAATGAAAGGTTAACAGATATGACATTCTAAAGATATGTAAAAACAGCCCCAAAATAATCTCACCAGGCTAACTGTTCCTTTCTTACATAGACACTTCCTCATTTCTCATCAATGTTGTTTTTAAAATTACCATGCTATCTCCAAGCATCCAAAGACTCCAAGCATCCAAAGACTAGCTATTCTAACTGCTGTTGGGAGAGAGAGGAAAATTCCCTGCACACAACTCTAGCACAGGCCATAGCACCCAAAAAAAAGCAGACAGCAGTTAGTTTGCATCCAGTTGTCTCCTCTAAAACAGGCCTTGCTGCACAAAATTGTCTTTCAAGACTGAGGAGGTCCTGTCTGTCTGAAACTAGGTCATTTGCAGAATTATTCACACAGGGAAGCCTCATAGGTTGCCCAGAATTGCTAAACCAGCAAAACGTATAAGCCTCTTATACTTAAAAGAAGTGTTTGAAATATTGTAATGGCCTCACCTTGTCAAAGGGTGATAACCCCTTGATTCTTGCTCGAAAATACCCAGCAGCCACCAACAGTTCCAAGATTTCAGTCAACTTGATGTTTTGCTCCTCATCTTCTCTTGTTTCCACCTGACAAACAAGCAACAAAACACTAATTCAGTTTTTCTCATTCATTTGAAGAATGAGCATTTTCCAAGCTTAATCTTAGCACAGACCACATACCAGGGGAAACCTGCCTTCCATTAGCAACTTGGTTGTTAATTTGAAGAAATCAAAGAAACAGGTAAAACATTTCTACATTGACTTAACATCACAAATTTCACCCAGTTAAATTCTTTAATCTGCTTTTGCTGTTCAAACTCCTGGTCCACTGCTTGCCTCTAGCTACTAGATTGTCCTATTGCCATAAGCCAGTTAACTTATTCTCCATTTTACACATTTCTTTCAATTTCAAGCTTCATAAACTCACACACCTCAATTTAACCTCTAGCCCAGCCGAAACCAGGACACGCTTCTCTAATCCTTCTACAAAACCAGGAGGAGACGCTCACACGGAATTCCACTTTTTGGGCAATGCAATTTCAAAGCACGGCAGTAACAAAAGTGAACTGTGACGGGCAGCCCGGACAGCCCCAGTGCTCCGAAGCCTCACCAGCCCAGCCAGCCCGTCCCAGGGCTTGTGTTCCCCCCTTACAGGATGAAACCCCCCGGCTCCGGGGATACGCGCGATTTCCTAGAGGCACAGAGCTCCCCAGCACCTCGGCCCTAGGCCGGAGAGCCGCTCACAGGGCTCCAGGTGAGCCCCGAGGGCTGCACGGCCCCACCTGCACACCCTGCCCGCCTCCACCCCTCTGGGCACCTTCCTCCTGCTGCCTGCCACGGGAACCCGGCCAGCCGGGCTTGCAGCGGGCGCACGGGAAGCGATGGAGCACCGAAGGTGACCCGCACAGCGCTGCCGGCAGCCCCGCAGGCCTCCCCGCGTCCCCCGCGCCCAGCCCGCTGCGCGGCACCGACCCCCGCGCTGCCGGCGAGGGCCGGGAACCGGGGCAGCAGCAGGCGGGGATCTCGGGGACGCCGGTGCAGAGGGGCCTCGGCAGCGCCCCGGGGACGGGGGGCTGGGAGAGACGCGGCTCCGGTACCTCCTGCGGGGCCTGGCGCTCCTGTCCCCGCGGGACCCCCATCGCCCTCCGCCGCCGGCCGCGCCGCTGTCACGTCCGCTCCCCGCCGCCGCAGCGCCCCGGCGAAGGGGTGTTCCCGGCCGGCGGCTGCCGGGTTCCCCCGCCCCCGCTCAATGGTTCGTCCGCACCCGCCTTGCGAACAAGCGCATCCGGGCCGTGCCATTCGCGGCCGAGGGGTGCCGGGGAAGGAGGGCGGCGGCTCATGTGACTGACTGGCTGCGCGGAGCGCAACGGCCGCGGCCCCGCCCGCGGGCTGCGCCCTTGGGGGCGCCCCCGGGTGCCCCCGTGCCCGCGGCCCCTCAGAGCGCCGCTCCTCCCCGCGGGCCCCGGGCGCTTCCCCTGCGCGGCGCTGCCCTTCGCCCGCCGCTCTTTTCTCCTTTTTTTTCCTTTTGCAAGGGGTCCTGAGGCCTCCCGCCAGCATGGAGGACAAGTTACTGAGTGCTCTGACTGCGAGGCGCCTCACGCTGACATTTCTTCATTGCCAGCCGTGTTTCCTCTGGTGACCTAAGACCTGAAGTGGGGTTAAATTCTGTTTTTTCTCCCCTGCACACAGGTCACAGAATCACTGAATCCATTAGGTTGGAAAAGACCTCTGAGATCAGCAGGTCCAATAGCACCACCATGTCAACTGGATCTTGGCATCAAGAGACATTTCCAAGCTTTCCTTGAACACTTCCAGGGACGGTGGCTCCACCATTTCCCTAAGCACGTTGTGTTCATGAATAAAATCATACCAGTGCACAGGGATTTGATGGGCTGAACAGCCAGATAGCAAACCTGGGTAGCATTCTTGTTGGTGATGGCTTAGGAAATACCTGACAAGGGTGTCTTTTCAAGTCTATCACAGGTGTTCTGTTTCCAGACTCTTTGCCACACACAGAATATTAAAAAATAACCTTGCACTCAGCTGTGGCTGGAAGCATCTCAATAACGTGAAGGAACAGGAGTGCAGCATTCCCATCCTTTGGAGGGCAGTAGAGCGTACATGAGCCAGTCCATTATGACTGCTGCCCTGACAGAGTGATAAAAATTATTATTATTATTATTATTATTATTATTATTATTATTATTATTATTATTATTTCACATTGCAATTATTATTAATATTAATAATAATAATAATAATAATAATAATAATAATAATAATAGCAGCAAAAATAGGCCAGACCAGCTCAGACCATGTACTGGTATAACCACATCTTAAACAGAGCTTCAGAACATTGTTCCACAGCCCTAGAGGTTAATGTGGTCACCACAGCGATATGGGCTTTCTGTGTTTTGTCTGTCTTCTCACAGAGAACTGTATGGCTCTAATTTGACTGCCATGGTGAGGAAGACCTAAGTCCACAGAAAACAAAGACAAGGGCTGAAACAGGAGAGTGTTAGGAAAGGATGTAGATGACCTTCAGACGCAGCAGCAAGTGCAGAAATAAACAAAAATTATAAATAAAAAGCCAAATGTATTATGAACTAGGGGTTTAAGTAGTAACTGAGTATCAGACAAGGGAAGAAACTAACCTACCCTGGGAAATGGAACTGTTTCTCTGGCTTTTTAAAGCACAGTAAGGCAAAGGAGGGAGACAGGGGTAATTAGCTGCTATGAACTTTAAAACTCCTGCATCTGACCCCCAAAATCACAAAGCTGGCTTGAAATGATGTACTTACAGAAATGTAATAGGTTCTTTTAATTTGCTTTATTTTCATGAAACATCAAAGACTGGAAATATTTTTCTCCTTTATAGGCTGGAATTTTCCTTCATCTGGTCTGTAGTTAGGAAAGAAAAGAGTAGGCATGAAAATAAATCTATGGTTATTACAACTTATCTTGGATCACTTAAACCTCAATAAAATACTTTGCAAAAGCATTGCTTTCCAACACCTAATTGTGATGCAAATTCACTCAGTTACCCAGACAGAGCTGCTGTCCCCTATGACATTTGGATAATCAATCTTCTAAATACCAATTAGTTTTAAAAGGAGTCCCAAGAGGGGTACCATCTAAAAAAGAAAAACCTCCTTTCCTTCAGATTTTTAGATTTTGTGCTTCCAAATCTCTAGCAGTTTCAATTTAGGCTTAGTTTTCCCTTTCCCTACTTTATTTTGATCTTTGAAGGTAAATGAGCTCTGGTTCTTGGTGCGGCTGCTTTCAGCAATCCTGTCTTGATCCTTCTATTTCATTAATCTTGATCCCACAAAGCTGAGCTAAAAAGCTTCCTCATTTTTTGTATAGCCATATGATTAATTTTGCTGCTCAGCCTGGACTTGTGACAACATTAAACTCAGTGACCACTGAAAATGTAGCAGCAGATCTCAGTTTTAGCACATATTTGTTTCTTCTTGTAATAAAAATAAAAACATGAGATGGAGTTGTAACAGCAACAGCAAGGGCTCCACTGTTTGTAGAGCAGACACAGTTAGATAAACAAAGTAACTTAACTTTCCAATGTTCTCTATTCTGAGAAGGCCTAAAAGAGATTTATTTCCATTTTGCATGATAGATAAAATAAAGTATGTATAACTTCCTGTGCAAAGCTCCTTTGTACATCATTTCTTGTTACGGTGCAATGTTCTTGTAAGGATACCATAAAACAAAGTGTCATGGACAGATCTTGGAGTAAATGGAAAGGATCTCAGTGGTTGCATCAGGCCAAGGACCTTGGTACTGCCATGACTGCATCTTCCCAGTTGGATTCCTACTTACAGGAGAAGCTGAAGCCACTTGTAGGGAACTAAGCCCAAGCCTTCCAAACTCGGTATCAGATTTTGCATTGTTTTCTGGGGCTCATATCTTGGGTGGGCTCTTTTTTCAACCCATTTTTTTTGCTTGGCAGCCCCAGCACAGAGATCACTTCCATCCTGATCCCTAATGAAATGATTCCTGTGATAAAGGCTTTCATCCAGGTTTCTGGAATCAGCAGTACTGTGGTAACAGCACAAGCATCTTCCTCTGCCTGCATTTACTCTTTTAATTTGTTGTCTTGGTTGTATCCCATCTCCTTACAGTTGCTCAGTTCCTCTTCATGTCTTTCCTGAGATGTAGTAGGCATAGAGAACCATTCAGTGGGCAATTGCAAATTCCCAATTATCCTCAGTGAAAGTGAGACTGTGCACTGTGAAATGAAAAAGTCACAGACTGTTACAGTGGCCACTGTGTTAGGGGCTGCAGCAGACCATTGCATCCCATCAGAGCAGCTGATATTCTTTGCAAGGTATTGTGCCCTTTCAGCACTCACATATAACAGGAAATAGTGGTGTTTTAAACATGCTCCCTGTTGTACCCATGGGTGACATTTAGAAGGTCCAGTCCAGTCAAGGTCCTGTTCAGTCTCTGAACAATTCTTATTTTCAGCACTTAATAGTTTAAAATATACAGGCAGACAAGAAGACATCTTTTTCTTGAAAATTATGTTGGTGTCATTTTTAATATTGTTTTGAAAGATTGGCAATATGAACACAAACATTTTTAGCTCACTTACTTGGAAGAGGAAAAACTTTGTGGCCTGTGGAATTTGTAGAGGAAAAGGTAGTCTGATAGTGGAAATACTGAGATTCTAGTAAGAAAAAAAATCACAGCTCCCTCATGGTCTACATGACAGAACTTGACAGAATTGGTGGCTCATCCTCTCTACAATTTCACGTGCCAGATCTAGAAGTCTGCCTGGAGACTAATGAAAATATTATAACTAAGTATGTGATGAACATAAAGTTTTTACCAGACTTCTTTTCTAGTGTCACGATTTTCATCGCATGACTCAAAGACTGTAGTCACGATATGCAAGTAGCCAATCATTTTGGGTATTTCAATTCTTGACAGGCTGGATTTTCAGAGAGTGCTACTGTGCTCTCTTTGAAAACCAGGCTGCTGAGGAGTTTCTCAGTTTCTACGTGAGTGCATACTGCAAAGTCCAGGCAAGGACAGGCACAGCACTCCTTGACACAGAGCAGTCACCCACAGGGAGGTTTGTTTGGGACAGTGCCTTTGCACATCTTTTCTGAAAGTCTCAGGTCATCTGTAGCTGTTGTGCTCAAAATAAATTAATCTCCAGGAGAATGAAGTGGGTCTTTCTAACTCACATATCATCCATGGAACAACTAATTAAATCTGATTCACCGAGCCTCGACCTGAGAAGGAACAAACAAAATGAAAACCTTTGCACTGTAAGTGCATCACAGACTCCTTGATTTGGGCCAGGATATTAAATTTCAGATCACAGCTCTGTGAAGAAAAGTTTTCCTTCATTTTTATATTGAGACTGAACAAATCTGATATGGAATTTTTGGAAAACAAAATGCCCAGGAACTTAATAATATATTTGTGAAAGGTAAGACTTCTCCAAACAGCATCACTAGTAAGATTTACTTGAAGTTCAAAGAATAAGAGACTCGTCGTTGGATTACTGATTTACAAATCCTTACAAAGGGGCAGAGAGGTGTATATTTTCACTGTGGCGTTCTTAGGCAAAATATATGGATTTAGACTTTACCTTCTACATGCCATAATACTATGACACATCTTTCACTTAAAAAAAGTTGTAAGAATGAACAGTTAATTTCCCAATGGAGTGAGAGAGTCTGAAACAGTAACAGACTTCTCACAGGTACACCTCACTCCCAAGAGAATGATGATCTAAGACAGAGGAGTTTTTTTAGCTTTTCTTCTTCCATGTTGATTTTTTGAAAGAGAATTGAAAAGGCAGACAAGTGGTAAGAGAAGCAAGATAAAATACAGTGATGTAGAGATAAAAAAGGCAGAACTGTAGAGATTCGAGGTGAGCACTGGAAGTGTAACCTTGGACAGAACTGAGCAAAAAGGAAAATAGCCTGCAGGAACAAAAGGCTGTGTACCATCTGGATAGACATCCAGTTTAACATCAGTAATTTATACATGCGGGCATTTTGAAATGAAACAGTCCCACCAAGCAATGTTTTTTAGGAATTTTAGCCTGACTGCAACTTAACCCTAAATGAAAAGCAAACTTTGCTGCCATTCATTACTACTCCCTCCATCTTCAGACTGCTTCTAAGCAGGGCATTCTGGTGTAATCCAAAACTGCCAGCGGAAGCAGCGTCTTTTTGAGAATCAAATCTTGCTTTCACTCAGGCAGCCAGTGACAAATGGTGGGAGAGCACCCTCTGGTGCCAGCAGGCAGACGCTGAGCTCCGCTGCCAGCTGGAAATGCTTTCCCGCAGTACGGGAGGTGCTCTGGAAAGCCGCCTGGATGGGCTTTATTGAGTAGCTTTTAATTCATTATTCGGTTATACATAGGGAGTACAAGAGTGAGCGTCCTGAAAACAAATCAGGATGACAGTGACCTTACTTCTATCTCTTAAATCACCCAGTTCTTGTAATTTGAATCAAACATTTTCTGAATTGTTCTGACACATTTTTAGGAGGCTTTGGAGCAGGTTTTATGGGGACCATGAAATGCAGTCCCAAGTTTTATTGCACTGGACAGTTCAAGGCTTTTCAGAGTGTGATCCAAGTGTTTTCTTACAGTGTTCAAGAAACTTGGCTGAGCTGTCTTTTCAAAGATTTTCTTTTTCCACAGAAGCAATTATTAAGAAAAATGAATTACCTTTTGCTGTTCTAGCTATTCAGAAGTAAGGGAAAAGGATGGATCTCAACCTAACTATTATTTGAAAATCATAGCTCATTTCAGCACAAATAGAAGCCAAATATGCTAACAAATAAAATACATGATTTTTCTGAATGGATTCTTCATCTCAATGCTGATGGCACTCATTTCATTAAAATCCAAGGGCAAGCTAATATGAGCTTCATCAGGAATTAATAAAAGCAGTTAGTGTTTATAATAACTTTAGGAAACACTTTCTGGAATTTTAGTCTGCAAAGAACTGATTTTCTAAGGCTGGGGTTTGTGCAGACTGATTCTCTCACACTTCAAAAGTTATGCAACACCCCTAAACATCAGGGAACCTTGCCAAAAAAACTACGTAAAGGTAAAAAACGTTGAAACCATTGAAGTTCTTAATTGTAATTCAGTATGTAGTTAATGAAAAAATGGTCATGTAATTACCAAATTATTTTATAATTTATCATATTAATCTGGTCCACATAATATTGATTTAATATTTTATTTAGTAAGATAATACAGCATTACATCTCTAAAGTGTAAAGATTATCCTCAGAATGTCACCTAGCATAAAACTGAATAGCATTTCTGAATAAGTCAGCACAGAGGATCTCATAATTACCATGAAATAAAAGTGATATGTTGTGCTTCCTCCCAGCATCTCACAACAGTGGGTGGAAAAATTGAAGAAAACCTTTGTTTCTTAATTAAAACAGAGACTTTCACCTAACCCCTTGATTCTGGGACCTGGGCTATAAACAAACATCAAATATTGCAAGGCTCATAATAAAAATAAGAATTGTCAATGCCTTATTATGCAACTTCACATCCTTTATGCAGGGCCACTCAGGAGAAAGATTTACCTCTAAGATTGTCAGCATTTTTCTTATCAGTCACCTCAAAAGCAGCAGCATGGCTGACTCCAGTGACTGTGTTGGATTTTTTTACAATTCAAGGCTAATGAAGTCTTTTGTTGTAGAATTCTCCTAGCAATTCCTCCACTGTCTCCAGTAGTTCATATCCTCATGATTTTGAAAGGCTGGAAGTAATACATTTGGAGTTACACTGCTTATCTCCAAGGCATGCCCTCTTATCAGGAACTATGCCTTCTAGAAACAAGGTGGAAAAGGATGCCTCGTAATTTCCATTACTTTAGAAATTAGGAGGAAAGTTCCTACAGGTACACACACACCTGGGGTATGCCATGTGCTGCCCACACAGTTTGTTTGGAATGGCTGTTAAAGCCACAGCTTTCACAAGGCGAGTGTTACAAACTCCTGCAAGCTCTGCTGCCCACTGCTGCTGCCTTCTTTCTTGGGGTCCATGTTAGTTTTACTCACTACAAGAAATAGACATGCAGCTACATCCTGGTTCCTAAATCTGTCTCTGTGAGCGAATATAACCTCTTCCAGCTTCCCATCTCTTGGCCTTGCTGTGACAACTTATCATACTCTAGGCTGTGATGTCCTGTGGCTGTAGAGTTGTGTTGCTTCTCTTACTCAGACTTTTTTTTAACCTAAAAAAGCCATGCCAAACTCTTCATTTCCTACAGATGGACTCAGCAGAAATTACTTCCTTCCACTTTGGCAAGCCTGGGGCTGGTGGGAAGCTGAGCAGTGAGCACAGAGCAGTGCCATAAATGGAGCCATGGGGAGCAGAAATGACTGAATCCAGGGACTGCTTCTAGGGAGGAGATGAAGTCACTCCCATTAATTCAGGACTATCACTTCCACCAAAGGAATAATTAACCTTTTACCTTGCCTACTGTTATACTGAGCTTAAAGCCATTTCTCTGTCTTCATCTCTTCTGCTGAAACTACCTCCCAGTTCCCTTTTTACTGCAGATTTAAAGAAAAATCTGACAGTGCATTTTCTTTTTTGCCAGTCTTTGCTTCCCTAACTGGCTGTCATCTAGTCAATCCATTGACTATACTCTTCCCTTTGTATAGCAAAAAAAAAAAAACCTGCAATTTTTTGATTTAGAAAGTAGCATGAATTGAGTGCATATGCTCTATCAGAACATCACATCAGGATTCTCCTGCCTTTATTTCTGGAAGTGTGTATGAAGGGAAGCAGCATGTTTCACAGTGGCTCAGAGAAAACAGGTCTGTGCTGGTCTGTGAGAGACAGAACAGCCAAGCCTGCTTTCAGGGAGACAAAGTGAACTGGGAGTGCCAAAGTGAGAAGGACAGCAGTGGCTCTTGCACCATGCAGTAAGTCAGAACTACCAAGTACCAGTAATTTTCCACAAACTTGCCAACACACAGAATTTCAAATGTTGAGCCAGATCTGAAGAGATTTACCTCATGAATTCTGCCTCCACATATGCTGGGTGGTTGTGCAGAAGAGTGGATGTTCTAGGACAGCATCCATTTGTTTCATAAGAGAAACTGAGGAAATAAAGAAATGCATGGAAAAGGGTTAGATTCAGAAAAAAATATTTAAAATATTTTATGGAGAAATAAAGCACAAAGAAAAAAAAAAAAAGGCAACATCTCTGGCCTTAGATCATGGTCAGCTCTAACCCAACTTTTTTTGCAAAGTGTTTTATATAACCCTTTCATTTTCAGAGTTATTTGTTCCACATCTCATACTGAGGTTTTTCAGGAGATCTCGACATGAGTTGGACTGTCACTGCATTCTGCCCACCAGAACACACTCCTGTGCTAACAGGTTACCAAATGCTGGACAAGACTTTTTCACATACATCTTGTTGCCCTGAGGGATGTTGTTCTACTAAGGAGCCAACACATTGGTGTTCCATTCTGATGCTTCTTCACTGAACTCTATATCAAACTCACCCCATTTATAAAGCAGAATAAAATTTTCTAACTGCCTGGTCTGCACTTAACACAGTATCTGAAAATTGAGCTACATTTTTTCAGTTCATAACTTAGCTTTGATAGTAACAGATATTCTGAGATCAGGACTGAAATGCAATTTTATTGTTTGGACTTAAGAGGACATAGACTTTATCTTGCTTTTTCTACATCTGTACTGATCATCAGCCTTTTAGTAATTAAAAAAAATCAGAAAAGCAAAGAGATTGAAAGCATTGCCATGAGGAAAGATTAAATACCAAAGTAGTAAACTGCCACTGACAAGAGCCTATTCTTGACATTGCAGAGTAAAAAATTACTGTTTGTAATAAATGTGTGTAACTGTAATACCATTTACCTTTCAAGGCCATTAGGTTAACTATCTGAACACAACATTTATGTTAATCTTCAAATATCACTGTAATTTTGCTAGCAGTCTCAGCCAAAGCCTGCTGTGGTCAAAGGAAAGTTTTGTTGTTTTCTATTGAATCAGGCCAAAGAATTAAGTCATTGAGTCAAAGCTGGAAACACGTACATAGGAAGCAATAGAAAATGTCAGACTTCCTGTCTCTAACTGCACCCATCAGTAGCAGAATATATTCCACTTTTGACATCTTTTTCCATAAGCAGACTATTTTTTCAATTCATACCCTAAATATACATGTATATTTCTGGGTTTTTTTTTGAGTGGATGCTGTTCAGTTAGTTGAGCGTCGTTTTTTTTTTTTTTTTTCCTGGATGCAACCCATTATCCACACTGAATGTTATTTTTTAGATGCAGTGAAAATGCCAGGATGAAGTAACTAGACTGGAAGGAACTTCCTGACACAGAGAATGGCAAGAGCTGATGATCCATCTGCTCCAGCACTCTCTGCCTGATAAACTGATGATGTTTCCATTGCACAAAATGAGAGATGGCATAATTACTGATTACTTTCCAGGCCCTTATTCTGTGTACTTTTATGCTGGGTGGAAAAGATGGGATTTTCCAGGATCTGTTTGAAGGAACATAGGGCAATAGTGCTGTCAAAAAGAACATGAGCAAAAGTGGGAGGAAGATGCAGAAAGAAAATTGCCCAAAGAGTGGTGGCATGACTTAGCTTGGTGCTGCTGGAATATTCACAAGGTGTGACAGGGATAAAACATTCCCTGGGATGAGGTAAGGATGCACAGGACACAAACCCTATGAACAACTTGTTTTGTCCTTCCTGCCTTTACAACACAGTAAAATTGGGTAAGAGGTGGAAGTGCTTTGGCAAGCCAAACCTGGGAACATCACAGCTATTTCCCAGGCCTGCAGGCCAGGTTCTCTTCCTTAACAGCAGATGGCAGTGAAGTTAAACAAATGAGTGGAAATAAATCGAGAAAATATGTTCCGCCTGGTGGCTGGTGTTGCTGCAGATAGCTCAGAGAGCTCTGGGCATATTCAGACAGTGCAAGGTTGATTTCCAGTGCAGAGATCTCCTGTAGCACAATCAGGAGGCAGAAAATATTAATTCATCCATAGATGTTTGTAGTCCAAGTAGTTTATTTTGTTTGTGATGTCTTTGGTGACAGTAGAACAGAGAGAATCTGTTATATTTCTTTCTTATATCCTTCTTTCATATATTTAAAATCTATGCATAGCTGAACATATGAGGATGAAGCTCAGCTTCAAGCGAGTAAATTTCTACCCTTATTATGTCTTGTGCTTCCTTTGAGACAATGAAGATACAGCACCATGGGTTGCTTTAAAACTTTTATATTGCCAATTATTTTTTGCTGCCAAAACACTATGTGAAAGGGTTATTAAGGCCACAAGAACAGAGACTGAGAGTAAACTTTTACAGTCTTACCTTAAATTAGTCTTGACTTAAATTAGTCTCACTTCTGGTGGCAGGATGGGAGAGGGGGCTGTTTGTTTTCCAATCTCCATCAGGAAAATGACAGAACTGTCAGTCCAGATATTTGATTGCAGCTTCAAGTTCCTTGCCTAAAGTGAAAAAGGGATGAAAAGATATTAGGGATATCTACATAATGTCATTAATAGATTAGTTCATGGCAGTGTCATGAAAAAAGTGTGCTTGTGTGGTCTGTGATTTCCAGTCAGGTGCTAGACCACCAAATAAATAGAACATCTACTTCCCTTATTTACTGCTCAGTTCTCAATACACCTGGGGAAACCCAGGAGGACTCTCCCTCCCTCACATACCAAGGTTATCACTCAATCCTGTAGGATCATGCAGAGCACTGAGAAGTGCCTTGAATATGTACCTCAAAGGCCCAGAATTCATTTCCAAACCCCTTCAAGACTAAGCCAGCTCTGGATGGAGCCATGCTGTTCTCAATGCTGACCTGAGTGTCACTACTGGGACAGCAGGATCAGAGGAACCAGGGGAACCCTTCTTGCCCTGCTCTTTTAGATCACTAATGCTCTGCCACACAGACTGGGACTGTGCAGTCCTGTTCTTAAAGAGGTGCCAGGCCACTGGGACTGCTCAGAGAAGAGAGGGCTGCTCCCAGGAGTTGGATGGTTTGATGCATTATTGTGGCATCCATAGCATATATTCTCTTTCCAAGCTCATAGTCACACATCCAATATTCTCAATATGCTTTTAATCTTTCTGTTGTATTAAAACTTCTAGTTAAAAATTCACGTGACACCCCAGCAGACATATTTATAACAAGCAAGGGCACAGGCCTCAATCACTTGTGAAGAAGCAGCCCTTCATAATCTGTCAGTCAATCCATGCACAAAATGCACAGAGCATCAATTTCTTTTTCGGTTATTCACTGTGACTTCTGTATCTGCCAATAAATCTCAAATACAGGTCAAAGAATATGTAGCTCGAGTAAATCTATAAAAGTAGCAGAAAAGCTTCACTAACTACCTCAGATTGCCAAAGCTGAGGTCATTTCCTTGTTGTGAAAAATACCGAGTCCATAAATTATTTTTATCACCTCTGGAGCAATGCAAACAGTTTCCCACAGATGCTGAAAGTATGATATGTTTTTTATTTGATATCAGAACACCACTTTTACACAGCTCTTAAAATACAAGGTCCAAGATTCT
The DNA here is from genome assembly GCA_039654755.1 of Calcarius lapponicus. Classification (NCBI taxonomy): domain Eukaryota; kingdom Metazoa; phylum Chordata; class Aves; order Passeriformes; family Fringillidae; genus Calcarius; species Calcarius lapponicus. The sequence continues at coordinate 18,243,946 of CM077470.1, read as the reverse complement.
GCTTGTGCTTTAAGGCCCCAATTCAGCAACATATTAAAACAGATGCTTCAGGTCCTGACATTAAACACGTGCCAAAGTGCTTTGTTGCATAGTCACAAATTGCTGAATGGAAGCCTAAAGACTAAATCTTTTTTCCATGAAATTCTGGATTTACCTTCTGTTTTTCTTTAAGGAAAACAAGGCATTTATTAAAACATATGATACAGAAACCTTCAAAAACATTCAAAATTGCTTGTATTTCAGAGCTCACTGGGTGAGCCATTGCTCTGGAAGTAAACCTTGGCCAAAAATTGATGTAGCAGTTTTTACAACAGTTTAACTGGTGTTTACTTAGGATTTAATTAATGTTTGTTTCCAAAAAGAAAATAAAAATACTTTGAACATGTGAAGACATAAGCATGAATGGCGAATGTCCTACAGAGAACTTTGGAGAAAACACCACTGAATTAACTTACAGTACATTTGTTAAACATGAGCAGCTCTAATAATGACATTTCATTTAACAATGCCCTTTGTCTTTTCAGTTCATCAGTTACCTATTTCAGTAATGAACTGCAGTCATACCATTCTGATTTTCTCCTAATGTAAAGGCTGAGATCACTTCACTTGCAGTGAAGCGTGATGCTATTATTCTGTTTGTGGCTTAGGAAAAAAGCTATAGAATATATCACAATTGCAATTGGCTAACAAATATTAAAGCCTGTGATCAGTAAGGATACCAATAACTTTGTTTAGCTATTAATGGAAACAAGTAAAATTAAAAAAAAAAAAAAAGGACAGAAATGGTTGAAAATGCTCAGAATGTCTGTTTCAAGAGCAGAGGAGCAAGTATTCATCTGGGAAAAAAAATGAACCGCGCATTAAACGTTATTTTAATTTTTTATCAAGAATCCATGCATAGAACTTAACATCAACATTTTCAGATAGGATGGATATTCTCAGTTGCAAAAATAAAATGGAGGTGCCTGCCTATGTAAGAAGGATTTTCTAAAGAACTAGAAGAAGTCAGATTAAGTGGATAATATCCCACTTTGCACTATGTAAACACAAGAGAGATAAAAAATATCATAGGTCTACTTGATATGATCCATAAGTCTTACAAGGGGTAATGGAGCTTGCTTTTACTCATTTGCCTATGTCTTTTTTTGGGTTTCCTAGATTTCAAAAGCTTTTTCATTGCCTTTCTTGCTGCAAGAGAGATATTTTACCCAGGCTGCTGTTTTCACTTTTCTATTCATCGTGATCCATTAAAAATATTTTCAGAGCTCACCAAAAACATTTAATTAGCAGCCAGTGGTGTCCAGCATTTTATAATCTTTTCCCAACTGAACCAAATCTGCACAATTTACAATAGATCTTTGGAAAACTGCTTTTTACTGTGTGCTGCATCTATAGATCTCTCTCAATTACCCACAGTAAATTTAGGCATTGTACAAGAGCAAATTTTACAGTCCATGAAGAGATGAAGTGAAATCTAGATGAAATTCATTGTGACAGATTCTCAGTTAGTGCCCTGATGTGTCTGTATTACAGAAGATAGACATTCTATTAGCATGGAAGCTCCCATAATGGACTGTGAATCATTTCAGGTAATAGAGATGCCAACTGGAATGACTGAAAAGCACTATTGAATTCCATTAGAGCTCTTTGTTTTTAAATCAGTCATTTCTTTGTGAATATCCAACTATATACTTCTTGACCTTAGCTGAGAGTAATAATTGTGAACTAATATTACAAAACATTAATCTGAGTTACTGTTCAATTAATGTTTCTGTTTGAGGGTTATTTTTATGCTGCAAATGTGAAGGAGACTGTGGCTTGTATTACAAATATGTATTTGGACTTGAGCTAGTGCAGATTGCAATTTTCACTTATATTTCTCTCTCCACTGTATTCAGTCTCATCTCATTAGCTGTAAAAAGACTCAGGTATTGGCTTTTCTTTTTCCATGTCATCCTACTGGAATAAAATAACTATAATCAACAAATCTATAAAGATAAACATTTTTATAAGAGATGCCACAAATAGTCTTCTTTCATTTCGGTGCTTGGTTAATTATCAGCAAAATAACTAACACCATATCCTCTTACCCAAACAGCCCCACCTTATCTATCAATCATGTATGATTTATCAGACTTGATAATTGCTTGGATAATTAACACAGAATTTAGGTTTATTCAGTCTGCTGAAACCTCAGAAATGCCTGCATAATTGCCATTTGTGTAGTAGATGAAGTTATGAATAATTCTTTTTCACATAAATATGAAGGCTGGATTGCAGGCAACACAATTTCCTCACCCATAGCTATTAATGCAGATATTATGTCACACAAGGGCTATGGTATTATCACATGTTAACTATATGTACACAATTCAAGTAATTAAAATGAAAATAAAGGGAAAATCTTTGCCTTTGTTTGTAGGCACTGCATGCTTCCCTCATGAAGTACAGAAGGAGAATGAAGGAAAATTAGTCTGCTTGGTACAGAAGCAACCAGATTTGAGTCCCTGTAATATTCACACATAAATCCTTTGGGAAGCCTTTAAAGAGAGTAGGTTCTGTATCTTCTGTCTACGATCATCTATTTTCACATCAGAATGAGCAACATTATCCTTATATACCAGAGTTTCTGTGTCTACAGCTTGAAAATGAGCCTCTCCTTACTGCTGTAATGACAGGTGTAAGATTAACTTTGTTAGGTGTCTAGCCACTCATGCAAACTAAATTAAATTAATGGAACAAATTTCTCTCATAATTAAGATAAAAATTCATGTCAGCTGTAACCTTGCTGTACACTAATTATATACAAATGATTTATCATCTGCTTCGCCCAGAATATTAATCCTCAACTCATTGATAACTGCAGCCAGTGTTAAGAGATGAGAGTTGATTAACTATGACAGATTGGGCAACCACAGTACCAAGTGCCTGAACAACCAGTGAAACCAATAATATTCAAATAGCACTTCTTATTTAAAAATGCATTCCCATGGAAACAGATGCATGTTTAATGACGGATACGGAGATTATTTCAATAATGACTGATATTGGAAGAGTGGGCAGAACTAATCAATAATAATTAAGTCCTTAGCCTGGATAAGATATGGTTTTATAAAGCAGGTTATGTACACATTAGTGAGGTACTAGTTCAGGCCATGTTACCTGTAATGTCTTCATGTATTGCTGTTGGTTATTTATTTTCCTACTGTAGCAGATATTACAGAGTTTACAGAAGTTTAAAAAGTCTACAGTCTAGACCTGGGTCCCACCAGTTCCAATAAAAAGAAGAAACTGATTCCCCCAACTGTCCTTTGAAAGTCAGCTTCTGCAGTGATTCTGTTTCAGGAAGTTTCTTTATTAAAATGTCATTCTTCAAAAAACCCCAAACAACACTTGAAGCATTGCCTGATCAGAAGGACACTCATTCATCTCTTGGAATATGATGTATTCTTTATTAAAATTAAAATTTTTTAAATTAACTTGTAAACCTTAAAAAAGTTGTTATTATTTTTCAATGGGTGATATGTATTTGGGGAAGATTGCTAGTTAATAATGTATCCTTTGATAAATAAAAAGAATAACAAAATTGCAGACATCTCAAAGATTTTCAAGTTAGGTCTTGGGCCTTTTTAGTACTAATTCTGTCTCCCCAGGACAGCTTTTTTAAACTAATTGCTCATTGAGGCTCCAAGAATCCTTCCTGTCAGAAAGAAGAAAAACCCAGTCTTGTTCTTAAGCACTAATAAGACACAACCAGCCAGCTGGATGAACTAAGTGATATTGCTGTAAATTAATTACTTCCATGAGAAGCTGGTGTGTCTGAAGACAAGTTATGTATGAGAAGGAAACTTAAATACTAATATAAAACTGAAGCCAACTGCAAAATCAACACAGGGCATGAACCTGTCATTCCCAGTGGCCAGGTGGGACAAGCCCAGGGATGGAGAGCCTGCTCTGCAGGGAATGATGTGATGGCACAGAGCTGGGGACAGGTCCCTGAGCTGCCCCCACCCAGGCACTGCAGCCACAGCTCAGGCTTTCCTGTTCACCAGACTGCTTCCATTCTGACACAGAGGGAGAATGCAAGAAATTGGCTCCTGTCCTGTGGCTATGAGGGCCTGGGTTCACAAGAGCCAAGCTCTCTCTGTCTGCTCATATGGAGACACCAATTCCTTTGGAATTGAGGCGGCTATTTCACATAGCCTACACCAGGATTATGTCTCAAATGAGAGTTTGAGCCCTTTCTTCTGCTCCCACGTTCCTTAGCACCCACTCAGCCTCTGACTTGACACAGTATTCCTGCACAGGTAGCTCCAAAGCTTGGCTTGGATAACAATTTGAGCTCCTGCTGGGGACTGTGGAGCCAGCTGAACGCCAGCCCACGGCAGGGACGGGCTGGACACAGCAGATGGTGTGGTGCTGCAGGTTTGGCTGTGCTTTGTGGTGACCTTGTAGGCTGGTACTGAGCACACACACCTCTAGAAACACCCAGCATTGCTCCCAGCCCAGCTTCAGCTGCCAGAAGAACCAAAACACCAGAGCCCAGCCATCCCAGCACCAGAACTTTCTCTTGTGGATATAGACTCAGCCTCTCAATGAGTGTTTGAATCACCAGCCCAGGAAGCAAATATTCTATTTCATGATAATGGTCCTCTTCAGCCTCCTGTCCCATGAGGGGCTTTCTTTTTATTTTTTTTTTTTTACACTTGTCTTATGTGCTTCAAAAGAAATTAAAGTTCCACTTAAATGAAAAAGAAAATGTGAACTTTATGAGAAATAAAAATTCAAACATTTCTTTCTCTACATTTCTAGCTATTTCAGGGCTAATTGCCTTTGAATTTTTAAATGCAGATAATGAGAAGAATCCCATGTATATGGAATTGAAAAGAATATATTCAGAGCAAGTCAAGTACTTGATATCCAATTTAACTTGGAGTTGGATATCAACTTTAAATAAGCAAAAAGGCCTTAAGTTTTTTTCATCATCTTATCCCTAGGGGATACATATCTGCTATGAACCTAATCAGCTACAGAGCACCACAGATCCTCTAATGAACATTTCTGTGGTGGAATAGAGATGGATCATCAGCACTGCAGGTCCAGTGGGGCAACCAGACACTGCCCCACACATTTCTACAAAGATTCACCTGATGGAAAAGTTTGTGTGTAAACTGCTTTTCAGGTCTTGGGGATCACCACCCAGAAGCAAACCACCAGTAGAAATAGTTTACAATGAAAGCATAGAAGAAATTCCTCATGTAAAATTACTTTTCTGAGCAATTTTAGTGACATGCAAACCATCACCTACCAATGCTAACAGCATCTAGTGAGTTGCTGAGCTAGACTTTGTCCATACCAAAGCCCTGGCAGAAAGGGCTGTCCTGCAGCTCCCAGAATCACCCTTTGCAGCAAAGCAAGCAGCAGTTCCCATCAATAAAAAGGTCCCATCCTACACTCTGGTCCTACTGCAAGTCCCACTGCTCTGGCTCAGGAGTAAATAGCAACCTGTCTTTCCAGAGCATGTAACAGTTAATGGATCAACTTCAGGGAAATGCCACTGTGGAAGGCAGTAGCACTCTTTGCCTAGGAAAAGAAGTAAACTAGAAAGACAGCATTAATTAGAGAGAAGGCATGTGGTCATTTAGCACATCTTTTCTAGCAGAAGCACAGCACAGACATTTGCCAGTGAGAGTGTGTAAATGCAGCCTTCTAGGATGGCTAAAATGGTTCTGTACTGACTAGTGCTACTTTGGCCAACTGCTGGAGGCAGGAACTAGAAACCTCTGGTGGTCCTCATTGCCAGTTAGAGCTATTGCTGATAGACCTAAACTCTGCTCATGCTGACACAAACAACAGCACACCACCCTCAGTGGGGCTCCTACAGTTTAACACACACAAGGAGAAGCCCATGCAAAAAGTGGAGTGTCCTTGTCCTCAATCTCTTTTGCACCCTGAATTATCTTGAGCATCTTCTGCCCTTTCCACTCAGAGTAAGAAGTGGGATTATGCTGCCTTGCCCAGCAGTATCCCTTCATTCCATTGATCGGGTTCTGCAAACAATGCAATTATCTCAGAAGGGAATGCAGCAAGCCCTTGGTTTTGCTACTTCCACTTATTACTGAGGAGCATCAAAGTACCCAGCCATTTTCCTGCAGCCATCTTTAAAAAAGGCAATGATCCCAATGTGCTGCTAACCTAATGAGGGCAGTGTGTGACAGAGCCATAGATACATTTTCTCACTAGCCTAATGAGCAAAGTGACAGACAGTGAAACAGTTCACACTTGAGTAATTTTCTAGTCATCAGCAACTGCAGTGTTCATGGGAGCAGGAGCCAGAGAGGGGACAGAGAGCTGTACAATAAATACACACTGGCCTCATTGGCCAGAATAAGTTATCACTAGGATAGAGGTCTTGGGGCAAACTCCCTTAGGAAATTCAAACAAAAAGAGTCAATTTAAGGCATCTCTAACAGTGCATTCAATTAAAATTAAATTTAAAACGTAGGATCAGCTGTTGGGCTGTTAGGCCACCTGCCCAAAGGAAGAAAAAAATTAGAGATGTAACGAACCTTTACTCCTGATGTCTGCAAGCTGCTCATGAATCACTGAACAGCACCAGCTTCTCACAAGCACCCATTCAGCACAAAGTCCAGTTCTCCTTTGTCTCCCACCCCAAGAAGGAAACCAGCAGCACGTAGCTCATTATCTATACTGACAGCAAGTGTTTGTGTGAAAAATGCTGTCCCTCTTACATTTTTAATGTGCTGGCAACTTCTCCCAGTGAAACCATTATTTCTCAAAGGAATGTTACTGTGGGCCAGGCCTTAGAACATCCACTGGCACAGGCTCCAGGATAGATTCCACAAGGAAACAGGAAAAGCCATTCAGAGCTCTGCAGGCACTGTTAGTGCACCCAGCACCTCCCACTGCCCTGATGATCAAGTGTGGAAGTAGAGAAGAGACAAAGCCCAGGTGCAAGGGAAGGAGCCATTCCCAATGATGGGAAAACCAACTGGTCCAAGGAGAGGCATTTCACCTGCCAGTGGTGTGATCCAGATCTTGAAGAGATGCCACACCAGTCCTTCTTATCCCTCCTTGATCCATCTCCTTGGATATTGCCATTTCTATAACTGATAAAATATGCCTACCTCTCTTCCTTCTCCCAGATGAAGAGAGGAGATATTTGATGCTGCTGGGACAAATAAAGCAGCAGCTGCAGAGTCCAGGTGTCTAATCCCAAAGCTGTCCCCCTGAAAACTGGCCTCTCTCAGCAGAAGGGATGTCAGGAAACAGAGTCTTGTGGTTCTTCACCTGGATCCTTCTGCTGTGACCATTCCTGCCACATATGGGAACCAACATGTGGGCAGAGGGACAAGTCCTGTTAACATTCTGTGCTGGAATCTCTTCATGGACAGCTGTGGACATGCTTTAGAGGTGCAGCAATCAGGAGTGGCGAAGCTCATGCTGCCCTTCAGACCTGGTGCTGCTCCACAGGCAGCAGTGATCACTGCAACTCTTTCTTTGAGCTGCCCTGTTGATGGTTGATGCTCAAAATGCCTAAACAGCACCAACGTCAGTCAGCTTCACCTCATGGGGCTGCCTGGGCAAGTACAGGGGCTAAAGGGTGCAACAAAATACTTCCCAATGACCTCAGCAGCATCAGACAAGCCCTTGTGCAATTCAATCCTACCCTGCAAGAGCTGGAGACAGCACAGGTCTCAGGGTCTCCCACTGAGGGCAGAGCTCTTGCACAGTGTTAGTTAGCTAATTCTCCACTCAGTCAGTCATTTCTGCCCAGATTTTCAGGCTGAAGGACTTGCCAGGAGTCACCAGAGGCACAGGTGCAGTTAGCCAGGAAGCAAACTCAAAGGTCTGGGCTCCTCAGCTTGGCTGCTTGGCCAAAACCTGTTTATCCAAACCCACTGCGAGCTTGGCTGAGCTGTTGTTTTGTCTGACATTTCTCCTTGCACATGTGAAAGAATCCCCTTGGCTTTGAGAGAAGGGCTGTGTTTCAGGAGGTGAATGGGCTCTGAGTCAGGTGCCTCTGTTCTATTGTGTCTGCTTCTGCTTCCCTGGGTCACCCAAGGCAGGGCATTTAAACTTATTGCACCACACTTGTCATGTTAGAAAAACCCCAAATTTATCCTAAAATGTTGTTATCTCAGCTGGGGGTAAGACAATAAACACTGGGATCTTTTAAAATTAGGAATTCAGCCCTTATCTCTCCCTGACTTTCACTGGGCTCAGCATTCAATTCCTTTAGGATATTTTAAAGATCCTTGTCTAGAAAAAGAAACTGGCATTTATGGGCACAGCACAAATATTAAACTACTTTGAATAACTCTCCATGTGGAACTGCTCATGTGCAATAAAAATGACAGTGTTTTCCAGTACAAATAATCACTCATTTCTTGAAATCATAAATCATTCACCTTTTGAATAATTTGGGTGTCAAGGGATAAACTGTTAAATCTATATTTAGTATCTAACTCAAAGTCCTGCCTGGTCGTCAGAAGTACTGCACACTCTTCAGCTGGGAGAATTTGTACATCAGATCCTTTGGACAGAAGTGCTTCAATTTGAACTTATATGCTTACATTTAAAAACTCCACCCAACATTTAAGAGTAGTGAAAATTAGTTAAAAGCTGTTTTGAGCATTTTCAAAAATTACGCAGTGGAAGGTGCTGCAGGTGAAAATGCTCATCACAGATACTCTGCAACACAAAATCCTGTCTCTGGCCATAGCAGAGATGCTCTGGATCACTCAACAGAGGCAGAGAGTGAAAAAGCCAGGCTTGGGGTTGAAACCAGCCAGCTGTTCCAGGGAGATGGGACATCAGGATGGGACAGAGCCTGTGATGCAGGCCTGCAAAGGAGAACTGCACCACCCTCATGGTGGGAGATGCCAGCCCACAGTGTAACCCTCACCATCACCATGCTGGGTTTGACAGGTCTGTGCACCAGTAAACAAACTGCAGCCCAGGTGATTTCAATACCCTGAGCCATTTTGAGGGTCTGCACAAAAGTCTGTCCCAGCCTAGAAATGGTGCCAAGTTTTTAGAGGGACCTATATGAAGCTGTTCCAGTCCCTGAGTAGAGATGGACATGCAGAATCTGCCAAAAAAGTATTCATCCAACCAGAAAGTGTCAAGAGGATTTTATACAGGAAAAAAGATTTGAAGAAATTCAGTGGTCAAGGAAATGTTCATTTTACTTTGTAATTCACCTTAACTGATCCTGTATGTGAACCAAAACCCCCAAGACCAGAAATGTGTGCAAAAGAAATAACCCTGTGAAATGGTGGGACAAATAGTTTCTCCTCCTCTAGTAAAATTAAATACCTGCTACTTGGGAAAATAATCCATGTGCCAAATCTGTAAATATGCTCTACCTCTTTTTATGCTGCTGCTATAATTAGTGTAAGAACCTTTAAAATTCCTATCTGATACTTACACTTGTTATAGCAACATATTTAATTCCAGAGCTACATCCTTTAGCAGATTCTTTTACTTTATTCGAATTACTAATCTTTTAGATTCTCTCTGAAAGTCTTTCCTCCCTCACTCCCCATGCATGCTTAACCTAATTAACTATAAATGAGAAAAAATGCTATTCACATAAAAAGAAAATGTTAACCTATAAATTATCCAGTGCTCCCTCCCAAGGCTGGCGACGCCTCTTGCAGAAAAGCTCAAATGCTGGTGCAGTATTCTTGGCTTCCTATCCAGTTTCTGCCACCCAAAATCATTTTATACAACACATTACTCTGCCATTTTGAACATCTGGCAACATTTACTGATACTAAGTCCTCTCCCGTGTTTTCAAGATTACACGAAGGAGGATTTCTAGGATGATTAATTGGAGAGAGAAAATCATCCCTTTATATTTCAAGGAACATTTGCAGAAGACTAATGGTCACTTATGGAAATATGGCCTCTTTATACCCATTAATGTCTTCCAGTGCTCCCTGTGGGTCACACAATTAACCACCCCTTTGTGTTCCTTTGCTGCCATCATCCAAAATCCTCTTAGTTGTTGTCATCCATTGAAAATCTTCTGCTTTGCCATGGCTAGATCAAAAGCACACTCAGGTTTGTGGGACTGGAGCCATCTAAAAGACTTACTTTATACATTTCTCCTCAAAATACAATTTTTTCCAGAGGTTCTCAACTGCATTTTGCCAAATTCAACCCTGACAACCATTTCCAAATGTATTTGTAAATCCAAATAAAAAGTAGAGAGAGACAGTCTTTCATTTTCTAATTCTATTCCCATGCTTTTGTGATTTTATTCATCCCACTCTCCAGTGGTGATGGAATGGGCTTTGCTGTGCCTAGCATGTTATAATTCTGACCCAGAGCTAGAGCTCCAAAGCACTGTTGTACCTTATTGCTTTTGTCACTAGTGTTCCCATTATTTGGAATTATAACAGCTCCAATGACACCTGACACAACAGATCCCTGTCCAGTGAACCTGTGCCCAGGTACCAGCTCACATCAGGGGCACCACCAGGGATGCTGGGCCCAAGTGAAGACTGGCATCAGGCACATATGAGGGAAATGACCTTTCCATCACGTTTTCTGTAGCTCCCTGCTCCCTGTACCTACCTCCCTGTCGCTGCAGGGCTCCGGGTCAGTGTCCCAAGGGCATTAATAGGATGGTGTCACACAATGTGTTGCCCAGTTTTTTTCCCCTTGCCAATGAGAGCAGATTGATCTAGCAACAGCCTCTTGCCAGACATTTGTGTGCCTGTTTTGGAGCTGCCACCTCACCAGCTCGTGGTTTAATTTGCCAACAACCTCTCCAGAGAGGCAGAGGATTTACAGCTGTCAGCCAACACCAGGGATGGGTATCTGCTGACAGCTGGGCTTTGTTACAGCTCCTTTTGCTACCCCTGTAACCTCTTCCAGGTATTTTATGAAGTGCAAAATATCAGCACTGGGGTTTTTCGCCTTTGATATCAAAAAACACAAACTCAAGCATAGAGGAAAATGAGAGAGAAAAAGGAGAAATGAGGGCAACACTGATAAAACCAGGGAGAAATGCTAGATCAAAACACTGTAGGTTAAAAAAGAGACAAATGGCTTATCTGTTCATTCCCAATTCCCTGAAATTGTCTCCATTTTGATGGTGCTTGATCACAAGCTGAGAAGAGACGGGCCTTCCAGCTGTGAGGAGACAGCCTCAGACCAGAACAGGAAAGAGAAGCATAACCTACTTGCCATTCCTGAACACAGCAAAAGACAATTTCAGGAACAAACTGCTGGCATTTTGCTTTAGCTTCCTGCATAGCAAAATCAAGACAGATTTAATGAGTGTGTGTGCATTATATGGAGCAGGAAGCACTGTCACCATTACATAAATTAGCTGAAATTTTTATACGAACACAATTCTGCTAAAATATTCTTATTAAAGGTACATGTAAAATTCAGGAGAATATAAAGCCATCTAATCTCTTCTTACTTTACCATTGCTTCAGGATGATTTACATCACTTTAGCAGAGAATTACAAAAACCATCCATGTACATTCAGTCATATTTTTACCCTGATTTTCCTGCAGGAAGCCCTGTGCTCTTTTCTGTGGTCACTCCAAAGACTGAACCAGCACCACAGCACCTTGCAGACAGACCCCCACCACACCTATCCCCCCTGCTCTCTCCCCACATTCTCACTCACCCCTGATACCCAAATTTGTGTCCCTGAGCTCCTCTGGTGCCACAGCCATTCCCTGTCTCCTGTTTCCCATCAGAGGCTGAGCCCATTCCTCCAAGCCTCTCCAGGGAACAGCAGCCACTCCTGCCTTTTCCACAAACCCCTCATTCCAGTGCCTGCACAAACCCCACTGCTTCCTTTCCTCTTCACTGCCAGGAATCCCTTTCATCAATGGGTTTGCAGCACTACAATTGCTAAGAATTTTAGTTAATTGGTACTAATTATAATTAAGAGTAACTAGAGGCTCATTCACAGGGGGGAGGGAGGGCTGAAGGGAGAGAAATATAATTCAGTACGCTTTCAACTCTGTACACACACTTAGCTGAGCAGGGTTAATAAGAGCATCAGCCTGGTTCCTGAGCACACAAGAGGTAAATAGAAGCCATTTTTCATGTTTTATTCTGCAGGCACAGTTTCACCATGGCCCCTTTTACAAGTGAGGTAAATGAGTCATAGAAAAAGCAAGTAGCTTGACCAAGGCCTTGCAGTAAGACATTGGCAACACAGAGAGAGCACTGCAGGAACTACTTTCCAGCCCACTTGGTCCTCATGGGAACAAAATCTTGCTTTATTTTTATTATCATTATCCCTGTGTAGTAGCTAGGATCAGAAATTTTAGGCTAAACTGTGGCACAGCTGCACAACTGAATTTGAATTAATCAATCTTTAATCTCTGATTAGGTAAACACAGCAAGAAGAACATATCTGAGGTGAAGAAAACTTCTATCAGGAATGAAATTATTACTTAAGAGGTTAACATCCTGCATCAGTTTACTGTGGCATTCACATTCTCTGAAAAATCCCTTTGCCCAGGATTTTTCTCCTGGGAAGCTGAGAAGCCTCAAAGAAAAATCCTGGGCAAAGGGATTTTTCAGAGATTGTGAACGCCAGAGTTTACAACTGATAAGATTCAATATGCAGCTGTGGAAAAATATTAGAAAATCTATTAGGAGACACTTAGGTGAATATTGTGTTCCAACCTTTAAAATCCAAGCTGTGCCTTAAGATTGTAACTATCTTTTTGCTCCAGAACAAAAAAAAAAAAAAGATTAAATAAATAAATTTGAAAGGCACAACTATTAAACAAGGATAAAGGTTGAGTCATAAGCAAATGTCATGTTATAGATTTACCTACCAACAGGAAGGCAGCAGGGTTCAGGTCAGAGGTTAATGAAAGACATCCAAAGGACATTTGGTGATTATGTGAGAGCATGAGTTTAATAGGGCACGGGGACGACAGACACTGACAGAAGATTTATTCCAGAGGTGATGACACCGCTCCGAATAGTGCTGATAAAAAGAGCCCCAATATGGGCCTGAACAGAATGATGAATGGTGCACAGGGCTGCTCACACTTCTCATTATAAGCTCCTTCACTCATGGTGGCACTTAGCAGCGTTTATTTACTGGGGTTTGATGGTACTGAGCAGAAGCACAGTATATCTAATACTTTAAATGTAGACTTGCCATATAAAAATGAAACAAGAGATAAGATTAGACCATTGAATAATTGCCCAGCTTTCCTGCAGAGATTATATTCACCAGTGCTAACATTATTTTTTTCCTAATGTTCTAGTGCAGGAGTAGCTCAAGTGAATTAATTTTCTAAGGCAGAAGGTCAAAGGAAAGTAACTGATAAGCGTTGTGCCTGCTATAGAATATCACTTTACAATATTGTCGCCTCCTCATTTATCAGATAGAGAGGAAGAGATAATATAATAAAGGTATATAAACATATTTTTTGCCATGATGAATTTAGTTTTAGTTGTCCCAAGTGCTGTTTTTTCTTGTGGCTCTTAGTAGGAAGAGGACCAGAGAAGTCAGCCAAAAATGTCAAAATAAAACAAAAAAAAAAAAATCCCACAAGAAACCTTAGGGCCAATCCCAAGGAAAACTGAGACCTGATAAATAACATGCACTGCACCAAGAAACTCCTTTTCAGACTGTTATATATTTATCAAACCACTGGAGTGTGAATTTATGAATAAGTCTTATCATCCTTCAGGCAGCAGGCACAATAAAAATTAGAACCACAGAAAATTGTGGGTATTACGAGAGGTTATTTCTATCAGCTCATGTGTATCTGCAGATGGGAATGTCACAGAAGGAAGTTCTGTACATCTCTGCACTCCCACCTTCACCCAGAGACAGAGCAGCACTGCATGATGTCATAGTTCACATTTAGCTGCACATGCAGCAACATAAATAAATTCTAAATAAATAAACAACCAAGTAAATTCTAAATAAATAAATAACTCTACCAAGAGGCCTTGTGAAGAGTGTATGCAATTTTAAGAGGTGGAGAGCTGTAACATTCTGAGCATCCAGTATCAGCCCTATCCAAGATGGTTGATTTAATTACCTTACCTGTGCTGCCATCATTGCTGCTTCCCAATGCATCTCTATTTTACACCATTTCCATCTCATAGTGCCTGAATATGTGATAAACAGAAAAAAAAAAAACAAACCAAAAAAACTACCAGCATTTCAGAAAGAAATAAATATCTCCTGGTTACCTTTAAAATCCCACAGTGGGTATCTAATACCTGAAGGGCATCTGAAGGTCCAGGAGATCCCCCAGGATAAGGGGCTCCAGAAAACCAGATGTATGTCAGGCAAAAGTTGCTGAAGTGTCACATCTGGTTAATGGAGAGAGGAATTACAGTCACTTACACCTCTGCTTGACTAGGAAGAGTGAAAAAAAGAAAAAGAAATGTAAATAACACCTTATCCCTGTGCAGCACAGGAGACCTGTGCACTGTCTGAGCCAAAGGGAAGATGAGAGGTGCTGGCTTTGTACCAGGCTCTGCAACGTGGCAAACTCCAACCTGAGAGGAAGAAATGTCCAATCCAGGTATTCTACCAACTCACACCCCTGATACAAGTCACAGACTGGAATTTCTCAGTCGTCTCTTTCATCTATGCCCAGAGCAGATGCACATATTTATATATCCTTTTGTGCTTTTAAAGGTCCTCCCTCAGTTTTCCAATGTTTTCCAAGTACTGCAGAATAATTTACCAAAAATACATGTAACCAACATTTCTCAATAGCAGGTTGTTAATAAATCTTCAACATCTGAGTACCTGTTTTTGCTAATATTTTAATCACTAAAAATTATCAGAAATGTATCCACAAGTCCATTAAAATGCAGTGTGCGTGTGTGTGTGTGTGTGCAGGGTACATTCAGATACATGAAAACTGATGAAAAGGCAGGAGGCAGAATGGTTTTCCTTTAAAGCTCCCTAGTCATCAGTGGCACTGTCATTCAGCATGTTTTATTGTCCACCTGAACCAAATGAAGAGAACAATCTAATGGAAGCCACAGTGCTTCTGGGCAGACAATGTATTTGTTAGTGAGGCAGACAATAAAATGTTAGTAAAGCATCTGAAGTGGCTCTACACCAAATGAAGATGAGATTTCTTATTTATGAATAAGAAAAAAAAGCCCTTGAATGACACTCATTATTTATTATGCAGAAAAAGAGAAAGCCAGGAGGACTGAAATGCTGCCTACAGAGCAAACAGAAAATGTATCCGTTTTCCAGCACAGCCGCAAGAGACCAAGTTTCATTTGAAGATATAAGATGTAACATCACTGCTGGTTCTGAAGTTAAGATCACTTTTTCTGAAGCAGCAGAAATGGCAAAACATTACTCATTTTGGCCCATGTTTTGGTTACAAGCATGTAAAACTACTTGTAAAGCCTCTAATAATATATAGCTAAAATCTCTTAACTGGAATAAAACATGATCTTTATTCTGCTGCACCAGAAATGCTGGAAAATGATCTGAGTCCAGAAATTGTATAAGCAACTTACTCTCAGAAAGACTGGTGCATGAAATTCCCTTTTTAAAAATAATATATTTGGCAACTGACACATGGCTTTGAATTTATTTGGAATGGATCTTCATAAGACTCTAAGGATACACATATGAGAACCTGGTGCTCTTTCCCAAAGTAATTATGTTATCTGGAGTCCAGCATCTGCCCTGCAAATCTAAACTCAAAATAAATAAAATTATCAGAAATTCTAATCTGCCAGGTTTAGATCAAATCTCCAGAAGAACTAGTTTCTAATTGTAGGTGCATGTATATATGTGCATCTGTATGGACAATATTTTTAGTTTACCACTCTGTGAATTTAATTAATTTAGTTCTTGAAAAAGCTTTCTTCCAAGAAAGGCCAGAAAAGAAAGTACTGTGACAACAGCCATAAATCCACAGCAGAAGATCAGCAGGGTAAATAGCACAAGCTGTATTTAAAGTGTTTGTGTTCACTTTGAGTATGTGTGTTTATCTTTATGCAAGTCCTGGCCTGCTCAGAGTACTTCAATTCCTGGGTAATGGAAAGACCATCAGAAACCTGAATCTCATCATCTTGTTTCATAAATGAATCACTCGAGCAAAAAGAAGAAAACAACTTACCAAAAAAAACCCACTAAGAACAATCCAAACACAAACACAATACTGAGATTTTGTCTCTGCAACATGAAGGCCAAATTCTTCACCGGGGTAAATTTACAATGCCAGCAGAAATTCACATTCAAAATGTGTAGTGTAGGAGTAAAGAGCTAAGACAAAACCCAGGAGCCACTTTAAGTTGGTTATAGTTCAGTGTTCCACATCAGCAACACAGCTGGGAACGTATTTTTCATTACCTCTGAAGTCCTGTGTACTTTAGTTCAACTTGTGTGTGATAATTCTACTAAAAGAGGTAAGAATTAAAAAAATATCTTTCTCATTAAATCTTCTTAAGCCTTCTTCATTAAACCTTAAAAATATGTGGAAGAGAATATAACTAATGCTGTTAACACATCCATTTGCCATCACATTACATATAAGTTCAGAAGGTACATACCCCATGTTCTAGTAGTAACATCAAATCTTACACAACATGGCTAAGCCCCAGCTTTCATCAGAAAAGGTCAAGTTTAAGCAGAAGCTCAGAAATCCAGGGCAGCCTAACAATTCTTTGCTGACACCAACTAGTGGGTCATTACAGAATAAAGAGACAATTCTTTATCTTTTCACAGCAATTACAGCAAAAGTGTTAATATAATTATGAAATAGGAAAAGGCCTGAGAACTCCACAATTCCAATTCCACTTATATTATATAACCATAGCATCACAGAATGCTTTGGGTTGGAAAGGACCTTAAAGATCATCCCATTCCAACCCCCCTGTTATGGGCCGGAACATCTTCCACTGGATCGGGTTGCTCAGAGCTGCAGCCAGCATGGACCAGTTGTTCTCATCCTCCTTCTCTAGCACATGGCTCTCCAGTGTTGCCTCTGTGACCTTGAGACTTAAAAAATATATATATATATATATATATAATGCTGATTCAGACAAATATTAATCCTCCTTGTCTTTGTATAGCTTCAGGGAGACTCAGAGTTGATTACTGGTTACTGCTCCATTTATCCTGGTGTTCCTTGCACAATCCAGTTGCCCAACACCAGACTTCTCTTTTTTCTTGCCAGCTGGCTGTGGCTGCATGCCATGTGCTCCAAGTGTGCCCAGGACAGCTCGGGCTCATGCTGAGAGTGCCTGTCCTGCACCCTGCCTCCTGCTCTGGGCCTGCATGGAAGCACTGGCTGATCCAGCTCCCAGTGTCCTGCGCTCGCTGGATGTCACAGCACAGAGCTCCAGTGCAGGAATTTCTGGCTGCTCTGGTGCAAAATAACCAGGAGGGGACAAAAGAGTGTCATGAATTTAGGGTGAGATTCCAGGGCACTGTGCTGCTGCCCCCTCTCCTTTATCAGGCTCTGACAGCCCACTAGTAATGGCATCAGATGGGATGTTTTATTGTCTGAAATTGGAGAGATGCTGAGACTAATTGTGCAGCCACAGGGTGTGCAATGCTGTTCCAGATGCCCTGGAGTGTCCTTCCCCATCCCCAGCCCAGCCTCAGCAATGGTCTTGCAGGTGGATGTCACATCCCCAACTCCATGCAGGTGTCCTGGATGCCTTAAAGTATTTCTAAGACAGACCACGAATCCTGTGTTTAGGCACCTGCATCTCTTACCGACTGTCAAAAGCAACTCCAGCTGATGGAATATATTTCATTAAAACTGCTTTTAATGGAAAATTGTGTTTCCAAGTGAACTCTTGGTTCCTTTACTTTTGCATTTGCATCTTGTGCTTTCTGAGGGAAAGGTCAAATTTGTGAGGAAGCTGAATGCTGCAAAATGGAAATATTTGTTGCAAATGAGAATTTGCGATATTTGAATTGTCATTGTAAATTTGCAGATTTCTGTTGGCTAAGAGGAATAGACATTTTTCAAACTGCTCTGTAATGTGTCCTTCCCAGCACTGTCAATGCCAGCAGTGATTGCTGTCTGACAGAAGTGCCTGAGACTGCTGCAACACAAACATTCCTCAACGCTGACCCAGATAACCTGGGCTATTGAGCAAATTACACAGGATAACATCATTATGTCCTTATTCTGAGGCCTAAAAGTTAGATGTCTATGAAGTTTGGCACCTTTTCCATCTGCAACAGGTGAAAGAAAGAAACAGGCCTCTGAACACAATTTTTTAACTTAAAATAGGTGCATTAAATGAGCACAATGTTCACACTCTATGTGTGCTGTTTCTTTCTACCACCTGCAGAGGAATCTGTTGCACTCTCTGGACTGTAAATCTGCAGGAGTAGAAATTGTTCATAGGATATCCTGAGTTGGAAGGGACCCACAAGGATCATCAAGTCCAATTTCTGAGCCTGCACAGCAGCACCCCAAGATGTGTGCCTGAGAGATTCACACTCTGCCTTTGTACACTGAAGGGCAAAACAGGGGGGGTTATTGCCCTATCTCACAATCATTTAAAATGAATTGTTGATATTTTTGTAGGCCTAAGTATAAAGTCTGTATTTCTACAAATATAGTGCCAATTGAAATAAATTCAGTCAACAGTATTGCCAAATGCAGTTGTCACTGTGCCTGCCTGCTAATGACTACATGGAAAGCCTTGGGATCCTGGGCAGAAGCTTTCAAGTGCAGCTCCTAGAATCTTTTTCCTTGTGGATCTGAGATGCCACGAAGGGAATGAAGGAGAAGGAGAGGGAAAAGAAGGGAGGGAGGGAGGAAGGAAGGGAGGAAGGCAGGAAGGAAGAGAATCTGCGAGAGATTCATGGATAGAGAAACTGTGAACCTCCAAACTTATTTAAGTTAATTTTCATTCTAACTTCAATGACACATATTTAAAATACTTTCAACCAAGCCCAGAAAAAAAATTAACTTCTTGTGCAAGGTTGGTTTCATTCTAGACTGCAGTTTTTCTGTTTGCATTTCTTATGACATTTTCCTCATCCACTCAGCCATCTATTTTTAGCTTGATTTGACATGAATTTCCTCCCTGCCCTTTTTTATATATACTTACTCAACTGCACTGACCTTATTTTGACTCAAGTGACACACTTATGACAGATGCACGCACTCACAGGACTAGAATGCATTCATGTACATTCCCTGTGTACCTTCAGGCTCCACACTGTCCTTGCTTCCCACCAGAAGCCACCACCAAAAAATTACCACTGAAAAAAATACACTGAAGATCAGTGTCCCAGCTATTTAGTCTGTCCCTTGAACCTAGATGCTGCCTGGTGCATATATAAAAATGTGGTAGGAAGTCTTTAATTTCTAAATTCCACATTTGGATGCATTCTAACATGATGATGATTACCTTGCATTTTCAGTACCTTTTTTAAATCCTTCAATGCTCCAGCTGTTTGTGGCTCTTTGGCACGTGTTGCAATGAGGTTATCTTGGCAAATTTCTGACTGGGCTGGACTCCATATCTCAGAAACCACGGCCGTGGCTGGCAGTGTTTACTCCCTAGGTGACTATTTCAGCAAGTGCTGAATGAGTGTGGAAACCAGATCAGGGCTGAGCCACGCTGGCAGAGTGACACAGGGAAACCCAGGCTGCATTCGTCCATGCAGCACCTTTCAGCACATAAATAAAGGACTTTAGCCCCTGGAGCTGACAACCCAGCGTCTTTTGCAAGTGGCTAAATAAATAAACAAAAATGCCTTTGATAGCTGCCCTAAAACTGCATATCCTGTTGCTGACCTGAGATAAGCACAAGCCCTTTTCATATGTGAGAACACATGTGATCCGATGGCTTCACACTGCTGCTGTCTCTTCTCCCTTTCCTCTCCAAAATGCCAACACTATTGGAAAATCAATTTTATAGAACTTGTGCACTGCTCGCTGCGCTGCTGCCAAGACCCCAGAGCAGTTCACAGCACGCTGCTCTTTGTGCCTAACAAGCTCCCGTGCTGCAGGACTTGTCAGCCCTGCTGCTCTCTGCCTGTGACCCAGCTGTGTGCTAACCTGGGTGGCTACTGCACCTCCTGCTGCAGATAAAAAACTATAAAACAGCATCCTCAGCTAGTGAGATAAAAGGCATTTCTGGAAAACATGCCCAGTTCTATTATTCTTTATTTATGAAGGCCCTCCAGAAGGCTTCTGTGTGGATGGAGAACTTTCAAAAGGCTTTGGAAGAGATTTATATTCCTGGAGAGTGTTTAGAACTTACAGCATCTTTTTTTTTTTTTTCAATCCTAGCTAAAGGCCCAGGATAACAGCAGTACTTGATATAGTTGTCTGCAAAGTGGAATGAGGGAGGGACAGGAATTCTTTGTTGCAAAACTGCTGCTGGTCACTGGCCATGCTTCAGCACAGCTCACAAACAGCCTTCAGCAGAAGGGCTGTCATAGATATTTAGGATCTGCAGACTGTGCTTGAAGAGCTCTAAGGACATTCATTCATGCACCTGACAGAATACAAACCTGGCCTAATCCCTGGGAACAAACCATCCCACACAGATGGTTTTCTTACAAAAAGTGCACTTGGTTGCCCCACTATTGGACACAGCAAAGGCCTTGGGAAAGAACAAAATCTTTGACCTGATGTTGTCCTTTATTTATATAAATTCTGGAAGCCCTACCAGGAATCAGCTCCAGACTTCTACAGGAGGTTTTCTCCTGCCATACAGATAGGCTTTTCCCAAGTTACACGTGATACAGGTTCAGAAACACCTGATATTTTATCATGGATCACCAGACAAAAACTCAGGTTACGTTTTTTCTACCTACTCTCTTATTTTCTTTTTCACTTTCTCACCCACCCATCCATATATCCATGAATCCATTGTCTTACTATTCCTTTGTAGTCCTTCTGTGGACACCTCCAGTCAAACCAACTGGCCTTGGCTCACTCAACCAGTGTCTCAGGCAGCTCTGAAGGCCTTTACAAAGTACAGCTTTTAAAAAGCCACTGTTAGGGACAGGAGAGAAATTCCACTTTTTCTATAGGTATGTGCTTCAATTTCACTTTTTCTATAGGTGTGTGGCTGCTTTAGGCTCCTCTGCTTTGTATGAACTTCCCTGAGTTTTTCACTGTCAGATTTATTATATCCAGAGCAACACTGATGTCCCAAAACTAAATTCAGAACATTCTGTATTATCTTGTTCTGCAGCCAGTGCAATCAAACAACTCTGTGCTGCCTTCCAAGAGATGATTCTCCCATGACATTTCATAGCAATTCCAGTCAATTCAGAGCAAGTGCTATTTCTCTTCAGGTCATATCTCTACCTCCTTTCTCTGTAAAAATATTTGGCAATGCATTTACTTTGGCAATTTCCAATTTAGATACATTTTTGTATGATTTTCCCTCATGCTTCTCCCATTTTCATGCAATAGGATATTGTGCCCTCTGACATAATCAGATGGATGTAGGGACAGAGACTTCAGCTGCTGTGAGTTGGCAATGCCATCAAGTCCTTGGATTTGCAGTGATTTACACCAACATTGGTTATTTATTTTCTCACATATTAGTTTTAATATGCCTCTATTAATATGGGTAATATTTGTCATATGGTCACTTTTTTTTTTGGTAGGAATTAAGATCTTGTGATTTTATAGTACCAAACACATCAGCAGACCTGACTGCAACTAATCCAAATTTATTGATATACAAGTCATTACGTGGCTGTATTTACAAGTGTCTGGAGAAGGAAAGATCCAGCAATCACTGGCAGTCTCCACCTACTTATGCCATACATTCCTCTCTACAGCACACACTTTGTGTTTCCAAAGTTTCTGATTTCAGGCTTTCTGGTGGTTCTGGTCTTTAAGGCACAAATAAATAAGGCACTTTGTTCTGCTTCAGGCATACGGCTGGCCAAAGGCATTTATCTGGCATTAAGGAAAGATATTTTATTTGATTGAAAAAAAAAAACTTTTGTCTTTCTTGATCAAGAATTTGGCATTCAAGTACAGCAAAATAACCGTCTAAACCACAGACAGGGAAGGCAGCTCAGCAGAATTACTGAGAATAAAAAGACTGTGTTTCTGTTTGACAAAAGCCAAGTTGAACGATTTGAAAATTCATTTATTGCTCATCTAAACCACAAGAGGTTTCTGCTGCTGCAAATGTTTCCCTTTTCCATTCTTAATATGTCTGTTATAGACCCATATCCTCCCCTCTGAGTTTGAACGTTTGGTGATGCTGCTGATCACAACATACCAGCACACAGACACCACAGTTACCACTGAAGATGCCACTGCAGTGAACAGCTACAAATTTCATGCCCCAGTCATTATTCTGAGAACTGTAAGGGGATAGGCACTGAATTTCTGCAGACCTTGTCATATGGAAAGTTCTGTCAAAGTCTTTGCAGTGAAATACCAAGCTTGGGGGAATGTAATGTGCAAGTCTTTTTAATAAATAGTATTCAATATCAGTGTGAGAAAGGGAATAGTTAATTAATACAATAATATGAATATATGATAATCAAATGAATGTAACAGCATTATTCCCACATATTCCATCTCGCATACATAAATGGTGTTTTTTATTGTGATGCCTTTACCATCCCTAAGAGAGGCTAAAGCAAATTGCTTTCTGCTTCATGTTGTACATTTCCCCCCAAAGGCCCAAACTGGAGGTGAAACCATGGCTTCTGGAATACGGAGATGTGCAATTTTGTCCTCCATCAATAAAGTCAAGCGCATGGGAAAGTCCTTGTGGGACCAGGCGCTCAGGAGGGCCGGAGCTGGGCTGGCAGTTTCGGCTGGGGCCAAGGACTTCATTCCCACCATGTGTGTGCCTGAAGGTGGAACAGGCTGTGAGCGTGGCCATGGGGCAAACAGCCCAACACATCCAGCTTTTCTTTTAAATATTGGATCATATAATGTTAAGGGTTGGAAGGAACCTTAAGGATTATCCAGTCCCAACACCCCTTGCCATTGGCAGGGACACCTCACATACGCTGGGCTGACCGAGGCCTTATCCAGCCTGGCCTTTGAACACTGCCAGGCTTGGGGCATCCACAGCCCTCCTGGGCAACTGTTCCAGGGTCTCACCACCCTCACAGTAGAGAATTTTTTCCTGATCTCTAACCTAAATTTCCTGTCTTTCAATTTGTACCCATTACTCCTGCGCACAGCACTCGAAGTGAAGTGCTCCTGTTTTACGCATCGTGGCAGCGCTCCGGGCCCGCGGCAGAGCCGCAGCCGCGCACGGAGCCGGTCCGAGGCGGAGCGGGGGCTCCGGGCCGCTCATCCCGCGCCCCCCCGCGCTGCCCGCGCCCGGAGCGGCCGAGGCCCGGCGGGCGCTGCGGAGGCTGCGCGGGGCGGGGACTGCGGAACATGGCGGAGGCCGAGTGAGTCCCGGCGCTGCGGAGGGGCCGGGCCGGGGCTGTGGAGCCGCGGGCCGGGGGGACGGGCCAAGCCGGGCGGGTGGCGGCGGCTCTCGGCCCCGTGCTGCCCGCGGGCCGGGGCTGTGCTTCGCGTTAGGGCCGGGGGTGACGGAGGGAGGGAGAGGCCGGCGGGGCCGCTCCCCGGCAGCCGGGACAGCCCGTGCCCGGCGGGGCTGCCCGGGCCCGCGGCCCCTCTGCCGGCCGTGCGGGGCCGGGCCGGGCCGGAGGTGCCGGCGCTGCCCAGGCGGCTGGGCTCCCCCGGGCCGGCGTCCGGGGCAGAACCGCCGCCCGATGGTTGAGAGGCGATGGTTTTGTTTGCTTTTGGCGTTGCCTCGCTGCAGACGAATGGGTTCTTGCCATCTCCTGCGTGGTGTTGCCCAAATAAACCCTCTCGTCGGCCTCAGCGCGCCGTGCCCGGTGTGTCTGTGCGGTGTCTGAAGTTCTGAATCGCTCTCGGTGCGCCGGGAGAGCACAGGGGAGCAGGAGGGATCTTGTCCTTAGGAGACAGTTAAGTGACTAACTAGTGTTTTAAAAATGTCCAGGGTGATAATTTACTCGTTAACTTTTTGCGCAATGCCAGGCACCGTGTGGCTGCCTTGCGAGTCGCGTACGGTGCGCGGTGTGTTGAAAAGCTCGGGCTGCAGTCCGCGTGTGCCAGCGGGCAGGGAAGTGCAGCTGAGACTCGGGCAGTGCCAAGGCTGCAGCTTTCAGTGCCGTGGTACAGCTGGGAATGTGCGTTCCCCAGGAAATGAAGGCTCAGAAGTCTTGTTGGTTCAATATGTTGTGGTCTGTTCCTATCGGAGAGGAAACCTGCAGTAAAACATAAGGCTTAAAAGGAGACAGTCTCCGCTGTCTGCGGGAACAGTGGCCTCCTAGTCAGAAGGAATTGGAGGCTTTAGAGATAGTAATTTAATTTCCATGAGAGGTGATGATTGTATATATCTGTGCTGTGCCAGGGCGTTTTGAACCTTGGCTGTCTGGGGCAAAGAAGAATGTTTCCTGAGCGCTGATCCCTTTGCTGTGTTCCCCAGTTGCTCTGTGGCGTGCCAGAAGGTCTCAGGGTCAGTGGAAAATCTAGGAACTGATAAAACAACTAGGAATTATGTGTAGGGTGAGAAATCACCGGGTGCAAATGACTACATCATGCTAGTTTCGGACTTTGAATTACTTTCATAAACATCTGTCAGTATGTTCCTACCCAGGTGCCCTTGCTGGGGTCAGGCTGTTTACCTGCTAATAAAAATCTTTTCTGGCATCTTGAATAACTTGCACCTGCAGTGGTTATGAAGAAGCAGTAAGTGATTTCCTTCCTCTTGCATTTAGATAAGCCTCCACAATTAAATATGTATTTGCTGAATGGCATATTAAAAAAGCGGAAATTATACAAGTGCAGGTTTTATGATTTGAAAGTGATTTATACCGGAATAAAATAAGACTTTTACTTGATCATCAGCACTTCTAGGAGAAAAACCAGTAAGAGCCGCTTAGTGTTTACATCAGTATTGCTATGTGGGATAGTTCATTCTTAATTAGGCTGAAGATTCCTGTAGATGAAGGAATTACAAGAAACAGAGTCTTGTTAGAGGGAGATACCAAGAGAGAGTGTAAAATGGGGAAATAATCAATGTAGGGAAATTATTTCTAGATTTTGTGAAAGACAGGGACTTGGGCTGATCTCTCTCAGTATTTGGGGAGTGGAACTAGATGATCTCTAAGGTCTTTTCCAATCCAAAATATCCTATGATTCTATTGTAGTTGATAATTTTGGTGCACAAAAGGATGCAGGAAGATGCTTGCTGAATGACCCCAAGCTGGCAACATTTGCAGAGCCAAAGAGGACTGAGAGATCCTGCAGGAAAAGTGGGTTGAAGTTGGCTGTCAGAAATAAATGACACCTACGGGCTGAAATGCAGTGTGCAAGGTCTGGAGCTGGTGCCAGGGAACAAGGACTGCAGTAACAGGAAAGAGGGGAGATTTTAACATAGTAAAGGATCGCAGGACATGAGCAAACCGCTTTATGACTGAAAAAAGAAACTGTTATCCTCTGTGCTGCTCGTTAAAGGAAGAACTAGAAGTATGAGCTTCCTTATATATCATCTTGGGTCATGCGTTTAAAAAAAGGGATATGCAGACTTCAGGAAGTGCCAAAAGCTCTTGGGATGGTGAAGTGGAGAGTTAAGAGCTTAGTTTGTTTCCCCAGGCAAGCCAAAGCTGAGAGGGGACGTAACAGTTTGAAAACCCATGTTAGGCACAGTATTCCTGGAGAGCTTGTTATTGGGAGCTACAGCTTCCAGTGCCATGTGTTAGAAAGACACCTGTAAATTCTGAGAATTCCAGTGATTACCTGTTGTAATCCCAGGTAATCCCAAAGCCCCAGGGTACACGAGGGAGACTCTCAGTAGAAATAGTGATATTTTTGTGACTCCATGGTTTCTTTGCTGGAGGCTAAAAGTATGATCCAAGTATGCTAAGCTCCAGTGCCGTGCCATCCAGAGCAGGGAAAAAAATCTGGAGCACCTCCTTTTTGCTTGAAGGAAGTGTTGCAGTGCCAGTGCCAGCCTTGATACAGACATCAAGGCTGGCAGTCTGACTCAGGAAGCAGACTAAGAGGCCTGACACCTTGGTGGTTCTCTTTCTCCCCAAGGTGTGTTCATGATTACAAGGAATGTGGGGAATTGGCTGTGTGGAAGAGAGCCTGTGTTCTTAGGAAGACACTGTTGCCTCCCCAGACTGCCAGTGGGAAGTTTTCTATGAAGACAACTTTTTTCTTTTTTGTCCTCTTTTCTTTTTCTGTCTGTTGGAGCTTTCTTCATGCAATAGAATATGCCATGGTGTGGCATCACATCTGTGCAGTTGGCTGGAGTATCTTAACTAGCCTGGATGTATTTCACTTTCCTTTTGGCTTTCAGTCAACAGAAGTGAATGAATGCTGAGTCCTCTGCTCTGCTGCTGTGTCTGCAGAGAGCTTCCTCGGGGTTGGCTGGAGCTGAGAGGAAAAGGGATGGATGTTCTGGTTTGGCTCCCCATGTGCCATAAATAAGAGTTAACAGAAGCCGCGACCAGCTGGCAGTTTCAGATTTAAAAACAATGTCAGGGCTTTTTTTCTGAAGTTCCAGGTGGCTAAGCTGTCGATCAAAATCGCTGTTGTACATGAATGTGGCACTGAATTCATGTGTAACAAGACTCATGATGGACAGGTTTTGTTTTTTTCTTTTGGGGAAGGGATTGTGGTGGGAACTCTGCCATTCCTGTAGTGACGGCAGTTACTCATGTCAGAGGCTTCCTAGTGGGAAGGCAGGTGGAGCTCCTTTTCCTTTGCCCTCAGGTGCTTCTGTGCCTGATTACAGTTAGGGTTTGTCGTGATGTAGGGCAGTTTTCACCAGATGTGTGTGTTACTTTGGTAAATATTTCTCTCTGTTGGAGTTACTGCTCTGGTTTGCTGAGCTGTTTGCTCTTACTGGAGGTTACAAAACACCTTACTGCAGGATTGCTGGAATTCTGACTCTAGCCTGAAAGTTACTTCACAGATTTCACTTTCCAGTTGAGAAATGTTTTTTTAGTGTCTCTTCAAGAAAAGAGATCTCTGAATCTCTGTGGCTGGCTTGGAATTGAGGGCTGTGTTTACTTGCTGCTGAATTATATAACCTCTCCAGTTGTTGCTTCAAGGAAGGGAGTAAACCAATTTATTCTTACTGCAAAGCAAGCCTGTCTTCCATCTGATACCTGTGTCATTTCTTCACCTCCTGGAATGTACTTTCACATTCCTACTTGTCCCATCCCACGTGTTTCCTCCTCTGTCTCCTAGAATAAAAAACTATTTGTGAAACCTATTCCCTTTGTAAGGCATTTTTGCAGCTGTGGTTGATTCTGCTATCAAAGGACTAACTGCCTCTTCAGAAAATTCAGAAAAAATATAATAGGCATAATAGGCATTTTTTTAACCCAGTCTCCAAACAATTTAAGATAAATGCATGTAATATTTCTCATATCTGGATTTTCACCTTTTTTATTATTTTTCAGGGTTTGGGTGTCTCCTAATTGAAGAGAGTTGAAATACTGATTGCAAGTGAATCCTCAGTCAGCCTCTTGGATGCCCCTGATAACTTAAGAAGTCATGGCAGAAAATGATGCAATGCCAACCTTACCAAAAAAGTGTGGCCCATACATTTCATCTGTAACCAGTCGTGGCATGAATTTGGTAATTCGTGGTGTAGTGCTGTTTTTTATTGGTGTATTTCTTGCATTAGTATTAAACTTGCTTCAGATCCAGAGGAATGTTACTCTCTTCCCCCCTGATGTGATCACAAGCATCTTCTCCTCAGCTTGGTGGGTACCACCTTGCTGTGGCACAGCATCAGGTAAGTTCAGTCATGTGTCTATGCCTGGTGTGCTCAGATAGGTAATAGCAAAAAACTGTGTGAGAGCTGGGGAGGATAAAAAATTCCCTTTCAGCATCACTTTCCTCATTGAGCTGTTAGTATCCTTCTGATCTTTTTGCATACACAAATTCACATGTGTCCAGGAGTTAGCTTTTGTGCTCTCCTGGGTCACCTGAGAACGCTGCAGCTGCTATGGGAACTTGGGAAGGCTACATCTTGCCATCATCTCACAAGAAACTTGTGGGCCTTTCTGGGACTGATGGGTTGGTAGCTTTGATGGAAAGACTGGATATGGCTTGTAAAGTGCACTGTTTGATTTTAGTACTTGATTTTTAAGTCATCTGATTTAAAGATACTACAGCCTTAATTAGCTTTTCCCAGCAGGAGTCACTCTGTTGAGGTGTTCAGGGTTTTCTTTTTTCATTATTAGTCTTCTCCATTTTTTTTTCCTTATCTTCTCTGCTGGCATGCGTACAGGGAAACTCTGTGGTAAATGCTGATAATTCACCCATTTTCTTACCATTTGTATTTGCACAGCCTTCGTGGAATTGCTGTAACATTTCTCTGCAGTATGGTTTATTATTATGAGCAGAATAAAGGTATTTTGCATATTTATAATCAGGGGTGATCGAGGCTGCATTCAGAAAAGTCCTTTCATCCATCACCGTTATTAGTCATGAGTTTGGCCCAAGGCCTTTGGCAAGAAAATTGCTCAGGGAGGTTTTTTTTCCACTCCAGCTTTACTGATGATTTATTTTCCTGAATCCTGGGGATCAGTTTCCTCTGTGGCAGAGGAAAGAGCATTTGCAGTGTTACCCCCAGCGGTGTGCTGGACTGAAGGCTCTGCAGTCTGTACTGATGGCTCAGGCTCTGCTGTGCTCACACCACTACAGTCTAATATTAAGGCACCATTATAGTTCCTTAGTGTGGTTGGTAAAAATCTTTTTAGCTGCAGTGGCAGTAGAGAGCACATTTGTGAAGAAATATTGAAAGACCATCTCAATTCCCTGGGGCTGGAATTCCTGTTTGCTTTCTGTATTCAACAGCTACTGTAGGCTCTTGGCTTTCTCTCTTCTGGGTGAGCTTGAGAGTAGCATTGAGGAAGAGAACAATGTTATCCAAACAAAGCCTGCTTGTAAGAAGAACAGAAGAAAACACACAATATTGATGTTACAAACCACACCAGTACTGTAGTGTGTTGGTTTTGCAGTTATTTTAAACATGTTTGATGTGTGGGATTTTTTGGAAATGCCAACCTGTAAGCTATTAGTGCTTTTTCTGAACTACAGTGCAGATGTTGGTGTGGAAGAGAACTCTGTCATCCTCTGCCCTTGGTTCAAATTGTCTCTGTATTGCTACTTCTGCTGCAGTGGCTGAAGATGCTGCTGAACTTTATGTTTAAAATATTGAAACTCTTGGAATTTCCTCTTCTTTTACAATGTATGTGCTGTTTATCCTTAAAATATGTGTTTTAGTAGTGACTCTAATTGTCAGAGTCTAGATAGCCTTTATTCTAGGCTTTATTCTAGGCTGTTAAATGTTGCCAGTGCTTTAACTTGAGGGCCTTTTTTCTCTCCACAGCTGTGATTGGGTTATTGTACCCCTGCATGGACAGACATCTGGGAGAGCCACATAAGTTCAAGAGAGAATGGTCCAGTGTCATGCGATGTGTAGCAGTCTTTGTGGGAATAAATCATGCCAGTGCTGTATCCTATAACCAAATGACATTGGTGCTAACAAATGGGTTTCCTCTTAAAAAAAGCTCACACAGACAGTTGTGGTGAATTTGAATTGATGTTAAAGTTGCAACATGCAGCATTTTTGCAAGGAAAAGGTAGATTGTGTGTTAGTGTCAAACTTGTAGCAGTTCTGGAGCTGATGAGTCTCACATCTTTTTGTTCTGAAAAATATTTTCAGTAGGAATGTCTCAATACTGGGCTTTGTCTTACTTAGAGTCCTTATTTTCTTTGAATAATTAAGGTTAGTGCAGGAAGATATTAATGCAGTAGGTATTACAGAAAAGTGCTTTAGGTTGTTGCAAGCAGATGTCCTGTTAATACCACAGTAGGAGCTTGAGGCCCTGTCTGAGGTCATGAGTGAAGCCATGCACTTTGCAAAGAGTGGGGAAAGCTCAGGACCAGGAATACCCAGGACTATAAAATGCCAGGAAATGTTCCTATCCCCTTCTGCAAAGGATGCCTTCCTTCATGCCAAGAGAGCACTCTGGGTGACAGGATGCATTTCTCATGGACTGGTGCACCTTACTGGCAGTGCTGTGGGTCTGAGAGGCTTTCTGCACTTATGATTAGTGTCTCCTCTGTCAGCTAAAACCAGTCTCCTGGTGAAAATTGGGGTCTTGGAAAGAAAGTTGATCATCTCTGCAATGCTCATCTCCATCCGTGTCAGCTCCAACACAGTTCACAAAAATTGTGCTAAAAGTTCTGTTCTTGTGCTGCTGGATCTCCTCATTCCCAGGAAGTGAGGGCACATTAAGGGAAAGGTGGGAGAGCTGGCTGGATTCTCCCTGGAGTTGCTTGGCCACTGATGGTTTTGTTGCTGTGTGGTTTTTCCCCACCCTCTGCTCTCCAGTGTGGCCGGATGAGCTGGAGCTGCCGAGGTTCCGAGTCCCTCCCACTGTCCCTCACAAACCTCACTCTCCTTCCAGAGATGCTCTGCTCTGGTGCTGTGGTTCTCACTGCCTGTACCTGTTGGGTGAGCCCACGACAGCTTTGCTGCTTTTAAGAAATAAGAGTTGACAGCTCCTTTTTACACAGGTCTGATTATTTACAGCGAATTTTCTGCAGTTCTCTAGCAGCTGTTCCCCATATCCCAGGACATCAGTAATGTACTGTCTGTGTTTCCTGCTTGACAGCTCTCCAGACTGCTTTCTCTTCAACTGTTGCCAGTTCTGCACATTGCCAGATTTGGTGAGGGTTCTATCTTCTTTGACACTTTTTCTGAAGCTATTGATTTTTATCCTGTAATTATTTATTTCAGTTAGTCAAGCTTGTTTCTCATTTCCACTAGGGCTCCCTCCAGATTTTTTTGAGGAAATAGGACAGTGGTTTTTATACTGTCATCCCATAAATTTGCTTTAAGGCAAAAGCAGCATGACAAGCCCCTTTTTAATTATCTGTTTTGGACAGGAGTAATGAGAATGAGTTAGTGTTTCCAAAACATTTTGAAGGATGTGAAACACACAGAAATATCTGAAGTGACTTCACAATTCTTTCACAAGCTGACAAAACTGACTTTCATTGTTGATTTACATGAACACTTTCCAGTAAGATTTTCATTCTGATTTATTTAACACATTAACATTTTAATGTTGAGCTGAATGTAAAGCAGCATGTAATTTAAACACAAGTGCAATTAATAGTGATAAATACCTTTTTTTGGTAAATCTCTATCAGTTTTAAGAAATTTAATATTAGATTTAGGATTTCACATTCAATGTAATAAAGAGCCAGGTGAAGGTGAGAGGTAACACGTGCGTTGTGTGTCTGTATAAAATGCTTGATTGTTTGGTAGGGGAAGACACTCTTCAGTTTTGTACAGTGCAAAGACCCTAAAATTGGAAGAAGTGTCGTAAGTTCATAGTTTCCTGAAATATTGACAATTACAAGCCTTAATTCCTCACATCTGATAGCTGTGTGAGAGATGATACAGGTAACACTGTACTTGTCTTAATGATACCTTTTTTTTTTTTGTTGTGCCAAAATAGAATGACAAAAATTGCTTTATCCTTGTCCATGGTATTTCCAAGCTGATCCTTAACAGGCAGCACAGAAGGTGGATTTTGCCAACAATATCCAGCTGTCTCTCACGTTGGCAGCCCTGTCCATTGGGCTGTGGTGGACCTTTGACAGGTCACGAAGCGGCTTTGGTCTTGGAGTAGGAATTGCTTTCCTGGCCACGTTGGTGTCACAGCTTCTGGTCTACAATGGAGTCTATCAGTAAGTATTTGCTCCCCTGAGGTGAAATGATAATGTGCTGAAGCTGTAACATTAAATCAGAATAACTGAAGGGGTACAATTTGACATGATTTTCAAAGCTGTCAGCACCTAATTTTGAGCATAGCATAAATTGGACTGTTTATGAAAGCTCTTATGTGAGTGTAAGTGAGAAATCTAGTTGGAAATGCTAAATGAAATAAAATTGCTACCTTGCCAACAATATAACGCACTTTGTTTGTTGAATAAATGCAGCTATAATCAATAAGAAACCTCCTTTGTTGTTTGTTGCAAGAAATTAAATTGGAGAAATTAATGTGGATCTTCTTGAGTTAAAATATCCTAATAATTGTGGATTTGCCTTGTGTTTGGAGGACTCTGTATTGCAACACTGAGCTCAAAAATGTGTGTTCTTTTCCAGATACACATCCCCAGACTTTCTCTATGTCCGTTCCTGGTTGCCATGTATATTTTTTGCTGGTGGAATAACGATGGGCAATATTGGCAGGCAGCTGGCAATGGTGAGTCTGGAGGAGAGGGATTGATTGCTTTCCAGTAAAAGTTTAAATGTACATATCATTTCTTCCTCCATGTATACCAGCCAGCTGTTTGGCTGGAGGGTGTGCAGTGAGGTAGAAACCAGCAATCATTTCTCATTGATGTACTTAGTGAGCTGATCAGTCTGTAAATCAGAGTACACCCATGCTTTGCTCTGTACACTCTGCTACATACTTTCAGGAGCATGAGCTAAGAGCTCCTCTGTTTGGGGAGAAATCAGGCCATCTCCAAAGTCTGATCTGCTCAGGGAACAGAAATGGCAGTCACCAGTATGTGCACAGAACTTAAGGAGTTCAAACTTAACCTGAGTGGAGTTCAACAAGAGCTATTTTATCACCCATTTTGTAGAAAAATCACGTAAGTATTTTTCACTAGTTATGTAAATTAATATTATTTTGTCAATTTTTGTTTTTCAGTATGAATGCAAAGTCATTGCAGAGAAGTCTCATGAGGACTGAGAAGAAATAATATGCACCTTTTAAACAGGAAAATGTCTGACAAATGACTGTTGGAGGAGCATAAGGAACACTTGACTATGAAATTGCCAAAATGCAATTTTTTTCCCTTGAGTGGTATACTTTACTGCAATCTGTGATTGCTGCTTCTATAGAAACCTTGATGTCTGATTTTGATTACTGTGAAGTTACAATAGTATGCAATACATTTGACAATATTGGTTCAATTATAGGATTCTTTTTTCCAAATCTAAACAGTTTACCATAAATTCCTGTCTGTAATGTTGCAGTGCCAAACTGAACCTTTGCACTATGTTTCTGTAGCTGAAACTTCCTGATTCACTTTCAAGATAAAGTTTTGAGGACTTTGTTCTTAACAGCTAGTAAAAGACAGAGAGGGTTCATGTTTAGCAATGAAGGTCTCTTTCCATGATAGCCCATAATATCTCTATGAAATTTATGGATTACAGGTAAACTTTGATGCAATAAGTAACTGATTTATGCCTATTAACACAGTATATAATTCTTCTGACCCACATTACTGGTGAGGAAACTCACTGCAGGTTTCATGGGTTATTGCCATAGCATTTCGTTTGTCTGTGGTGTGTGCCCAGTCTCACAGAAATGGAAACTGAGTCTGGAAACTAATCACTATTTTTCCCCTGGTACACCCAGCATCTATGTTTGTTTTTGAATTTATGTGAACCAGGGACAGATTCTGAAATGGCTTGTGTGCAAAACAGGATACAGTTCAGGTCGTTCTTGTACAAACCTTTAAGCTGATTTGTGTTGATAGGAAAACAGCTTAGGGAGTTTTTATTGCAAAATTCAATTCAGTTGAAGTAAATCAGCCACTACCATAAAGTGTCCTAAGCCCCTCCATTACCAATGTCACTTTTGGTGGTCCTTGCCCACCCCCTGCTCTGTTGGCAGGGATCAGCAGTGCTGTATTTTAGGTACTGATGGAGCCCTTTTTGCTGTTACTGTGTCCAGGCAACCATAAATGCATTTGTTCTTGCAGCAGTTTTGTGAGGCAGAGAAATGCTGTTAGCCCTGTTTGACAGGTGCCTGTGCACAGCCAGCCTGCTGGGACAGCGAGCTGAAATGGGCTGTGTGCTGAGCACTTCCCTTCTTAAGAAGGATTTTACTGTGTGACCCATATCTGGGAGCATACATGGAATTTTCTCTTGGCTTTGCAGCTGGCTTTTAAGACCATGAGCTGGAAGAAGTGCAAGAAGGCAGAAAGCAGATTTCAAGAGGACACTACTAACCTGTGCCTGCAGTGAGTTTGGCGTGGGATGTCTTCGCTTTGTTTTCCCATTCTGTCTTTGTTGATGATGTTTAAATTTATTTGTTTTCCTTTTTTGTCTTTAAGTACTATTTTTTAAGTCTTCCATGAAAGGTTTATAAGACATGTTACAGTCACCTGGGGAGGCTGGAGTTGGTCCAAAGAACAAATAGTTGTTTAGACAAGTTTTTATTAATAAATGTGTGAATGTGTTGTACACGAAGCTGTAACTGAGCAACTTTTTCAGTCTTACCTGCTTACCTCCAAGTCTGAAAAGTGTGAATGAGCACTTCCAAAAGCATTGTAACAAAAGAAAAATTTCTTGAATGGTAAATTGTAAAAATAATAAATAAGCAAGTGATGTATGAAGAGCTTGGTTCTACAGCTCCAGAAAGTGTCATCACCTGCAGCTTACTGTCCTGGGATGATTTTCAGGAAAGCACCTACAGAGGCACTTTGCTTTAAGCAGAGGCAGAACATGTCTGAGTAGATCCCTGACCAGAGGTCTTCTCTTAATCAAACCAAAAGGCAATAAGAAGCATTTTATTGATAAAACCAAGAAGCTGGGCCGGAATGAAGGGTGAGTTTCTTTAAGCAGGCTCTGGCAATTTGCTGAAGAAGCTTTTGGGTCTCTCTCTTACAGTATTTCACCTCATCCACCTTCTATGTTTCAACAAATGGCTTCAGCTTGGTGGACAGTGTGAGAAGTCCCTATTGAGTTATCAGGGCGTGAGTGGCATAAAAATTCAGATGTTTCTTATCCTAACTGTAAGGAAAAACACAGTACCTCAGTAGCCAGTGTGCTTACTTGGTAAACAGTGTAGTTTCATCATGACCAACGAGTGTGTACAACTGAAGATGAGTTGGTTTTGTTATTCCCTTGGTGGTAGAACTGCTGTTACCTGCCAGCCTGATACATACAGAAGCAGCCTGTGTGTGTTGAAATGTGCAGTATGTGAGAAGTGGTTGTTGTGCATCTGTGGCACCCACTTTGCAGCACTTTGCACTCAGATTCAGCTAAACCTGGTTGGACTGTGCTGTCCACTGACTTTTAAATTTCATTTTGGAAATTTTGAGCATGTTGTGCAAAGGCAGCAATCATCCAAAATAAATTTGGGTGGAGTCCTTTATTATATGTGTCTTACTGTTTTTATTCTTACTTGACTAACATCAATACAGGATCACATTGTGGGTGTCCTGTTGTTTCTAACTGCTGTGATTTTATGGCTGATGCATTCAAACCCGGAGAAAGGTTCATGATGAGAATGGTGACACAGCCTTAACTTCAGTGGTGTGGACATGCTGCTACTGTATAGCATGTAGTTATAACATTAGACTGTCTGAAAAATGTTGTTCAATAAAGAATGAATAATGTATAATTTAGGTACAACTTTAAAAGCACTCTAACCTCTTCACCAGTTAACTCCTGTAAGGTCTATGCTGTTTAAACTGGCAAATTGCTGTTAAAAGCAAAATGTGCATTAAACACAATTGCAACCTTGATTGATAGGTTTCCTCTTTCTTTAAGAAGTTATATTGATATTTAAAATACACTGAGTTGCCTTCTATCAGCAATCTCATAATAATTCTGACCATTTAGCTGGCATATTGGTTGCACATCTGTATAAAAATAGTGAAAAAGAAGCAGGGAAGATCAAATCAGCTGTGATTCTATCTTAATTACCATGCTGAGCAGGCCTTGGAAAATCTACTCTTTTGAATCTGCAGTGGAAATAAGATACCTTCACTCACAATACAGAAAATAGAGATTTAGATATAAATATCTAATATGGATATGAAAAAATCCCAAAACACAAATGGCAGGGAAATTCATAATGTATTTGTATTTATTAATCTTCTGGTCTGGATATGAACTGAGTGTTACTGTGGTATTCACAGACTCCATTCATCGTGCCCATCACTGTCTCAAAAAAAGGCGTGATAAAGAGAGGTTTGGAAATGTAATGGAAAAGCATCCAGGCAGAGGTGAGAAAAGGGTGAGAAGAGAGTTGCATGAGGGTTTGGGATGTAGTCCCACAGCAGGGCAACATCACAACTGAAAGCTGGAAGGGAGTGCAGGGGGTGAGTGGAAAAATCCTCTGTTTGTGTTGGCAACCTGTGGCCCAAAATTCCTAACTCAGCTGTCAAAATGCAGTGTCCTGGGCATGCCATGTGTCTGACCAGACAGATTACAGCCAGGGATAGAAATAAACATAATTTTGGATAGTAAGCACTAAGATTAGCCAGAAGCATATGAGTAAAGGTGTTTTGCTGGAAATTTTACCTCTCCCATCTGTAGCCTCGGAGAGTGGAAATTCCAGGTTCTTCTAGCCTGAGGGTATTGAATGGAAAGTTACTTGCGTTTTGAGGGAATATTCCAACTACTGACCTGTCAGGCACTTGAAAAATGCATCCTGTGCCTCTCATTATAACAGGGCTGCTGTAAGCAGCTAGGAGGAGAGTAAACAAAGAAACTTTTCCTCCATAGCTTCTGTACTTCCCTGCTGCCATCTGGCTGGGAGCTGCCGTGGGGACCTGTGGGCATACACCAGTGCTCCCTCTTTTTTCTTTCCTGGTACGTAAGGAAGGAACCTAATTGCACCAGCTGCATCACCCTGGACGTTTTGCATATGCTTTTTACATTTTGGAGCAGTGTTACTGATAATTCCTGATGGGAGTGGGCGAACAGGACCTGTGGAAGTGCTGTTAGGTATCAGATCAGTGTTGCTGAAAGTAGGTGCACAGCTGGGCAGAGGAACGTGTGCCTCGCCGTGGGAATAGCCATCTAATGCTGTTAGTTCTGATGCCAGTACTAAATGCAAAGCATGAGTAATTTTGCAGCTTAATGTTCAGCACTAAACAGTAAATGAAAGGTCAGTCCAACATGTTAACTGTCATGGAATAGTAAACACTCCTTTAATTGCTTCAGGCAGCCAGCTTGGATTTTTGGTGTGTCTGTTGTCATGTTTTGAGCAGCATGGTCAAGAGCGTTGTCCTGATTACCTCCTCCCCAGTCAAATGACAAAGCCTCAAATTAAAGGATAAACTTTATGCCTGGACTTTTCAGGCAGCATACTGGGAGTTTGTGCTTTGAATGTTTAAAAGCCATACTGGGGAAGAAGTAGGGGTTATTTCTTGATCTGATCAGAGCTGGAATCCAGGTTGAAATGTAGTTTGGCATTTTCTTGAGGTTTTCCTTTCCTGTTCTTTGGTTCTGAAGCACAGAATTGGTAGCTCCTGTTGCACATCCACACTGGTTTAGCCTGCCCAGCACTGTAGGAGATAGGAGGCAATATATAGGAAGAAAAAGGAATGTAAAGCAAAGGGGCAGCTACTAATTTTCTCCAGGCCAAGCTGGTTGATAGGTCTGTGTCCAGTGTGCCCTGTACATCTGTGTCAGGTGCACAACCTGCAGCATTTCCAGATTGAGGTTCATAGGATTCACTTTCTCCACAGGCAGCAGCACTGCCTTGTCTTTGTCAAGCATCCCTGCAGGAGGTGACCTGCTGTACTGTAGTTTTGTAGGGATATGTGCACACATTGCAGAGCATTTGCAGTGGCAAGGTCCACAAATGTAGCCATAAGGTCTGCTTTTTATGACTTTGTTGGTAGAAATCCTGAAATTTTAAAGGCAATGTGCTTTTAAAGGAAATATGGCAAAATATTTATTGAAGGAAAAATCTGTATTTATAAATATGTCGCTGTCTGAATTCATGATGTAGTTTGGCTGTTTCTGTTCTCTGATTAGTTCAACGTACATCTTGTAACCAACATTTAAATATTTAATGCCAAATTAAATTTAGATATTTAAGGCCAATTTAGATATTTAATGCCAATTTAGATATATAATGCCAATGTTTTTGGTAATCAAACATCAAAGCAAGATTTGTTTCACACAATTATTGGGGAAAAATGTTTCCACTAGAAGGAAAGCTGTGAGGAACAGGATTGCACCTTAATTTACCATATAGAAAATATGCAAGGAGAGCCTCCAGCATTTTCCATAATGTTGCAAGAAGGAAAAGGACAGTAAGTGATCGTTCTGATTATTCCCTGGGTTTCAAAACAAGGGTAAGGGGAGTCTTACAGATGCATTTGTATTGACTTGTTCTTGTCTCAGCTGCTCTCCAAAAGCATCACCTCATTGGCAGTGATCACCAGAACGTGTTTTGGCTCGTCTGTTTTTCTCTACCCCAGCTGTGCCAGTTGTTTCCTCAGTGACTAGGGATGCCTGGGGTAAGCCTAGCTGTGCCACCAGAGAATTTTCCAGGGAATAAGGCTTTAGCAACTTCCCACTTAGATTGACACATTCCATCTGAACTATGTGAGAAGCTGCTGGTCTGGCCCAGGACAGTGGTTGGTAAGGTTGAGGTAAAGTGAGGGATGTGACTCCACAGTGTTCAGGTGGGGTGAAAGGATGCCCAGTGCCTGTAAGGACATCAAGTGTATGTGTTAATTACAGGTTCCAACAAAGAGCAAAGTTGCCCTGCTCTGCAGAGCATCATTTCTTGTCTTGAGTGCTGAGACAAGCTGAACATCACCGTGCCAAAGAGAGAAAAAAGTGCTTTCTTCCTCCTTCTTACTCTCCATTTTCACAAAGACATAGCAGCCTGAGCTAAGGACAGTTAATCCTGCACTTGGAGCCAGGACTATGTATAGGCAGGGATAGCACTGAAAGACTCCACTGTTTCTGTTTAAAAACAAATGCTTGTTCTGAGCTGCACGTCAAGTGCAATCATTGCTGAATGAACTGACATGCAAAGCCAAGTTCTCAGCCAGACTGGCATAACTCCATCGATTTCACTGCATATGCAGCATTTCATGCTGGTTGGGAATTTGGCCCACTCTGTTTGAAAGGGATGAAATTGTTCAGACCTTACTTCTTTTCTCATCTGATACAGGTCAAAAAAATTCCTACATTGTGCAACACATAAGAGCAGCACACCACAGATTCTGCCTTTCCCTCTTCTCTTTCAGCACTGATGAAAACTGTCATCATCCTCTGTGATTTGCAGTGTGTGCTTTTTATATGGGATATCAGCTCTTCAGGAGAATCAGATCTGGCAGAGCAGATTAATAATGATGCAAATACAAAATGTTGGCTGCTGATGAGCTTGTTGTCATAGATGCTTGCCACAATCCTGCTTTTTTTTTTTTTTTTTTCCTAATTGTCCAGTATTTTGCTTTTAGGGAATTCAGCTGAGGCTTTGTGTTGGACCTGTGCCTGCTCTGATTAAACTGGAGAGGGAAATAATACTGCTTTGTGTGGTTTCAGATTTCTTTTACCAACCAAGTTTCCTCAAATCAGTGTATCAAGCAAAAATGGTGCTAGAGCAGTGGCTTGAAGAAGATGAATTGGAAGATCCTGAAGACTGATGGTTTAAGGATGTGAATCAATGAGGTGATGTGTCCACTGTGGGGATAGGTGGTGTAAGAAGCTTTAGACATATAGTATTATGTAGGTAATAAGAGTAGAGATGCAGTGTTAAGAAATAATGAAGCTGGTGGAAAGAAAGGTTCCTGTTCCTGGAAATGTGGGTTTTTTCCAGGTTAGTTCTGCAGACTTTGATCATTGCACTGGTCCAGGGGATGAACTTTGGGACAGCAAAGAGCAGCAAGATGGGGGGGGTCACTGATAAAGCTGGCTGGATACAAAAGGGAATTCAGTTTCAATGTCAGGTCAGAATGCCCAGCTCAAAGACAAATACCAATGGTATTTGTATAGTACACACACGGGCTTTTTGATTGTTTTTAAAAGTAAGTTTACAAAGGAGAACCACCTTTAAGTACCAAAAGACAAAGAGAGGTATGACAGGTTGCTTCTGCATTCAACTCTCTAGCCTTGGTGGGAGTAAACTTGAAGGTGTGAGGGAGAGTTGTCTTTTCAGAGCCACCCATTCAAGGTGCTTTTTAGCACCCCAAGTCCCTGGATTTGCAGTGAGTTTTGGGATGTGAAACCCACTGGGTTTCACCACCCTGGATCAGTTCACAGGTAAGTGAGGATGGCTGTGTTGCTCTCACAGCCTGTGGCTTGACAAATGTGGTCCCTGAATCTGTTCCCAGGCAATAAAATAAGATTCTTGAAGCTGGAGTGGTTCCCCCATCAGTGCAGGGTCAGTGCAAAGGGTCAGCATCTTGTCTGTGGTGTTGCCTTCTCCTGCCTACCTGAGAAGCAGGACACCAGAGGTGCTCTGCAAGGAAAAGGGACCCAGTTGTTACCAGGACCCCCCAAATTCAGGGAAGTTTTAAAGCCATGGGGACAGTGTGTGCTTTTTGGCATCACCTGAATCAGCTTTTCATGGAATAGTTTTTAGTTTTGCTTTGGTGAACCGTCAGATTCAGAGAGTTTTTGATTTCCGAGGTCACAGTAACTAGTGAAACCCAGAGGGATGTGGTGAGGTTGGTCATGGAGCTGGTACAGGGCAGATTAAGGGATGGGACCTAGGAGAGGGTCTGTGCAACAAACTCCTGATGTCTCTCCTGCACAGCTGCTCTGAGGTGCATGATGAGACTTCACTGAGGAAGGACAGAAGCAGGCAACTGATACTTGTAAAGACAAATCTCTTTATCAAATCATTATGGGATTTGATACCCTACCTAATGCTGACTGATGTTAAAGGGACTTCATGGGTGGGAAACCTTGCTAGAAAAATTGTTCTACTTGAGTCCCGATGAATGGGGGCAGTATCTGCTGCGTGCAATGAAGATGAACATATGTTCATCACTTTGGCATCTCTTAAATTATTAAGGCCTGTTAATTCTGGTATCTAAAGCTCTTGAAGGCAGTATCTTATCACCATGTCATTGTTTCCCTGAGATGGTTCACAATATTGTTTACCATGAACACTGTCATATCTTGTCATTGATTAAAACAGTAACTTCCAACTTAATCTCTCTGTGAGAACAAAGTGCTTTAGATATTAATTTTCCTGCACTTCTTCAGTATCAGGCTTCTCTTCAACACAATACTGGTTTTAATTAATTCAGCTGACCCTTTGTTATGATTTCTAACGTAAAAAAAAAAAGCTGATTAACGCCCAGGTACAACTCCTACTTAAAAAAAAAAAAGTCTGAATTTTTTCTGGCAGATGGTGAACACCTAAAACATATACCTTGGAGCATTAGCATATATTCTTAGCTTTTGGGATGTCTTCATCATGCTGATGTGCCTGAGGTCTGACATGAGTTGTTGGATGATGCCATCTCCATCCTGGGAGCAGAGCATGGATTTTTTGAAGTCTGGAGGGTCTGGGCTGTGGTGGGACCTTGAAGGTGGCTGCAAGCAGAAGATGGAGAACTGTCTGCTCTCCTTCTCCCCACTGGTTCAAAGAAACCCACCAAAGCAGTACTCTGAGCCAAGTGGTAATTGTACACTTTTGATTTATGGTTATCTGAGTGTTGAGGGGAAAAAAAATAGTTTCTTTTCAACGCCATCTTGTCAAAATGCCAAATGCCGCTTGTTTTTGACATTTTCAGCTACTGTTAAATAATAGTCTTGCTTCTGTCACAGCTAATGTTGACTTGAAGGCAGTTGTGCATTTCTCAACTCAAATGCTAAGCAGACAGGCTTGGGTCTTGACAAATATTTTTCTGGGCTTGCCCTAGGCAAGTAAAAATGAGCTTCTAGTTAATCGTTTGTTTTAAAATTCAAATCGGTGAAATAGGCAATTAAAAAAATGACAATTTTCATCAAAATTTGCAAATTAAATGTCTCTTTGCAGTCAGAGCGGGTTCAAGAAGCTGCAATAGATAATTGCTATTTGAAATCAGTGAAGTATCCAGCATTTTAGGGCCATGAGGATTGTGGCTGTTCTGCCTTACTAAATCTTGATTGATTTGGTAAATAAGCATTTCAACTTCTCTCTTTAAAATAAATAAGCAATTTTATTGCTTTATTGCTTACCCCTGTATGGGAGGTAAACAAGCTCTGGAGCAGCAGCCCTGTAATATCACGAGCCCAAGTGCCATCTGTCACCGAGAATTCTGTCCCTTTATGCACAATAGCTTCTTATGGCATTAGGTCCATTGTAGGTTAATTGATTAGCAGAGATCCTCCTTTCAGTTGTTCCTGCTTTTCTTCGCTAAAGGAGCGTATCTCTCATCTCCATTTCCTTTTCTCTCTCCTGTATTAGCATACTAATCACACTGAACTCCCACTGCTAAAAAACTCTATCCATTTCATACTGGGGGAGGGGAGGAGGAATAGGCTGGCTTTTCCTGGGAGATTTGTGGATGCTGTTTTTTATGACTGTTGGAAGGGAGGAAAAGAAAAGAAGAGGTGGTGGCAGAGGCGAATAATGCAGGCTCTCGTGTGCCACTGAAAGCTGAGCCTATGGCTGCATAAATATTGAACACGTTTGAGAAGCACTATTAAAATAAATATCAAAGGCAGCATTGCTCACACATCTGTTTCTCCTCAAATTTTGCCACAGCACTCTACGTTTGTTTTCTCTCCAGCTGTTAACACCTGTCTTTCTGTCAGTGGTAATAATGCAATTTTAGGTGGGCTACGGAGCTGACAGTGACATGAAAGAATCCTCTATTTTTGATGTAAGAAATTCCTTTTTCAAGATTATAAAAGGCTCAGTGAACAAAGATATATCCTTGTGCTAATCCTTCAGAGCAGTGTGTAGGGGGTTTGTTGTTGTTTTAGGGCAGCTTTTTATCAAACTACACAGAGCTGGGCTTGTATTGCAGAGCTGAACTTGAACTAGATGAGACATCCTGCAGTGGGCAGCTACTGCTTGCCTCTGTAGTTATCATTTTATTGCTGACATATATTCAGAAGGTTGTATGTGCATGGTACTCCTCTCTCCATGTGATGCTTGTTATCTAACCTCATCAAAAGTGTATGCTGTGCATTGATTGCTAGCAGAGAACGCACATCCAGCCGTGATGTCTTCTTTATTTACCCCTCAAATGAGCACACTATGCACAGGGCTGCCTGAGAAAGTGCTTTATGCCATCAACAGAAGGGTCATAGCAATGCTCAGTTCTCTTGGCATTGCAGGTGATGAGACAGATCCTCAAATAATGTAAACAGAGGACCTATTTACTGTGCCTTTTTATCTAATGCAGAAGAAAAAGCTAACTATTCGTTTTGGCCTATAGAAACACATCCTGAGATTTAGGCCAAAAGCACAGATGAACCACGCCAAAAATAGCCCAGGTAAGGCACAGGCTCAAAGTTCTTGATCCCATACTTAGTCCTCATGCTACCTTCTCCTGCAAGGCAGTCTGTGGGTGAAGAAGCTCCCATCTACTGTGGGCCTGTATATTTCTATCTGCAATTCCTTACTGTACCATAATCCATAGTTTCAAGGATAAAAATGTGGATGAACTTTGCGCGTCTT
This sequence comes from Calcarius lapponicus, assembly GCA_039654755.1. NCBI lineage: Eukaryota > Metazoa > Chordata > Aves > Passeriformes > Fringillidae > Calcarius > Calcarius lapponicus. The sequence goes on along the minus strand of CM077470.1, from coordinate 18,200,534 downwards.
TCAGCGCAGGTTGTTTTTGCTGCCTGAGCTGGCAGTCAGACAGGGTTTGTCAAGAAATGCCAGGGTGTGGCATGGCAGGTAGATGTCCCCAGGTATGGGTTGCCTTTGAGTGGTTTGGTTTGGTCTGACACTTCAACAATAAATTATTCTTCTCCTTCTCAAGGTCCTACATAATGATTTACGGGCACGTTATTCTTTCATTAATAAATGAAACGGGTCAATTTTCAAAAATACGAACCTGCATCAAAATTTGCCATCAGGGAACCAAAAGTGACCCTACAGCAAATAGCCCTCAAGGTCAGCAATCACCATCTTTGTTATCTGTGGGAGGATGTGGAAGCATGAACCAGCCTGGCCCTGCCAGCCACCACTTACAGAGCTTCACAGGCATCAGGCAGGCAGCCAGCTGGGGGGACACGGGCTCCCCAGGAGGGACATTCCAGGGATGGATCCTGCTCCATGAGCTGCAATGGTTAACGCAGAGGGGCTGTGCCTCAGAGGCTGCCCTTGGCACGGCGGCCGCGCTTCCCCGCCGCGGTTCCTTGTGCAATGCCTGTTTGTTCAGGCTTCACACAGGGATGAAACGTTTGACCCATTGTGAGGGAGCGGGTGGAGGAGAGGAATTTCCCCAAGCGCTCCGTGCTGGCTGCGCTCTCCTGCCATTAAAGCAGTGAGGGGGTCGAGGGGCTCATTGTTTTCCAGTGGGAGAGGATTTGGGCCAAGGCTGAGCCCTCCAAACGAGTCCCACCCCAAAGATCTGCAATAATAGAAAATTGAACCCAACTGTAACTCCGGAAAAGGGAGATGATGTTGTAGCATGAGGCACTCCTTCATGTTTTCACTTTGCCATGTGCTTTGGGGAAAGTTTCTTATATGTTTAGTGCTTGCTGGAATATTTTCCACTGCCTGGGGAAAAATTCTGAGGTGCCAAAATCCGCTGCCACCCTCAAGTCACCTCTCCCATTTTTTAAGTGCGGTTGGTGCTGATGGGTATCCACACTGTATAGGAGCTCCTGGTATCTCTCAGAAACCCATATATTGTGAAAATTACAACCAGGATGTTCAGGGAGCAGAATGTCCCTTTCATAGCAGATGGCAGCAGCCCACAATGTCCTGTAATTGAAACATAAAATATTACTACTTCTGCATGCTGTGTTTGGGAAGACATGCCAAAGAGTAGTTAGGTTTCATAGGCTCAGAGAAGTTTCTTCAGTAGGAAATAAGTTGTTTGGAGGGTTTGGCTTTGGGAGGCTTTTTTTTTTTTCTTTGTTATTACCAAATAGATCTGTCTTCAATCTGCAAGTGCAGCAAGTCTCTGAATATGGCATTGTCAGAGGTAGCTGGGAAAAGGCTGCACTCCACTACAGCAGAGCCTGAGAGTTTAAAAGGTCTTATAAACCTGTTTGGGCTGAGTGCTTTGGCATTGCTTTAGAGGCCATTGCCCTGGGAAAGTTGTAGGGTCTGGCTGCTGTTGGGACAGGCGCCTCCAAGAGGAGGGCTGGGCTGATGTGACTTCAGCTGAGCTCCGTTCCGCTCCCAGATGATAAATGGTGCTGTACACGGAGTGTGCAGAAAAGAGCATCCTTCCTCCTGGAGACAAATTACTTTCTAGTTCCTGCAGGCTGCATGGTTGTGATTTTTCCCCCTGATGTAATCTGTATTGGGTGTAATGTTACATAATGGGCGATTAAAGACCAGTGATGACTAAGAAGGTAAGTGATCAAATATTTTACCCGAGACACATACATCATTTATCTCACTTTTCTCACAGAAGAAATTAAACCAGTTTCCTTAGCTGTTAGTCCAAGCAAATGAAAGCCTGGATTTGATTAAGCATTGATCCTTCTGCCTCACTTTCTCCAGGAGCTGTTATTCAAATTTTGGGATAACATCAGTCCTTTGAATGCTCTCATCAAGTCCCAGTCCATATGGTTTCTTTTGTGGAGCAAAGAAATCAAATCACTTGGGTTATTCTAGAGATTGTAATGTCATGACAAGGAAATTCTCATACTTGTCACAAAACATTCTCCCATTCTAGATGGGAAAACTCCTGGTTTATGCCATCCTAGCACAGGTAATTTTACCCAAAATGTGGCTCTGTTACAGTTCCATTCTTCTGGATGTGTAAGTCCCAAACAGGCTGCCAGTATGGAATGATGAGCCATAACAACTGATGAAACAAGAAAACCATCAGGATGGATGCCTTGAATGAGAGAAAACAAAGCTTTTTGTGCAAAAAATCGTCAGGATGAGATGGCTGCACATCTGCCCATGGGCAGGGAGGAGGATACTCCAGTCTTATATCCTGTTCCTTGACCTCTCCTGGTACTACTCAACTGTTCTTTGAGTTATTTGGGAAAGAGTAAATTGGCATGACGTCAACTTATTTCAACATCAACACCTAAGTCTGAAAAGTTTCTCCTCAGTGGGACATTCCCAGGGTTGGCCACATATCCTGAAGTTTCTTCCTCTCTGTACCTTGCCAAAGTCTTTGTAAAACTAGCCTCAAATCCAGCAAATTTCCAACAGGATGACTGCAGCACAGCTGCTGTCCCAGCTTTCCATAGTCCTGCAGCTTCTTCACACAGAGGAGGAGAAACCCGAGCCAAGCAGCGGGGCACTTAACAGGAGCCTCACATCTGATATGTTCATTTTTTTAAGTGCAATGAATTATACATTTCCAGCCAAAGTCAGAGCATTCAGTTTGCTCATCACAAAAGCCACCAGCACAGCTGGCAACTGTCCCCTGCCTTGTTTGGTGGGAAGGGCTGTAAAAAACCCCATAGCCAAATTCCGGGTGAGCAGCGTGGGTGTAAGGCACTGCAATCCTGCTGCAAATCCCACTGTGCCAAGGAGGGAGCCCCACATGGAACAGGACAGGACTTTTAATGTCTATGCAGTAACAAATGGATAGGAGATGGAGTCAGGCCATGGATGCTGAATACGAATTGAAAAGTTTCCAAAATTTGAGGGTATTTGTATTAGTTTAAACTTTCAAAACTCTCCAAAACATTAATGACTAGATTTTTTTTTTTTTTTTTATTTCTCTGGCACGTACCAGAGGAGGGTGTGCAATGAAATATTTTTTCCAGACTTTGCAACACGTCCCCTCACACAACTGTCCTCTGTGTTTTCCCTTCACAGTGCTGGCATTGGGATGGTGGCAGCCCTTGGGTTACAGAGGTGCTCAGCCTCTGTATTTTTGCTCTGCTGAAGCTTCACTCCATTCAGGCTGAAATATGAAGTGTTAAAAACGTCTGTTTCCCTCCTTCCAGTTGCATTCCTGAGGGAAATTCTGGAAGGTGGCCAAAGCCAGTAGAAGTCAGGAACCCGGTAGCAGAGCGCTGCAGCTGAGGCAGCAGGAGCAGCCTGTGCTGGGAGTGCTGCAGCTGCCAGGGCTCGTGGTGCTGGCTGGCCACGGGGAGAGGAGCAGTAGCACCATTTCCCCTGCCCTCAGCACCCACCTCTGTGCCTCATTTATTTTTCCCTCTCTGTCATCCAGAGTCAAATCACAGCTCTCAGGCTCTTGGGGAGAAGGAATCGACACTCCTGGCCTTGTGCTAGGGAATGGCAGGAAAGGCAGCCAGAGGGAGCAAAACCAGGAAAATGTGTCCTCCCCACCTTGATGGTGGCATCCACAGATCCTCTGTCCCTCTGCACATCTCCCCACTTCCACTAGAAAACGTGACCAGTGGTAGCACGCTCTGCTTCAGGGCTGAAGTGCTCATGGAAGGGAGGAACAGTGCTTACTGATACCAAGAATTCATGTTGGGGGGTGAGGGAGAAGGGAAACTTAATTAAAAATATGCACAGAGAAAGATCAGGAAGCAACAAGTAGCTGTGGTAGAAGATTGAAATGCATGGGCTCGAGTGTCCAGAGCCAAAGGTACACACAAAAATACACTTCAGTGATCAGGCCTTTGACAAGCTTGAGCTGTGTGTTAAACAAAAACCAGAAAAGGTCACAGAGACATTCATGAAAAGGTACTAGTCAAACAGACATCCTTGTGGGGAGGTGGGGTGTCAGTTCAGACAAGCACACTCTGTCCCTCCTGCAAAGGGACTCTCCCTCCCTCTGTTGAGGGCCTGCCAGTCCCCGAGGCACTCTGGGGCAAAGGAGGGCTCTGAGCTGGGAGCAGGGCCCATGTCCAGCTCCTGCTCTGGGACGCTGCAGCAGAGCAGCCTCATGCTGTGTGAATTGCCATGCTGGAGGGGAGCTTGGGCAGGTTTCAGTCACAGTGGAATCCAGCTGCTGTGCCTCAGGTGTCCCCATGGGCCAGCCCTGCCCTGCAGTGCAGCTGTGGATCCCCACAGGGGCCATCCTCCCTCTCTGCCAGCCCCACACCGATGGCTCAGCTGCCCAGAGAATCCCACCTGGCACTGGAGATGGTTCACTGATGTTTCAGCTGATCTTCACCCTCTGGGCTTCAATTCCTCCACATGCACATTGGCAAACTGTGCCTCTTCCAAGAGCTTCTGGGAGGGGTAATTCAGGAACAGAGGGGAAAGGCTTTATGTGCAAATTACCACTCCTAAGAGAAACAACATGCCCAGATTCTGAGATAAGTGGCTGTTTTGCTAATCAGAAAATGGCAGTAATGGGTCTGGATGTAATTGGGCTCCATTGGTACTATCTGTAATAACATGGAATGTTATGACCTGGAAGGACGTTGCTAGGGCTGTGCCAGAAAGTATCTTAGTACAGATGTGGATGAACTGCAATGAAAATATTTTAGGGTTGAAAATCATGCTGCTGTTTTCTTTCTCATCCATGTTTTAATAGAGCCATTTTTCCTGGAACCTGGCCATCAGTTCTGTCTGCTGAAGCCACACTGAGCCAGATTCTGCTTGAGGCCCACGTGGGATGCCATGAGAAACCCTGTCCCAGCCACTGTGCTTTGTGATATGGAGGTACAGCACTCCTTTCAGCAGCAGTGCTGAGGAAAACTCCTTGGAGAGGTTTCTCCTTTTTATCCACATGGGAGTGTTTTCACTGTACCATCTCCAAGAAAACTCTGCTCTGGCTTTTCTGGCTCTGCCTTTCCTCAAATACGCAATGCATCACCTGCTCTGCTGTGTTTTTGTTCACAAAATGGGCAGTTTTGTTTGTTTTTCTGGTGGAAATATCTACCTGGATCTGATGAACAGGGATGAGATTTTCAACGTTGGACACTTCAATGCTGCAGAGCCAGTGCTTGAGCTCTCAGAGGCAGCAAGTTGTGACCTGTCCATGGAGAAAATCCCTTCAGCATAGGATGCTCCATCAAAAGGAGAGGGCGGGTGTTTCTTGAGGGAACAAAAAGACATCTGTCTGACACCTTCCAGTGGGGTCTCAATCCTGAAATGGGCAAACAATGAACTTTTGAGGACTTTAAAACTTAAAAAAAAAAAAAAAAATACAGGCAGTGCCTTTCATGTTTTTGTGGCAAGTTTTTGCAGCCTGGGCTCTTTCAAGGAGTTCAGGTTTCTTCCTCAGAGTACATGCTAAAAAGTAATGACTATGGAATTTAATCCACTTTTATCTCATTGATGCAGTGTGTTATTTTATGTATCTGAATTATTCCAAGATAACAATAGGCATAGGTTTTACTGTAGCTTGTCATAATAACAAAGGCAATTTTAAACAAGTTTATTTCTCTAAAAAAAATATATCTAATTTAAATGAAAATTATATTTACAATCAAACTGGAACTACAGTTCCAGCTGCTGTGGAATCCAACTCATTTCTAAAGCAAGGAAGTCCTAGGGATGAGGTTTTTTTCATCACTAATAAATTTCAGCTTAGTTTCAGTCCAAATGTGTTTGGCTTGAGCTTGCAGCTACCAGATCTTTGTGTACCTCAGCCTGTTGGCTTAAGGAGCCCTCTGCTGTCAGAATTACCTCTCCTGATACTATGTGTAGGTGATAACAAAACTATTGCTGAATTTTCATTATACTGAATTACATAGGCTGATCTTTGCACTATGAAGCAGGTTTTTCCAAATGCTGAATCAATTCCCTGCCTCTTTTTTTGAAATCAGTGTCAGGCTGCCCATGTGTCTGCTGTTTGTGGCAGGCTGGAAGCCCTGGCTCCTCTCTGGGAAGGCACAGGAGGAGGGGGGTGGTAGTGGTTGGACAGAGACTCCACCATTGCTGGATTTCCCTGGAGATAAAAATGGACAGGTTGATAATATGTCAGCCTTGCCATTTCTTCAGGTGTAATTTGTAATTACATACTTACCATTTGGGCATTTTGCTGAAAGAAGAGGCTAAAGAACTTTCAGCTGTAGCAAGTTCCTTGCTGCCTAAAATTTCCCAATCTTTCCTTCTTTGAGCCCAAAGCACTGTCCAGCAGGACTGCAGCTAATGAAACTTTTTGATTTGAAAATTAGTGGTGAAGGAAAAAAGGTGTTCTGAAGCATCAGGGATCTTTTCAGATTAAAACCTCTGTTCTCCTTTTTAACAGAAGAATGGAAATTGGTGGCATGTGTTTCCTATCATATAATCACTGGGAGAAATATAAAATAAGTGAAGGGGAAGTCATTTATTTTGGGGCCTTAGAAAACAGTTCTGGAACTCTTTTTATACCTCCTTCAGTAATTACATGTGAAAACATCATGCACACAGTATAAAATCTGTCAAGCAATCAGATGCTGAGCTTTAATTCCCACCTGGCTTTGGGGACTGCTCTGAAGCTTGACCTCAGGATCTGAGGTGCAGCCTCCTCAGGTGTGTGAGGCACCACCTGTATCAAGAGGGGTCTCAACTCCAGTGGTCGGAAAGCAGCTCCTGTAGGCACAGGAAAGGCAAATTCCCCAGAAATGTGCTCTGTGACCCACACATGCCCTGGGTAATGTGGGGTCTGCAGGTTCTTGAAGGTGAAGTTTGAAAGAGTTTGGAGTAGCTTCAGGCTGTGTGTGACATCTACCAGGCAGGGTGTCCATTGGGCTGTGGGAATCCTTTGCCTTCCAAACCTCTGGCACAGAGCCCTGCATCACCACTACCCAGTGCTCACCTAACACAGGCACCTGAGCTGGCCAGGTAAAAGTTATCATTCATCTCACCTGGGCAGCCTAAATCAAACTGAATGGCACTGGCAAACTCTGAAGGTTAGAAAATGCTGGGAGGCAGCTGAAAGCTCAATAACTTCCAGAAGAATTTCTTTCTATAGTTGTTTTTTTTTTTTAAACACCCGAGAAACTTTTGCATTTATGTTAGGGTTAGCCAAGGCATATCTGAACTGTAAAACTTTAATATTTTCATGTCAAAAATGATTTTGCTAAAGTTAACTTTCCCCGTACTTTGACTTATCAGTTTCAGTCGTGGTGGCGTGCATTTCAGTTGAAGTTTTATTACATTATGTTGGCAGCACATTATGTTTTTTACACATGGATTTGATTGAGAAATGAAACTGGAATAAGAATGAGGTAGCAGCAGCATCTGCTGGGAGATGCAGCTAGTGCTGGTGTCAATCAATCTGATTGATTAAATATGGTGGCACACATTTTATTAAAACAAAATGCTCTCCCTGAAGAAGACTATTATGCCAATATAATACACAGCTTTCCTAAAGAACGTTACAAAAGAGGAGGTCTGTTTGTGACATACAATGCTTGTAAATAACTGGAAAGAACTGAAGAGTTCAAATTACATGGGGCTGCTCATGGAAACAGCTATTTTATTGCTTTGGCATGCGTTGGCTGGTATTGTTGCACTGGCAAGATCAGCAGCACTGATGGAAGTTGAGTTATTGTGTGGGACCACAGAGGGGTTTTACGCACTCGCTGACGCTCTTGAACAGGTCTGAGGCTTTAAAGTGTGCGGTGCCTTGAGACCAGGCTGCACACAGGGCTGGGGACAGGCACTGCCCACCCCAGGCCTCCAGCATGCTGGAATTCATTCCCAGGCATCCTCCTGGCTCTCTCTTTGCAAGGACGGGTGTTCACAGCTCCAGCCTGATGAGCAAACTCCTCTGGGAATGAACAGACACCGAGGGCGTGATTCTTCCCTGCCCTCCCAGGTGCAGACATCTCCACCTTGCCCTCCTCTTCAGCCCCTGCACCCCAAAATACAGCTGGTGGCAAAAGAAAGCATTTTGTGGTGCATTCTCTGCTGTCCCCAGAGGAAGGTCAAGAGAAACAATGACTCATATTCCTTGAGATGTGCTCTGAGGCTGTAGTGGTGGAGAATTTAGGACACAATAAATCCTCACAGTGTTTCCCATCCACCTAAAATTATGGCTTCTGCTGGGTATTTTAAAGAGTCCAGTAGTTTTCCACTAGATTCACTTGGGCTGAGGTTTTACCCACTTCCACTTAAATTCTCCACATTGAGATGAATGATGAAAATTCTTAACCAATGTCAGTATTTTACTCACTTTCCTCCAAGTGTAGACATTCCTAATTTAACATAGGTTTCTGCTTTCTACATTCATCCTCACTAAATGTATCCAAATAATATTTGCTTTGGTAAATAATATAAATATAAACATCTGAACCATAGAAGAGTGCTGCATCCTACTCTTCATGACTGTGATGACTCCGGGATCAAACAAGAGTGGGTTGTACATGGCACTGCAGGAATAGAAATACATGTAACAGCACAGGGGAGAAGCATAGAAAACATCAGGTTTTGGTTCACTTCTTGTTCATTTTCATTGCTGAGTTTCTCATGGTACCTCTGTGTATCAGCTTTTCTAGTTAGAGCGCAATTCCTTGTCCTCATGGAACTCCTGTGGATCTCCTCACCTAGTTTCAGAGCAATTCCTCATGCTCTTTTATTCCATTAGGAGGAAGCAGCCTGCTCTCCGTGCCCTGATGTCCAGGTACCCTCAAACCCACCAGCTGCTCCCCAAGCACTGATTGCTCTTTGCCATCTAATTCAGTGGAATACTTTAGTGGGTGCTAGATTTAAAACCAAGCCCAGCAGAGAATCTCAGCATATTTAATGTGATGACTTCAAAACAACCTGAATTGGCTTAGACAATATCTGTGTTGAATTTTTAATGGCAGGTTCAGAACTATTTTTAAGATCCTACTGTTATTTCTCCTGAGAGATCTTTTCTTAGCAATCTAAGTAGAAAATAATAATGAGGGGGAAAAAAACCTTGCTAGGCAACCTCTTCAATATGCAGATGGTTTCTGCAGTGACACTTCTGCTGAGGCTAATCTTTCAGGATTGAGATATTTTCAGAAACATCCATTTGTGGGTTTTGTTTTGTTGGTTTTTTTTTTTTTTTTTTTTTTCTCACAAAGACACAGCTTTGTATACAAATATTTTCTCCATCCACACTCGCTTATTTGGTGGTTTTGAGGCTTGCTAACAACTTTTTGCATGAAAAGACGTTGCTGTTGTACTTTGCAGATCTCAGGAATGTAGCTAATGATGGTGTTTGTACTTTTGCCTTCAGCCTTCATTTCATCATGGAGCTCACTGGCTTTCTTAAAAGTTCACTACCACCTGCATTGTCTTAACTTGCAAACTTATCCCAGTGTAGAATTTCTCTGAAGAGCATCAGGGCTCTGATCTTACCATTTTACAGTGGGAAATGGTGTATTTTCAAATATCCTCTCAAAAAGAGTCACTGAGGTCATTCTGAGCACATCAGTCTTTGGCAGGTGACTCTCCCATTTTTTTTTTTTCCTAAGTTAGTTTCCTTTCATCCCCATTAATCTTCTGTACTCCGCACCTTTGCAGGAGCTTCTCCATTTAGTTTCCTTGCTGCTTGGATGCCCCTGGGCTGGGAGACTTTCTGGTTTGTGGTGCTTATATTGTCATCCTGATGGAGAAACCCAAAGGCAACATAATCTCTGGATTTATGGCTAATGTGCAAAGACAGGACAGTGATGTGGGCTTGGGGGAAAAGCCTCAGGTTTGCTGTACAAGCAGAGGAGAGGATGGTCACTTCAGACTTCAGTAAGCATCTGAATTAAAGCAAATGCAGTGACACCACCCCTTTTGATATTCCCTGACAGTGCGAAAACGAAGATTGACATAAGAATTTGATTTCATACTAAAAAGCCAGACTGCACAGCAGCTCAAGAGCATCCTGTGCAGGTGTAACTTGCAGCAAGCCCCAGGAGCAGCCTGGGCAGCAGAAATCACTTCAGCCATAATGGTTAAATAGCTGAGAAACATGCATCAATTTTTAAGTAGTGTAGAGTGAAATGTAACAGCTCCTAAAACATTCAAGAGCAGACTAAACATTGCTGAAGGAGTGAAAATAACACGAGACATTATCAACCCTTTTCTTTAAATCTTCATGGATCTGCCAGTTTTACTACCAGAGGTTCATAGTTACAATTGTTAACCCAAAATGCTTGTTAATAACAACTGAAGTGCATAATAGGACTTTGATCCATATTTTGACACAGCTGCAAATGCTGGCATGGAAAGACTTTAACTTGCTGCTGGCTATGATTAGCCCTAAGAGAAATATTTTGTAGAGTAGCTCTATGAGATTTTAATCTCCTGATAGCCATTGAAAGTCAGTAAAATATATAAAAACATAACTAAAATGCAGTGCTTATGCTTTCACACAGGACGGGGCACTGATCTGTGTTAGCTAAAGTAGGTAACATCTGCTCTGGGGATCCTGACCAGAGACACAGCATCAAACTGGGACCTACTGACTTCTGCATGGTCAGGATTCTGCATATTGTGAACTGGATAAAACCCATGTTAAGTGTAAACATTTATAAGACTATTTAGCAGTTCAGCGCTCGATCACCACCACATCTCAAGTGCTTTTGCTGGGCACAGTGGATATCAACTTCTCTTTTTCCTTCTTAGGATTCAAAAGCCATATCTTGATAAGGAAAATGCCCTTGAACAATGCAGTGGGAGGGAAGACCAGCTGGAGCTCTGCTTTGTGGTTAGTTATATTTTGGAATCCTAAGTAGCTTTGTGCCTATGTCTATATTCATTAGACAGGGATTTAAAGGGAAAAGTACACCATTCATTATTGTTACTGCAGCACAGACCTCCACAGCCAGCCCTATCAAATAATGCAAACCCAGTGAACAAACAACCAACATAATTTACTGTCAGCTTCTGTAAAAACCTGGAAAAAAATCTCCACAGTACAAAATATCGTGGGTGGTTTTAACAACGTTGTCCACAGTGCATGAAATGCAATATTTTGGGGGTAGTAATTGCCATTATTTAAACCTCAGAAAGCCACAGATTTATATTTGTTCGGTTTCCCCTTAAGCTGGATAATAAATCTGTACAGCCTCTTCTGGGCTTTTTTTTTCTGTGTGTCTCTTCTTTATTTTCCTTTTTTTTTTTTTAAGAAAGGCTTCTGAGATTATAATTTCTGCCTATATCAGGTTTGGGGGGTTGGGTTTGGTTTGTTTTTTTTTTTTTTTTTTTTTTTTTTTGTTTGGTTTTTTGGGTTCTTTTTTTTTTAAAAAAATCACAAAAAAAGATTTCAACAGCTGGGTTGTTCTATATGGAGCAAATTCTGCCCTTAGACATCTCATATGTACTGAAGATAGCACCACAGATACATATGCAGAAACCAGCAGTCAATTTTGACTCAGAAGATAATACACCAACTGTGTATTAAGTTTAATGTAGATTAATGCGAGTTGCTTTCCTTTGCATGTATGTACACAGGTACAAATAATTAAGATTAATTCCACTGGATGTAATGGCCTTCACTGTGCACAGTGCCATAAAATTCTTCTTTAATAGCCATTAATTGGATGTATTTACTTTGATGGTGAAGTCCTGATTAGTCTTGTTACCCTACAACCCCTTCCCCCTCCCTTGGCTCACTTTTATGCTTAGGAAAAGATTTATAATAAGGGAATCAAAGCTATGCCGTTTATTAGCAAAAAAATCAATCAATACCTGTATCTGTTTACACGTACTAGAGGTTCAGCCGAAGAGCGGTGCTCTGCATAATATTTGAAGAGTAAAGATGATGCATGTTTTCATTTTTGATTCTTTTCCCTATGCAATGTCTTTACTGGTAATAACTCAGATTTCTTACTCAATTTCTTTTTGTTAATCTCTTTTCTTTCTTTGGTTTCTGTGCTGAACCTGAGGAGTTTCTCAGCAGCAACAGGAGGACCTCGGTACCTTCAGCAAATTCCAGCTCCAGGGTGTAAGGTGGAGGGCTGAATTTGGGAACTGCTTCCATACAGTGGTTCCAGGTGTTTTTTTCTGGAAGACAGTCAGTAATTATTTTGGCATTTCTTTTCTCTGAAATACAGTAATCCTAAGCCTACAGGACAGGGCCTTCCATGCGTGCAAATCAGAACATCTTCACTGAAATCTAGGTGCAGATTTGATTTGTGCTGAAGTTCTGGCCCTAGTTTTTTAACTGGCTTGTTTTTAATAATGATGCTTTGCATTTTTTATCTCCCAGGAGCACAGCTCTGTTTATGGAATTAGCAAGTGATGAAGGAAGAAGCTGCAGCCAGGGCCTGTGTGTCAGAGCTGGGCTCCTGGGCGCAGCTCCCCATTCTCACCCTTGCTCTGATGACTGTGGAACCATGGGCAGCTTTCCTGGAAGACCAGCCCAAGTGTTGCCAGGGCAATTTTTTTCTACCTGGAGCCATTTTATGTACCTGAGTCCAGCCACCCAGGAGCTGTGACAAAGCCAGGCCTGGCCCCTCCTGCACCCCTCCATCTCCTCTATGGATTTCTGCTCCAGTGCCTCAGCCTTACTAACACAAATCATCTGTACCAATTTATCACTAAAATACTGGTTCCTTTACTCATATGAGCATGTTTATATCAGCTTGCCCTGTTTCCCTCTCCTGGTCATCTCATTGAAGAGAACAGGGCTCTTCCCTTCTCCTCCTGCCCCTTCCCATCTGCCCAGAGCCACTTGACCCTGCTGGGACACAGCCACACTCTTTGAGGTGGTTTTCACTCTAACAAATATGTTCTCCCTCCAGGAACACTCATTAAGTGTCTGTGGGTCTGGTCTACTGCTGGAAAAGCTTTGGTGGGACCTGGTCCAGCTGAGGACAGGCTTTTGCCTTCCTCCTCCTCCTTCTCTGCCCTGTGTTTAGTGAGTCAGCGCACTCCAGCAACCAAATGGGATTCCTAAAAATTGGTTAGGAGCGGGTTATAAATGACCAACCTGATTAAAAATTACTGCATCCAGCACTCCATGGAGGGCAGGCTAGCGCTGATACTTGCATGAATCACTGCTATTTATGTCCTTTAATTAGGAAAATTGCAGCACAATGCAGGTTTTAGAAGGTGTCTTCTGACAGATCCTCAGGACTCCCTCTGATTTTACCTCTGCATCCAAGCCTGGTGCTTATATTATTTGGATCTCTTACTGCTACCAGGGGAAGTCCAGACAGGGCCACTTCCTAAAGTGCTTAAATCTGAGAAGCCCCATCATGGTGCCCAATTACAGCATCGTCTGAGGATCTGATTGAACGATTTGGAGACTGAGAGAGCAGGTCTTTTATGAGATTCATAATCTACGGAACATTAATATGGAATTCTCTCCCCTCCTCCAAAAAGGAGGAAAGCTGTATAATAATGGCAATTATAAGAAAAGTTTAAAATAAAAGAAAGCCATTTATTTGGAACCACTTAAACATGCTTTGCAATTATACCTTTATTGTCAGTATAAAATGAAAAATTCAGAAAAAGCTGGGTGCATATCAGCAGAAGCAATTAAGAAAGGTGTTTATTTTACTGAGAACTCACTATTTCAGTTTCAGGAATAGAGCTCTATCTCTGAGTTTGCAGTTGTTTTATTCATGCTTTTAATTACAGCCCATTCCAAAACTTGGCTGTATCTGCCCTAGGCAAGGTTGTGTTTCCAAGCACTTCTGCCTCAAGTCCCCTGTGGCAAGGGAAGGGTTAAAACCAATATTTGTAGATAAAGAGGTAAACATATTTACATTCAGTTTTTCACACTTTATGCATATGTCATGCAGTGAATAGTTTTAGAGGTATGTTTGTACTATCTCTCCAGAATTTTTACAGTCTGCAGGACACAAAATCTCTATAAAGTGACTTATTGAAATAGAAGCAGATTGGTAAAACCGTTTCTCTCTTATGAACTGTGAAGAATGATCCTCTAAATGAAATCAGGAAGGAACTGGACAGAATCTTGTTTAATGGTGTGACAAAATGAATCACAACTATTCCAAGCATCCATCACTGCTAAAAGGGGACCACAAATGATCTGTGAACTACTATATATTGATTACTCATGTACTACAAGTGTCGGATTTAATGTTCACACACCATGGAAAGGCGGCAGGGACAGATGGTGCCTTAACTCTTCTTTGATAGATTTTAATGGTGAAATATTGATTTCTATCTGGCCAAGGCCTGTTGTTAGGGGCCAAAGTCATTTGTTGGGTATAGCTGGACACCCAGTCTGCTAGGGGCAATCAATCATTTTTGGCAAGGCAGGTGAAATTCTGAAGAGAAGCACCTTGGGTACCCAAACTGTATCGAGATGAGGCTGAGGCCAACATTTGCGCATGCACGCCCCCTCCTCCCCCCACGCGCATACAAAAAGACTCCATGAAATTGTGCTTGTAAAGAATTATTAATGATAAGACATGTTTACTGAGGAGAGTCACAGCGAATCACAGCTGACATGAAATAGTCTGGGAGCCTCGGAGAGAAAATGAGCTTCTCGCTAAAAGGGACTATATTTTATTTAAACATCCGTCTAGGGCTGAAAACTCAGGTAATCTGTTGTGTTACAAGCCACTGGCTGTTCTTGCCATCCAGAGAGATAACAGTGAGGAGCTAATAGGAACACATCAATCACAATCAGGCTGCAATTCCACCGGTGTCTCCTCTTCCCAGCTCCTTTTTAAGCTCCTTAATAACGATGATAACATAGTTCTGGGCTTGTGAGAGGGTTTCTTCCCTTTGAGGGTCATATTCATAAAGCGAATGGCTTGCAAAGTCAGCATCTCACTCCTATGGAAAGGTGGGGGCTGAGCACAGGGAAGGGGATTGCAGGTGGGAGGGATGGGGGGGCAGGAGGGGGTGGATTTCCCCTGGCAATAAATCCGTGGACGCCACTCTTTCCCCTGACAAGCCTTCCCGTGAGAGGATTCCTGTTCAGAAGCAGGCAGGAAAGGGTAGGCTCTGCCCAGATGTGCCCCAGATGTGGAAACCAGTTGAGGCTGATTTTTCGTTTAGATTATCTTGCTTACCTAATGATTTTTGCTTCACTGCTCAGCTCGATTGTGTTCACTAGGACGGCAGGCTATTAAAATGTCAAGGTGCATTGAATTGTTGTTATCAAGGAAAGAGACCTTTCCAATCAGCCCTTGTTCCCCGGGTTGCATGAAGGCAAAGAAGGGATTGGAGGAGGAAGGAGACCTTCCTCATCCTGGGGAGGGGGGAGAGGTGCAGTGGAGGGTGTGTGTGAGTGTGTGTTTCTGTGTGTAGGTGCAGATGTGTGCGTGTGCCTGGTGCAGTACAGGTGGTAATTAAAATGCCATCTTTTATAGCAGGTATTAGACACTTCTCTCATTTGTATTTGCAGGGAGAGATGAAACTTCTCCCCGTTGTGCTTTTCACTGCAATCCTTATAAAGAAAATACTGGGAGGAGGAAACTTGTGAGGTTGAATCACTGGCCACGCATACTAAGGAGCTGCTGGGCTGGGCTGAAGGAGAAAAACAAAGGCAAATGCCTTCCTCATGTCTGCACCTGCCTTAAGGCTTGATAAGAAAATAAGTTCACTGACCTACTGGGAAAAACACTGGAGATTGTCCGGTATCACAATATTGAACAACTGGTGACAGGATGATACAAACCCAGCACATTTGGAGACACAAAAATCCCCTACCTCTCGTCACCACCACCACCTTGTTCATATAATTGCAGAACAGTTTATTACACAGAGGCACATCAGATATTGCCACAGATTGATTTTTTTCTTTCTTCTCTTGTAAACTATACCGTACATCATATTGGTTGGGAAAAAATATATTCTTTGGATTTACTTCTCTTTGTTTAAATCATCTCACAAATATTTTGCTTTTTGCCTGTCATTTCTCTTTCATTTTCATTTAAAAAAGATGGCTTTGTTTTTGCTTGTGTACGGTTTTGTAGAATAATGACATCTATCCTGTCCTCCATGCATCAAGCATCATTGATTGCCCCAAACATCATTGTCACTACTGGGTGTTCATCTTCACACTTACCACTGGCAGATCCCTCATCTGCTTTCTGTCTCGCACATGCCCCTCTCCACAGCTGCACACTCACTCACAACAGGCATGCCCACTTTCTCTTTTTGCCTAGTACTCATTTCTCCTGGCCTGCTTTGGCCCTCTGCATCTCCTCCTCACAGGCTCTCATTTCTCTCCCTCCAGCCTTGCGCTGCTGTGCGAGTCCACGAGCACAAACCACTCAGTTCTCTGGTGAACTTCAGCTTGGTCTGTGTTAAAAAGCCAGGACAAACCAAATCCATCTTTTTCTGCATTGTCTACACTGACTCATGAAAGCTTCTCTCAAAAGATTTGATTTCTCAACATATTCAGGCACAGGGAGCAGAGAATACTGAAGGGAGCACTGGAGTCTTTGCTAGTCCTGCAGTGGTACTGGAAAAGTGGTACACACCCTCCTTTCCCACCATGCTGTTGCTCCAGCTGGCCTGAATTTTTGCCCTGCCTTACATTTCCATTCTCATGTCTGTCTCAGGGCTTGTCTCCACGGAAAAATTATTGCACACAGGGCCGGGATGTGAATTAATAGCACATCCCTGCAGTGAACATTGCAGGTACAGTGAGGACTTGTGTGCACAAGGACGTTACTGTGGAGGCAGCCAAGGTGTAAATCTCCCCTGTCATGGCACCAGCTCCCCCAGACACACTGCCAGTGTCTGCATGGCCCCCCCAGGCCCAGCTGGGCTCCACAAACCCAGTGTCTGTGTGACATTCACAGCACATGGGCTTTTCAAACAAGAAGAGGCCGGGCACATTTGCTGGTGCGCATCAACCCATACCCATGGTCCTGACAAATTTTGGAGAATTTATTCCTGCAAGTTGCTTGAGGGGTAAGAAAGTGGTATTATTCATTTAGAGAAGGGAAACTGAGGCTCATGAAATGCCCAAAGTGCCTTCCTTGAGGACATAATAAACTGTGTAGCTGAGAGTAGAAAGTGTCACCCAGTCCCTGAATGCTGTACCCTGGTTATTAGTACTCTAGTTATTAGATTAGCTTTCTTTTCTCCTATTATTTTTTTCTTGTCTCCTCACTGCTCCTTTCAACATCTAGCAGTTTCCATGTTGTTCTTGCAGACCAAAGCTTCCTCAAGGAGCTGTTTTTGACTCCACCACCTCCAGCCCAGCCAGAGGAAGTGAAGCTCCTCCGCTCACTGACCAAGTCAAACAGAGTGGATTTCACTGTGGCACAGGTGTGGGATTCACTCATGGCACCACACAAGTCTTCAGCCTGACTCTGCTCCCAGCCATGATGAGTCACCAGACTGTGAAGGAAGCAGGAAAAGATTAGATTCAACAATTTTTAAGACTGTGAAGTGGTGCTGGTCAAGTTCATTACGTAATGAAAAATGTGTGATGATGCTTAGCTTGCAGGAGAGAAATGCTAGCACTGGTAGGAAGCTCATAGTCAGTTGGATTAAAAGATATGAGTCTAAAGAACATAATCAGGAAATTGTCACAGGCTGGAGTATTCTATTTGGAGGAAATAGATGGACCCAGAATGACAAAGGAAGGTAAGGAGAGCAGCAAAACTGAGGCCAAGTAATGGAAATGGTCCAGGCCTATGAGGCCTGGTCATAGATACAGATCTAGGCAAGGATGCAGGCTGGGTTTCAGTCACAGTGCCTCACAACAGGAAGAGTTGCACCTCTTCTTTTGTATTCAGTCTATATGCTGATCCTAATGCCACAGTGTGCCCTTCTAGGGCTAGCTGGGCTGAAAGGTTTGCTTTCCCTTCAGAAGCACAGAGGTTTTTCTGTGCATGGTGGGATGAAATGGGTGTTGGCAGAGACAGGATGAGCTCACAGTGCCTTTTGATGAAATGTCACTACTGTACTTACCTGCTCCCTAAGCCCCCCAGTCTTTCCAATGCAGCAACAATTTGCTGTTCTTGCTGCTCCCACATCTCTCAGTACACAAACTTCAGAGGCTCTGCAAAACCTTCAAGAGGATCTAAGTTTCAGCACCAAAATCTAATTTCAGACATCTAAGACCTGCTTCTGCATTTGGCCCTTTGTGCAAGAAAAAACCCTTAGCAGTGGCTATTACATTTAAATGTAAGTTGAGTGGGGCCAGGAGAATTACTCCCTGAACTGTGCCAAAACCTCTGTTAAGAAGTTAAGGCTGGTATATATATCAATCACACCAGCATAAAAAACACATCAAGGGGAGATAATTGTCCCCCAAGCAAGCCTTATATTTCAGAGAAAATTCAGCTGAAGTTTCCTCAGTTAAAAAATGTCTGAAGAGAAAGACACTAGAAAGTTCCTGATGATTTCTTGTGATATCATAAAATAACTTTAGGATTAAAGCTTTATTTTCTTTGGCTTCAGAACTTATCTGCTTCCCCAGCTGCTTCTCTTGGCTTCCCAGTGACTTCCATGGAGCAGTGGAGCAGTTTGGGTTTGGAAAGGGTCACTCAAACCCCAAGCCAACATGCTTGGCCATGGGGCACCCTCTCCGTTGGAATTCATCCCTCTCTGCGGGTACTTCCAGAATTTTAAAATAAATTCCTGGGCTGACACCATCAAAGATGTGACAGAGAGGCCAGAAACATGGGAGGGACACTGATTTCAGTCAGCTCAGCCAAACCAGTTTTGGGGCAGATGTGACCCAAAGTAAGCCCAGCTGTGTTTGAGCCCAAGCAGCTGCCTCAGCCTCCAGGTAAACTCATTCCTGAGGCAGTGACCAATGACAGCCACAGAGCTGCTGCCAGATATCCCAGAGATGTCCTCTCCTGGCAGGCCCTGGTTCTAAGACACTCAGCACACAGAGGAAACCCAATGTCAGCCAGGGCAGACCACATGTGACAGGGTGACAGTAAAGCTGAGCAGTCTCTGCTGGCTGCCAGCCCCCTGCTCCAGCCAGCCTGGGCTCTGGGCTTCAAGGGTCCTGCAAACATTCCCAATCCATACCCAATGCTTCTCAGTGTGTCAAGGGGACCTTCTCAAACAGTCAAAACTGTTACAGCTCTGAACTCCTCAAAGTAAACACTGGAAGCAAGGCCCAATGTGCACAGCCACAACTAAGCCACATCCCTTTTTTTTACTATTTTACACACCACAGATTTATTTGCTTGCAAAGGAGCTGTGTAGGGCAAGGGAGCAGAGGGCATGGCTGTTGTTTGCAGTGGAGCACCTTGAAGAAACTCAACTAGCACTCAAAGGTGAATAATTGGTGCAGCAGGAGGCTGTGCCCATGCTAATAGTTTTTGCTGAGATGAAGCTTATTAACATGTGCACTGGTGCATCTGTATTGCCTCTGGGATTCAAACTCAGCATGGTTCTCTGCTGTGCTGCATAGAGGTTTTACCTTCCTCTGACCTTGCTCAGGCTCCTTTGTCCTGTTCTGCTGTGCTCTGAGTTAACCTTTTGTCTGCCTGGGTTTATAGCCTATATTTTAAATCCAGGAAACTTTTTCAAGTCTCTTCTACACTAAGGTTTTAGTTGTGCTGAAAGTATTTTGAGTTCCATTGTTATGATGCTTTTGATTTGAGGAAAGTTTGTTGTGAAGTGCACACTTCAAATAATCTGCCCGTCTCTAAATTGAAATTTTGAGCTATTACAAGTGATAAAAAATCTCACTCTGTGCTTACCCTACCATAGTTTGTGGCAAGAGGTGAGCATTTACTCTGAGTTCACAGACTGAATTCATGTTTGAGAGAGAGAAAATAAAAATTAAACTGTTTTTATAATATCCAGACTATGCCCTTATTTCCTCTATGAGAGGAACAGAAACATAACTTCTGGGGACTAATATGAAATAGGCTGGAAGAGAAAAGGTGGTGTTTGCATCTGATCTCTGCTGTGAAGCGCAAAGCAAACCAAACCTCTGTGTTTTGATTTACTGCTGCTGGCACAGAGTAGGTGGAGTTTGCCATCTCTTGTCATTAAGACCATAACAAAGTCCAGGTAGGGTGTGAGACACACCCAACTTATCACTCTGTGCAAAACAGCCACCTTGCTGCACCAACAACTTCTCTCACATAGTTCAGGCTATAACGCACCCAAGGCTTCCCCCACCTTACAGACCAGAACAAGAACAAGCCTCAGCAAACACAGGTTTTAGTAGAGTTTTGCTAACAGTGCCAGCCATCCCAATCTGCATATCCCATCTTGAAATGCCCTCTGCTTAGCTGCAGTTAGTGGTTGACCCAGCCCAGGGCCCCTTTTCAACAGTGTTGTGCACCAAAACTGAACGCACACCAATTAAGCAGGTGTATTTTGGCCCCAGACAGATTTCAGACAGCATCTGGAGACTCATCATTTGCTAGTTTCCCCTCACTGTTGCAGTGTTGAGATCACCTCAGTGTAACCCTGTGACTGTTTCACAGACAGTCCCCACACAAAGCATTAGCAGATTTTGCCTGTTCATCCCTTTTGTGAGCTCCAGTTTTGCACCAAATGCAGCTTCACATCTCCAGCATATGTGATTCAGGTCAGGCAATCATCCCACACTGTGTAAATCAATGAGATGAAATGTACCCATTGACAGCACTTACAATTTTGCCCATTACTATGAAATCCTCTTTCTTTAAATGGAAGGTGCTTTTATGAAGGCACTGAAGCATAGCTGACAAAGCCTCCAATACCAGCTATTGCCTAAATACTGCAAAACATAACAGTTATAAAAGATACATGTGGTGCATATTTATAAGGATTAGAATAAGCACTTTGTTGAGTCGCCACAGTACATTTGTCCCCCTTTTCAGGTTACTTAGACACCTTGGATATTTTCTTCTTCTCATGACTCAAATAAACACTTGTCTGTGGGCTTACCAAGTCTCTCTGCCTTTCCCCGTGCTGACAATGTGAAACACGTACTTCTAAAACTGTGTTAAAAAAAAGTGCCTGCACTGTAATTATTCTTTATGCTAATATAATAGACTAGTAAATGTTCCTACACTTCTTGTAGGACTAATTACATTTCAATAATGTGAATCATCCCTGGAGCCACTACTGTTAAATATTTTTGGAGCAGTAGCGAGGGAGTTTGTTATTTGTACACACTAGAGAAGTGTGGATTTTTGAAATAGAGTACCACAGCTCTACAGCACTAATGCTCCTCCTGATGTGGCCATGCCAGGTCAGGGTGGATGGAGCAGGGGAACCCATCAGCTGGAGGATTTGCTGCATCCCATCTGATGCACCAACTCGTCACACTCAGAAATCAGCTTTTGCAGTGGCAGAAATAAGTTTCGCTTGAGACACCAATTACAATCAGCTCATTAGGAGCTGCTGAATAAAATGTAAATTTTATGGATTGTTCTTGTCTAAAAAATGTAAGGGATTCCAAACCCACATCTTGTTTAATTGGCTAAATTAAATGATTTACTATAATTTGCAGATCAGCAAATAAATCCAGAAAAGTGTTAAGGCAAGTAAACAGGGTAATTTCAGATAAAGCAACAATTCTTTTTAAGCATCCTATAACAATTTGGCAAGGCATCCTGCCTAGTTATTGGCTTCTGAGGAATACTTTGTTTTTGGACAAGGAGCTGACATGGGGACAGTCATGTCATTCATTGGGGGAAGCTGTCACTGACACTCTAACCTTGCTGCTGTAGCTCCTGCTCAGGGTGTTGGTGGTCAGGTGAATATTCACCCTCTGTGCTCTGCAAGACAGCAATATTTACAATACCCCACAATTCCAGCTGCTGCCCCTCCTCAAACACCAGTGCCCTGATCCAGGTGTAGCCATTCCTGTTCTGCATTTGGGCAGATCAATCTGGGTTCCTGAGCCACATCTGTGAGCAGCTACGGGTGCAGCCTGCCTGGGCTGCTCCAGCTGAATTGGCCCTGCACCAGAGCTGGGTGCTGCCAAACAGGTCGTTTGGGTTTGGGTCAGGCAGAGCAGGATAATTAACCTGCTGCTGCAGGGAGATAAAGAAGGGCTGGGAGTAGAGAGATGTCCAGTGGGGAAGGGCCACTGGAGCAGCTGGGTGTGACAGAAACGAGCTAAGGGAGATGTGGAAAGGGAAATCTTTGGCAGGAAAAGAGAGACTGAAAAAAAGAGACACTGGAAAAAATTTAAAAAACAATAAAGAGGAACAAATCTGAGATTTGAAGACAGAAAGTATAGGTGGGAGATTTTGAAGAAATTTGTAACTGCCAGAAGGAAATGAGCCTTTGGGGACAAAATGAGAGACATCAAAATACCTGTATTTCATCTATTCTTTTTCCCTACCAGAAATTTCAGTTTTTACTTTTAATATGGTCATTGAAGGTGCCTGAGAGAAGGACAAAGCCCTGTTTTAAGTAAGTCAGTGCTGCTCATGGCATCTCATTGAAATCCCTCTGTTCTGCAAGCAAACAGCTCTTTGGGATTTGAGTTTACCACTGCAACACCAGATTGTAGCTGCTCAAACCTCCTAGCTGCTACAGACCCTTTGTGTTGCTGGCGATAAAAGAGCAAAAAGTCATATGCAGAATGTGGTTCCTCCTTCCTGGAAACATGGAATGAAATTATTCTGCTTGTAGTCAACGAACCCTTTCACTGGGTTAATGTTTCTGATGTACAAACAACAACAACAACAATAGTAATAATAACAATTATTATTATTCCATTCTCAATTAAATATTTACCTGTTTCCGTAGAGATGAAGTACAGATTTCCAGAGTATTCACTAAATGAACACTCAACAGCCAACACCTAGGACATGTGAAGGGACAAGGAACATAGCAAAGAGAATCAGTGAGTGTCTCTGTCACTTTGTCCAGTGCAGACTCAGTCTGTAATACTAGAAAATGAAATACAGAAATTTGCTCAGGCTTTGTTTCAGCCAAAGAAGCTGTGAAATGGGTTTTTGAGCTGTGCTTATGAGTTGTCATATGGAAGCTGCCAATGCATGGCTGAAATGGTACATTTTTCCTGTCTCCACACCCCCCTCTCCTTGTGTTCCCTTTCTCTCCTTTAAGTTCTTCTACCTGATAGAAAGGGATCAGAGCCAAAAGTTCCCTATTTCTAGAAACTGTGTGGTTCTGAGATTTTGGCTTATTTTATCTTTACCTGATGATGTGAGTGAGCTACAGCCCTGTTGACTGCTGTAGTGTTATCCAAGGCTAAATCAGTCTATACCTGACCCACAAAGGAAGTATTGTACAGCATGTTGGCATTTGATCATGCTGGGGAATGAAAGCCATATTTGAGTGAGGCCTACAAGTGCCTCATTACTGCACTGTAAACAACTGGATAGTACAGTAATGGACAGGGCTCTGGGTGCTATGAACGCCTTCACATTCACTGTATTGATTTGCAATGTGCACAGTGATGGTCTGCTGTAATAAATACAAATGCCATAGCGTAGAAATGTCAGAACAACTTATTAAAAATGTGTCTCTTCCTTGCTTGTGCAGTACAGCTTGTACATCTGCACAGCTGCAGTGTTGGGGTGAGGTGAGAATGGAGCTGCAGCTCCAAACTCAGCATTGCAAGAATATAAATTCAGCATAAAAACACAGCCATTACAGGCCAGTCCTTTCCTTTCTCTTTCTACCTCCCTGTAATAGACAAGACTTCTCCTGTGTCTCAGAACATATTTCATGTCACCGAAGATAATACATTGTTTCTCATATCTCAGGAGTGGTCAGGTTGTACCAGGTTTCAGCCCACATGCCACAGGCAATTCTCTGCCCACCTTCTGCCACTTAGAGAACCAGAAATGCCACTAGAGCCATCATTTCTCACAACAGTATAATTGTTTTATGCAAGCATGGAAACACCTCAGCATTCACCAGGGCTGTAGTTCAAAGACTCTTGTGGCAGATCACATGTGTATTTCTGCTGGGTGCACGTAAAGCCTGCGTATGTACTGTTTTATACACGGGTATCTCCCCATAGATATTCATGTATAGATCATTACTCTTTGATCAGATCAAGTTTCTATGACACCTGCCTGATCTCCTGGTCCACTAGATGGTAAGAGGCAACTTCCTTAGGGAAATGTGTGAACCTCTCTATTTTTGTTGAGGTACCATTTCCCAAGACATCCTTCTGTGTGACAACTGAGCTGAGCTGCACCTCCCAGCTGGACTGTCTCACTTCTGGCAGAATCCATACACTTACTGGTAGTTTCCTCTAGGGTTTTCCCACCTATCCTGAAACGTCTGTCCAATAGCTCTAAAAAAATCTGTCCCAAACTCTAGCCAATGGGGAAAAGTGAGACTCAAACCAGGAAAATGGCTGTTCTATATAGGAGAAATGACAGGCTAATTGTTTGTAACCAAAATAAATAAGAGTTTATGAATAAGTGCAGAGTGTGACAGGAGCTATGGAAAGGCTGGGAGGAGAAGTGGATGGAAATGTTTTGCTGGAAACTTCATGTGTTTTCCACAGTCATGAATATAAATATTGCCTATGCTTCAGAACTGTACACCTATACAAACATTCACATAGATATTTCCATGATATTCGTCACCATGAGCACTTTGCAGATGACAACTGAATTAAAATCCATAATAAATTATTAAAAGAGGTTTACTGTGCTCATCATTCAGACTGAAAAATGGAAAAGTTAGATGACTTAGCTCAAATACAGGGCTTGTGGCACAACCAAATCTAAAAGCTCTGATTCCATCTGACTTTGTTCTTATATTTATAAAATATGGATTTTCAAGTTTAGTAACAGAAAGGATCTATGGTATTTCACAAAAGTCTGTAGATGTAGCTACAGGAACTGCCACGACCACCTGTTTTTTAGTGTTGTTCTCATTGTTCAGGTACACCTATGGATTTAGAGATTTTTCTATAACATCCTGCTGCAGATGCTGTAAGAAATGGGGGAGTCTTGAAGAGGATAGAGAAGGTTTGCTCCCCAAAGTCCCCATTTGGTAGGCGTGCCAGGAGAGGGGAGGAGAGCCTGCTGTTAACCTCATCTGATGGATAGTCCCTGAGGCACCACTGCCATCTGGTGAAAGCTGGAGCAGCCCATGGGGATGTGTTAGGGAGCCATAAGTGACAGCCTTACCACTGCACTAAGCCCAGCAGAAACGGAGCAGTCTGGGCCACAAAATTTTATTGAGACTTTTCCTTTGGAGGTTTTTTTTAAGTCTTTAGATTTCTAAACCAATAGGAATGAAACTCTGAATACCATCTTTATGAGGAAATCACAGGATGGTGTCCTCTCAGACTCAGGAAGGTTGGTGTAGGTTTGTTACCTTTGCCTAAGCAAATCATTTTCTGAAATGTGTCAGAAGGAAGTCCCCTGTTTGTGTTGTGCAAATGTCCTTTTGAGGAGCAGGCAGGAGTGGTTACATCTTCAACACTGAACACTCTTTATGGTCACATTTGTCTAAAAAGGAAGTAAAATGCTTTAGGATGTGAACATCTATTGTCTGTTCAGTTCCCTGGTTTAGGACAAGAACCTGTTTCACATCCAGGACACTCAAAACTTGTCTTGGCCAGACTGGCAAGGCAGATGAGGAGAAAGGAGCTGCTGGCATGGGCAAACTGGTACAGGTATCCATGCATTGTGAGGAAGAGAGGAGGTGGAGGAAGTAGGAATTACTCCAAAAGCCAGTGGGTGTTTTTTGTTACTGAGCTGATATCCTATGTGGCATGGGGGAAGCCTACAGGTGTGGTGTCTCCTGGAGGTTGGTCTGTTTGGACCTGTGTGTTGAAATGAGTAGAAAACTGGTGGCTAAATAGACCCCGGTCAAACATCAACCTCCTGTTATCAGAGTTCCCTGTCAGTAATGTGAGAGTGAAGAAAACCTCTCCAGCAGAATTTCACTCTCGGCATTAGTGTCACAACTGGCTGGGGTGATGGATATACAACAACATTTGCTTTCTCTTTGCATTCTTAGTTTTAGAATCAAAGGGGTTTTTGTATTTTTTTGTAATATATATTGGAAATTTATTATTAAACTGTTTATGGTGTTGTGGGTTATTTTACCTTAAATCTTAGAATCATATTTAGAAATACTATCAACTGCTGTTTTGAGAGAGATTGCATTACAATCAATATTATACATTATATCCTGGGGTCTGTTGTCAGCAGACAGTATTAAGACATACATAATTTATTAACAATTTCAGTAGGAGCCCAGAGTCCTAAGTGAGAATCAGGCCATGTTTTTGGTCAATCTTTGGTTAAGCTTTTAATGACTTTGTAGGTGTTAGGTTACCTTCACTACAGTGCAAACCCATTAACTTCAGTGGAGTTAAATAGCCTGTTCAGGGAAGTAGAAAATGCAGAGACTTAACAACTAAGTAATAGGTTTTTCAACACAACAAAAACAAAGGAAACTAAGAGATTTCTATTTTGGATAATCAATTTTGCATCCTGAAGAACACACTGGCTAAAGCACTAGAAGCTATGAGAAGCCAATTCTTTATGCTTCCAGCCAGAACCTAGCTAGAGGCCTGAATACAGTGTGTCATTATGATTAATTATGGGTAATGAGTGTTTTATGAACCTAAGAAAGAAAAGCATTTATTTTTCTGGTATTATAGTGGTAGTGTCTTGTTTTGTTTAAAGCTGGGATTGCAAAGCCAAGCAGATGATGAAACCCCTTTATTAGCTCTTTTGTTTTGCTCTAGACTGTTTACTACACTTGTGGGGCCAAATCCCCATCACACAGTGGCTCTGCCAATGCAAGAGACAAGGATCCACTCCAGGAGCTATGAGACTTTGCATTTTTGCCTTTTGCTCTGTTTAATCCCTTTTCTATGTCAGAAACCCCACAGACCAATCTAAGATGCTGCTCAGTGAGGTGGTAGGACTAGCCTGTTCCAAGAGTGCTCTTACTCTGGAAGTTCATGAGCTCTGGGCCTGACTCAGAGCCTGCTAGAACCTCCAGGAATATTTCTCTTCATTTTTGAAAGCCCTCAGAGCAAATCCTTGAGGGTTTCTTCTGGGCAGGATGATGAAATCTCGAGAGCAGTGATGGCTGAGGGGACACAGCTGTGACGAAGCAAACCATCCTGCCTGGAACTGCCCGCCAGTGGCAATGCCACCAGCACTGTCAGCCCAGAGTGCCCCTCTCCTTGCAGGGTTGGGAGGTTTCCATCTCTCCAGGGTCTCCATGCTTCCACACTGGGACCCGTGTAAAGTCAGCAACGTGCACAGCGCTGGCTTTGCCCACAGTCGTATCTTTTTGGAGATGGGCAGAAAGAGGGATTAAAACCCCTCTGCCTCATCCCTGTGTTTTAGGGGCCTGCGGACAGCAGGGCAGCATAAGGGATTTTGGCGCTATTAGCTCCTGAGCTCTAAAGAAGGGATGGAAAAAGGAAGAGGGATGAAAGGAGAGAAAAGCAGGGCGGGGAAGGGACGGGAGAGCGGGAGCCGAGCCGCGGCTGTTCCCCAGCGCACCAGGAGGTGGTGCCCAGCCCCTGCGCATCCCGCGGGCGCGGACAGACTCCTCCTGCCGGGGACCGCGCTCCGGCTGGCGCTGCCCGGGAAAAAACGCTCCAGGCTGCTCCCTGCTCCTCGTGCCTCCCCAGCTCCGGGGTTTGGGTGCTAGTCAGGGCTGGCAGCCGTAACTGTGCGAAAGGAGGCAAATGCAGGGGAGCTTTGCACTGCGAGCTGCTGTTGTCATGCTGCAATAATGGTAATAAAATAAAGGTACTACCAAATGACCTCTAAAGTAATTATATTTACAGGACAAGCGGTTCTTGCTGAGCAGAATGCAGGCAAAAATGTGATCTGATTTTAGATTCCTTGTGCTTGCTTTTTCTATCTTGCTCAATTCCATCTTTATTTTTTTAAACTTTTTCATTAAATGATAATAAAAATAAATTTATAAGGATAAAAATAAAGAGGATTTCATAAATCAGAAAATCCATATGTACAAATTAAAAATAAAAGAAAAGATATGTCATGAAATCGTGTTATCAGTTAGCTCTTATTTAAAATGGGAACTGCCAAACATTTCCCCTTTTTCCTTACTTGAATAGTGTACATAAGTAATATGGATTTTAAAATATGTTATACGGCTTTTGGTGGTAATATAACAAAACTAATAATTTTTCTTTGTGACAAAACATGGCTTAATTGCTGAATTCCTGAAACATTGGAAGAAGAAACATATTAGTTTCAGGCAAACTGAAGAGTTTATTTCATTTTAAAAACCTCAGTGTGTGATTTCAAAGCTACCATACAAAAACTCATTTTGCATTGTGAAAAAAGAAATATATAGACATGAATTCAGCCAATCAGAAAATAAAAAATAGACTCAGTTTATTTTTCCTAAAAGTTCTTTCTTGGTTTTTGGTTTCCTTTTTTTTTTTTTTTTTTTTTTTTTAAGAAGAACAAGGATCTATAAAAGAAGCATTCATTTAATCTTCTCAGTTGGCAGTGATTAAAAAAGTCTGTTGTGGGATAGTTTTGATTGCTGGTATACAAAAAGCAGTATATTCATACTTTCTCTGGGACAAAATGAAATATAGACTTTTTACAATTTATTTTTTGACAATTTTAACCTTTTTCCTGTCCTGGCAAACAAATCTTTTTTTCAGGTAAATGTTGCAAATGTTCCAGGTGCAGAAGTTCTGTTGTTTTTATGAAGGCAGAGTTCTTCCGGCAGTATGTATATATGTTGTGAGAAGCATGCGTCCATTCAAGACGTTATTAAACAATCGTTTTTAGGGTGTAGGGGAAATTAAGGTGTATAAAGATCAAAGAAACTACAAGATTAAATTTTTGCTGAATTCCTTGCTTTTAGAATTCTGATTTTTGGACATGTTTTTTAATCCCTATCTTCATAATAACACGTATAACTATTTGTTTTGCATTTTGCTTTGAAAGTGGGTGTCACTTTGGAACTGAGGGGTTAGGGAGGAAGAATGGTCAAGAGCTGTAAATGTAAACACCCAAAGCATCATCCAAAACACTCAATAAAATATTATTTTAAATATTAGGTAAAAAAAAGCTTTTAGATGATTGTGTCAGAATTTCTGTTGCTTTATATCAGCATGACTTCACTGCAGTCAGTGAAGCAACATTGGCCCATGTCAGCCAAGAGTCTGGGCTATTGTTTAGAACCTGATTTTAAGAGTAAATGCTTTTTGACAAACCTTTAAAACTTCAGCTTTGCTTATTCAAGAAAATTAATGTTTTGAACTCTGACTTAGAGTATTAAAAAGCCTTTTCAGAATATAGCCAGATATTCTGCTCTTGCTAATTTAACTTTCCCTTATTATCTTTAGAGAATGTCATTTTTCGAGCACACTAATGCAGCAAACTTTTATACCATCATTAAGGACCATGGTTTATTGGATTTCATCTGACTACTCAAGCAAACATTTGTTTAGTGACACTCTTAAAGACAAGATTGTATCACAAATGTCAGAAATGCTGTTTGAAAGCTTATGAGTAAAAACTTCGTTGCTTTTAAGAGAATCAGGAAAGGAATGAAAATGTAAAAGCTTTCGCTGTGGTGCTTTGAGAAAGGGATCTGGCTCCTGGGATTTTTTTTCAAGATTCTTATGTGATAGTAAAAAATTTGTTATTAAGTTTAGGAAAAGATGCATAAGATGGAGACATATAATGCATAAGATAGAGATATAGTTCCAGCAGTGTGGATGCAGGTGTATATCTGTCACTCTTAAGCAATCATTTTCATTGACAGCTCTTGATAGCAACAATTAAATGTACAATATTCTAACATCATGATGACTTTACCTGGATTTTCATATCAGTAAGCTGATGAAAAGTTTTCTATTTTATTTCTTTTCTTTGGACCATTTTTTGTCCTGTTTTTACCTGGTTAAAAAAAAAATAAAAAGGTGGTGAAACTGCATTTTGCACTTTTTTATACCCATTGCTGAAAATCTCATTTTGCACTTTTTTATACCCATTGCTGAAAATCTGTCACAGCTACCAAGGAAAGCTAAAGAAAACCAGAAACAGAAAGACTATTATTTATAGCTAGCAAGATGCAGTATGGCACCATATGGTAGAATTTATCAAATTCTTTCCCCTCTCATGCAGGGCGAATAGGGGCTGCAGACAGTTCCCTCTTGCAGTCCTTGCTTTGCTGGCCACTCATTCATTTATGGCCTGGGCTGAATCCTGCTCGACCCACAGCTTTTACACCCCTAAACTCACTTCAGAGGCCAGGTCAGCAGGGCTTGGCCCTCCGTGTTTATTTCTTCTCTGCTAATGCAGTTTTGCTTGAATGCTGTTTGCATTTCAATCAACTGAAACAAGGGGATGGATAAATTAATGCCTGACTTAGCTCTTCCCATCTGATACTGAAATGTAACAGTGCTCTGCCGAGGGTTTAAGTTTGCAGGGTGACACTTACCAGGTGTAAGGTGCTGTAAGGTTAAGAAGCATCAAACCTATAATAACAGTCTGACTTCCTCTTCATTTTGTCTCCCTTTGTGTTACATACTAGGGCAAGGAAGGTCTGCCAATCACTATCATTTCTTTTTCTTGTTCTATAAAGACTGGGTCGTCACAGCAACAGGCCTGTGACAGGCTGGTATCCATTTAGAGCTCCAGGGGGGTCCTAATAGGATTGAACCAAAAGATCAAGTGAATAGCTTCCTATTTTAGATTTGTAATAACTCTGAACTGCTTGCATATACATGGACCTTACAGTGTTTTGAGGAGACTTTTTACCAGAGAAAAGATCTGTCTGTTTCTAAGAGCGCTGTACTTTGGAAAGGATGCCCCTTAGCCTACTCCATCCTTAGAAAAAGGAAGAGAAAAAAAAAAGACAAACCAAATTAAGCCCACTTCTCTTTCTCCTGAACACACAAAATTGGAAGGTGTCATTTCCTTTCATTAATTCATTTTGCCAGATCAAAGTAAATAGTCTGTTTATGGAGAACAAAGAAGCCCCTTTTTGGTATTCTGTTGAAGTCGCTATCAGATTCAGAAGTTTACTCATCTTTCTGAAATCTGGCAAGGCTGCATGCTGCTGAGATTACAGCCAAACAACTCATGCAAAACGGGCAAGTAAATTCCATGCAAAACAAATTCTAACAGAGAAAGAATTAGGAGGAGGCATTTTGTTGATTTGGGTGACTCTCGAGAGGCCAGGGCTCTCATTCAGCTTGCGGAGGGTTTGGTAAATCCACAATATTCAGCAAGCAGACGAAGAACCCCTGGGGGAGGGAAGAACTGTATTTTGTTAATGTTATTTTCACCAATTATGAAATCCACCAAGAAATAGATGTTGCTTCATACGTTTCATTCCCAGCCATGTTCTTAAATCTATTGTTTGCTAGGAACAGCGCTTTATGTGGAACTTCTTGTAGGGCAAGATCCCAGGAGTAAACATGTCAAGATCTAGCTCCAGGAACTGTAAAATACATTTTTAAAGAGGAATAAATTTGGGTAGCTAGTTAATTTTCCTAAAGTACAGCTTCTGAAGGATCTTCTTCAGAGAGTGGGGGACTGTCTGTCATATCGCAGGTGGGACTGTCATGGGGGCAGGATTGGTTCTGCTGTCTCCTCCCAAGGCACACAGAACTAACTCCAGCCAGGTTACAGTTGTGTGTGGAAGATCCCTGATGCTGCCCAGCCAGGAAGCCCAGCCCTGGAGGGATGTGCTTTGGCATCTCAACTTTGATAACACTGTGCCAAGTGAGAACACCTGAAGGCTTGTCCAGGGGAGTCTGTCTTGAGTACTCTCCTTGTGCTTGTTGTGTTTTGCTGCTTAGATTATAATCAGTACCAGTCTCTACAACCAGCCTGAGACTGCCTCTGAATCTCTCAGCAAAGAGAATTTTCAGTCCTTGTCTTCTCTACCCTGCCTTAGAAAATGTTTTAGTTTTAGCCACAGAATGCCTTCATCATCTTAAAACCATCCCTAG
This sequence comes from Calcarius lapponicus, assembly GCA_039654755.1. NCBI lineage: Eukaryota > Metazoa > Chordata > Aves > Passeriformes > Fringillidae > Calcarius > Calcarius lapponicus. Next base: position 18,168,610 of record CM077470.1, on the reverse strand, counting down.
ACTCTTTCAGGGGGACCTTCCATTGTCAAATAACCTGCAGTTTCTATACTGAAAGTGCAAGATTCAGTCATGTCAAGAAATACTCACTATGTCTAGGTAGAAAATTCTTCTGTTTTCCATATAGGATCTTGACACATACATACTTCCCTAGCACTTTTAGAAATACAAATTTTGAAAAGGATTTTGCATAGATTAGGGACCCAAAGGCACCCAGTTAATTAGAATTAGGGGCATCCCTCTGTAAGAAAGGATTAGGCAGGTAAAAGACAGGGACTGTGATGCGTCACCTTATAGGGACAATGGTGAAACTGCAGTTCATTGGTTTGGGCCCTGCATGTGGGGTTGAGATACATGACAATGAGCATCAAGAGGAAGGGAGCTGGGGGAGGGACATGTAGCAAAACCCAGGAGCATCTGGAATGGGCTTTGAATGGATTTTCCTAGGGCATGTTTGCCCTAACCTCAAATTTCTCAAACTTCCCTTTTGCATTCAGCCAAATCAAAAGGAAGACATGCTAAACAGGTTTTTATAAAGGTCTTTACAAGCATTTCTGTTGTTTTTACTCAGATTTCCTGGTGAACATGGTGTAACATGGTCTGAAAAATTGAAATGAATGTTGATGTTTTATGCATACTTTATTCTGAATTTTTGATGAAACTTTTGGCATGCTTTCTATAGTTCAAAAAGAAAAAAAAAGAGGACATTTTTTTCTTTGCTACAGCTTTCCTTTGAAAACCTGTGTCATGAAGACTGATTCTGGCAAAGGAAGCCTTAAGTGATCTCCTTAATAAAATGCAAAGAATATCATATACACGTAAAATCCAAAGTTTTGATGAAATTATCTTAGTTACTTTGAATGTTACCTTCCAGTTGTGAAGGAGACAGAAAGCCTTTATGACAAAAAATGTATAAATCATGTTACAATCTATCCCACACTTCATTGCTCATTTTCTTGATAATCCACTATAATTTCAAACTTTATGAAATTTTCATGCCCAAGAAAAAGGAAAAAGACCAAGCCAAGTCTTTAATTTTTTCTCCTGTGTCTTCTCTTCAATTCAGCCAGGTCTACCAGCTTGATGATGTCCCTGAAGAAGCAAGTTTGGTTTCCTGATACCATTTATTCCAGATTAGATTTCCACTCATGACTGAAACACTATACTGTGTCACAGCAGTATTCTCCCCGTAAAAATCACTAATATTTACCTTTTTTTCTCTTTTTTAAATTTAGATCTCACATGGCTTCAGCAAGTGGTAAGAAATGTAAGGATTGGTCTATGTACACTAGAAAAATTACAGTTTTTGACATAAAAAACGGAGCTCTAAACTTAATTTGCTGGTTTGGAATTTTTTTTTTCCACCCAAACTTTCAGGCCTCAGGTTAGAACTATGAGTTTAACACAATGAATCCCTTTTCTTTAAAGGATTTAAAGGTCCATTTCCATGGAGAAACTACCAGGCAGTGCTGAGGCCTGACCTCACACACAAGATCAGTAAGAACCTGTCTGCTCAGGGATGTGTTCTTCAATCTTCACATGCAAAAGAAAAAAACTACTGGGCTTGAAGAGATATTTATAATATTTGCTTTTTCAGCGTGTAAACAAGGCAGCACTTTGCATATGTGTTTGCAAATTAAGCATTGTCTCAGAGGAAAATCTGTGTGTCTAATTCTTCTCAAATCATGGTCATTTCTACCACTTGCTGGACTAAAATTTCACAATTGACTTCCAAGCACTTTTCTCTTCAGCAGTTTGATGTCTCTGATAAAATGTTTCAAAAAGGACCTTGAACAAACACCGTGTGACAAAGATGTCTGTTCTCCCCTTCTGGCTTTCTCCAAGTGTTGCAAAGACCCTATCTGTGAAGAAAACAAATATTTTATTTAACCCTGCTATCTGATGTGTGTTCTCTTCTGTCCTGATCTAGACTAAGCTGTCCAGATCAGGGATGGTCACCTTTGCTATTATTCTGTAACCTGTCTGCAGAAGAGAATTACTTTTTGGTTTATGTTGTACAGCACCTGGCTCCTGGCACAGTGCTAGTACAAATAATAATAATGTACAGTACCTGGCACAGCAACACCTTGCACTCTCCATACATGGCACTGCCATAAATGTGATAGTGCAATACTTCCAGTGAACATTCAGAATTACCTCTTACTGGAACTAAATGGATGTGGGCGCTCTTGATGATAAATCTGCCCACCCTGGTCCTTGCTTTTCTTTATGCAGTTAGCTGGAGTGAGGGATGGATTTTTTTTCTGACGAACTACCCACTTTTCAGCTGCAAGCACAAGAAGATACTTCCCAAGGGCTTGTCTGGCCATGACATGGCAGAGCTGTGCTATTGCTCTGGGTGATGGATCTCCTGGGGCTGCCTTGGCCCCGAGTCTGGCTGTGGCACTTCATGTCGGCCCTGCTTGGTGCAGACACTCCACCATGCTTCCCTCATGAAAGCTTCACTGTCTGTCCTGGGATGCCTCTTCCTCTGCAAGGTTTGAACAAGAAAGCAAACAGCCTTGGGTAGAATTACAGAGGCAACTCCAGAGGGAAGCTCTGGGATCAGGGAATCACTGTGTGAAAGGGATAAATACTGCTCTGCTGTCAGCATGCAAGGAAGAGGGAACTTAAAAATTAGAAAAAACAGAAGGTAGTAAAATTAGCAGTTGTCCAGCCTGGCTTGCGCAAAGCTCAGCTGTCCCCCACAGCAGTAAGGGCAGTGCGGGTCAGCAGAGCTGCTGTGGCCCTGAGCCCCCCACAACCCTCACAGCCCTGAGCCCCTCACAGCCCTCACAGCCCCCACAGTGCTCACAGCCCCTCACAGTCCTGAGCCCCCCACAGCCTCCACATCCCTGAGCCTCCACAGCCCTGAGCCCCTCACAACCCTGAGCTCTCTCCACAGCCCCCATAGCCCTGAACCCCTCACAGCCCCTCACAGCACTGAGCCCCACACAGCCCTCACAGCCCTGAGCCCCTCACAGCACTGATCCCCACACAGCCCTCACAGCCTTGAGCCCCTCACAGCCCCGCACAGCCCTGAGCCCCTCACAGCCCTCACAGCCCCCACAGTGCTCACAGCCCCTCACAGTCCTGAGCCCCCCACAGCCTCCACATCCCTGAGCCTCCACAGCCCTGAGCCCCTCACAGCCCTGAGCTCTCCACAGCCCCCACAGCCCCCATAGCCCTCACAGGGCCTCACAACCCTGAGCCCCACACAGCCCTGAGCTCTCCACAGCCCCTCACAGCCCTGAGCCCCTCACAGCCCTCACAGCCCTGAGCCCCTCACAGCACTGAGCCCCACACAGCCCTCACAGCCCCCACAGCCCCTCACAGCACTGAGCCCCCCCACAGTCTTCACAACCCTGAGCCCCTCAAAGCCCTCACAGACCCCTCAGTGCTCACAGCCCCTCACAGCCCCTCACAGCCCGCACAGCCCTGAGCCCCCCGCAGCTCCCCCAGCACTGAGCCGCTCACAGCCCTGAGCCCCTCACAGCCCTCACAGCCCTGAGCCCCCCACAGCCCTCACAGCCCCGAGCCCCCAAGCGTCCGTCGTGTGCCCAGCCCGGCTCCTTCGCTCTTCTCAGGGACTCTCCCAAGTACGACATTATTTATATCACTTATGTTTATATTGTACCCATGTGGCAGAAATGAGTGAGCCCATTATTGTGGTGAAACTGCTTTCTTCTAATGGAAAAGCCCTGCCAGAGCTTTTGGATTCTCTTCTCTTTTGCTTGCAGGCCCAAAGAGCTTCAGCTCCATTAATGCTGAAATATCTTTTTTTTTGCTTTGTCTGACTACAAGCCACAGCAATAAGCCTCAGGTCTGCCAGACTTGTGAAGGAGTTACACTTAGGAAAGCTCTAGAGCCTTCACAGGGAGAGGGGAAGAGCAATGAAGAGGGAGGCTAGATCTTAACTCTGTTTTTTCCCTCTCAGCTAGTTTTATGGGAACTTGTTTACACCAGCCTTCAGCAGAGAAAGTCAGCCTGTGGCATGGGAGGCTGTGAATTTTACATAACTTCTCTGCACCAATTTCCAACCATATACTCTGTCAGAGCGCCTCAAAAAAACCACCCACGTAACAATACTCTTCCCTGAAAGTGTACATTCAGAGCATTACTGTGGAAAAGCATGTGGCTTGGCTTACTGCACAGCAAATTTCCCACATAGGCAAGCCCTCTGTCTGAGAGAAAGAAGACAATTGGGGCATAAATCTTTTAAAAGTGTAAAGTGATAGCTGTCTTGGCAATGGCAGATCTGATAAAGTGTATTCCACCTGGTGTGGAAAGGCAGCATATGGCCACAGTAATCTGCAGTTCAATCAGAAATCCAAGGATTTAAGTCCTAGCCTGGAAGGATTTCTTGTCACTGTCTCTCCTCAGCCCTGTCTGTGGATAAGTCTGTTCATGTGGCATGAGGCAAAGAAAGGCGATGTTGTTCTGTGATTGTGCTCTGGGTATGAGGAACTCTGGGCTTGGCTGAACTTTACAGAAATTTCCTTTCAGATCTTCCGTGCTGCAGGGAAAGCTGGACAGTGGTTCCTGTCTACAACCCACCTCCCAGATCTAAACAATCCCCAAATGAGTACACCAAAGCTTTCCTCCCTAGCACCCACAACACTTATAACACCTTTAGTTACTGATAATTGCTCAAAGTTGTAATTTTCTATATTGCTACATCCATGAATAAATATAAGTGTTGAGTACAGAGGATATCTGTAAATACCTCTTCTAGCCTTATTCCTCCTGGAAGATCTGAGAGAGGTTCTCTGTTTTTTCCATGTAGTTATAATCTTTTTCCATTTTATCTTTGTGTAATTTTTCTTTTGATTGGGCAAAATTTACAGAGGAATCTGCAAGTCAGTATGTGACTGGAGTGTTGGTACAGGCAATCTGGGAATTTCTCTTTTCATAGCCATATTGAAAGGGTCCACCCAAGCTTCCTTGGTAAACCAGACATAGGCTGTGATTAAGTTCTGCTGAGGAAGATCGAATGTTCCTGAAAAGGCAATTTTAATGGAGTAAAGAAAATCTCTCTGAAATCAATACAGGAAAGAGAGGCTGACAGTTTTGTTATTCATTATCTTCTAGTTAAAAACTAAGAGTATTTTTAAGAGTATTCCAGATACTTCCTAAAACTGGGGGAGCTATTGATAAAGTTTATGCTTCATGTTAATGTTTAGTGAACCTAAAGATAGTTTTATGCTAGTATTTCTCAGAAGAGAGGTGACCTTCAGCAAAGGGCTAAAGTGCGCACACTTTAATCCAGGCCCCAGGGGCAGACACTTAACAGCTCAAAGCTTGACCTCTTCAGTGCCTCTTTGTGCTTTCTCCTGGGACTGATGTAAACCTTAATTTATTGATTTTAGATGATCCTAAACGGACTGTAGGAATAGGTTCACTACTTTTAGTTCAGGGTTTCATGGTGAGACCAGTTTTCAGGTCCCATTGCTGCAGGAGTCTGTGCTGAAAGACTGACCGAGATCTTCTTTACTCTCCTTTACTGGAGCAGAACCAGGCCAGCTCCAGCACATCTGCGACCTGTAGATGCTTGAAGGCATTGCTCTCTCTTGAAAGCAAGAGATGAAATAATCTATTACCAGAAGAAATGGTGGCACTCCAGGACAAACTTTCTGCTGCTGAAGTGAGATGTAGGAGAAACTGCCTTTCTCCCATATTGCTCTTCACCCAGTGACAGGGTTTAAAAATCCCAGAGCCTGGGGGCTCTGTGCAGCTGGAACAAGAAGGGTCACTAATTTTCTCCCCCCTGTTTGGGTGCAGGATCTCTGTGCCTATCTAGATGTTTCCATTTCTTTACATTTTGTAGCATCTTAGAGCAGATTGACCTGCAGTACTTTTGTGTGAAGAGAAGTACTCCAACAAGAAAATAATCTTATGGGGGTAGAAAAATCCATACACTTTCCCTGAATTAAAAATAAACTAAACAAAAAACCCCCAAAAAATCCCCGACAGCCAAAAAAAAAAAAAAAACAAAAAAACCCCAAAACAAAACAAAACAAAAAAAACCACAAAAAACCCCAAATTAACATGAATAAACACCATTTTTGGCTGCAGTTTAAAGATAACTGGAGTCACTCTCTAGGAAATCAACTTCTGCATTTTTAAAAAGTACTAGGCCAAAGACAATCTTCTGTCACTACTACTTAATCTTACCCTTCCAAAGGTCATTCAGTGGTACCACTAGGTTTTCGGCATGCCATTAAAAATGGAGAAAAAATGTTCTTATATGGTGATAGCATAATGAAACACAACCTTCCACTGGCCAGTGGGACTCTCGAGGCAGAGATATGTGGGGGTTTTATAGTGTTTGTGAAGGATACTTTATGTTCTGTAACATATGGTATTGTTGTTACCCTTTTGATTTGTAGTTTTGGGCAGACACATTCTCATAACCTCTGCGCCTTCGGCTTTGGAGGTCCTAAAGCTGCTATTGTTCAGTCAGTTTCCAAGCTCAAGAAGAATGTTTTCTTCATAAAGAACATGTTAAATATTACCAGAATTTCAGCATCAGTTTTATATTTCAGGCATATGATTTGGCGTGTTCTACAGATGACGGAACATAGCTTTTAAGTTATGATTTAATTTAGTTTTTTTAAATTAAAAAAGCAGCTGTTTCTCTACATATGAAATATGAGTCCTCTGTAACTTCACTTACATAAGCGTTGTTTTCAAGGTATAACATATTGGATAACCTAAGAGCAGAATAAGGGCTGGATTCAGTCTAAGATCTGTCTAGCTGCTTCCTACCACTGAGTGAGTGCAAGGCTCGGGTAAGCTTGACAAATCATTGTCAGTCGCTTGGATAAAGTTTATTTCTCTCTCTTCACAGTTATCATTCTTCTGCCAGACATACCTGCCTCCTTAGCTGAGTAGAGTCTGCACATTGGTAATTAGATTTATGGGAGTATTGGTGGTGGAATGAGTTTCAGTCATGGGTAAACTGAAGGATTGCAAAGGGGAAGGCAGATCCTTTGGATTATATTCCAAATACCACCTATGCTGGGTGAAATGCTCCTAATGCAGAGAAAGAGGGCAAGATCAGTTTTATGGTCTATTTTAGGAGTGTAAGGAGTTAGCGTGTGATATTGTGAAGAAAGTAAGATTCCCCTCATGTTTATGTGTTGCTGATAGTTTGGTAAATCACACACAGCATGGGCTATATATGGACACCTTTACTGGTGCCTTGATTTTTTCAAATGACATGAAGTCCTTCTGGCTTTGCACAGTATTTGACATTAGATTTTTTTTTTCCTAATATTTCTTTTGGTTTTGTTTGCCCCTTTTTCATTTGTGCTTTCATGAATTTCTAAAAAACAGTGAATAAGTTGGCTGTATAATATTCTAAGGAGAATGCAGACAGGATACCCAAATGTGCGCTAATAGCTGTGTTGCAGGGAGTGCAGTGCCTTTGTGGCATGAGAAGTCTCCTTTCTAGGAGTTTGAGAAAAGGAAATGTCTTAGGATTGAGTTTTTCCACCCTAGACTAAACAGCTGCAACTCTGATAATAAACAGCCACTAAAAATTGTTCTTGTTCAGTATCTCTTTTACTTACTGCTATTAGTCTGAAGCAGTTGTGGTGCAGTAGGGAAGCAGTGTTTCAGGATTTCTGAACAGGAAGGGAAGAGGTCCATTTTTCATACACCTATCCGCTCTCAGGTTTTCACTCATGTCTCTTCTTGGGGCATCCTATGAAGCAGTGACAAAATGAATGTCCCTGACATTTCCTGCACCTCATTCCAGATATTGCACATCATTTATATGGAGTCTAACAATGCAATAATTTTTATAACATATTGTGGGTAGCTGAAATATGTGGTACTACTTGTATGAGGACAAAACTTTAGTTGAAACCTTAATGCTGTGTTGTTGGGTTTTTTAAAAATCAGATTCAATGTGCACCTTAGATGAGATCTTCACACACTTTTCCAGGTTGACAGATCATGGCCATAATTGCTGTGCCAGTGTCAATTGTGATGGTTGCTCATCCTTGCTTTCATAGTTCAGTACCACGGGGAGGTCTGGGGTAATAATGAGATGGGTAAAATGCCTCTTCCTATCCCCATCTGCTATTAAATCACCAAACCAAAATAGTTGATTGAGAGGATCTTGGTCCACAATTACTTCCAGCAGTCTTTTAAAAATTCTTTCTTTTGTGGAATTGCTTAAGATGATTTTTTGAGCTCAACCGCTTTAATATAAACAACTTCATTATTTTGTTTTACTCTTAAAATGTCATTAAAATATTTCTTTAATAAAGTAGCTAGTCCCATGAGATAAGGCAATAATATGACATCAGCAGATCAAAATTTCATTTATTAAATATTTGAGTAAAATATTTAGCCATTATTTGTCTCTTCCACTTTGTTGTTTTCAAATTATTTGCTGAAGTTGATCTGAATTTTCAAATATTTCTGTGCGTGGTCACAACATTGCATTTCCCAATGCATATAGTATTTTTTCTGAAAAATTTTATCCCACTGTGGTGGAAAGGTCTCATGTGACTGTAAAGCACTGGCAAAAAGTGGGTTTTGGATAAAGAGCCAGGTTAATGCTTCATGCAGGGAACCTCTACCAAGAAATTCAGCTAAGAAAAGTGGAGTTGTTAATGCAAAGACTTTCACTGGGAAAAGTACGGGATAGAATGAAAGCAATAAATCAATGGTTTAAATCAAAGTTAGAAGTCCATAAATTCCTTTTTCAGCAGTAGGTTAAACTGTCAGGTTTAACAAAAGCTCACAGCTCTTGCTGGTCCTGATTCTGCACCTGCTGTTGCTACCAGGTGTCCTGCTCCCTTCTGGGACCTGTCCCCCAAGGAAACAGGCCTGCCTGCGACCTTGCCTAGGTGGGGCCATGCCTCAGACATGGCATTCATGTGGACGTTTCCAGTGCTGCTGTGCAAACCCTTTGATAATAAATACCAAGCCTGACAAGATTTTCCATCATCATGTATGATAGACTCACTGTAAGTGTCTCATTCTGGAACTACCATTCTGACTTTATTTCTTGAATGGTCTGAATAAAAAGTCACATAATTATTCATATATAAATATCTCAATAGAAATGACATGTTTATATATTTGTGCATTTGTATATTTTATATAAATTATACATTGAATATATACTTATTTCTCACTATTTTTATCTGATTTTTGATTTGAAAGAAGATTACTGAGATGTACAGCTGTAAAGCACATTTTTTTTCTTGACAGGTAAATTACTTGAATTGTTCTATTCCTTCAAACAATCTTTCAGTATAAGTTTTATCACACCAGCTGCTGCTGTGTTGTCCTTGTCACAAGTCTCTCAGTGTATCCTACACAAATCCTTCTTCTCAGGTTTTATAGTCTAGTCATCAAATTAACTTTGGATCATAATGTTTCTTGAGACAGCAGCAGCTCTGTGGAACACATGCTGACAAATCAGCTGCTCATCAAAAAGGACAAGAAAGACCATAGGAATTTCTGGGCACTGGTGGACTTCATCAGAGTGTGTTTGTGTGAGGTTTACAAGGACCAAAAATGGGTATTGCTAGAAATCAGAGATCAGAGTGGGCTAACTGTAGTTCATGAGTCCATTTTTGTGTACAGCATCTGCAGCACCTCTTTGGAAGCTCTTTTGCCTGATGAGACTTGCACGCTGTGTTTAAAACAAGTGCTTCTCTAAGCTGTTACCTGCTATTCCTCCTGATTGCTGCAATTGTTGAGTGTGGTGAGTGTATTGCCATTGAGGGCAAGCAAGAGCTATGACTGAAATAACATTAGCAGCCGAACTGGGAGCTGCACTAGTCCTACAGGCTGCTCAGTCCCTTGAAAAAGGAAAGTTAAGTTAATTTTAGGCGTTGCAAATGCCTTCTGTGGGGCATTTGCTCGGCAGAAATTTCTTCTGCAGTTCTCAAAGTCTGGCTTGGGTTAATAAATCTCTGTTTCTCTGTGGCTGCAGACATTTGGCATTTTACAGCTGCAGAAGGTACAGAAAGAAAAAGTTTCATCTTGTATGGAAGGAAAATTCTAGGGCAGCACCAAAGGGGTACACAGACTTCTTAGTACTTGATGCTCTCGTATAAGTAGTAGAGTGTGTTGTTTTATTACAAAACAAAGGCTGAGAGTGCAGAAAGAGTGAGAATTGAAAAAACTGAGTGGACAGAAAGGAAACAGATTTCTTTGCAGAGGAGACTGGGGAGATGTAAGGAAATCTGTATGTGTGTACATGATTTGTGGCTGTCACTGAAGCTACAGAGTGGCCTAAATCAGATTCTAGAAACTGAGTTATTCTATACCACTGATAAATGTACTCAAATAATATTGATTCAAGATATTTTCTTATTTTAATGGGTTTTGTGTATATCCAGTTTGAAATGCTCAACAAAGTTATAAAAATGTCCTATCAAGTTTATGTACTTCTAAATTGTGATTAATTTGATTTACAAAAAACAAAGTCTAAGAAGAATGGGAACATTCATAATCCAGTGATTTAGTGCAAAACATAAAATTACTGGCAAAATAATACAGTTATGTGTTTGAAAAGTGTAAGGAATAAGTTCCAATGATGCCATAAATTCCAGGAAAATATTTTAGGAACTACAACATAGAAATTTATTGAGGCTTGGCTGGAATAATGATTTCTCCTTGGCCAACAAAACACTTTATAGCTTTAAATCTGTGGATCAGTATCAAAGCTGATTTTAACATAGGCGCTTCTTTTAGATTTATATGCAATTTCCTAAATTTAAAATATTAAAATAGCAGGTAAATTAAAAATTATTTTATAATTAAAATGTAATAATTTAAACTAAAATTTAAGCAGTTTATATTCTGCATGATAAATTTGCAAGGTACATAGGCTCAGCAAGACAATTCTCATTTTTCTTGCTGGGATGATGTGAGGGCCCTTTCTGTCAGTGTTCTCTTCAGTTCTCCAGGCAAACCTGACAGAGGGTGGGTTTGATAGAATTGTCTGAGTTTGGAGGCTCACAATTCAACCTCTAATAAAAGGCACACTTGTGTAAGCAAGAGAAAATTGTGCTATCCCTGACTGCCATGAGCTGGCACAGAGGGAGGTTCTGATCCATTGCCTTCCAGGTCCATTTTCTCTTATGCACTACATAGATGCTGCCCTGAACCCCTCCTTCTTAGCAGGGCAAAGACAGGAGTATGGAAGGTCTGACCAGTTTTATTGTCCTCTGTGTAATCCTGCAAGATATTTTTCCCTTCTGTAATGGCTTGGGGTGTTTTTGTGCTCAGGCAGAGCTGTGATGCCTGGGATCTATTAATATGACCAAGGTTTAGCTCTGCTGAAGCTTTAATTCAGGTGAGTCATGGCCAGAGATAGGGATGTTCAAAGGCAGAAAGCTGCACTGCTGAGATCTTCACACTGATCGTTTCTGTAATGCTCTAAGTGGGTGGAGGTTTAAGTGACTAATAAAATAAAACTTGATGTTCCTGCCTTAAGGATTTTACTGTCCAAAGTTCAGTTGCACATTATGAACCAGATTCAAGGACTTTTGAAGTCAATTAAACTTTTTCTATTCATGCCCCAGTTGGTGAAAAACATTTGAGCTGGGCATTGCAGGGCCATGACTGGGAGAGTGCCAGACAGAGGCAGAGGGGGCATTGCTCCATTCATCCTCCAAGCAGATGATCCTTGAAAACACCCTGACACCTGTCACCCTTACAGATGGTTCCAGAGACCTGTGGCTCAGCCCTTGCTGGCTGAAGCTTGAGCTGCATGAATTTGTGAAGCTCTTCAGGGCAGAGAGAGGATATTTTGTGCCTGCCATGTGTCTGCTGAGCCCTGCTTTTCTCTGACTTGTTTGTGGTGACATGGAGTGATAAAGAGTGCATCATCTTAGGTGTCTTGTAGCTCATGACACCTGCAGGGCTCCTTCCAATGCCTCCTTCCCAAATAAATAATGGTAAAATTGTGGGGATGGCAAACTGGCGTTGGGGTGCAGCAGAGATTCATCAACACCAGCAGTAAACTGTGGAGCCTCTCTGAGAGTTTCAGTCCCATTGGAGCAGCACAGGACTCGGGGCACATGTGAGAATCTCTTCAAGGACAAGAATAAGTGTTTGAGTCTTGCTGCTCCAGGAATAATGCTGATAAAATTGTATGTATATTTATATATGCATAATGCTCTGTCCAACTGCTTCAAAACACAGTGTGCCTTCATCACACATCTCTGGCACAGGGCTCACTTGAAGCTTGTGTTTGCAGCTACTGCAAAGCTCTATGCAGGCAGTGTGGCTGCAGTGCAGTAAACAGCCTGCAGAGCTGCAAAATCCCTGTCTGAGCTGGCTGCCTTGTCATTTAACAGCTTAGTTTTAGGGTAATTCATATCGGAAGTTAGAGTTAAGAATCAGATTTACCTCATTTGGTAGTGGAAATGTTGATCTGGGACCTGCTTTTATCTGTCCAACGTTTCTAGTCTTCAATATGGGTTACTCACATTTGGCCAGGAACTGAAGTGGTTTCATTGTGGCTGTGAGAGGGGAAAAATAAATCAAAGGGCTAATTCTGAAGGAAGCAGCCTATTCTCTTGTGAGAAGTCTTCTCTCTCTTTTGAGAAGCCTTTGCTTTCATGTAGAGAATCATCCCAGAGTTCTGGCAAACTGAGGGAGGTTTTTCTGGGTTATTTTCTGGGGAAAAGGCCAATAATGCAATTTAAAACTGCACAGAGTCCAAATCTTATTTTTATCTAAATCTCCCAAAAGTGTTGTTTTTTGCATTCATGTCACTTAATAACTCAGTCCTGATCTTCCAGTCTGTCTTTATTTTCTGTCCCATTTTGGGGTTTCAAAAACACTCCCTTTTCCTCAAACATCCTGGCACATACCAGAGGTGTAACTATATCCACCATCTTAACTCCAGGTGGCTGGAGGCTGATTCTGCACAAATTAGAGAGAAAAACAACATTCTTCTCTTCTTTGCCCCAAATTAGACTTATAGGCCATAAACCTTGCTAGAATAAGGCCTTCATCTACCTCCTCTTTAACAGTTCTCCATATTTAATATTAGCACAAGCAAAAAATAGCTGTCAGCCATCATTGGCTCTTATTCGTTTACCACCTTCTGTAATTTTCAAAGCCCAGATTTCAGTATAACCTGTTAGAAGCAAACAACCCCACACTCATGAACAACCTGATTAAAAATATCAATTACAGAAATAGAATGTAAGAAAAGGTCAGACTCCCATTACCACACAAAACTTAACTTTGTGTCACGTAGCGCAAACACATAAAGAAAGTGTTTGTCCTGAAATACAGCTTCTGTTAATGAATATCTGAAGGTGACTGGAGCTATTGCAGCAGAAGCACCTGCTCCAGCAGCTGGATACTCCTAGATTGTTGAGGATGGAGACTATACTGCCATGAGAGCCTGCTGAAGCTTTTGGCTTAGAATTATATGAATCAGTGTGATTTGATTAGCCTCAGTGGAATTTTTAAGTTCTGTCCCTTTACTTGTGCATTTCCAGTTATTTCTAATGTTTCTGTAAAGCCTTCACTTTCTATGGACAGAAGTAGGACATTTCCTAGATTCAGCTGACAGGAGCTGACATACATTTTGTGCTTGCAACCATACATAGGATTGTATGTAGTGAGATCAAACCTCATCAATAACTGCAATTGTTGGTCTTGTGAGAATTCCTCCATTCTGGTACTGAAGCTTCTAAGAGTCATTAGTTAGGCATTTGCAGCCCTGAATCCTGATGAAATCTCAAACCAGCTTCACTGTCAGACTTCTAGTCTGAAATTGGTGCACTCCGAGCTCACACAAAACAGCTATAAAAAATAGGTGACCCCATACAATTCTTTTCAGTTTCCAGACAGAAAAACGACCTTCTTTCTATTCATACTCATATATTATTCCTGTAGCTCTGAAGAGAGGTTTTTTTTGCCAGGAAAAGTAGTACTGAATTATTTCTAATGTGCCTTTTTCTGGGGTACAACAACTGAGCAAAGTGAAAAGGGTCACTGTGACCAGGGCTCACTACCCTTTGGAAAAAACAGCATGATTGTCCAGCTGATGCATGGGTTAATTTGGGAAAACTGCAGCCATCCTTATTGTACAATACTGCTGTCATTAATACACCAGTGAATATATATGCCCTCAAAATTTCTTCTCTCTTTCATAAGCGCTTATTCTTTGCTATGAAATCAGCCCTGCTAGGTGAACCCAGCACAACTTTCTGGTTTTCTATTTTTCTACATCGCAAGTCCAGATAGTTTTTGATTTAAAAAGAGTATCCATCGTTAGCCAAAAAGAAAAGGCTTGTGGGAGTATTGTCTTCATGCGTTATTATTTTTACAAAATGCATTACAAGTTTGATATCTACTGTCAGGGATGAGATAAACAAAAGATGAGTGCAATATGCTCTTGCCCTGGGTGAGCTTGCTGCAATACTCGTCAATTTGAAGAGTTTTTCATGGCTCCTAAACTCCTTTCTGAAATGTTAAAGGTCTCACTAATCTTATCAGGTCGTTGATTACCACCTGCTGAGCACAACAAAGAGCCAAAGAATGTGCATTACCTTCAAAACACATCAGTGGTTTTACTCTCTACTTCACTCTAAAATTATCCTCCTTCTTTAAAAGGTGTGAATATTGAAATTACCTTGTTCAAAATGTATGTTGCTGTGCGGGGGTAGTCGGCATCTGTTTCAACATCGTGTCAGGTGATGCAGCAGCGCACTGTGCTATAACAGCAGCTGTGGGGTCCTGAGTGCCAGGGATCCAACACTTACCCACTTGATGACAATGGCCAGCACAAGGAAGTTTCCATGGAGCCTCATCCCTTTCCTTTAGCTATCTGTCTCCTGAAACTAAGCTGTAAAGACAGTGTTTGCCTGGGAAAGATGTGGAAAAGCCTTTCCTCTGCAGTGGAATGGGAGCACAGAAGGCTTCCTCGTTTATATATAATAATAAGTATAATATATTATGAATATAATATATCAGATAATATCATATCATGTAGATATTATTATAATAAATGAAGTGTGAATTAGGAAAATGTGTTGGTTTTCAATGCTGGAAATTGAACCATATGAGATGCTCCAAAAGCTCCAAGTATAAATCTTCCTTATACAGACATCAAAGCAGCAGGACTTGAGGAAACCCCAGGGGTTTTGTGGAGCTGAGTTTTGACTAAAGATGGATACAACTAATATGGGTCAAAGCTTGCATTCAGTGAATAAACTCAGTTCGTCAATTTATTCCTATTTACTGGACTGCCAAAATTTGGCAGGAGATACCAAGAAAATAGCTATTATGATGCTTTTAGAATTTCCTGTTCTGGTTCATCTTGGACATGCTCCAATATCAGCTTTCTTGAGAAATTTTGGCACTACTTTTTCATCTCTCAGTTATTTGTACTTTGACATTCCTTTTTTACTAGCTGAAGCCTGAACTAAAACCTCTGTAGAGGAGGTGGCAGCATGAGGCTGGCTGAGTTGGACTCTGAGGTTAGAAAAGAGCTTGAGCAGTGGGAGATAAAGGAATTTACTGCTTTAATCAGAGTGACATCAGCTGAGGAAATGGGACTGGGATAGTTTCACAGCAGCAGCAAGGTCTGGGAGGAAACCATAGTGTAAGATTTTGGTTTTGTATCCAAAATGCTGATAGGGATTTAACCGCAGGGCATTCTGTTAGACACTGAGCACCTCTGAGAAAGCTACTCTGCAGCTCCTGACATCTGCAACAATCTTCCTATGTCCCTCTGATTCTCCGTTTCTCTTTAAATATTTGAAAACATTCTCTTCCCCCCATTCTGTACCCCTGGAGTTCTCTGCTGCTCTCCCTATAGTTACCATTAATTGTTGTCTAAAATACCCATTATGCAACTGGGTTTTGGTATATTTTGGCTTGCACTTACACCTTGGCTGGGCCTGTGTGAGCAGTAAAACATTGGGGGGTTCACAGTCTGTGTCATGCAATTCAGATTAGATGTTGGGGCAAATCCACAGAAGCTAAAGTACTGCTGTAAAGCACTTTTTTTCAGGAGTGGTGTATTGGTGCCAAGGATTCGAGCCCCATGTCTTGTTAGTGGAGTAATGCTAAGCCAAAGCCTCAGTGCAACAGATAACAAATATCAGCCTGTTTAGGTTCTTTTCTACTTTCTACATCTGGGCATTCCTCAATGTCCAGGAACCTTCTCCAGACCTTCTCCAGCTAAGAAGGAATCAGGGGACAGAGCTGTGTTTCAGCAAGCGTGCCTACAAACATGCACCTCCTCTCCCTGCTCCCTACCATGTGGATCACATGGGCATTGATTGGATTGAAGAGATTTCTTCCAGATGCTGCTAGTGAGTGTCACAAGTGACACTTCACTTGTGTCAGTGAAGTTTTTGTGAAGCAGCTTCCAAATCACAACCTTCTTCCATGATATTTGTTGAGCTGGTGGAAACAGACATTTTGAACGTTGTTTTTGGGGTGAGGTTAGCAGCAGAGGAAGATGGTTTCTGTCTGGGGAATCTATTCATGCACTAGGAGCACTTAGAAAATGCAAGCTTTTCTACAGATATGCCTGGCCCACTGACTAATACTGCTGGCTGTGACAGGACACCATGAATCTCAGGATTTTAAAGCCACATTTCCATTTCACAATCCTTAGGATTTTATCTTTGAATTCCACCAGGAAATCCATACATTGATCTCACTTTTGGCACTGTTAAACTCTGAGCTAAAACACTTGGCCAAAGTAGGAGTGGTGAAAGGACAATAAAAGAAACTGTCAATATAAGCAGTATTTTATCAATTTAAATTTAATAAAGGATGTCAAACAAAACAACATCTTAGTGCAAAGTTTTGCTTCTGTAACAGATTAGAAAAATGTAGGTTTTAATGGTGCTTACCAAGCACAGTTCTTAGGACTTGTTCCATTGCTCACTGAAGATACTGGAAAGACTCTCGCTGATTTTAATAAGATCAGTCCCAGAATGATAAGGGAAATGTTTTATGAGGATTAATTCTTTTACTCAAAGAACTTTCCTCTCAGTAAGGATTCCTTCTGAACACAGAGTTAATGGACCATTTTCTTCTATAGCTTTAAAAAAGATAACTTAAAGAAAAGATTAATTTGGGAATACTTGTGGAGTTACCTGAAATTCTAAAATATCAATGAAGAACTTCAACTTCATTCTGTATTATCTCCTGTTCCTCATCTACAGATACCTTCAATATAACCCAAAAAACTGAAGATATTTATTATTTAAATAGATTTATTATTTGTGATTTAAAAAAGTATACTAATTTCAACAATCTTTTAAAAATTATGCTTGAGTTGGGTCTTTAAATCATTACTATATTCCTGTTCTTTTTTTCTTTTTTTTCTTCTTCCAATGAAATGACAAGTGACATAAGAACAAAATAACAGTCAAATCTTTGTGTTTTCTAATGAATAATAAAGTGTTTTTGACCTCTTTAGGGATTTAACACCACGTTAATCCTTTAATCCCCAGAAAAACCAATTTTGTTGACATGAAAAGGGGATATTTAACTTCATCCAATTAATTTTCTTCCTTGGAGATACCATGATTATGAAGATTAGATTGAACAGATTCATTAGAATAACCTTATTTTGTACAAAGTGGTAGTTTTACCAATAGATAATTGTATCAGAAAAGAAAATTTTATATCACAATCACACTTCATTTTCCTCACTATAAGAGAAGCCATTACTTTTAAACCCAGAAAATTCTGCCACTTTTTTAATACTCAGGTGTTAGGTGTTGGATCTTCTTTTTAACCATATTTGAAAAGAAATGGAAGAGAGCAGAATATTCACTACTTTGCCTGTCTTTCCTCTATGACTTCCAAATTTTGGTCATCTTCAAAGTTTTACCTCAGCAGCAAATCATTAAAGCAACTGTTCTGTGTTGATTTTCCAAATGCATTGCATATGTAAATTGAGAGTTTTCACTTTCCACTTTAGCATTGGCAGGAAGGTCAGATTTTCAAACATGATTTGTGGCACTTCAAAAGGATCAGGCTTTTTTTGAAAAATCATGCCTTGTACTTTGCTGTCTCTGGAATGAAAAGAATATGCATAAGAGTGAGGAAGGGTTTTATGGATAAGGCATCAAAGTGAGATTTGGAAAATCCAAATTAAATTTCCCCCTCAGACATAGACTTGATGTGCAGTTTTGGTCAGGTCACTTGACCTTACATCTTCCACTGAAATTGGGTAGATAATGCATCCTTTATTCCAGCCTTTTTTTAGTTGCCTCTTCAAACTGGAAGTAGTTCGGGATACAGAGTGAGGCCACATTTCAATGATATAATAAATTTGCCTTCTGGTACTGGATCAAACATTTTGTGACTGAACGATGCGAAACACCAAAGCCTGGATAGGTTTTCTCTGTTAGGCCAAAGCTGTCACTTCTGATGACTTTGTACCAGTGATCTTTATGCTGGATGAGATATCACTGGATGTACCACTCAAAGAGTGTGGTTTGTGAAGCAGTTTAAGCCAAAGAAAGCCTGGGGTCCTGCTGTGTGTTCCCTCTCCTTCTCTGAGTTAGCTTTAACAGGGCACAGCTGTGCAGTTGGCTGCACCAGTGAGCTGATCCAGCACAAAAGAAATCTCTCTCACACACACATGCACACACACTGCCCCCGAAATGATAATTTTTTGTTCACAGCTAAATGTGTGATTATTGAAGCTGTCACAAAGGAGAAGATGGGAATGCAAGGTTGGGGAAGGATGGTGGGACCACACTGCAGATGCACAGGTCTTCACCAGGCTGGTGAAGGGCTTTGCAAAATGCAGTTTGTGGCCAGTGTAAACATGCTGGCAAAATCTCCTGACACAGGCACAGCTGTGCTGGCCAACAATAGTGCAGTGGGAGGTACCAGAATAGCTGTGGTGAAAGAGCCCCCTGAGCGTGTGCTTGGCTCTCTACCTGAATGCTGGCACTGGCATCACAGAAGTGGTGTTGAAAATTTCTTCTGCATCTAAGTCTCAACCCCAGACACTCTCTCATGCTCGGGTTTTGGCTGTTCTATATCTCATTCTGAGAAGTGATGGGTGTTTTAACTTTCACTGTGCTTGCTCAGGGGCTTTAGGGATAAAGCACATCTCAAAAGAAAAAAATATTAGACTGAGATTTTTTTTATGGATTCCACACTTGATATGAACCTAATACTCACTGATCTTTCCTTTGGAGATATTATTTTGTTTTCATTATGCATGCAGATGAAATTGGACAGAACATGAATTATTGCAATCCATTGGAGGATATTTTGCTGCCTATAGTATTGATTTTGAAGTTCTGGTGCTGCAGTGTTGTAGTATTTCTTAGTATTATCTACAGCACTCTTACTCATCATTAAAGCATGGAGTTGCTGAAAAACTTGCCCTGACACAATACAACATAATAGTTTCCAAGGAGTCATTACTTTCTGTCATGTCAATAACTGGCAGATTAAAGCTCCTTAAACAGACACCAACAGCACTGAGTGTAACAGCTCCAAAGGAGCCATTACTGCTTGTGCTGTCAATAAACCATCAATTAAGGAACTCTGATAGGGTGCATTGGCAAAAAGGGTTAGAATGGCTCTGAAGAAGACAGTTTGCTTTCTGTTGCTTAGTGTTTATTGTTACACCCTTCTCCTATTCATATATTTTATCTTATCTTTCCATATTCCTTTCCTGAAAGTCTGGATAAGTACTATACCTGCATGACATAGGAAAGTATTGTAATGTCACATTTAGATTCAGAATAATTCAACAGTATTGAACCAATTTTTTTCTTGCTTTGTCCCCACAGCAGGGTGCACATGTGTTCCCACATGACAAAAACAAATGCTGTTCAAAAAATTGAAGGTTATACACATGCAGATGTCATTTGAATTAAGACTTCACTGAATCCAAAATGCATCTCTAACTTGGCTTCTCTACAGAAGTCCTCAGTGACAATAGAAAATTAATATCCAAGCCAAAACCATAAGAACAAAACTCACATGTTTGGTATTTTATTAGGAAGTCAGACCTGGTGAGAATATTATTTTCATCTCCCTAAGATTCAAAAACATAACATTTAGGGAACAAGAGGTTCAGAGTATTGTGAGTTTAGTCAGGCTGAGGGATATTTCAGGCTGCAGTTTGAGCCCAGTACTGCTACTCAGAAGTTCATTTATCAAAGCACTTTAGCATATGCTAAGCACTGAGTTCAGTGAGTCCTAACAATATTCTAACCAATCTTCCCCAAACCCTGTCCTCAGCAAGGTTTCAGTCTAAATGAGCAAAGGAATGAGCACCCAATCCTCCACACTTTTCCTGCAGAGTTCAGTGCTTGTCTCGGCTGACCAACATCTATGCAATGGCTTTAGGAGGTTTTTAAAGTCCCCAGCTATCAACAGTTGGAGGAAAAAAATAAAATATCTATTGTCTGAACTCTCCTGCTGACCTTGGGTGGGGTCAATGTGACTTTACATGATGGAAGGGTGAAGAAAGATAGAGGAGGAGATCATTTATTTTTTTTATTCCAAGTTCCACCCAGAAACTATATTGAAAAAAGGAATTTTAATAACAAAAATTCAGCTTTGTTCTGCTTATATGGTATTAATAGGGCTGTCTGCACTACAAAGTCTTTAATCACATGAGCAGATACTGTGCAGCGGAATACCATTCTCACTAATTCACATTATTCAATTAGCAGAGCAATAAGTGCTCCTGTCATCAAGATTTTGGGGGTTTGTTGCACAGAGTTTAAAAATCATTATTTCACGCTAAATGGGAATATTCATTTTCAGTGGCAAAGCAAATCTGATTCAACATCCTTAAGAAATACATACATGCAGTAACACTGTACTGCATTGATATGCAGCTTCATGCACCTGAATAACGATGCATCCTTAAAATATTTAAGATGAGGAAGTTTTCACCATCCTTCACCAAAACCCTGGTTTATTCACTATTCCAAGCCCTGGGAGTGAGTTAGTACAGTGCAACCCATCTTTTCTGTGCAGAACCTCACCCCATTTTTTTTCCAATGCTGAAAGGCAAATGACAGAGGCAATGGGGCAAAAGTAGAAAAAGACATATCCTGTGTTTAAGTGAGCTGGGATTCAGCCAATAATCTCTACTTCCTTATAAAATGGGCAGATCCTCAGATTTGGTACAACTGGGCCTTTTGGATGAGTTTCTCATGTTCTGGGCGTCCAGTGCAGTTCATCTATGGTCAAATTTAGAGGGATATTGAGTTCCTTCAGCTGTAGCTGGAGTCAACTTGAGCTGTGATTTGAATGTAGAATGTTGAGACAATGTTGGATGCTCAACAAAAAAAAACCCAAGAACAAATACCCCAAACAAACTGATTTCAGATGCCTGGGATTGGTGCTGGCTGCTCTGTGCCTTAGCCTTGCAGCTGTAAATTGTGGATAGAAACATCTGTTCTGCAAGGTGCTATGGAATGCCATGGGCTCTATGCTTGTGAAGCTGCTAGTTACTCTAGAGAGTGAACAGACACAGACCTAAAAGAAGACAAGCAATGGATGGATGGATGGATGGATGGATGGATGGATGGATGGATGGATGGATGGATGGTTGGATGGATTAGATCCAAATACTAGTGTAGGGCTGTATCAAACAAGGAAGCAAAATGATGCGTCATGGCTGTCTGGGCTGTGGCATATGCTGCGACAGATATCCTTCTCTCAAATTTGGGTGCCATTGCCTGGAGCCTCAAAAATCATTTGTGAAGTGAAAGGGTGGGGGAACATTCAGACAAGACATGATTGCATAAGCTCAATTCCCTGAGGAGAAAAGGGAAAAGGAAGCATGCATAAGGCAGAGATTCCTTTTCCACTCTGACAAGCCTTTCATCAGAGGACTTGTGGTCTTAAAGCAGGAATGGGTCTTACCACTAATCCTGCAATGGTATCATTCCCCAATTGCAACTCTCATAGGAATGTGACCAAGGGACAAAAAAATCAACTCCACACATCCAGGCTGATGTATTTCACCCAAAATTAAATATCCATAAATTCAAAACTTGGGGCAAGAGTGAGTGTAAGTCTGGCAGACTGTCTAATGCGCTGGTGTAAGCATTTCCTTTTTAGAAGTACTGTACTGCTGTGTAACAGCCTTCCCTCACTTTAGTCTTTTAAACTTTTCTCAGCAGGCAAATAGAAAAAAAGTATTACAGCAATGTGTGACCCTTGAAATTTGCTTCTTCCTGTCTCCCTCCCCAGAAATTCACACTTATATTGTAGGAGACAGAACTCTATTGTCCTAATTCATTCAAGTGGTGTATATGTTTCATGCTCTAAAATGAATGTGCATAAAACATTATGCACATTCAAAATTCTATTTGCATCAAAATAGATGTCTTGAGCTTTTTTTAATATCTAATGAGGAGAGCCCAAATCTTCTAAGTGACAACCTGATCCCCAGGACTCCTTTAGTGTGGAATTTATTGTTCATTAAGAAGGTGTTGTGTATGAGGAAAGAGAAAGTTCTCAGTCTCTCCATCTACTCACATTCTGAAGAGCTTTAAACAATTTCTGGAAATAGAAACAGCACTTGATAAGTGCAGAAGTATAATTGTTTGCATACCCTCAAACATTGCTTTACTACACCACTTTTCAGCTTGTTCTCAAGAGGATTAACAACCAAACACTGAGGGTTAGAGTGGTGCAAGGTTAAAAAAAGGAGATCAGAGCAGGCTGGGCAGGCAGGAGTAGGGAAAAATGTTTATTTGTAACTCAGTAATTTATAAGTCAAATTGCCACTGAATTCTGTTTTGCATGATGAATGAAAGTAGTTTGGATCTTTCTTTAGTGCCCTGCCAGTCTAATGGTGCTTATCAAGAATTGCAGTTTCTTGTTTAGGAAGCAGAGTGTGAAACTGCACCATGCACCAAAGGATGTTTGCCCACACCTACAGACCAAGAGCTGTTGGGAGCAGGGGCTGTCCCCAGGTGTTGAGTCCCTGTTGGGACAAAGTGTACCTGTGTCTCTGATGTAGCCAATAAACTTCTGAAGGAAAGGAATAGAGCAATATCTTGAGTTTTGGTGACTTTGTCTTTACTTTATGGGCTCTTACACAGCCCAGAGAAGTGGAGCATTGCTGGCATAGGACCTGACCTTGTCATCACAAGGCTGGGGTTTTAAGTAGTTTGGAAGTGCTGGTGGGCTACAATAAATACCTGGAGCAGAAGCAGGTTGGTAGAAACAGCTCACAGGATCAAAAGCCTTTTCAAAAGTGTCCTTAAATAATATATAAAGGAACACAATATTTATTATGCAGTAGTCACACTTCAGGCAGCTTCAAGCTGGGCATAGATGTTTTGACTTCACAGTGATTCAGACTTACCGTAGGAATGGATGGGAGATGCAGCATTCAGCTCTCCCTTTGCACAGGCAGCACAGCCTTTTATCGATTTGCTGCCAGATTTCTGTGGCATGCTTCACAAGATTATTCAAAAAAATCAGAAGATTAAACTAACTGGAATTACAGAACTGGGAATGTGGGTGAGGTCACAGAATACCCTAAATACAGTTTGTAGAAATATTTCATTGCTGTCTAGGGGATGATGTGACTGTTTGTTTGAGTTGTGGGAAAACCAAGAGGACTCTCTAGCTGTTTTAGTGGGTACTTCACTAAAATGAAAGGAACCAGTCTCAGCCCAAGTCAGGGACATGATTTGGTTGTTGTCAGGGCAGAGGATGGAACAGACACAGTCAGCTCATCCTTATGACTGCAGGAAGTCATAAGGAAGCTTAGGCTTCCAAACCCACATAACCCCCTATTTTGGGGAATACTTAAAAGACTTCCTTTTCCTACGCTTTTAACTCAGTATCTTCCTATAGAATCATACAAATATATAGTGTTACTGCAATGGAAGCATTACAGTTCTAGCAGCTAAAAAGAAAAAGTAAAGAAAGTATTTCTGCTGATGTAATAATGCCAGATTAGATGGCAGGGTTTGGTCAGAGACATGTCCACACTAGGTGCATTTTTGTTCTTTGACATGAAATTCTAGCAAACCCTTTTTTTCATTAATTAAATAAGTTTCTTCAAGGGAAAAATATCTTTTCACTACCAGTTAATTTCCTTTGCATGTATGTTTTATTGAGAAGAAATAACCAATCTGCTACCCCGTAATTAATTGGATTATAGAATAATTACAGCCTTGTTTGCTTTCTGCAGATTACATGGTAATTATATTTGGTATTGCCATGAAAAACCAAGAATTTCTAACTATGTCATTACATGGTTATTTCTACAATACAATACAACTGTTTAATTATACATGCAGTTTCTTTACTTCAATGGAAAAAATGATTAAAATAATGCCAATGCCTCAAAGTTTTGAACAAGTGCCAGCATATTATATAAGTTTTGTAGTATTAGTAGGCACTTGTGTGTGTGTTTGCAAGTGTGTATTTACCTATGCAGGGTTCTCCTTCATTCTTGCGGTCTCTCCTTTGTACCTGAGATATGTTTCAAATCTTGCAATAGATTCTGATACTCCCGGTTTTCAGTGTGCCCAGAAGCCACGGGCATTTCCTCTAGTTCTAAAGTCTATTTATAAATAGCCATGACAAAGATGAGACTGCAGACAGATCTTCTTTCAAGCTGCATGAGCTTGGTTTTGACAAGGTTTCTTGCCAGATTATTTGTTGGCAAAATATCCAGTTGCTGAAGGACTGAGCTCTTCTGAGCTTCTTCCCTGAATTATCCTCTGCTGCTAAATAAGCTTCTTTACATGGATCTTGTTAGAAAGAGTGAGAACATCAATGCCACATGTTCCCTGCAATGAGAGGACAGAGCCAAACAGATCTAATAAAGTTCGATCTGCTTTTTGTAGCTGCACAGAAGAACCATGTATGGCAAAGTCTACTCTTTTAATGTTTGGGTCTATCATAAAAAGCTCTGATTTGCAACAGGACCATGAGTGACTGGAAAGTTTTTTATCATCATCATTTCACACCTCACTCATATCTGATGATTGAGGTGAAACAAAGCCATGAAAGAAGTAATATCCCAGAGGGTCAGAGAAAATTTTTGTTGGTTTTTTTTTTTTTTTTTTAGTGTGGTGATCTCTATGTTATGGCAGAAGTAGAAGCAGTTTGTACTGACTTAACCATAGATTCTTGTAAAGAAACAAATTAATAACCACATGTATCACGTGGGGAGCTGTGGGCCCATGTGAACCACTTTGGAAGAGGCATTACTGGAGAAAGTTCTTCCTCTGCAGGAAGAACAGAAAGCCAAACAGAACAAGAACAAAATAATCCCAAACTTTTCCCCCTTTTCAAGACTGGCATCTAGCATACTTATTTTTGTCCTATGTTGCCCCAGGCATGAGAAAAGCACCTTCCATCAGCAGAGCCACACATCCACCAGCATAATAACATATTCATGTGACACCTAGGTAATACAACCGTGTGGAATAAGACAGAATTTGGAAGTCTCAGAAAGACTACCAGCACAGTCAGCATCTAGGTGCCACATTCTGTCTTTATGTAAAGCTGCAGGGTTTTCTTAATATCTGTTAACAGAGAATGAAATAAAATGGAAGAAAAATAGAGCATTGATATATTTGTTAAAGTCAGTGTTAAATCTCACAAGATAATCAGTTAGGGTAGGACTGTCAGATCTAATATTTTTATTTCCCAGATAGATAAAACTTAGATTTGAGGAGGAAGAAGAATACTTTTTTTTAGGTTTTTCTCTTGTATATTTTTCACTTTAACTTGCCATAGAGTATTGCTTAGAGATTATTGTCATGTTGGACAACGTCCACAGAGACAAGGGGAACTAAGAGATCCTTCTGATCCGTTCATGTGACAACAAGATGTTGGAGGAGTACAGACATCCGGAAGAGAGAGAAGCTGACATTTAGGCTGTGGCTTGGAATCAGTAGGTAAAATACGATAAACTGGGAAGATCCTTGAAAGTAAATACTTCTGTTAGATGCAGCTGTGACAGATGAATCAAAGGATGGCTTGTACAGTGAGGGTCAGAGAGGCTTTTAGGATGATATCAGAATCACTGCTGTTCTCCATCTTTATCCATTCTGGATCTGGTCATGCGAATCATTTGTGCCTTTTAAGTCAAGGGAAATCAATGGGAGTTCAGTCTCCGGGGGTCTTGCAAGACTGTGCCCTGAGGAGAGGTGCATTTATCCTCCATCCAAATTAGTTTGAATTTGTTCTGTCTGGCGGTACATAGCAATAGCTGCCAATGCAATCAGTGTCACTTGCTGCTGAACATACAGCATGAAAACTCTGTCATTGGACAAGACATTTTGCATCTTGTTCCTGCTGTAAAAAGCTGATTTCAGCACAAGAAAATTCAGCAAAGCCATTTCCCAAGGCTTAATTGCAAGTTCTTAGTGTGAATATAGAGCAACCCAGCTCGATAACCTTAATCTCAACCTTGAAACCCAAAGGGATGGTTCAGTGCTACCAAAAGCTACCTGGATCCTGCAGCTGTATATTAAACACTGACATTAAAATGCACTTCTGCCATCATGGTTCTCTAGGTGGCTGTTCTGGGATTCATTCATGGATAGTGAAACTCATAAAGGGAAGGAGCACATCACAAATGAAGGTTGCTTATCAGTTGTCATCCAGGGAAGATTAAGTGAATGATTAAATTTTGCTATGTCATGTTTCTTATCTGAGTTTCTGTCACAGAGGATTCAGCACAGTGAGAGCTGCAAAAGCCTCCATGTTGAGTTTAAATGTTGATTTGTTTCAGCATCATTATGTGCTGTTGTTAAGCATTTTGTTAACTTCAATATTGACAGACAAAATATTTCTCAGGTAAGTACAGCTGGTAAATACAGCAAGCTTTAAGACTGGGAAAATACAGTCATTAAGCTATCTTAATAGGGGGGAAGGAGAGCCATTATTTGCTGTCATTATGCACTGTTTGCTAATTATGCTCATCAGGTGATAAAAATGAATAAGTTAATTTAGGTTTTTATTGTTCTGCCTGAAATCCTCAGAGATTCTTAGGGAAGTAATTCTTCTCCCTGTTGAGCTTTTCCTCTCTCTACCTTGCACATTAAGGACCAAACTATGAAGCTGATGGAAGTGCTAGCTGGTTTTAAAGGAAAGTGTGGATTTCTGTCCATGGTGGTGGACTTATCAGTGCTGGGTTAATGGTTGGACTCAGTGATACTAAAGGTCTTTTCCAACCTAGAAGACTCTTTGATTCTATTCTGGGGTTCTAAACAATGAATCCATAGGTATTTCTGGGAAACAGGACAGTCATTGTGGAGCTGAGCTCTGGCAACCCAGACTTTATCTGACAGAGTCACATACAGCCCGTCTTTATCCAGGAAATATCTAGTGCTGCTGCTGCAGTATATTCACATGAGAAAACACCTGGGGACCAGGTCACTGGCTCCCCACTGTTACTCTCTGAAGGTAGGGGCAGAGGTTTTGACCACTGGATATTTTCTCTTTGTTCCCAGCACAGCAAATGGATGACATTTCAATCTCACTTTCTTACCAGTATTTCTATTTCTTCATTCATAAAGTACTTTTCCAATTCCAGGTGAAAAGCTTCATATAGTCACAGTAGCCATATATATATATATATATATGCAGATATAGCAGGGGTCTACCTTTAATAACAATATCTTCATATATATATGAAGATATTGTTATTAAAGGTAGACCCCTGTCACCTGTGTGCCTTTTGTTTGATTCACAGATATGGCACTTCTGCAATAACCTACTTGGCTCTTGAAGTTCCCTGTGAATGAAATGAGGAGAGGAATTAGAGCTCTGACTCCAGCAAGGGGATATTCAAAGTTCATTGCAGTGTTGGGGTTGCTTAGGGAACCTCTAAAGGGAGAAGTTCAAGTGTCCTGAAATCTGAAGGCCGTCTCCTCAGTTGGTTTAAATCATTGTGCAAAATAACTGTATCAGTAGTTTGCTGGCATGTTCTACCCCCTTTTTAGAGAAATGTGTTTTAAATACTCTACTATTACTGTGGTTTGATTAATGAAATTCCATTTGAAAATGAAACACACATTTATTTACAGAGTATGGCCTGTGCACTACCAGGGAACCTATTACAGTAGTGGTGGAACTTTAAGAAAACTATGAAAGTGTTTTCAGATCTTCTCATGTTTTGATTCAATCAACTGTAGAAGTACAAAGGGTATTTATGTACGTGTAATAGAAAAAGCTGTATACACTTGGATGAGTAGTAAATTCTGATGAGCTTTCTTTTGTTCTATTATTTAAAGTATTTATAGAACCCATTTGCATTTAGCTAGATGATTCTAGGAATTTTGTTTGTGTATTGAAATACCAATTCTAAATCACAAGTACATATTGCAGTAATAATATACAGTGCTTTCTTCTTAATGATTTTTCATTTTGTGGTTGAGCCAAGTATCTATATGGGTTAAAATCTATAATTCCCAGAACTGATAGACAATTCAAAAGGCTTAACAGACTTCATGCATCGCTTGCTATTGAAACTGTATATCTAGAGGAAAACTAATATATTGACCCTAGAAGGCCATTTACTGTTATATGAAATAAACCCATCGCTTACAAGTCTATGAAGTGCATGTAAGACAATAGCAGATGTTGGTCAGTTTTTGATACCAAGTATCAGAGAAACATTTAAGCACATGCTTACCTTCAAGGAAACATTACTGTCATTGCGTGAAAGAGACATTTTTACATCTGAAAAATACCTTATGTCTGAGGCAGAAAGCATCACAGCATACTCACTGGTTCATTATGGACATGATGGAAAACATTGACTCATAGGGGACACTTGAGGTCGCCTACATCCTGTCATAGGCAGTGGATAGGTCCCATTAATTCTTCTTCAGTAATTCTCATCATAAAATGTCAGTTTGCATCAGTTCACTGGCACACACTGAGTAGCTTTCTTTGCCACCATCCACAGGAAATTTTCATTAATTTATGTACACTGATTTCCCACTGAAGTGTAACTTAATCTTATTAATTCCTGAAGGGGGTTATGTTTAGTTTCCATACAGACAATATAGCATATGCATCCTGTTTTTCTGTTCAAAGGAATCTCTTAAAGGGGGAGAAAAGAGAGAAGAATGATTTTAAGGGAAACATGTTTTTAAAAGCTGATGAAGCTGATGCTTGTTTGTTTAAGGCTTTTTTTTTTCTTTTAGTTTGATATATTTTTACATGTGACAGCTTTTATTTCTGTTGATACTTATAATTATTCTCCTGGTGGGAAAGGAAAACTTCCAAGACTTACAAACACTGATTTTGTAATATGAGGGAGCTCCCCGAGGGTACTTTACATGCACTAATAAGAGTTAGACAATGGAAGGCAGCTCATAGAAGAGTACATACACATCCTAAAATATTATTCCCTATTTATCTTTCTAATATCCATGGTTAAATCATACAGGAAGGAAGACCTGCTCTAAGGCATCTTAATGGAGAGAATGAACAACACAAGCTGGCATAAAAGCAGAATGTGCTTGTCTTGCATCAGAGGATGAGTCAGTGGTGGCCTGGAGTCAAGGCTCCCCAGACTCCTTTCCAAGGCCAGTTTGTCCCATGTGATATGGTCACATGGACCAGTTTTGGTGGGTGAAACTTCCTTCAGAGTGCTCTGGCTTTCCATTGGGACAACACTGAGATAGATAATTTGGAAGAGCATATGTGACAGTGAGCCACGGTAAATGCAACTGATGAGGGTGTTTTGCCCTACTTAAATAACCTATAGAATTGTGCTTTTGAGAAAGTATGGCCTGTGTATGTTTGATTAGAGGAGTTATTGTGATGGTAAATAACAACATAAGCTCACTTTTCCCATTACTTGTTTTGTGAGACTTCTGGCTATTTCATATAAGCAGCAAACATATATTTCCTGGAGCCTGGTGTGTTAAATATGTATGATCCTAAATCTCAATGGCCTTGCAATGTGGGCATTTACAAAACACACTAAAAATGGGAAGTGGGAAAAACCAAGCCTGAATTCTGACTTGCATTTTGATAGGAAACCAAATTTTTGTGTTTCATTATCAATCACAGGTACCAATTTGTGATTTGGCCATAATAATTTCTTCCTAAAGCCAATTTCTTTTTCAAGAATCACAGTGCTCAAGATGACCTAATCAGATGCAACTCTTAGATTTTCTAAAATAAGAAACTGGTTTTAATATGGTAGGAGTGCAAACCTGTCTCAAGCTACTAACTTTTGATTTACTGGTGTTCTTAACAGTCAAAAATTATTGAAGAAGGATTGGTTAGAGGAAAAATTAAAAACTAATTTGCTTTATCCTAAAACATCTTTGAGAATAGTTAGCTTTCCATGGAGAAAACCCATGATCCTAAGACAGAAGGATTTGCCATTGAAAAAAAGAATTAGACATTTTATGATATCATTTGCAATTCAGCAGACATAGTTAGCCTGTGGAATTATGAAATCCTGAAGAACTCAGTGAGAGCAAGACAGACCATGTGTCTCTGTGTGTGTGCATGTGCAAAGGAGAAAAAGAGGGAGAGTGAGCCCAAGCAAAAAAGGAGGAAACATTCTGTTGGATTTAATTTTATGATGTGTTTTTACACTGAAGTTCATTTACAAGTGCTGACACTTTGCTGTGAAATGCCATGAATGTGGGATCTGCCACAAATGAGAAGAATATTTTTAACTAACTTTAGCTGTGGATTATAATTTGTTAAAACAAACAATAGCTCATTGCATTACTGTTGAATGCAAAGATACCACTGCACTCAGCTAAAATCAAATAATCTTTTAGTTTCTATTCTCCAAACTAAGCTAAACAGTGGTGTCAAAAAATGACAAATTACAGGATGAGCATAAAAGCAGTGCCTTCAAAAATACAATAGTTATACAAGCAATCTATTGTTAATGAAGAATATAATGCAATTTGTCTGTCTGTAATACAATTATGCAAATCAAAGATGGAACTATCCTGAAATCTCTCTACATTCCAAGTCATTAAAATGAGATAATTTATCAAAAAGAATATTACTGATCATGTTTATGTGTTGCACATTAATCCTATTACAATAATGTATCTTTCTACTAATGTAATGGATTTGTGCAATCTAACAGAAAATGACTTTTATACTACCCACAATTACAAAAATATTCAAAGCATATCCATCCCTGCATAATAACATATGCCTAAGACTGTACAATAAACTTATTAAAACAAACAAAGCTTATGAATGTAACCTTCAAACCAATAAAGACAATGCTAAATTCAATTTTATTGCCCTCATTATTTCAACAACTTCATATATAATAAACATGGTGAGTAAATTACCTTAACCTTCTTTATGAAAAAATAAAATCTGATAAAAAAGTGTGATACAGAATTTGAGAATTGGTTAAATTGATGCCAGGCATGTAGAACGTGATAAAATCTTCCAGACCAACATATAAGTGGCAATCCATGTACTTGCAGTCCAAAGTATTTTAAATCTCAGCCCTCTGACAGATATAATTTTAACAGGTGACAAGTCAATCCTTAAAGTAACAGCATCTTCTGAAATAGTTTCTTTTATCTGCAGTGAAGCATGTGAAAATGTCGTGAGGGCGTTCTTCCATTCCCATGGAAAGATAATATTAGGCTTAAAAATTCCCCACACAGAGGTATATTCAGAAAAGTCATGGCTCTCCCTTTGAAAACTAAAAGGTGCAAAGGAAAAGGCAGCATATTCAACTGTAAAACTAACACTGTACATGTGTATTGTAGAACAGTCACTAGGTGAGGGGTCATATGCTTGAGAAACTAATAATAATTACTTTCTCCATAATACTAATAACTTTCTCTATCCAGATCTGCACAAATGGACTGATGTATAATATTCAGTCCTGCTATTGTATATTTTCACTAATTTCCCTTTTAGAGTCCAACCCATCTGTATTGAGCAGAGTTTGCTGCACTCCTTTTTCATCTATAAAATGCTCCATTAGCTTCCTCAGTAGGTAATTCAGTGTACTGAGCTGTTTTCCTCCTGGCAAGTAGGTTTTTCTTAGATGCAAGATAAGAGATTGAGTTAGCTGGCTGCAGAATTAATACAGCTGCATACACTCCTCCTGCTCATCCCATCACTGACCCTCCCTGACACAAAAAAATTCTTCTCATTCCTCCTCTTAAACCGGTACAGTCTGCATATTGAGATGAGAATATATGTTAAAAGAGAGATTGAGGAGGAGAAAAAAGAGATGATGCTCATGCAAATCATGTGTTTAGTGGTCTTAGCCCACTGTAGACTCAAAATTTCTGCCAACACCTCACATGTATGCAGTGTTTAGAAGATCCTGTGGTAGCTGGCTGCAGCTGCTAAAAAGCTCATTTTTGCCCTCTCTAACCTCTGCACTCCTTTCTGAAGGCTGGTTCCTCCTGCATTTTCAGAGCTCTTCAGTGGCTTCCTGAATTGATACCAGTCTTGAAGGACAGCATATCCCATCCGGGCTCATGTTCTTACCCAGCCTGTGATTATTCTCCTTTCTGCCATACCTGTTTTCCTTCAGTCTTAGAGAAAAGAGGTTTTCAATCTGGAAGCACCTGACTTTAACTCAACAGTTGTCAGGAGCTGTTATTAGTGACAAAGGATCTTCCCTGCGATGGCTAAAATGGATTTATACTGTATTCTAATAACTGCCCAATAAAAACAGACTGTTCTATTCTGGGCATCTTGACCTAATGTAGAAGACATAACACTTTGACAAATGCAAAGTTGTGTTAACCACTCTACAAATCCATAAATCCGCCCCTGCTGTTGCAGCTACGGTATCATGTTCAAAAGGATTTAAATTCTTAAACTTTCCCTCTGTTCTGTACTCTGAACAGGATAACATGATCTCATGGGTAGAAATTCTCCTTCTGAGACTGGCTGGCACAGGTCTCTACTTTAAGCTTTTTATGGCATTTCTTTATCAAGTGTCCAGGAGATTTAAAATAGTTTTGAACTCTTTGTCAAAGCTGTCTAGTACAAGCTTAGTAAACCTCCTGCACTTGGCTGAACCAAAACAGTAGAAAGAGGGCTGGTTTATTTGAAGGCTGGCAGGGGCAGAACCTTCCCTGTCACACCATTTAATATTTGCTCACACAGTGTTATATGAAGTCAAGTCAAGATCCTGCTGCAGTTCTTTTGGATCGAGCTCTGTCTTTGCTTCTGTCCCTCTTTAAAACACATACACACCCTAAGGCAACTGATGGATAACAAATATACAGACTTCTGCTTCTGATACCAATAAGAACAAAGTTGCCTTTTATCAGATAAGAGCAATTTCAAATGTAGCCATGTTTGCCACTTGAGGACTTAATACTTCTATACACTCTGGGTAAGTATTAATTCAACCAGCCCTGTATGACATGTACAGACATAAATTTCAAATGCCTTAAATAACCAGCCTGAAGCAAATTCATCAGCCTTAGAGACTTTATGTCACCATAAAACTTGCATAAGGTGGGGTGACAGCTGGCCCTAAGGATCTCATGTGCACTAGAACAACCCCTTTGACTTTGTTCCTCAGCGTTCATCACACTTGGATTCCTGCATGGCAAAGGCTTTCCACACATTTCTCCTTTCTTTTCAAATAAGCTTGCCAAGGTTTTGGACCAAGCTGCTCATCAAACAGAATATTGAATGGATTTTAGCCTTGCTTGCCTCTGTAGAAATGCCTCTTTCCCCACAGAGCCTGTCACAGATCTTCTGCTCAACTGTCCCAACAGTAACATCCTGTAGTGACTGAGGGGCTTCTTCAGGCTTCTGCTTGCTAATATCACCTAAAAACTGATTGAGAAAATATTTAAATAGAAAAATATACAAAGCATGTGTCCCCTGGGGGATTTACATCCAGTCTAATCAGGTCTGTTGAGTCCTTAGAAGAGGAAAGGGGAAAGGTCAGGAAAGAAGGTTTATAAACTTATAGTTACTACTTATTTCTCTGCATTTTTTTAACATCTTGAGTACCTCTAAGTCTGCACTTATCTCTTTTTGTGACACTTCCTAGAGAATGAAAGCTAATATTGCCTTATTTCACACATTTGCTGTTAACACTAAGCACTGTGAGATGCCCAGGTAGCACATCAGAGGTACCCAATTTTGCCATACAGTCTAATTCCCCTGAAATAGCTCAGCTAACCTAGTGACTAGGGGCAATAGCCCTGCTGGTTGTGGCAAACCCACTGAGCTGTTGTGCTTTTCGTTTACTGTACCCTTGACTGTCTGTGCTGGTGTGTGACCAGGCATTCTGGAGAAAAACAGCCCCAATTTTCCATACCATCAAAGGAACTCAATTGGCTGAACTGTGTGACAAATCAGGGCAGATTAAAGTCAGGCTGGTCAAAACCTGCCATATTGACATCTGTACAAAAAACCCCATGGCATCCCTGTGTCCAAAAAAAGGCATCATTTGGATCACAGTCACAACACTCAGATGCAAGAATGACAAAATCCCCAGTGTTAAAGCCAAGGGAAGATTCATTTTTGAGCAGAATGAGGCTGGGGCTTTTCTGCTCTGTTGAGGTTGTAATTACAGCCTCTCAAAACTTGCGTGACATTCCTAATTTGAGAGAAAATGGGACACTGATATCTCTAAGAACACTCAGGGCTGGGATTTTGATTTTAAACTCTATATGTACCAGAAAATCAACCCTGTGAATATTAAAGTCATTTAGTATCTCTATATAAGTAATTACAGAAAGCATTCAACAACAAAAGATGGGGAGATATAAATGTCACTCTCTAAGGAAAAGTTAAGAGGTTTGTCTGATTTTAAGATACCTGAAAGTCAAACTGACCATCAAATTCTGTCATGAAATTATGAAATTGTTTCATTCAACACTTTTCAAAGAACAGCACTTTTTGCTAAATATCTCTGACCTACAGATGGAATCATTCTTAGATGGTGTCCTCCTCCACTTAAGATACAGATCTTGTCATTTGATACATCTTATTTTATTTCATATAGTTTTGTGTCATGAAAATACCCAGCTCTTTGCCTTAGAGGTTTGATTGTTGAGTGATTCCTCTGAGTTTTGGGAAGCTATATTCAATATGGATTAGCATACAAGAGAGACAAAGATGCCATAAACACCCATTACAAATAAGTATTTACTCACGGTTTGGGTCAGCCTAATTGTGTGAAGACACTGTGCTCCCTGGCACAAAGTGTCAGTCAGAGTATATTCCTATCCTACCCCATCAGCCCTCAAGGGTGCCTTTCACCTTGCTGTACCACAGCTGAAGTTCCCAGTGAAACTGGACAGGTGCCACGTGTGAGACTTGCAGGAAAATAAAAAGGCATGTCCTAGGCAAGCCTGTCTGAATTTGTCCATCAATCCTGTCTTTCTACAGGTGCTTTAACTTTTTGGGGTATCTGGGTTCCTATGATGGGCCCTGGGCATCTTCTGTAATATGCCCTTTAGTGCCAGGCTCTTAGGATGCTCATCTGACTGAACTAGCCATTGGCCCCTGTGCCAAGCATTCACATGGGAAGGAAGAGAACTTGCCTCAGCCTTTAGCTCCATCCTTTTTCCCTCCCTGGAGATTATTGCCAGCTCCTTCTCAGCATCAGTGAGAGATGAGGGTGCCTTGCAAAATAGGACCTGAAAACTTCAGTTCATTGCAGTGCTGAGCTTTACTAAAAGCTTAAAAGAAACTAGCTGAGGTTTCTTCCCTCTTGCTAGTTTCTTCCCTCTTGTGATAATACCCCACAGCAGAATCACAGGAGAAAACTATTTAGAAAGGATGTTGTTGAAGGATCTGGATTTTGGGGGGCTTCTGAAATCATCTCTTGCTCTGCATAGGCATGGTCTTGCTGATATACTTAGCATCCCTTGACATCACCTGTGGATGCAAATGAAGACGTTGGTACTTATCTATCAGTATCTAATTTACTGAAAGCTTTCAAAGTTTCCATGCCCAAGAAATAGTATTGTAGGGATTTGGTGTCCAAATAAGGGTGGAGATGGGGAGAGAAACAGATGAATTAAAATGGGTTTATCTGACATAAATCAAAATTGAACAAATTCTCATTTATTTGTATCTATTTGAGACTCCCTCAGCAGCAAGGTGCAAGCATTAAATACAGAGGAGATGGCAAGCAGAGGAAAAAAGTAAAGGAGTTAAATGATAGCAGTGATCAGTATTTTGGTGTATTCCTTCTACAATCTAATAGATACAAATAGAAAAGGCCAGGCACAACACAAATATTTCCTATTATGAATAAACTAAAGTCACAATTGAATCTGTCATGCTTGTGATATGAGAAACGGACAATATTCCCAAGCTGTTGCCATGATGGCACTTGAATGCAGTTTGTACTTTGTTTGTGGAGCCGAATCAGAAACCCTTTCTCCCCTCCCCTTTCTCGCTTTTTTTTTTTTTTTTTTTTTGGCCCAGCATGTGTAATTCTTCTTCATGGAAGCTCGAAATGGCTGTGGAGCAGCTCAATATTCCATTTATTTTATTTATAAAATAAATTCAAAGCCTGAAAAGATGAAGTAATTGACTTACTGGGATGACAGTTAAACCCACTAAATTTAATCTTATCCTCTCAAGTACAACATATCGCGCTTACAAATTATCACCCTGCACCAGACAGGCCTGCTCTCTTCACCTAATCCAAATGGAAATGAAGGCCTCTGTTATTGTATTATCTGACTTTACTATCAGCATTAATCCGGCTTAACTCACTTAATGATGCCACTTGTGGCACTATGAAGGCAGCAAAGAAGTCTATAAACTACTTCCATTAAAATGCAAATCTGGCCCACAGAGAAAATAAGTGACACAAAAGTAGGAGAATTCGGCCATACACTGTATTAGCCTCTTGCAGCACAGAACTGATACAAGTATAATAACTGATGCTGTGATTATTATTCTAGCTGTGGATTTCCAATGAAAGGAAGCCAGTCTACCACAGAACGTCACAAAAGTGCTTCAACAAGCCAGGGTATTTAATTTCTGAAGAGATTTATATTTTTTGTTGTCAGGAAATGAACAAATACTTATCAATGTAAAAACTGCTATCTTAAATCTTCCTGCCAGGTTTTTCATACTGATATTATTTGCACCCTATAACACAGGAAATGAAAATCTTCTGTGCCTTTCACATCTCCACTGTATCTTAAAATTCTTTAGTAACAGACTTGCTTCTTTTTTTAACCCCCTTCTGTAAACATAAAAGAAAACTTTTATGGATTAAGTATAGGGAATTACTAATGCCAAAATCCCAACCCCAAATTCCTTCTCCTGAACATTTCTGTTTGCTGTTAATTTAATTATTTTTTAAAGGGAATAATAACATCTGTTTTATGGGAAAGCCTGATTTAATTTTAGTGTAAAGCTACTCACATTTACCTCTACCCCTCTCCTCCCTCACACACATGCACAGTGGCATATTCTGCCTAGCCATCCCTTTGTGAGAAAAATCATTAATGCCTCCATTACTATGAAAGAAATCCTAGTCAAAACACTAGGATCCGAGTCTCTTTCAGTCTCCCTTGAGTTCAATAGTTTCCTCTGCCTTGATAACCCTAAGACTTCATTTCTGGCTTTGGCACAGGGACAACATGCATATCTACAGGGAGACACAGGCACAGAGCTCCTACTGCTTAAATCAACATTTTTCTGGAGGCTTCGATGGCAAAATGTAAATGCAAGAATTTGGTGCAGCATATTTTGTGTGCAGGGTGTTAGATGTGTGATGCCCCTTCACTTTTCCTTGGAAAGCTTATTACTGATAATATTACAATTAGAGATGGGGCCAAGCTCCGCCACTGGGATTCGTGTTTCAGTCTCGCACATGGGAATTTGATTTAGCTCAGTGTGCTGAGAGGAGTAGCAATGAGATTCAGGTTTGCATCGAAGTTTGGATGATGAATCCCCTCCAAGGCTGAAGAATGTTTTGATCTGGAGCCCTGGTGTGCTCTCTGACAAAGACCTATTCTCTCTCACCCCCACCCGCATGCTTACCCCACCCGGAGCACGACTTCTTGTTGGGATGGCCGTTCAGCAGCACACGGATTTGCTGTGATGTCCCACTGCTGAAACACTGTTAAATTGGCTTTTCTCTCACCTGAGGCCCTCACCAGTGTGCTCTGCTGCCCCAGCACTCCCGCCAGGGGTACACATCACTGACCTTGGTGTCACCAGCGCTTCAGCAGTGGCTGCTCAATGCAAATGAAAACATCCACTCTGAGCCTAAAGCCATGATCTGTGCGCTTACAGCAAAGGGGGTTTCCGCTTAAAAGAGGCCGACAGCTCTGCAGATTTGAGCAGTTTCTCTTTGTAGCTGTTCGTGGATGCTGGGAATTGTTGTGGCTTACAGGATGAAGTTAACCCCTAGGCACAGCAGATCTGGAAGTTGTGTCGTGGCCAAACAGACGTGCAGTGCCACAGACACCCTGCTCACCTGATGGGCTTTGAGCTGTTCCCAGAATGGGCAGCATGAGCAGATACCAGAGAGCCCAGAAACTGCTGGCAGGGGCACTGCCTTCCACCTGCACACCACCTTGCAATCCCTGTGCCAAATCCTGAGCTCATGCCAGCAAATGATTTACTGAGCTTTACTCAGGGCTTGCTAGTGGGAAATAATTGCCTAATTTACCAGAGAACTGCCTCAACTCCTGCACAACTTTGGTCTGAGGCCTTTACCTTCTGAGATGCAACGCTCTGTGTAAAAGCAAGATAACAGCTAGGTAATTTTTCTTACCACTACACAATAGAACTTCAGTGGGCTAGCTTGAAATGTCATTTTAAAGCTATGGAACTACTGAACTACATCTCAACATGAATGCTATTATTTAAATTTAAGTTGGGATTGCTTCAGTTTAGCTGAATGTACTGAATTGGATTGGTGTAACATAAACAAATGAACAGAAGTTCCTAGGGGCACAGGGATTTTTGTAATGCAGACTATAGGAGTCTGTGACAAAAACTGCAACAGATTGTCTTTATCCTAACACTGCAAATGACACAGGACTGGATTCTCACATTCTGTGTTTTGTTTTCCTTGCATCATGATACATCTACAGCACCTTCATGCAGAAGTTCATGGTTATATCCATTATACTTTTCCAGAAAATGGGAGGGTGTTGGACTGGTTGAGCTTCCAGCT
The DNA here is from genome assembly GCA_039654755.1 of Calcarius lapponicus. Taxonomy (NCBI): domain Eukaryota; kingdom Metazoa; phylum Chordata; class Aves; order Passeriformes; family Fringillidae; genus Calcarius; species Calcarius lapponicus. Next base: position 18,129,516 of record CM077470.1, on the reverse strand, counting down.
GAGTTATTCTGTGCTTCTACTTCTTCTAGTGAATCAAACCAAACACTGAGATATCTAATGAAATATTGCCTTGTATCATGGATGATACTAAGGTTTAAATTCAATCTCCTAGAACACTGAATACACGGAATAATTACCATGCTGCAATATCCGGGACACAAAGTGGTGTGATATGCAGTAAATCTTTTTATTATTCTATTGTATTTACAGGAGGCTTGAATTTTAGGTGTTTTTGTATAAACAAATGTACATGTAGAACAAATCAAGCCAATTTATACATTAAACTGTCAATCAAGTTTGCATATGATTTATTCTAATTGCAATTGAAGAATGATCAAAAAAGTACCTGAGCTTTTTTTTTTCTGGCATTGATAAAAGTATGATGATGTAGGTGTGTATTTTTTACAGACTTGCTAATATATTTGTGGGAAAAAACCAGACATATTTGAGGCCTTTTTGAGGTGAGAAACAGAAGCATTAAACTTCAACTAAATATCAGATAACTTTAATTTAAATATGTTAATTAGATCATTAGAGATGATCTAATTCACACCTGTGGAACAATGAGAGCATAGTGAGAACTATGAGAAGTGAGAGAAAGAGTAATATACCATAAAAGTGATCTCTGTGGTCTGAAGTGGCCTTTAGAGGCTAAAACCAGCCTCTAAATAGACAGACTGCTTTCAGCTGCAGCTTAAATGTCACAGATGTATTTATTTGTTAGGGTATTAGATCAAGCCTTGACCCGATGAAATAGCATAAATAATAAAATGTAATTTCTTTTGGAAAGCTCTAGATCAGACCAAACTGTATAGGTATTTTTGTGGGTTGGGAAGCACAAAACTGAATAAAAAGCAAAAAAGTAGAACTTGCAGCTAGAAATCTCAGCCAGGGGAGCTCCTGCAGTCCCACCTCAGTTCTGACCCTGACCACATTTTCCTTTTAAGGTCTGTACCTGGAAGAGCTGTTAAGAATACTCTCACTGGGAAAAATAAAGGAGTTCTAACCAAAATGAAATATCTTGCCTAAGCTTTCTTCTTTTGTATCATTCTGGCTCTATTGCTTCCTTTTTCCCCGTCCTTAATTTAAGATCATATTCAGCTACTTTTGAGTGTGTTTATATGTATCCTATTATTTTCTGGTTTTATTACAGTTTTAAGTGTTTCTTAGGTACAATATTGAACTTTACTGATCTTTCAAAGTTTTATTTCATGAGGTTGGGGTTTTTTTTCAAAGGAATGGGAATTCCTATTTTTTCCAAATCTATTGCTCACAAAAAGTACTGAGCCAGTTGAACAGAAATATGATTCAGTGTGAGGGTCACTAAAATATATCTCTAAGCAGAAGAGAAAGTGCTGGATTACTCAAATCTCCTTACCAGCATAATTCCAAAGTGTCAGGGGAAAAAACCCTCTTTTTTGTTCATAAAGAAATCTTGGCTCTACTCTTGTGTAGCTATGTTATTTCTTCTGTTACTGTCCCCTTTTGTCATAATTTTTGGGTAGACAATTGTTCACTGTGTGAAAGTTGCTCATTCATTTCTTTCAGAGGCCACTGGACAAGAGTCAGCAGGTAACAACTCACTGACCTAAAGACCTACCCATGCTCAGATAAATGAGCTGAATGTGAAAGGCTAAAAATCCCATTACCAGACCTTGAGCCATCTTGTCCTTAAGCAATTTTGCAATATTTCTAAGGAAGAAATAAGTACAAGTTGTGGATTAAGGGACAAATCAGATAAACCAGCAGTGAGCCATTTTTCTGAAATAAAATTTTTCCAGTGTTTTTGCTTAGCTGTACTCCTGATGCAATGAAATGATAGTCTTAAGAGATGCATGGTCATTATGTCCTGAGTGAAATCAAGGCAGAGATTGAGGCCATAAACCTTTTTTTACTATCTTGGCAATGATGTCCATCCTAGATTGTTAATATTCTTTTAAAATTCTTCATACAGTAAAGAACAGGAGAACCTGTTCAGGTGACTACAACCAAATTTCTTTGAGAGATGATCTCATCTTTAACTAGCCTGCACTTTGCTCACCTTTTCAAAAATTAGCCAAACTATATTTTCCAACAAGATATGGAAAGTATCTTGGTATCCATGGCTTAATTTAAAATCTACACCTTTCAGGGTTCAAGACTCTTGTCTATATGTGACTTGAAAACTCTCAGGGAGACCTCCTTCAAACTTCACCCACAATCCAGTTTTTAAGGGCATTAAAAGTGAGGAAAGACAATTCCTCTGTGCACCTAGGAGAATTAACCTTCAAAGTCTTGTTATTTATTAGTTGGTTGGTGTTGGGATTACCTGTATTTCTGTCTTCTGCTGAGATCCAGCGGTGTGCATACAAATCCGAATTCACCTAAGCCCGTTGGAATTCAGGCCACCTGCGAAACATTCCTCCCCTGTGATATCAGGGTCCTTCTAAAAAAGGATCTCAAGCTGGCTTTCGGCTGTCTGATGTTGCTGCTGCAGAATGGACAGATAAAAGCTGCCAGAGCAAGTGCTGAGAGTACATTTTCAATTAAGGGATGAGAACGGGCAAGAACCTTGGCTGTGAGCTCAGCCCTGCAGCCTTTTACGCTGAAATGAGTCATTGGAGCAAATTGAGTATATTTATAAATATATAACTGGGTGAAGTTCAGCTGAAAATATATTATGCAGTTGTTCTGGTGAAAGAGGAAAACAATACCAATTTATTTAGCTCGCAGATTATTATCCTTTCTGAGAATTAATGCAAGCACTGTTTATGAAACAAACAAAACAGGAAAAAGTTTATCTTCTGAAAATGGCTATAATGAGATCTTTTCAAAGTTTTTTTTCGTTAGCTGAATGAATCATGAATTGAATAATCCTGCTGATTAACCTAAAATTTAATTAATTAAAGAAAAAAAAATCATTTTGCTCTTTCAGATATTTAACTTCCTCATTATATGACTAAATATTTTTTTAAATACTATGGGTTTTTTTAAACCCTCTTTTTGCATCTTGTAGAGCCTGGATTTTAAAGTATTCAGTCCCCTAATTCAATCACACTCATTTCAATAGGATTTAAATCTCTTGGCACTTCTAAAAACCCCACTAGGCACTTCTTCATCTTTAAGCACCTAACTACCTCTAAAAGTCTGGCCCTTGATAATTTTAGAAAATGGTCCTTTCTATCATGCAGAGTTTCCTGCTAGCAAACTGGAAAAGTAATTAGCATATAGATGCATCCCTCAGACGGTAGACTGGGTTAAACTGGATTTTTCTACCTTTTAATAACCATTGGAAAACAACAAGGAATTAATTGGTTTGGAAATGTGAACTGATGGAAAAGTCAAGCTACAGAAAAGTTATTAACTATGCAACACTGAGAGTCCTTAAAGCCATCAGTTAATGAAAGAAAGAAAAGAATACATTGAGTGAGAATTGATTTAGAAGTGAAGAAGACAGATGAAAAAGGAATTGCACTATAATATGATGAAGAAAATACTATTGGAGACTGCAGTAGTCACTGCTGTAGCTGTAGCAAAATGAGAACAGTGGTCCAGGGAGCATCTCAGAGATGAAAGGAGCCCCATGGTTCTGTGATGCTCCAGCATGTTCCCTGCTCAGGGCAGCCTCCCCAGCATTTACCAGAGCCCAGCCAGCACAGAGCCAGGTGCTCTGGCAAACGACAGTGCAAAGTCTCTCCTGGCACCTTCTCTGATCCTATCCAGCCATGCAACACCCCCTCAATGCCCCTCTAGCCATTCAGGGGTGCCAGCAGGCAAAGGGAGAAAAGCTTTTCCACATGGGTGTGGGGTGCCCCAGTAGTGAGGCAAGACATGTCTTTGAAATCTGTGGATGAAAAATGCTGTGTAAGAATGAGGATTTTTTTATTATTATATAATCCTCAAGGGCAGAATTTGAAATAGCTGCTAGCAAGTGTTGCCTATTCCCAGTTTACATGAGATATCTTTAATCATATTCTCGTCAGAGAAAGAAATGACTGCAAGAGGAATTATAAAAACTCTTCCTTGCTTTCATCTTTGCTTTTCCACTGCACCTCACATGAGAGAGAGAGGAATCTGCACCCAGACTGATTCTTAACTGTCCTGGATTGTTCTAACTAAAGGGAATAATTATAAAAGGCACATTTTTACTGCAAATGCCCCCAGGTTCATTTTTTTTATTTGAACAGAACCCTGCTCTCACAGTATAAAGTAAATATTTTCATGGTTGTGTGCCAGGGAAAAAAAAATCTTTGTTTTGGCTTAGTTGTGTTCATACTCTAATGAGGTAATTGAAAGAAACACTTAGTAGGAAAAAGCTCTTAGTGGAAGTATGATATTTTAAGTGCTGGAGCACTTAGACTTTAATGTAAATAGAAATTAATATAATACTGAATAAAGCATAATGCTTTATGCAAATGTAATTCTGGTTTGTTTTCCAGAGTTTCCAAGGCTCTTGTGGAACTAAGCATGAGGCAAACTGAGGGTGCATCACTCCACAAAGTACAGCCTGGGATGTGTGTGCCAGGATCACCTCAGTGAGCTTCCCTGCAGTGCTGTGTCTCAAAGCCCAGGAAAATGTTGTCACATGGGTTTGCCCATGAATCCCATGTGTGAAATGGAACTTTCCTACTGCAAGGTGTAAGAGCTGCAGAGAAGAGAACAGAATCATACTGGGTGGAATGTCTATATTTTCCTCTCAGAGCTTCATGAGAGAAGAACAAAACTTTTTACAGAGGTAAGAATTTTTGAGCTTTTACCTCTGGACTAAGTCCAGCTTGAGCCCATTGGTGCCTGGAAGGTGTGAGCTGACCTCTGTAGTGCTTTTACCACACAAGCCCCATCTAAAAAGGAACCTGTTTTTGCCCTCAGAGTTTACTCTGTGTTGTGAGCTAAGGTGTGGTAAGTCAGTATGGTTAGAAAACTTCCTTTTAAAGTTCCTAGATCCAACTAAAATACTAATACAGACTTACCCCACCCATGGCCTGTGGGAAGCAATGCAATAAAGAAGTTGGATTTCAATGATCCTTGTGAGTCCCTTCCAGCTCAGGGTATTCCATGATTCTATTAAATGCGAGCCACTGCCCTTGTGGAATTCTAATTTCCTGTATTGTGAAGTGGTATAGATACATTCAGGCAGAGGAGCACAAACTCCCAAATTTCTATGAGTTAAAAGAACCAGAAGGTGAACCCAAATGAGCTTGAAAATGATGGAAAGTATTTGTCAGTGAGGTCAGTTCCTCATTTAGTTTGTATCTTCCAAATGGACAGAGATGCATTTCTGAAATCCTGAATGAACCCTGAGTGCTCGCTCATATCCTGTATGAAAGAGCCAAAGGCAGCATTTCAGTAGCACTGGAAAGCTTTGCTGTGCTAGGTCTCTCCTTGTGCCTACCTAAACTGAATAAAATTTTTCAATGTGAGCCAAATACCATGACTTTCATTTACTTTAGAGAGAGAAAGAGATTTGGACTTTTATTTCTGAAATAGTTTCTCCTGGCCTACATTTAAAAATGTAGTGGTTTATTTTGAGGGTGTCAATGCTGCTGAAAGGAATGGTTGCATAACTTCTGTCCTTATGAAAGCTGGCAAATTAAACATCTTTGCTTAACAACTAAAGAAAAAATAGTTGGGATGATAAAAGGAGACTTTACAGGGAGATCCACTGGTTTCCTGTGTATGCTAATGGTTGTGGCACTTCCCTTTCCACCACCTGACAGCAAGGCCCCAGTCCAGTGAAGCACTTAAGGCTGAGCAATGTCTTGGATGTCAAGGCACTGCTCACAGTGTGTAAAACTTGGCACACACCTGTGCTTTCCTGGCTTAGAGCCAAGCTAAGCAACATGAACATAACGCTGTATTTGAATTCACTACATTCAGTTCTCAGCCCTGTATTGATCTGGATTCTGAAGCCTTCACTGAAGTAACTTCTAAGCTGCTTTTTTTTTTTATAAACACAAAATGAATTTTATATAGTTGCTTCTTTCACTCAGAGATTTGAAAATACTTTAAAAATATGAATGTATTGATCTTTCACTATAGGAAGAATAAGTAGCAGCAGCTCATAAAACAGATGAGGAATCTGAAAGTAGATGAGTAGAAAAGAGAAATCTAACAACAACTGAATGGAATTGGAAAATGAATTTTTTTTATTGTATCCCCATCTGCTTTGGGTTCAGTTTCATTAACTTTTTGGAAGAAAGCTTCTGTCAGGAAAGTTTATGAAAACTCTGTTTTAGTAGACATTCAGAATAGTAGCAGAATTTTTATTTTGATTTTGTAATCTGGCTTCCTTTTTATGAACTTTTTTATTTATATATGCACACACATATTCTTTATATTCCTCTTTACATACTCAAAAATCTTGAGTTATTGTACTGCTTAGCCAGATTAAAAGCTTCTAAAGAAAAGCTGAGCATAAAACTTTCACAGAAATAAATTCAAATAGATTGTGATCTTTTCTTACCTAGCACAGAAAAGTATAGAGAGGCCAAGGGCTGTATGTGCATGGCTCATTTTTTTATTTATTATCTTTATTGCTACTGAATTTTTCATTTAAAGAGGGAAACTGTGAGTAAAGCGTAAGAAAAAAAAATCCTCAATAAGGATTAGTGCAAGATAGAGAGGTTTTTTTTTCATGAATAATATGAAGAAATGTCTTTTTTTTCTTAAGGATAGAAATTGATTGAAGTATCATTTGTACATATGTTAAATTGTGGAATTCATTGCATATGGATAATATTAGAATAACATAACAATGACCGTAGGGCTCAGTGGTTGTATAAGGGAAGAAAAGCTGCAGCCCCTTGAAACAGGAAGAGAATACATAGGAAGAACAGCAATAATGCTCACCATTAAGCATTGGGCTTTGGAAAGAAGATTCTCTCATAAGCAAGTTATTGCATAATTCTCTGTTATGGGAGTTTCACACCTTCCTCTGAAACATCTGGTGTTAGAATGCAATAAAACACTAAATGAATTTCTGACCTGATGTGGCATGACAATCAATAAAATTCTTTTATTAGCTAGCTCTAGTTTTAAGAACTTGTCATAGTAACAGCACACAGCTTTGCTGAATGCTAACTTGTGATCAAACATTCAATTTATTTTGAAAACTAAATCTTTCCTGCCTTATTGCACATTTCCTCAAGTCTGGGAAGGTTAGCTCAGCATGCCTCACCATCTGCCACTAGAGAAAACAGGCTCTTGGGGTTGGTTTTTTAACACCTGGTGGATGCTAGGTAGGAAATCTATAGTGGTACAAAGCAGCTGAGATGCAACCAAAATTGCTTTAGAACAAGTAGTCATCCTTTGGTGCGTGTACAAAGTCTTCAGCCATGCCTCTTTCCCCTAAACAATGTTCCACTCAATGTCCTTTCTGCCACCCTACAGTCTCACAGTCCTTTCTGATACGTATGTCAAAATATGGTAATTCCTGAGCTTCTGATAGATATTGCAGTAAATCCAGTGTGGGAATGCAGTGTTCATCAGGATACAAAGTCAAAGCTACTACCCCTGCATCAGGTGTGCATCTGATATACACCAGGTGATGCCTGGATTTTTGGTGTGGGACGCAGTGCAGAAGGTTTGCAGCTCCTAGAGGGGCTTTGTGCCCCCGCCCTACCAGAAACACTGGAACTCTGCTGGTGTGGCTGGGCTCAAGGGAGGTTGATGCTGCTGGAGAAAAGGCCAGGGCATCCTGGAATGACCTTGTGGGTCTGTGGGGCAGTTCACAGTGGGAATTCCAGGAATATTTCACAAGCACAGTATCACAGCTAGGATAAAGTCAAGCAAATGCTACCTCATCATTTCAGTGAGGTGAAAATGAAACCCCTCCTGAGTGCTTGGAAATGCCTAGCTCTGACATGATGCCTCCTGTGAGAAACCCTGAGAGGGCCAACACTGTGAACCCTCCCCGCAGTCCTTGCAAAAGAAGCCATGCTGTAAAGCAATGCATTTTGATAGCGTGGCTTGCGTTCCTCAGAGCAGCCTGAATGATTTTTTCCAAAGAGTACAGCAAAGCTTTAATGTGATATCTCTGTGGGTTTTCATTAAAAACATGTCTTCAGGTGCACCAAGAGTGTTGAATCAAATGTAAATGTCTATATGAGTAAAGGAAATATGTTTATGCATCAGGAGGATTCATTTTGTGCTGGGTAGCACAAAAAAACCAACATGATTTTAACAGCCATATTTGCATGAAAATGGACTGTAGGCAGTCTGAAAATATTCCAGGAATCCCAAAGTTTATGCACCACCTCTGAAGTCATCTTCATATAGAACAATATTTAATTTGTCATTAATTAGTAATTTGCTGTGTGAAAGCCAGCAAACTATCTTGGCTGAATTGACCAGCACAAAGATTATTCTTCTGGAAATGAGCTGAAATTCATACTGCTAGCAATTTCCATGAAAATAGAATTGCCTTTTGTTGTGTTTATTTTAAAATAGGAATAAAATGATGCCAAAAGATAGCAAATAAAAGGGCTGAAAAATCCTACCTAAAAGACATAAGCTGGAAAATCCCAACTGATATGTCCATCCCAGCAAGATAAAAAGACATTTCATGCAAGGACCTCTTTGAAACTTGAATTTATTTGGGACTATTTAGAAGATACTACTAAGTGTAAATCCCTTCTCCTAGCATCTTCTGGAAGTCAGGGTAGATTTTGTTGTATGAAATCTTTTCCTCTTTGAAAGTCAATGACTAGGGAGAGGAGCAGTGGGGAGGGGGAGACTTGGCAGACTGCCACCATCCTCTTTCATTATTTCATATGTTAAACGTCCCATCTAAATCTGCATTTGCTTGGTTCGCCTCCCTGTATGTCGATGAGGGAATGATTGTTATTTTATACTTATAAATAATATATGTGCATTCAGAGACATTTCAAATATTTAGCTATCTTGAATTCTCACTTTTGCATACTTTCCCCTCCCTATACTCACCCCCTGCCTTCATGTCTGCTACCCAGTCAAAATAAAAGTCTCCCCCATCTCTATATCCTATTGTTTTTTCCATGGTTGATTGAATGGTGTGCTAGGTTCAGTGAACTTGGCTACTGCTCCACCCAGAAACAACCTTCTCTTCTATACCAATTATCATATGAAAGCTACTAATGTCGTTTTACTGCAGCTCTGCTTCATGTTTCAGAATTGAAAGTGGCATCGTGCAGCCCACATTTGCCCAGTTGCAGGGAACAACCCTTCACCCTTCCTTTTGCCCTCCATTTCAGTGTAAAATATTGGCTTCTTTTTTGTTTGCTACCTCAATGTCTTCAATAAATAATTGCTACTTCAGATATGAAAACAACTTTCAATCTGGGATGCTGGTGCTCTTAGAAATATTACTGGATCGTGTAGGACTTATCCTCTGAGGGTGAATTGGTTATAGCAGACAATGGAAGGAGCTGGTCTCTTGGAAATTTAGAATGATGGAAATTTCTTCCGAGTTTCAAATAGAAAATTTTAAATTTCAGCACCACACAATGGTAAAGGAGAGAGTGTAATATGGTATAAATTTTAAATGTTGTTGACAGATGTTACTAACTAATGGTCTGTCTTCAAACCTTGCTATGTATAAGCATGAAATATCTTTCTACATTGAATATATGCATGAACATAGATGAATATGCTGTTGGTATTTTGAGAGGTTGGTATCGACAGAAATTAATTTGTCCTTTACAATAGTGTCTGAGTGTCAAGAAAGATTCTTTGTTGTCCTTACAAGTCTAATAGCCCCATAGCATAGGGACAAAATCTCACTCTGTGCAGCCACCAAATGCAACTTGAATGCATATTAAAGAGTAAACCAGTTTTCTGATGTTGAAACAATAGCTTCACAGGAACAGGTATAATTTAAATTATGAAAAACATTTTTCCATGTCTTTTCCTAGATTTAGTTAGAAGATACAATATATATCACAACTTTCAGTGTTCTTATTTCTATCATGTTTATTCTAAAAGAAATCTTCACAAGAAACAACAAATGTTAACAGCTGGTGTTATGAATCTGAGGAGCTGGAAATGCAACATGACTGCCTTTACTGGGCTGTGGGGGAGAGGACACTTCACTTCCGAAAGGAAATACTGGGTTCTCATTATTTATCTGTTTGTTGTTCCCACAAAAATGGACCCAAGTGTTTTGAAAGGATTATAAATATGGTTGCAATTTGGCACTGGAGCTGGTTGCAGCCGCTGTGTGTTTGTGTCCCTGCTCGTGTGTGGAATTTGGCCAATTCTAACTCTGAGTTGGTAACAAGCAGCCAAATGGCTTTCAGTTTTCTTTTGTTGTAGCTGCATTCCCTACAGGGCAAAAACCTTTCAGGCTTTATTTCAAGGTACAATATGCTCCTCTGAGGAGATAAATTATTAAAATGCAGTGTCTGCTTGTGAAAATTCCAGCTTTGCAAAGTTATGCTCATTTGGACTCCAAGAAATAACTGTTCTATTCTTCCAGGTCTCAGTTAAGCTAAGACACATGCTAATTTTCTTTTAACTTTGAAGTTCTGATGGTCTTAAAGAAATCTTAAGATTTAAAAGAAAAATGGAATCAGCTTAATGTTTAAAAGGAAAATGGAATCTGCTTCACCGTGAAGGAGTCAACGTGTCCGGTGTAGTTAATCTGGAAAGCACTTCTTCACTAACATTCAGAGTGGAGTGATTAGGTGTGAGATCCCATCTAGTATTTGAGTTTATGCATCATCGCAGCTTATTTTAAATATTATGAGACAACTGGAATAGGCAAACCATCTATTGTTTACCACGGAACTGCATCTTTTACTACTTGTCTGCCTAAAGACCTGGAGTGTGATAGGTTCACTCACGAGAGGGGTGGGCCCTCCTCCATCAACAATTGAGCACTGCCTACTCCTGCTGGGGTCAGGCAGAGCTGAGGTTACAAAGCCAAACAGGTTCCTAAGACAGCAAACAAAAGTGCCAGACTTTCCTGAGGTCCTGATGGAGCCCAAGGGCCAGTACGAGCTGCAGGTTTGTGTCAGCAGCTGCCTCCCTCGTTTTCCAGATCTTTAATATTGTGCTCTTTGCCAGGTTATCTGGGTGTTCATCTTCCTGTTACATCCTAGGTTATTGCAGTTGCTAAAGAAAATGTGTATTATCACTTGGAATGAAATATATGCTCACATACAGGATGAATGTATGGAGTGAAATATGTGTGTACGTACATAGCACATACTGAAACAAGCTAAAAGGAACAATTTGAGACATTTGAGAGTGTTAATATTGATTACTGAATAGATTAAGAGACAGCTACAAGAGGTTTTGTCAGGAGATCAAACTTTACCTGTGTGACAGTGTTAATAGTATGAGACATGAACATTTATCAACAAAACAGTTTCAGCTGTTTGGCAAAAAGCATTGCATCTCTGAAGTGTTTTGTCATACAGCTTCCTCCCACCTAACAAATCATGGTGTTGTTCACTTAAACTTGCTCATGTCAAGGAGAAGAATGTTTCCAGCAGGAGGCTGTAGCAGTAAAGTTCTTGATTAAGGAATTCTTCAAAGATATTTTTTATTTAGAGTGCATAATTATCACATTGTTGATAGAAAGGTGGCAACAAGAATGTTAGAACCAGCTGGATTGGGTCTGTGGTCCATCTGGCCCTTCTTATCTCATGCAGTAAATTACTGCACTCGACTTTACATGGGAATACAAAACGTCAGCACAGGAGATTTCTTTTCATATATTTTCTTCCAACTGTATATGTTTAGTGACTTCTCCAGGAGAACTATGAATTTGAGAAGAAAATCACTGTCTATGCAAAAAAAAAAAGGCCCATTAGACTGATAAGACTGACACATGCAGAACAGCCATTCCATCTATATCTCAAAAGTTGTTTCAGGTGTATGTCAGGATCACTGATGGATATCTTTAGATGTGATTAATGTGAGGATTAATTGAAACTTTTCTCCTAACCTTCTGTCTCAGTCCACACTCCACTTTCCAGTCCACATTGTAACATCTGTGTTAATAATGAAGAAACTCTTCCAGAAATCTTGTTGCCATCTCTCAATGGAGACTCCAGTGAAAGAAACCTAGATTCAACGTCTACAAAATAGTTGTTTACACAGTCAGGATCTGTACAAGTTTTTTGAGTAAATACTAAAAATATAGGTGACCCAGGATATCATTTACCTTGGCATATGCAGTACTGTTACTGATAGTGTCTTACCAACAAATTTCACTATTTGGGAGATTCTCAAGGCAGGTGACATTTGGGGAATACTGCAAAGAGCTCCCTAGCTCCCTGATGTAACCCCAAACAAAAGAGCTACAGGAACAGTGTTGGATTTTGAACTATCAAAACTGTTATTCCTGTAAAATGACATTTTTGTTCTCATAAAAATGTCAGAATTTTCTTATTACTCTAATATTGTAAAAACATTATTTTTGGAAAAATTCTATAAAATTCTCATATTTCTTCTGTCTGCCCAAAATTTGGTTTAAAATTTTTTGAAATATTTTTGTTTTCGACAAGATGAATACCCTACATTTGAGCAGTCCTATTCTGTACATATTACTTTAAAGTTTAACTGATCTTTAGCCTACTGAAAATTAATGCTGGGTCCATTGGTTATATAATAAATGCCAACAGCTGTCAAAAGCAGAGTGAAGCAAAAGGGGGGAAAAAAAGACAGCAATTGTCTTATAAGACTGCCTCATGGTAATTCAAGAAACATTCTGTGAATTCCACCTCAGTGGGGTATGAAATAAAACCCACATTATGATGAATTGGGAAAACCTGGGGTGGCCTAAAGCTACTTTCTCTAGGATTTCTTCTTCTTTATTTTTATTTTCTGATAGCTTCCCTAAGTCCAACAGCAGTAGAAAAAATTGAGACAGGAAAATGTATGGCCACACTAAAGAACAAAAGAAAGGGAAAAAAATCTTTTGCAATATCAGATAATCTTGAAATACAATAATATATCTTACAAACCTGTGAGATCTATAGCAGGCTTATAACTGATCAATTTTCCACCCAGGTTTACAAGAAGAGTAAAGACCAGTATAGTTCATAAATCAACATTTCTTAAGGCAGTTGTGTGTTTTCTGTCTCCTAAAAGTGATTTGAAAAGTAAGCTATAAACATCAACATGTTCAATGAAACTGAGGCATACTAGCAAAAGGCTATTTGTAGGACTGTGTATACATAAAGAGATAATGTTTTTGTACTATATACTAGGTAACCATAATTAGGTTTTGAATTTCATTATATAACAAAGGGCTGTTGATGCCTGTAAAAGCAGCAAAGTATTTTGATTCCCCATTTTTTGGCAATCTCGCTGACAGTTCTATTTTTATAGAGGCGCAAAATACACCCAAACCTTAGAGCATAGCTTTTCTTTTTGCTTTTCTGTTCTGAACTGACCACCATGGAGAGTTTTCTCTGACTTTAGACCAAAGTGAAACTGTTGGAAGGACACAAATATCTGTGAGGATTCCAGATGCAGCAACGTTGACTGGGCAGGACTTGGTATTTCTAACCAAGATTTTACAGGACCAAATCCATGGTCTGTTCTCTCTTTGGGAGGACTGCAAACACACAGCTAGGTGCATTCCCCAACATTTCCCCTGTGTTTTTAATTGGGCTGCCAGGAGATTTGGAAGACTCCATGGTTTTCCTGGGACAACGTGAAACACAGCTCTGCAACTGCTCTACCTGAGGACCCAAAGGTTTGCAGCTATCCTAAGCGTGCCCTTTTTACCAGGTGGGCCTCTTTAGAATTCAAATTTTGGTGGGAAACAAAAAAGGGGAGACTGCAACATCTGCCTGTGGCAGTGATTGCACAGAGCTCTTTGCTGAAGGTCAGTGCTGAAGCTCCTGGTTTGCAGTAGCTGCAGCAGTGTCTGGTTTCACAGCAGGCCAGAAATTCCAGTCTGAAGCCCTCAAGTCTCACTACCCAGCTTAGCCAGGGATCTAAAGCAGCAGGAGTTTGGTTTGCCATCATTCAGCAAGGCAGAGACATGTGCAAACCCATATCTATCACCAGTTCTTTGTTTAATCCACTTGCTCATATTGCCTCCTCCTTTGGCTGGGCATTTTTGTTCCCTTTATTGTACAGAAATGTTAACAGGTGTAGAGACACCAGCCAGTCATGGTCATCTGTGTGCTGCATGCACATGGAAGTTTTAGGAAAATATTTGATAAGTAAAATGGATTTATAAGTTTGGGTTTCATACCGCTGTGTGTAAATTTTAGGTTCCAGGCCTTACAATAAGTCTTTGGCTTTTGAATCTCCTTATTTTTCTTTTTTGTTTTTATTTAGACACCTAACTAACACCTGAGCTTAATTTAGTCTTTAAACCCCAAAAAACAGCGCCCTACTAGGAGCAGCACTCAGTCATCCTGAGCCCATTGCTATCCTCCTTTGTTATAATCCTACTTTGTCTGGGCTTTTTTTTTTTTTTTTTTTTTTTTTTTTTTTTTTTTTGGCAAGGTTAAAATTCCTCTGCATATCTGTTTAGGTAATTTTCTAAGAACCCTGAGTTCCCTGAGAGCCTCCCTCCCACTCATACTCATCAAGCTCTGAGCCCTTAAATCTATCATATATCTCAATTTGAAAGAAAAATTTACTCTTCAGCTTGCTTATAGTCTGCCATGAGCACTTGGATGTGCTCTTGCCCTCCAGCAGAAAGGGCCTGATCACTGATATGTTTGTGATGGTCTGGATGGCCATCACATCATCCCCACAGAGTTCTGGAAGGCATGCAGAGCTGCCAAGGCTTCAAGGGGGACAAATCTCAGAATTCCTCAGCTGCTGGGCTGGTTGCTCTCTAGGTTGCACCTGAAGTTTGAAGAGGAAATTGTGTTTTTACATGAGAGGAAAATATACCTGACAGTTTTGAATACTGAAAGATAGCTGTGGATAAGCAGTGCAGCTAAGGTGGCTTTGTAGAGTTGCTTTGCAGCACTGACAGCCAGTCAGTGTAGTTACAAATCCAAGCACTTTTACAGTTAGAATATGTTGCCAGAAAAAGGAAATCTTCTTTTGAGGCGCATTATTTCCTTTCAAAACTGTCCTGGGGGCACTTACTCATCATTATCTTGGAATAAAACAAATGAAAGATTTCTTTTTTAAAAAAAATATTGTTCAATCCATTTAGAATCCCTGGAGCTGTGTATTTTATATTTCTGTGGCTCGATAAAATAAAACCAGCAATTAGTTTACATGTATTTATCATTTATGGTTCTCTACTTCTCTTTGCAGTTCATTTTGAATACCATAATCCTGACAGATTAACTTTCCTACTAAAATTATTATTATTATTTCCTGGAACTATGAATGAAATAGGAGAACATGTTCACTCTGACTGATAGAGGGAAATCTCATTCTGCCAGATAGTATTTTAAGCTGATTCCCTCACAACAACAGCAACAAAAAAAACACAATAAAACAAAACAACAACACCAAAAACCCCTGCAGACAAAAAAAATGTTCATGTCTGTATTTACTTATGTGAATTTATATCATATCTTCAGCAACACTTTCTGAATCTGACCCATTTTAATAAATCTGAGAGGAGATCAATACTCCAAATATTTCATGAAAATCAGTGAAAACATGTAGCTGGATAGGAGAAAAATGCATCAAGAAGGCTCTGGCAGGGGGAATGGCTTCAGGGTGACAATGGCACACCTAAGAACCCAAACAGGGCAGAAACCTAAACAAATCTCATTCAAGTTTCATCAGACCTCATGACAAACCAGGAGACAGAAAACCTGTGCCATTTGCTTTACCCACAGATTGTGCAGCTTCTTGCTTTGGATCACTGGTTAAAAAAGAGCCTGGTTAAAAACCTGCTTATGGCAGGTGACATTGATTTGAGTTTTCTCCATTTTTTCACTTCCTTGGCATTTCACTTTTCTTTGGGTGTGTCTGTTTTGTACGTTTGAGATGGTGCTCAGTCAAACAGTCAAGGAGTCCATGTCCTCAACCTCTTCTGCTTGTAAGCCTTTAATTTGCAGAAAAATAGTTAATTGTAACCATTTTCCAGAACAGGTTTTTGGGAGGTTTTTGTGTTTTTTTTAAATTTTTGTGGGGGTTTTTGTTTGTATTTTTTTGTTTTTGTTTTATTATGATTTGGGTTTTTTTGGATGGTTTTGTTGTTGTTTTTGTTTTGGTTTGGTTTTGGGTTTTTTGTTTATTTATTTTTATCTTGCTTTTAGCACTCCATTGCCCTTAGTGGTAATTTTGTCCTTTCACACAAATTTCATCTGAGACAAAAGACCAGCTACTTCTGGAAAACAGTGCAGACATGGAGGTGCCTGGCAGGATTGCCTGCACAGCTTAGGTGAGGAGACACTTGCACCTTTCCCTTCTGGCTCTGGTGGGTGGTTAATACAGGTTTGCAGTTGTAACATTTTCCTCTAGGACTTGTCCATTGCTCATCCTGCTTTGCTTTATGCCGAATCACAGGGGGGACACAGGACAGCCCAGCTGTGCCGGGTCAGCAGAGGGTGTGGAGCCCTGCAGCTCACTCACACTGGGGCAGGCTGGAGGGAGGGATGGTACTCAGCAGAGAGGGATGGTGCTGAACAGAGGGATGGTTCTGAACAGAGGGATGGTGCTGAACAGAGGGATGGTGCTGAACAGAGAGGGATGGTGCTGAACAGAGAGGGATGGTGCTGAGCAGAGGGATGGTTCTGAACAGAGGGATGGTGCTGAGCAGAGGGATGGTTCTGAACAGAGGGATGGTGCTGAGCAGAGGGATGGTTCTGAACAGAGGGATGGTGCTGAGCAGAGGGATGGTGCTGAACAGAGGGATGGTGCTGAACAGAGGGATGGTTCTGAACAGAGGGATGGTGCTGAGCAGAGGGATGGTGCTGAACAGAGAGGGATGGTGCTGAGCAGAGGGATGGTGCTGAACAGAGAGGGATGGTGCTGAGCAGAGGGATGGTGCTGAACAGAGAGGGATGGTGCTGAACAGAGGGATGGTGCTGAACAGAGATGGAAGGTTCTGCCCATGCTCACAGCTGTGGATGCACTGTGGGATCCCAGCTTGGAGAGCTTCAGCCTCCCTCTGACAGCAAAACTGCAGTTGATGCAGGGCCAGGGTACAGGCACTGCTTGAGCTGATAGCTCTGGGCCTTCCTTCCTGAATAGGACAATTTGCATTCCTTTCTTGGAAAGTGCAATAACATAACTTTTCCAATGAATATGCCCGGGCTATTTTCATTTTGTAATTGCTATCCTTACAAATTTACTATTTGCCATTTCATTTTCACTAGCAAGTGTGAACATAAAACTCCCAAAGCCTTTGTAGCTTGCTTTACAGAGGATTATTTCAGGCCGAGATGTAATGTTTGGGATCTGCAGTGAGAGATATGGCTTTCAAGAGGCATCCCAACACTGACTTGGCATTCATGTCCCACCTGCTGAATGCCAGTGGGATCCTGTCCATTGCTTTCACAGGCTTTGGATCCCACCCAGAGCATTCTCAAAGACAGACAGGAACTGGGAGTGTGGGCTGGATTAGGAAATCACAAACTGCTCCGAGAGAGGTTTTCTCTTTCATCAGAAATTTTTTGTCAACATTTTCTGAAAAAGTCAAACAAAAATAGCTCTAGAAATTAGAGAGTTTATATAGTCCTGTACAGTAATTTGTGGTATATTCTCAAACTCAATTTCTATACCATAATGTCTCCTAAATAATTGTAAAGCTCCATTGTAAAATGGAGTGTTCTTTAAGGATTTGCTTTGTATTACACTGATTTACTCTAAAATCTAGGCTAAACATTTCTAAAACTGTTATACTACTTCATAGCAGGGATGTTGGTTACTATCTGTTGCTCTCTTATCCTACTCTGATATCGGAATTTTGCAGCAGTTTTTAATGTTTTACTCCCTCTTTAAGCAGAATAAAACCCCCAGTGTCTGTTTTCCTTTGCCTGTGTTTTTTTGTTTCCATATTGTAGCAAAACAGTTTTATCTTTGCCTTTTCATGTAATGTGTGCGCTCAAAGGCTGTTGTGTTTTTGGCTATAAACTCCTAGAGACTAAACACAGTTATATTTTCCCCATTTTGACCATTCATCTTCATCTGCTGCTGCTTACTTTCTCTGATAGCACAGTCCTTTTCTCTAACAAAGCCTACATTCATATGCTTTCTACTTGCACTGCTGATCACCTTGGGTGCTTCACAACCCCTGCTCCTGCTGTCATTTCCTCGCTGACATAGCCAGGAAGAAATCCCTCTGCCAGGTCCCTCCTGGCTCCGTGGGCTGGGCAAGGTGGACTCCCTAACTACCAGAAAGATTAAAATCAGCATCTGCTACTTAAAGCATCTTGTATTCCTGTTGTAGGTTTTAGCCCGGTGAGTATTCCAAGTCAAACAATACTGTGGTTGTGAATTGTTGTCTCGCTTGCAGCCTTATTTCTCATTCTTGGCTTGTGTCCTAGGATGGGATCCAGAGCAGTCGCTGACTACAGCGATACAAAAGAAAACACACCACAAAAGAAACATTTGCACAATCTGCTTGCAAGCACACTGCTCCTGTTGTGTGTTTCTGCTGAGCTGGCCTCCAAAATACAGGTAATTTAAATCCCCCAGGATGAAAAGTAAAAAACAAACAAGCAATCAGAAAGTTGAACTCCTCATAATCTCTTCCTTTTTGAAGAAAGAGGAAACAGAAAGGAAAAAATCTTTTAGATACACATTTTAAGTGCTCTTGAGTCTAAGAACTGTGACTGAGAAATGTTCAAAAATCCTCAGTCCTTGACGTCTATCCAAAGCAGTGTTAGTAAAATTCTGCCTAACACTCATCTTCTTACCTCCTCTCAATAAGGCACTTTGTGCAAGAGAGATTACTGCTTCAAACCAGGAAACCTTCTTCATAATCTGTGCCTGAAATCACCTTGAGGATTTGGTGGTAATCTCTGGTACTCTTTACTGAACCTCAGTAACTACAGCAGTGATCCAGGCTGTAAAAGCCTACAAGAAGCCTTCAATAAGCCTTTTTCTAGGACTACTAATGGATATCCTAAACTTGAGATGATACCCAGGATTTTCTAACTGATTCAGTTTCCCAAGAATCCGGATTGTTTCCCCATGGAAGCACAGAAAGATTTATCAGTTCCCCAGCCAGATGGGTGTGTCCCCATCTGTTCTACCACTGTAGAAGGAAAACAAGGAAGGAAAGTCCAGCCCCACTGAAGCCAAGCGGAGTTTTGTTTAGAAATGGTCTTCAGGAAATGGCAAAGGGACATAATAACAGTTCTAGTTAGCAGGAGAAATTGAAGGAGCTAAGAAACTTATTATTAGTGTTTTAATTATACTTTGAATAACAAAAATAGATAGAAATAAGACTAAGAAAAATGATCAGAGGAGATGGAAACAGAAGTTGTACAGAAAATTACTTTTAGGGAGAACTGAAAGCTGCAAGAAACTGCATCTCAAGATGAAGGCTTGGGTAGTGATAGGAGAGAAATAGCAGCAAAATTAAAAGATACATTAAGGAAGAGTATTCTAAAAAAAAAAAAACCCAGACATTGAAGAAAAGGAAGAATGCAAAAATAGGACAGCTATCTTAATAAAAAAAAAAAAAAAGGAAAGCATGAAAAATAAGAAGTGATATATAGATTGGATGACTGGCTATTCTGGCACTCAGATTGCTGCCACATCATTATTATTATTATTATTATTGTAAGTACCCTGGCCTTTACTTATACATTCATCTCTGGACATATATTGGCAGAAGACACCACCAGCAATTTCAGCATGACAGGATTTTCTGAATGTGGAAGAACTGGTGCCTTAGGGTTTAAGCTATTCCCACTTACCTTTCTGCTTAGGTCATTTGCAGTGCTGAAGAACTTGGGGTTTTTTGACTCTATTTCTGCAGTTCAATTATCTTTGCTACTCCAAATGGGATAGATTATACAAATCTTAATCCGAATGTAACAGAGAGATTTTGGTGTTTCAAGCTTCTTTCCCCCAAGACAACCAGTACTAAAATTATGTATTCTTTATATACTGGGATTCAGGAATAATGCTGTGTATTCACTGTGCAGCTGGTTTCTTCTCTGCCATAGGGTCTTGTCTCATCACTGAGGGTTTAATGGACGAATGTGAGCCTGGTTGCTCTGTTTCCAGCCCCAGTCCTGTACTAGGGGAGGACAGTGCATTGCTCAGAATGTTTGCCCAGGGTCAGCAGCTGAGCTGCTCGGCTGCTGACCCTGGGCAAACATTCTGAGCAATGCACTGCTCTGCTGCCAGCTCTGCTGCCAGCTGCCCATGCAATCACAGGCAAGTCCCTTTGCCTCTCCAGGACTCAGGCCTGAGGAGCCACATCCAACTGGCTGCAACGGGAGCAAGTGTGTCAAAGCTTCTCAGACTAAGGGGAATGGAGTGCATTTAGCCTCTCCAGCTCAAAGCTCTCAGCTCCCAGTGGCACTGGGCAGTGTTGAGGCCAGTGAAAAGGCAGCAGCAGAGCCTGGCTTTCAGCTACTGAAATGTCAGGGGCCAGGGCTTGGGGCGAGAGGAGCCCACTTGGAAGCACAGCTGTGCAAACCGCTTCACTGACCTTTGCAGTGTTCCTCGCTGTGCACTCGCTTTTTCCCAGCCCAGCCACATCTCTTTTGTTCCAGCATTGCTGCTGCTCAGCGCAGAGCTGGGCCTGGCGCTTTGTTAGGTCTCCCCTTGGTGCTGGCACCAGAGACACTTTGTTTCCCTCTTATCTGGCCTTCTTGCTTCACCTTTTCTCTATCACCCGCCTTATTGTATCACAGATATACTACCTTGGGATCAAAGCAGTCCGTCTCCACACATATGTAAATTCTAAATTACCTCATCGTTAATCTAGGAAGGAGGAAGCTTTCCATATTAGCTGGCAATCTGTTCCTCCACAGCCCTGTGGTTCAGAGGGGAGCCCCAGGCAGTGTTACCCATCCCCGAGCATGAGCCCCATGCTGTGCCACTCACCCGGCTCCTGGTGGCTGTGACAGCCCCAGTGCTCCAGGATGCCAGTCCTCACCCACATCCACATCCACCAACACAGGGTACTGCCCTTTAGAGAGGTGTGGCGGCAAAACTTTGTAAAATCACCTGCTGTGGTCACCGCAGCTTTGCCTGGTTACCCCTGGTTGTCTGCCTTCAGAGTCCTGCCACTGGCAGTTTCAGTGCGGCCAAACCAAGTGCTTTGCCATGGTATGGCAACTAAGTTCATCCCATTTGGGGGCTCCTATTACAGCTGACTGTCAATTCAGTTGATTGCTCACATGCATTTTCTTGTGCTGCATGCTTAGATATTAGTGCACCTAACAGGAGAACACCAGAAACGTGCTTAGTGACAGATTGAAATGCAAGGGAATAAATTGGCATCTTTCTTTTTAAAAAAGCATGATTTGCTAAAATGGGTTTTGTTCAAAACTGAACAGAGAAATTCAAGCATTCATATAAAATGTAAGCAATGGAATTATCTTCAATATTCCTTGATAGTGGTTGAACAACTGGTATTGTTTTCAATATATTTCACAACTTGTTGCCTTGAAAAACTGCTTACTGGTATATAATATTTACAATTAACTGAGAAAATTATCTAGTGCTTAAATGTAGAATTATTGAAAGGGTGTTTATTGTCTTCTTGCTGCCTTTGCTAGGGCTTAAGGAGGCACGAAGTCAGCGGGCTGGGTGATGCCCTGCCGAGGCGCTGTTTTCTTTTGCAGCCACTAGTGAGTGCTCTTGAATAGTTTTTCAAGGCAGAGAGTCCTTGAACCCCACCGAACTGCAAAGTCTGGATCTCTGGGTGAATTTGTTGGAAACGGGAGAAAGAAGGTGATTTATAAGCAGGAAAATGCAGTGCCAGCGGTGTCCCCGAAGCGGGCATGATGCAGGGCCTCAGCAGCAGATAGAGTGGCAGGGACTTGGCTTTATGGAGCAGGATTAAAAATAAAACAGCAGTGCTGACAATCTGCATCTCGCAGTCACTTTTATTTCTGTCCTCTGGTAATCCTGCAGCTTTGTCAGGAGTTCCTGTTTCAGTCTGTTTGTACCTGCTGTTACTTGTTTTGTCTCGTGCGTGTGTGCGCGCCAGCTTGCAGGTACAGACTCTTAGGCAGGTAAATAAACAACACATTCTGGGTATTACCCTGGGCTGAAGTCTGAGCCTTGTACAAAAAAACATAGTTATCGTTGGCTGAAAAGGTCATGATTTATTCAGATTTGCAAGAAACAAGTTGTAAATTATGGGCACATGTCACTAAAGGTTTTTGGTGGGATGCTTCACTAAGTGAATATTTTTACGTTGGTTGAGGATCGATCCTGTCCTAACAATAAAACAAAGACTTTTTATTTATATGCTTGGACAGAGGCTAAGATATTAATTAATTTAAGAAATTAATTAATTGAGAAATAGAAACTATTAGCTCTATGTGATAAAGTTTTTGCACTCAGCAATGGCAGTTTAGAAGATGTGAGAAGCATCTCTGGATGTGCTAAAATCTTTCTTCTCTTCTGGGATAAAGTCTAAAACTGACTGGTTCAGCTATCCAAGTTACTTTAAAAATTGTACTGAAAAGAAACAAGCTCTATTGCTTGTGATTCTTAGTTAGTCATCAGCAGTTAACTCCAGCACTCGTTTTCCTCCACCCCCTCACCCTACACAATTCATACTCATTGTAATTAATTTTATGGCCTTTTTAGCAAAGGGAGACCTCTACATTTTATGCTACATTGCACAAGCAATTGAAAGTTGCAGATGAAAAAAACCCAAGCACCAAATGTTTAGCAGGTTTTTATTCTATTTTAAATGAGCAACCTATTTAAATCAATTATCAGCTTAAAATGAGCAGCCTGATCTAATTAGTGTTAGCCCCTGGTGGGTTAATGAATGAAAGGGAGGTGCTGGGCAGATGTGCTTTCCCCCAGGATATTCTTCTACTGACCACACTGACACAGAATCCTTCTAGGTGGGAGAATTTTATCAAACAAAATTATTGAAACCCAGAACTATAAGATGTAGAGCTGTTAAATCTGTCAGCAGAACAATGTGTTTTATGGCTTTGGAGTCTTTAGTTGTATTGGGGGTGTTTTGCCAGATTTTTTAAGACGGGATTTATTAGTGTGAGATAAGTCATTACAAATCCCAAATAAATTACTTTTAGAATTAGCATATGAATTCATTTCTGCAAGACACAAGAATTAAAGCTACTTACGGAAAATGCCAGCTAAAATCTCCAGAATCTTGGTCAATAAGCAGAGATCAACTCATACCCATCATTTCTGTTCCTCTCTCCTGATTCTCAGTTCTCCAGTTACTTAAACATAACGTCCTTTGAGCTTTATTATGTAGCCAATTAGTAAGTTTAATATAGTACATGCAAGTATAAAATATGATAAGTATCATTAAATGTGGGAAAGGGAGAAAGTGATGCTGTTAACGAAGGGTCTCGTTTTCTTATCCCTTTGATGCATTTGCTGACTATTCCACTGTGAGCGCACAGATGTTTGCATTTTTGGAGGATGACATTTCTGTAACCAAATGCTAAGTTGTTGGTAAATATTACAATTTGCTACTGTGCAGGGCTTCTAGGTTTCTTATTCTGGGGGTGACTTTTTAAGTAGGTGCCTCTGCTTTCCCCTCTTTCCCTGTGTTTCCTCCTGCCCTTGGTCCACAAGGACGAGTGGGTCACACCAGGGACTTCGAGGTACCCCCAGGAGCCCATCTGCTGCACTCTTCAGGAAATTTTGTATTCTCCTCCATGAAAACTGACTGGTGGGTTTCCTTTCACTTTTACAGATGTAATACTGGTTTTTTACATTCCCATCAGTCTCTTACAAATACATTTATACGGACATGAGAGGCTATAAAATTTACAAATATTCTTGACCAATAACAAAAATATTGGCATGCTGGCACTTATGTGTTACTTGTGTATCCTCAGGCTCTGGTAGATGAATAATCAAGGCTTCCTAAATTTCTCTGTGTGACAGGGACAAATAGACGTTGATGGATAATAATACTCTTGAACAAACTCTGGAGTGTTTGATAGTAGGGGGCCAGATTAAAATGTAGAAAAACTCACTCGTTGCTGTTTTGAAACATTTTGTTTTGGAACGGTACACACTCTGTATGAAGTGAAATTGTCTGATGGTCATGGGCCACTGAGACTTCAGCAAAACCAACTGGTTTACTGGGGAAGTTTTTACAGTGCTTTGCTCAATGGTATGCACACATATCTGTCAGAAAAGGTCAAAGGATTTTTAAAGGATGAGTGTGAACTGTCCTTTTAAAATCTCAAAATAAGAGCATCAGGAGATATATTGAAAAGCAACTGTGCAAAAGGAACTGTTGACCCACTTGCTCTTCCCCGGTGGTTCATTTCATTTTTACTTCCATATTACAGGCACTTTCCTGAACTTTCAAATTGTATGGCTTTGTACTTAAAAGAGAAAAAACTTTAATTAATAAAGAAGGGCTTGTAAACAGGCTGATACACACAATTACAAAATATCTGGATGGTTTAGTCTGGAAGGTTTAAAACATTTCCTAAGTGACCTTGACGTGCTTTGAAAGACTAAATAAACAGCAGAGTGCATCGTTTGAAAAGTATATGAGAAATATGTTTTGGGTTTTTTAAATTAAATGCTAGCTCCAAGTTTTTTGAGGAGAATGTCTGCTGCCTTTTGGGAAGAGAAACCATGAAAAATAATTTCTGAGGGGTTTTTTCTCCTTTTGAAAGAAAAATTAGAACCCAATAGATTATCACAATTTCACCATGGGTTATTACAATGATTTATTCAATTAACCTCATGAATATAAGCCCTATCATTAAATAAGCTAAATTTGAGTGCAACAATTACAACTTTTACTAACTGGAAGCAGCATAAGTATTAAGTGTTTAAATATACCAATATTGGAGCATGATAATTTTTAAACATAATTACCTCTTTTATTATATTTTGATTAGATTAAAATTAATGCATTATTAAGCCATGATATGTTCTACCATCTACACCTCTGTATAGACAAAGATAGGAGTTCCCCCCCGCACACACCCTTTTTTCAGGTCTAAATTAATTAAATTCTCTTTAATTATAATTTACTAAAAAGCTCCACTTTCGCCACTATTATGTCTTTTGAACTTTGAAATTCAAAAAAAAAAAAAAAGGAAAAAAAAAAAAAAAAAGACACCAAACCCTTAAAATGGTCTTTTGCGGGAGAACTGAACTGTCAGCGAATTCAGGCAAAATTAATTATTTCAGCTTGATAAACCTTTTCATCTATTTGACTCCTTATACAGAAAAGCCAATTAATAATGTCAAACATGCTTTGCCTCCGGGGACCGGCGGGTTGTAATGAGTGTGTTTACCACGAGTGGCTGTAGCGGGAGAGCCGCGCCGAGCCGCGCTCTAATCGCGCCACACCTGTCAAGCTGAGTCTCATTATCTGTGTACCAAGGGCAAACCTCATTTTGTCAGGAGTGGTTTTCGAAGAACTAACAACTGCCTGGGGAAGCATACAGGACTGTCGGCCAGTAGACGAGTCACTTAATTACCAATCAGAGCGGCAGAAGTGAATTCCTAATGTTCTTTAGTACCGACCCAGCTAATCGCCGGGATGCGCGTCTCACCTTATCAGGGCGCCCGCACCAACCGCTCATTTCCAGCACCAATCTGATCCATGCGTTCCCGGAGCTCTGATAGGCTGCCAGGGATGCCGTGCTGGGGACACAGCGGTTCACCAGGCACACGTTATCCCACCGTGTAACCCATCTGATCTCCTCTTCCCCTTCCCATTATCAGCTGGGAACGGGGTGGCTCTTGGCAGGGCACGGTCACCTCTGCGGTGACCTCGGGGCTCCCTCTGAAGCACAAGTGCACACATGCAAACAGCTCTGTAAGACAAACGCGGGGCTGACCTTGCAGTGGATTATATTTCAAAAGCCATGTATACACATTACCTAAGCCCCCAGAACTTCCCCATGGGATAAATAGCATTATCCTTGCTTTACATATTGGGAATGGAGACAAACTTCTGGCCTGTGACAAACTGATTTAGCCCTCTGCAGAGCAGTTGAGTAGTGCTGTGTCCTTGGGGGCAGCTCCTGAAGGACTTGGTGGGGCAGTGGTGACCTCACTTCTGGAGCCTGGGAGCATCTCTTCATCGTTGCAACTTAGCATGTTTGTCGCTAAAACAAGTGGGAATTAGGAAATGCAAAAAGCCCATTGTTCTCTTCCCCAGGAGCTGATTGTGTTGGGCTCTCCATGAGCCCACTCTGAGCAGCATCAGTTCAAATGCACAACATGCGGGACTGCAGGCAGGTTTCAGTTCCGAGTCCAGGTGAGGCTCCTCATGGCTTTTACTGGGTTTCTCAGATAACCAAGGGTTGCAGAAAAGAGCTGGTGAAATCATCATTAGAATTGAAGAGATTCCCAGCCCAGATTATCAGCCCAGATTATCAGACTTCATTTGCTTTTTGCCATGTATTTTTAGCAACCATGGTCTCTATACAGAGCATACTGCTGCTTTTAGGAAGTTGATTCTTTCTTACTCTATTTGCAGATGACAAATGATAGCCAAAAAACACCATGCAGGAAAATTTTGCTTAGCATATGCTAAACTAACTGGGGTGAGACCATTCAGATATTCTGGAGTGCTAACAGATATCCGAAAATCCAAAGTGACTGCCTGCCAGAAGAGATTTTGCATTTCATTTATTGCAAAATAGCTGCAGAAGTCAAAAGCTCTGCTTATCACTGATGTAAAAAGTGCAAAAAGCTCCATAAACACTTAAAAATAAAATAAGCAGGACTGTTCCTCCCACCCCAGCAAAGTCATCACCACCATCAAAAATGGTGGAAGAGATTTATGAGATAATTCTGTAGGTGACACATCAGCTTCTTCTTTCCTGATGGTTGGAGGCATGGAGGGGTGCTGGGCAGCAGATAACCTTATCTGGACTTTGTGTTTGGGACCACTCCTTGAGTGATGCTGGGTAACTTGGGGGTGAGGTGTTTTGGTTTCTTAGGGTTTTTTTTATTTTTATTTTGTATTGTGGGAGCGAATTGTCATGTTCTGAAATGACAGCTGCACTCACCTCTCACCAGTGTTCTGAGCGATTAACCCAAGTGAACTCTCTAATTCTGGCCAAATTAATGCAGACCACAGGAAGAGGAAAAGTGGAGGGAACCCCAACTAGTCAAACATCTGTGTCTTAGTGTCATTCATTTCCCTCGTGCCATAGCTTATCCACTGGGGAGGAGAATATTGCAAGCAAATGAAAACAAGTTAAAAGAGTAGTTTGTGAGCAGAAGGAGCTGGGACCAGGTCAGCAGGATTCTCTCCATGGGGATTCCTATTTTCTGCTGAACTATCAGAGCTCCAACAAGCCAGCGCAGCACTGGAGGCTCACTTCTGGGCTGGGAGCCCCTCTCAGTATTTAGCTCTGGGGACACACAGACCACATGGGTGTTTACTGGAGAAACTACCAAGGAATGATGGATTCAGGGGCTACATACCACTGCTACAATATTCCTGCATTTCCCTGCATTTCCTTTCTTACGGTGCAGTCTTGCAAAGCAGTTAAACATGTCAAAGTCAAGCTATCTACCAGTTTTATAAAGAGTAAGATCTAGTATTTCACCCCAAGTTAAGGCACCCTTTGCCAATTTCCGGGTACGGCTTTGCACGAGCAAATTAGTGGGAAGCAGCAGAAGGAATCAAAGCAATGAGTTGGGAAAAAAGATGGCTTGGGATAGCCAGCAAAATAGAAATGAGTCTTGTAGCAAAGGAAGAAAACAGATGCTTTGTTTTGATTGCTCATTGTCAGTCTCATTATAACTTTCAAGTTGTCATGTTACTTCAGCTTTATTGGGTTTGGGTTTCTTTTCCCAACTTTCAATGCAGATGATGTCCTGATTGCTCTATTCTCAGGCCAAGTACAGCCTGACCTCTCCCTTTAGTGCAGTAAGTGGCATTCATCTCCCCCTTATGCAAGCAAAGGGTGAAGAAGAGGTCAGCAGCCCTAATAATTGCATCTTGGACCTCTTTGTTGGTATGGTTATATGATCCTTTGTTTTCTGTTTTATGACTGACAAGCTCTCAAAAACCTTCTGGCAACACTCAACTTTCGCAAAACTGATAATTTTAGCTGAGGGAAAACTCTTGGTATTGCTAGTCTTTTGTTTTCAGTGGAGGGGGGCTTTTATAAAATGTGTAATTCCTAATCCAACTGACCCACATCTAAAACTCTGAATGCATTGAGTTGAAATATTGAACTGGAAGTAGTTTGATGCAATCAAGTATCTGGTCAAGCCAGAGCACTATTTTGAAGCAGATGTGGTTTGGATGCTTCATGCCCCTGTGCTCTTTATGGGCCATTCCAGTCCATATTTTTTATTTTGACCTCCCACATGATAGACACTGTGGGATCTCTTGGGAAATGGCTTACTGAGAGGGAGGGGTGGGAGGGACACCAAGCTGTGACACCTGGGAGGTGATGGGCAGCTCTTGCTTGGCTCATATTGCCATCACTTGTTACAAAATCAGCCCCCTACTAATTTCTTTTTCTTTCTTCTCCTTGCTCCAAGAATTAAATATTCCAGGTCTTTCAGAGCTAAAAATCTCCCTCTTTTTTTCATCTTTTTTTTTTTTTTTTTGTGCTGGAGGTAGGCTTCATGTCTCCATAAGAGTAGCTGAATCTAGAGATGGTGGTGGAAATTCCCAGGTTGAACTCAGTCTCACTTTCAATATTATTGGTTGTTAATGCCTCTTTTCATTTTTGAGGGCTCTGGGAGTAGAAATATAGGGGATATCTAAGCCCTACATCTTAAATTCTCTCACTGTATGTGATCTCTGTGATCACTACATCAGAAGTGCCCATTGCAAGATGTTGTTGAGTCCCAAGAGAAGGGCAGAGGAACAGTAACAAAAGAGGTAATGTTTGACCAAACTTTCTTAAATTTCAAACACTTGGACTTATTTGTCTCATCTTCTCAAGACCTTCAGGGAACTAATTCTTGAGGTTTAACAGAAAGAAATGTCTGATCATTCTCTCCATATCATCCAGGCCTCAAGTCATACACAATATCCTAAAAGCAGCTTTGTGTACATATAAGAAAAGGAGCTGTTGCCTTTGTCAGGCAGCCCAGAATTCTGTTTGATTTTCTTTTTGGTTGCTGCATTTTCCTATAACCACACACTTAATCTGATGTGCATTATCACTCCCTGATCTCATTACGTCCTTCCTTGAACTTGTATGTTGCTTGAACTGTCTTAGAGGGAAGAATGCCCTTAAGTGAGTCAGTAGTTCAATTCCAGTAATAACTTTACATATTTGTCTGGGTTTTTTTAGTGTCCTTATGAGAAGCTGGGCAGTCCTGTGCTTATGTTATCTAGTGAGAGTGACTGGGCAGAGTTTTTTTTGTTTGGATAGTTGGGGTTTTTTTTTCCACAAAACCTCTCTCCCACATGGAATTGGAGCCAAGGGCTGTGATGCTGTGAGCAGTGGCTTCGTGGGTACAGGGCCAGCACTTTCTGGGAAGACCAGACTTCCTTCCCACATTGCTGCACCTATCCACAGTAAACCTGAAACCTCATGGAAGCCCTTGGATTTGCTGGTGCTGCCTGTTTGCTTTGTGTATAGCCAGATGGCCTGATCCTTTCCTAGAATACTGGTTTTACTCTGCCTAAACTGCCTAACCATCCTTGTGCTACCAGATGTACAAAATAGGGTTGCTGGAGAGTTCATCGCTCTTCTCTGACATGAGGAGATATTGGACACACTTCCAAATATGGAGAAAATTAAGGAGTTTTTAAAAAATGCTGTGGTATTTAATGCTAAATATAGGCAGAATGATAACAGAAAGAAGGTTCTATAGGTTTTTCCAAGCTCACTGGGTTAAATAATTCTCTCATTCTATATTTGATTGCCAGTCATGCTTCATGGCACAAAAAATAATTCTGAAGAGGAGACTTTTAATTTCTTTTTTCTCTTTTATCCAGAAAACACCAGAATATCAAAACATTCACAGTATCTTATTCTATCAAATATGTAACAGTCTTTTTTAATTTTTTTCTTTTATTTTAGAGATGCCACTGTGGTATTCAGGTGTGTTTTAGCGCAAACAAACAAGCAACCAAACAAACCCCCAAATATCCAAACAAAACAAGAAAAACCCCAACCAAACAGAAAAACAACAAAAGCTTGAGCCCTTAGGAAGTGGTGGAATTAAGGATAGCTGCTAATTTGTGGGCAGTCAGAAAAAACAGTGAGCCTGGGACAAACCCAGCTTTAATACAAGAGACAGAAGGGCAGATCTCAAATTTACAAATAAGCACTAACCCATTTAGATCTCTATTGCTTGAAAACAGATCAACTTTTTAAATACATATGGAGGAAGGGGGGGCTGGCTCCTAGGCATAACAGTGCACAGGCCAATTTCCAATGCAAAGTTAATTTTCATTCTGAAGTTGTTCTTTGTTAAATGATGCCAAAGCTAGAGGTTTGTGTGATGGAAACAATGCTGCTCTTGGATGAATTCAGAAGTGGGTGCCATCCTAGCAGGAAGCCAGGTTTTTACTATGGCTCTTCATGTGTGAGCCCATAAATCACTCCTCTCTTGAGGACCCTGTGTCCTTTTGTCCCAGAGGTGGGTGTAGGATGCTCTATGAGAAACATCTCTCTGGCTCCTGGGGCAGCATGGTTCAAGCCTCTCATGGTGTCCCAGAGATGTGCTCCAGCCTCCAGACAGAGAGGGCCAGCACTCCATGTCAGAGTCTGTCCAGTGTCAGGAGACAGCAGCGGGCAAACGCAGGGGAGACCAAACACTCCCTCGTGTGCCACAGGCCAGAGCAGCTACTGTGCTTCTCCCAGCCCTGGGCCTGCCAGCCCCCACCAACCACAGCTATGCTCTCCTTTAAAGAACAAAACTTCACGACATCTCTCAACGGCGTTGGGTTTCCAGAAGCACAAAGGGTACCCAAGAGGCATTTCCAGAGATCCTTAAGTGTGGTTATAGCCCCAGAAGGCTCCTCTTATGGAATCCAAATCCTGCTGGAATCAAGACCTTTTAATGTAGAAGAATGGTTGAAATGAGCTTTTGGTCTCACATAGACCATCACTGTGTGTCCTGAAAACAGTCAGTTGTGCAGTGAGCTGCTGGCTCCATACTCAGATTAATCCAACCAGCTTTTAGGAAATTCACCTGGTGATCTTATAGTACCAAGAGCTCCATTATTATTTCATCCATATAATAAACCATCTTAAACCTATAAGTGTAATCCTACTTTTCCTCTCTTGAAAAAGACTAAACAGCCTGACCACACATGGTATTTTTTCTATTGCTGAAACAGAAACTACTTTGTTTCAGGTACTTTTCCCTTCCCTCTTTTAGAAGCAGAAGTCCAAACACATCAAAGCCTACCTAAATTTATCTGCGCCCAGTGGATGGGAGGGAGAGAAACCCAAAATCCAGAGTGCAGCTGGGATGAAGTGTGTGCTGTGAGCATGATTAAATGATCGTGAATGATGGAGATTGTTTCTGTTTACTATGTGTTCCATCATGAAGCTTTATGGAAAACATTCCTGGAGAGGGATAGGTGAACAAGATATTCCTACCATGAGCACTTCAGGTTCAGAAGTTCACCTTTAATATGAACATTGCAGATTTTTTTCTTTCACGCTCTAAGAGATACCTCTTTCTTATTTCATATAAAATGTGCTCAGCAGCCTGTGCTAGACATTTCTTGGTCTGTCCTTACTTCTGCTCAGAGAACAAATGTCTGCTAATTCCATACTTGAGAAAGATGTTGAAATACAAATGTATCACCTCCTCTGCACAGGTAAGCAGAAAGGAAGGAGGGCAAAAACTCAGGCACACTGAAAAAACCTCCCCAAGGTGCAGAGTGACCACTCCTGATCTACTATAAAGAGCCACAGCAAGAAAATGACAGGAAAACCCCATCAATTTCTCAACTGCAAATAGAGAGCAACACCAGTTTCAAAAGAAATTTAGTGCTTAACAATGAAATTAGATTCTCTGTGTTTGAACCTCTATTAAATCCCCATGATCCAATATTCCAAGAGTTAACATTCCTTTACTAACATGGCCCCAAGCACTAGCAAGTGCAATGCTCCTGACAGACATTCTGATGTTTCCTATTGGTATTACATCTAGTTTATCTGAGGAGAGATTTTCCACTTGATAAATGTGTCTGCTCAAGGGCAGACTGAAGAAGTCATCTAAATATACATTTCCAAGATGACTAGAAACCGTATTTCCTTTGTACTTCCACTTCTTTTAGCCTACCTTGAAGCTCAGAGAAGCTGGAATTTTGGGAGGGGAGAATAAAATTTGTGAGAATTTTATTTTTCTTTGTGTTAGTAACGTGAAAGCCTAAGGATGGAAGCAGGAGCTGCAAGCTTTGTATGCAAATGCAAGACTGGTGCCATAAAACAGCAACCATGTGTTCTAGTGTTCTTTTCTCTCTCATCTGTGTGCTGAAGTCTTTCCTGAAGCTGGGTGTGAGCAAGATGAGAGAGGAGAAAAACATGTATACTTTTTGGTTTTGGCTTTTTATGTTTAATAATCCTTAGGCAATGAAGGTAAAAATCTGTGTTCAAATTACAGGTCCAAATTACAGGAAAAAGTTGACATGCTCAAAACAAATTCTTCCAAGCTTCAGAAATCCACAAAATATGTAAACATCTCTTCTACTGCCCAGAAATATGCAAGAAAGGAGCGTTTACTGAATGACCGGGAATTGCACTTTTAAGAATGTTTTGCATGTTTCCCATTATGTAAGAATCATATGGGAACAAGACTGAAATTTCTTATGAATCTACACCATAAAATTTAATCCTGGCAATCATTTATCAAGAGACATTTTTTATGGAACAACATTGCAGACCTGGATGAACTGTGCTTCATCTGCTGTGCTTTCATGTTGACAAAGAAAAGGATTATGTTACAAAATAAACAAGTCTCCTAATGAATATAAACTATTCTCAACTGGGTTGATAACAAATAGGCCAAGGTTAAAGAACTAAATAAAGCATGTTGCCCTGAAACGCAGTAATGACAATTGTGACTTATCATGATCCTTTAAACAGAGCTGCTCTTTTCTCTTCTTCCTTTGGGGAATTTGGCAAAAAGATTGGTTTTGCAGCCTCAGAGCTGTACCACTGCTACAGCCACTCCTGGTCTTGTTGGTATGATAAATTAGTTCACATAGGCAAGGGATCACTTTTGGCATTCATTAAATCACTATTACAGGCCCATTCCTTTTACTTCTTGCTCTAGGCTTTGCCACTCACTTTTCCTGCTAAAGAAGTCTGAAGATCAGGGTGCAAAACTTTTGTGAAGAGTAGCAGGAAAGAGGCAGCAAGAACAAAACATTGTACATTGGAGTGTCTTCAAGGTTGTAGCTATTTGATATATATTTCATGGGCATGTAAGTCATGGGGGACAGAGCCTTGGGTACTACACATGTATATACAGAAAGCTTTCAGGATGCTTTAAACCCATTTTATTAGAGTGAAAAGAAATGAATCGTTAGTCCTACTGAGGACAATTCTGTTCAGGAACCATCAAAGCACATGGTCCTGGTTCTGCATCCTGACATTGCTTGCTATTGACTTCACTGGGACTTTGAGCAGAACAAAAGGCTGCACAGGAAGATCCACAACTCTTAGAGAGTTCAGGGGGAACTCTAACAATGATGGTAAAGTTACTGCACTCACAGGTGATGTATTTTTCTCCAGAGCTGGTCTCAGCTGTGTGTCTGTTCTCCTGTAGCAGCCAAAGGCATAGTGGATATTTGTAATAGGAGGAGCTGGATCACAGAAGCAGGGGAATTTTTTTCTTTGTCTGACTCCAGTCAGTGCTTTGGGCATTGAAGATGGATTATTATCTCAGGTCTGCCCCAGACTCCTCTGCATACTGGACAGAGACTGGTATTGCCATAGTAGCATCACCTCGTGGCATGTGGCACACAAGGGAGATAAAATACCCCTAATTTCCCTCCAGTGATAGGGATGAGCCTGATTGCTCATAATCTGTAGGTGCTTCCAAACCTTGTGTATGAGTGGATATGATAATATTCCTCCTTTCCTACTCTCTGGCTGTCATGTCTGTTTAAACTGGAAATTCCTTAGGACAGCTTGTGACCCTTGAGTTACAGGTAACTCATACATTTATCCATGAGATTAACAAGGATGTCTGGGTGCTTTTAAAGAATAGGATAGTAAATATCTCTCTTTCTATCAGTATCTCCCACCCCTACAGAGTCTGGGGTAATCTAGTGATTCTCGACAGTCCTGTCCTGACTGTTTTGTGTTGATTTCTTTTATTCTGTTTCATGAATTGTTCTTTCAGGTCAGCAGACACAAAACCAAATAGCTGTTTTCACCAAGTCCCTTTTCTTTTGCCACTGTCATGAACTGGCAGCATGCTTGGCTATACCACTTTGTGATTTACAAAGTGTTCTAGGAATCATCAGAGTAAATACGCCATAGAAAAGGATATTATAATGATGATTATATGATTATAAAGATCTGTGTCTGTTAATTGCTGTTTGCAAGTTACATAACAATTGGGAAATAACTTTCAAATTACATGATATTTGAGACAAGAAACTTTTAGAAAGCTGTATTGTCCTGTGGTGGATTTAATTCAATGAATTTTTGGAAGGAAGAAAAGTAATTCTGACCCATTTCAGTTTCTGGATATAGTATATCATTTTAGATTAATGCTTTTAACATTTCAAGGTGCCATTCTGGAATACAATGATCTATGGTATTCATCAATTTCAACATCTTTTGTTATAAATTAAGAATAGTACCCTCCGAAAGCTCTCAAATCGAAATTTTCATTTGAAATAATAAAAGTAAAGTGTGTCACTCTGACTGACCATATTTCATGTCCCCTTTTCTGATTCTCCTAGCTGTGGTACTGCTGTCATTGTTATTAAAAGAGATGGCACAAAACAAAAATGGAGAGCTTGGAAAATGTGTACAACACTAAAACACTAGGGTATTTTCTACCTTCTCTGAAGAATTCACCTGTAAATAGTAATCAAGACCAGCACACCGTCCTGAAAACATTTTCTAAATCTCTCATGCTATTTGGAGACTCCAGGTATCCCAGCATCTGACTGCAATGCCTGTATTCCCAGATTTTCCTTGCTGATGACTCTAGTCAGAACTTGTCAGCTGGGCTTAACTTTGCTTATCAAAATTCTTGCTCCACTCCAGTACTTGCATTGTAAGCTCCTTGTGGCCAATTTCTGTTACATATCTCTATAGGCTTTTTCTTTGAGTTGTTAAGCAGGAGCAAGAAATGCTTTCCAGTGTGTTTCAGGCACCTTTCCTCAGTGGATCTTGACCCTTGGATGATATTTCTGGTGTTTCTGATAATTTCAATCTGCAGTCGTGGATATTCACCCTGGTATGATTCCACTTTTTCTATAATACTCTTCTCCACTAGGATTTCAGCCCTGGTGTTTGGTCCCCACTCCCATGGAGGGTATTCCAACCCCTGCTAGTGTACAAACAAACCTGGCTCAGGTCCTGTGTTTCCAGCTGGATAACATCACCCTGCCTAGTAAAGGGCACTGAAGTACCCAAGAGTATAAATTTTGCTGGAAGATGCCTGATTCCCTCCACTTGCCATTCCATGCTCTGGAATGGGTTTGAAGCCTTTCAGAGGACAGCTGGAGAATAACTATCTCCATCAGTCACAGCATCTAGCCTCTGCTTGTGGCACCATTCCTGCATTTCCCTGAAAAATCCATTGATTTTTTGAAATTGTGGTAATCTGCATTCACTCCATGTCCTCAGTAGGGTTTGGATAATTGTGACTGAACTCTGAAATGCATTTCTTATTAGGCCTTTCATTTTAATGGAGTGCAGAGGCAGAAAGGTAGCATGAGAGTCTAGTTTTAACCCTGTCCTTTATACAAGGTTGTGGGTTTTTTCTACCATTTTACTCTCTTCACAGTTCTTGTCATGAAGCTGGATTGATATTGTGCTGCTTCTGTTCTTATTTGGTATGTGAATGAGGTGTCACAATTTCATTGCCTTGTGTACTGTGTTCCCATATCTATAGAAATATCTGCATTTTACATACATCTCAGAAAGACTAAGGATACACGCATGGAATGCAAAGTATCTTGTACTCTCCCAGCTTACCAAAGTCTGTTCAGATGGAATTGTTGCCTCCGGCTTTTTACTTAAACTCTTGTAATACAACCCAAAAACTGGAGCTGAATCACAAAAATCCTGCTCAGCATTCTTATATTGTCAAATTTAAGTAAACTATTAAGTATGATTACTGGCAGAAGAAATTCCAGTTCAACACAGCTCTCTTTCTTTTAAAAAAGGCTGACATATTATACCTTTATGCTTTATTGCATAATAGAGCTATTTAAGTATACCTATGGCCCCCATCACCATTGTATGGAAGTGCTTCCAAAGTACTTAATAGAAATTATAACAACAAAAACCTCTTTTTCAGTGATGAACTGAAGCTCTGCAGATCATACCCCTTCCCTGGGCTCTTCTGCAGGAAGGTCAACAGCCTTCATTTCCTTCTTACGCCTCTCCTCGCCTGCCCTTGGGAGTGGCCATCTCCTTTTTGGCTTTCATTACTCCAGCCAAGGTAAATAATAGAGAGACCTTGTTATTAATGTTCTCATTTAAAAATCTATTATGGTATTTAGAATGATGAGGTCTGACTCTAAGTCAAGGGAAGATTAATTACATGACACTAGTGAAAACGGGATGTGACAGTCTTTGGACTGATACAAGGAACTGTCCCAATAAATCTGAGCTTGTGCAATTGCCACAGTAAAGTGTGCACCATGTGCCAGCATTCAAAATCTTCCTCTTGAGCCATAAGCAGTTACCAGGGTGTCACTTACTTATCTCTTTGAGGCTTTACTATGGCAAGAAGAAGAGTATTTCTTAACATACATTCCCAGACAGAGGGATGAAAGGAACATCTCCTTGAAAGAAAAGAGATTGTTGACCCAACCTCCTTTTCTTCATTCTCTTCCTTTTAATTTTTGATACCCAAAATAAAATGTGGGAGTACTGTCTTTCAATCCTAAAACAAGTTACAGCACTTACAGGGCAGGTACTCCCCTTACTGTACTGTCCCTTCATCTTTTAGCACCTGTTGCTCCAAAATCTCTGTCCTAATGGCCAGGAGTTTTCTCACACTGGGTTTTGACCTTTAAAGACCTACATGGCCTAGGATTCGCCTCTGGAAAAGGTTGCCATTGCCTTCTTTAGCAGTTAACACACTGAAGTTTATATGTATTTATGTAGCTATAAATAAACTCCTGGTTTATGCAGTCTGTGAAGAGTAATCAGCTGGATCAGCATATAGCAGCAAGTGGAGCAGCAACAGAAATTTTCATGCCTCTAGTGCCAAGGGAGTTTACCCCCAAAGTTCTGCAGCAATCTGTCTAAAAATGCCTGTTAAAAATTTCTCCACTTAAGCTTCATGCCCTTATTCAGCTGCCAGGTGAGACAAAACTAATTTGTGTAGCTGAGCAGGCAGACACTCAGGGTAGGCAAAAAGGATGATGAGAAGGGGAGAACTGCCCATGGGTGGGAAGCTCTTTTCACAGCTATCAGAACCATTTGTGGGTCTGATGGATGTTCCTCTCCAGCCACCACATCCTCAGATTGCCCACTCTGCAGATGCTGACTTCCTTCTTTTCCATTGTGCTGGATGTCACATTAATTTGTGCATGGCCAGAGTCTGACTCCAGGGGCAGAAACCTTCACCGTGGGGACAAGCCCCAGCAGTTTGCATGCATTTATTTATTTATGCACTCATACCAGAGAATGAGTAAAGGTAAAGAAAATCACCCCAAGCAAAAATGAAAATTAGGACTGGTTCTGTTTTAACAACCTCAGGCAACAGAGACCTGGCTCCAGCCTGCTCCCAGCTGCACTGAGGCAGCTCTCCAGGCCCCCAAGCTCTGCAGTGCCCCTGTGGCTCCCATACAGCCTCTAATTCCATCCCCAGCACCAGCAGTGCTCTGAGATGTGGAGAACTTTTGCCTTCCTTACTCAGCTAAATTTCCCTTATTTTGTCAAGGGGAAGCTAAGATGAACAAGATGACTTGGAGAAAAATAGCTATCCTTTTAAAATCTGAAGCATGCCGCTGATCACGATGGGGAAAGCTGCTGATACGTCTAAACCTCAAGTAACAGCTTATGTTGGAAGATGTCTGTGGAGCCAGATCTTGAGAGCTGTGAAAGACAAGGTTTCAGCAAATTGCTTCTAAAATAATTTTGAATGCACTTTTGTTTGTAAAGTAAGGATTTACTGAGTGAACAATATCTTAATTCAGCAGCCACACCTTACTCTCTTCAAGAGGTATTCTGTATTTATGAATATTATTTGCAGAAAATTACAAGAAAAAGAGGAACCTCAGCTAAACATGAAAGTTTGCATTTGATAGATAAGGGCTTCAGTTCAGGTTTCTCCTTTGAGAAAGGCCCAGTAGCTGTTTTGTCCAATGTGGATGTTACAGGAAAAGAAAGGTACCAGCCCCGGATGGAAGGTAAGGAGGAAGGGAAGGAGATCACTGCCCCGCACAGCTCTAGAACTCATCTATTTGATATCAGTTTTCTTGATTTATTGAGGTCCACTGATCTAAAAGCTTCACAGAATGTTTATGTATGAGACAAGATGAATTTCTGGTCACCACTAAGAAAAGATGCAACATTAGGTGAGCGCGTTATTGCTCAGGGATAACCAAATTAGAATTAAGGAATCTCTTGACAAAATTTACCAGAAGCAACTAAATTTTCAAATAGTGTTTTGAGGCAGTATGTAAAACCCCAAAGTTTTCTTCACTGGGATTTTTCACTATGGCAGTCAAGAGAAAGATGAAGATTTATGGAGCCTTGCAGGGTGTGCAGTGACCAAAGACTTCCTGGCAGTGCTGGAGCTCCTGTGCAGCTGGAAACCGGGAGCAAACTTGGTAGTGGAATTAAGGCGAGATTGCAAGTCCGGGTTCAGTGTTATCTGAACCGCGCTCACATCACGGCACAAGTTGCAGAGCAGGAGGGAACTCTCGCTCGTCCATTGACCCTCCAAACCTGCAAAGGTGCCTGTGTATTCTTTAGCTCCATCTACTGGCACCTGGCACAAACTGGATGTGTGTACTTACAAATCCAACTATTCCTGCCCCAAAAGCAAGAAATAGCTTCCTGCAAATTGCCCATCTGGTAGATATGATTATCCCACTTTTAAACAATAATGAATTATTATTATTTTCATAATCTCTGTAGGGTGGGGTCTATAATTTCTCAGAGGATAAGACTACACTGGAAATGTGTTACTGGACTACAAATGAATAATTGTGTGTGTGTGGCAATAGGCAGTTATCATTTCATGCAAGTATAATTGAAACATCATTAAAAAAAAAAAAACATAATTAAGTCTTTAGCAATACCCAGGGGATGCAAGTTGTTTCTATTCCCATTTCAAAAATGAATGAACAAAATCTGACCAAAGAATCCTGGCTCCTTTTTGCCTCCTCTGCTTGCTCTACATCTTTCCCTCTTCACATGTTGAAAGAGGCCATTGGGTTGCTCTTTCCTGTGTTGGATTTGGGAATAGTGCTGGAGAGGATTTTTTCTCACTGTGCATTTCTATTTCTATATATATTAAGTTTCTTTATAACATTAAGTTTCTTTAAAGCCTATGCATAAAAATGGAGTAATAATAATTATTATTACAAGCAGGAAAAAGCGTAAGAATATGCCTAAAGCCTAGATTTTTAAATCCTTTTTAAATAAGGGAAAATGTATTTTTCATGCATGAAACACTTTTAGAGATTTCTTCTCCAGTATATTTTTGAAAGGCTATCAGTTGAGGAGTGCTGGTTTGGAATCATCACTTACAGCAATTGTAGATCAGTATCTAGATACCTATGGAGATTTCCTTTTCTTAAACTGCTTCTTCTAGATTTCATTTTTCATACTACTCATATATCACTATTTAGTCTAATGGGAAAACTCTGAAGGAACAATCCTTAGTTTTAAAATAAAATGAATAAGTAAAACATCCGAGCCAAAATAGACCTGCCCCCATTCAGAAGGGGTAATTATTTAGGAATATACTCATTTGTATAAGTATACTTTTAATCAAACCTTTTCCATATGACTTCAAAAGTAATTGCCTGCTATAAAATAATAATGAAAAAGGAAACAAAACATAGCACCATAAGCAATGACTTATTGTACAGCAACTGCAAGACACCAAGTTCTGGAAAAAACTTTCCATAACCATTTTCTGATGGTTGCAATTTATTTATTCAGTTTTAAATGAAGGGCATTAACATTTATGAAATAAGAGCAAAGTACATAGGAAATATTTGTTGGATAAGAAGAAAAAAAACCTGAAGGTGTTCCACGCATTTTCAGCTAACATGATTTATACATGTGTCTGTTTTTAATGTTGAGGGAAGTTGGATTCAATAGATGATTTGTTTTCCATGGGGAAATCCTAGTTACAGCAGCGACTCAGTAATCCTGCTTTCTGTGCAATAAATGCACAGCTTGCCTGTGAGGAGCTGAGGAGAAGGGGATTTTGACCTAAGCACATTCAAAAGCAAAATAACCACTGTCTGCCCTGGGACCTTGATGGGGATGGTCAATATTTTAACTTGTTTCCCACATGAGCAAGGCACGCTGCCCTTGTGAGTCAGCAAGAGAGCAATCCAAACCCCATGGATCATGGAGGTTTGGATCAGTCTGTGCTAGTCCTTCAGTAGGATTTGGCCACAGACTAATTTGAGATCAGCTAACATGCAGGATCAACGGTTAAAAGAAAAAGAACACGTGTCAGCACCTAATGAACAGAAGTGGCAGTGGCAGGTACATGGGATAAGAACACCTGAGAGCCTTAGGCAGACTTGGAAGCCCATGCAGGGGGTCACAGGGGCTGCAAGGAGCACTGATGGAGACAAGGTGAGCTTGAGTCGGGAAAATATCAGCATCTGAAGGGCAGAGGGACTGGTGAGTGAAGCAGGAGGAGGTGAAAGAAACTGTGTTTCCATTTCAGTCAATTTTACTAATTAGTGGCTGGTTTTTGATGAGGAGTCAATATAAGGTGTATTAATATGGTAATGGTGTTCTGCAGGAGCTGTAGCTGGCTGGGACTTTGGGGGAAAGGAGACAGAAATGTTAATTCGCTCATGAGTGTGAATTTAGCAGGTTCACATCTTTGAGTAAGAAGCCTCCAAATAACAGTAAGCAGTGAGGGGTTTTTCCCCTCTTAGTCAATTTTGTATATCATTTGGCTAATTATGTGTTTAATTTGAAGGTAAAATCCATCTTGCTTCTGAAGTCAGGGAAAAAAGGTCACATTGCCTTGGATGTGTCCCACTAGCCAAGAGCAGCAGTCAAGTGAAGCCCTCCAGCAGCCAAGAGGGGCCAAGAAGATGACAATCTCAAGCAGAAAGTGGCTTTTCTAAGGAGTGGTAGTTATTTTATTAAATACTGTAGAGAAATGAGAATTGAATGTGTAACATGAGCTCTCTGCTAGCTGATTCCAAGTCCAGATTGACCTTTCTATAGATTTGCCTTATTGTTTATCCAATTCTCTTTGTCTTGGGTCTCCCGAGTACCAGCATGACTGACATCTGCCAGCAAAGATACACTGGCAGAGGCACATATTAACCACTGATCCCTGCCCATCAAGATCTGCTCCAGGTCACCTGTGCAGGCTGGAGACAGGAGCACTGGGTGACACAAATTGTTTTGCTCCTGCTCAAGGACAGCCATTCTTCCTCTCTGAGATTACCAACCCCCAGCCCAGTGCAATCAATATCATGAAATAAGCTGTAATCTCTCCATGAACATAAGCACCCTTTGGGATGTGAGCTGGTCAATGCACTTTGATGTATTCCTTGAAGAGCAAAAGGTTTGGAACCAAAGTGCATTGTCTGGTTCCCAGCTCACAGACAGTTTCTGACATTTAAGGGGCATTTTATACCTGCTAATCTACTTGACTCTTAAATCTGTGGAAAAATTGAAAGTTAGGTCAGTTTTAAAGAGATTTTTCTTATTTGCTCACAGAACCAGGAGCTGAATAGATTCACTAAATCTGGGAAAGGCAGTGAACTAAAATAGGACAGTGTGTCTTTGCTGGGAAGACCTGTTTTTCAACGGAACTTGATAGTTGTTTTCACTTTAACATTTTAATTTCCCAAATTAAAAAAAAATCCAGCAAGCAGTGTCTAATTTTTCTCCTGTAGCATTTTTTGATGTATAGAAGTAACTTTAATCTCTGCTTGCTGTAGAACAAAACCTAGTTTTACAATGTTGCCCTAGAGGCGGCAGCAGAGTACATAAGAAATGAAAAAGCTAGCACACAAATGGGCAGAGTTGTGTTTGGTTAGTAGTTAATCTCTATAAAGTCTCACTAAAGGGTTTTACTGGAATAAAGGGCTCACATAAAACCCAAGAGGGAATATAGGCATATCTTTGAAAAAGGTAATAGGGTGAAAATAATACTAATGTTATTGCATGTTCTGGATCTGAGGGAAATAAGCTGACCTAAAAAAAAAAATCATTTGTTGGAGAGCACTCATGGAAGGAAACTGTTTTCCATATCACAGATTTAGAGAAAACCCAAGCTACTTGCACAGAGCTATAGAAGTTGTTGGGTCGGCAAACTTTAAAACAACTGTGATGCTCTGTGACACATTAATTGAAATGTACTTTCCAGTGCAACCATTTAGCAATTTATATAAATATCAAAGCTTTTGGGGTTTACTGTCAGTCTTTGTTTCTGAATGAGAAATTTATAAAAAACATATGTTTCAAACTGCCACTGAGTACATGTTCAGAAGGATGTGGCTACTGAACTATATCAAACTTTACTCAGTGTAATCATTTGATGAACAGAAGATTCTTCTGTTAGTAATGTCTCTTTTCAATAACAACCTAAAGTTGGCAAAAGGGCTACTTTTTTGAGATGGGAGGAACAAAGCCTTAAAGCATGGTCCCATTGAAGTCCCATGGGCAATTTGTCATTGGCTTCAGTGGAACCAGGATTTTGCCAAAAATATCAAATGCTTTCTGAAGTCTTTCCATTAATTAGTCTGCAATTAAAAATAATTCATCTTGTAAGTAAGTTGTGCACAGAACCCACACTGCCAGAAACTTCAGATCTGACTCTGGATTTCAGCTTCTGGGACTCCTCAGCTCCAGGATTTTGGTTTCTTTCCCTCTGATGCCTAGTTGAGGTGTTAGCGTGACAATATTTTCATGTCACTTCCATTATTCCTGCGCAAAGTCAGTCTCAGTTAATCTGACTGTTTACATTATA
Organism: Calcarius lapponicus; assembly: GCA_039654755.1. Lineage (NCBI taxonomy): Eukaryota > Metazoa > Chordata > Aves > Passeriformes > Fringillidae > Calcarius > Calcarius lapponicus. The sequence continues at coordinate 18,086,223 of CM077470.1, read as the reverse complement.
GCAGCACCCAGAAACCTCCAGCCACAGTGAGAACATCCTCACCAAGGGCACGTTGGCTTGGTCTGCTCTGCTGGAAAATAAAGTCCCCAGAGCTCAGCCAGCCACCCTCATGGCCTGTCCATGGTGCATCTGCTGCTGGGATGTGCCCAGCAGGGAGGGCTGCGTTTGTGGACTGGTGCTGAGAGCTCTCCAGAGACCCAGCCCATGCAGTGGGGGGCTGGCTGTTCTCAGCAGCACTGTGGACACTACTTCTGCCCCTCCAAAGGACAGTCCTTGGCAGTGGTCCCACAGGCTGATGGGGTGAGTGAGGGGATGTACAAAGCTTTGGCAGAAAGGAGAGGCTCAGGCTGGCTGAGGGCCTGGTGACTCCATGGCCTTGGCTGCATGAAGGGTGTCACAGGTTTTTCACAGTTATTTCCTAGCATCAGAGAGGGCAATTAAGACTTTTTCATCTAGTACAAAAGTTTTATTTTATTAGTGTTCTTTATGTTTGGGAACCTTTTACTGGTTTGTAAAATGCCCTGTGTGTCCACTGAAATGCTCTCATTAAAATGTCTTGGCTTCTCCTACATCTGATGCAGAAGGACACATCTATCTTGCTCCACTAAATCCTGCAGGCTTTATTCTGGCCAGAGCTCTGCTTGGGCAAGAAATGAGAGTAGATGCAGCCTGTTCTGGGGCAATCCTCTGCTAATTCTCTGTCTTCTGGAAAAGCAATATTCCTCTGTGCTCACCCAGACTGGCACAGCAAGGTACAGTGGGTGCTTGTGCAGGGTCACATACAGCTCTTTGTGTACAGCCAAGTGTGAAAGTGAAGGGCCCTCGTGAATAGGAGTTCTCTGGAATTTGTAAATCTATACCCATAGGTATGTTTTCTGAATGCAATCTTCATTTGGGGTGATAATGTCTCTGAAAGATTTACAAAAGGACAGTTTATAGTAATTTAACACCTAATCCTCACCTGCAGATCCCTGGGAAGCAAACCTCCGTGATATACAAGTAAATCTTTCTAATAATTCACATGTAGCACTTTGTTTTCAAGACTGTTTAGCTAACCTGTACAAAAATATTTGCAGCCCCTCCTTCTCCAGAAAGCCCCAGCTGATGAGCCAAGCTCTCAACATTTCATTCCTATGTAGATAGTTTGCTAAATTTTTTCCCAAGGCTTTATGGTTTTCAACAATATATCTTTCATCACTGTATTGCCAAAAAGAAGTGGCTGCCTTGAAGCTTCCCTTAGGATTTGGACTGGATATCGAGGATTAGTTTATAACTGGTAACTTATGAACTGCACAGTGTTCTACAAACAACTTATTTTTCTTAATGTAACAGTGAAACTATGAACCCCCATCCTGAAAACTTATTTCTGAAAGGATATTTGAATGAAGTTTTTAAAAATACTTTATTTGCCTGCATCAAAACTGATAATTTTTAAAGGACTGTGTTTCTGACTTCATACAAGAATCATTAACTGACCATAAATCTTGAAAATATTCATCTCTGGTTGAATTTGTATGTATTTGTTTCAGATTTAGGGGCTTGTTTTTTAGGGGTGTTTTTTTTCAAATCTGTAAGAATGTCTGAGTTTAGAGCTTGGCTTTTGTGCAGCTGGGATCTGACAATACAACAGAAGAAACCCATTATTTGTAGGAATGGAATCACAGCAGGTACTGGCAGAATACAGCAACGGGAAACTTCTGAAGAATATTTCTTGCTTTTACCTGTGTTGGTGCAAGTCATATGTGTTGGTAATAAGGGCAAGGAAAAAACTAACAAGTAAGCACAGATTTTTTTATTTGAGCACATCTGTTTTATTTCAGTTCAGTGTGATGGCTGGAGGGAGAAAGGGATTTCTTCAGATGGCATGTGTTTAGTTCCAATTCTTGGTAAACTTAAAACAGAAAAAGACATTTAATTTTTTTTAATGGATTTCTTCCAAGATGTTTTAACAGAAGCATATCCACTTTTTCTAGTGCCCATGGTGCTCTCTCCTAGATAGAAGGTTTTCTTATAATTGCTTTACATGGAATATATTCAGAGCAACCATCCCTTTGTTTGGACTGCAATTGCATCTGGAAATGTCTTTCAGGATCAGGGACCACACTGGGAAGCCTGGCAGGAACAATGACAGAAAGCCAGTCACCACCCCAAAGCCCTTACAGCTATCTAGATGAAACTGGGAAAAAGGAAAAGAAGAAAATGTTTTTGCTAAGAAAATAAGTCACTTACCCATGGATAAACTAGTGGGACTGCTGGATATAGTTGGAGTATATTAACTCCTCAATATTTTACTAGAATTCATATATGGCTAGAAAATTATAATTTATTTAGCACGTGCGTTTAGCCATATAATAAAAAACACCTTTTATTCCTCCTAACATAGACAGGAACAAGTAAGCTAGATGACATTTTTGGCATTACGCTAAATTATTTTTTGACTTTCACTATGATGATTAAAATAATTTCTTAACTAACATATTGAAAAAAGTTTTGGGGAAGGACCTCTCTTAATATGCTCCATTATTCTCTTTGTGTCTGAACTTCATTGTCCAGAGAGAACCAGAAGGAAAATTACAGTCAAGGTGGGCCCTTGCTCTGGTCTCAGCTCAAGGACTATTGATAAAGATTGAGCTTTTATTAGACCAGGCATGGCACAATCCCTGTGTAGGAGTGTCTTTCCAGCTGAAGGTTCCACTTCTAAAGGATTTGATGTGTAAGAAGGATTAATATGACTAAAATGGAAGGAAATTAGGAAGGAAAACAGTTTGTTCTGTGACACTTAGGTCTAACCTATCTCTCTTCTCATTAATGTAAATTTCTGTTTCCACTTAGCTCTTAGGAAGCAGAGTCAGGCCAAAGATGAGTGCTTTTGAAAATCACTCCCTTAGCAGCTTGCTGAAGGTCAGTGGTGGGTGTTTGTGGCAGAAATGGGAATGAATGATAGTCCATTGTCTTAACCACAAGACCCTGCTTCCTCTCCTAATCCCAGGCTGATTTTACAAGGTTATAGCACATGAAAAAGGTCCAAATTTTAAAATATTAAACTTGGCGCTGATGATAAGGAAATGATTAAGAGTCAGCTAAGGAAAGGCACAACCACACTGACACAGAGAGTCTTCAGAGTAGAACCATATTTTCATCTAACCAGGTTTTATTTGAGCTCTCCTGATGCATACATTTACTGCATTCTGCTTTTTTGTTTTGGCAAGCACCACAGAAGGCCTGATCCAATTCCTGAGGAAATCAATGGAAGTTTGATTCGAGCCATAGAGAGCCATGAAGGGAGTTTCAAGAGATAAAGTGTGGAGCCAGACATTCAAAAATAGCTTTTTTAATATGTGTCACTGACCTTTCTAATGGCTTGCAAATGCAGTCTGATTACTCTTAAGTGAAGGTACTTTATGGGGAAGGCTTGAAATTTGGAGCAGAATAAAGCAGTGAACTTGCTTGGGAGCACGAGTGTGATTTGGGTCACGACAAGGAGCTTGGATTCAGCTCTCACCTGCATCTGGATTTCATTCACAGGAGCAAACATGGAATGAGATAAGAAAGGGACCAGGTTGGGGAGCAATCCACCACTTACCCCCATGAGAGAGTTTGGAAACTCAAAGGAAAACAGTGTGTCACTTGTTTGAGTGACTTTTTTGAGCGGTCTGAGTGCAAGCTCTTACCAATGAGGTCTCCAAGCCACAGAGAAAGAAATCAACCAACTGCTTAATCTTTCATTCCTGTTCAGAGAAGAAAATTATGAGTTTTGAGTGAACTGACTGTCTTGACAAGGGCTGACTGTGGCTCTGGAACATGGAACAACCCTGGAGACATTGTCTCTGAAGACTAAAAGCAAGGATACAATCATGTTGAGTGTTCTTATACTGTACCTGAGATTGCTGTGAATCCCTTTTTTCAGAAAACCTCCAAAAGAGAAAGAGTCAGCAGCTTAATTCTGTTTTGGACATACACTTGGGAATCACAGTAGGTTTGTGGAGCTGCCTCTGATCCCTGGATTCCTGGCCTGTAACCACTGCTGCCTTCAGCTGCTGTTTTTGTAAAGATTGTTCAAGATGGAAATTCTGCTGTAGGTATGACAAAACTCCTCCTGGGATGTTAAAAACCCCAAACCCTGTAATTTGATGGTCACTCTGGTTCTTGCTGGCATCCTCTGACTCTTCTCCAGAGAGAAGATAATTGGGGCAGGAGGAATATTTTATGATCCAGTTCTGTGGTGCAACAGCTGGTCCCTGGAAAACTCTACCCAGTGACAGAGAAACCTCCAAGTCGTGTGCCAGGGAACTCTGTGCACATCTCCTCTATTGTATGGAAATAATTTCCTATGTCTCTCAGATGTGAGACCACCAAGTGTAAGACAAGTAAAGAAAAGGTTTGTCCACACATTTGTTTTTATGGATCCATCTCATTGTCTCCATTCATGGAGTGGCAGAAATAAAACATTTAAAGTATGCTCAGTACAGTGAATCCTAAGGGCAAAAGTGGATCCTTACTGTTATCATTTTACAGCTGCTTCCAATTTTTTGTCTTCCTCACCCCAGTTGAATCTTCAGTCAATTTAGGCAGAAAGAGCCCATCACATTTCTAGAAAAGCAATGACACTTCTTAGAAAAGGCTCCAGGCGTCATCTTCAGGTGTTAATCTGGGTGTTGCTGGCTCAAGCCTGCATTTCTACTGACATCAATGAAATTCCCTGCACAGATGAGGAATATGGGTGAACAGAAAAGCTGGCAGTAAACCCTGCATCATAACTCTTCCAACACAGAGCAGGATATTTCAAAACCAACTTTGTTGCTGTTGTTGTGAAGAATACTTCCCTCAAATGTTCCTTCTTTTCTCTTTTAAATGGAAGAACAAAACCTTTTCAGAGGAATGCTGAAACATTACTGCCTTTAGCATATTTTCATCCACAAATATACTGGGATTGGATTTGGTTTTGTGGGCTTTCTTTAAAAATCTAATTCCATCTTCCTTTGAAGATGTGAACTTAAATGTTGCATAAGGTTGATAATAAAAACACTCCAAATTACTGCTGTGATAATTACCAGAAGTCAAGTGTCCATATACAATCATGCAGGAGTCCTCCTTACAAACAAAAGGGGCAAAGTAGCCCCTGAGATCAATTTCACCTTGACTCAGCACAGGGATTTTCAGAGGTGTTGTGCAGGTAGTTATTGTGTGAAGGTTCTGGCAATAACTATGATCAAACATTTTACGAATGTACAATGTCAGAAGCTTTTCACACATAGCTTTTATTCCCTTTACTTTGAAAACATGAAGTCTTAATAGTCAAAGTGTTGGGCGGTTTTTTTTCTCCTTTATTCTAAGCAGATGTTTTCTGTCCTCACTCTTCCTTCCTCTGTGCTTTCCTCATTGGAAGGAATGATGAGTGTGTGCCAAAAGAAAATTGAAAACCATGTGAAAAACACAGAAAAATTATTTTGTTAGAGAAAAATAAGTTAATGAAGAATGGCTCTGTTTTGAAACTACTGGACCAAATTTAATTTCCAAATTGATTTTAAAGTATACCAGATTCTGTTATACCAGTTATGCTAGCTTCTGAACATTCTTGTGTGATTACTTTATGAGACAGGAGCTCCAAATATTTAGAAGGACAAATTTTAATGCAGAGAAGAAGGCAGGTCTCCTCCACAGCTGCCTGCAGGTCTTGTCTTTCACTTCTGTAAGTAAATGTCTTTTTGTACAGCATGGCAGGCACAGAGTGAGGAGGAGCAGGTAGATACTCACCCATGGGCTATTTTTGTGAAGTGGTCCTTTAGTTGCCATTCGTGCTGAAAGATGATGGTTTCCATAGATTCAAACTCCAAACCTGGGGTGTCTGCCCACGTCAGGTTCTCTCTGAACTCTTCACTCTGCAGACACAACTGCTGCCTGCAAGGGGGCTGCAGGATTTCACCACAGGATTTGATGAGAGTCTTAACAAATAGCACCAAAAGAAAAGCAGCACCCAATCAATAATCTGGGGTGCACAAACATTTATCAAAGAGAACACAGAATGCTTTGTTCCTCCACTTACTGCTGCTGACAGTTACATCTGCATCCATCTGTTTCCTTCAGTCTAAGTCAGAATCATTAGACACTAAAGACATTTACTTATGTAAGAAGGAAACATCTATGGTTACCTGACTTAAGCTGTTATTATTATTAGTAGTAGTAGTAGTAGTAGTACTGAATTTTGGTTAACACCTTTCCTTTCTTCCTTTTTCCAAGATTTGACTGGCTTTACCTTTCAGGCTGCTATGTACCTGGCGTTATTAAATAGGATGTCATATTTGTTTCCATTAAGCATATTTGTGTGTGAATATCTTCATAAAACATACATAGAGCACTAAATGCTAAGACCTGTGGGACAGAAATCAAGACAACATCAGAGAAAAGATTCTTTTTTTCCTGCTGAGCCTGCTGTGGTTGCTATTTCAGCTGTTCGTTAAAGTTATATTGCTTCCTCTATCTCTTGCGCTCATGGAATACAAGCGCCTCCATAATGAGCTTAAATTACCACGAGCTAAGAATAGAAAACTCGATTTCAGTTCTTGGGAGGCTGAAGCTGTGGTGGTGCATGGGTAATCAAGCAATATTAGCTGTATAATGGTGCTAGGATCCCAGGGCAGAGCTGCTGGAATGCTTATGGCAAGGAAGCACAATAAATATCTGTTTTCTGTGCTTTCTGTGTTTCTTTCCCTCCTCCCTGCTCCTGTCTCCTTATACATTTTGAAATAAACATTGTTGCTCTCTCTATATTAATATCCTCTATGTGTGGTTGGCCAGCCATGTCTGCCTTTGGAGAGTAGAACCTCCTGTGTTCTCATTTTCTCATTTATATAGGTAAGCTATGGAAAAGTCCTGGTCACCTGAGTTTTCAGTATCAGAAAAGTGACCTGAGAAATGAGTGAAAATGTCAGAACTTGGACAAAAGAGTATCTGTGCAAAAAACACCCTCTGTTTCTGAGTGTGTTAGATGCTGTGTATTTCATTCCATTAAAATAGCAGGTGGGAGTAAGACTCTTCCTCACGCACCTGGTGAGGGTTCCTTGTGCAGAGGGATCCAACTTTCTCTCTTGTTACTTCAGGTTTAACAGTCGTTTTAAGTGACTCCTGCTCCAAGGCAGAAGTGTCCCCTGGTTCTCACAAACCCCTGGATGCTGCTGCTAAAAGCAGGCACAGGGAGCGGTGGTGGCCAACATCTCCCCAGGGGTTGCCACAGATTGCCACGGGCCTTCGGGCACTGTGATGACCACAGGGCAGACAGCAGCAGCTCAGGGCTCTGCCTGATGGACTCTGCTGGATTTAACTCTGGTGACTCCAGAGGTAGCACCCTCCCAAGCACCTTACCCTGCTCCAAGAGAACCCACAGGCACAGGATAAAAAACAGGGAGCTACAAATCAGGACATTATTCAAGAGGTATGCTGAAAGTCACCTGGATTGGGAAGAAATCCTCTCCATTGTGGCATTCTCGATAAGCCTTTGCATAGTTTTACTATTGGAGTGTGATATATTGGCTCTTCCCCAAATTTCCTCTCACTGTCAATCTCTTCCTAATGATTAAAAAACTCAGCCATTGTAGCTTGTAAGGGGCTTTTTCCTAGCATATGAAATACCAACAAATATCTGCGCCACTAAAATTTATCTTATGGATGAATCTTATACATCCAGTTTATTTCTTTATATATTTTGGCTCAGAAATTCATTACTGTTGCATTCCCAGTTCAGAAAGTAACACAGTTTTTCAGAAGATGTAATCCTCAGCTGGAGAATTTAAGTTGATGAAAAGAGGGGTATCTCAGATTGCCCTACAAGACGTCTGTGATACAGCACATACCCAGCTGGGGCCTGTCCTGCCCTGGTTACTGAGATTATCACTTTCTCATGAGGGAATAAACCTCTTGAAAGCCCTACAGGTGGAAAAAGGTAAATCTCTGTTTACCCTGTAGCTGCCACTTTTGACACCTCCTTGTGTAAAGTGCTTTTTTTCACAAGTTGTCCTGATAACACCGGAGGGAGAAGAGGCCAAGGCTCTACCCAAGGGCAGTAAAGTTAGTGGACTTTGGCTCTAATGAGCAGAAGGTGCAATTCAATTACAGCTCTTTGGGAGATATCATTAGCTTATATCTCCAAGGGTCATTGGCAAAGATCATTAGCAGGGGGTCATTAGCAGGGTTAGTCGATATAAGGGGAGCTGGAGCCACTTCTGCCCTGTGGAGGTGTGAGAGCAGATGATGCTTTATTAGTGCTTAATTCCAGGGAGGCTGAGTCTCTGCCAGGGGCTTTACTCACGTAACTTCAGAACATAATTATGAGACCAGTTTGAGAACAGTAAGGCACCCATCCCTCGGAACAGTGGGTGGAGGGGACCGGCACCATATTGACTTGTATAAGAGGTGAGGATTTCTTTGGGAGGTAATAATGCTTCTTTCCTCTCCCAAGGTCCATGGCTGCTACCACTGCTGTGGCCCCTTGCCTCAAAGAGCCTCAAAGGGATTCAGCAGCCCTGATCAGAGCTCTGATCAGAGATGGGATGATGCAGGATGATGCTAAGGACAGCAGAGGTGATCCTCCATGTTCTGGGGAGGTAGCTCATCAAGGTGACAGGACCTGTGTAGGGGCTGTGGGGTACAGGAAATGTTTTTAGGATGATCTGGATTATATCTCTATTGAAGAGCAAATGCTCCCTTGGGTTTGGGTCATCACGGGTGGCTTCAATATGGAAGACACATCTGCTTTTCCTAATTAATCTCCATTTGTTAATGAACTACCAAGTGGCCTGTGTATCTGTGTAGTCTCCTGGCAACCTAGAAGTTATTCACCTGATTTCTTTTGCTTTCACCTGGGACTGTCTGCTCCCAGCTCCCCGTGGGCCTTGAGAGTGTATGGAAGAGATGAGTCCTGTTCTTATCATGTCTCACGGTGCCCCACTCCTCTAAATCCTCAGCATTAAGTCACTGACAGCTTTCCTTAGGAAATCAGTAGCTTGTGTCCATGGCAATGATGATCAGTTTGGTCAGCTCTGAAAAGCATCTGTGTTCCAGACAAGCTGTTTTCCCATTGGAAGTTGCTAATTTGCTGAAGGTTAAATTCATCTGTGGCTTTGGGATTGAAATTAAAAAAAGGAATACTGAAAGTGAGCCCTTTCCTAGACAAGTCTTTTGCTACAGAAATGCTCCATTTTTCAGTATTAAAATGGCTGTTTTCACTTTGGTGTTTGATCCCTAGTAAGAGTGAATTGTATAATAGAAAACTCTGCTTAACTGAAAAGGCCTATGTGCATGTGATGTCATTTACTTTTGAAACTTGACATTTATTCTGGTTCTCTTTGTTTTGGGTTTTTCCTCTCACCCCGAAGCAGAAATATCAAATTCACATCCTCAAAATGAAAAACTAACTATATCATGGTCGTTTGTAGCAATTTGTAGAAGAATGTAAATGGTCAGTGGTGGTGTTAAACAATACTGATGTCAGAACTTGTGCTGGTCGTAAATGTTTGATAGATTTGCCTCTACTTAAGTACAGCTGAGATCCCTGATAATACTTCTCATGGAGATTTCCATAAGCGCAGTAACAAGGCTGCACGTTGAGTAATATATCCTGAACTTTCTGAAGGAAGATTGGCAATTTTATAATTATCATGGCTCAATAAAGATGCAAGAAACACCCAAGGAATATGGGGAAGATGGTGCAAGTTAACATATCTTATCTAAATAAATTATAGTTGCAAGATACTAAACCATATACAGGTCTGGGATATTTTTAGTTAGGCACCAGAATGATTCTCATTTCTAGACTATGCAGATTTTTTTTTGCCTATATTTCAAAGAAAGATGAATGATTTCCAGTGTGGTCCCCTTTCCCTGGCAAAAATATGAGACTTTATTGAACAAAGTGCCAAAAAAAATATTAAATTCTGTTTATAAATTTTTTTCTAAAGGGAGACTGAAATTGAAGGCAAATGTTCTTTTAGTATTTCTCTTCATTACTTAGAAACAAATAAACTTGGAGAGGGCATTTTTTCCACGCCTTGTCTGATTCAGGCTTTTTAACTCAGCTCCCTCAGAAGTGGTTATCAGTTAAATTTCAACACTTTTTTCTGTTTTGTTTTATTTTGTTACCTACAAAGGATATTTAGATTAAATGACCAAATTTTCAGTCCTTACAGGTAGATGAGATGAATAATTGTCTATAATACAGGTGAATTATGGTTGATCTCATACTGAGTCTGCCAGTTGATTTCTAAAGCAGAGTAAACCATATGTGAAGGTTACAGAAGTCTCTAAGCCTCTGGGCCATTCAACATTTCCAACAATTTTCTTTATCAATGCTCCACTCAAAACCTTTAAAAACTCTAATTATGTATCTCTTCTACCTGGTGGCTGCTTAAAGCAAGGAAATTTAATGGTTTCTTTTTACTTCAATACTTTGTTTCATTGTTAAACAAATAATCTTATGCATTTATGTCATAAACCCTTTGCTGGGTTTAATTTCTTTCATTTAGAGATTTCCCTTCATAGGGGTGCAGAGAGAAATGAATGTCATAGACCTTTTCGAATGATTTCTAAATTAAGTACAGTAAATTCCTCTGTAATATGACTCATGAGACCTGGAGATCAAAGTCTTACAAGAGATTTATCAAAACCAAATAATTTTTACATAGACTACATGGTAACTTCAGGTAATGTTCTGTTGTTGCTCCACTCAGCACGTGAAAGTGATGAAGAGTGGTTCTTTATTTTCTGGATCCTTCACTGGTTTAAAAGGAAAAGATGGCATCAGGAATCAATTTAGTCTTGTTTTGAAGTTTTCCTTAGACTCTTTCTCCTGAGAGATGCAGAGCTGCTCCCTGTGTACCAGCCTCCATGCGCTCCCTTCCTGAGTGATGAAATCCAAGTCCTCTGCTGCATAAATCTGGGAAAGCTCAGTGAAGTGTGAATCTGATTGCTCTGATTAGTGCTGATTAGTTGCAAGCTGGAGTGTGAATAAGCAGCCTGACATGTACAGCATTTTGTTATATGTGACAGAAGAAATTGCATTTGCATGGTGAAGTATTTATGGTCATGTTTGTGACTTGCGTCTTCCACATCTGGTCCAGGGTTGTCCTCTGGGAATGGCAGGAAAGGGAACAGGAGGGAAATGTGAAATGGTTCAGCAGAAACCAGAGAACAAAGACAAGATATTTCCTACCCCTGTAAATCCTAATTTGGATAAGTGAAAATTTGTGGCAATAGGGCTTACAAGACCATAGTGGCAAAAAAAAAAAAAAAAATATATATATATATATATATATAATGCAAGTCACTGAAACTTTATGTTTCAGTTTATGCTGTTCTATAGCTCTTCTGCCATAAAGTCATCAGATTTTCAGAATCTCGGGGAGATAAGTGGCTGGGAAGATGAAAGGTTTTTTCCTAGTTTAATTTCTTTTTTCTTTATTGTGTCTTGCTATTCTGATTCTTCTGCCGCTTCTCTTTTCCATGAATACGGCTAGACTAGAGAAACTAGGAAGAAATATACAAAAAAGAAATTGAACGGCAAGCTGTAGATATAAAAATCTTCATTGTTGTTGTTGAAATAATGCCTAATTATGCTGGTACATTATTAATTTCACATAAAGAAATTTTCTTCTTGGGTATGTTTTCAATTAATCCTACTTTTTTTTTAAACCCACACAGCAATCTAATCTTCAACCAATTAATCTAATCATTGATCAATTAGCAGGAATGAAAACAGTGTGAGAACCAACTGTGGCCTGATACAGACACATAGACTACCTGAAAGAGGTGTCTTGCTTAAATATAAATGCTATTTTTGTTTTAGCCAGCTTTTTTATTTGGCTATACCCGCTCTTCTGAAGAACAGCTCTGGATATCTGCAAATGGGCAGTTGTTTGGGGGAGCAGGCAGTTGGAGGAGCTGTGGAGAGATAGATTTTCTTCCTTTTTCCTCTCTTGGGAGCCCACGGGTGCCAGGAGGGAGAGAGGAGGTCAGGAGGGAGAGCTGCAGCAAGGACTGCTGCGGGATCATTCCCCTGCTCTCCTGGAGCTCTGACTCCAAGGGCTGGCGGGAGCTCATGGCTGATTCTCTTTCCCTCATGCCCCACCCAAGTCACACTCTGCCCTTTAAAACCCCTTTTTTTAACTGGTGCAGGCAGGACCAGCCTGTCTGTGCCATGACCTCAGCTGTGGTCTCAGCCTGTCCCTTGTGGTGCCATGCTGTGTAGTCAGCATGGACAGTTGACTTTTTTTACCATCTGATATGGTCTGCAGTACTAAATGACATCTTGTGGTTGGAGGTGCATTAATTTCCTCAATTATTTGTACGGAGTCATCCTCAAGCTGAAACTTGTGATTCAGACTGAGTCACAAAGCAGCAATATCTGTATTGAAAGGAAGAGATGAGGTTAAAGGAATAGAAAATTAGTTTCAGCATATGCATATTTCAGTTTGCAGTGTACGAAGGTTTACTGATAGATTCAACTTGTCCTAGTTGTCGGGTTTTTTATTGTTATTAATTTATTTTGTCAAAATGTAGGTTTGTTCCATATCCTGTTTTTATTGTAGACAGCCCTCACGTGCCTGGTCTCTCTTTTGATATGAAATTTCATCTTTCCAGTAGAGACCATCATCAAATTAAACACTGTGCTGAGATATTCTCACTGTGGATGGAGTTCCCTGATGGGGATCAGTGAAGGAAGCACAGAGGCCACAAGAGCACTGTAAACCATAGAAGGGGTCACTGGTTTTGGGTCTCTGCTATTTTCCCATTAAATGAGAGAGCAGAACAAAATGTGAGTGGGACCTGTGTCCTGGCCACTTGTGGGCATTGAGGGTGTGCAAGATCAGCAAGACTGAGCTGTTTCCCACCTGGTGACTGCCAAATGCTCCAGCTACTGGAGCAGGTTTCTTTAGATCTTGCTAAAAAATTTGGTTCTCCACAGAAAACAACTCTTTTCTTAGAGAAAATAAGGACAGATGATGAGGAGGGCTGATGAGGCTCAGTTGTTGGCCTTGTACTTCAGAGTTTGTCAGACTTCAGCTAATAATGGTTTTCTTTATCTGTTAGTCTTGTTTCATTTTAAGGGACAACCTAGTTCTATACCAGAACTAATAGCCATGTAACTTTTAAGTAGATAGTGGTCAACTCTAACTTCGATCAATATTACAGCATTAATTTTTTTGTTCTACAGAAGGACAGCAAACACAGAGCATACTTCTGGTTTTGTATAAAAGACCTCGATTTTCTGTTCTGAAAGTCTGTAACCTAAATGATGGTCATGAAAAAGAAGGGGTAAAGGATGAGATGTAGCAATGAAAAATAATTACAAGATGAAATCAACTCCTAAATTCTGTGTTTGGGACTGCCAGATGTGCAGGATGAAGGATATAGTTTCAGAAATGTTCCAATATCTAAGAAATCATCCTCTCCTATCCAAGTCTGACTTGACCAAGACCTGAGACTGACAGGAATCTTCTGTTGGGAACACTTTTATGTCAAATGGTTAAGCTGGGGGTTAGGTGTCTTTTGCTGGGAAATACTGGGTAATTTGGAAATAAACTCTTCTGCAGAGAATTTCTAAGGTCACAAAAGGAATATTTAATTCAAAAGGTATTTATAGGATTGTCATTCCCACTACAAAATAATTGGTAGCCAATTGGTTCAGGTAAGACCTAACTGTGCCTGCTTATCCTAGCAGATAAGTGTTCAGAGATTCTGGTTTGCTTTGGGGAAAACTCTTTCCTTCAGCAAAATGGATTTCTGAGTTTCCAGCTCTCTGTTCTTTCTGTCTTTTTCCACACAGAATGCAGATCTATAACTCAAAAATGCTGTAAAAGGTTTCCCTGGAGGGTTAAACTCGCATCTAGCATTAAAGCTGAACTCCTCAGAGCTCCTTCCTTGAAAGTTACCTTTAGCTATTCTGTGTAGGGATCATCATCAGAGACTATTTATAATATTCATTTCATTCTGCTTTTTTATATTGATATCTTAACCTTGCAAAATCCAGCTTCTGGATCACTTGATGCCAGCTATCAGATTACACAACCCATTAAACAATGTCTTATCTTTCAGTGCCTATTTCCATTGTTCTTGGTACACGTCTTAATTCACACGTGCTGTATTCTTTATGTGCCTGGAAACATTTCCATTAGTTACTCAGTTGAAACATGCTTGATTCTGCCCATTTTCTGACAATTAGGTCAATATGTGTTACTTTCCTGGTGTAAATTGGCTGGTCTTCAGAAAAGCAATAAAGCCTTTTGCTGATTTTAAATAAAAAAGAAAAAAAAAAGTTTATGAACAGTAACATTATTCTCAAGTTTTTGCTACAGAAAATACTTCTCATTTTCAGATTTCTCCTGTCTCAGAGCACAAACAAAATTGTCTCTTATCTTGTATATGTACTACATGGATATTGTCTCTTATCAGGGAGATGGATGAGATTCTTTAAATTGCTTTTTCAAATAATTTTACTTCGCTGTCTGAATACCTTCTAAATGAGGGCTAGCATCCCTCCTTAGGGTGCTTAGGCTATTTCTGCTCTTTTTACTGCATAAATTATTTTGTGTGAAAGGTTAACACAAAAAGCCTTTAAATTGTACTCTATTCTCAAAATTTACTTGTTCATTTTCTCCATATAAGCAATTAACTTTATTTCCTCTCTGATAGACCTAGTTAAAAAAAATCCCCCAAAACAACTACTGCTTCAGTAATCTTCACTCTCATTTCAAATCCTAATGGAAGTACCAACAGTGAGATGTTTAAATAGTTGAAAGCAAGTATTATTTTTGAAATTTTATTTATGCATCTAAAACAGAAATGGTATCTGGAACTGTGTTTGCAGAGGAGACGTTCTTGCATGGACCTGTCAGCTTGGAACTGGGGGCTCAGTGCAACCTCAAGCACGCCAGGAAACAAGGGGTGAGAGCACAGTGGTGAGCTCTTGCTGCAGGCCTGGCTCTCATCCCTGAGGTAGCTCAGTGGATATCCAGAGGAGTTACCACAGACCTGGCTGCAATGCCCTTTTAGTGTCTGTGTCTGACTGTCAGCTTTGAAAGAATGTCTGAAATCCCATCCATACAGAGGGAAAAGAATTGTTCATGTGGTCCTCCTCCAAAATATTTTTTTAAATCTGAAAATGTAATTGAATCAGCATGCTCATAATTTCAAACTTGTTCTGTAACTGTTTTTTCAACCTGTTTTAATAACTATTTAAAATATAAACCATGATGTGGTCAAAAAGAAAAACAACAAATTATTGAACAAACTATTCATTGTAACATTAAAATGCAGAACACTCAGGTGAAGCCAATGTATAACTGATTAATTAAGTTAAGAAAAACCAATAGTAAAAACACAAAGTGCCTGCACAAAAACCATACTAATGCTAGGCGACTCCAGAGAGACATTTTCTGGGAAAAGCACTTGGCTTTATCACAGTTCCAGAGCATATGAAACTGTCCACTAAGGTGGAATTACTTTGTTGGGTCTTTGAAAAATAGTGCCTTAAAAATCCGTGTGGGTTCATTTAAAAAAGTTATTGAAATCCTGACAGCCTTTGAAGTAATGGAAGACAGCAGAACTCCCGCATGCAACCTGCACACCAAAGAGAACAATAATTAAACTGAGCAATCTGTGTTACCACAGATGCCAAACTGAGCAACCAGTTACAACCTGAATGCACTTTTTGGTTTAGCAGCACAAACACATCATGACTTGTGTTTTTTTTGATCTGAAGCCTTCCAGGGATTCCCCAGGTTTCTCTATGGGGAATTCTGATACAGCTCATGGGGCAGTGGCCCATTGAGGGGCCTGATCAGAATTTGAATCCAGCAGCACTAGGAGGGGATGGAAAAGCAGAAAATGCATTAAAAGAAGTGAGAATAGGAAGTTACAGAGCCCTGAAAGAGAGGTTGTCTAAAGATAATAAGTATGCTTCTGTTCTGTAATACATTTCTTGAGCGAGAGGATTCTCTCTGGAAATCACCTGCCTCAGCAAAAGATGAGCCTAAAACTTGTCTTCTTTGCCTGATATGGAAAGTGAAATATAGATTAGGGTTCTGAACCCACTTTTGTGCATTGGGACTGAATCCAGGGCTGTCAAACACATGGAACAGTTGACCTTTCTACTGCTTTTATGAAGATTGTTTCTTGTGGACTACTGCCACAAGAAAATAGAGAAGTGGGTTGTAAAAGAGCTTGCTTAGACTTGACAAGTTTGCTGAGCATTTCTTCCCCAAATTTGAATGAAAAAGTCTAAGGTAGACTTCAGATTTCTTAGCTGACACATCCTTGGCTTCAGAGTTGAAAGTGTTTCAACATCTCCATGAATTTCAGCAGATATTTGGGTTCACTTTTAATGTGCTTGATGTCAGCACAGTGTAGCTGAAAGCCAAAACTCCCTGCCAAGAAAGAAATGTGTCCAATATCAATCATCATGTACTTAGCAGCCCGAGTCCTGTCTGGACCAATGACTTTACTAACTTTATTCCCATATCTGGGTTACTTCTTTTTGATTCCATAAATAGGATGATTGTACGACATAGCCTAAAATATCTAAAGTGATCAAAAATAGAACTACATGGAAACTACCCTTTTAGTTGGGTGTATTTTTCCTTGACTTTACAAGAATGTGCATATTTCTCCATAGTAAAATTCCAACCTGGAACAAATTACGAAGGGACAACTCTCAATGGGCATAAATCAGCATAGCAATGTCAATTTACAGGGATTTGAACTCCTGGGCTTTGGGATTTTTTTTGTTCCACCTGAAAATTTACCACTTCCACGTAAAAATATCCTCCTTACTAAGAACTAATCACATGCTGTGATCAAGAGGTTGGGGGTTTTACCCCTCTCCTTTCATTGTTACCACAAAAAAGCTGGTCTTGTGAATAGGTTTATGCAGCTGTAATGAAGAATGACCTGATCTCTGCAAGGATACACGTGAGGCTTTGTTGTTCCATAGTTTCCACCGAGCATGACATGTCTGGAATGCTTTATGATGACTGCATCATCAAAGTACTAGGGGGTAAAAAAATTGGAGAAGTCTCTGAGCCTGCGTATTGACTTGCTTTACCATTTTATTGGGTTAGTCATCATTATAAATCAAATTCTAACTCATGGTTTGATGACGTTAAATTACCTCAGTGCCACCTCTGAGTGCTGCCAGCGCTTCGTGTCTTGGGTGCTCTGTAAAAAAAGGTGAGGGGTATGTTTTACTTCTGAGGTGAGGTTGGCCCTGGAACAAGACAAGGATTTCCTGAGGTTTTGCAGCTGTATCTTGTGATTCAGCCCTGTGCTTGCAGAGTGACTCCATGCTGAGCACTGTTCCTCTCCTTCCTCGTCTCTGCAGGCAGTGGCATCCCATCTAGGGAAGAAGGGAAGCAGAGCTTATCTGCCAGCGATTAGCACAAAACTGCCAGGCTACCTTTGCAAAAATAATATTGTTTTCCTCTGAGTATTGTAAATGAAAACTTTCTCTAATTTAAGGGAGGTGGAAATGCTGCAAAGGCTCTGGTACTGGTGGTGAACTATTAGACACAGCCAGAGCTGCTCATTCATGTGTCACGAAGTCTGTGTTGCCTAAAGGAAAGTCTCCTCCAGTTTAAATTATAGATAAGCCATACTTTTTAGGGCAGAGACTTCTGAATTCTTTGCAGATAATAATAGGTGCATTACAGCACAGGAGCAGTACTCAGAAAATGTATATTTTTATAAGCACGATATTCTCAACAATGTGTGTATTCTTGCATATATTTCTGTTGTTGATCCATCAGTAAGTTTGTCTGTCCAGACAAGAATACTCACCAGCATTCATCAAGTCTTTAAACCTGAATTGGATGTGGGGAGATAAATGAACTATCTCTTCATATGGGGTATTTTTATAACTCATTATTTGGCACTGAACTTAGTGCTTTGCCATAACACTGTGTTTGATATAATGAAAGGTGCTGGCCAGGTGAGACTTGGCTGAAATTCAGAGCAAACCTGCCTGTGACAAACAAGCCTCAGAGAATGCCCCCATTAAGACATTTCCATGGCTAATGAAGGTTGCAACATAACTGTTAGAAGCAAGGCAACATCCTCCCTACCCCCAAGAGAGAGGTGTCAGACAGGGAAGGACCTGCTGGCACTGCCTTAGCAGCTGCGACATGGATGCAGTGAAACAGGGGAAAAAAAATCTGTGGTCTTGGAGGGTTTGAACAAAGGGAAGGTTATACTGGAGGTGTCCAATATCCACACTAACCCAGAAGCAGCCACTGAAGTTTTTTATCTCAAAGACCTCTCTGCAGATGATGCCAAGGCTTGCTGCAGATGCAGAGCTCAGAAATGGGGAAGATATTTTTTTTTTTCCATTCAAGCAGACTTGGCTTTTATGGTGTCTGTGAAAAAAGAAGACCATGATTACTGCTAATGAATTTTTGAATTAAAATTTCCAGTACTTGTTATTGTTCTCATAAATTGTACTTGTAAGAAACATTGCTTGGAGCCAAATTGTTTCAAAATTTCTAATTCACTCTTTTTATTAGGAGAAGCCTAGACTTTTGGTCAGGCCCCGGATCAGGATGACTCAGTGTAGCTCTATTCAGGCTGAAGGCACTCTATGAATTCAAACATGCTGAGAAACCAGCTTGCAGTTTAGCAGCCATGGAAAAACTTCTGTTTTGGCTCTTCTAGAACAACTGTTTCCTCTTCCCTCCATCCAAGGCAGTGTGCAAGAATGTGTGGGAAAGAGAGAAAAACACAGAAATTTCTAATGACAGGAATAGTGCATCTGCTATTTTTAGACCTCCAAAGATGCGTGTTTCGTGAACAGAGATTTTTGTTAGGTGTAATTAAATTAATTTGCAAGGAAGTTACTAATTTCATTGAAAGCTTGAGATCCTCCCAGTGCGTGATTCATCATAACTCCACCTCAGCCCTGGCCTGCAGGGATAACTAACTCCTTTGGTGAGAAGATAATTTTATTTTAATTCTCATGCAGTCATTGGACAACTTGAAGACAAATGCCAGCTATCAATCTTTATGAGTGAATTATTGTTCTCACTATTAGGGTGTGGTGGAGTAAAGGATGTCATACTTTAGTACCTATAAAGCTTTTTTGGATATAATTTTGTGTGTAAACCATAATAAACATAAAAATCATACTTTATGACTTACATGAGAAATACATTAAGACAACCAAAATTAGAGACTTTGAATAGCAAGGAAGAACTTATTATTTTTAATAAAAGACATAAAAATTTATTTTTCCAGTAATTCTATTCAAATTATTAACAGGGTGGGTTTTTTCCTTCTATTTTCCTGTATTAGCAAATTATTATTTTTTATCCTTCTACTCCTATTTGACTGGAAGCAATTATGGAAAAAACATCAGTTTTCATTATTTTCATCTAGTGTTATATGAGTGATACCTGAGCTTCAGAGACACTGGCAGATTCAGGGGGAGTGTTGACTGGGGCAGCAATGAAGGAGCAGACTCTGAAGAGCCCTTCAGACAAACCACATATGGCACTGCAAAGCCCTGCCTTTGCTGTCAGCAGACTTGGTGGATTTTGCTGGCATACAAAATGTACTAGACACTCCTAATGATGATAATTACAGTCCTAAGCTCACCAGTGATTTACCTGGGCAGACATGTACACCCATATGGAGCTCCATAAATTTTAATGGGGCTCCATGTGGGTTTGGAGGCAGAAGTGGGGGGGGTTCCATGGATGACTGTTGGGTGACCCTCACTCTGACTGGAATTTGGGTGCTTGAAAATGTCCCACTGGGTGCAGTGGGTGCATGTCTGCATCTGTGGTTCCAGGGTGCATTGCTTTGAACAGCGTCATTAATTTGGAAAAAGTACTTGGGAGTAAAGTAATTCTGTTGTAATACTGTGGTTTTGTTTCTCACTTTGCATCTTCAAAAACACAGGATGAGAGCAGCACATTTTTCTTGGTTAGTTAGATAACCCAGATGCTGGTCATTTGTGTTTGGCTTCCAATTATTTTTAATTTTGTTTGGGTTTCTTTGAAGTGTGACAAGAACATCTTTTCTGGGGACAATTTATTTGGTATGAGAAATATATTCTCATCCCTTCAGTTCTTGATTCCCTAAATTAGATCTCACTTGTGTAAATGGTAGTGCAGAACTCAGACAATATATTGATATAAGTATTGTTAAAGTGAATAACATTTATCTCATCTGTAATTTTTCTTAGATATTTGTTGTCTTTCAGGATCCCAATGTTCTACTGATTTTGTTTCTGAACTGTTGGTTTTGAACAGTGACAGTTTTGGATTTCTATGCAGAAATATCTTTGGGTGTGGTCTTTGGGAATTTTCTCCATTACTAATTGAAGTAAATTAAAGCAATGTATTGGTTTCTTGATTCATGTTGATCATTACCTTATCAAACACATTGGTGACCCATGGTTTGAATTGCATAAACAGTGCAACAAATCACTTAAAAATAACAGAATAATTTCCCAGTATATGCTTTGATTGTGTTCTGAACCCTTACTTATGAATGACAACTTATTTGTCAGTAGAAAATCATATACAATTATTTTTATTGCAAATTTAAACTGATTTTCTTCTGAAACATATAAACCATGAACAATGGTAAGCATGAATTGATGCTGAAATCCACTTTGTTATTAAACATATCTGGAAGTCTGATATTTGGGAAACATGGTGTTGTCTGCTTTTACTATATTATCCTACCAACAAATGTCATGATATTCTTGGGTTCTTATTAGGGTAAATTAAAGAAAAATAAGAAAGACACAGTCAAAGCCAAGTTCCTGTGATGAATGTTTTTGTAAAAGTTTTTTTATCACAATTTGTTTTGGAATATTTATAAACAAAAGACAAGTAATATTTTACATGCCTGGTTCTAGTATGGAGGTAGTGCTGAGAGTTTCTTGATTCTCAGCTAGTCAAAGCACAGAAATTCTGCAGAATTAATTGCTTCCTTGTCTGCTGGGCTCTGATGTAATTCATTGTGCAGTTTGCATTTATTTTTTTATTTCATTTAACAAAGATAAATCAGGTCAAAAGGGTCCAAGCTTTTTGTCTTAAAGCTTACTGACTACAAAGTTAAATATTTCTGAAAATAATTTCCCATTCTTATTGTAAATGTGCTGAAGTAGGGATGATCAGGCAAGAGGCTGGTTTTGTGATTTAAAGTCTGTAATGGAGAGGCATTATTTCCCTGTGATCTGCGTGAGAATTCAGGCCATGGAAGTTGGGGCTTTAAGCCCTTTTCGTTAGTTTGCTCCTCCTTTTCTAACTCTTAGAATAGCAGTGGTTTGGAGACTTCAACCCTCAGGAGTACTACAATTTATTACAAGCATTTGCAAAGCCTTTTCAGTATGTCAGGTAGCACATACATGCTAAATGGTGCTAATTCTGGAAAAAAAAAAAAAAAAAAAAAAACAAAAAACAGGCAACCTGCCCTAAAATTATTTTGGTTCTCTCCACAATCTTTTTTACAGAAAAATTAATAGTATTCCTTCTCTTTTCCAAAGTTGATTTTTTTAAAATAAAATGCTTTACAGCACATAAACAGTTTCCTTCTAATTCCACTTTGGAACAGAATCTTTGGAACCCTCAGCCATCCCTCACCTGGAAAACTAACATTCACCCAGGAACAGCTTGTTTTCCTCCTGTCTGTGGTCAGGGTGCTTCAGCTGGGTTTGCAGCTCTGTGCTGTGCCCTGCTGCTGCTGAGTGTGTTTGTGTGTTGATGGGCTGGGAAGTCGTGATACCTCAGTAAACAAAGCAGACACTTTTATGAGATCCAGAACTAACAAACCCCGCTTGGCTATGAATTTACAGCTGCCAGCTCTGGTTTGAATTTTTCCTCACACATCAGGCAGTTCAGAGGTTTCTCCTCTCTATGAACTCTCAAAAGCACTTGATTCAGTTTTTCCATGAGTTGAATAACTCAAGTATCTCTGCCCTCTATGAATAATATCCTCTAACAAAATTCTAGGAACTTGATTTGGAAGTTAGGGATGACTGTGAATTTGTCAAATGCATTGAGAAGTGGTCCTTGGGTTGAAAACTACAAGAAACAGTAAAGGCAGGTAGGGGATTCAATCACATAAGCATCACTTCTTTAGGAAATTGAACTAAAAATATCCAGGGAGGTAGAAGAAATTATATGTGAGGTTTTCAACCCTTTTGTTGGTATTAAAGAGTGTTTTCTTCTACATTTGATCCCTCTGATTATGGAATGACAATTTCAGACCTGTGCTGTTGTTCTGAGTATGCATATCTGTTGGAAAGTAGCCCCAAAGAGCCCAAAATTTCATTTTAGTTTACAAAATGTGATATTTTTAAATTTTTTTTCCTTAATTACAAAAATGTTTTGATAAAATGGAACTGCAAAGGTAGGGATGAATACAATGAAAAATATGAGGCAGGTCTCAAATATGTGCAACTAAGCGCTCTTCATAATTCATATTAAACACTCTGCAATTTTTAAAAAAGAAAAGCAATATTTCAGCAGTACTGAGCACTATGCTTAAACCACAGATTCTGTAAAAAATGAACTGCATAAGCTATTAGCAACCGTATGCGTCATAAACACCTTAGGCAAGAAAATGAGATCCTAATGCCAAATGCAGTTCAGTTCCATCAGTCTGCATGGAGCTACACTTCTGCAATTTTATAAGATAAATGTCTGTGCTGTTTTATATGATGAAACTACAGCTTGGGTGAATCCTCTTATTTTTCACCAGTGATTTAATAAAGGCAAGCTCAATATAAATATTGAAAGGCTGCTAGTATTGAAAATACTTTTTCCCTAGTAGCTGAAATATGTGAGAGCTTTGTCTTTTCATATTGATTGTTCAAAAAGAAAAAAAAAAGTTAAGACTTGTCTATACAAGAAGTGGGTATATTTACTAACTAGTGGGCTCTAAACAGTTTCTCTAACATACTATATTTTATATTGCATTTGTAGAGAAAAGCTTTGAGTTATGTTTCATTCCAGCTACTGGGAACTTCAAACCCCATTTTAATCTCAGCCGAAATAACTAGTGAGCACTTGCCACCCACCTCTTAGTAGAGATTAAAGATGAGAAATGTTACAAACTATATTTCCCTGCACCTATTTCTTTGACACGCATCACTGTGGTAACACAATAAAAGAGCTGCATTTAATTGTTTTTTCAGAACTCACAAGTTTAGAAGATATAGGATATTTATGAGCCCCATTTGTGCTCTCTAATCCATAAGATACCAAAAAATACAAAATATAAACTGCTGGCCATTGGAAGTGACCCATTTTGCCTCTAAAATTGTTTGTCTTGTTCCGCTTCTCTCTCCACGTAAAATACTGAGCCACAATTTAATCATTAAAAGAATAATGCAAATAAGGAGCGATGAAAATGTAATCAAGGCAGACAATTAATGGTCACAGAAGTGTAATTTTTAAAACAGTTTAAAATATCTCCTGCGCTGCTCTACTGTATTCATGAAATAAACCTCCTTTAATTATTTCCTGTTCAGGCTTTCCTCTGTTTCCTTGGTTTTAGGAGGAGTTTACCTAGCAAAAAACCAATGCTGCTCATTTCCTCAGTGGATTAACTGGGCAATGATGAAACAGAAGCTTCTGTCTGCTTCATTCTTTACACAACCTGGTGTTAAAGAGTGACCTTTCACCCTCAGAGATCTTAAGGATTAAGGATGCTTTTAAGTCTCGGTCTGGTTACTAATCCACCACTTTCACTTGATGTTAAATAAGCACTTCCTGATTTACCCTTTAAATCCTGTAAACATAATAAAACAGAGTTTAACCTTTACCTTAGGATTTTACCACTATCTTATGCTCTGTCAAATAAACCTTTATAAGAAGCAGCGAAGAGAAAACTAATAAGCCGAACCCTGATTTTTTTTTTATTTTTTTTATATTTTTTTACCTTGGGATATGTAGCAAAACATTGCAATATTTTTAATATATTCAGGTCAAACAGTTGTTAGGGTGCATTGGGGTCCTTGCACTGTGCAAATAATGGAATTTTTAAAAAGCATTTTTAAACTATTTGAGATAATGAAATAGATGTTTCTTCTGCATTCAGACCGCTGTGAGCAAATTATACTGGAAGGAGTTGCAATGGAAATATATTGAGAGAGATTTCATAATCCAAGGCTTTGCAACTTTCAAGAATATCATTCAGCCTCCAGCCATTGCTTTGTGAAGTCAGGCTCCCATCTGGTGTAAATTGTGTGTAAACTCCATTTGCAGTCCAGGGAATATCTTGACTCTCACCAGCTATGGATTTGACCCCACAGAATTCTTTTTTTCTGCTTTTTTCTCTTTAGGAAAATGCATCTAGGCTGATGAAATATTCATTCTTGACTGTATTTAATGGTACAAAGTTTTCACTACTCTCTGCCACAATGTTTCTGTCCATGTCATAGCTGCAAAGGGTGTCATTTATTTATATAAATAACTTCTTACTGTTTATTTATATAAATAACTTCTTACCTATATAAGTAACTTCAGTGCAATGCTCCCAGCCTGGGATGTGGTGGGACCAGCTGGGAGCCTGTCTGCATGACAGCTCCAAGGGCTGAAACCTGGGGATAATGGCATCCAGAAAAAGTGTTGGAAAAGCCTTCTTTCAATCATTACAACCACTGTCCATCAAGTATTTTAAATAAGGTTTGTTTTCAGCAAACATCCAAAATACCTCATTTCAAAAATTCTGAGTTCTGTCACCTTAGAGACTTCCTGGTTTTATGTCTCATAGTGGATAGCAGTAAGTAAAGAAAAATTATCCTATGATAAGAAGTTAATTCCCTCTTCTGAGACCCTAAATCAAAGGACCTTAGTAACAAAGGAATACAGTTATCTGTCTGTATGGGGACCTTGCTTGGCTTTTGATATATTTTGGGGAATATTTATTTTAATTAAATTTAATATCTGCCTTGTATCTTGCAAATATCTGATTGTCTCTGCATCAGCTATTGCCTGAGAGGAAATATAGACGAAGTAATAATTTATATATGCATGATTTTCTTTCTATGATCAACAATCCCTTTGTCTTCTGCCTTAATAATACAAAATATCCTGTTTCCTCAATGTTTGCTGATATTGCTGACAGCGCTGCAGAGGATTCGAGTGCAACAGCTCCTTGACAATTTTGAGGGACCTGCTACCTAAACTGGAGAGGAGCTTTTGTCAAAATCAATTCTGAGGTTTTAAAGCCTCTGAATAATGTCAAGACATAATTCCAACTAAATGCCAACTTTGCTGGTGTCTGCTGGGGATAAGTGAATGATAGCTGGAATTCAAAAATTGTCTGAATTCATGGGGCAAAGATTATTTGCAACCTCCTTGGAAAATTACTGAGTTTACTGGGCAGGGCTTCTTTTGGAAGTTTATGATTCCCAGAATGGCCTGGTGTCTGAACAGACATAATGTTGGACCTTTTCCTCTAGTTTGTTTGGAGATAAAATTCCTGTTAAAGACAATAGGAACGGTGTCACTGTATGGAAACAAGAAAGAGGACAAAGGAGAAAATTATAAACAAAGGAAATTTGATTTCTGCTTTTCATTGAAATTTGGGAAAGAAAGTGGGCAGGAGAAAATGTTTTTGTTTTACAGGTTTTCCATCCACCACAGACA
The DNA here is from genome assembly GCA_039654755.1 of Calcarius lapponicus. NCBI lineage: Eukaryota > Metazoa > Chordata > Aves > Passeriformes > Fringillidae > Calcarius > Calcarius lapponicus. The sequence goes on along the minus strand of CM077470.1, from coordinate 18,060,580 downwards.
CTAGCAATGTTTCCTTACAGCTGAATATCTTAAAAAGAGAACAACCAACCTTTGAAATAATCTCCCACAGATGCTGAAGACTCAAGCAGTTCACAGCAGCATGAACATTCCTCCCCACAAAGCAGAATTTGATGAAATTGGGCAAGAGCAAACCAGCCCTTGGCATAACTCCATGTGATCCATAAGTGCTGAACCAGCAAAGAATCTGGTGTGTCTGCTAAAGCAGGGGATTGTCTTTCCACACAACAGAGGCACTTGCTCTGTAAGAGCTCATCCACCTTTCTTCACTACCAGCCTTTAGTGAGGGGTCCTACATGCAGAGACCAGATGGAACTGAGCAAGAGGGGCTGAAATGGGCTCCCCTGGAGTCAGTGACAATGGGCTCTCCTGGAGTCAGTGACAATGGGCTCAGCTACCGAGAGCTGGTAAATCTGGTGTACAGGCCAGAGGAGTGGCATTGCATTTCACTGTGCACGTGTCCAGGCTGAACTGACTCTGCAGCACTGGCAGGCTGGTTTTGGGACCTTTCTTCTACACATAAAGGCAGTTCTGCCAGACCCTGCGTGTTTGAGTCAGCCCTGATTATGGTGGTGGTCACTCTGAGGCCATGTTGGCGAAAATTGGATATTTTGCTCTTTGATGTTTGACTGGCTCTTCTAGACAAACAATGCAGGTATCTTTCACTTTGCTTTTAAATCAAAATTACCTCCCAGGAGAAGAGCCTTGGAAATCCTGACAAGACAGTACTGATCCACCTAGCTGGAACAGAAGCCACTAAGCTTTGTCAAAAGTCTGAACTCTTCCTTCCTCCCCTAAAGTCGCCTAATGCCTTTTCTTAAAGTTACCTGACAGCATGAAACTTAGCTGTGGTCTGCATTCTATGAGGAAAAGAACAACTTCACATCACTCTTCAATCACTGATGATAGGTTTCGGCATGAATGCTAATTTGGGCTTCTGGTCCTATATGGAAAAAAAAATGAATTTTCTCTATTCTTGTAGAGAGAGCTGAGACTTCCTCTCTGAGTCCTTCGTGTGATTTCAAAAAGCTTTCATTCAGGATATCCACAAGCTTTGTGTGACTTGGGCTTCTGCCATATATTCTGTAGTGCCTTCCAGTGAAGGAAATACATAACAAAAAAAGGGAATGTATTTAGAGTGTTGAACTGGTGAGGTGTTCGGTGGTTTATTCTTCTTTCTGCTGTTACTACAACTTTGTTTTCTTATACTATTTCTTTTGTACTTCTTAATGTCTTGAAAACAGCTTATATGAGACTCACAGAGTAATTTATGGCTTTGGTATGTTTCATTATTATCTCTGCTTGCTCATCTCTCCTGAATGAAAATGATTTAAAAACAAGAGGTTTTTTTCTGGATTCTGGAATAATATAGGAGAGCTCACAGCTGTATCAGTAATGAATTATTTGCTAAAGCTTTTTATGAAAGTAAAAGTTCCCTACCTCTTATGTTCCTTCTATAATTAATAATATCTAGAGCTTTTCATCATCATTTTTAGTAAATTATACGAGGAACTGATGCAATTCCTGTTTTAATGGAGGGAAGCTGGACCACTGGAGGGTGAGGAGATTTGCCTGAGGTTGGCCAGTGGGAGCAGTGGTGGATAGGGGTGAAACACTGACCCCTTAGTGCAGTTCTCTGTCCATGAAGACACATTGCTCCTATTCACTCGTGGTACCTGAACCTAATTCCTCTGTTCAGCTGCTGAACTGCTGAGAAAGCATCTACAATTCTTGTTTTGTTGCTGGGGTTGCCTGTGGGAGAAGAAAACCAAGAAAAGGTCTGGGGAAGAAGATCTGAAGGATTCTCCAAAAGCAACACTGAAAGTAAGGCTAAAGGAACCAGAAGAGAATGGGGAAGAATGCCAGGGGCAGATTCAGCCAGCTGGCTGTGGCCATCTCCTGAACTTGATCTGGGCTGCTAATGGGGAAGGGACCAAGGATGGAAGGACAGGACCTTGCTCCTGCGCTTAACAGAGTTACCTTGAGGCCAGGTAGGCTGAGTTCATCTGGGACAGAGCTGCTGCTACAGAAGTCATAGTGCCCAAGCTGTGATCTGCTCTGTGCTACCAACACCAACCATTTGCAAATGAAAGGAAGGTGAAGCAATGGCTGAAAAGATAAGGGTTTGCATTTCTCTGCAACTCTGCAGTAGAATAATGTGGAGCTAAATATATTTCCAGTGTGTGTATGCAATGTGACTGTGCCTGATATATGCCAGCAAAGATCTTAATCAAAGGAGCCGCACAGATTTCATGTAGTTACTATTCTTTTGGTATTCCAACAGGTCACTGTATTGTCATTAAAATCAGCAACAGGCCCAGTGGTCTTCTCACACCAAAATTTCCACAGTTACGCTCAATTTAAATGCAGATAAACAACAGAGAAAACTCAGAGTTTGGAGATAATCAAGAAATGGTTTACTTTCAATCTCCTCAGCCAAGAATAACAGAAAGAAAGAAATGTATAATGTATTGGCCTGACACATGTAGTATTACACTGCATTACTTAGCATCTCTTAAACAAAACAAAACCTTTTACTGAGCAGTTACAATTCAGACAGGTTATGGCAATTGTAGAGTAATTAGCAACTGTAAAATATGACTAACCAAATCATTACTTTTAACTAAAAACATAGGCGCCTACATTCTTGTGTATAAAACATTCTTTATAAGCTGTGCATGACCAGGGAATATTTTATAACAGCACTTAAGACAGAGAAAATACTAATCAGGATTTTAAATGTCTGCAGTTATAGTCCTGTAAATATTCTTCAGAATGAAATTAATAGCTTCCAGAGAGGTGCACAGCCAGAGAGGTGATGCAATGGTGCCAGTGGGAAGGAATGGGCTGATGGGAGAGCTACCACGAGGCCTGAGGTGCTGTGCAAGTCATCTGACATGCAGGAGAGAGACTGGCCCATTACTAATGTCCTCCTTCGCCTGACATTGCTTTGGGTCAAGGACAATGGCCACAAGTGCTGCAAAAAGAAGGGGAAGTGACATTCAACTTTGCATCGACGTAAATAAGTACCAGTTAAATGAGACCAAGCCTTTTAAATAGAATTAAAGGTTTCTTCTCCATCCTCCGTGGGACATCACTACTGATTTTGCTAGCACCTTCCCAGCTTCCAGACTGCAGCAGTTTCAGTATCTAGGAGGAGGCTTTTCCCAAGGTTCACTCACTGTGCTTCTTAACGAAGCACTCTGGATTGCTCACCTGGCTTCCCTTTAAATTTACACATCTGAAAAATTACTTCAGCGCCAACCCACTGGAGTTGATCTAGGTTCCCTCAAGTCTCATGGAACTCAGCTCATGTTCATCAAGAGCTTCTCTGAGTTGCAAGTCAGTGAGGTGTGAAATGCTTGTGGTTTGATGATTCACAGAACTCTCACCGTGAGCCTTAATTAATCAATCTTTGCAAGGAATTTGAAATCCTTAGATGAAAGGCTCTGTAGCTGCAAAACACTCTTATTACAGTGGCCACCACTTCATGGGGACCTCACTTTTACCACTGTTTTTTGTACCATCGCAATAGCTTTTATGTTGAAAGGGGAAGCGCTGTGTAAACATGTTCACCAGCAAACATTTCTCAGGCTGGTGGTTTAAAAGAAACTATGCTTGACAAGCAACACAACTTTCCTTACAGCCATGTCATCCCAAGCTGTGATCTTGTCAGGCTGCAGACATAAAATGAGACCGGGCTGGGCCAGCAGGCTATGATGCTAATGATCGAGAAAAATAAAACATCTGAATCTGCATTCCTCCACTGTGGTGCCCTCTCAGAGCACTGGGAGCCCATGGACTGTTCTCATGTACTGCTATGGCATGAATTAGAGCAAAAACTGTTCCCACTGTCTGTCAACAATATCTTTATTCTGTGCACAATCACTTATTTAGGTGCCACCATAGCATCCGATGGTGTAGCTTCATTGAAGACAAACAAATCTACCCCAAAGTGTGTAGAATCTGCATCCTGAGCATGGATGTGTAGTGACAACAGGATGGATGTGGCTGAGCAACAGGAGGAAAGAGAGAGCTATGAAAGTTGATGATAAAATTATGTTGTATTTGTGTCAGATGTGGTTTTCATTTTCCCACACATAAGCTACTTTGCTTGGCTTGCATGTTCATGCTCCCAGTTTCACAGATAGATCCTTTTCTCCTGGAACCTGGACCAGAATGGTTTGCAATCATCATATAGATTTCTGTTTGAGAGGGAATATTTAATGAAAATAACTTGCACAGGCACTTAGAATTTTGCACTGGAGTTTGAGTTTGGTTTGCAGGACTGTGAAGGACAATTACAGGTGCAATATGAAATTATTGTTGTTGTATTGTTAGTGTTACATAGATAACCATGCTTTCTGCCCAGTGTGCCAGGTATCCAGTGTGCAAAGAATAATAACAGAGCAAAGAATATAGGTTGTGTTGAGCTGCTGAATTCCCAAACCTGTTGAGATTTCAGGTTTGTTTTGGAGTGATACTCAATCCCAGGCTTGTCCTTTACAATGTTTAAAAGCCGCTGGTGAACATAATGAGAAATTGGAGCAGGTTTGGGATCTGTGGGTTGCAAATGGAGACTATTGACCATGTTAAAAACAGGCACTAAAAGATGTGTAAAGGGACAGGAGAGAGATGGTGCTTCCTGCAATTCTCTGTGCACTAATTGAAGTAGGAGCTCTAGGACCTGCTATTGCACTGTGTTCAAAAACAGTGTTCCAAAATCTGTTGCAAAATACCACAAAGAAAAGTACCATCTAAATCTCACAGTACATGTGAGCCACTGTTTTCAGCAGTATATCCAGCTAAAGAGAGTCTTGTCTATACAACACTCAAACACAGTAATCATACTTTTCCACTGATTCTGTCTTCTGATCTTTCCAACTTGGCTTCTTGCCCATCTAGGTTTAGGTTTATAATTCACTTCTGATCATGTCTGGAAAGTTCTTGTAAACATAATTTTTGCATATCGTACATGATCTGAGATCAGCTGAGTTTATTTGAAGCTATTGTTTGGTATTTAAGATACCTGTGTAACTGGTTGTGCAAAACCTACTCATCTAATCTGTTAATGTGTCTAAAACCTCAGATTCAACAGGAGAAATGCTTCTTTGCTGATTCCAAGGCTTGGGGTAGAGCAGAAGGAGGACCACCCATGTAATTTACTGAGGCAATGAAAGGTTTGGAAAGTCCCAGGCCAAAGATTCTCCAATTTCATTACTCTTTACTTGTTAAATGATCAGATCTTGTCCCAGCTCCTTGAGAGCTCACACTTGTATCCCAATGGCACGAAGAAAACTGGAGGAAAAATCAATTTGTACCAAGGGAACTCCACCATATGGAATTTTTGTCTGTTGTTTCTATGCCTGTAGGTTATTTTCAGTCTTAAAAATTTCAGTCTGTTAGAAAAAGGAAAAAATAAAGTTTTGTTCATAAGGCAGCATCCAGGATCAAGATAGTTTGGGGAAGAACAAGCCTGAGCATGAAGCTGCAACAGCCTCATCCCTGTTGGGTTGCTGAACTCAACAACCCCAACCATACCTAGGCTTTCCTACAAAAGCTTTTTGTGAAGAAATTAGTATAAACACATTTTTTAAAAAGATGTTTCTCACATTTGAAGAGTGTCCTGGATCTTCATAGTGTAGTGCAAGATAAAATGGTGGTAATGCAAGCAGAGTTTTGAAATTATGGAAAGACAGATTTGAAATGTCCAGTATAATGGAAATTTACTATTTCCTTTAAAAACAGCTGATATTCTGATCGTTACCCAGCCATAAGGCTACTGCCTATTTGTTGCACAGATCCAAGCCTTTCTCCATGTCATATTCATACAATTAATTTCGGTTTTGTGTGCTTCTTGTGCATTTGAGCTCCATTCTGATATGACTGCATTTTATTGATCTGTTCATTTTGACTGGTAATATTTATTTAGCACTTGATTCTTTCTAGACTTCTTAGATGCAACAGAAGAGAAAGATTTGTATTGCTAATTTGCTTCCATCTAATGCATTTTTGAATTATTACCTTAGTTTCTTGAAGTCCAGTAAAGACTTAAAATTGATTAATTTAATGAAACAACAATGTCCCAAGGTCAAGTAGCTCAAATATTCACTTTTTATTAAACAGTAATTTCATTCATACTTTCAAATTGCACTTTGTTCAAAGGTCTCATGAAAAGAAATTTCTTTTTTTTTCCCTGTCCTTCTAAAATAAATGTTGAGAGGATTCAGCCTTCAAAGAGCTCATAGAATTTGATATAGAAATAATCCAAGAGGATTTCCATGCTGGTAAGGGTATGATCCAGGCTACACTTTAAGGAAATGGCATAAAAGCAAATGTTAGAAAAGCTAGATTAATAAGTAATCATTTCTCTGACAATAAAATCAAGTGGAATAGGCAAGACATGAGTGGAATGCATAAGTCATTGCTTTAAAAATGGGCTGGGGCAAGCAGCCTTTGGTCAGGTGTGCACAGGATCCACACTTCAGTTTTGAGTCAGCCTCTTAAAAATGAAGTTAATTATTGTTTGGAAAGGGAACAGAGTGTATTGCTCTGCTTGGAAATGGAGGCTCTACAGCAGACATTGAACAGATGCAAATGGCTGAGAGGTGGAAAGAGCCTGTGAGACCACAAAGCTTCTGTGTTTTAGAAGAAAGGAAAATGTGGGTTTTGTTTACTGATTTTGAGTCCTGCTTATTTGTATGAATTAAGTGGCACACAAATATTTTTATGACTGCATTTATTCTCCATAACAATATGAATGAGCCACTGAATAATAACCAAGTCCCTTGTGACTGCAGAAGAAGTGTGATTAAATTATAATCACATTGGATTAATTAATCTATAATATTTGTTCTTTATATGAAAGAGGAAAATCAGCCTTCAACATAAAGGTTATGTACTCATGAGGTCTGTGTCTTAATAAAGAAAAGGCTTTGGGAAAAAGCTTGACAAGCCCCCCAGATATGATATGTTGTAAATGTAGACAGAAGGTTATTACTGATATAAAATACATTCAGTGTAATTATCAGCCACAACAAATAATCAGAGAGATGATAATGAATAATTAACATTTTTATTTTTCTGTAGTAATGTGTCTAATAGATAAGTGCACAACATAGAATTAATTTATTATGCTATAGCATTTTAGTAATGAAAACTGTATCATCAAAATATCTCTTCAGTGGTAGTGCAAGATATCAGCTTAAATAACTGATAAGCCTTACTCCTTTGTTTTCCCCACCCATTTGTACTGAAGATGCCCTGAAAGCAAGAACTAGCAAAAGGAGCCATAATAATCTTGAAAGAAAACCATAATAAAAATATAACATTTATGATCTGATCCTCTAGTACCAGTAAATCAAAAATTACAGGCTATATGCAAAGAGGACTCTTAATGTACTGCATTAAATTTTTACACATTGAATTTTAATTCCATTTTTGTTGGATTTGTTACTAGCAAATTCTGTCTTTAACATTTTCCAAATAAAATACCACTTGCACCTTGCAAGAAATCAATTAGTGTGTCAAAATAAACTGTGTTCTGATTGAGAGGAAAAAAGAATCTATGCCTTGTTGTTGTGTATGTAGATTTTAATTGCTTAAATCCACCCATTTATGCATGGGAAGGATATTCTTAAAGTTTTTCAACTGCTTATAGTTCTCCCTTTATGATGAGTATTTATATATATATTACTTTTAAATAACAAGAAATTATGTTTATTTTTTAAATTGTTTTTTCTACCTGTGGGTGAAAAAAACATTGATTTTATCATAATATATAGAAGACAGTCATCTGCACAAGCATCCTCTCTGAAACCCTGGAGCTGTGAGCAGGCATACCCTGTGCTTTTGATGCCCAAAATGAGATTTTTATTAGTTCTTTTAAGTTTTCTTTAAAAAGCTGAATTGTACAGACACCTAAAGCTCTTGGACCTCAGCTTATTTCAGTCTCATAGTCTGCAGTTTAGTCTTATCTTTGGCTAATACAGGTGATTAATTATGGTGTGTTTCACAGAGTATTGCTCAGGCTGACAATATTGTATTAAGTAAAACTCTGTGTTTGAAAACACATTTTTTTCTTCTGCAGTACTTGGCGACCAAAGATGGAGAAAGTCAGACTGTGTCCTGAGCGTGTAAAGTATAAAGCACAGGTGAAACTTCAGGGGTTGAACATCAGGTTTTGGGTTTCTACTCCTTAACCAAGAAGAAGCCTCCAAACAGCAGGAAAAGGCAGCAGTGCTTGAGGTCGTGGCTGAAGTGAAACAGAGGCACAAAAATTGAGCAATGCTGTCCTGTCCTGCATCAGCCAGCTCAGATCCTGGGGAGAGAAAACAGCTCTCGTGGTGCATTGGTGTGTCAAAGCTGGGGTGTTCAATGTTTTATGGCTTGTTTTCCTGTGATTCCTCTTTAATTGGCTCCAATGCAGTCTCAAGGATGTCTTTGAGGAAGAAGGGAGGTTCTATGAACAAAGAAAGTCATGGAAGAGAATATTTCAGGCAAAAAAAGACATCAGGATGAGGAGAGGGTCTGGTGCTTGGAAAGTCTTGTTTTCCTTTGGTAGCTTGGAGATGCAACAGTCTGATAAATTCTGCCTGCTGTAAATTACGCTAATCATCCTCACCAAGACCAACAGCTGCACTTTTTCAGGGCACTATAGAGATGAAAATACATTGCAAATGCTGCTCTGCAGAGGCAGGTCACCAACACACAGACCTGCTTCTGGTGTTGGAGAGGGGACACTGATTTAGATATCTTAGCAGACCAACATCTTAGTGGACATGCTCTTGATGGAAACCCCATGCACAGAGGAGATGAGGACAGAAAACTTTCTTTCCATAATTTCCAATCCAGGGGAGTTCCAGTGGCAATGCTGACTTCCTTTGGTGTGACATCAAATCATTCTAGGGAGTCATCATCCAAGGAATGTCTTTAATTTACACCTCTGGGTGAACTGTCAGTGGTAATGCCCACTTTGAGGAGAGTGGTATAGGCTGAGGAGTCCCTGAGTAGCAAAAATACTTCCCTGTGAAAATGTGAAAATTTAAGGACCCGTAAAGTGGGGGATCCTAAGCTCTTTGAACAGTCTGCTGTGTTAACATTCAGAGACTCCACTGTCTCATTGTCTTCAGTCTGCATCACTCCTCAGGGCTCCCAGCCTGATTTTTTGAGGGTTTTTTTTGTGAACAGTTCCATCAGTTTCTCTTTCTGAGCAATATTTTAGCATTTCTTCTTTTTTTTTTTTTTAACTTGTTCTCCAAGGTCTGCTTATTAAATTACTATGCAACTGCGATACTAAATCTTATCTTTTGACTGTAATGCACAGAAGCAGCAGATAAGACACGAGGGGAGGGACAAACCATTTGTCTATCAGTAGACTATGAGAAGCAAGAAGAGAGGAAGATGATACTTTTGATGAATATTTGTAGCTGAGAAAGGCAGTGCACTAAATGGCTTTTCTGTTTTCAGTATAGGAGCATACTTGCATTTCTAAAAGCAAAAGACTTTTATAAGGCTCTAAATCAAATATGAAGTTCAAAAAAAATTTAAGATTTATAACTGCCTCCAGGATCTTTCTATTCCCTGCTAGCTAAATTAATCTCCTGTTTACCTCATTGAGCAACGTACAGTTTTCAGTTAAGAAAATTTTTGGGTCATCTTTCTCAGCTATATCTTCAGCAACAGCCTGAGGAAGTTTGCAGGAAGTGATTTTGGGGTCTGTTTTGAGAAAGAAAGTTACAAAGCACTGTGCTGTGGGCACAAAAAGGGTGAAAATGGACACCAGAAATTCAAAAAAGAGAAAATTCCTTAACGTGGCAAGTTAAATCAATAAACTTCCAAGCTTACTTTTAAAACCACTTCAGCAGTAGCTGGTGTTCTCCTGAGTGACTTGCTAATTGATTTGGTCATCAAAAAAGTTAATGACCCAGTCTACACTGGAAAGCAAGGCTATTTGTAATTCAGACGACCAAGGAACATAGGGGGTCCATGTGGGCAATTTCCACCAGGCAATGTAAGCCCCCATTTCCCTCCCTGTGGGCACAAAAATGCCCCTGACTGAGGTGCCCTTTCTGGGGTGTACAGAGCAGTGGTGCTGCTGGCAGTGCTCACAGCACGTAAAAGTCCCCTCTGTGCTGAAGTTTGGGTCAACAAACTGAAATTTAATTTTTGTTTTTTATTGACAATGTCAGTTTTTCCTTTCTTTTCCTAATTTATATTCAAATAGAACAAGGACTTCAAAATAAGAGTTGACATTTAGTTCTTGTTAAAAAGCGATTATTTCAGTCAGTTGGATGCTGACGAATGACTCAATTCCCTGTTTAAAAAAGGTCTTTAAAAAAAGTATGCAGATTTATATTTTGGAAAATCTTGACCATCTTTCTATCTTTTCTCAAAGACAAATTTTAAAAAAACTGAACCGCTACTGTCATCAAGCTAATGGCACAGTGTCCCACATCCCCTCTAAATCTAGTTGTTATTGATCAGCTAATGCAATATTTAATTATACTTGCAGGGGAGAGGAACTTCTTCAGTGTATGATTCATTATCCCTTATGAATGGAAACTTCTCAATCTTGGTAGATAACCAATAAGCAAATGTTATTGATTGTTCTCCAACATCAAATAAGGATAATAAATATCACTATTTGGGGCCTGAATGTCACATTTAAGAGAAGCTTCATAACCATCTGTTAATGAGTTTCTAATCTTTGACCCCCTTGCTAATGCCAGCTGTAGGGTCTTCTTGATCACTACAACTTCCCTGTCGGCAAAAGATGACTCTGCCTTGGATGATCTGCATTAATGCAGACTGACTGTAAAAATCTTAAGTGTTAAACGATACTAGACCCACTTAGAGAAGACAAATTTCTTTAAAGAAAAAATTTTAAAATAAAGAAAAGAGTGAAAATTAAAGAAATAGCAAGAACAAGGAGTGGCAAAATGAAAACAGGTATAAGAACAGTTAGTGTAAGATTGCAAAAGAGAATTTGTTCTATTACTGGACAAACTTCTTGATGGCTTGCTCCAAATAAAGGAGTTGACTTTCTCATAAGAGACTGGAAAAATTACCTGTCTATTCACTACTTCATGCTCTGTCCCTGGTCAAATTGATCCCAGGTTTGTTTTTGAAATGTCTTTTTCTGGTGGTTTAAGTTAAAAATTAGGGGCTGGCCAGCAATATTGGTTTGATCCTGTCAAGCAGAGGAGAGAATTTCTTCTTTCATATCTCATTTCTTGGACAAAGGCTCAGCATCTTCCCTGGATGCTTTCCAAAAATCTATGCTCTTTCCTTTTACAGACTTGATTGTTTAAGGCAAATCCCTCTCTGTGCAAGAGGAATTTATGTCTTTGATGTGATGTCTCATGTAGCTGATTGTGGTGGGTTGATTCTGGCTGGATACCATTTGCCCACCAAAGCTGCTCTGTCACTTCCATCCTCAGCGGGGCAAGAGGGAGAGAATGTAACAAAAAGTTCCTGGATCAGAAAACAGGCTGGGAGAGATCACTCATCAATTGCCACCAGAATGGCCATCATGGGCAAAACAGACTCAGCCTGGCAAAACCAGTTCAGTTTATCCAATAGAGATCAAATAGTGTAGAATAATCAAAAAGGAAACAAATTTTAAGAACAAATTTCCCCCCTCTTCTTCCTTCCTTCTGGTCTTAACTTTACTTCCAAATTTCTCACCCTCCTCCCTGCAGCTAGAGAGAGAGATGGGAAATGGGGAATAAGGGGTGAGGTCAGCTCATCACACCTTCTCTCTGCTGCTCCTTCCTCCTTGGGGTGAGGACTTTGCCCCTGCTCCAGCATGGGAAACCTCCCAGAGGATACATTCCTCCAACAACTTCTCCAACGTGAGCTCTGGTTTAGGGTTCTCCAAGGACTGACAGGAGTTACCTGTTTCCCTGTGGACTTCCATGGACTGCAGGGGCCTTCAGCAGGGGCTGCAGGGGCCTTTTCCCCTTCCTAAATATGTTATCCCAAAGGTCCTGCCACCACTGCTGATGAGCTCAGCCCTGGCCATCAGTGGGTCTGTCTTGAAGCCAGCTGGCACTGGCTCCATCAGACACAGAAACACTTCTGGAAGCTTTTCATAGAAGACACCACCAAGCCTACCCCCAGTTCCAAAATCTTGCCATGCAAACCCAGTACATTGATGGAAGTAGATGCTAAAATCCAGATTTCAGAAGCTAATCTGTTTGCACTAATGTCTTTAAAAATTTCTGATGCTTTTCAGAAGTCTAGCATTTACCCAGCTATAGAATATAAATAAAATTAAAGTGTTTAGCTTAAATGAAGAAAAATTTTAAAAGAGTCAACCTTCTGACTCCAGTCACTGGAGTTCTGTCAGTGATCTGTAAATCCATATCCATGCAGATTAGGACTTTAGGACATATACTTGGAAGTCAAATGTTAGCAGTCAAGATTGAGTCATCCTGACTTTTAGACTATCTCAATCTGTTCAAATTGCTCCACAGCAAATAGAATGTATTGCAGCTATTAGGGCAAAGAATTCTGGGTTCAAAACAAAAACAGATGACCTCTCCCAAATGGAACTTACTATTAGTTGTCTAAATAACAGAATTCCTCCAATTCCCCTCAGCCCAAAGCAGTCCAAAACCCTTTCAAACACAGCTTTTCACCAAACTGTCTTCTGGATGTTTTGATTCTGAGAATGAATAGATTTGTCTGCATTGTGCTTCCTTGGATGAATGATGGGCTTTCCTTTGGGCTTTCTAGCCCAAGCATTGAATCCAGTTATCTCTAGTGAACTTGATGTGTTTTACTTTCATTAAAAGTCTGCAGTAACTACTTCCTGTAGATTTACACCCTCATCATTTTATTGTTGGAAATCTAATTTTAAAAACTGTCCTGGGACGTTGTTCAAGCATTAGATTCTTGGCAGGTTTTTTTGTCTGTGTCATAAACTGACAACAGAATCTGGCACAAGTGCAGAAGATGCCCAGGGGGTGCCCAGTGGTGGCAGAGGGACTATGCTTGGGACTATGCTTGGGACTAACCCATGCTATTTTCTCTGTCTTCACTGGAAAGTGCAAAAATGTAATTGTCCCTTTACTCTATCCTTCCTTAATTACATTTTGCTTTTTTATCTGTTCTGTTCCAATCTCGACTTCACTCTGTGCCTGTCATTACAATGTCTGAGCTCTCAGTCTCTACTCATATATCCCAACAATTCCAAGGCTAGACTGACCTGCCTGCAGCAAAGTCCTTCATTCCATTTCTTTCTCTTCTCTCAGTATCATCTGAAGCACATAAAAAGGAACCACTAATATAGTCTTCTCAGATTAAAAGAGAAAGTAGAATGTGAAAAGTTAGAGAGAGAAGAGAGAACAAAAGAAAAAACATCTTCATTCTCTTGTGTAGATCTGTGCTCCCATGTCTTGAAGGCTGAATGCTGTACTTGAGAGACCACAAAGAAGAAACTGCAACATATCAGTGAAAAAAGATGAGGAATTGAGACGATAAGGAATATATTACATAGACCAGGGAACTTCTGGCTGGGATGTTGGAGAGGGTATAAATTGAACATAGATGCTTTTACAAGCTGTATCTGCACTTTCCAATTCATTTCAGAGTGGAATTATTTTTAAATAGATCCTCTTCTATTCTGCATTTATCATCTGCTAAGTAAGTTGTCAAAGCAGTTTTGGTGCAAATATTTAATGGTAAAATTTGTTTACAAGCCAATATGTTAACCTCACCACAACACATTTCCCTACTGTGCACCTAATAGAAAAATCACCCCAAGTGCTTACTATAAGGAAATTAGATATTGATAAGGATTGAACAGGGGTGATGGTTTCATTTTCTGTCATTAGAAATGCCAATTCCACTTCTCCTCACCAAGTTATCTCCCTTAGAGACAAGAGCATTTCATAGTAGTGACTCTACTGCTCTGGGATCTTTCCTGGGCTGGCTCCAAAAGCTTGAGTGGTCAGGGAAGCACTGTGACAGCTGCTGCCCTATGACCTCTGATCTCTTGTGTAAGGCACAGGATTATGTTTTTGTGCAGTCACAGTGACAAATACAAAGAAAGGCCAGATTAATACAGTGTTCTCCCATCTTTGCTAGAGGAGCACCCTGAGATCAGCAAGGAGGTACAGCATGGAGCCCGTGTCTGCAGACAAGGCAGGACCACAGTAGTGCAGGGCCTGTAGAAAAAGGCAATAGTGTGGGGCAGGAAAAGGTGGTGGCAGTGATATCCCTAAAATTAGCACGTGATCCCCCTTCAGTGTGGACCAGAGTCTGAATTGGGACCTAAAACTGGCCTTTTTGTGCCACTAAAAAGCCTAAAGCCTGGTCTGTGAGGCACCAAACAAAGTCATATGTAAATGTAGATCACAGAGTGAATTTTTATAAATATTTTTCCCACAGAAGTTACACTAAGGAAACATGTTTTTCATTCTCATGTCCTTCACCATAAAAGACTGGCATTAAAAACCTGTGCTTTTCAGTGGTGAGATTATTCTGTTTTTTAACTGTATCTGGGTACCTGAAGGACCAGGGACTCATCATGTGGATGCTATAAAACATTCCTTGATTTGTTTTACTTTTAAATATTAATCACATTCACTCATTGGGACAATGATTGAAAACACCAAAAATATGCTCTTTTCTATCATGTGTTTCTGACCTTTTCAAAATCTTAACAAATATTCCTACAGATCAATAGGAATACAGAAAAATGCAGAACAACATTTTTACTTGGAGATAGCATGAGTGAAAAAGTAGAAAGCAGAGACTGTCCAAATATATATGCAAAAGCCATGGAAGAAGATACTGTCAAACAAGGCGTAAGAAGAAGCAAGGAAACACTTCTTATAGGAATGATAAGCATTCTGACCACTCTCTATTGCTTCCCCCCCCCCCAAGAAAAATAAGTCCTATTGGAACAATGAGACACCTCTCTGCATGTCTGTGGTGAGCACTTTCCAATTGTGCAAAAGCAAAAGAACAAAAAAGCCTTGATGAAGAGTTTATAAAGGAATTGAGATGTGAGCTCCTCTAGATGTACTGACAGGAGCATGTGAAGGGCTTGGAAAGTGAAGTGCAGTTCATATGTTATTCAAGAAGGAAAAGGCATAGTCAAAAGCAACAGGCTAGGGAAAAAATGTTTGTTTTGGTAGCATTCTTACTGGAGGTAATTGGAATAAGTTTGTACCCTTTTGGATCTAAGAAAACAATGTGGCATTAATTGATCGGCAAGATGATGAGAACTCAAGTCACTTGGAGTGATTCTGTATTTCAGAAATGTTAGACCAGCCAGGTCTAGCAAAATCCAGGCATCCAAATAACTGGGGATTGACATGAATCAAAGTTAGCTCCAAGTTTGAAGCAGATAGGATGATGATATTTCTTAGAGAAAGAGAAAGCTTGGAAGGAAAGGTTAGAATTATGTTTTTACCCTGCTTAGTTTTAGGTGATAGCTAAATACCAGAGGATGCTAAAGAGGCAAACCAAGACCTTAATTTGCACACAGAGACAGGTCTAGAGAGATGTAAATCAGTGAATTATTAGCATAGAGATGGCAGTTGATGGTAATTGAAAAAGTCGTCTTTGAACAGGCTGTGCTGGGATGGGTAGGATTGGTGTCATTAATAGCACAAGAAGGAAAGATAAGAGTGTTTCAGCAAGGGTGAAACATTCAGAGGGCTGGGCTTGTAAAAGGCTTTAATTAAACTCATGATGCAAAGTCCATTCATTTAAATTCACACTGGCTTTAATGAGTTTTGGATCAGGTCCAAAGGAAAAAAAAAAAGCAAACTGAATTTCACAACAGGGAGCAAATGGCAGAATTCAAAGCAGGTTGAGAGTGGGTAAGAGAGACATTGAAGCTCCACCTGTACATAATGTTATCCTTTGGGATTCACCCAGCAGACACAGGCATTTCATATGGTTTTGGTATGTTAAATGATGCCCAGGCAGCACTAACTCTTGTGTCTTTAAGAACTCATACTAAAAAAAGCCAGACTAGACCCAAAATTATGGCTAGGAATCCTTTCAGAATGCATTTCTGCACTGTTGATGTAAGACAATCCTGGCACTCAGAAAAACAGAGTCAGATTATTTCCTTCTTTTCATGCTGAACAATACATAGTAAATGAAGTCTGACAGTGCCTCAGACCGCTTTCTGCTAAAATAAACTCAAATGGGTTGAGGTAAAAGACATGACTCCACTGAAATCTATGGGAATTTTGTCACTAAAATTATCAAGGGTATCAGTGTGGGGCTTCAATAAAGTTTCTGATATAAATCATAGGATTTGCTTTCCCTGTTGCACGTGAGCTGAAGACAACTTGTCTGTTTGTGGATGCTCAAAAAATCCGTCAAGTAAAGAAAACTTATGATGTCTATGTGCATAGGTTAAGGTGCTTAATCTGGGTATGAAGGCTTCATTTGATCTACAGCCCCTTTAGCTGAGAGAGTCTACATGGGGTTCTGACATACTTTAATTTATGTTGTATTGACTTCTCACCATTAATGGATTTGTTTTATCTTTCTCAAGTACTCAACTAGACAAGCCATTGTTTATAAATGACAGAAGAGGATATTTAGATGTGTGGAAGTAGGCAAGCAGATACCATGTTGATAAAAATCCCTTAAATTTTCAGATACTACTATGTTTATTTAAATATCTTTTACATCTGCATTTTTTTCAGTGGTTTTTTTGTTGTTGTTATAGAGAATGAGCTCTGTGACCTTAAATAACCCTGCCACAAGTGGGGTTACTTTTGTCTTGAAAATGGCAGCATATTGGAACTACACAAGTTTAACTCAATTTTATTTCTATCAGTGAGGTAGCACGTCAAGCTGGAATAATATTTTTCCCTCCCACTCCTTGTTAGTTCATTGAAAGGATGTATTTACAACACACTGAAAGGCAGGATCGTTGTCACAGTTTCTTCCTGTGCAGCAATTGAACTAACCATGAGGAAAGATGACTCTAAATATTGGAACAAATTTTAAGAAACATGGCTTCTCAGTCAAGTCACTGAACAAACTTTCATTTGGGATTTTGCGTAAATAGGTAGGGTCAAGGTTCTCATGCTCGTGTACTTACCTGGGGAGCCTGATTACATGTTTGGGTGTGTAAATCAGTGTCCTGGTTGTTCCAAGAGAGCTGGTGGAGTAAGGTCTAGGACACTGGCCAGCCTGCCAAATATGCAACTTGATTGCAGGCGCACCATGACAGGCTCGGATGTGTTTTTCAAGCTGGACACACACATTGACTAAAGAGCAGCTGGGCCACAAACACTGGATAATCCCACTTGGATGGAACCTGTGGGAAGATGGTGGAATAGAGAGGAACCTCTGCACATCCTGCACAAGGCTGGTACCCAGCCAGGGTCCTGCAGTGGGGGGGATTTCCCTTGGGAATGCGGTTCCAGACCTCCACTGCCACCCTGGACACCAGCTTGCCTGAGCATGGGTGGGTGCCTTGGGAGCCCCACTCACATGTAGGGTTTGATGCACACATTCCAGAGAAAGGAGCTCATTGAATGGAAAACACAAAAAGACTTCTCCCTCTATCAGTATCGCTCTCACCTCTGCATGGCTTGACTCATATAAGTCTGTGTTTTTTGAGGTAAGAACATGGGAAGTTTTTTATTTTGGATTTAGCCATGCTCAAATGAAGCAGGTCAAATTCAGAGTGGGACTGGTAATTTCTTCTGCAATTACTGCATTGTGATGAGGTGGGGAAAAGCCATCAGTATAAGAAAAGAAACTTTAATTGTTCACCTTAAAAGACAAAAATACACATTATGAAGTTGAGAAATATATTCCAATGCTCTCTGTGGAACTTCCAGAGCATTTTGTAATACCCTCTTGTTCAAGAGAAGATTTTTATGATTCATTACTGATTTCTACCATGCTTAGAAGTTAGCCTGGCTTCAAATTCAGTGCCAAAGTGTTTGCATGATTTTTTTGCTGGATATATTTCATAACTTCTGGGCTTTGATTCACGAGATGGGATAAATGACAAAACATATAACTATGCATAATGCCCATTCTGGTTTATAGGTCTAAGAGACTTGGCTGAAACTTGATGAATAAATTCTTCATGAATAAGAGTATTTGAAAAAATAGTCTCTAATATTGTGTGCATGAACTTTGCCTTCATTTGTGTAAGTGGTTAAAGAATACACAAATGAAAGTGCAAGGATAATTTGTAAGAGCAAGAATTGACATCCTTGAAAAAGTTAATATCAAGAAATAATTTCACCATTTATACTCACCCTAGTAGAAAGTTCTTTGATAGAAAAGATCCTTCATAATCTATAAACTAGAATTAAAAGAGAAATACTAAGAGAAAGTAATGATCCCATAATATGTTCCATTCACATACTGTTATATTCATACAATGTGTGCTTTACCTAACCAAGGATGGTGCCTATTCGTCCTTTAAGGCTACAGCACAATCTGGAGCATAATTTTCTGTAAAAACTCATGGATTCAAGCATAACATTAAAGTGATAGGATAATTTGTATCTATAGGATTCTTCTCAATATTTTTCCCTTTGCTTTAATTTTCATGTCAGAGAAAGAAATTAACTGAGAGGGCTTGGCTTATTTAGATTAAATGAATTGTAATTCTTGTGAATGAAAGTCCTTCTTCCCTTCCTCTGGGGTAGTACCTACGTGGCAGAAGAGTTGCCAGGACACATCCATTCAAGAACACAAAAGAAAGAAACAAAATTAAAGGCAGAAAATATTAACGTGGAAGCCACAGGAGACTCAGCAGGAATTAAGGGAGGCAGAACATGAGCATGCACTTTGGCTTTTACTCCCTTGATCTGGATTCCACCACTCATTGTAATGACATGATGTTTGTGTGCACTGGTGAAAGGTCTGTCCAAAAACTAAGGCACAAAACATCACCTGCATCCTTTTAATCCCACTTAGCATCAGTTAGCCAAAGCAGAAGGCTCTAGATGGTGTAAATGTCTCTTCCCACCCAGCCATGGCCTCACTCAATGTATTCACAAGCTGCTATGGCATTCAAAACAAAGAGGTGCATCTTTATTTTGAATTCTTTTCTTTATTGCAGAAAGTAAAATCATTCATAACTAGAGGGACCTCTTTCCCACACCATCCTAAAAGCAGTTAAGTAGGGCAGTATGAGAAAGGATATGAGGCCAGACTCCCATTTCCTTTTTAAAAAGTGGTGGGATTTAATGACTGTGTCCACACATCTTGTGCAACGCCCCTGGGTCTGGGTTCTCCTAGAAGGAAACGCCCTCAGGGAGAGTTGGTTTGGGTGCATTGCCAAACTGCACTTGTCCTTAGCAGTGCCAGTTTGCTTCAGAAAGGATGAATAAAGCACACAAGCCCTGGCTCATACCATCTTAGGTGTTAATAAAACAATAATTGTCTCCTTTTCAGAAGTATCTGCATAATACCTTCGCAGTTACAGTTAAATGTCAGCATTTGTTAGGAGCCACTGAGTATTAACTCATTTATTAGCATATTATTATGCTCAGAATTAACTGACTATTTCTTATTCAAAGACTATATAAAAATTTTGGTGTTTCAGAAACACTTACTCAAGTTTGATGGTAATAACAATATAGCAAGTATGGAATGTCTTCTAGCAAAAAAAAAAAAACATTTTTCCATTTTATTTTTCCATTTAATTTAAAAGATTGGGCTTTGAGAGACTACTTTACAATACTAAGTTTGGGAGATAAAAGCATGTTAAATATTAAATATCAGTTTTTAATTTCTAGGAAATCAATTCAGTTTTGGGACACTTGCTATATAATTGTATAAATATGTAAATATCTAAAAGAGACACAGAGAGAGTGAGATATAGATAATTGTATATGTACTTATGTGTGTCGGGGCAGTATTAATAGCATAAAGCTCTTTCTATTTTCCTCTCCTTTGTTACATAAAGTATATTGAATTCTTGCAAACTAAAGAAACGCGCTCAAAAAGTAGATCTATTTTTTATTAAGACCTTCTTAAATTAATTCATAAACCTTTACAATTAATGAAAATAAGTGGTGGGGGCATATTCTTAGTTGCTGAAAAATGAGTGGGTTCATTTTCCTTTTACAAAGCAAACTGAAGTTTCTGAGTTCTGTTGATTTGACTTTCACTTTCTGTTCCTCCTATTTTTCCTCCCCCATCCTGCCTTTCATTTGCCAGAAAGCCCTGTCTAGCTTATTTACATGTGAAAAAACTTGGAGCATCATGTGGTGAGGTTCCAGGGCAACACTGAATCCCATTCAATTCTCATTTCCTCCCTGACAGTCACCATTGAATCAATCATGTTTTCCATGCCCTCTTCATGACCACCTAGGAGATCCCAGATCACTTTTCATCTGCCGTGTCAATCACACTCAGACCATGTCCACTTTTCATTACTAACACACTGTCATGTGACCAGCTAATCTGTCACTTTCTGACAGCGGTTAGTGTGCCAATTGATTTAATTAGCAATCAATTAGCTTGTTACTATTGGAAGTAATTACCTTTTATAGAGAAAAGAGTGCAGCTGGCCATAGCAATAAAACTGCGCTAATAAAACTGCATTTACCTCCCCTTCTCTACATTCAAAGTCACTAGCACTCAAGGGTTAGCAGAATTATTGGTGACATACACATGCTTGAAGAGTCCCAGGGGAATTCTTTGCCCTCCTGATTATGCTGGCAGACTCTTTCATTAGTATAGTATTTATATCTTAGGAAATAGGTCTGATTAAGGTTAATGTTAACATTTACATCGTTTACTTCAGCAAAGGCTTCAGTATCAAATGTTTGCTAATGAAAGCATTTTAAAGGTGGCTGTATGTTAATGCTTCTGCATTTGCAGTGACAATTAAAAAAAAATAATACTGTGCATCTTTAAAAAGCACAGGTGTCATACTTAACTGTGCTGGTTATGTTACTTGCTAATTTTGTCCACTCTAAATAACATATGCAGAAATCTAACTTGTTGGGGAATTAAGTGCTCTCATAAACCCTGGAAACTCAGCAAGAAAAATAAGCAAGGTACTTTCTAGCTTTTTTCTGTTTAAGAGGCTGACATAAAGTTATTTTCTGTTTCATACATAAACTATTGAACACACACACATCTCTTTTTTAATCTATGATTGTGCCATTTCAAGCACTAGGACTGAAGTACATATCACACACTTGTGCCATTAAATTCAACCTGCAAAATACTCCCAAGGCAGACAATGACTCGCTACATTAGCTCTGTGGTGAACAGAAGAGTCAGTAATGAAATGAGTAAGTAGACTTGTACTCCATTCATCATCCTGTTTGCTTCAATATAAGTGTTCTTTTATCAGCAGTATTGGTACTGATGTCATCACACTAGACATAAATCACAGCACAAGTGACAGTGTCCTATTAAGGGTCATGGTCTAAAATCATTATTTACAAATTAAAGACCACAGTTAGCCATTTTCCTGGTGTGCCCTCATTTGTGATATAGTTTGAACCTTTTTAGCTGGCTGCAGGATAAATAGTCATTTGTAGTTCTGAATAGCTGTGTATATCAACTCACCAACCACACTACATTAAAAAATAAAGGCAAGAAGCCCAACAAAGATCAGGATGTTAAATCTTTGATTCTTGCCATCAATTCTCATTTGATGGGCCCTAGTTGTGAGGATTACAGAGAAGAGGCCATCACACACCAATCTGTAATAAGCCCTCCTCTGTTATGTGTACAGCAGAGAGGACAAATTAATCTCCGGTGTAATTAGGTAGAGCTTCTGCTGCAGTCGATGAAACGCAATAGGGAGCATAACACCAGGAACAACACTGGGCTGCTCCTTCCAGTGACTTTACTCCTCACATGGTCAGGGAGGGGGCAGCTCAGTGTCTCTGTACTCAACTCATCTAAAAGCATCTCTCCTCTCATGTATTGGTGCCTTGTAGAGAAGGCAGCACATCTTTTGTATATTGTCCTATATGGCCCCTTACAGAAATGCTGAACCAGCATTCTGGTGTTGACCCAGAAGAGGTATTTTTTCCAGAAGTCTGTTCCTTCAGCCCTTGGATAAGATAATGGCTGAGCTCCTTCTGGCTGAGGAACCTATTTACAATACCTGCTGTGGTCATTTGTTGACTGGTGTCTCTGGCTTGTTGGCTTCTTGCACTGCCCTTGTGCCATTGTTGTTTTGTCTCTCCCCCACATCATTTTACAGAGACCATTGGAACAGGCAATGGATAAGCCAGATAAATTCACCAAATGTCTGACTGAATCAACACACATGTCAAGAGGCATCAGGACATTGCATTAAATTAGGCAATCACTTCACTACTATTGGCACAGATACAGGGGACGTGATTCTGTGTCTCCTTACTGCAACACCTGCCTGACGCACTGATTGTCACACTGCAAAGCCACATTAACCTTGGGTGGACTCAAGTCACCGAGCCTGGAACTCCTCACAGGGTTGCAAAGAGTAAAGTAAAATTCAAACTCACTCCTGAAGCTTCAAACAGTCATAAATGCTATCTTGTTTCTCTCATTTTGTCTGTCCACTGACTGTGAGAATATGAAAAATATTCTTTAATGTCAAAAGACCAAAAAATACGGTATTTGAACATTTTCAGGAGTGGTTTTGAGGTCTCCTTCCAGGGCCCTTTTTTCAGGAGAGATCTGTTAGCATGGAATGTGATTCTACCTCCTCTGACCACCACCCCTCCATCAATATATTAAAATATCCAGGACAGCATTTTATCTTGGTTTAAATAAGGTCAGGCCAATATTTTAACTGTGTTCTCACCCGTTTCTGCTGGGCATG
This sequence comes from Calcarius lapponicus, assembly GCA_039654755.1. Lineage (NCBI taxonomy): Eukaryota > Metazoa > Chordata > Aves > Passeriformes > Fringillidae > Calcarius > Calcarius lapponicus. The sequence goes on along the minus strand of CM077470.1, from coordinate 18,037,773 downwards.
GATCCTGCCTCTCTCCTTGCAGCTGTTGAGGGTGGAGGCTTGTGAAGAAGGAGCAGAGGCTGGCTGGGCACAGACTGTCCAGGCAGGATGCAGTGCCCACCCTGCGGGGTGTGGCAGGAAAGGTGGATGAGGGTTAATGACAGGGTCTGTGGTATTTGCTCTATTAGTCCAGTCTTGGCTTCCAAATCCATCCAGCTTTGTAATCTCACTCATTATATAGTATGACTCTTTATAATACTTAAATTGTTGCCAAGGATGGTGTTACAGCCAAGACAGAATGAACACTGTTATTAAGGTACACAAACCTAAGCAAGGCTTACTCACACATGGCTCTTATTGCCATTGTGTCTGAGCACCTCATTATCTTTAATGTATTTATCCTCATTACATCCCTAGCACTATCATTTCCATTTTACAGATGGGCAGAGAAATAACAAGAATGTGTCTAGGAGCACAGTCAGAGATTTCAGCAGGTCAGGCTCCTGTAAGAAAAAAAAAATGTCTTCAGTGCAACATCATGGCCAGAGGTGGTTGCTGCTCTGTGCTGCAGTGCTGTGCACACCTGTCTGAAATTATTTTGAGGTCTGCTGTAAGCCTGGAACAGAAGGGTGGGCTTCAGCTCTCACTTGGAGGGTGGGTCTAAGTCATTCTGAACTGTGTCTCCAGTGTTTCTGGTCTGGTTTGGTTTTTCACTTTAAAAGTGTTTGTTCTACCTATGTAGCCTGTAAGCCAATATGAACTACTGGCTGCTTTTTTTTCAGTGATAGCAAAGCAGTTAAACAAAAGAGCTTGGATTTCCAAGCCAGCTGATATCTTTTTTTTTTTTTTTTGACAGATATTTAACTTCACTAAATGCCTGCAAAATTCACTAGATATATTTAACCATCACTGGACAATTCATACAGGTTGAATCTTACACAAAAAGGACTAAACCCATGATGGGTTTATCCAAAGCCACATTTTCTGATACTTAGTGCTCAAGGAGTACTAACATAAGTGGTAGACACATTTTGAATCCAAGATCCAAATCCAGTCTTGTTCTTGCTTCAAATGTTGCAATACTTGGAAGACCAGCTAATTTCAGGAGACTTCCATCAGTCTGGAACCAGTGGGTGGGTTCTCCTTGTGGGACACCTCACTGCATCAGCAAAGCAATTATGGACTTTTTCTCCAGAGTTTAGCCCTGAACATCAGCAACACTGAGATATGAGAATCTTGGCTCTAGGTCCTCACAAAAAATAAAATTGAGATGTTTTAGGAAAAAGTTCCAATTTTTTCTCATTTCCAAAATATGTATCAGGCTTTTAGTGTTCTGAATTTGAATTCTTTATCTCAAAGATCACTGTTCATGTCAAGTACAAATTTCCTTCTACAGTGCAATGATTAGCCTCAAATGACCCCAGACTCTTGTTTTTTTAAGGATGCATCATTTCTGTAACAAATATTTTAGTTAAGAAACTCCTGGTTCAAAAGGCAGAAAATGTTAATTCATATTCCAGGCAATTTTTGTACATTCATTTATGCCAACAACTGGTATAGAATTTTTTTACTAGAGATTTTATAGGGTTTGGTTGAAAAACATTTTATTGTAATTACAACTTATGGGGTTTGTAGCCATTTAAATAACATTTTTACAAGATGCATTGCATCAAAGAAAGCATTTAAGGTCAAAAATGAAAGCATGTAAAGTATTATCCAAGACGAGCTCATGACTTGGGACATTTACAGGAATTGTTTAAACCCAGGTTCAAGCACCTGAGCTGCCTGTTTCATGTCCTAGGTGAATTTCTTAACTATAAAAATGTTGAAATTCCAGTTCCAGGTATATTTTCAAAGAGAGACTAACACGAAAGCCAAACAGCTAAATTTCATAACTGGCTTGTGGAAAAATTGAGCTGGTGGTAGAATTTTGTCCTGACATGCAACAGAGACCTTTTCTGAAACAGTGACCATTTTCACAGGCTGAAGACATTGCTTGCTGCTCACGCTATTTATTATTGTATCTATACCTATTATTTCCCATTTCTATTACACTCTGAGAGGAATTATTTCTATGTGAGGTATATTGAACTTTGAGCAGTTTGTGCTTCTGAAGTTATAATATATTTTGTTGAAGGTGCTTTAAAAAGAAGTCTTTTGTTTGTTTAATACTTTCTGCAGATCATTTATAAATTTTTAAAGGACTGCATATTACAGTAATCAAGAGTTCGACACTAAAAGTAATTGGTGGAGAATGCAGAAAAAGAAGTATACAGGGTTACTAATATACATCAGGGCTTAAGCTGACATGAATTTTTATCTTAATTATCGGACAAATTTGTACTCCCACTATTTAATTCAATTTGCATGCATCGGTAGACACTTATTAAAGGTAATATTACATCTGTCATTTTAAGACTGGTGAGAATTTTATCATAGGAGCTGCACGAAACAGCCACTCTATTATGCAAAGAACTCTTTTGTAAAGCTTAAAATAACCAGTATTGCATCCCAATTAGCTACTTGGAGGAAAAAGTCTTCTTTATAATACAATTATACATAACGTAATAATACGTAGACTTTTCCTATACTAGGCTGTATATGGACTTAATGAGTTCTTTCAGACCCCTCCTGTCCTTAATATCAGACCAAGCATTTAAAAAAAGGCAATTGTAAGCTGATTTCAAATAAAATTATTGTCACTGGATGTGTGTGCACTCTGGCAGCTTTTGCAGACCTTTTCTGTATGAACTACAACTACTGCACGGAGAAAACATAGCTGTCAAGTCCACACGAGCTAACAGCCTCTAATTCATTGTTTTTCTTTGGGATAGAGCCTTGGTAAATTGTGGAGAGCAAGGAAGCAGGTAGCAATTCTCACTCCTGGAAGTCAGCTGTTCAATTAAAAAGCCACACTGTAGTTACCATGGCACCAGCCCTATTATGCTGTGTATCAGAACAGAGGCTTAAATACTTAAGACAAACAAACACCTTTTTTTTCTTTTTAATAGAAAAGCCTTTTAAGGAAGTGTCTTTGTAGTTCTAATGAATACATTGTCAAGTAATTTTATTTGGTAAGCAGTTTGCTAGGAATGTGATGTGTGGAATTTCCCTGGGAAAATTTTAACTTAAAAAAGGTGCTATGGAAAAGAGATTTGAAAATCATGATGATAGGAAAAGAAATATTAAGAGCAGCGACAGCAGAGCTGTGCACTACTTCCCTCCTGCACCTCTGCTTTTCAGCTGGTTTTAGGCTAAAATAACATTGTCTTATTTACTTGATTACTTTAGTTGTTACTTGCAGCCATTGACCTTCTGATTAGTTGTCATTAAAAAGTCTGCTTTGCCATCCAGTGTTTACTGTGGGATGCCCTAACAAGATAATATAAGCAATGGCTTTAAATGGAAAGTGTAATTCCTCAGCTGTGAAGAACAAGGGTTTCCCAAAGTATCCACAAATCAAGACATACTGTCAGGTATAACCTAGTATAATTGCCTTGGATTTTTAAAGACTGCAGAACTGACTTAATGGAAGTTGAGATATTTTTAGTATTAGATTATTTTCTATCGCAGAATTAATCAGAGCATCACTTATTACTCTGGGAACAGAATAAGAAGATGATCTCAGCCTCAAAAATGTACTTGAGAGCTGTGTTGAGTCCTGCACTATGCTAAGTGCACCATCACAGTAGGTGATACTGGAGAGATGAAGATCAGCTTCTGTATTTGGTCTCTGTCTTGTACCCTCAGCTGAGCTGTGGTTTCACTAGCACGGCTCTCAGGGCACAGCTGGGACCAGATCTGGCTATTGATGCATATCCTGGCCTTGATTTAGCTTAGTTGGATTAAGCAGTTAGATATTCAGAATCATTGTTACCTCCCTTGCCTTTTTGATGGGAATTTTACAAAATATTACTTCATATTTTGCATCAAGTATTTTCTAAAACACATGATCAGGTGTTATTTCACAAGCAATTGGGTACTCATGCTGCTTCAGCCAAAGTTTTCCTTTTTTTTTTTGCTGAAGAAAGAGAGGAAAAGACTGAGTAATTTGTCTCCACTAACAAGAAGTTCCCCACGACTTTCCATTGCTGCTATTGTCGAACAAGCCCAAACGGTGAGAAACAATCTGGGAATTGAAATTGTTGCTGGATGCTGTGTCAAAGAACAGCCCATCAATCTTGGGAGAAATTTTAAGGGAACAGGTTTTTCATGCCTGTGCGCTGGTAGGAAGCCAAGTGTGTGTTGCCATTTGATGGTAAAATCAGTGTACACCTGTTCCAGCCAGCTGGCGACATAACCCATGTCACAGGGATGTGTCACCGCCGCACCAGCCCGAACTGCTGGCGGCGTCTGCCTGACAGTCAGGGAAGACAGAAAAAGGAACTTGGGGACCAAAAGAGGAGGAGTTTACAGTGCCATTTCAGGGACACAGATGTGTGAAGAGTGTGATAAAAGAAGGAAACATCGGAGGGAATAAGCTCAAACAAAAAAGCAAATGTCATTTGCATGATGTAATTATGGAGAACCATTGACTGCGTCGTAATAACACTCAGTAGGGCAATGTTAAACCTACTGTGAGTGCTAAAAAGGCCTCAGCTTGAAAAAAGGTCAGTGTGAATTAGTAGATATTTGCAGATTAATTCCGAATGTTATATCATAAATTTTATAGCCTAGCAGTTAGTGGTGTATAGTGAGGATGACACTAATGCTATTCAGACAGGATTAATTCAGAAAGGACTAACATCGAGCTTGTCACTTTAATTTGTGGGAAATGAAGAAAATGGAGCTATGTTAATATACGTGTATATTGTGTGTATGTAACCTATGCATGTGTGTGTTAGACATAATTGTTATTTCTCCTGCTGTGTCGCATCAAATCACAACCAAAATCACAAGCCACTTTAAAAGCAGAAACACTATCAATTTTGCTTTTTTAAAACTAACTGGATTTTGACTTCAACTGCAGTTTCTTTCTTAGAAAACATCAAATCCTGCTAGCCCTTCACTGGTGTGAATGGTTATGCCGGTGTACGCCAGCTGAGGATGGTGTTGCTTAATCTATTGAACAGAGAGCTATAGTCTTTCTGCTCACCTCGTACCCTTATAAATATTTCTAAGTCCATGGATTCTGAATGTGCTATCTCGAATTTCAAGACCCAAAGCTGGACTGTAGTGTTTCATTAGCAGTGTGTCCCCAGTAAGAAGAGGCAGTAGGGGACTGAGGGAGCAGAGCTGAGGCACTCACATTTAGTTGCAAATTTTTCTATGGACTGTCTAAGTGCCTGTAAGATTATCACTGAGGACTGCTTTGGGCTTCTTCTTGGGGGTTGACAGGTCTAGATCCTTACTGTGGCACTTGTGATCTGGAGGATAAAGAGGGTTGCAAAGCTGAGAACCCTTTCCTGAGCACCGCCTCGCTCTGTCAGCACCCAGCTGCTCTCAGCACTTTATCCTGAGCTGGGTGCCTGCAGCCCCGACTGGCTGGGCAGTGGTGTCCAGGGCAGTGGCCCATTTCAATGCAGCAATCTTTGACAGCAAAAACAGCAAACCTGAGCCTCTCTTTTCTCCAGGAAGGAGTCAAGACAACACCCTAAAGGCTGGCGAGGTGAAGGCCTTCAGGCATCTGGGGGTTTTAATCCCCCCTCGGTTTCTGGCACAGTGGGCACACGTCTGTGTTCAGGAGAAATCCCAGCTTGAGACCAAGGGGATGAAGCTCTTTGTAGCAGGCTGGAGTGAATATTTTACATTTAAGACAACCACTGACTGTGCTGTGCGTCCCTTGACTCTCCAAAGGACCAAGCACTCAACTCCCAAGGGTGCTTACCTGAGAGCCACATTTTTCTCCAAATATTCCACGGGGCTTCAAACTGCTTTTTTCCTCTAGCTGCAATTTTAACACCTAGCTTCATCCTTTATTAACTAGCGCCTCAGACTGATCTCCAATTCCCATTTGGTGAAGTGGACAAATTATATAAAATTTCATAAATATATACACATAAAATGCAATTATTAAAAATGTCATTTCTTTTTTCTTGCTCATTGGATCTAGGATGCCTTTGCTATAAAAATTTATGGTACCTAGACCAATATACCTCATTAAAATAGGACTAAGTTATTTTTCATTTCCTGTGCATCTTTTCCCTTTGTAATTTTGTTACAGAGACACAAATTCTGAACTACAGATTCTTAAAATAATTACAGAGATTCCGGTAGGAAGTTTTTTAGCAGCAAATATATGCTACCTTCTGTCTTTAGCATACTGGGGAAGGTCTGAAATACTGACTACACAGCAAAGATATCTAGTCCAGATTTTTTACAGGAGTCAAACAAAGTAATGTCATTATGCTTGGGACTAGTTCTAGTGGGACTAGAACAAGTTATATTCTTGATTCAAATTGATTTTTCTATAATTGTGGGGGTTATTCTTACTATCTTTTTTCTGAGATTGGATAAGAAATTATGCTTTCATGAAAATAGGAATGTGCATTAATTATTTTGTTTTTATCCCTCCCCCCCAAAAAAGGCGACATTAAAATTAAGTTTCTTACAGCCAAAACTACAGCAATTCATCCTGAAAACAAAGCAGCAAACTGAAATGAGCATAAGGAGCTCTTTTCTGACCTCTTATCAAGACCCCATATTTCTAAGTCAAGGCTCTAATGGCTGCAGCAGCTATGCCTTCATCATTAGGTTGTCCTAAAAGGACAGAGCAGCACATCAGGGCTGTGAGAAATGAGAGCTTCAGCCCTTGTGCTGCTTGCTGCCAGACCAGGGATGTCAACCCAGGTTCTAAGATAACTTTAAATGTCATCTTCGATCAGCACGATCCTTCCAATATTAGCGTCTCCCCAACATAATTTTTGGTTGTTCAGCAGGGAAGAGAATTATTCCCTTCTTATCCTGGGAAGAGAACCCTGTAATCCCCTGATATGTCGCGTCCATCAGACAGCAGAAAAAAAAATGGCCCCATTATTTGAGCACAGTCTGGACTGGAATGAGGAAAACATAATGTGAGGTAACCTAGTCACTTAATGTTCCAACAGGAATAGAAGTCCAAGGTAATTTGGAGGTGAGCTGCACCAGTAGAGTGGGAAGTTCAGTCCATTTGGAGGAGTTGCTGAAACAGAAACTCATGCCTTGAGCTGGGCAAGTCACTTCTCTCAGACTGAGAGACCTCTGCTCACATGGAGAACCCCAGTGCTCCAGGCTCTAGTGGGGTGAGACACTGCCCTCACTTGCAGCATCAGCTGGGTCCTAATTGGAGGTGTTTAGGTTTGGTTTTTTTTCCCAGGAAAATCACAATGTTTTGTAACCTGGGAGAACCTCTGAGCTGTTTCTATCAATTAATGCAAGATGTTAGCTGTTAAACCTCTGTGCTTGATGTGTGAGAAAGGGTTTGGGTTTGACGTCTGAGCATCATGTGGCTGCATGTTGTCAAATATTTTCCTAGACTTGTATTATATTTATGCATTCCTAGACCTATCCCAGTGGCTTAAATTGTGCTGTGCTATGCTTCACTTTGTGAAAAGGGATGCATTTCCTTTTTCCTTTTTCTGCAATCATATGAAAAGAACATTTTAGATATGCAAGGGCAAAGAGCCCCTTTTTTATTCTTGTTCCCGGACAGACAATAATTCCCTGATGCCCTGTTAGCTGCCTGTCTTACAATATTTTCCCAACTGAATACTCCAGTCACCAAACTTCCATTTTTCATTCAGCAGTTAAAATTGTAAGTAACCAGTTTGGCCAAAATTTTGCACTATTTGTTCCACAGTCATAATTTTCTAAGAAATCATTAAAATCTCCAAAGTCATCAATAGAAAAAAAAACCAAAAAATTATTTTGAACAAGAGGTTAAATGCAAAAGAGCTTCTGCAAGGTTTCTCAGATATCATAATGATGTCTGATATTATCCAGAACCACTGAGGAATCTGGAGCACTCTGAATGTGAAATATTTAAAAATAGTTTCATGACTACATAAATACCTTTGGAATCAGAATTTAATTGAAACTTAAATTCTTTGAGAGTTATTAGTCATTAAAGAGAATGACCCTCTATTTAATTTTTAGATTGTAATCTCATATTCTTTTCTCTCCCATTAGCTCAGAAACCAGCTTATTATTGCCCCTTAAGGCTTTCTATATAATTAAATATTCCTGAAACTCCAAATGCCAGCTACACTGGAAGAACCTGAATCAGAGTAAAGCAAGGTTATTTACAAATTTTTAATGCTGAGGTTCAGCACTTGAGTCTGCTTTAACTCATGCCAGGTATAGGTAATACTTTTTGTGTATAGAAACGGGAATTTTTGTCACCAACCTTGATCATGAATAGGTACCATGTACCTTTTAGCTTAGAAAGCTGATGAAGATATTTCTGTAGGGGATTGTTAACAAGAGGTAAAACCCTCTGGGTCTGGAAACAAGGGACCTGAAGTTTCACTTGGTAAAATGGGTGACCACATGTGTGTGCATTGTTTTATAGGCAATGTAAGATTTATGAAGTCCTTAACTATAAAAGTTCTTGTTTTTAAGTGCTGGGTATTTTTTGGTAAACAGGGTGTTAGATAAGTTGACCATGTGGTGGATGTGGAATATTTAATATTCTGGGAATATGTGGTATAATTTAGCCAGCAGTGCATGCAATTGCTGGTGATGCACTGCTCCAGCATATTGATGCCCATTTACATTTTTATATGTCTGGTTATTGGAAAAACCAGCAGGAGAGCAACACAATGATTATATAAATAAATGCAAGGTCCACTTTCAGGGCCCAAGTACAATTTTTCAGTTTTGCAGAACTGAGCACTTATAACACCTGTGAGAGACTAGGCTTAGGAAAAAAAAAGAGACTCTAGGGAGAAAAGCAAGCTCTGAGAAAGCAATTCTTAGTCAGACCTGGTGGAAAAGACTCTCTGGGTGCACACCCTACAAGAGGATTTCTGGCCAGCCTCAGTTCTCATGCAAATTGTCTTCAAGGACAAGCAGGCTTGAAATTGTCCCCAGGACTAATTATGTCCTAGGTTTAGGTACAGAAATAAGCAAGGAAATAGAGAAGGACAGATTCTAGATGAAAGCCGAGAATGAATGAGAAACTACAGGTAGCAAATATAGTTCTCCTTTAAAATGGAGCCTGAGGTCTGTTCTGAGTGACTCCTGTATAAAGTATGCAAGATGAAGAGAAAAGGCAGTTACTGGGGAGGGTGATCAGTTCCTAGTTCTGCCAGAAGCTTCCTTGGGCAGTCTCTTGACCCATATAGATTTTAACAGGACCCTGGACTTTGCTTCAAACTACCTCATACTACACTGATGAAAGAAATAGATGCAGCAATAATAAACCTGGGGTTTGGGCTGGTGCAAGGTGTTTTGTACAAATTCCATCATTTACCACTTCCCATGCCTCTCCATTTTACTCTGTCACAAAAGGCAAGAAAGGGGATTATTTAGGGAAATGCAAGTGTCAATAACTACCAGCTTTATCCTGGGTAGTCTGAGTATCACTCTTTGCGTTTTCTGGAAAACCTAGAGATTTGGTTGGTTTGCTTTGGCGTTGGATTTACTGACTGAAAAAAACAGTCAAACAAGAAAAAGTATATGAAAATATTTGCTTGCTCAATATGAAACTCATCATTTCTCTTGTAGCACTAAATTAAAAATAATATAACTTTGGAGAAGTATTCACTTGTTGATACAGAAGTTTAATAAAGAACTTTGCTACCTACCAATATCTAGAGAAAAATTCAGGCTTATGACTTTGTACTGTTGATTTGGCTGAAGATATTCTTTTGAAAGAATATCAGAACCCTGTTACCTATGTTGTGATTTTTGTATTGAGTCTTTCTGGCTGCATAGGTTCCAGATAAAACTGGGATGTGGATGAAGAATAACTGGTTCAGATGATCTCATCAGCAATGGAATTAACTAGAGAGGGAGAGCAGTAGGACAAAAAGTTCATATTTCATGACTGTTCCTAGGTAGTCAAGCTAGTGTTCAATATTTCTGGACTTCCAAAGACAGCTGTGACCAAAATTGTTTCTTCATTTAAAATTTATAGGCACATTGCATCTATTTCTGTCAAACAAGCAGTATTTAAGTCTTGTCACATCTGTCTAAATGAAAATATGTTCCTACTTTGTGACTGTATGTCTGAGATTTTTTATTAATTGTCTTTTTTTCTTTTTAATAATAAAATCTTCTGTTTTATTTAATTAAATATTACAGGAAAACCTCTTAGCCATGAGGAGAACAAAGTGGTACTCCTCAATATAAGAAACACTATATTCTGGTGGGAATACATTTTAATATTTATATAAGGAAAAATGTTTACAAAGTAGGATGGTATATAGTCAATGACCCAAAGGGCATCCTTTGAAACTCAAAATGTCCATATTCTAATTTCTGATGTGTCTGCATAGCTTTGTGTCCTTTGAACCTCTTTCATTCCCACATCAGTGGCATTTGTCTGATTCTCATTATTATATCATCAGGGCTCTTCTGATTTCCCTACATTTTTTCTGGTAACATCCATGTGAAACAGTTAAATGCTTTCACTTTGCGGGCTGGGAACCAGGAAGAAGGAATTAAGTGACATGGCCAAGGACATTGGAGGAAAGGCAGACTTGGGAATAAGCCTTTTTCTCCCAGACAAGCCCCAAATCTCAGGTAGCCTCTTCTTGTAGTACTACATCCCCTGACTCTCTTAGCTCTCTTTTTTCACAACCTTGAAGGCAGGGAATCAATACTAGAGCTCCTCTATCTCAGTGCCAAGGACATCTAAGCACACATCTAAGTGTAAGTAATAACAAGTATGTTCTAGGTGTGGGATTTTCCCATCTAACTCAAGAAGTCTGTGCTGTAAGTGACAACAGCTGAGTAACTGTCTCACTGCCTCTTCTGCCCAGAGAAAAATGTTTCCAGGGTGCTTTTTGTTTATGGTGTCCAAGGTTTCACTGTGTATAAGCTATCTAGATGGGTCGTGGTTAATAGCAGACAAGCAGAGTAGGAATCAGGATAATCTAATTTTTACTCAACTTCTACTGTTTTCACTTGGTCCCATATTATGGCTAAAAAACAAAGCCCACAATGAAAATTGTATTGCCAGATTTTCATTTACAGACAATAATAATTGAGATAAACTTTGAATGTTACTCAATTACCCTCCATCTTCTTTCCTTTCTCCTAATGCATCATGAGCTAAACAGTTCTGATCACTCATTAAGGAAGGCTGACCTAATGAATTAAACATTGGCTGGAGAGCATGGCTTTCAAAGAGGACTTTCTGTGTAGGGTTGCCATGCTGCTCTCCATGATTTCCCAGGCAGAAATATGCATGCCTGCATTGTGAGATGGATTCCCAGTGTGCAGTAAGCCAGGCATGTCGGCGTTATTGTGCATGTGTCGACATTTCTTGGCACATTCATGAACGCATCCAACTCCTTTTGCCTGCGCCATACAATTGATATGTAGAAGATGTTCCTCTGTCCAGGATGTCCACAGACCAAAAAAAGGTACTGTTACTATTGCCAGGCTGCTGGATATCCAGGAATGTCCTCTGATCCCATAAGAACAAGACTTCCAGGAAGAGAATGAGGACATGTTTGAGATTTTTGGATGAGTGATTACCCTCATTACATGTTCTTAGGTAAATCATTTCTTCCGTTTGCTTAGGCATCAGTGCTAAAGGGAGGCAGTTACAGTGTTAAGTTACACTAAGTGATACTGTGAGATGAAACAGTGTTAGTAAAGTGCTAAAATTCTCCTAGATGTAAATTTTCAGAAGCTGTAATCCATGAAAGCACATTTCAAATCATTGCAGCCCTCTCTAAATTTCAATATAAGTTGATGCGCTTCAAGACACCCCCAAAGGAAATCCATGGGATATATTTTGCACTCTTTATGGAGAACCAGTTATTTTTTCCTTGTATGGCAATGAAGATGAGTTTAGGTTTTGTCTTTTACCTTTCAAAAGTCTGAAGATTGTTTCCAACACAGTGCTGCCAACAGGAGCAGGTCTAATGGGCAGAAAAGGGATGGAGGCAGCTGATTCAGATGAGTAAAAGTTGACCACAGAGGCAGCAGCTGCTCTTCTCTTAGACAATTCTTCAAAGCAAGCACAGTATCTTGCTCTGATTTCCTGTCTGTTCTTGTACCTGTTTGTTTAATGTCATGCTGGGGACGTCGCTTTCTGTCTGGTAGAGGGCACCTCCTCACCTTCCCAACCTCAGTTATTCTTTCCTGACAAAAACACTTGAGCATGAAGAGAAGAAAGTCTTTGCCCTTGAGAATGTTTGTTTCTAAGCTGTGTTTGCCCCTCCACTGCATCATGAAAATCTGACTTAATCTGGAGCTCTAGTTATATTTATAATTACATGAAGGGATGTGACACTAAAGGAAAATTGTGTGGGTTTTGTTTTATATGATTTGTTTATAATTTAACATGGCACTTAATAAAAAAGCTGTATAAATCAAATGATACAAACAATCACTCCTTTATCAGGAAATTACTTGTGCAAAGTATTGGTTACTGGAATGAGTCTTAATGAAATTCAGTCAAAAGCTGCAGATCTGAGAATGAAGAGGGGCCTCTTAATAGAAGAAGGTTCTATTTTTCCTGTAAGGTTCAGAGATTCAGACAATAAAATAGTGATTTAATAGACTTTAAGTCAATCAAGATGATACAATAGTGTTAATTAGCCTTTTGTGCCTAATTCACAACTAATTCTGTTGTCTACTTATTTATGTTCTAAAGTGGCCCTGATGAAATTTTTAATATTTCACCTTAGCTGAAGATTCATTTTTATGCTGGCTGGTAATTTTCTCATATATAGCTTGAAATTGTACTCTAGATAATTTTGCATAGTAGTATATCTACATGTCAGGACCATTGGCTGCTTTGTTGAATGGCTCTTCAGAGCTGACAACTGGATAATAGCTTTACTTTCAGCCAGCAGAGGAAGTCAAGAGCAAAAGTGTAGAGATAATGTGAATATAATTCATTATTCAAATATGCAAGTGATGAACTGAAAACAAAGAGGGAAGAGTAATAATGGTGTCATTATTTTTATTACTCTTGTTTTGCAAACGTAGCGTGAAACATTAAAGTAGATCTTTGACATATTTTCAACTGTGCAGTGACAAATTTACTTTCTTGGCAATATTGATAAAAGGAAAGTAAAGCAGACAGGTTTCTGCAGAAGGTATGCTGTGCTGTTAGTTCTACTATTAAATATTTTCATGTTGCTTTTTGCACTTTAAAATCCACATTATTAGTTACTCTTTAGAAGCCTGATCAGTGACTGGAAGAAAGTGCAATGTTGTTCTTGTGGCTCTATTTAGTTAAGACAATCTTCAAAGCCTCTAAGTCTTTGTAGCATGACTAACAAAGGCCAAATAGGCAGGTTATATAAAGCTTTCCTTGAAAAATGAGGAATTTGCATGTGGTAGCAAACATCCTTTTTGAAAGCAGATACAGGTTTTAATGGAATAAGAACCTAAAGAGCATTTGTTTGGTAACTGAAGTGTTTTCCCCTTATTGTATTTCACATCATCTGTTTCATTTTTCCAGAGCTTAGGTGAAGGTTCATTTAAAAATTTCTTTAGTGCTTTTAATATTTCAAATATACATACCATGATATACAGAGACTTTATGGAAATACAGGTGAAAGTCATTTTCTGCTAAACTTAGAGCAGTGGTAAATGAAAGTCCCCTTCAAATGCAGCATCACTTGTATGGGGGGCAGTTTGGCAAACCCCCTTTTCTCCAGGCACCAGCTGCACCAGAGAAAGAGAAATAAACCATGAAGGAGGTGTGTAGGTCTCTCTTCTGCACGTGTGAGTAGCAGAGAACAAGGCAGCACATCTGGAAGGGCCCAGGTACAAGCTACAGCATTCCCTATCTCAGCTTAAAATCTCTTTGTAGCTGCATAGGAGGGTTTGTGGATTGTTTTTGTAGTACCTGAAATGTGTGCATCAGTTGTTTATCATACTACAAGAGCCTATAGGACAACATTTTCTGGGCACTATCCAGAATTTCCTGGCTGATTTGAAGTGCAGCTGTTATGAGCTTCCAAATCTCCAGGAGAGCTGGAGTAGGTGTCATTCTACAAGGGGTTAATTTGAGATAGATAGAAGGGGATTTTGGTACTTAAGGCATTACCTTAGTGTTTCTAAAAGCCAGTTGAAGTAGGCAAAGCAATCAATGCCTGGGAAGAAGAGAGGATAATTTTCCTGAACACATGAATGGCACAAGGAATACTCAGGAATACTGAGGCATGGCAAAATTAAGGTGTTGGCCAACATTAAACAAGTTTTTTGCAAAGCTCTCCCTACTTTTAGTTTATTTCAAGACTTCTTTTCTCAGCTTCACAAGCAATATTTTGCCTCCTAAGCCAATGATATATTGAGAAATCACACAGATTTAGTATCCAACCTGAAAGTTTTATCATTTTCATTGTAAATAAATAAGGTATGAAATACTAAAAATGTGTAGAAGTACCACAAAAGCTTGCACTGTATTGTAGCTGTTGATGAATCTGATTCTCTTCTGACTTACATTCTAAACACAAGTAAATGCCTTTTTTTCTTATTTAAAGCAGGTTAAACTGAAGGAGACTTGAAATGTAAAGCTTCTAGTTCCTCTTTCTATTTTTTTTTTACTTTTACTTGAGTTTGCATCTGGAACTTGTACCCAAAACTGAAGCAACCTTTCTATCTAAATAACTGAGACAAGGTTTGGCTGCAGCCTCCAGCTGGAGAGCAAAGGCATTATCAGCTCTCCAGAGTTTTGGAAAGACACTCTGTGAAGATATGACCAAGGCTACCATGTGAACTGGGGATTTTGGGGCCAGCTTGTTCCTCTGCTTTTATGACTCTGAAAGAGTAACTTTAATCCTGGGTCAGAAAACTTTATAAGCACATCCTCAACTTCACTGGGACAGAAGCCTGTGCTTGCAGAAGCATGTGTTTAGGCACTGTCTTGAAAAATTATGGTTTCCTGTACCAGGGCTTTTAATCACTCCATTCTCCAGTTCTCCATCTGTTAAAAAGAATTAACAGGTGGCAGAAGGGAAGTGTTGTTATCTGTCTTCTGTTAGCTCTTGAAAGCCTCTGACTCTTGAGTGTGTGGAGCCACAACCTCAGTGAGCCCTCAGCCTCTCCTGAAGCACCCCTGTCATTCTATAATGGAAAAGAATAATTTATGCAGTCACTTAACAAGGATGTTATGTGACATAGAGATGCCCAGAGGAAGGATTCTGAGGACTGGGGAGGGACTACTGACCTTCCTAGAAGAAGCTGCAACAATGCAGAGGACCCCATGAATTGCACTCCAGCACCACCACAAATGCAGTAGCTTGACTGTTCTCTTGGACCCTAAACAGGTATTGGTGATGTTGAGACCAGGCAGAGCAACCTTTTCTTGGACAGCCTCAGAAAGGAGAAGAACAATCCTCCTAAAGGTGACAGCTATTTCTGCCTAATGCCACATGTTCCCTTCAGCAAATACCAAAGAGTACCAGCCTACAGAGAATAATTGCTTTCAGGTGATGATCTTAGGTCTGAAAACAGTGATCCAGAGCATTAGGAAGCTGCCCTGGAAGAGGATGAGAAAAAATATCTAAGTCTGCAAAAACTCGAGTTCTTTTTCTTTATTATTAATAAAGCCAAGCCCAGAAACCAGTTACACTTGAACGCTACACCCATGCTAGGCTCCCTGGCTTGCAAAAAACTCACACTGCAAAGGAAAGTTCCTCATTAATTATTATTAGTAGATTGTGTTTGCATTGTATTATGAAGACCCCCATATGCAATACAAAGTAGGATATAATTCCTGTTGTAAATAGTTATAATCTAATTAGATGAGACAATTAAGAATGGTGGAAAGATATAAAAGGGTGAACAAAAGGATAATTAACCAACATTTCATTAGTGCCAGTATTTTTCCTTTTGTTTGTCTCTTTGAAGTTTTTTTCCTTGCTTATTTTTCAAATAATTTCTTTTTAAATTAGCAAAATCATTTCAATTTTCACTTTGGCTCTGTATAAACTGGAGAAACGGCTTCTCATTAGAAATGTATTAATTAACATGATAATAAGCATGATTCTGCCTTGTGGATAAAGGCAGCCCTTTCCTGTTAAAGGAGTGAGAAGGACATTATACACTGCTGCTGGAGCTGCTGAATAGCAGCCTAAGTGATCAAAGCCAGCCCAGCCATCCTGGGGATGGGCTGCTGCAGGGGCACTTGCCCACATTACCAAGTCCAGAGGGACAGCTTTCCCTTCAGTGCAGTTCCTTACTGCTCCATTTCAGCTGTTTAATTCAGAAAGGGACAGGTAGATTTCTTTTGCCTGGAGAGCAGGTCTGACCTGGGCACAGCAGCAGAGAGCTCCGTGCTGCCCAGTCATGGGGTATTTGCAACCTGCTCTGGGCTCTGTGCTGCAGCAGCTGCTTTCTCTCCAGCCTGCAAACCAGGCAATTAAAGTGAGCCTGGGTATGTCTGCAAAAGCTGAGGTCAGAACTTTGACTGAAGGTTCACATACTTAGCCTAGCCTGTGCTTAACACTGTGTTATTTATTCCCACAGCTTTCACGGTCAGCTGCTTGTTTATCTGGCTGCTCTGCTCACTGTATTCCTGGGAAAATCTCTTCTCCTCCAAAGGTCGGGGGGTTTGGACAAGGGCCACAGCACAGGTGTGGTTTCAGCCCCTCCCCAGTCCTGTGAAACCATGTGCTGTGTGCTCAAGGGCATCTTGCCCTTGGCTGAAGGGCAGCAATGGCAGAGCCCAGTTGGAGAGCAGACTCTGGCCATTCACCATTCACTGTCTGACACTTCACGAGCTGATAGAGTTGCCATAGGACACTTCTGCTAAACGGAGCCTCAGACTCCTCCATCCTTGTCCAGCTTCAATGCTTTTGCACCAGCTCCACAGGCAGGAGTAGCAAGAAGCGTAGCAATGGGGAGAGTGTGATATGTGAGTTATTTTCACAAGTTAGAGATGATCCCATAACTCATACGTGGTGGAGCGGAGCCTGCAGAAAGGAATTTCTGTCCACCACTAACTCTGCTCACTTAATTTATTGCTTAGCATGTACCTCTCATCATCAACAAGAAGAAAACTACTTTCTGTGTGAAGTTAATGCCTTTGCTTGCTTGATCCTGGGGCAGAGGCTGCCTCCTTCCCCCTCACCCCTAGGAGTGCAAAATATTTCTCCGGCTGATGTGTTTTCAGGTGGATTCTGAGTGTGCTGGGTTGTCAGCTCCTGCAACACCACAGACAAAGTTTTTAGTGATAAAAGCAGTTGACAAGTTCGTGTGTGACGTGGCATCTGACTATCAGATGTTAGAGGAATGCAAGAGACATAGCATGGCGAGGCACATAATTCATTGTGTGTGTGTGTGTCTGTATATATAGAACCAACAATTTATATTCTAATCATCACAAAGCAATCATACTGTGAGTGCATTTTTGTTATTAATACTTACTCTTTGATGCATAAACAATCCCATTTGAAATTCCTGGTACCAGCTATGCTAATCTTTCACTGGAAAAAACTTATTTGCAGAGGAGGAAGAATGAAGGCTAGGTAAGCGAAATGTATTTCATCTGTTTGAAATAACTGCAAAACTATCAGCATTAACGGTAAAAATATTTAATGAGTATTGCACTAGCCAGCACCAAAAGTAGTGAGATACAGAATTGCATTTGTTCTGTCACAGACATGACTGACATTTAATTATTGTCTATTTTTGTGCTGATAATCTCATTCTTATCATTCGTTGTTAAATCCTTTAGAACCCCAAGAAAAATGAGATCAAGTGACAAAAATAAGATAATGAAATCATATGAAATAGAATAAAATTATATCTTGTAGGTAAGAGATGATTCAGGAGACTTGGTTATTTGATAGGGTTGTATAAGCTCTGTAAGTGATTGTGAATTAAATGTGTTGAGCTCACAGAAAAGCTTTGGAAGAGAATGGCTGCTTGCAAGCTAAGCTGACTTCTGGGTTGTCATTGTGCAGCACATGCCATGTGTGATGATATAAGATCATTGTAAACCACAAAAGATGGTGAATTTGAGTCTTGTTGGGGAAAAATATATATCTTTCCAGCTCACTTCCCTTTTGCTAGTTTGTTCCCTTTGTGCTGTTGTGAAGCTTTTGGAAGCCAGTTTGTCACTGTGACTGTAAAATCAGGATCTATTTTTATCATTCTTAGCTTTCAGCCAGAAAAAGGCTTCCCAGTCTTTTGCCAAAATCTGTATTGACTACACAGCCCGATCCAAGCTTCTGAGTCACTGTATATGTCTGTTTGCAATATGTAACAGGAAAGCACTTCTAGCTGTAAGTTTTAAACGAGGTAGGAAATCTGTTGCAAAAATTAGATGAACAATGAGTTCTGCTAAGGGAAAGTCAAAGGCAACGCTCACCATTTATTAGAGTGTTCCAAGATAACCTGTTAAGTGCATTGAAAAATGACTTTGCAGGTTGTACAGTGGTGAAAACACTGAGGGTTTAATTTTGTTCCCTGCTAACCTCTGAATGATGTAGTGGAAATCTGGTCTACGCACGCTGAGAAAAAGTGCTGACAAAGTATATAACTCATAAATGTGCTAATTTACTGAACAGGAATAGTATTTATTTGAGTGCACTAGATAGTGACCACTTCAGTGTTTGTATTTTTGCCAGCTTTCCCCTAAGCATACTTTAGCTATTCAAAGACAAAAAGTTTACTGAGTGCAGAAGCACAAAAATTTCCTTTTCTCCCTTCACAGGGAGCTTGTGAAACAGCCCAAAACTGGGAAATGGAGCTTTTTCCAAATTCAGTTATCAACTTACTATTCAACTAGTAATACCATACCAGTAATCCTAGGTATGGGTCTTGAATTTTATTTCCATTAGTTTCTGCCTTGTAAAATAGTACAACTCATGATGACAAGGTGTTTTGGAGTTCTGGGTGGACATCCCTATGTGAATTCTAAAATAATAATATAATCATTCTTGTCATAATAACTTGTTTGTGAAGTGCTATTACAGGCAGCTCTGCAAATCCCAGGTAAGGAGAGCAACGTTCAAAGGAGTCTCTCAGGCTGTGTTCTCTCTTTGTCCTACCACGGAAGACTTCTGTGTACAAAGCAAAATTGGCTTCGTAAAGTGTTTGTTTTAGAAAAGCATGCACAGCGTCAAAAATACTTACATATAGATAGATTTACTTTGGATTAGTATAATTCTGTTGCTAACATACTACCCTCAGGCAGAATTTAGATATGTAATTTGATAACCTGTTGACATTTACATGTCCATAGGTGCTAATGACCTACATCAGCTGCATGTTTTGACAGAGGCTTCTTCTGCTCTCCCCATTTCTTACATAAAGACCTAAATCCCTTTAAAGAAATCCTAACTTTCTGAATCGGAAAGCAACACAGAAACAGCATTTAAACAGTGGCTTGGTCTTATGTATATTTTGGTTTATTTTCCTGGCATTCATTCTATAAGCCTCGCTGTTGGTGATAGAATTAAATCTGCCACCTTGCTGCCTGGCAAATCCAAATAAAGAGCTGCAGCTGGGCCTGTTTTTATCTTGTGCTACACTGGCATTCATGCATTGTACTGGCATATCACTCATGGTAAGAGAGAGGGGAAAGCAAGCCTGTTGGCTTGTTTACATCTACTAGCTGAAGGTATTCCTGAATAATAGAGTTCAGGAGGTTTGGAATAATTCATGTATTTCCAGTTGCAATGTTACTAACCTTTACTGTAGTCCTGGACTGAATTAATCATGCCCTTTTCAAAATACAATGCAAACAGAGGCTGCAAAACTTTCTACCTGACTTAGGAACCTCTAAACATCTGATTGCAAGTTCCACAGTCTTGCTCTCCACGAGGCTTTGGAGACACAATCACTGCTCTGTGAAAAAAAGAGCTGTCCCTTTGTTTTACAGGGGCAAAAGTGTAATGTACAAACTCAGTCCACCTAAATTCATATGCATAAAAATTCATACTAATTTAGGTCATGACTCTGATCAAGAGTCTACTCACCTCCTGTGATCTCACGGGAATCCTTCCCTTGATACCAGTGCACTTTGAAGGAGTTATTTGACCACTGTCAGAAGAAGTATTATAACAATATTTTGTTATTGTCCAGTTGTGAATTTAGGACATAAAATCAGGCAATATATAAATCTACACTCTATCCTTGGTTATAGGATAATGGACGTACTTCACAGATGCAATCAAAACAATTTACCAAGGATTAAATTCTCACTTTGGAAAGCAAAGTCAATCTCACACCATCTGCAGACAGTAAAGTGTCATGAGGACAGATTTAGTGGCATGGTGGCTGTTCCCAGGGAGCTCCTGCTGCACTGAAATGGTAACATGAGAAAAAGGGCTGAGATAATTGCTGGAAGATTGAAAAATTATCGTTTGTATCATTAGCATAGAGGTGGGAGAAGCAGATGTTTCGGAGTAGGCGAGGTGATGACTGCTTGCGGGGAACATGGACAGTGAGGAGGGCATGTTGCTCAGCAATCTTCAGAGGTTTGCTTTGGCATCAGTGTGAAAAATGAGCCACAGCAAAATGCTGGAGCTTCCTCTGGTGAGATTCTTTTACCCTGATGGCTCCCTGCAAGTGATTTCTGTTTGCCATAATAGAGAAAGTGGGAAAATAATAATATAAACAAGCAGTGTAAATAGCTCCTGGAGTCTACATAAAGGCTGCAGACAGAACTCTCTACCACACCTTTATGCATGCTGAATCTCACAGGTGGTGAGGCAGAGGCTTGACAGGAAACACTCAGTTCTGCTCCAGACATGCAGGCGTGCCAGCACCAGGGCACAGAGCTGGCCCCAGGGCGGGGTTCAGATGCTGGGTTTCTTGTCCTCTTACTCCTGGCCCACTGCACTTGGCAGCTCAGTGATGCTTCATTTCTCAGGTTGCCTGGCCAGATAATCCTGGTCTATTATTCTTGCTTTGATTATCTCAGTCTGCTAAGCAATAACACGTGGCTTGACTTGCAAGCTAGGTAAGTCATGGCTCAGGGAGGAGCCGTGGCAAGTGGCAAATGTGAAGAGAAAAGGGGTATATTACAAGATGGTCTATGTCTGTCTTTTTTAAGAGTTCCCATCCATTCTTCTCCTTTATTTTAGTAGCACACCTCATATTTGAAGTTACTATAAGGAAAGAGTCTCTGGAGTTTGGCTAGATCCATGATTATACACACAAATAAAGAAAAAATTCAGTGCGTGCTATTTCCTACTTCCTTTTTCCCTGGCTTTGGTGGGAACAGCAACATCATTGCAAGTGCAGGTGGAATAGGTCTGTGTATCAGAACTGTTATGTGTCTGCAGGATTTTTATTCCAAGGAATAGTATATTTCTACATGTGTTATGCATTAAGGAAAAGGTTTCCAAGCTGGAGGCTCTGAAGTATTAATGCCTTAGATTGTAACCCAAAGAACATCTCATCTGACCCAGGAAATATTGAGAGGCGTTCTCTGGAGCAGGAATAGCATGACCCTTGAAAACAGGTATGGTCAGATATGGCTGCAGGGAGGTCAGTGCTACCTGCACTGGAGTCATTATCTGAACTGAAATCAAAACCTCTGGGTCAGCCTGAGAAGGAACCCCTATAATGATGTTTTAATGCATGCTTGGGAAAGTAAGAAAGGGGGGTAAATACACAAGGAAGTTCAAAGTCTGAACGACTTTCCTATCTATTCTTCTAAATAAGGGACAGATTTTTCTCATTCAGTCAGGGCTTATGAGAATATCACCCACACTAAAAGAGACAGGCATATTATTTTCACTCTCTATTCCACCAAATATGTAAAATGAAAAACAGGTGATTGCAGTGCATGTGTGTGCTTTTTTCCTTTTTTTTTTTTCTTTTGGGGGACAAGGAAACTTTTGATCTTCAGTCTGTACAGAAGCATCCCAACTTTAAAAAAGAGCACTGTCAGATTTATTGTAGCACTGAAAAGTACAGATATTATGCTTACCATTACTCAGTGACCTCTTTAGGCTTGACATCATGGTCCAAGATTTATTACCTTCTGTGTTTAAAATGCAAAAGGATATGTCCTGTTAATATTTCTGGGTTTGCTGCGAAGCAATGACTTCCTGTTTGCTAGTACCACAGGTAAGGAAGACACAAACCACAAGTGCCAACACTATGTAATTTTTTTGGTCCTGAGTCCCTAATTTCTCAGTCATCTGATGTGTTCTGTCAAAATGCAGCCTGAAAGTCTAGACCAAGAGATATCTATGATAGAAAGTGTACATCAGTATTTCAAGCCCTCTAAATTTATTCTAGCCATTTGACAGTTGCTTGGAGATACAATCTCAATTTTTTTGCAGTAGCCCCTTCAAGTGGATATTTATGGCAGATACAACTGTAATTATTTACCTGTAACAAAGTCCAGGTCTGTCTGCTCCAGGTGATACAGACAACAGAAGGACACAGAGAAAATATTAATCTTCTTTCTGTCTAGATTTTGACCTTTTGCACCCAGCTTCTTAGCCAATTATGGAAATGGAGCTGTGTTTATTTTTATTTTTTTTGTTTACAAGTTTTGTTTCCTTATTCCACAAGCCTGTCAGTTATCAGTGTCAGTGCCTAAATGACAGGGTCTGAGGGTGTTCCCTGCCTTACATTTAGTGTTCCTACTTGCTTGCACTAAAAAATGCTGGAGTCAAATGGGACTATTCTTGTGAGCTAAGGCAAATCCTGAGTGAGAAAGGATTGAACATTGAACATTTTGGGACATGAATTTTATTAGTGTAATTCTCCTTTTCACGTAGATGTGGTTTATCTGAATAAAAAGAAGTTAGAGAAAAGAACGACAAAGGAAATAACTGAACCGCAAATAATGGGAATCAGTATCTCATTTTGGTAAAGACACTAAATCTGTGCCTGCTTCTAAAAGGATAAATAACCCTGTAGATTCAGTCAGGACTATTTATGTCATCAGGCATGTGATGAAGAAACTGAATGAATCAGAAGCACAGACACTAACAGTATTTATATACATTTAAAATGTAACAGCAATAAAACAATATTTTGTCCACAGCATCATGTGGAGCAATGAGAGAGAATAATGGGAGCACCAAATTCTTGTTTGCTTCTATTCCTTCAGCTGAATCAGAGTGTGTTTGGGCTGGCTGAGTCCCCGTGGTGCACAGAAAAGCCTCTGCTGGTGCTGCTGTGATGTGTTTCGTGTGCCTGGGCAGAACCAGCCCTGACACTGCTCTCAGAACTGCTCTTCCCATGGTTCCTAGGGCTGCTCATCAAATGCACCACACGAAATTAAATTACTCCAGAATATAGAAACTATAGAAAATTATCTTTCTACTTGCAAAAGCATTGCTAAGAAGAGGGCTTAATTACATGCAATATTTTTCTCTAATACCTATCAAGTGAAAATGTACTTCTCTTTGCTGGTGGTTTGGTTTGGTTTTTCATGTGAGATTGTTTCATCTTTGACTTTCATACCATTAATTTAAGGTTCAGTATATTTTTCCACATTATCTGTAATTTGATCAGCCCCTTTTACATAACTTCTAATAATCTGCATTCTCATATTTTGGTATAAAAGCTCAGAGACATTCAGAATCAGAGTAAATCATTTGAGAGCAAATATCATTGGAACAGGCATATTATCACTAGCAGCACTTAGGTCAGTAATCCAAGCACTGCTGAATGCTCAAGTTACATTTGAAACGTGAAAATATTCATGTGAGCAATAAGTAATAATACTGTTCTAAATCACTGTTGGTTCTTATCTGTGTAGCTACTACATCTTGGCTTAGTTTTGCTTTTCAAATCTATTCCACTTCTACAAACCTTTCAACTAGTTATTTTGTGAAGCTAGAAAGCAAACCCAATTCTGTGTTAATCCAATAAAGGCAACACAGTCACCTGATGGATGAATTTAATCCTTATGCCACGTCCTTTCAAAGCAATTGCCAATTTATTGCTTTGAAAATTTTCTAATTTATTTATAGCAAAATTGCTAATTTATTTATAGCAAATTCTTTAAAAGTTGTTGAAAATTTATTACACATTTGCCATCCACTAGATAATCTGCAAGATTACTAAGACCTGATTCCTCTGCTTTTTGGTTCACTGAAAATGTCATTTAAACCAAAGAGCAGCTGTTTAAAAGAGTTTTTCAACACCCAGTATCCCCAAAGTTAAGAAATAGATCCCAAAAATCATATGGGCACTTTTATTTTCCAATAAAAGGTTTTGCTGCCTAAAGTTGCAATCACTTGTATGTCTGTATACAAGCAGGATTTTTGCAGCAGGCTGGATGTGAAATTTACAGGAATTACAGATATTGCCTTGTAATTAAGTCACCAAAAGTAATTGGTTTGCAAAAGTCATCCTAGTCTGCAAAGAGGTTTTAGGAAAACTGCCTGCCTTTCCCACTACCCATTCTCAAGAGCAACCAGTCTGCAGCCTTCCCAGTCTGCATCCTTCCCACATCCCAGGGAATAATACAGACTCTTTAAGTGCATCTCTAAGAATAAACATATTTATATATATTTATTACAATTGCCTTGGACATCAAACATGACTTCTCCCCCGAGTGCAGAGGATGTGGATGCAATGCAGGCAGTGTTTCCACACTTTTATCCCTGCTATGTGTCCAGCTGCACAGGGATATGGAATTTCATTCCATTTCTGGTATGCAGCCTCAGCTCCTGAAAGCTACGATGAGATGTTCATCTTTACTGAACTCATTTCAGCAATGTGTCCACTGCTTTGAACAATTTGACACACAGAGATGCTTTTTACAAGTTGATTTTTGCTGCTTTCTTTTTGTTGACATGATTCACTTGTCAGGCTATGTACTTGGGCTTTCAGCGCCTCTTCCCAAGTGGAGGCTGCATATCTTCATTTTGGCAGTTTCTGGATTCCATCTCAAAATGTAACTACTGTACTTTGTTGCCTTCAGTGCTGGAATCTCTGGAGATGATTTTTTATTGCACTTTGGGGGGAGGGGGAGGTTAGTGATTTGGCAACAGCCCTGCAGCTGTGACCCAAAACTTCCTATTTTGCTCTTTATTTTTATAATAATGTGCATTATTATAGTATCCAGAAGTCCAACTCCCAGCCCCAAGACATGATGACAGCAGATACAATTAAAAGCAGCACTTTGAAAATTGCACATACTAAAATTTGACAGGACCAAGTCTGTTTGCAAACTTACATACAGCTTGTTGAAATTGACTGGACTAAAAATATATTTTAAATTAAAATGAGCTGGTTCAGATCTGACTCTACAGGTTTTGGATGGTATTAGGAAACCAGAGGAAACTTGGTGATTCATTTGTGCTCAGACTTTCTAAATTAGTGCACAAGAAATATGTGCACATAGCTCAAAGGCAAAGCAAAAGCAGAGTTTGACTGCATTTCCAAGATCCTGATTTTTATGAATATTCACAGAGCTATGGGCAGAATTGCCTGCAAATGACCTGGTTTATTCTCCTGAGTATCACATTCAACTGAATCTCATCCAGTTACTCTTCCATTGAGACCAATCACTTGGGCCTGATGAAAGCTCTTTTTTGGTTTTTTTGACAGAGCAAAATTTTGAGGATGGAATATAGTTTTATTTTGTAGACATCAAGAAATGAAGAATCCCTCAGTTCTCATGGCTTTCACTGCCAAGAAGTTTCGTCTTTTTGGGAGGGGTTTTATTAATAGTAGTATTGTCTGATATGCTTTTAAAATCATCAGTCTTTCATTCTTCTTTTTGTGGTAAATCCTGAGTTTCCCCAAAGGTATTTTAAGTATTTTGACCAAGTGATTATAGTACCTAAAAGTATGCCTCAAGTTGTTGAGTCTCAGCATTTTTCTAGGCCTTATATAGATTTTAAAACTCTTTCTTCTGTAACCAGTTAGTTTTTTTAACATCCTTTGAAAAATATGGAGCTATAGGCTCTGAAGGCAAGGTATGAGGCAATAGTTTGTAGGCCCTATAGCAATGTCTTTCTAGTCAAAATGTTTTAAAGCTGCATTTAAAAGTCTAATCACTGCAAAGAAGCACAGCCTTCTTCTGACTGTTAGCTTACTTAGCTCAGGATTGCACCAGCCCTCTCTGACACAGGATTTTACTGGCAGCCCAGGTGCAGTTGCTGAGGTGTTGTTATCCAAGAAACTTCTCAGAATCCCCCAATTTCCACTATATCAGTCCTTACTTCTAAAAATATGGCCTTCAGTTCTGGCCCTTGACTGTCTGTTCTTGCCTTTGGATCTGCTGATGTGAGCTTTATTTGGATTTCCCTGGTGTTGATTCCTCTAAGTGACTATCTTCTCCTTACAGCATTAACTATTCCACCAACCTCTGCATAATCTGTGCACTTTATCAGAAAATATTTTTATTTTATTTGTCCTCAAAAGCTTGATGAAAAGGGCATGTGCTTATTGGTAGAAATTATTCCTGAGAAAAATCTATAAAATATTCTTGTGCAGTGATGGCTAAGTATTGTTTTTTATTAGGCTTAGAGTACACACCTTATTATGTCAGAGTAAACTCATGCTCTACCATGCTCAGCCTCCAGTAATTCCAGCTGATATTCCTGAGATGTTCATATGGGTGATTCAAGACAATAAGAATAAGAGCTTAGAGCATACTCTGGTTGCCTGTTCAGTGTTTGTGCTGTGATTTCAGGGCAGCTCAGTCATCCCTTGTTTCAGAGGGTTCCCTGCAATGATTATGTTCCATGCCAGAAGGTATTTCCTTGTGTGAGTCAAACATTTCTTCTAGCCTGAATGAGCACATTGAGTTCTGGTGTTCAGAGGAAGAGCAAATTTTAGAGCTGTAGAAGGATTTTTTCTTTTTAAACTCAAGACTTGTTGTAATAAACTTACTTGAATATATCCTGGTGCATATCTCACAAATTCTGGGATATGAAAGGCTCAGAGTTGAGTGCAGACCTCCCTCTAATGCTAATCTTACAGAGGGGGTCAATTACTTGTTTATCACTAGGGATTTCTAGTATCTCCTGACAGTGCAGTCTCTGCCCAACCTCTGTTTAAAACCCATAATAGCAAATCTCTGAGTAATCTTCACGAATTCTCATTAATTTAGAACTCTACTTACTGTAAGAGTATTTGATTTTTGATTACCATTACCATGCTGGTTTGGGAAATTTATTTCTTTTGGGGGTATTTACTGCTTCATTCCCTTCAAGTCTTTTGTGGGCAGTGAGGTGGAGGAAGAAACAGAAGTCTTGAACTGTGGCCTAGAGAAACCCAGTCTGTCATAGTGAGGCTGCCTTCAAACATGAGATCAGACTCATGGAAAAGGATCTCAATGAAAAAATTTTATCTCAAGTAATGTAGCAATGGTGAGAAATACTCGCTACAGCTTGAGTTCGAAGACATGGGGTGTTGGATTTTTTATCAAAACAATTCCCAAAAATCAAAATAGCTGTATTTCAGCTGGCCATAGAATAGTAGCACATGAAGCACTTGTGCCAGATAAATACATAAAGTGTGGTGAGCCACAGAAATAAAATATAAGTGGGTAGCAACAAGTAATGTTTACATAGAGACTTGCCTTCTGGAAAGGGGTACAACCCAGCCTGGGGGAAAAAAAATTAAAATGGGAGGTTTTGAGTAGCTACAGATTATTAATAACAAAAAACCCCCAAAACATTAAGGAAATGAGAAGCTTAGGCAAATGAGCTGAAAATGGAGAGAGAGTTCATTAACTATCATAAGAGAAGCCCTGTCTTTCCAGCACAATGTTTAACCACATAAAATGCTATGAAGAGGGCTTTAGGAATTTTCCTATTTGAACTTTAAGATTACTAAATAGCTGTGCCTAGCTTGCTAACATTTTTCTGGTTTAACACTCACAGTTTTCAGAGATGTGACGTTTCTCTGGTAAAAATCAGCTGCTATCCACAGCTATGCTGTGATGCGCAGATTCGTATTCAAAATCAGGATTAGGTCTGAAATTTTTTTCTCAGAAAATAACAAAATTGCTGAGTCTGAATTAAGATGCTTTCAGTTGGTTTTTGTTCCCATGAAGACCATTCTTCTTTGCTATGTGAACAATGTAGAAGAGTCTGAGGCTGATTTTCTAGATTTAGTTACTTAGTCTAGTGAGAAACAAAATTGGGTCAAGGCCCATTCTTTAGTCTTGATTTGAAACTTTAGGTCTGATTTTAAAGAGTATTTAAAACCCTTGGATAAAAGTATCTGGATTAAAAAATAAATAAATTAAAAAAAAAAATGGAATAAGTATTTCTCTGGGAAGATGTTTTCTTCAGGAAGACATTTTCATCAGGAAGTCTTAGGTGCTCAGCATCTTTTCTGAATTTTAGTCTTTCAAGCACTGACTACTTTCCAGCCAGACACAAAGGCTTGCAGCTAAATTGGAGTATGGAAGTACTGGTGTTCCCATGAGCATATTTTATATCATATAGCCCTTCCAGTGAGGACAGAAAAGAATTGTTCATGTGCTAATAATTAAACATGCTCTTGATTTATATTTGCTAGACCTAAATTTGACGTTTTTGCAGAACCGAGAACAGAATTTCGCCCACGGTATTGAGATGTTTCTTTCAAACAGATTCTTTCATTTTCTCCCCTTTTTTGCAACTGAATGAGGAATCACCCTTGAAGTTAAATATAAGGAGTAATATTTTTATAGTTTAGGTTTGCATTTAACATTTAATGCAGGTAAATCAACAAGTGGTGGTCTGTTTTGAGAAATTGGGTTTCAGGGGTTTTTTGCAGTGGATAACTAGAAGGAAAGAAAGAAGTCAGTGTAACTGTCCTAGAATTATCAACAAACTGGAGGGGAAAAGTATTAACAGAGCAGTAGAGTAATTGCTCTTCCATTAAGAAGTAGGAAATGGGCTCTAGTGTGCTTCTTAGCTGAAAGGCCACTCTGTGAAGAATGGCATTGTAGGGTGCACCCTTGAGTCCAGATCAAATTTGTGTATTTTAATGGTGAAAATATTATTTTTCTCTCTAGCAATGCTGCCAGCTAATCCTGCACGTGAAAGTTGAGCTGCACCCTGTCTGATTCACACTTCATCACCTGGGGCAGGGGCTGGGCAGCTGGAACAGGCTTTTGTTGGTGATGGAAGAGGGTCTTGCTCCCTCTCCATTAGCTGGGCTGTGCTATGCTGAGTACAGTGGTAAAAACTTATTTTTTTCAGGAAATTCAGTAGATATGGTTTGAATGAGTGCTCATATTGAATGGATCTGTGCACATTCATTCAAAGCCACAGCCTAAGGCCAGCCCTGGGTTTTTACTCTGGGAATTTAAAGGGTTAAGGAAACAACTCCCTTCTAAGCTCCAAGAGATGGACAGGAAAAGTCAGCAACCGCAGGAGGAACCCTCCTGCATTCTCATTCATAAGGAAGAGATGTGTGGTAAGATCCAGTCACCTCCTGAAATCAGGGAAGCCCAGAATTAATTTCCACTGTAAAGGCTCCCACTGAACTCACTCAGCCTGGATCAGATCCCGAGTGGAAGCCAATTCATCTTCTGACTGCAGGTCAGCTTTACAGCTGTGCAATGCTTCACTTGTGCTCTCCTGTTTGGAATTTCCAGTGTTTACCTTGTGCTGAGCTGGCAGCAAGGGGCTGGGTTTCATTCAGACTCCAGCACATTTCTTTCACCATTTAGGCACAAGCCCCTTTCAGCACTTGGGCACAAAACACAGCAATGGGAGCCTGGTCAGCAGGAGGCAGAATAAGATACTCAGTGCCCAGACTGGGCATCCCAAAACTGATGAAAAAAGTTCTGCCAAAAGGCCAAACTCTTCAATTTACAGCTGGTTGGCAGAGAAAGTGGATGTGATCGAGGGCTTCATGTCTAGGCATGGATAAAGATCGTAAAATAGATAAAATGGATAATCAAACTTTATATTAAAGTTTAGTTGGTTATACTGATCACAGGTTTAGAGGTTTATTTCATACTTACTTTTTTAAAGGACACCTTGTAGAGTAATTAGGTACTCCAACTTTATTTTGATTTGTTCTCAAATATGTATTTTGTGTTGCCTCTTTCTAAAAATTCCCAAACATCACCCAAAACACCCCCACCAAAAAGCCATTAAACCATTGAAAGAGAACTCTATATAGCAGCATTTTACAATACCACATATGGACAGCAGCCAGGGGTGGAGAACCCTTGCACTAGAAGCATCACAAAATTCCTATGGTCTTACTGACTTTGCAGATCTCTCTGAGAATACCATCAATTTTTAACAACTTCCACAAGCCTGTTCATATGAATAGCTCCACATACTTCTAGAATGTCACAATTTACATGTTCCGTGAAGTTATAGAATAAAATCTTCAGTTTAAAAAGAGGTAAAACTAATGAGAAAGAAAAGGAAACTGGAAGAAGGCTATGTCTTTCTTACTTACTGTTAAGAGTTGGGAAATATCCTTGTATTGTTGCTCAAGGGAATTTTTCCACTGAAGGAATAGAGCCCCAGCTTGGTGGGTCAATTTCAGCCAAGCATTCAATGCATTTCTCATTTGCTGTTTGCTTAAGTATTTTCCTGTGCCAGTGTCTGGATGAAGCAGTTTTTCCATAAACTGGACACTATATCATATTTTAGGTAAAAGCAAAAGATATCCTCATTAAAGGGCAGGCTTGATTCACAACAGAGTTGTAGTTTGTAGTACCTAAATGTTCTTAAAAGACCAGGTTGAGGAATTTTTCTTTTCAAAATGTTGGATAAGATATTTATCTCAACAGTGTCCCTTATAATCAAAGCCCTTGATTAGAGGTTCTCATCATTAAAGACCAGTAGTTGCTGCAATTAAATATATAATACTTCTGCTCCTGTTACAATTTAGGCTTTTTTTTTTCCTTAGGAAACATCCTTATCTGATATAGAGTTTGAGGGACAGTAACTTATCTTTTTCTTCCCCTCCCCCTTTTCCTGAAAAACATTTCCTCAGTCTCACTGTCCATTCATTGAAGGAATTTTGATAATACTTTATACCAATCACTTGCCAACTATTTGGGGAAAAAAATAAAAACAGACAACAAATTAGCCAGAACATGTTGATGCTTGTTTTACAATTAAAGGCACAAAAAAGAGATAATGATCAAGAGGAAATGTCAAAGAATCACTGACTTTGAACTACTATGTAAAAAAATATGAATGAGGATGATCATGGGGAGTGAAGTGAGCCCTTCTGGCATGGCTCAGTGGGCAGGTGGCATTGTATGAATCAGCACTGTCTGCACAGGGGATCTCAGTACATATGGGATTAACTCTTAGAGAAGACATTGAATTTAGGCCTTACAAACTCCAGATCTGGTAAATCTTATGCACTTAGAAATAGTCCCAAGAGCAGTTGCCTGAGTTATAATGGATGTAGAGCCCTTGAGCTGGTGGGTGGGAAATGAATGCCCCTGCACTGATCCCACTGATCAGCAGCTTCCTGACAACTGCTTGGGGAATCTGGCAGCAAAGCCCAAAGCTGAACAACAGCCATAACTGATGTCCAGTTTAAGTACATTTCTACTTGAAATGGTAAGCAGACATTCACTTATCTTCATTTATTTGTGTGAGAAACAAACAGGACAACTAATTCTAGACTGTTCAAGTGACTTAAATATTTCTAATCAAACAGAATTTTTATTTTATTTATGGTGAGACAGGGGGAGAGTGGAAGGAGAAATAATTTCCTTATTCTGATGTTGTGTTTTGGCTGCAGGGCAGAAAATGAAAGTTCTGATATTGTGGCAGTAAAAGCTGACCATTACCCTGGAACCAGAGAGCACATGTTCACTGAGGTCTGAGCTACCCATGTAAAGGGGAAGTGGGGGAAATAATTCATTTAATTATCTTACCCATCAGAAAAAAAAAGGCAACAGTCAATGTAAAGTGGCTGGAAAGAAGTGAGATGTATTTTTATTCCCTTGAAATGCTCACATCTATTAGAGTCTAACATTCTCAAACTTGCAGATAACCCCAATTACTGCCCACATGCAATTCCAGATGGAAAACACAATCTGTAGAGGTAACATGTCCTTTAAAAGACAGAAAAAGGAGTGTCATTGGGACTCAGAAGTTTGTAAAGAAAAAAAAGAGAGGAGAGGAGAGGAGAGGAGAGGAGAGGAGAGGAGAGGAGAGGAGAGGAGAGGAGAGGAGAGGAGAGGAGAGGAGAGGAGAGGAGAGGAGAGGAGAGGAGAGGAGAGGAGAGGAGAGGAGAGGAGAGGAGAGGAGAGGAGAGGAGAGGAGGAGAGGAGAGGAGAGGAGAGGAGAGGAGAGGAGAGGAGAGGAGAGGAGAGGAGAGGAGAGGAGAGGAGAGGAGAGGAGAGGAGAGGAGAGGAGAGGAGAGGAGAGGAGAGGAGAGGAGAGGAGAGGAGAGGAGAGGATGACACTAAATGTTGTTGTCTTATCAGGCTTTGCAGTCAAATTATTTGATTTCCCATAAGACCAGGATTGTGCCAACATTCAGGACATAACTCATGAATCTATTGCAACCACAGGCAGCTTTGTGAGATACAGATAATTTTGTATAAAACATGAATATGGGTGCATATGTGTATATAAGAAAGACGTGTGTGTCTTTCCAGTATATGTATGTGTATAGATATTTAAACTCAATCCTCACTGGAAAATTTTTGACAGAATTAGTGATACAGATGCACAGAGGTATCTAATTCAAGTTTGCCTTCAGGGAAACTCAGAGGTTTCAATACCAATCTGTAGAGTTTGGCTGTTAGGTGTCAGAGTATCTTTTTCTGCCTCTGCCCCACAGTGATCTGGGTTGAGGGCTGGGTGAGGTACCTGGAGCTGTTGGTGCTTCAGTTTATATGACTGACAAGCACTGAAAGCACATTGTCAGCAAATCCCCCAGTGTGCATTTTGCTTTCCCATCTCTGTGTGTGTGATCACCTCACAGTGCTCAGAAGCTGTAAGGGGTGAGGCACTCAAATGCAATGCTGATAGCAAAGTTCATAAAACTGCAAAGAAAAGCTGAATGATGTGGGTACCTGGGTGGAAGAGGTGGTGCTGTGGATTCCCTGAATACATCAGACACATTTGCAGT
This sequence comes from Calcarius lapponicus, assembly GCA_039654755.1. Classification (NCBI taxonomy): domain Eukaryota; kingdom Metazoa; phylum Chordata; class Aves; order Passeriformes; family Fringillidae; genus Calcarius; species Calcarius lapponicus. The sequence continues at coordinate 18,004,740 of CM077470.1, read as the reverse complement.
AAATCCATGGAGCCAGAATAACACCACAGTGGAAGGTTGGCCCTTTAATTATGTTGATTACCCTAAGCCAGATTTTTACTTGCAGACAGATCCCTGCAGCCACACAAAGATTTTTGTCTACAGTGACAAATCCCCTGTACAGGGATCTGCCTGGGCAGTGTTCACAGCAGGATCTGGCCCTACGTTTCCTGTGCACACATTGAATGCCAGGTCAGCAGCCTGAGCACACGAGGGCCATGGAATGTGTGTGCCTGCCCCACTCAGTGCTTTGCTGCAGCTCTAGGCGCTCGTGGACAGAGATGAGCAGCGCCTGCGCCTGTGTCAGGTTGGAGGATCTGCCCTTGCTGCTCCCACAGGGCCCAGGAAGGCAGGTTAAAAACTTGCATCAAACTTCAGGCATGGTATTTGTTTCCATCACTCTAATTTAAAATATCAGGTGATAATTTGCACACAGAACAATAAAGACTATATCTGTATCTATGAAATCATAGTCAGCGTCCAAAACCCAGATTTCTCTAAGGGAGAGAGACAGCAGATACAAAAGAAAATCTGTTTTGATTATCACACCTGATAAGCCTCATTGGTTCATCATGTCCAGCATCTGCACCGCTGGAACCTAATGATCATGAGTGAAACCTTTCTCCCTGACCCATAATAAATTGTACTTGAGAGGTGATGAATTACTTTCTGCTTTTTGCATCTTGGACAAAAGGATTGTATCATCCTTTTCTGCAAAGTCCTACAAAGGAACTAGTACATTTTCCATCCAACAAAAATAAAAGAAAAGAAAAAAAAAGAGAAAACAAAAGACTACATGCTCTTGTGGGAAAACCCAGACTAAAAAGAAACAACAGCTTTCTGCCAGTTAAAGTAGGGGAATATTTTAACAACAGTCTTTGCTGTTTCATAAGTTGCCCTTGACATATATTGCATCCAGTTTCCACATTGTTGTGCCAGTGACTTTCCAGTGGCCATCCTAGATCTTCCTCACAGCAGCAACTTGCCACAGGAGCAGTTTTACTGAAGGCACAGGAGTGCCTGCCCATCACAGAGGTTTGGGGCTCATGATCGGCCCCAGGACGGTGAGTAGTCTGTCCGAGAACAAATGAGGGAATTTAGCAAAATGTATAAGTCCTTCCCATGCTACCTACTGAAACAAGCAGATCTATAGCCAATTTATTGAGCATAAATTACTGCCAACCTTCGCTAGAATAATTTATACTCCTGAGCCACTTCAGACAGGAAGGCAATAGGGAACTGTCAGGATACATGAAGTTTTATATAGAGATGAACGAATAGCTCATTATTCAAAGTCAAATGATATTCATATTTAGGGGTCAGAGAATTTGGGAAATGTTTAGACCCTCACCTGAGACTGAAGTATGAATCCTCTTTCCCCATAAGGTCTTCTCAAAATAAGTGCTGGCTTTTCCAATCCTATTGCCTTACCAGAATAGTTAACCCAGGCAACAGTTGGGTGGGGAGAATTAATAAGAGTAAAGGAACAGGAAAATTAACAGAGGGACTCAGTCGGCAAAGGATTAAGGAAATGAGTAAAATAAAGGGAAAGAGAAATGAAAATATACAGAGATGAGAGAAAAAAAGGGGTGGGAAAGAAAAGAAACAAACAGACACTCGAAAATAAAATTATAGCACAGTGTAATTTCTCAGAATGAAATTGTTCATGTTTTGATTGCACTTGATTATTTGAAAATGTTTGCACAATGCAATACAAAAGGCAGAATATTTTCCTCTGTGCTGCTCTGTGTATCAGCCTAGGATGCTTAGGCTTTATGAAGTAGAATGACATTTATTGCCATCTTTTTTCTGTTTATTTTAAGGTCATAAGGGTTATCATCTCAACCAGAAACCAATCAGTTTCCTTTTTAACTAAATAAATCCAGCTTTACTTTAAATCAATTAAATCCCAGATCTCCTCTGGAGTGGAGAACTTGCAGTAGAAAAAGAACCTGTTCCTGTGTTTTAAGCTCTGGCTTTCCAAACTGACACAGGTTTTGTTGAGCATTGCTTGCCCTTTAAGACTGAATTCCAATAGAAAGAGACAGGCTATTTTTTCAGCCCTTTCCCACCCCACCACAGTGGCGTTTGGGGCACTGTGCAAACTCTCAACCAGCACAACTCTCAGTTCACCCAAAACCAGGGGGAAGCAAGAGGGAAAGAGCTTTGCAAGTGACAGGAAAAATGTCAGAAAGAAAGAGTTTATTTTCTCTGCAGTATCTCCATTAATTCTGAGGAAATTCTCGTGTTCAGTGAACTTGAGTGGCACAGTCACAGAGAAAGCTCAGGGTAGGTTTCACTCCAAATTTCCCCGGTGCTGCTAATTCCCCAATCAGCCATTACGTTAGTTTACTAAGTCATCTGTACTCACCTACAACTCCTTCACTTCATTACTCCCCGGCCAAAATCTCTTCCGAAGGCTCCTCTGACAGATTTATATTCTGAGCATCAGACAGGAATGCGGTTCTCTGCTTTCCCTTTACCTATACTACATAAACATGTCCTTGCAGGGCTTGCCTGGATCCTGGTGCAGAGGATCCCAGGCTGGGCAGCACAGACACCTACAGAAAACTCCTGAGCTCCCTGTGACTCCTGCAGGCTGCTCGGGGGCTCACATCAAGTCTCACCTCCATTTTGGGACCCCTTGCTTGACTGCAAGGGCTGTGGTCAAGGGAAACCATGAAAGACAGGGAAACATTCCAGAGCCCTGTTATGCTCATTAGAACTGTGAAAGTTTGCTACAATGCACCATCAGTGTACCTAGGTGGAGTCTCCACAGCTTTCTGGGTAATTTAATTTTGTTCTGCAAAATTTTGGGGGGGTCATGTTTTAAAAACTTTCTTATATCACACAGGAGTGACTGCACAAAACCCAACCCTCCAACTCTGTTCCGGCAATAGTGGCTTTCCAAAGCCAGCCTCTTACCCCTTTTCCCCAAGAAGGCACTGCATACAAAAGTGTTGCTGAGCATAAGAGTTCTTCCTTTCATAGAACAGTCCTCCTGTCTCTTGAGAACTTCAGCCATGAGAATTTATATTAAATGAAACTAATTAGCTAAAGGTTGCATCAAAACTCTCACAAAGACCCACTGAGATCAGATTCCTTTCCTGCTAGTTATCTCCCCCTCAGATCCCCAAACAACAGAAGGCATTTGTAGAGACAATTGTAGAGATGCAGGTATGAGACCAGCACAAGCAATGAGGGACGTTTCAGTGGTACAAGCATTAGAAGAAAAAGGAAGGAAAAAAGGCATCCTTCTCAGCCATTTTCTGAAAAAACTCCAACATGTCACTGCAAAACTCTATTAATATTGTGTTGAGGCTCCACAGTCCTGTGAAGGGCTGAAAATGGCACAATCTTCACCTTGAGCTTTGTCCAGCCACATTGCTCTCATGTTTAATACATTATGTTCCTGGAAGCATTATTGTGATCCAAAAGCAGCTTTTAAGAGATGTAAAATTCAGACAGAGAAAAGTGGCCTCACCTGATGATTTTGCTCTTCCAGATACTCCCAGAAGAGAGGCACAAGCACCAGTTTGCACACAGCTTGCCCTTGGTCTGCACAGGGGAAAAGGTGCTGTCCACACGTGTGTAGCGCCAGGAGGGGAACCAAGCACAGCACCAAGCTCTGGTTTGGAGTAGAGGCTGCTAAGGCTGCACAGAATTTCCAATTCCTCTTTCACTGTGTGTGCAAGCAGGCACAAGGCTGTTGATAGTGTCAGCTCCTGCCTGCAGAACTTGGCTTGTCTCAAACCAGCTAACCAGCCTGCGGTGTCAGAGCACAAGGAATGGGGTGTGCTACCCCAAGCCTTCTCTGTGATGGGTGTAAATTGTACCTGCAGGCTCCTGAATTATTTAGTCAAGAAAATTAACTTGCAATACACACATATTGACCTGAAGAATTCTTACCTCAGCTACTCCAATGTAATATCTTTCTTATTTTCATTTACATTATCTCAAAGAAATACATTCTTCATGCACAGATTGATGCCAAGAGTAATAACTGGAAGACCATAGCATACTCTAGAGGAAAGATTTTGTTTTCTAAGACCAAAGATGGTGCATTTTTGGTTGCTGTTCCTTAAAAAAAATTAGAGTGTAAAAGAGACAAAGAAATGGGAGGATTTCTGTGTATTAAGCATTAAAACTGGGTTTGTTAGCTTGCTATTTTGAAGAAATATAGGTAAGCCAAGGCAAGATAAATCACAGCAATTTGAAATGTCATTTGGGTCTCCTTTAGTGTTTGAATTTCTTCCATATTACAATAGATCTTCTCTCTGTGCCAGCTAAATTGAATTCCTCTTTTTGGGCTGTTTCTTTGAAGGGCTTTGGATGAAATGTCTCATGCAGTTCAGTTTGGAAGCTTCCCAAATCAAAACCCCAAACCCAACATTTGTTTCAGTTGTGGGGAATGGGAATTCAGATTGTTTTTTACCTGTTCATGAGACATCTGCTTTCACTATTTGGCCTAGCGTGGGGCTGAGGTTAGTGGGGGAAGGCAGGCTGATTAGCCTCAGAGGATTTATTACATTGGCTACATTGAAGGGCTGATTTTGCCTCCCTTGCTCTCATTCGTTCACAGCCCATACATTGAGATACACAGCAAAAAATTTTTAAACCATTTAGATTTAATTCTCATCTCTTATTTAGCATTGAAATGTCGAGAATAACTGGCTGGTACCTGTTGTTTTTGGAAGTTTTGCCCAGATTAAACTTCTGGACTCAGCAATGGAAGTCGCAGAATGGGAAGTTGATTTACAAACTGCCTTTAAATACAGTGACATAGGCTAAAGTGCACTGAATATTCACAAGCTCTATATTAGCAGCCTCTACTATTTTGTGCTCCCCATGGCTCTGGTTCAGCTGAGGAACACCCAAAGTGATCCCAGATTTTAAAGTCCGGATGATCCTGAACAGAGCAAATTTCAAATTAAACCAGAATGCTTTCATATGCCTCCTATGCACAGTTAGCACTTGACTACATATGCTAAAATTTGTGAAGGTTTTTGATATGTGAAGTTTTATACAAATTTGAGTGAGAATTAAACCATTGATAGACCATGATGTTTCGTTGGAAATATTTCTAAGTAAAGCATATTTGAGGATGATGCCATATCTCTTTGTAGGGGCAAAGAAACTTAAAATGTGCTGTGAAAAACAGCCAGAGCTTGTCAGATGTGGAGTTTGGCTGGAAGAAAGGCTGGTCAGAAACCATCTGATGACACACAGTTACAGCAGAAATGATGATATTTAATTGAAATTGTAAAGTTCACAGTGCCTGTTAGATCCAAAGAAATATTGCCCAAACCAAGGCAAAATTTTTCTCAGAGTCCATGCCCTGGTCAAGAGCAGAATTTTTTTTTAATCACCTTTTTTTGTTTTAACAGGTCCAGGACCCAAGAAATGCTAAGAACTTCACCTGGAATCAGTTTTTCTTCCAGCTTTGCTGCCAAACAGGATTCAGACCTGGTCACAGGTAGGATCCAGGCTGGAACCTGGTGCTGCTTGGTCCAGGTGACATTAGTGTCACTTTTTGCTAAACATCTGACAGATGCAGGGAGGCTGGGGTCTTTGAAAATACGAGGATTTGAGCTTCTGCAATGAAATTTTAGCAGCCTTTCTCCAAGCTGGGGATTATTGCTTTGGTCTAATTCAGGATGAATACAGACTGTGGAAGAAAATAGTGAAACCTTTCAGGTCCAGTTGTGCTTAATATTTTCCCTGCAAAGGTTTTCCTGTAAACAAGCACACATGTGCACCCCCAGACATATCCACACACCAAAATGTTCTTCCCAAGCTGTGTTTTAACATCAGCATGTTATTTGCTCTATTACCCTTCTGGGTGGCCAATAAAATATCAAACAGCAATTCAAGAAGGCAATAGATAACTACTACAGTGAGCTTTCTGAAAGCAGAGGCCAGGGTAGGCAGGCAGATTTATACATTTCAATTTGAGGCAAAAGTGAAATAATAACAAACAATAACTGGTTGGGGTTTTTTTCCCAAGCAACAACTGCACAGAATTTACTTAAGGTATGCAATAGCCATCTTGATTTTAAGATGAGGGCTTGGATTCTCACCTGGTGAATATCAGCCCAGATCCATCACTCAGAGCACAGATTGCTAAATCATGAATGTTGTGCCTCAAGCAGAAGGCACTTGGCCAGCTCCTTCCCTGTGTTAATGATTTTTGTACATTGAGCAGATTTACATCAGCCAAAGATCTGGCTGAATGCCTCTTATTTTTGCTGAGACTGTAAATACAGCCCTGGTCTCTATATTCTGCAGAAATTTTCACAACTGTAATCATCAAAACCTTGCCTGGCCTCGATCTCTTTTTCCAGTCTTTTAGTCCCATTCCCTCCCTTTACAGAACAGATATAACAGATCTATTGTTGTCAGTCCTTCTGTGGTTAAACTGGCATATTGGTGGCACATGTAAAAGTTGGTAGACTACTAGAATGCCTCATCAATACATGTTCATTTCTGGGAAAAGGTGACAGAATAATTAAGAGATTCCATTACCTGAAAGTAAAGTGCTCTTCTAAGGTATGCATCTTGCCATGCTTATAGAGTGGCATTATTAGTTCAAAAGCATCACAAATAGAGAACAAAGATGGAGAGGGAGATGAAGACATGCCCTATGTGGTAAAAGAAATGCTGCCATGCAGTAAATGAAGAGGAAAAGCACAGCATGATATAGAAGAGGAGGAAACTGGGGCTTATAAAACTGCTGGTAATCTTATACTGACAGAGGGTGGGGAGAAAAATGGGGCTTGAATAATCAGGGAAGGTTTTAGTTACTGGGAATAATATCTATCTCTTGCTTCAGAGTTTAAAGATTCAAAATGTGGATTTAAAGACAAGCTTTTGTATTTAATCTAGCCCTTTAAAACAAAAAAAAATAAAACAAAAGATTCATTTCTTGTAGCTTAGTCCTTGTGAAAGAAAAGGCAGCTATAAAAGATGAAAGTTCAGATTCCATTGAGGACAGTTTTTGTGTCGATTTGCAGGTCAAGATGAATCCTAGGGTCTTGTATTGTCTTTATTTGGACTTGCTGACAGTTGTTCCTAGGAAATGGCTTATCTTTATTAGGGCTTTTTATACTAATGCTAGCAAAAAATACACCTCTTCTGCTCTAAATGGAGAATTCAATTCTCATTAAAGCCAGAGGAATTAAATATCTCTGAAAAAAAAACCACAGTTTTGCAGAATCAAAAAGTGCTTCACTTTGAACAAATCCTTCCAAATTCAAGTTTTTAAAGCAGATTTACTTTTAAAGCATATTAAAGGAAATTTCAAAACAAAAAAATCATTTTGATTTCAAGCATTCTGGTTTTAAAATGATGAAATAAAACATTACAGCATTTTCAACATCATGGTTTTTGTTCCAGACAATTTGGCAAAGCTACAATGAATTTAGAAAGCACTTCAGTATTGCTAAAACTGCATTTTTTTCAAAGAAAACAAAAACGAGCCAGAGCTAATGTGAACCCTTTGTTATGAATTAAATGAATCTGTGTTATGTTTTGAGCAAGCTCACTTTTACCCTATTAATCTGGGTAGAGATTTAGTTTAATTTCAAACCACCTAACACAACACAACTTTGTAAGCAAAATCTTGTGTGCATGTTCATTAACATTTTCGACTCTAGGGCTTAAAGTCAGTGTGAACTGAAACCTTCTTTCTCTCAACTGCAAAATAAAAGAGTATAATAAATCACAAATCCATTGTGGAACAGTATGGCAATATGCTTTCATGTATTTAACTGAGACCCAGTTTGCCTTTCCACTTTTGTAGGAGCTAATGGTTGATTTAATCCAATGTTGAAATCATCAGACCTTCACTCAGATGTTGTTTTAGCAATGTGCTTCTGATAAATAAACTTCCAGACTGAGCATTCCAATCTAACAGGGGCTGCTACTTCGGATGTGCTAAACAGTGGCAAAAATGTTTCATTCAGGGAATGTAATAACAGTGGACAACATTTTGGTTTTCATCAAAGAGTTTAAAAACGTAAATTTCTGGTTTATCTTTAAACATACATGGAATCTGTCTGTGGCACTTTTTTGGTTGCATATCATCTCCCTTTAGAAATACCCTAAAATGCTTTATAAATATTGAGAGGTTTAGGGGTTTTTTAAATAATTCTTTAATTAAGGTTCCAAATTTTTTTCTTTGAGCATGTAGAATCTTATTTTGTCTTTTTTTTTCCTTCTGACTTCAGAGCTATTAATGTTGTCTTATTTTTTCCTATTCATTAGTAATAGATTGTTTTCTTCAACTGAAACCAAGCACTCTCTTGTGTTGTGTAGTCATTAAAGACAAGAGAATTTCCTGCTCCAGAAAGATTAAAAATTGAAGTGATATTCTCTAACCAGCAGTCTCAGAATTATGGAAACATTCTCACAAAAATAGAGTTTATTCTTTTATTCAAAATATCATACAACGAGCATGTTTTCTAACTAGCCCTTTTGTCAGATCCCAGTACAGAGGCTGTTGTCCTCACCCCTTCCTTCGTGCCCAGGAAAGTACGTGAGGAAGAGCAAGCAATAATTCCTCCTCATTTAAGGAGCAGCTTCATGAGACACATAGAAAGGCATGTGCTGCAAAGCTCAACAAAAGCTAATCAAGCCAGCTTGTCAAATTTTCTGCTCTTAGCCTATGCTGTCAATTTCCACACATGCAGCTCCAACTACAGTCAGAGAAAGGGTTCATATTAGCCAAAAAACAGCAATAACGAGCCTTAAGGAATTGTACAACTCCCAAAAAATTGAAACAGCTCACAGAAAAATTACATGTGCCTTATGTGTTAGCTGCAACTTTCTCCTCCCTGATAAGAAACACTCAAATGCTATGTTTTGCTTTCTGCAGAACCTTGGTGTATTTTCTAACTGCTGTGGGGGAGTAGTAGCTTCCTTTTGTCCCATTTCTTTGCCATATATACAATATATTCTATGCATCTTATTAATACACTGAAAATAGCTTGAAATCTCCCATTCTAGAAAGATAAGGGGAAAAGTTGTTCAGAGGATCTGACTGCCAAAACAGAACAATAATTCATTTGGATGATGGTTTTACAGAGTTGAAATAACGTTATTGACTAGACTGTGATTATAACACTCAGTGCCCCAACCCTGCAACCAAATTTCTGGGGACAATCACTCTCACTTTAGAAGAGTGGGCAGTGAGTTCTCTGTAGTGTGAGGGCAATATCAGATGTCCTTGGAGGCTTGTGTAGATCCTCTGGATATTAGGGGAGTAGCTGGGTACACGTACCTAGATTTTTGGGAAGCCTCTCCAGGCTTCCATCTTGCAGAAGCAGAGCATTGGAGAATTTCCTCCCACCAGCATGCTTTGAGGCTGTTTACTGCAGATTCACATTTTGTTCCCAGAGCAGTCAAAATTAGTTCGGCCACTGGCTTTTCACAGCAAGTGGGGTTAAACAAAAATCTGCCTTGGGCTGCGGAAAGGGGGGGACAAAACCCCACCCATGTGGTGTAAGTAACAGATATTCCCCTGTATTCCTCTCCACCGCTGAGTGACAGCAGCTGGAATTCATGAAGCATGGTTGTGCTTTGCACTTTCCCTGTTTTTACATTCAGGAGAGAGAGAAAATGTCTCTGCTTTGTTCAGTTTGTCAGGCCGCTTCCTCCTTTGTGCCCAAATATGTGCTGTGCCTTACAAAAGGTCCCTTCTTAAATTACATCCCAAAAGGTGAACGGGATATGTGCAAAAGTCATTTTGCCTTCAAACAGTATGCCACACCTGTATGGGATATGTGACCTTCTGATAAAGAAAAATGACTGAAACTGACTGTGCAATTCCCACCTGAGCTGCTGCACTCAGGAAATTAGGATGGCTCCTTACTGCACTTGCACAGGCCGAGCCCTTTCACATGCTGGAGTTGACAGAAGGTTTCGTTCTGGCGGCCATTGCAGTGGGCAATATGACTGAAGCTGGACACAAAGTAAGTCAGGAAAATAAATTTTGTATTTTCACTACATATTTGTCTACACCTATAGGAGAAGTGCCTGAAACTCCTTTTCCCCTTCTGGAGGCCCTTCTTCCTTGCTAAGCACAGCGCACGCACGCACGCATGCGCACACACACACATTTCTACCACTGCAATGACTGAAAGCCATCAGGCTTTCATGATGGGAAGGGGAGGAGAGAAGGGAATCCATAGCTCAGCAGTATTATTTCCCCCACTTCCTTGCAAAACCTCCCTCACTGGAGTTTCATAGGCTCTCTTCTCCAAATTATTTATGGGAGAGGGGCAACCCACTCGACGCTGTATGTGCCATTATCCCCAGCTATTATCCAACAAGTAGTTAATGTTGTTTGAAGCAAGCATGATTCCTTCTGAGCTCCTCTGTGGCTGCTACTGCATGCCTAGGGCCTGGTTGTACTCCCTTAAAGTCGATGCTAAAACTTCCCAGCCTCACAAGGTGGTTGTGAGGATAAGTTCATTAACGTTTGCAAGGCCCCCAGATATCATAGTGCTGGGAGTAATATAAGTATCTAGATAGCTAGTTCTCAAAGACAGCATCTCTGAGGGTCAGATTCTGCACTAGAAATTCCCTTATGCCCATCAATTAACATTTGCTCTTGAATATGTATGTATCATGATGTTTTCCTATTATACATATTTAATTATGACTTATTCTCCAATAGCTATATAGGACATGGAAAGAAACATCACAGAAGCTAGAGTTTTTCAGACTACCTCAAGAAAAATAGGTTCTGAAAATCTGGAAGAGTCTAGGGGTTTTATTTTTGTCTAAATAGCTCCATCTGAGTTGCCATTTCTCCATAGCAAAGTGTTACTTGTCCCCATTGTGACATGCCCATGACTGTAAATGTTTAAATATCCCTTATTCCCTTATGTTTTCCATTATAATTTATTTCTGTCGCAAGCAGAAAGATGTCTGGGTCATCCTTTTAGCCAGGATGAAACACATAAAAAGGGCAAAGCAAAAGAACAGTAGTAGTCAAGAGAAGTTTGCTGAGGGGCATATGTTGGGCAATCTTTTGACTGAACTGGAGAGTCTTGAGTCCATTTGAATTCTTAAAACCTTTTCTCACCTTTTTTCAATGCAGTGGGTCAAATTCACTGCTAATGAAATTCCTTTGGCTCTGTTGTCAGTACCAAAATCATAAATCAGTGTTATAGTCAAGTCAGATCAGTGTTAGAATGCTTAAGCATGTCCTTCGTTTGAAACATAGAAATGGAAGTCACCAGAAGCAATTGTATGCATAAAATTAAATACACACTTAAATTTATTTCATTGGATTGATGTTTTAATCTGGTTTTATGACTTTAGTAGCGAAACAGAATCATTTTCCTAAATTAAAATTAAATAGAATTGTTGAGAGTGCAAATTATTGCCAGATACAGTATCTGTAACTGGCATGAGGAACACACATACAATGCAGTTGGCTGTAAAGACTCAACTTCTTAATTAATTTTCCTGAGGCTTAGCCTTTCATTTAAAATACAGCTGTTCCAGTTCCAGAGGAAAAAAAAAATAAAAACCACCCTTGGAGACATGGCCCAAATGCAACCAGCTCAGCAACATTGGTTTGAATTTGCAGAGAGCCTGAAACCACATCCATGACACATGAATTTCTCTACCAAGAGCATCCTGAAGCCAATGAGAATCATGCTGTTTCAAACAGAGACATTGCTAGCTAATTTGTCATTTATTACAGCATTAAGAAATGCCATCAGATTTTGAAGATCTCATCATTTTCCAAGACTGGATGGGGCATCTGCTGGAGGGCAATGCAGGAGGAGTAGAACTCAAGGCAGAAGGTGAAGAGGGAGACATTAAGTTGGAGATGGTGAAGAGAGAGACATTAAGTTGGAGATGCTGAGCGGCTCATTATTGCTTTTTAGTCTGCCATAACTCCCTGCTTTGTTCCTTCTATTTGGGCTCCAAGTTCTTACTGAGAAGGACTTGTACAACACATGGCAAAACATCCCTCACTGTGCCTAGAAGCCCCAAATCTAATACGAGTAATAAATAAAAGAAAGACTCTATTTTCCCAAAGGAGTGGGCTTTGCTCTCAAAAGCTTAGAAACCACCCCATTTCAGCAAACACATAAATCTCCATTGTAAAAACATTATGTCCATTTATATTTTTTAAATGAATTCATTCCATTTGATCACTTTCCTTTCAAATAGTTTGGCTGTTAATTGGATACAGGCAGGACACACAGAGCACTCCAACTTCCCTGTTGGTTCCACATTTCCAAGCAGATATTTTGAGAGACAGGCATTGTCTGTTAAATGGGAGTTGTGAAACACAACTACACTGGGCACTTTTAAAACTTTTCAGTTGCCTTAGGTAACTAGACAATTTTCTCTCTCGTTTCTTTTTTTTTTTTTTTCTGCAATATTCCCTAGGTATTTGCTGCACTGCATGCCAGGGAAGAAAGCCCTGGAGGGAATATTAAGGTCAGGACGAGATGGAACTAACAATATACAGAATATTTCTGCCACACATAGCCGTCAGTGCAGGGTTTGCCCTCAACTTCCCTGGTGTGCCTTAGTTACCATTGCTTCAGTATTCCCTGGGTATCTCTTATGAAAATCCCCTCTCTGCTGTGGGGAGGGGAAGAGCAGAATAGAAAACAGAATAACAATGGGAGGAGAGGAACAGAAACTAAACAGTTATTCATGAAATTGTGCACATAAATAGGAAAAACAGTTCCCCGAGCCATGCTGCACCCTATAGTGTGTGTGCTATCATGGCCATACAACCCCTATGGCCAGAGGATGGCCAGCACTCACTCAAACCACGGCTTCATGCAGCTGCAGGACTGACCTGGAAAAACTCACTTTACAGTGGGTTTTGCTGGGCAGTGTGAGCTGTCCCACCTCTGCCCAGCCCCTGCAGCTGTGCCAGCTCCTCAGGTTGCTGTTCAGTGGGCTTTGTGCAGCTCATCATCTCAATGTGCTCCTCATTTAATGCCTTATGGCTTTCATATAGTGTGAATGTTTTTGCATCAGTTGAAGAGAACTGTAAATGCTATTGTCAGTTTGGTATAAGGGTTCGTGTATGTTTGACTGTAGCAACTCTGCTTCTTATTTCAATAACCCAGCACAGTAGGGACAACATTCTGCCATAACACAATAAAAGATTTTCCAGGCAGGGCTGACACACTCTGAAAAGCAGAACAGATAGTGCAGTCTCATCCTGATGAAATTAGCAGGGGAGAAATATGAAATCTCCACCTTCCATTACACACATTCATGGACATTTGGAATCTGATCCGAGTATGAATCTGAATAATTTTTTTCTCTTCTCTCATCTCACAGCATGTATATTTACTATATACAGCATAGTGTTTTCTAAGATGAAACAAGTGTTGTATTAGGAAGCAAGGAATACAATAAACCTTTAAGTCCCAGGTCAATAATCATATAACAAAAGGACTTGATGAAGTGCCCTCTATACCTTTTTTTTTTAATATGTCAGCAGGAATAAAAACTGCTTTACTTTTTACCTCAGCTTCACTACTTTAACCCAAGCTGATGGCAAGAAGCCTAGAAAATATTGCTAGCAGCCTGTTCTCTTATGACACCCACCCTTCATCTGGATGTAATATCTCAATATTGCTCCAGAAGATTGGATTTTATTTAGTCTTTTAGCATGATGTGAAAAAATGAACCAAATTCTTAGATGGCTTTGTCAATTAAAGGAGTCTAGTTTACTGGGAGCCAGATGAACAGCTGACTTTATCATATGCAGGAGATTAATGAATGCTACTGCTAGTCAAGAGAAACAAGAGGTCATCCAAAGACTACTTTGTTTGCTCTCTTGGTACTTTTAAAAAATGTTTCTTTAAATACTTTTAAGGCAGGCCAGGCTCAGTACTCTAAGGAACACATTTGCCAGTTAATCTGTGATACACACCAGCATCAAAGACCTCTCCTAGTTTTCAGGTTTGCATCTAAAGAAGCTTTTGTGACATCCAGGCTGGATAAGGCTGTATTTTTTAAACACAACTCCTGCTTGGAGAGCAGAGAATGGGAGATTTTTTGCACCTTTCCACTGCCCTCCTGTTACTAGTCGCACCAAATATTTTTGTGGTTTGGCACCTGACTTTATGCAGAAGAAACTTCAAATTAAGTCCTTAAGCAAGGTTTTTGAATGAGGGTCACTTACTGCACCAAAGTAGTGTGAAAATCATCTGTTTGGTTTTTTTTACACTAAAAGTTTCTAAAAGTCTCAAGTTCATTTTGCACCACAATGAAAACAAGAGCTGGAACCTTTAATATTTCAGCAAAATACTTTTTTTTTTTTTTTCCTGGGAGCCTTGGACTTGAGGAATGATCATACTGGGTCTGCACTGTGCCCACCACCCAGTAATCCAACACTGGCAATGGTCCAGCAGGGTGCTGGACATGGGAGCAATTGCTGCCTCCCAGGAGGATCCCACTGGAAAGCTCCAAGTACCCTTTTATGGGACTGTTGTTGGCTTTTAAACTCCTATTTCTTGTTCAGTGGGGAACAAATTCCTGCTGCTCCCCACTTGGTGGGTGAAATCCTCCCTTGAAGGCTCATGGATTCACAGCAGGGCTGCTGTGAAGGCACCACTGCAGCCATGAGGTAGTGAAGGAAAAAGCATAAAACTACAACTGGGCGTACTAAACAGAGGTTCATAGCTCTGAGTGAAGTAATGCAGAGAGGATCCCAAAGTCCCTCAGCTCTGGAAGTCTCTGGGGTCCTTTCAGCTCTTTTCTTTATTTCCTGCATGATTCAACAGAGCAGAATCTCTTAGGCTTGATTCTCTCAGGTGTGCTTCCTTTCCCACCCCATATTCTTATTAAAATAATAAAAGGACCAAACACTGTAGATAACATTAATTCAGCATTCCCTAATCTTCTCACAGCCAGCAATAGATGCTTAGCTAAAAAGACACTCCGACTATAAAGATGCAAGAGTTTGCTTTAATTTTCCAAGTGCAATAACAAATCTTGGCTGCAGTAGAACATTTATTTTCCCATCTGGATGCACAAGAAGTAAGAGACAAGTTTCTTAGCACTTCTAAAGGAGAATTTATCTCTTGGCTGGCCAGATACTTTTGGAAATAGCCTGTGAAAGGAGAGGGCAGTAGGCTTGCTTGGCTCCATTCCCACTATCACTAAAGGAATAGCTAAAAAAATAAATCCATATTTTATCATTATTTTTACCTCCCAGTGTACATCACTAAAAGGGTTTATATGCAGCCCTCTTAATTGGCACAGCCCCTGCTGGAAATAGAAACATGCCAATGAATTGCTCATTCAGATTAGGCTCCCAGGAATATATTGTGCTGAGAGACACTCACTTTTATTTCCTGAATTGCTTTAACGATGAGCACTGAGCAGCTCTGCCTGCTCTCCGTCCCTCCCAAGAACCCTGAGCTGCACAGCAAGGCAGCAGCTAGGAGCTCTCAGCCAGCCCCCACAGCAAGAAAAATCTGCACGTAAATACCAAAGCACACCTGTGAACAGCTGTGAGTGGGCCTTCAGATATTGTGTTTGCCAGCTAAACACATAATTCTCAATTAAGTGAGCAATTACCTGTTATTGTTTAGCCCGTGAAATTCAGCGCTGTGCTGAATCTATTCCCTGGCAATGATCCCAGTGAAAAAGCAAGTCATCTCTTTAGGGTACAGATTTATATTCTCTGGTAGTAGGGTCACTAATAACATTTGGAAATAGGATTCACAGGTAAACTACAAAGACTTCAAAAGGTTTTGAGCACCTTCAGCTCCCACTGTGGAAAGGCTGTTCCCAGAAATCTTGGCTTTCCTTTTCTTCTAGCTACTTGCTCAAGAGTCTTGTCTGCAAAGTTATATCATTGTTTTTGCTATTGTGAAGAGTGGGAGATAAGATTATAAAATCTGGCAGGTCTAGGTTCTATAACAGGGTAAAAAATCCACAGTGCTTCTGAGAAAAATCCTCCTGAATTGTTGCAGTGAAAAAGAACATCATAGCCAAGAAAACTGGGACAAGTTCATCTTTCAAGAGTGTTTGTTCAATAGACTTTAATTTCAGGACAGATAAGTGTTTTTCTTAAAAACTTGAAGTCATGTTGAAGATTAAAGATCATTAATTGATAACCCCAGACAAAGATTTTCTAGCTTTTGAAAAATGAAAATTCTTTTTTTCCAGCTGAAAACCAAAAGCTGGGTGCCAGACATGGATAAGTTCAGCGTATCAAATCTTTCTTGTGCATTGTGGGTACTTCCTAAAATATTGAAGAGGAGAACAACCAGAAGAACTTGAATTAACCTAAACCCAAATTTTCTATCAAAAAAAGTTATTGCCAAAGATTTTCCAGCACTCTCAGCTGCAGTGCAGACCTGTGAGCATTTATATGCAGACCACAGCTGTTTAAAACTGTGTACACAGCATAGATGAAAGGTTGACTTCAATCTAATGGTATTTTAACCTGTCATTTCTGGAAACCAGATTATTTGGGTTGATAGGTTTCTGTTTCTCTTCTTTAAAAAAAAAGTGAATTTCTTAAATGGCTTTTTAGCTTCTCAGTCCTGCAGAGGAGAGATGAGGAGGAGAGCAGCCCCCAGAGTTCAGGCGGGCTGAGGACAGCAGAACTTGTTAGGCTTTAAAAACTCTTTGAGAAACAATTGGGAAACAGTCACATTTCAAAATCTGGAAAGAGCTGGAGCAGGGAAGGCTTTTAAGTGTTGCTCAGAGTAAACTTGCACATTGGGTTAGGTTTTATTCAGTTCTATCTTCAGCAGCACCCAACTTGGGCAATACAAATCTGATGCCACTCATGATGGATTGCACACAGGACCAATTGGAGCCCTACGAGCTTTAAAATTGATAGTACAGAGACCAACGGCGGCGGGGCAGTTTTTCATCAAATGAAATGGAAAAGTGATTTAATAATTCTTTCTGTCTTAAATTGCTTAAAGGAATTCTAGACAGTTAAAAATTGCATGGATTTTCAACCATATGTGTGAGAGTGGAAAAAAATAAGGGTTTTGTTTTTCCTATTTTTAATATGAGCCAGATGAAACAAAAAGATTGTTTCCTTGCAAACTATAGGTCAAGTACCAATGTAGGCTTTGAGATGGCTCTGTAAGTTATCATGTTATCTTTCTTTCTTGACAGTATACCATTATGTGGTGTATCATTTCAGCGTTTACTATCTTTCATGTCCTTTTATCTTCACACTAGGATTTCTTTCTAAATTCCAAACTGTGCATTTGGTTTCATTATATAACACTGGCTTTTACAAAACATTGGCTCTTCATATTCTTTGGTTTCATATTTGTCGGCATCAGGCTGAAATAGTAAACCCGCTACGTCTATTTTATCTTGTTAAAGATAAAAACAATATGGCAAATGAACTATTTGAAGAACACTGCTTTCAAATTAAAGGAGAGGAAAAAGTATTAAGTGTCACCACTGAGTTGAACTATATTGAAATCTTGTACTGAAGTGATTTTTTTTTTAAATTGAATAAAAAGGTGACCCAAAATGCTACAACTGTCATGCAGGACTCTGTTATCTTAAATTATTTATTTAACATCTGGTAAATATTATCCAAGCTATAGTACAGATAAATTGAATAAAAGAATACCAATGCCAGGGGAAAAGAAGAATTGCTTAATACTGTAAGTATATAGAACTGTTCCACAAAGCAGCTCATTCTCTCTCTGCAAGGGGAGATGAGAAGCATGGTATTGGGGTAAAATGCATCTGCTTCATTTCACCCTAAGTATGAAGCTATCAAAGCAGTTTTAGAGATTTAATTTAATCTCAAACACAAATTCTATGAAAACAGTCTGACAGCGACATGAAATTTTACATAACTTCTTTTACCCCTCCCCCTTTATAATGCAGCTTCCCAGCTGATTCATTTTATTTTATCCTATGCGTATTGGGGATCAGATTGAATTTTCTTTGAGAAAAGAAAATAATTAAGCCATCTGTAAAGCTCTGGCTGGGCATGAACATAGCAGCACAGGATAGAGTTACTTGGAGGGGGGAATGAGGTCAAAGAAAAGTACTGCAGGGAAAAAAATCAAGTTCTGTAACATGGAGAACAAAATAAAAAGAGGATGGAGTCTGAGAAGGGGGAAGGGACCTAAATTCCTTGTCAATTTGCGGGTTACAAATGAAACAAAAGGCTTATCTTAAATATATGCAGGTTTAGAGATTTTTTTTTTCCTGGAAGCTATTGAGAACTAATCAAATTATGGTCAAGTACTAAGCATTTCTCCGGTGCTTCCATGGTCAGTTTCTGCTGAGCTCTTCTTGGTTACTGGATACCGCTTACGAAATAAAGATTGATTCCCAAATATTTGTTCCTATTCCCACTTTGTGGATTACATGATACCGCTTTTCATTCTTACAGTCTTTGCTTAAGCTGCAGGATATAAGGGCCCTATTCCGACTGCCAGCTGCAGCACCCAAGATTAAGAGGCTGCTATCGCACCGGAGTTCAGGAGGGTAATGAGCAAGTCAGACCACCAAGAGTCTGCAGCTGCCAGAGCCTGGCTCTGCACTCCCAACAGTGAGCAGCACTCAGGACATCCCAACTGTGCATGCACAGGCTAAGCACAAAGATTACTTCTCCCCACTCCACGCTCACTGTATGAGAAACAAAATTTGGCAGCCTGTGCGCCAGGCACTGGGGTTGGCTTAGTGCCGCCCCTGTCCCCGGGCAGCCATGAGAGCCAACGCAGCCTGGAGGCTCCAAAGAACACTAAAGCCAGTGGGCAAACTGGGATCAAGCACGCTGGTGTGAGGATCAGGATAATACAGCTGGAAAAGACTTCTAGTTTGATACTGGATTTTAACCACGGGTCTTACAGGACCAAACTAACAGCACCCACAATCTCCCCCTTAGTCCCTCCTTCATCCCAACCTTTTGGCCCTGCTGGGCAGCCTCCACCTCCTCAGATAAGGGCAGAGAGGGCCTAAAGACATTATGTACACGGGAGCTGGCAGTGTAGGGGTGGACAGACACATCTCCCAGCCTAACTGGCAGGGGTTTTGTAGAGGGATTTCTTGTGTCCTGCCCCAAAGCCAGTGGTTTGGAACAGTTGCCTGTTAACCACTCAGGCTGATGACTTCTGTTCTCACACCCCAGGCTGTGGATGCCAAGTTGGTTTCACAGAGCCTGCTCTCTGAGGCCCTGCCACCTTCCATGAGCAGCAACCACCCTGTACTGGGCTGCCCCTAGACCTGGGGAGAAATATCCAGACACGTGAGAAGAACCTGATGCCTAATCACTACATTAAAACCCATAAAGGAAAACCAGAAGCCAAAACATAAACCATGAGAACTTCCTCCGGTTAGTTCATGGGCAGTGTGGAAAGTTTGAACCCGCTCACAGTTTCTGTAAATGGATAACCATAAAGATTAAGTGAAATGCCACTGAAATCTGTAACTCACAGAGCCAAGAGCCTTCCTCTATAGTTGTTCCAAGGTAAAGCTTTGCTTGTAAGAAATAATTTTCTGCCATACCTGAATTTTTCTTGCAATCATGGTTAGTAGCAAATCTGAATCTGTCAGCACAGCAGTATAATTTAAATAGTACAATTCACAGCTGACAGGGGATTTCCACCGACTTCACTTGGAAAATATGTCATTTGCTAGCTCTTGTTAACAAGGAGTAAGGTATCCGTTGCTTGCCCATGGTTACATGGACCAGCAAGAGACATTACTGAGGAGAAAGAGAAGAGAGAAGGGTTGACAGCAACAAGCCAGGTGCAGAAATGAAGCTTGTAAATCTGTGTAAAATGCAGAGCAAAGACCTGTTAGTAAATTGCTGACATCCCAGTTTATCTGAGCTGTCTGTTGCAAAATCTGTATTGGAAGTTCTTACTCCAAATGCCAACCAAGCAAAAAACCCAGATCTTGAGATAACTCTTGGAATTATGTGAATCATATTAGAAGTGAAGCTGCTGAAAGACTCCCAGTAAAATTCAACACAGGCAGGCACAGTCAATGTCTCCTTGAAGGGCAAAGGCAGCAGCATGGCTTGGCACCTAAGGCATTATACCAAAATTTTTATCTGCTGCATTGTGCCCACCATAATCACATGTTCTCTTGGAAAAGTACATGCTGTCTCTGCAGTTCTCAAATGAGATTTCCATGACCTAGCATGAGTGCTGCAAGATAACAGGATTCCTTGCTCCTTTGTGGTCTCAGTCACAAAATGATGGCCTGAGAGAAAGTGAGCAGGAAGATCTCTGTAACATCATCTTCCTCCCAGCAAATCACTGCTGGAATGAGGAAGCAGGATTCTTCCCTTGCAAACAAAGAAAACTCACCCACCTTTCATGCAGTCTCCTTTATTTATAAGGATAGTGTCAAAATCTACTCTTCCTAATTGCAAAAGGCCCATCAGCAGAAGGCAATTTGCTTGATCAGAAACCTGTAAACCTACATTTCTGATTTATTCACTGCTCAAGGAGTCCTGTTTCCCTACCCCTTCCCCTGACAATCCTCGAACCTACTTCTCTTGCTGGTTATTTCTCACTCTCTTTCCCCCACCTGCTCAGATAATTGAAGTTAAAAAGAATGGATTCACCAGCCTCCTTATCAGTCTTCCAGAATTTTTATCAGGGAATTAGGTATGTGTCTTTATCATGCAACCCAACACCATAAGTTTGGTTTAAACTATCAGTATACAAGAGAGCAGGTAGCTGTTTCTTCAGCTGGATTTGAAAGAGTGTTTCTCATGATTTTTCTGTAAACCTGTACTTTTTTATAGATAAAGATCCATTTGATAACAGCTATAAATATATTTCAGTGTAGCACTCTATACACACTAGCATTTGGGGTCTTTTTCCAGAGGAATTAGACCAAATTTTCTATAAAGCTGACCACAACTTATCCCTTTATCCCAGGAGCTTGTCATTATAAACTTTTTAAGCAATATTTTGGCAGGTGACACCTGATGCTCCCAAACTTATGCTACAGCATTAATGGTAGATTCTTCCATAACCTACAAAGTCTAAAAGAGCTTTTCTTCACTGATAATCCCCACTATCTGTACCCCATCTTTCACCTTCAGATAAGTCTATTCTTTATGGTGACAAATACTGAGACTGGGAAGGTCTGCTTACTATGTACTGTATACACAGAAGGTCTTTATGTCATTTACTGTCAAGGTGGGGATGCCTCCAAAAAGAAGTTAAATAAGTTAAGAGAACTTACTTCAAAAGATTGGGGTTTTTTAATTATGGACAGTTACTCCTTGTTGTGCAACTGCACTGCAAAAAAAAAAAAACCCACACTGCAAGGTCTGGTTTGTGAAATGCAGAAATCCTAGATATGCAGTCTAGAATTAAAATAACTTCCCAATTAATCCCTCTTTAAATCCAAACTGAGTGTCTTTCAAAAAAAAAAATATACAATCAGCACAAAGAAGTTATGAAGCTGAAGAAAGGAATAGGAGACCTTACTTAGCATTTCTCTCATAACCAGGAGAAACCATTAGTAAAATCCTTTCCAGCCCTAAAGTTTCTGGGCCAAGATAAGAAGCCGTTTTATTTTTTTGGAATGCTGCAACACCTACAGGATAGGATTTTCTGAGTGGTCTAAGTGAATCAACGTGTATAGAGAATGTGTTTTACTGATCACATTGGTGATTTCTTAGTTGGTATAAGGTTTTTTATTTTTTTTAACTTTAAAAAAATGGAGGCAAGTAGTACCTGGACTATTGTTACTGAATACCTGAAGTTATACCTAACCTCAGTGTACTGGCAACTGTGATACAAATCATCCGAAGATAATTTCTCCCCATATTTATTGTTGAATGATTGGCTAATATTCAGGGCTTCTTAGTGTGCCTCATAAGTCCTTAAAGCAAAGCCCTGTACTTGTAACTTGTTACATCTTCACTCACAGGAATCATATTTGTCTTTCAAATTCAAGAAAAGAAATCAAAGATCTCCATTTGTGAAGTTTATCAGACTGCTATTTTATTGTATACCAGTTGTTTCAAGTCAATCATACAGGTCAATTTACCAGAGCAACTGTTGCAATTAATAAGAAAAAAACACCAGTACTAAAAATAGTCCAGGACTAGCCAAGGTTACTGACAGGGGATTGTGGAAAGACTATAAAAATTTCACCTGAAGAAACATTCCTATTGACTAATTATTGTTTTAAATTTTATTGACTCTTTGACATAGACTATGTCTTGCCAAAGCTGTTACATAGTGTTGTCCAGTGCTTAATATTTTCATTACAGAGATCACAGCTCTTGAATCTGCTCAAAAGTTTGTATCTTTATTTTCCTCCAAGTGTAGGATTTAATCAGCTTACTCCTCTTACTAAAGGACATACTAGCTTTGGAGAAAGATGCCATGACATTCAAATCACAGATTACATTATTATTAGGTAGGCTTAGAAGAAATTTGAAGAAGTGCATAGAAATTACAGTCCTTATTTATAAGTCTGCCAAACATCCAGAGTCTAAAATCTGTTAGAATTCTCTCATGTTCTCCCCAGTAATTTACATCCTTAGGTGGATTATCATCATAAGGCATTACAAAGAGCTTATCTTGGAACACAGACTGAAAATATTTTTCAAGAGCTTTTTAACAGAAAAGACACAAATAGATGATGAAACAATGAATATTACCAAAAAATACTTTATTTCCCTTTTTAAAGGTTTTTTCCTCATTTAGAACCTCTTAATTGACAGGAATTTTGCTCTTCTGATAGTTTCATGTTTCTTATCTCCTCTATGGAGGGATGTGTTGTGGTGGAGGTTTCTCCCTATGTCTTATAGAAATGTCTCCAATAAAAAAAAACTTAGAAGATATTCATAACTATGGTTCCAGATGCTGAAATGGAGATGGAATTGATTTTTTTTGGACTTTCTAAGCCATTCTTCATTAGTTGCACCCCAAGTACAGAATGTATTTGCCCTACAGAAGTGACAATTACACCTTAGAAAATCTTAAATCAGGAGCAGTCTTTATGACACAAACACTAAGTACAAGAGGAGTGTTCCCATAAATTTAAATTCCTAAAAATATGCAAATTTGTTTATCCTGCTCCTCAGTTTCCCTGTGAGATCATTGAAAACACAGTGCAAATGTTTTACTGCAAGCAAAGTATATAACAAAACAGCCTGTGACCTGCTTATAACCCCTTCCCCAAAAAGAAGAGTCTGCAGCATTACAGTCCAGCCAAATCACCATGAATTCCTGCAATAATGCTGGAACAAAATCCTGCTTCAAACATATATTTCTGGGAAGAACTTGGAATATAGCAAAATTAATTGGATCCTATGTAGCACATAGGATATATTTTATGACATATCTTAGCCAGCTGCTTTCTGCAACAGGACAACAGCCTCTGTGCATGGAGAAGAGATTGTTATTGTCATATACCTTAATCCTAGTGACAGTTTTCAGATGGCTTCTGTGATATTCTCATAAGAAATCAAAATATATGAGGTATTCACATAACTTCTAGTGAGAAGCAGAAAAGCACAGTCTAGAAAGGTCTGAGGTGGTTTAGTCAGTCAGGAGGACTGAACAAGTGACAGAAGTGCACTCCAACTTTCAGTTGCAACTAATCTGTTTTCCACGTCCATCATGCACAAGACAAGCACTAATGGGTTTATATTTTAGTTATATAGATAGGAGTCAGCAAAACCTTTGGAACACTAAGGATAACAAGGCACATGAAGGCTGGGCTTTCCCTTGTGGGAGATTTCTAAAAGCAGGCTAGACAAACTGCATTTAGAATTGCAGAAGGGTCACTGATCTTGCCTTAGGGTGGGGAAAGGCTCAGGACAGCTCTCAGTGTCCTTTTTGTCCTATGATAAAACATTTTGCTCCTTCCCAGAGCAAAACCTGTTTGCGCACTGGGACTCACAGGGCAGGCTCTCCCCCCTCTCTCTGTTCAGATGACCTCTGACATTTGCCCACCCATTAATCAATTACAGTCTGAAGAGTGAGCATCTTGCCAGGAAAAGACTGCTGGGGAAGTGACACTAAGAGAGCGTCTGAAACACACTCACACACACACACAGAGGCACAGATGCAAGGTAGAGCTACCTCCAGCTACTCTGCTTAGAAGTTTTGTCCACAGTCTCTGGGAATAAAGCCTCCTGGAGGATATTTCTCTGTTACCATGCTTAAAGGCTCAGCAAACAGCCATTCATTGCAGCCTGCCCACATGGCATCCCCAGGTGGACCATAGCTAATACAGACTGCACAGTCCATGTGTGAAACACATGGGTGTGCTCTGCCCCAGTACTGTGGGAGCTGCATAAATTACACATGTGAAATGTGTCAAGCACATGCAGACATGCCCGGAATCTTCATGAATTTTTGGTACAAAATAACACCAAGAGTGTTTATTTCAACTGTTTATTTATTTATGAGGAGGGACTTCAGGAGAATTGGTGTAATATTCAAGTTGCAGAAAATAGAAGATATTATTTATCACTGTGCTGTCCAAGTTGTAAAGCTGGATGCCAAGATTTCCCTTCCCTTCTGTGACTTTTACTCCTGCACATTTATTACTGTGTAGAATTGGAAACTCTTGCTGCAAAATGTAAATTAAGACAGCACAGTGCAAGCTTCTGGAGGTAACACAACATTTTATCCATCTGAATGCTGTTTTAAGCTGTATCTCTACTTATCAGCACTATTTAGTAGCAGACATTTAAGGCAAATGGGAAGTGAAGTGACTTTACTCTTTCTTGCAATGTATCAGTTGAATTTTTTCAACATAGCAGTGGAGAAGAAAACAAATTAGAAGAGCCTATGTTGAATTAGTACACAAAACCCAACTCCCAGTTCTTCAGGGCTCAAAATCTGCAGCCACCACTTACTCATACCTGTTGAAATAGGACATTGAATACAAACTCTGAAAAGATGAGTTTTGCTTCTCAAACTGAATTTGCAAGTCACTGAAATTGTCGCTGGAACAGGCACAGGTTTTTAACTACCAGCTTTTTCGTGTGTTGCCTTCCTAAAGGAAGGTGCGATTGCTGGCTTCTTCAGTTGGTGCTTCTCCATGTTGGGTAATTACCCTAAAACAGTTTTTTTATTATTTTTTCAGCAGGAAAAAAAAACAAAACAAAACAAAACAAACAAACAAACAAAAAACCTTGGTTAAAAGAGCATATAGGACATAGAGACTACTATGTATAAAAAATGGTAAAATTTAGAAAATTTCAAGTTTTCCCTACTTTACTCAGATGTCCTTGCAGGCTAGAAGGAGGTCAATTGAGACACAGCCAGCATAATTCCCAAAAGCAGCTCTGCAGTCCTGCTCCATGAGTTCTTCAAATCCATTAAAAATGGCTGCTCTTACAGAAAGTTATAAGCCCAGCACTTTGTTCCTCTGAGATGTCTCTTTATTCTTTGTTTCCCTCACTTAAAATAAAAGTTATCCATTCTGTGTTGACCTTGAAGAGCAGGATTTTCAGTGTCCCCTTGCAGAGTTTGGCCTAATACAAAGAACAGCTGGTACCACTAATACTAATGGATTTCCTGGTTTTAGTTCAAATATAGTAAACTTTTAGTTTCATATGCACTAAATCTGAAGATAGGGCTTTCATATTTGTTTTTCTCCAGTGAGAATCACAGGCTTTAAATGTACTTTGAGAAATAAAAAATGGAAAAAGGGAGAAAGAAAGTAGTATTTAATATGCTGACAAAAAAAAAAAAAAGTGTGCCATTTTGTTTCCTCACTGTGTTTTAGTCCACTCCTGTGAAAGATCCTAATCATGACCCCAGAACTGATCAGATGATTTGTGGGACCCCAGTGAGAACATGTACTGCAATGGAAGAATTTAAAACATAATTATATGCGTTCAAGAAAATATCTGTCAGAGCTGTTTCAAACTTTAAATTAACTGTATATGGAGTGTGAAGAGGTCAAACCAGTATTAGCGCAGAAATGAAGTTTCATTTCCCTGTAAAAGGGGAGAGTGCAGAGGAGTGGGCAGACTCGGGGCCAAATCCTGCCAGGGCTGAGTGGCAGCCTGAGAGCAGTGGGAATGGGGCCCCTCTTTGTGTCAGAGGACCAGCCCTTTGTAGGACAGGGAAATGTCAGGAGTTGGCTTTGCAAGTTGTTTTGCACACCAGAGGCTCAAGCAGGCAGGAATACATAATGATTGGTCTAGCAAACCTAGGGTACTAATTATATACATTTATTTTCCACGCACAAGGTTCATTTGAAACTTACCAGTCTCTACAGAGACCTTAACCATCATTTACATATTTTTGTGATGGCACCATATAAATCTATAGTCTCTGGTATCCCTCCCAAACGCAGTAGGGTTTACCTGTAGCCAAAGGCACACATGCTGACGCGACAAAGATTAATTTCTAGGCTAGAAAATTACCAGAATGGAAAGTCAATATAAACAAATATGTTCTCAAAGGAATTCAGACTGCTGAGGGAGATTTTAGCACCTGGAAAGCAATTCTTTATGTAGTTGATAAACTGAATATTAAAAATATAAAGTAGTCTCAGAGCATAAGGTTGGTCACAATAAGCGTGTTCAAGGCAAGTTCTACTAAGGGATCTTCAGGGAACACTTCAGCAGGGTATTGCTGAAACTGAACCAAACAATCCTTCATTCCATATGAGCACTGTATTCCCACCATGGTGCCCCTAAGGATATCAGTCCCTCAACAGCATTAAGGAACTGGTTTACTTCATGTGAATTGTTCTCCTTGGAACAGATCTGATGATCATGTCCTAGCTCAGAATAGAATGTGATTTGGGATGAGTTAAAAACATTTTTAGATTCCTGCTTTGTCTGGGTAGTAGGTCCCCATACTGGTAGGTAGCAAAGCAGCTTTTAACATGTCTTTCTCTGCTTTAGGAAAGGGAAAAGTGCTGTTGTCAGTCTTCCACACCACGTGGAAAACTGGTCTGGTGGTTTTTTCTCACAGCAAGCCCTGTTTCCACAGATTGTAACTTTTGCCCCAATGTGAAGAGTTTGTCTTTTACCTGATCTTCCAGAGAAGATTCCTCTTGAGATTTTTATCTGATTATTCCTTCTGGTTTTCCTTCTTGCTTTGTTGTTTAGCACCACTGAGAGAAAGGCAAAATGATAAACATCTGCCTAACATGAACTCGAACTGTAGCCAACTTCAATTCTCATCAACATTGATTTTAGTGCTCTGATTATAGCCCCAATCCACTGCTTTCTTTTGATCTTCTTTCTGAGTATTTCTCTACCTTGATACTCTGATGATGAGACAGTATTTGTCTTAAGCACAGCAAACACTTCATTTGGGTTTCTAGCATCAAGCATCCTGCTGACATACATTAAAGGTATCAAATATCTCTGCTTCCCAATTGTCAGTTCATATTTTGGTGTTTATTTGCAGAGTCTGGCAAATGTGTTTTTCAACTATCAGTCACCCACATTTTGATATCAAAACACTGTAAGGACTGGGTGTTTATTACTTCCTGCTGTTCATTTACACAAAACAGATATTTTAATGGAAGTATGTATGGTGCATGATTAAAACCTAACAACTGCAGTTCTTAGAAAATGATACATGGATATGTGTGCTGCACCCAGCTATCTAATCATGACTGCATATGAAATTTTTTCTCCTGAAGATAGATTAATGGATCTTTAATCTATTTACTGCCAGTACACTCTCAAATTTTATTGCATCTTTTAATAAGAGGCTATTAAACTTATATCTGTGCACATGTTGACTATTTGGGTAGTTGATCCTTGAAAATGCCATAACTCTTATTTATACTCAGTCATATCATTTTTCCTATGCTTTCTAGGCAGGGAGGCACTGTAAATATCAAATTTGTATGCATTATCTTTGATCTGTATTGTTGCTGTTTGATATTAGGCAGGAATTAGGAAATGTTCCAACTTGTGTGAATGCTGCAGCATGATTGTACAATAAGAAACTTATTTCTAGTTCATTCATTCCTGAAAAACAGTGTCTACTAGGTTAAGCCAGAGAAATGTGATGTTCCAGTCTTTACCCCAGTACACTTAGAACAGAAATGAGCTACAGTCACTGTGGAGTGTCTTTGGAAAATGCTGACTTTTCCAGCAATTGCATCTGTGTCATGTTAGTGCACACACACAAAAGGTTGTGGGTTTGGTTTTGGTGTTTTTGAAGTTTAATGCTGTCTAAGACCTCCTTGGAAAAAAAGTGTTAGGAAACTTTGAGGACTTCAAAAATTCTGGGTCCAAGTTTTGCAACACAGCAACATTTTGAATTCAAGATGCTCTGTCTTCTCCAAATAACCTTCTGGAACTGAAGTAGTGGAGTTTTTGCAAAGCGAAGAGCAGTTGAAGATAAGTTTTCAGGACTGAGTGAAATTTTTGTTTATTTAAATCCATAAAGAAAATTACCTCCATCATTTTTGTTCTCCTAACACCATCTGTGGGTCTGTTGGCAAAGTTCCTCTTCACAAACCCACTTTTGCAGTTTGTTGTCAGTATTTAGGAGTCTCTAAGTGTCCAACTATTTGAGAGATGCAGAAGCAGAGGAGGAAGAGGGCTGGAAAGGAGCTGCTGAGCTGCTCTCATGAATGGGCTCCATCCCAGAGGATGCAAACCACTGTGATGGCGCATTTATTGGAGATTTCAGGGAAATATGAACCTGGATTCACCATACAGCTGGACAGAATCACCTGTAAGCTGCAGAGATTGCCAGCAGTGCTTTGGGAGGGTAGCCTTGAGGAGGTTAATGCAGTGGGGGTTTCAGGAGCTTTCTGCACTGGGGCAGACCTCTCATGGAAGTGTCCCCAGCAGAGAAAGCACAACGAGGACTTCCACAGCTGCCTGAAATCAGCAGCAAACAAGAGGGACTGCAGGATGCAATGATGATGGAGCAGTGAGTTAGAAACTTCTCAGACCTTGCATGAGGATTCTCTGCACTTCTCACTACCTGCAGTCTAGGCGAACTGGATATAATGAGTTTCCTCTGCATATTTTAGAATAGTCTTCCTGGCCGTCTTACTGTATCAGGATCTTTCTCTTTATTTTCTATTCATTTCAATGATTCAAAAGTGAAAAAAAGTTGCAGAAGAAAACATATTCAGTGAATATTGAAAACTCACTGGTACTTCTGTTTAAAAGAATATGGGTTAAGAACCTCATAAATTCAAATAGTAACTCAAAAAACCAAAATTTTATCTACAGCTTCAGTGCTTTTTTTCAGTTCTTCCTGCTTATATATTTTGCAGCTATTATAGATGTGGAATTGTAAGTATATTTAAGAAATGAGCATATTTTATTTAAATTTCCTTTGATTTTTGATCTTTAGGTATGTTACTGCAAAAATTTTTCCAGGTGTACTATCATCTAGTATTAAGGCATCTGTTTATGTACCTCAAGCATATTTTTATGGCTTGTAAGAGCTCTGAAGCTGAGCTTTATCTTTCTTGTCCACAAAACTCACGTGGCAAACTGACTGTTCAATGAAAATGCATATATAATATTTATTGAATGTACTTCTGAAAAGAAGTGCATAATTTTTTGTCTTTGATGAGAAATATTACTTCAAAAACAGTCTAAAGCCAAAGGGAATTCCAAACACATATGCTTTAAAAAGTAATTATTTTCTTTTTAATTCATTTTTAAAGCGATCACACAGGATTCAAAAGTGGAAATGTAGCCCAGCTTAGCTGAACAGAGAGTAATAAATGCAGGATTTATAAATGAGGCATGCTTTAAACACATAACTGTAAAAAACACTAAATCGATAGAGATGTACAGAGACCGAGACTGCAGAATAGATTCAAACTAGTCAAAGATTTATAAATATGGGATCATCACCAATACTGCTCACAAGTTGTACAACTAAAGAAAGTGACCTGGTTCTCTTTGTCTTACCAAGTGACAGCATATGGAGAACAGTTGGGAGCATGTACCGCGATTTTTACTGTGTCATACTACAAACTTCAGAGTCAATAGGGAAGACCATCTTTGTGGGCCAGTTTGTGTTTTCTTTCCGTGTGGAACACCATGGGCTGATCAAAATTTCAAAGTAATCATTTCACTTACAAGTATCAGGCTTTTCAGGGGTTGTTATTGAAGCACTGCTGTGAAACTGCCCACAGAGAGAGTGGCTCCAGGAAGAGGTACATTTACAGCAGGAATCTACCATTCCACTGAGATCTATGGGTCTGTCACTCCATGTGGGACAAAGCAGAATGGGTAAAGAAATCTTTCAATCCTGTGTTTCTTAGAAACAATATGAAGTTGGTAGTTTTGCTCGTGCAGCTCCTTTTGTCAAACCATTTTAAATAAATTACTAAAAACCACACCCAGAATTCTAGTTGGGTAGTCTCAAATTTTATCCCTAAATTTTGATCCTTTTCTGCAAGAGAAACTTAAACAGATCCCCTCGAAACTTGGAAACCTTTTGAAGTTTGGTTTGGTTTTTACTTAAAACCTTAAAGCCTTTAAAATATGAAGGTTTAATTAAACCATTGCTATTTGACATACATGTAATTTTAATGCCGTGTTATTTGAATTCAATAATTTATAGCAAAATGGATTAATAGTTATTGCAATGGCTGATATTTTTCAGTGCAGTACCTAAACATTTGCATAAGTATAGGATGGTGTTGTGCCAAACTCTGTACAAGCACACACCAGTAACCCAAACACCCAGCCTGAACAGACAATGCAGAGGAAAGAGGGACACAGAATGACCAGTATAACAGGCACCATGAACACTTTTTGTCAAACCAAATGCTTTTAGAAGCCTGGAAGGAAGAAGGTTGTTACATGGAGCTGAGTTTCTGGCTGGCTTCCAATGAATGGAATAGAATATATGGAGAAGATGAAATGAGAATCAAATGTAGAGAATCTTTAAAAAAAATTCAGAACTCTTTTTTCCTTAGCAACAGTTAAAATTACACAAGTACATTCCTAATATTAGTGGCAAAGTACTTATAAGAAATGGCTGTTTTGTCACAGTAATTTATTTTGTTATATCTTTATTTTATTCATCACAGTAGTGTCTGGAGAATCCAACTAACAGTCTCCACAATATTTGGACTGTTTAAAAACAATTGAACCAAATTATTCTGTGTAGACAAGAGAAAATAAGAGAATTCAGAACAGAATTTTACAGTAGGTATTTTTACTGTGTTAGGATGTTTTTCCATTAAAATGAATTATTCAATGAAGAAAATCCTTTGTACTTAGGAGGAGAGCATCTGCATGTACCACTGAGAAGAAAATTCATTTTGAGGTACATAGTGAAGGTGAAAAAGAGAAATATTCTTGTGTAGTGTCTCACTAGCAGAAGGGTGATTTATTCACAAGGAACTTCAATATTGAGTGACTGAGCTATGTAAGTCTGCAGAGTCCATTCATTGTAAATAAGTGTGAAGTGATGCATGT
This sequence comes from Calcarius lapponicus, assembly GCA_039654755.1. NCBI lineage: Eukaryota > Metazoa > Chordata > Aves > Passeriformes > Fringillidae > Calcarius > Calcarius lapponicus. The sequence continues at coordinate 17,973,347 of CM077470.1, read as the reverse complement.
TGGGGAAAATATACTCTTGGACATGTAAAATCACTGGTGGACTCTCACTTATCATTAAAAATGAGAGGCCAAAAAGCAAACCAAACACTAGGGCTTGTTTGGAAAGGAAACGACCCTGAGACCTGTGTCATCATGATGCCTCTGTGGAACCACCCTGCTCCCACATTGTGGATATTTTATGTAGCTCTGGCCCCTAATCCCCAATCCTTTCATTTAAAGGATTTAAAGGAGAAGGTTCAGAGGACATTAACAACCACCAGAATTATGGAATGCCTACTGTTAATCTGAAAAAAACAATGCCTGAGGAGGTCCATAAACTCATGGAGATCTGGGCTGGATAAGCTGACAAGAGTTGTACACTGTCTTTTCCAAGGCACCTTAGGAAGCCAGCAAGTAGCAGCTTCAAAAAGAAATAGAAGGAAGTGGTTCTTCATAAAGTGCACAAGGAAGTTGTGGAATCTCCTCGCCTCAGTTAAAACCAGATGCTCAAGGTTTGGTTATACATTCTGATCCAGTGTCATCATCCTCATCAGCCAGCACTATTTTACATGCCTAGCTTTCTTTTGGAGTGCCTCCACTTTCTCTGCACTAGTGCACCAGCTGCTGCCACTACAGTTGGAACATACATTTCATCTCAATGAAGCCTGGAGGGAGCAATATTTAAAACAAAGGCTTAACTGCTTTACTAATTGCAGATTCTGTGTGAATACTCACAACAGAATAGCAGCCAGATTGAAACAACACTATCACAGACCTGTGAATTGTTAGGGAAAGAAAGGCAGGACACAAACAAAGCTAAAAAGAACTCTCAGCCATTGCTATGTGTTCACTGCCACACTAAAAATCTTTTATCTTGTCAAAACTATGTCACTCAGGAACCATGAAATACTTAGCAGTTAAACAAGCAATCATCAGTCAGACATGAAAGGACAGATCCAAAATGTGTTAAAAATACCTCCAAACTATAAAGAAAAATACTTAAAAAAAAAAAGCCTGTTGAAAATCTTGCTTACATAAATATTATTACTGAAGTCAATAAAATTAACTTGCATGAGTAACCGTGGTTTAAATGAGTAACCTGAATTTACAGTTGAAACAGAAGTGCTGAAAGTCAGACTCCTAAATTATTAGGATAACTTATAAACTGCCAAATACTCTCCACTGTTCCAGTTCCAATGTTTACTGAAAAACAGATCTCTTCCTCAGCTACCCCACGTGTACTTTTGTTCTGGTGTAGATGCTCCTGGCCAGGTGTAAACTCTATTAAACCCCAGACAGGCACTGCTGCTGTGTGATAGCTCTCCACAGACTGAGAGAAGTGGTTAGCCTTTCTCTAAAATGCAGAAGGCATCAGTCTTACCACACTATGATCTGGGTAAGTCAGAACATCATGAAAGATGCCTAAAATCCCCATAAATTGAAAACATGGAAATAACTGCCTACAGCTGGTCTGTCACAGCCCAGTGTCTTGTCTCCAAGACTATTTCAAAGCTGAGGAGGGAATTCTGTCTCCTCCAGCCAGCCCTTGTCCCTCCCAAATGAGAGTCCTACCTGCTCAAACTCTGAGAGCTTTCACCTTGAGAACATGACATTTTAGAAATGGGAAAACTCCTCCAGGGCATTATGTCTTCCATGACATTCTGGTCAGAAAACAGAGTGCTGTAATTAGATAAATAGGCAGACAGACTAGACAAGAGACAACCTCAAAACATAAAGGGGGAGGAGGAGAAGATTATAAAGCATAGAATTTGACATACTCGCTGTCTCTCAGTTTTTTCTGGCATATACAAATCACATTTTAGAGTGACAAATGGATGCACATTAAATTTAAGGAGAGCTGAAGCAAGGTAAGAGTAATTTACTCAGTTTGTGATTTTCACATGTTCTACATTTTGCTCTGTAGATATCTCCGGGGAAAAAAGAAAACTATAGCATGGAACCCAAATTTCAAATCTATCTTTTCATATTGTACTTATCTCAAGAAAGCACCCACCTGTCACTCATGGTACTAAAAGTTACATGTAGAAACAGTACTGGGGGCACAAGGTGATTCCCAAAAATATTTTGGCAACTGTAAACACCATGGAAGAATGCATTTGCATTGGTTTAAGTCCTTCTGTGGAAAATAATAGACAATATGAGAACTTCTTCTCACCAGAGTATTGTTCATGCTGTGGATCAAGTCAAATTTTCTGTAGACAGATTCAGAGATTAATTCTAATTTTGATTCCCTCTAGGATGATTATTGCAGTTTTTAGGTAACTTGTCATACAAGTCAATTACTTCAGGCTGTCTATGTATCTCAAACTGTTCCTTAGGGATGCTGGAATATGTTTCTTTTTCCCTTTCCTGTCCTACAACAATTTTTTTTAGAATTGCTCTGTGGATGCAATTCTAAAGTAGATGTCATTTTGACCTGGAGATCTGGTTGGGGAATTAGATGTTAAGGACTTTGGGGAGGAAAACACTGATTGTTTTAAAAACTGATTGCTAGCTTGTCCTAGTGAGTACTGATGAAACTTCCTTGTGGACAGCTTCATAGAATCCAAAATGGAATTTCTTCTTCTACTGTTTCTAGGAGATCTGAAAACCACATCTCCCTACAGCATGTCATGAAATACCAAAGATTCCAGCTGAAGATTCCTCCTCAATTACTTAATGGAGAGGCACCTCTCAGGGATGAACAAGAACCACCTTAAATCCTTAAATAACACCTCAATAGTCTCAATAGTTAAATACTGCTTAAAAGCACAGTTTAGATGTGAGAATGACAGAGGAGAATCTCTGATTTGCCTTTTCCTCCTCTGAGTGGCCAATGCACAGCAGTGTCCTGGGGCTTGGTCATGTGGTCCAAGGTCATGGGGGAAACTCTCCTGCATTTTTCCCAAGGTAGGTAGGTAAAAACTGTGAAGAGAAACCCACATGGCTTCATAGAGGGGGAAATATACATGGCTTTATAGAGGGGGAAAATCACAGGTTGCTCAGAAGTGAGTATTTTAGCTTTGGAGTCCCAGAATCTGTGGGACAAAATTCTGAGAATGGGAACGTTTCCAGATTTTTTTTTTAAGTTTCAAATGACTAAGAAAAGTGATTCAGTTTCATTTCCTCAAATTGAGCTAACTTCTCTCAGTTGAACTAAGTCAGGAATGGCTCTAGCTTCTTCATAAAAAAATGAGGGGTCTGTATAAAGGTTAACTACAAAGGAGAAAATAAATAAGTCTTGGTGTAATTTCTGGCTAGTACACATATTATTCTCACTGATACTGTTTTGACAAGGTTTCTAGCAAATCTTTAGAAATTAACTTTTCACTATTCCTGAAGGAAATTTTGAAGTATATAAATGGTAATTTTAGTGCAAAACACATTCTGTGAACTGCTTTTATGCTGAAATGTGAACGTTTTAAACCTTTTCCCATGCTGGGTAGTGAGAAAGATCTCTTTATATTAATTCGGACTTCATAGATGTCACATGATAGGAATACATTCCAAAAGTTAAGATACAAGATTACTCTTTAACCATAGAACAAACCAACAGGAATTTTAATCAAGACAATATCCAATAATGACTGAATGTTTTTGGAGGCAATCCAGAATACACATTTGGGAATTTTAATCTTGACTGCCTTTGAATTTTGTAAAAAATATTTTTAAAGTTTGGGGAATATGCCACTCCAGCTGATTCCAGAAACGAGCCATCTAAGGTATTAAAGTGTTTCATCTGTTCAGACATCGAATATTGCAAATCTGTTTCAGTAATTCATACCAGATAAGTTTGCAATGAATGGGCCTAAGTGAAGAAACTTGTTTCCCTTAAAGTAGAAGGGCAAGTCAGAAATGGAATAGAATATAACTGAGCCAAACTTTTGTTTTAAAATCTTCCTCATATTTCAGAAAATATTAAGGCAGCTGATTTTCCTAACTTCTCATCAGCTAATTTAAAATGATTGAAACACTGCTGTTAGCAGCACTGTGGCAAACTGAAATTTCTTACACTCTGTTTGTGTTCCCACATGTGTATAGATTCATTTGTGTTTCTGCATATTTATTATGATTGAAGTGTTCAGAAAATTTCAATCACTGTTATGCAGAAGGATCGGGTTATCTTTAAAATTTATGTGTTGGTATATCATGACTTTAATGCTCCAACCCACATGTGTTGTGTTTTGTTTGGGCTTTTTCCACCTGAAGCAGATTCCAACAGGCTTTGCTGAGTTCTCTGAAATGCTATTGTAAACTTTGACTGTACTAAACTATATATATTATCATTAAATTATTGGCTTATCTGTCCCACAACTTACATTTAGAGTAATTTTATATGCAGCCAATTTAAAACAATTTGAGAAAATGAATCCATCTGAATTGCTCATTTGAAGCTTGCACGAGGGCTCATTTGAAATATCAATATCAATGAGAGATGAGATTTTAGGCAGAAGGGGATTTAGGTTTCTTAGAATTAACAAAAATGGGCATTTTAGAGAGCTGCTAATCTTCCCTTTCTAAGAAGAACCCACTTTCAGCTATTTTGAGAACTGGATATGATGGTAACTAATATTTTAGTAGGAAAAAATAGCAAAAGTATTTGTACTTTTGTTCTTTTTTGGTATTAATATAAATTCCCATTCCTTTGTTTTCTCCTTGTAGCCAATCTCACAACTCAATCTTCTCTGTGCAGTGAAAGTTTAAAAGCCTAATTCTGTAAGTCATAAAACAAACTAAGCACAGAAAGGAATTTACAGTATGTTAAAAGAATAGGAGAAGAGGCTAATAGAGTTGTATACATTTCAAGGATAGATATAATCAAGTGTGTACAATATAAAGCAGAAGGTTCATAATGATTGAAAAAGGAGAAGGGAAAAAAAATCTATTTTGTAGTAGCTGCATGAACTCTGGCTGAACCTTGCTATTTGGCAGCCTCCAGTAAGGACAGCCTAAGATGAGGCATTAGGGTTTGAATCTGAGAAGTTGACATCAAGCAGACAGCAAGACATGATATCTTATTTTCCTGAGCTATGCTGACACAAATTGAACTCCACTTATTATTTTCTTATGCCAGTAAAGTTGCATTTGGCGTTTAAGCATTTTGCTTGCAGATGTTGGAGTGCTGGTTGTCTTAATTTAAATAATTTGCAGATTGTTTGGTGGTATTAAAAGATAGAAACTCATTCTTCATATGAGTCCAATTTTATAAGCTATTTTTTTTCTCTGACCTTGTGCAAGGTAAGAATTTGATATTAAATCCAAGTAGCCCAAGGGTACAAAGCCAGTATTCTGTGCTATTCAAAACTGGGAGTGGAGAAAACTTGCTTTGAGCTATTTAACTGGTAGGTATGTGAAGAAAATATGAAAATTCTTCAAATTTATTCAAGCTAAAGAAAATGAGAGTGTTATTTCTTTGTTGGGCAACATAAATCATAACAATAATACAGAACATATATGAAATAGCAATTAGTTAATGCTTCTAGAATATTCCTCATTCTTTAAGGGAATTATATATTAAGAATAACATCTATCCCTTTTCACAGAACTGAAGAAATAGTTGAATGGTTGTCATTATTTCTGTACACAGGATGCTTGAACATTTTCAGGTTTTCCATACAAATGTTAGACTTTCCCTTAAAGAAAAAAACAAATACTCTTTTCTTTTGTATGTTCTGTTGCTGTTATTTCCTTGTTAGCATTTATAGACAAAACATTCTGAGAGAATACTAGTGATTTTTGTGAGGAGAGAATAAGATGTCAGTTTACATTACAACCCCCCAGGGTAAATGGAGAGAATTCATAAAGGTTTAGAAAAAATGTAGTGCTTTATAATGAAATGTACTTCATGTAATTTATGACTGCACAGTTAGAGCGTAGTCTTTCTGTTCCATTTTTTCCCGTGCTGCCTACAAATACTTAACAATTGTCATGGGAAAAAATACTGTATCACTTATTGAGAAGAAATCCAACTTGTTTTCATGTCATTTTGCCAAATGAGTTATCTTGGAGAAGTACATGGCCACGCTGTCAGATTCTGCTAACGACGTATGGACATGAGGCTGGGAGAGGAGATCAGGTGCAGCCCTGCTGAGAGATCCACCAGGGTCCTCTTCACATCCCTCCTTTTCCTCACTGAGCAACTAGAAGTCATAAAGTCTGTCCACATCCACAAAAAGCCTTGAAATCACCACCTGAATAACATTTGGGGTTGCTAATTGCAGGAAAATCTAGATGTATTTGTGACAAGAGACAATTGGGCCTGCTCTGTCTAAAATCCAAGTTAAATATCACATATGGATTGTCCATGCAAAATTATTTAGCTAGACTGCAATGATTCACTTACGAAAAATGTGAAGATATATGTCAAATCCCAATGTATGTCTTAACTAAAGTGACATTTGAGTGTGATTTGATAGATTGCCCAGAAAGTCATTGAAAAAATTGTATGTCTGTTGGACTACCAGGGATTAATGAGAGCAATTAAGGATTGCACAGACAATGAAGAAAAAATTAAATTATTTATTTGTCTTTGTCTTCACCACAGATGATGTTTGTGACACATTTTCTCTTTTCTGGAAATAAAGATCAGATACTGTCAGAGGCTGCAATAGCAACAGAGAACAGACTAAAACAGAAGGAAAGAATTAGAGAACCACCAGCTATTGAAATGGCAGAGTATATTTCCAGGGCTTCCAAAGGAGCTTAAGAATGAAATGGTTGAACTGCTAAAAGCCCTAAAATTCAGGCTCATTAAAATCAACTACTGTGCCTGATCACCAGTGACTATCTTTAATAAGAGAGCTACAGATGATCCTGGGAATTGAACACCAATTTCTTTTCTTAATGCCAGGGGTATTGTGAAACAAAAATAAATAAATGGGAATCATAGTAGAATAAAGACAGTGTCTACTTGGCAAAGAAAAACATACCTCCTTACTGTATTAGAGTTTTTTAGGCACATTGTTCCCAAAGAAAGAAAAAAATAATTTAAAACACCTTTGACAATCTTCTGAAGAGATTATTGAGAAGTGGCCAAAGAAAAAGAGACTAAATCATTTCAAGGATCAAAGCCTGGCAGTTCATCTACACAAGGACTGTGAGCACTTCACAGTGGGTCACTTCTGAACTCCTTTTGTGGAGTGCTCCTAATGAACAAGTGGAAAATTATTTAAGTGATGTTTCACCAGTGCAGACATAGATGGAGAAGGGGGAAGCTCAGCAAATTGTTCAGTAAATTATCCAATTATTTCCAGAAACCTGGAGATGTTATAACAAGGGAATATAATATAATATACTATTGGTTTAGGTAGTTATGTAATAATTAAGACCTTGTATTTAAAGCACCATCAATTTAAATGTAGACTGGAAAAGCAGAAACTTGTAGCATTCAGATATCCCCAGACTGGAATCAAAATAAACTCACACATCATGGCTCTTGTGGCTTTTACTTTCCAGCAGGACTTGCTCCATGCTATTAATGGTCAAAAGGGCCTACAGTTAAACTCAAAATAGAAATGTAGAAAACAGCTGTGTTTTCTGCAGCAGAGATGAGCTTAGCTGAAAACCAGTGCACTAGACAGAGGCAGTTTATCTGGAGAATATATAAGAAAAGCAAACTTGGAATGCAACACATTTCTTCCAGAAAACCATAATGCATGATGAGTGCAGGAATGTTGCTCTTCCATTTCTTCCTCTTGCATTACTTCAAGTCACACCAAAATAAATTAAGTTGCAGATCTATTATTAAATTTAAGTCAAACTAACTATGTTTTCCTAAATTTTATTCCATCTTAATTTTTTTTTTTTTTTAGCCTACATATGCTGTACTTTGCAGTCAACTCTGGTCAAGCTTTCAAATATAGCATGGAGCTAATGAATTACTTCTGTATTCAGTCACTTAGACTTCATGAATCCGTCATCTCCTCCTGAAAACTGCTCTGGTCTGGATCTTTAACTAGTGTAAATTAGCACTGTGCCAAGAGAGACCTGAGATACAATACTGTACAAAAGTCAGGGACCCAGCCCTGCACTTCTGTGCCACTATTACTAGAGTGCCATTTCTAAGTGTTACAGATTGTAACAATTATATAAGGTAGATCATCTACAAAAAGAAATATAAAATTTCCTTCTTATTTGTGAAAGTTTCCCCCTTTGTGGTCAAATCTATTAATCTAAGACAGTGTCCTGTGAATAGTATCGTTTGGGTAATACTAATTTATTTTATGTGATTTGTGCTTATACTTTAAGAAATAATGGGAAAAATATGGAAACCGAAATTTTTTGGTTGTTTTTTGTTAGCATATTCTTTGTTCCTAAAATTTTATTATCAACCTCATTTCTACTTTTCCAGTAGAAGACTATTTCAAGCCACAGGTTTTTATTCCTTGGAAGCCTTTTTCAGCAGTTTGCACCTCCCCAGGCAATGAATTTCGGCTCCATCTTTGTTGTACCCCTTGGATGTAACACACCAAGCACAAAACCATGGCAGTGCTAGTAGAGAGCCAGCCAAGAAAAACAGAAATGTAGCAGGAAGGAACCAAAAAGAAAACCCTCATGTATCCTGTCCTTGCCTGTAGGCAAAAATACTGCAAGCTGCTCTGATACCTCCAAGACAGTGTGTACGAAATATCTTGGGAAGGGCTGTGCTCAATCCTACTCTCTGTTTGTTTGAATTTATAAATATCATGAAAAATCAAAGCTATTTAATTGCTGGGTACCCCAGCTGGTTAGAGCATGCTGTTAATAGCACCAAGGTTGTGGATTTGATCCCTGTATGGGTCATCCACTTAAGAGCTGGATCTGACAATACTTGTGAGTCCCTCCCAACTCAGCATATTCTGTGGCTCTGTGATTATTCTTCAAATTATTCACCTTCTTTATAAGAACTTGGGATTTGTACTTGTAGAGTTGCATGCTATGGCTTCTCTGGTAGCAAAGCCAAATTCCTGCCCTGTGAAAGACCATTCTTCCCTTCCACATCCTCTCTTCTTTCTCCCTTCCTCTCATTCCATCCCCATGGCCATGCTGTCCTCACAGTGCAAATTTTGTCCACGTTACATTTGTACATGATCCAAGTCATAAAATAATCTCTGACATCCTGCTATTTCTTGAGGATCATCATCTCCAAAACCAATATTCCTAGAGGATCCCTTTTCCCTCCATGGCAGTCACCTGCTGCAACCCCAGCATCCACCTGAATGTCAGGCACCCTGGTGGTGTGGGGAATGGAATAGGGACAGACCTCTGCCAGAGCAGTGTGTGTGTGTGTGCTTGAGGACTTAAGGAAACTGAATACTGGGATCACTTTCCTCCCAAGTTTCTTCAGGCAGTTAATAAGCTGGAGGGGAATATTAACATCAGTAAAAGAGCATTGCTTCAGGGAGGGAACTGGAAATTTTAATAGCTATTGGTCCAAATTCTCTCTCACTGGACTCCACAGGCATTACTAAACTTAATCCAGAGAGGAATTTGGTCCACTGGGTTTAATTTAAGTACGTAATATGATGCAGTGTTGGGAAAAGTACATCTATTTGGTGAATGTATTTTTGGGATGTCTCTGCTAAGTTCAGAGAGTTTGAAGCTCATTTTTGTTCATAGTAGTGTGACCACAGCTAGAATGTCATGCTGTGTTTTGGTTTCAACAGAAAAGGCAGAGTGGAACCAGAGAATGAAAAGAAGGGACACAAGCAGATGATGAGAGAGCTGAGGATCCATCCTGTAAGGAGAGCCTCAGAGAATTTGGAGAATTGAATCTATGCCTTTTACAGGAGAGATGGCAAAGAGAGCATACATCCACACCATAAATGTAAGTGTTATCCTGGCATTAAAGTGAAACAACAGCATAAAGGCATCAAGGCAAGGAGTTAGAGAATAGATAAAACTCTAATTTTAGGAAATAACTATGAAGAAAAAAAACTTAATGGAAGCTGAATTCCATGAACCTCAATTTAAATGACAGTCTCTTGATACTCGAGCCAGAATTACATAAAGGTGAATCTCATGGACACTGTTCCTCTGTGTAGCACTTTCAAGAGAAATTTAGCAGGTGTTTCTTTTTTTTCCTGCTGGACTATATTCCATCAACCTTATTCAGTCAAATAATCTCCCTCAAACTAGTGGGACAGCCTTTGTGAAAAGGCAGAATTATTTATTCTACTGGTGGCACAGAGCTTTCCTGATATAAAATGGCAAAGAAACAGAGGATTTATGGCTGTAATATCATCTGACTTCTGTATCCGAAATTTGAAACATGAAGGATAAAATATGCTTTCTCTGCTGGAGAAAAAAGGCAGAGGAATTACTTTCTTGGCATATACGTTAGAAATGGCAGCACTGGTGAGATTATATCTGTTATCTTCAAAATTGCTTTAAACCAGAAGCTTGGGTAACAAAGGACAGAAGTTACTTTCATATTAGCATATATGTCATGTTTAATCAATCAAAAGAGAACTGTAATTACTTTGCTCTCTTCTTAGCTAACTTTAAAGAAAGGAAGTCATGAACCTATAAAGTAAATGTCATCCTGTTTAGATAGTTATAGTTTTATAGGTAATTTGTTGCAGATTTTATGCAGATAATTTATAATTATTTCCTTTCATGCTCATCATTTAGCCTGGAGTCCAGTTTTAACACAAACATAAGGACTGCAGATGCACAGAAAGTATCAATGAAGCTACCTATTTTTTTCCCCCCAAATTTGGTGCACACATTTACAAGTTTATCATCCACTGTACAGCTACTGAAGTTGCCAGTAGCTTGAGCTGCATATGCAATATCAAAGTGAAAAATCAAGTGGTGGTAATAATTAGTAGGATTGTTTAGACGACCTATGACTTTCAGGAGGCATTTGTATGAGAAGGAATTCATTCCTTCTCCCAGACCGAGCCCTTAGTTCCACTTTGTGTTGTGCACTTTGCAATAGGTGGTTTCCAGCCCATCATGCTGCTGCTGAGAAGGAAACAAATTGCAGAGTCAGTGGAGCAGGGAACTTTAAATTGTCAAATGTGTTGAACTGCATATGCAGCAGCAAGATGACTGTGTTTGAAAACAGTCTCAAATTGCCACAGCTGCTTGACTTTAGCATGTTTCCCACCACAAAATAGTCTGTATTTTCTGCTTCACAGATAAAACCCCTACGTTGGAAAAACTCACAAGTAGTCCTGGGAAGCAAAACACAAAGTGTATTTATGCAAGACAAGATTTGTTACAATTGCTTGCTGGCATAGTAAGATAATTTAGCTTTCTTTTGCTCTTTAGAAAACTCTTATAGAGTTAAGAGGCAGAAAACTAGTATTCCTAAATATTCTAGAATGTTAAGCCAAAATGTGGATTTGATTTGTTATGAGTATTGGCAGCCTGACTGTTGACCGTCCTTTCTCTTCCAGCCTACAATAAATTCTAGAAAAAAAATCTATTATTTCATCACTCACCAAACTGGAATGATTAAAATATGCACCAGGGAAATGCTCCCCAGCCAGGACAAATATTGATTAGACTCTAAAGCATTGCATGTCCTTTGCTCTGCTGAGACCCCAAGCACAGCAATCCCATGGAGGGCTGGATAATGACATAGATGCTTCAGAGCTGGTTTTCTCTTCTCAGTTACCCAACACAAACCTACCAGACTAGTTAAGTCAAAGGTAGCATGCAAGCAGTGGTGCAGTTAGCACTGTCCACATGTCTGTGCCTACTTGGCCTAAGTACTAAATAGACATTTACCTCTGGGTTGATTAACAAAACCTTTGACAAGAGTCTGGAGCGAGGCTTAAGCTTCTGCTTCTGGATCCATAGGGAAAAATGCTTAACCAGCTTTAACCTCTCTGCAACAGCTCCCTTCAGGCTGTTATGAAACATGAATTCATCTGACCTCTTCAAGGTCTGTTTATATCTTCCTGTCTGGGAGATCCAGTCATTCCTTCCTTCAGCCTGCCACAGACAAATGAATATCTCATGGTACTGTCATATAAAAAGCTACTTAAAACGTTTCAATGCCAAAAGGGCTGCTAGTTTATACTCTTTGAAAAATCAACACAGTGTCTAAATAGCTCCATAATACACAAGGCTTCAACTGCTTGGATTTATTTCTTTCCAGCTCTGGGTGTTTTTTATTCTTTTTGACCAATATGTTATCTGAGTTCACGGTATATTTCATTTCTATAGTACTAAGGATTAACTTGTCCAGCCAAAGGATGCTTCAGCTGCGTGTCCAATTCATTCCATTATGGCACTGATTTGTCAAAAATATTAAGCACCCTCAAGTCCAAGAGCAGCACATGATACCTGAGAGTCCAGCATAGGTGTTCCAGAGGTCTGGTGGCCAAACACAGGAAAGCAGCGTTGGCAACACAGAAAAAGGTCATAGCAGAAGCTGGAAGGGAGGGAAGGGTTGGATCTATGTTCCCTTAACAGAAAGATAACAAAACAGGAGTAAAGGCAAAGGGTGAGACAAAGAGAAAAGGCAGGAGCACAGAAGGGCAAGAATGAGAATGTGCAGGGAGGTCCTTCCTCTCCCACCCTTGAGGGTAAATATATAATTCTGGTCCAGTCTAGCCTGAGTAACTGAAGAATGCTAATGAAAATAATTTGGGAATTGATGGGAGAGTGTAATGAATAATTCCACACGTTGCTAAGAAAGGATTGTTGAATTATAAACAGTCCAAATCCCAAATTCTGGAAGGCTGGAAGAAAGAGCCAAGCTGATTGAGGTTACCATAGTGTGAGAAGATGGGAGCAGTTGTGGAGAAACCACCAGAAGGTGTGAGATAAAAACAGGTTAGAAACAAGAAAGGGTAAAGACTTGAGAAGAGGCAAAGAAAGTGAAGGAGTGAAGGAAGGAAAAGTTCTCAAAAGGAAGCAGAGAGACATGAAAAGGAGGAGAGTGATAGCTTAGATGGTGGAGAAGGAGGAGGTACAAGAAAAGCAATAAATGCCTGGTGGAGCCATCCCCTGGGGCCTCCTGTCTGCCTCCCCAACTGCAGGCAGTCTGTGTCTACAGAACTCTCTTAATTCTTCATCCCCTTTCTATCAACCAGTGCTAAAGAGCATTCAGCAGCGTCAAAAGCTATAAAATTCAAGGCAAACCAAACTTTGAGGGGAAACAAAAGGAATTTAAAAGAGCTAATTCAATTAATAGCAAAAATTACTAAATAGCCGAGGATTCTGGAGTCGTGCAAATACTTTAGAGCCAAGCATGCAAAGAAAGCCCATACTGATTACTTATATTCAATATAAGTAAATGTATATATTTAACTCAGGTACAGTGACATCATTTTCACCTTGAATCTTATTTATATGTAGCAACAGTCTCTTGGTAAAATCTAAGTTGTACAACCTTAAAACAAGCCTATTAACTCTAAGTTATGGATTATTATACATGAATAGTGTAGGTCCTCACAATAAAAGAAGCATTATTTGAATACAGAAAGTACTTCAAATATTTTTAATCTATTTTTTTCTTTTTTTGCTTTTTTGTGCTTTGTGCTATTTCAACTAGGATATCTTCCTGAATTCTTCTACCATTTTTCCTCTTTCCCCCATATAAATCTATACATTTTTATATTTTCTATAATTTCTTTGGGGGCTGTTTCCTTTGTAGCATATGAGAATATTTTAATTTGGTTTTCTCTCCATTCCAATCATTTGGGGTTAAATTTTCTCTAATAGCCTAATCCCAGTCCAAATAAGTTTAATGAGAAAACTCCAATGTGATAAAATGGAACCACATTTTCCCTCTTAAGCCTGCACAGCAGACTTTCCTGGCATAATTGTGTCGTTCAAGGGTAGAATGAGGTGCGATTCGTGGCTGGCACAAGCAGAAGCTTTTCATTGCAGGTAAACTGGTAAAAAACACCCTATGGCCACTTCGACCCAACTTTGTTTGGCAAGCCAGAGAAAAGTTACAGCACCAACAGTGGAGTTTTGTTGCCACAAGTTGCTTTTCCAGTACAATGGAAGGATACTTCCATTCCAGGAAGACCTTCCAAGAGTGGGCCTGGGCTGAATTAGACTCATGTAAATTGAGCCCAATTCCGCCAGGGCCGCGCAGCAAAGGCCGCACTCACTCCTGGTGCCCACCAGTGAGCTGCAAGTCTGGCTACAGGAAAGGCTGCTGCACTCCCTGTGCTCTCTGAGTGAAAATAAGTCCCCTGCCCTCTGTCCCAGCTGCTGCAGCTCCCACTCAAGGAGAGGTGGTATTCCCAAGCAGCCATACTGCCAAAGTCAGAGCCAAGGCACTCCAAGTGACACCCTCTTACAGGCATGCCCGTCTCACGTGCTTTCTGTTATGCCTCTTTTCTTTGATCTCCTCTGCCTGCAACAGAGAAGGAGATCAAAGAAAAGCTGAGCTCTGCCTCTTATCTCTGCACTCCTGTGTCTTTTCTTTCCTTTTTTCTTTCTATTTCTGACAATTGCAGGGGAAGGGAGACACAGAGGGAGCTCCGCTGCACCAACCGCAGCCTCCTCCAACCCCAGCCCAAGGCTGCAAGGAGGCTCAAGCAGCTGGCCTCTGAAAACTGCCAAAGGTGACAAAAGCAAAGTTTCTTGGTTTAACTTGACAGGAACAGCATCTTGATTCCTATCGAAGACACCAGGGTTCAAGAAAGCATTTAATAATGCTGTAGGCAGTTCCTCCTGAAGAGTCAAATGTAGCCTGAAAAAGTCCCTGCAATTTCATTAAAGAGCATGAGACCTGTACTCTTCTAGAATAATAGAAACATTTCTGAGCTCATGGTATTACAATTGAAAAAAAGTAGAAAATACGGTCATGCTGAAGAGCAGCTGTTCTGTGACAGCTGGAGGAGACCTAACCAAAGCCAAATCAGTTCAGATTTATCTGTGTCAACAGTGTTTTGCCCTCAACTCTTATGCTTTACACTCCTTTTCTTATGTCTTTTCTCATTAGCCACACGGAAGAGACATTATCATAACAATCCTACCTAGATGGTGTCAATTGATTTGTCAATCAATTGTCCATTATCCATAACTTCTGAGTGAAAGAAATTAATCTGGAACTTCAAAGAAAAGCTTGCAGACCTTGTTTTCTGTCTTGTGGTTCTGTACGCCCACAGGACTGCTTCTCTCTTCAGTATTCCCAGAGCATGTGTTGGAAGTGAATCTGGCTGAGTTCACCTCCTGTACTTCAGGTCAGCCTGGAGCAGTCCTGAGGACACAAACTGGAATTCTTCTGGGAGGAGATAAGATTGGAGGGCTCCAATCATTAATTGCAGTTACAGCCCTGTGGTGGTTCAGCTCACAGAAATGGTGAAACACAAACCTCTCAGTCACCTGGTGTTCACTGACAGTCAAGTGTTGCTCTCTGCTCCTGTGGCACCACAATGCTCAAAACGATGGCCCAGAGCCCCAGCACACTTTATCTGTGATCCTCCTCAGTGGCAGAGCATCATTTCTGAATATATCAGCTTGTCTCTGAATTTGCTGGACTCTGCATTTTAATATTAATGACGGACCTCACTTTGGGTTTTTCTAATGCTTCTGGGTTCATTAGGTCAAATTCAGGATCAAGAGCTGCATAAAAATACACTTTTTTAGGAATAAATTAATCAGCACATTAAAAAAATCAAACAAGATTACTTTATGACAGTGAAGGATCCAAAACAAAACTTCACCACCTTTACAACCACATGAATAAGCTTTTAAAATATGACTGCTTGTTGGAGAGCTGGTATGCACACATTAACAGATTTTTTTTTCTCTCCAGCGTACTGCTTTCATATTTTCAGTGGCAAATGAACTGAGACTTAAAATGAATGAGCTGTTTAAGAGTAGCATGTCTCCCCTTGCACCTGCATATGTTGCTGGCTATCAGTGGAGTTCTGTAGCCTGAGTTTCAGTAGCTCTGATTCTTGTACCATGATTATTTTCTTTAGTAATGCATTTAAAAAGCACTAGCAGCCTACCAAGGCTGCCACTCAGCATAGCAATTCCTGTTATGCCTGAGACATCCTTGTTTATCTATTTCACTGTTCTTCAGAGCAAACAAGCATCATGTGTAATTCTACCAATCTTATTTATCTTGATTTATGTGATTATGCATATGGTGCTAATTCTTGCCTTCAGCTGTGTTTGTTCAAATTACACACCCTTCCCTTAAAAATGCTATTGTACTTCTGGAGATTGATCTCTTTAATTCCATGTTTACATCCATTTTCATGCTGTTCAGTTGACTTCCTTTTTATATTTCTTAGAGCAGGAGCACTTTCTATAGAAGGTATGAGGCATATACACATGCTTTGAATCTATCTTGCTATCACTGCCTGTCTTTTAATACTCTTCCTGAATTTTTTAATCTGAAATATGAATAACAATTTAATGCCTTCTGAGGGGCAGAAGGGCTTCCATAAAAAATATCATATTATATGAGTTGCATGGCAAAAGGATTTGTGATTTGAATTATTACTGAACCTCGCTGAGTATCCTTTCACAATCATTTGCATTTATAGTGCTATAGGAATAGGGTCTTTATGTAATAGCTATGGCATCAAAACCCTGTGGTTTTGGCTGGGGGCTGTGGAAGTCAAAATGCTGGACTAGTTCAGCCTGAGTTCAGTAAGAAGGGCTCCTCACAAACATGATGGCAGTCCCCATCAGTCTACTTTCTTTTCATTTAAAGATAAACTCATGTTTCTTCTTGACACCTGCCAGCAGTTTGCTAACCAGGTAGAAATGGTTATATTGATACCAGGTTAAACCAGCCCTCACTGGCTGAACCCCTCAGTCAGCTTTGTTGCTCTGTCTAAGCTTGTACACAGCCAGGATGGCTGCGTGTGCTATGCTTGAGTTTCAGTCTCTCAGGTAATGAAATATTTGTGGTCTAATTTCAGGAATGGCTGGGATGATGAGTCCTCTGCTTCTCTTCTGAACTCCCCATGGTCCTGTGTGCTCACTCTGCACTTAATTCAGCTCCTGAGGGTTTCAGTGACAAAACTCTTGGAGGTCTTGAAGGTAGACATCCACAATTGCCTTATTGTTTCCTTTGGAGGTAGGTCCTCAGGTGATTGCCCTATGAAGTAGTTCCATCTCCACCTCTTTTCACCCTCCCTGTCCAGTGACCATGTTGACATCTTAGCTATTTTTCTGCACCTACAGCTTATATTCTGGAAAATTAATTATTTTCTATTTCATGAAAGACTTTTCTAGTGAACCTGCATTCTTTGAGTGTTTCTGTTGGTGATCCAGGCCTTTTGTTCCTGTGCATACAGATTGTGTTGGATTTGCTGAAATATGTGTCATTTAAGTAACCCCCTGCCATATAACACAAACATTCTTATATTCTCTGTTGTGAACCAGACATCTGGCCAGTTACATCATTCTTAATGAACTTACCAGGAAAGATCTCCCAGTTCATGGAAGGTGCTGGTGTGTACCTTGATAAAATTTGTAGATCATTAGAAGAAAGGAAAATTAGAGCAGGGGACTAGGGGTTTGCTAATGGTTATCTAAACCAATATTTTGGGGGTTTTTTGCTTCTTTTTTATAGAAATTAAAAATTGAAAACTTTTGACTTAGCTCTTGTTTTTCCAGCCATCATTTTTCTCACATTTCATTTCACTTATTTTGATTATATACTTATATAAACACCCTTTTTTATTATTGCTAATGAGATGAATTGGAAAGTTTTTAGTAATCCCAACAATTAATAGCATTGCTTAAGAAAAGGCTTCTTCATGGTAAGTGGAAACTTTCCCAGAACATGTTAATTGTACTTTTACAGTGACTTTTAGAGGACCTGCCCATTACTGATCCTCAGGCCATTTAGTAGGGGCACCTTGGTACAGGCTGCATGAGCTGATGGTTTTTACTAAATTAGAATGCAAGGGAGGACTCTATCAGTTTAGCCTCAGTGAAACAGATAATTACTTTCATTTTAATATTTCCTGTGTTGTTTCATGGATCCATCTTGTTGTGTTGCATAGTTGTGGTAAGACGCATTTTGAGTGCCACAAAAATTCCCGGAGCTCACTTCACTCTTGGGGCCAAGGCAGGAGAGGAGATTTGGTTTAGAACTAGTGAGAGGTCCATTACTTTCACTTGGATTTGCACCAAGATGAGTGGCTCCTAAGACCATTGGATTACCATTATCCTTTGAAAGTAAGGAGACTGAGGTGTTATATTCAGATACAAGAGTTAGCAGTTCTCGCTGGTTTTACCTCTCCTTGGCAGGCAAGAAGGGTTTAACTTCTATTTTTAGAGTCACGGTCTAATGTTTTGGTTGAAACTATACTTGCATAGGGGGATACTGGAGATTAGTTTGGGTTTGAGAAGCATTATGGGAATGCTTCTACTGGGTGTGGGTGTCTCCTGGACAGCTGGCAGCCTGATCCCCAGGAAAGGCACCAATTGCTTTAACGCTTCCCCCACCCCACTTTTGTCAATAGAAAAGAAAGCTACAAGAGGCAGAATTTATCTTGCATCCCTGCTCTTTCCTATCTATGCTTTCTCCTTCTGTCCTTCTGCTCTGTCTCTAAAAAGCCTGTGCTCTAGGAGAGCTATCTCTTGTACTGATGTGCCAGGAGGAAAAGCTGTTGGTTTGTTGGGTTTGATGAAGGAGAGAGAACATTGCTTCAGTCTCTGCTCTTCTTTGCACCAGACTGCTGGCAGGACAAATCTCTCTCAGGGAAGGAGAGGGAGGGTTCCATGTTGTGAGCATGGTGTTTGCAGCCCTGCTCTCGAGGGCAGCCCAGCTGAAGGCAGAGCTCAGAGGCGCGGGAGTGCTGGCAGGATGGAGCAGGATAGAGACAGAAAGCAGACAAAGCACAGGGGAGCGAGTTAGATGTACAAGCACAGTGGTCAGGGTGATGATAGGCACACATGTTGTTAGTTCCTCTCCCCCTCCCTCCTGCCAACCACTAAAACAAGCAACATGTGATAGGAGGAGGAGAGGGGTGAAAATCCGAAACTGTACTTGGAGAAAACCCCACCCATCTGTAATAGATACATATTTCATAGGTCTTGTTTGGGCTTCATTTATGCTCTTGGAATTAATTTCTCCCTCTTACAGAGAGCCTTGTGGTCCACTCCAGCTCCTTTTCAGCGCAGTGGAGGGAGGTGGCAATAATCTGAACTGCAGAGCACTGCAGTCTCCTCATTTAGGGAGGGAGGAATATTTCTTTTGGCAAGCAGAGGTGCGCCTGTGCTCCAAGGTCTTAGGTGTACTTAGTGAGGATGGATAAGAAGTGATGACTACATTTGAATTTCATGAGATGACTCAACTTTCCAGTAGGTGTTTCTCAGATTTGAAGGAAAGGAAAATATGTTTTCAATTTCCAATGCAAATTAATTCTGAAAAAGATCCATTTTAGTCAATTTTCATTTCACAATTTTGATCTAACAATTTTATTTTGCTTCCTACATCATCTGTAATTCTTTCCAGAAGCATATTACTGGCATGCTACATCTGGTATAGTATCATTAAAATCTTCCTTTTTTAATATCTTAGTTATTCCTAAAGGATATTTATATTCACTACTGATAAAAAACAACTTCATCTCCCTTCCTAGATCAAACTCTCTCTTGTTTTGCAATAAGACATTATAAGAATGTTTATTGAGTTCAAAAATAAGAGAAATTTCTCTTTACACCTAAACAGTATAGTTTTATTACTGAATTTTGTAGGGTGAGGGAACATTTAAATTTTAATAGCTTTATTCTGAAACAAGGCTTCAAGCACAGATGTAAATAATTCTGCACTGGAAAGCCTATGATATGCTGCAGTAGTTCCTTGTGTGCCTAGAATTCATCTAGGTAGACATGAAAGCAGATATTAAGCTGCTCTACCCACAGCAGTGTCACCATGAGGCTGAGTGGTTGTAGGTGAGCCACGGAAATTCCCTGTCTGGTTGTCTGCAAAATGGGGATAAGCTATTCATTTCTCTGGAATGCTGTGATCCTCCAATAACGGATGATGTGAACATCTCTGTTGAAATACTGCATCATTAATTTTCCATTTCTCTTTTGCCAACGTTTGAAGACATTTAGATCTATGATGGTTCAGACTTTAAAGCTACCAGCAGTGCTGCAATAACTGTTTTCAATTTCTTTTTTTTTTAAAATCTTCTTTCCTAACTGCTTCCTAAGTATTTGCAACTTGAGCTTCAAAATGCACTCTTACAGAAATCATTGATTATGTTTCCTGTGCTTCGCTTCTTCAAATAATGTCAGGAGGTATTCAATAATTAATTCAAAGCTTAGAAGAGTTTTCTGTCCCCTCTGTATTTTGGAAGCAGGGTCCTGGATGTTGTTGTGCTGTGACATGTTGGCCAGGAGTCTCGACTGCTCTATAACTCACCCACATAACAGCAGCTTTAATCCTCATGAGAAAATAAAGCAGAAATCAGAACTGGAAGTCTTTGACAATAATTTTGTACAAAAGGGAGTATACAGTGGGAGCAGTTCTTGAATTGCTGAGTTGCTACAGCCCTCACTCCAGGCTTTAGGCATTTATTTCCACCTGAAATGACATTAAAAGCAATTTTTAGAGAGTTGGTGGGCTTTTTCTAGACTTTTTCCTCCTAACAATAAAATTAAAGTTCAGCTGATTGGAGGTTGCTCATGAAAATTAAAGCAGTTTTACACATGTTTTAAAATGGAGATATTTATCTACTTTTTGTACAGATAACACTGCAATAATCTGCAAGGGTATCCTGTAAGCAAAGCTCTTCACACCGCCTAGCAGTGGGCAAATATTAATGAAACACATCATCCCAGGAATGTCCATACTATGGCTTTTGTTTTAAAAGCTGTCCACAGTAATGAGCTCAACATAACCTTGTGCCCCTCAGATTTCTACAGAGTGATCCACCTGGCAAAGAGTTAAGTCCAGACCATAACTGCAGAGCAGAGCCTGCAAATGTCAGCATCTTTTCCTTGCAAACTCTCTGTGCATGTGTGTGTGTCTGAGCCTGTGTTTTAAAGACTTTGCCTAATCACACCTCACTTATTTATAAGTAGAACATGTGGTTTAACTTTGCACCCACTTTTCTACTAGGAGACTAAATGTTAACACCCAGGGGCACCTGTCTTAGATTAGTGAATGGTTTACTACAAATGATGGAACCAAACTGATGGGATTATACTTGGTTCAGAAGCACAAAATTGAGTCAAACAGGCTTTTGTCTTTTCTTTATTTATTTATTTCATGGTACGGAAGATGACAAAAAAAAAAAGAACGGGAAAATGTGTCTATAGCGCTGTAGTTAAAAAACATCTGACAAGTTTTGCTGACATGTTTTCTGTGTGGAAGGACCTGAAAATCTCATGTCCACTTGACAAGAGCATTTTTGTCATTCCACAGTGGCAAAACAAGTGCAAAATGTGAAGTGGTCTGCACATATGGCCTTGGAGGGCACTGAGGTTTGGTGAGGGTCAACTTTTTTTGGATCTGGGTAAATTTCATGGTCCCAGCTGTCCAGATGATTTGCAGAGGACACCAATATACTGAAGCAACCTGCTGTGAATCTTCATCCAAACAGGTTAATGCATGGCAGGCACCCTGTATGGTTCTCAACAACTTCACAGAATAAAAACAAACTTTCACCAGCACTAGCTACCTTGAGCTTTCCTCTCCTTGTCTTCTCTGAGTGGATATAAATTACATGATTCTCCTATGATCACCTAAAACTCTTTTCTTCCATAAATATCAATTAATTCTCAACAGTATTGTCAAGGAAAGAGTTATACTTTTATGGATGTTGTGTTTTTTAGATTCTTAAATAACTATCCAAGTACTTAGGTAATTGAATTTATTTTTTTTTACAAATGTAATATTAGAGAGGCAATAATAGATTTCTTTTTTAATGCTTTCAACCACTGCTTAAATACACACACATCTGCACAGTTACACATACATTCATTCCAGCACACACATGAACACACATTATTGCTTTACACTTAGACTGTTGACTCTCTTTAACCTCTCCATGTGCCTAATACATTGTTTTCCCTTGTTTGTCATCAACCTCTGCTTATCAATGCCCCTCTGTCTGATTAGTGTTGCGAGCTGCTTTGGAGTAAATACACAGAGGTGGGGGAAAGTGGAATTGATAGAGATCAATTGGTTGCTTTTCTGGATCTCTTCATATTGTCTGCTGCTCTGCCCACTGAACCTTTCTCCTTTCCCAGGGTATTTTTGTGGTGTCAAATACTGCAGCAAGGCTTTGTCATTTCTTTGGAATGCACACTGCATGGTTGCTGTTATACTGTTGCTCCCATGTTTTCAAACCTCTATTTTAGATGCCTTTGCTGACACAAATTGGAGTAATTTAAGAGGCAACTGACAAATAACTTATTTTTCTGTATTTTATTGTGATCCCTTAATTGCTGATTCTCAGGCATGAATGGAGCAGCACCATCCAACTTCTGCCCTTTTCAACCTTCTAGTCAGAAGGGACTCACAGTATTTCACTTTGTGTCAAAAAATGGTATCATTGGTTTTCATATTCAATTATTCAAATATTTTTCTGCCAAAGGAAAAGCTCAGTTTTTGATTGCCAGCACTCAGAAAAATAAGATACAAAGTAACAGCACAATATTGGCCCAGTAGAACCACAGGTCTGTGCCTTATGCAGTTTATTATAACATGGTAATCCTGGGTGAATTCAAATATTCTGCCTTGTGTCTTGGCACAGAACATTGCAGAGCTCTTGGTGGCAAGCTGGCAGATACTGTCCCATCAGTGTTTCCCTCCAGATAAGCGTGATTCCCAGAAATACCTGGGATAAGTGTGATTCCCAGAAATTCCTGTCACCCACCTCTCACTGCCACTCCTTCAGCCATGCCACTCCTTCATCGCATCACAGCAAAATGTCCAGGGCAGCAGAGGAGAAATGGCCTTTTATCCTAATTCCTCCTGCTGTTTCAGGGCACCTCTCTGTGCCCCTCAGGAGAAGCTGCTGTGAAGCCATTCCTGGCACACACTCCAGGCTTTCCTGCCCTGTTGGAAAACACTGCACGGAGCCCCTTAAGCAATGCACCAGTCACGGTTTGTGTCTCTGGACACGAGCCCTCTCAAAAGCACATGACTGAAAAGGCTCTTTATTGATTGCAGCTCTTTGATAGGAGGAAAAAAAGTCAAAAATAGACTATGAATGCCAATAAATACAGTATGGGAATTGTGAGTTATTAGGGACATCAGGTTTCCAGCAGATGTTTTTATCCCGTAACAGAAGCTGATTTACCAAGCCTGCTTACAGCTGGCCTTGGAGCCCCACGGAGCTGAGTCAGCAAGCCAGGCTTTGTGGGGCTGCATCTTCTCCTGCCCTTCACCATCAGCCATACAAATCAGCTTTAATGATTTGAGAGAGCCTGAATTCGTGCTCAGCACCTTAAGAGAAAGTGTGAGGTGGTATCATGCAGTCACTGCTGAAGAGAGTGGTGATGTTGGTAAATTTAAATTTCCTCCTTTTGGGGAAGGGCTCCCACTTCTTTGTGAAAACAACCCATGTGTTGAATATAGCTAGAGCTGCTTTTGCACCAAGATGCCTGCCCTGCAGCTGTGAAACCTGCAGATGCATAAATCTCTACCCTTTATGATAAAATCTGTGTCGTGAACATTTTCTTATCACAGTGGATCAGGGAGAGAAGAAGAAGGGAAGGCTGAGGAAAGGCTGCTGACAGATTTGAGCTGCTTGGGAACATGGGCCACTATTTAAAGAAGGCATCTGAGTCGTGCTTTCCCTGGAGCTGGTAATAATTGTGCCTTTCCCTTCCATGGGAATAGGAGGCCTTTAGCTGGCAAATGTTTGCATATAGCCCAAATCAAGTCATTAGTTGCCATGTGGCCAACCTGTATTTTAAGGCCCTCCAGCTGAAAAGTCCATTTGCATATTTATCCAGCCAGGAACATGGTAATTAAGTCTGTGGCATTGTACACAACCCCGAGGAAAGTCTGCAATTCAATAGTTCAGAAAGGCTCCTGCTGGTTTCAATGGGGCTTGGAGCAGTCACACACTCAGAGGGTGTTTACTGCATCCCAGACAATCCCAGGATTTGAAGGAATGGTGAAATTAAAACTTCAAATTATCAGCGCCTCTGCCATGGGAGAATACCAGCTCCACCTCTTAGACCAGAGAAGAAGCATCACAAAAGGGGTGAAGTTTGGGGCTGGATGTGCTCTCCTGGCTGCTCGTGGGGAGTACCCCCAGCCTGTCCTGGCTGCCAGCACAGCAGCTCATCCCTGCCTGCCCAGGGGTGGGACACAGGCTCAGAGCTGAGCAGTGCACAAGGCTGCCAGCACAGCAGGTAGGGGGAAATGATGGTGCAGAGAGAAACACAAAGGCTTTAGACTGCCATTAAAAGATGATCCTGCTATAAACAAACAAACAGCTGTAGCAGCAGAGGGTACTTGAAAGGTGGATGAGTCTTCCATGTGGGGGGGAATGTCTGTGGTAGGAAAAAGGCATTTAGCAGAAGTGAAAATTCTTAACTATGTTTTATAATCAATTCCTGCATCTGGAGTGTTACTTTGCTAAAAGAGATGCAACAATCTTTTGTGAAATTTAAGGGGGAAAAAAATAATAGTGCGAGCTGAAATTTTAACTGCACCCGTGACTGCAAATGGGGTTTCTTTTTTCAAAGGTCTGAATCACATTTATTTATTTATTAACTTACTTATTTGGATTTGTATTTTTGGGGACAAAACCTGCTGTAAATCTCCAAAGTGCCTTTGATTACAGTGGAGGTGTACACCATCCAAGGTTGTCCTCTTCCACAGCATACCTGTGAAACTTTCATCCTTCAGCAGCAACCTAATGCACCATTTGTCTGGTTTGCATCTTCTATGCAGCTGATAATTGTTTCATTTACACAAAACTCTGGCAAAACCCAAGAAATATTGCCAAATATGAGAGCCATCCTAAAAGTAAATTGTAAATATCCAACCTTTTGAAAGGTAGTTCTACTTCCAGCCAAGGTTCAGGCACTGCAATTTCTACACCTTCTTCTTCTCTGTTTTGCTGGCCATCAGATATCTCTGCCAGCATGGGTGGGCCAGGCAGGAGAGAGGAGATTCCGTAGCATATTCCATATTGCTGAATCAAAGGGGAGGAGAAAAGTGGCCTTGCAAAAAGAGAAGAAATACTAACCCAAAAGCAGCAAAGGATGCCTGAAACAGACAAAGATGTTGGGCCTGATTCCAATCCCATTGAAGCTGATGGAAACATTTCAATGGGCCTTGGATTGGACCTCTGCATTGAAGTGAAATGGGGAAATAATGAATGGCTTTGGAGACAAACAGATTGGGAAGGGGAGGAGGGAGATGGCACATCAGCATAGAAAAAGGGGTCTGGCAGGGAGAAGAGGGCCTGTGCAGTTGAGAACTCCAATAGGGGTTGGCAGCTCACAGCACAAGAGCCTGGCAATGGCCTGAAATACTGAGAGAGAGATTTGTTTGCTTGGGGTTTGTAGTGTGTGGCAGCAAACAAGGCCCAGAAATGCAAAAGAGAGAAGAGTGCCCGGCTGGCAGAGTGGAAAACAGAGCCAGTAGTTCCAGCCAAGGGGACTCATCCCAGGGGAATTCCCTTCCCTCTGTCCACTGCTTGATGGTTTTAGCCAGGAGTTCATTTTTAGCCTTTGAATATCTTCCGCTGAAAAAAATGCATTCCAGGCAGGCTCTGGTGTAGCAAACTGTGGATGTGACCTAATAAAAGCTCAACTGTTCAGCAAAACATCTAGGGCTTTTTTTTTTTTTCTTTCATTCTTTCTTTTTTTTAATAAAAAAATATATAATGATTCACTATATAACTGTTAAATCCAGATTGTGTTCCAGAGTTAAGCCAAACCAGCCTCAGATCCTTCTTCCTCATCCTGGCAGAAAATCCTTTGCCTAAGGTTTCTGGGAAATGGGAACATATAAGAAAAAACCCACAACAAACAGAAGTATGAATTTAATTACCAATACTATGCTCCAACCTCAAAGGGGTAGAAGAAAGATAATTGCTTAGGGTCTCTGAGTGGAATCCTGTCCCCATGGCCGAGACAACAACCAGTCTAGCCAGCATCTCAATGACAAGAGAGCAACGTGCAGCGTGTTTTCTAGTGTCAGTGATTCTGCATAGAGTCATAACAGGTAAGTGAAATGGTAATTAAAAGCTAAAGGAAGTGCTGGCCAGAGGTGAGAACAGGTGGCATGGGGAGGGGGCAGCAATTTGTTGAGTACAAAAGGGCAAGATAAAAATATACAGCAACAATAAAAGCAAGATTCTCATGGGGAATTTTTGCAGACAGAGAAATAAGGATCTGAAGTGGAAAGGTGAAGGGTTTTTTTCCCCAGCCTGCATAAAAGAGCCTGGACAATATGTGGCAGTCCAGCCAATGCTAACAGATTGTTATGATAAAGCAAAAAGTCCTGTGGGAAAACAGATTTGAAGTGGCAAACGTGCTTGTGAGGCATAAGTGTGAGCTTTTGAGGAGGAATGGCCACAGCAAGGAGGGGAGGATGT
Source organism: Calcarius lapponicus (assembly GCA_039654755.1). Lineage (NCBI taxonomy): Eukaryota > Metazoa > Chordata > Aves > Passeriformes > Fringillidae > Calcarius > Calcarius lapponicus. The sequence continues at coordinate 17,946,918 of CM077470.1, read as the reverse complement.
GATGGTTTCTGGGGGACAAGGGCTGCTGGGGACTCCCAGGGTGCTGTCTGCAGGAGCACCTGTGCTGCTCCGGGCTGTGCCGGGACAATATCCTGCCTGCTGTCCGTGCAGTGGGGTTAACTTCAGGGACATGAGAGGTGACACAGAATCTTGCTCTGACTGTCCAGTGGTGGAGGTTTGAGGCAGCATCTCCCAGAAGCTGAGGGGAAATGGGCTTAAGGGCGATCCTAGATGCAAACGGAAAAATAATTTGAACAGAAAAATCTTTTAGTGAGTCCCTTTGGTCATGTGCTTGTTTGGTTTTGGTAAATAGACACACAGCATCTCTGAAATGTTTTATTGGTGTTATAGATGGCTGTCCAAACAGAAATATGTCCTCCTTTCAGCTTGGAAAGCCAAGGTTGATGTGGTCTTAAAATTTACCTATTGGATTTATCTTTTCCTTACTAAAAACACACACAAGAAGCATCTGAACTTGTTTAGAAAACAGGGAGACTTGAAGAGTTAATATATCAGATGATATTTCTCTTTGGCTGGGGGGGAGTGATTCCCTTCTGAGAATTCCTCACTGCCAACCTGCAAGTGATCTTCCCTTCATGCAGATGAAATGATAGAGAGATATACACAGGCACTCCACTCCTGAGTGCTTTAAGCTATCCCTTCATTTTGACCTGTATTTGTTTTGGAGTTTTCACCTGGTTTCCTAAAAAATCTCGAACTTATTTTCTCATTTCATTCAGATAAAATTCTAAAAGGCTACTGAACGTTTCTCTGACATAAAATGCCTTCTAGCAGGAAAGTAGCACCTTGTCATGCAATGTCAGCTCAGATCTTTTGAACCCGCTCACTGATTGTTTCTGTAACAGTTTTTGAATTACCATTCCTATGTTTGCTTGTTGCTGCTAAATGTCCCTGCAAGTCAAGGGTTATAAGGTGCATTTTATAGACAAAGAAAATGATAATAGGCTATTTTACTATAATTCTTTTAAAAATGCAAGCAATCAAGAGGCAGAAGTCTGTTGGAATCACTCCTTCCACAAGTCATTTCAGACTAGTTTTAAATTTTGATACACCAGGGGAGAAAAATATCTCCCTGTATGTTTGCAAAATACCTACTTCAGTGCAAACTGTATTTTGACAGAAATCTTTGATCTCTATCAGAGTGCAAATGACTAAAAATTAAACATGAGGAATAGCATGGGGAAAAGTATTCAGCACAAACTAGACAAGAGGGATCTTTTTCTTCTTCATTTGAAATGTCATTTAAATTCTCCTTCATAGACAGGTATTAGGAGACACCAGATTGGTTCTGATCCTGCTTTGCTCCCTTCCTCCTCAGTCTCCTGCAAGAGGAGATAGGCTGTGGAACTCAGGTTAAAGATGTCAAGTGGGACTGAATGTTCTGGCTCTGGGGCATTCCCAGCCTGTGTGGGTCCCTGAGTTGCAGGAATCAGCAGCCACTGAGGGCTCCAGCAGTTCGTGAATGTACAAATAACAGAGATTACAGACATTGCACAGAAAAGTCAGAAAGTACCTTTTGATGTCTGGGAAATAAATTTGGCTTAATTCACAAAAGATTCAACACTTTGTGGCCTCTTCTGTCTGCCATAGCTCTACAACTTAGCTTCTCATGTAAATCCCTTTTTTAGCAGGTACCTATTGAAAATACTGGTTGGCTAGTTTAATAACACATTCCTCCCTGCTCATTAGAAGGATCTGATGAGAATAAAAACAATGTTATAAAGGTGAAAGGCATGTGGTGAACTCCTTATTCCCTGCCAAAATCAGCCTCCCCCCAGAATTTCAAAAGTAAAATATTGCCCTAATATCCTGATTTACATTTACATCTCTCAGACATTTGTATGTATTTTCAGCTTGGAACAGTGCACATGATTCAAGTCTAGCCTGTTTGTATGTCCTGGCAGACTGTAGTGTTAAACAACAATTTCAAACAGTTCAATTAACACTTTTCTTCATTTTCTATTCTAACAAATATGGACAAATGAATCCCATTTTTTAAGGGGTGTTTATGCTGAGAGTTTTCATCTTCTAAGTGTGCTCTACGGTCCTACAAAAATGTCACCATTTAACACATGCAAATTTAGTGAGACTCACAGATTTAATATTAAGCACGTACTTATTTTTTTTACTAGGTATAGCTTCTCACCTCCTTGCCAGCTGGAGGTCTTGGAGATTATGGGGTTCTTTTGTCTCCTATATGTTCAAGCCTATGTAGGGAAGGCAGAAAATCAACACAGCCTCATCAGCACAGACTGTGAGTGTTGCAGGGGAGCAGAGCACTGCAGGATTCACTGCAGCTAACTCGGCACGTTGGCTGCCTTGGGTACCTCTCAGTGTCCAAGCACAGGGACATGGGAACAGTCCCTTGCCTTTACATGATATAATTTGCCACATTCTTTCAAGGTCAAAGTACTGGTCACAGTATTTTTGAGAGTGCTGCAGGAAATTAATGTTATCATTTGAAGAGGCACATGAGGATTGCTCTTTGGGATCAGGCATCTCTTCACTGTTACAGGTCTGTCCTTCCAGTGACAAAGTTGGGTGACTTTGTTTGGAATGAAAACATGAAGCAATGCCAGTCTGCAGGTGTTAAATGCTGCCATCAGCCCCTGGCTTACAGTGAGAACTGGTTCAGTTCTTCCTTATGGTAGGTATTTTTGTTCTTGACAAAGGAGAGGAATGATGAGGATGACTTTGTTGCTATTAGAAGGTTAATTAATTACTTTATTAGACAATATTATTTTATATTATACTATGTTACATTACATTTAAACTGAATCTGCTAAGTACTCAACTGCACACACAACTGCACTTTACTTTACATCTCGTGACCGTTAGCTGACAGTCCCAATGTCAGGTTTGTTGTTATTGGAAAGGCTCCTGAGCTATTACAAAACCTTTTTTCCCAGCCCCGCACTCGAAGAAGAAGTCGGGATTCCTCGGCTCTGGTTCTCAAGGTTGTTTATTTTCTCTTATCTAATACATTCTTTTTCAGACCTGCAGAGGTCTGTCCAACAGATTGGGTTGAGGCATGCTGACCGCCCTCAAGGCAGTGTTATCTATCTTTTTATACTAAAAACTGCATGTAAATTATTTACAATAATTTTCCAATACCTATCACCTATGTTAGACAGCCTATCTCTACTCTAAACCAATCCAAAAGTGTCACCATCACAGCAGAAGATGGCAGACAAGAAGAAGAAAGACAGGACATGCCCGGATTCCTCCATCTTGCCTCTTGAACCCCCATTCTAAAAACCCCAAAATTCTATTTTTTCACCCTGTGATAAATTCACTATCATTCTATTCAAACCCTTGTGGCTTGTAACTCTTCACACAAAATTGGTAACTTTTTCCATGGGCTAAGATCAACAGCACAGGTGTCTTTGACTCTATGCCAAGGTCTCTGAGCCCCCTGCCAGGGTCTCGAGTCCTCCAGGGCAGCCAGAGGAATGTCCTGGGTTCTGACAACCAACACACACACAGACGCTTGGATTCAAAGGGTCAGAGAATCAAAACACTCACACTAGAATTTAATTATCAATTCTTTTTCAGGTAAATAATTTTCGACGATGCATTCCAGTTGTGAACAGCACAACAGCAGTAAATGAGATACGAATTGTGGGGCTTTTTTCTCTGATGCTCAGACAATGTAAAACCCAGAAATACTCTTGAAAAGAATTGCACTTTGCTTTTTTTTCTCTGCGAAGAGAAACATAGCAACACTTCCTCATCCTACTGCAGCATTTCTGAGTGTGGGGGTGCTGGAGGCCAGAGGGAGAGCCCAGCCCCAGTGTGTGTGGGTGGGAATAGTCCCAGTTCTGGGCTAGAACCACGGCTGTGGAAAGGGGCTGGCGTTGTGCTCTCTCCCTCCCCGCAATGGTTAAACCGGCGGAGCGGGAGCGCAGGGAGCGCGCAGAGCCTGGGCTGCGCAGGGAACTCCCGAGCTGATCCCCACCATCTGGAGAGAACACACTTCAGCTCTCTCCGACTTATTTTTAGGCACCAAGCTTCGTAATCTTTAAGGGCAAAGAGAGGGGAGTAAAAATAGGCCAATTAGTGTAATTTCTAAAAAAAATCCCTTAAAGATCTTGAGCGATTGCAAAGGTGACTTTAAAAATTTAAGAGGGATGGAAAACAAATGGGCTGGGTAGGAAATTTGGGGCCTCTAAGAAGGTCGCTTAGCCAATAAATTGCCTTTTTTATTCGAGGATCTTTGAAGTGTCCTCCCAGGAGGGACCATCTTAAAGCTAGCTTTAGTTAGTAGCATTGGGTTGTTAATGGCTTCCGAATGTACCCTCCCTATTTTCTAATCTTACTGTAGCCTCTTCCCTTCCCTAATTGTTTTGTTAGTTTTTTCACTTTGCGTTTGAAGAGCAAACTTAAAACTGTGAAAAGTGGGAGTTTTGTGTAAGCACGAGGAGATATGTGACATAATTTCAGGCTTGCTGTGATCTGTTCCCCGTTTGTCACACACGTTAGTTTGTCTGTAGCATTGTGAATTTTAGGAAAAGATTTCAGTCCTGCTTGGAAGTCTTGCCATCAACTCGTTGGACATCTGGTTTCAATTTACAATGTATCTGCCTGAGGGTACCTAGCACCCCCAGAGTAAATAATAATAATAATGTTAATAATAATAACAATATCTATAATATAGTAATAATAGATGTAAATGAAGTACATGTTCTTGTGTTTCCAATGCGGGAGAAAACAAATTAGAAAATGAATTGCCTGGAGGTTTGCATTTACATTGCACGGATGGTTTACATTTTAAGCAACATGAAAGCAGAGTGCCTTCAAGGAAGACCATGAATATTTTGGGAAGATTTATTTAAACCAAAGATTTGAGGAAATGTTAAAACCAGATGAATTCTATAGACAATAAAAGTGCTAGATCAGGCGATTTGGTTCAGCACCAACTGTGGGTCTAAGTATATGAGCAAAATCTCTATTTCAAATCAGGGATGGGTAAATGTCTGCAAGCCAACAGGAAAGCAAAATGTTTTCTGAAGCTGAGTGCAGAATTCACCTGTGAAGGTTAAAAGAAGATGGCTCAATGGAATTGCATATGTGGGGGAATTTTTAGACTCTCTAGTATTTCCACTTGAGTCTGCCTTGGAGAAAGCAAAATCTTTCCCAGAAAAATATCAATTTGAATAAAGCTTTCAAAGAAAGTGAGAAAGACAAATTAGTGATAGCACCGGTGACCACTAACTCACTCACATTTTGTAATAATAATCTTTACTTTTATTCTAAAAAAGAGATGCAGATTTAAGACAGACTCCACAAGTCTGTTGACTGCATCTTTCACTCAGCTGTCAGAAGTTCAGGTTCAAGGTGCTCCTCAAAAGCAGACACAATCACAACTTGAGCCTCCAGGTCTCATCTCCTGGGACCTGACTCTCCAGCTATTAAATATTCATTCAGGTGTATGTTTTTCTTCCTCTTGTTTTTCAAGGAGAACTTCAGGGGGGGGTCTCAAGGTCTTCATGCAGACCTTGATGCAGAAGCCTCACAGGTAAAATTCCCATTTCACAGGAAAACCAAGAGCACTGGAAACTGCAACAGAAACAATTCCAATGCTGCAGGTCACTGGGAAACACTGGAAGGAGGAGAAGAAAAATTTGATGAAAAATAAATGCCTTTGTGTGTCCTGGCTTGGCTGGTTGAGCATTGCCTTAGAAGATGGTCAGGGAAAGGAATATCTGGGTGAGAGGAGGTGCTGCTGCTCAGAACAGCCCCTCTGCTGCAGGACATGAGCTGGTCCAAGGTATAAGACCTTAAATAGCACTGTGCTCATGGCACAATTTGGCTTTTAAGGTATTTACACCTGGATATGTATGCATGTGAAAGGGAAGGGGAAAAAATACATTGTTTATTTCTGTAGAAATATACTAAAGGGAAAATTCAGGGAAGGAAATCAACACGGAATATGTGTAAGGAAATACTGACAGAACCATGGATAGTGTTCACATTGCACTACCAAATGCAATTACAGAGCAGGAAAACTACCAGGGAAGAAAGAGTCAAAATCCAAGCTGCAACTGTCTATTCAAGCAACAGAAAATATGATCTGAAAATTAAACTTTTCCCCAAGTGAAGCAAAGAAGGAAAAGTTTCTGGAAGGTGGGAATATATGGCTCCATGTCTGAGAACTACAAGAAACTGGAAAAAGAAGTAACCAGAGGCTGAAATTAATTATTTGAGTGCCTCATAACAGAAAAGGAGCACTTTCAAAAATGAAAACATGAATAAACATAGAAGAGGAATGAGAACCAGAATGGTATTTAGTGTTATTTTCTAACAAATTGAAAGATTAATACCTACATTACCCTGTACCTGGCACATGTCATCAAGTTTAGAAAGCATCAGAGACAAAAGACCTGGAAACAGAGGGCATGAACAACAGTAAAAATAAAAAAATAGCCCTGATTCAGTCAAATATTTACTTTGTTTTAGGGAAATTTAGATCAAACATCAATTCTCCTGGAAATGAAACTTGAAATAGATGTGCTCTAAGTGGATATAGTATATTTGGCCAGGTAGCTAGTGCTAGCCATTATACTATATAGTGGTATATAGTGTATATATATAGTATATATATGCTATATCTATATACTAGATATACTATATATTGTATATATTATATATATACTATATACTAGATATAGTATAATGGCCAGGTTAAATGCACAAAAAAATTATGAAGATTATAGTGGCACCCTGAACTACTTTATCTCCAAGAAGAGCATAGGAGGAAATAGATGCAAATAAACGTATTTTATTCCCCCTTACAAGGACTTAAGCAACAGGAGATGTGGGAAGATCAGTGGATATCTGTGATACAGACTTTAAAAAGCCATCACAAGACCAAACTTAGGACACCTGTAAGTCTGGATGGCAGTTTTGTGTGTTTGTGTGTTTAACCTGGCCATTATACTATATCTAGTATATAGTATATATATAATATATACTAGATAGTAGATATATACTATAATACTAGATATGCTAATATATACTATATACTAGATATACTATATACTAGATATACTAGATGCCGTGAGTGGGAACTGTGGAAGAGACAGGACCATGGAGGAAGTTTAAAGGTCCCAGTTCTGTACTAGAACCACAGCTGTGGTAAGGGGCTGGTGTTATGCTCATGCTGAAAACTGAAATTAGGCAGCCAGCCCTGGCAGAGGTGTATGAGTGGCTCTGGGTAGATCTCACAAAAATAAGGAAATCAGACAGTATTCTGTAAGGTGAGATTCCACTTCTTTACAAAGTAATTTACTTTAAAAGGTACAAATTAAACTATGTATTCACTCCTCTGGGATCCAAATTTGCTGTGAACTTCTGAGGAAAATTATTTAGGCATCACTATGGACAGCTCAGTAAAGACATCTGCTCAAATTCAATATGTAGCAGCAGTCAAAATTGTAAATTAGATGTTAGGCTGCATTAAGAACTGAATGGCTGTAATACAGGAAATATGGTACCATTTATAAATCTGTGAAACAGACCTGGAGACTCAGAGCTTTCGGTTTGTTCCCTTGATCTCGAACAAAGAAAAAGAAAGAAAGAAAAAAGAGAAGTCTGAGGTGGCAACAAGGGATCATAAGAGTTACAATGAGGAAACATTTAACGCTGGAGTCCTTGGGAAAGAGGATCTAATTTCTAAAGAGGAAAAAATAAGCATGCAGGTAAAGGTAGAAACATATGCTGTGGTGGAAGCTGAAATGGAAATCAGATATTCTGACATTGCTCTTTTGTACACAACCATTTCTGTGGTATTTGAAACAAGCACAGGCTTTTATAATTCTGCTTGGTCTTGGAGATCTGCTGGAGCTGCTGACATGAGGCCTGGAGTTTCAAATGCTTTTGGTCATTCAGTGTTTGCACCAGGAGGTAATGTTTCAGGAAAATTTCGATTCTTCTCACTTTTAACACTTTCCACGTTTCTAGGGACATTTGCAGAAGGCTCATTTGTATAAGTTCAAAAACTCTCTTTAATTAAAAAGCCATCTTTATGAATGCAAATGAATACATCAAAAACTCTCAGAAGTCCACACAACTAATAATTAATCTAGATTTCAAGGACTCTCTAACACTATTACATCATTAATACCTCCCTTATTCAAGAATGGGTATCCTTCTAGCAATTAAAAGAAAAATTTAGAAGATAATTAGACACAATTCTCATCACAATATTTTACACAGGTATATGATTTTGAAATTAGGTCAAGGGAGGGAGGGAAAATGGTGATTCATTGCAGAGGCTCCAAGAAGCAGAATTACCCCATCATAACTTCTAAGTGATCTGTTTTTCTAAGTTGTCAGTGTAACAAATGACCATTGTTAATAAATTAGGAAGCCAGAGAACTCCTTACAGTGTATGAATAAGCTGGGTGCAGTCTGACATGTGTCTTTATCAAAATAATTGCCAATAAAATTTTTGAAAAGTTTACCTATTACAAAATCTGCAGACTGTATATTGCTTATATACCATGGTGATGGGCCATACAGAAAAAAGATGATTACTCCTTTAATATTGCACTTGCACAACAGCAGTGACAGAATAAACCTGGGATGCCAAAGCAATTATGCCAAAGTGCATCAGCCCTTGCACTCCCTGGAATAATAGGGGAAGGGATAGATGAGATTTATTTTAATGGACCAGCAGAGATAATAAAGAATTGCTTAATGTCTTTCTTCACAGATTTAGATCTTTACGATAAGGTTTTTATGAAATGGAATAGATAACCCAAATAAAGTGAAACCAGATTTAATGAAATTGCCTGTCAATAGCACATTTACAAGTTTGGGGGGTTTTCCTTCAGTCTGCTTACACGGCCTTTTTTTGATAAATGTTAATAGTAACTGTACTCAGATTATTCTCTGAGTAATCAAAAGTTATTTTCTATAACTTGGTTATATATATGGTCTGGTGGAAGATGATGTCCAATAGCTCAGGCAGGTCTCAGGAGTTCTGATACTCCAAATCCAGCACTGGTTTTGTTACTGATTTGCTGTTTGACCTCAGTGAGGTAGTATTAAACAGGTGTAAATAGTACCAAGAACACAGAGTTTTTCACAGCTTTAATTAATGTCTATGATGAGCCTGAAAAAAAGCCCTCATGAAGCCTGGAAGTCTTTTTAGACATCCAGAGAATTATTGTTTAAATAGCCTGAAGCTTTAATAGCATTTCAAACAAAGTTGAGTACACATAGATAACAAAATATAATTTATGTTTTAATATTCAGAAATTTCAAATAAAGTGTTTATAAGATGAGTATTTTTATAAATGCACAATTGAATGTGCTCGTAGGCATATATTTACTGCATTTTGCCATTTTATCTGTAAACAGTGCATCAAAATTTTGGAGAAAAAATAATTTCCTGTTATGTATATTCCTCTGCATGCTGTGCTGCTGAGCATTCAAGAGATTTCAGCAGAAACTCAATAGGATGCTTTTTGTGTGAGCAGCTCAAAGATCAGTAGGGCAACCTAATATGTGACAAGATGAATATTAAATCTGTTAGTGCCGAGTGTCTCATTTCCCAGCACTGAACTGAAACTGTTTCTGATGCTTTTCTGAAGAAATCTTTTTAAATCTCTATTGAGATCTGGTCTAGATAGGAGCTGAGGTCAGGGAGAGGATTCCCAAGTGATTTACCAGAGCTGAGTCTCTGGCAGTGGCAGAAGCCTCATCCCTGGAAGTGTTAAGGGAGAGTTTGGACAGGAGTCTGAACATCCTGCTGGAATTACAGGCGTCTCTGCTTACAGTGGGGGGCTTGGACTAGATGGCCTTTAAAGGTCTCTTCAGCCCAAACTATTCCATGGTTCTGTTTCCAAATACTTGGCAAAAAATGGATAAGTAATATTCTGAAACACTTGGCAGCAGAGCCATTCCTTTCTCTGAAGAACTAGAGCTGTTCCCCTAAAAAGACTTTGTAAAGTAGGAATTCTACTGTTCTAGGAACCCTTCTCCCATTCATGTCTGCCTTCTCTGATATGCCCTCTAATAGTTCCCTGTCAAGTCAGAGGTAAAAAGCTCAGCCAGCTTTTGTTCCTGATCTTCTGCTCCAGGACCAAACATACACAATTTCTGAGGGGTGCATTTTTGTCTACTTTTGTTTTGAGAGGTTGTCTATTGAAGACCACCAACAGTGAGGAGAATAACTTCTGAGAAAACACTGGGTGTTGTGTGGGGCAGGTTCTGTTGCTCAGAACCCAGCAGGCAGCCAAGCTGTTAGTCTGTATGAGCAAAGAAACTGAAAAAAATTCAGGCAGGTTTCTGGGAGTGAAGATTGTGCTATTATTGTAAAATTATAATACAAGAAGTTGCATGGAACCAAAGAGCTGAAACAACAGCAATCTCCATCCCAAATACAGTCAGGTTTTAAGACCTGAAGGAAAAGCAAACATTAAAAGGGTTTTCAGTGACCTTGTTCATGAGCATTTTTGTGATAGTTTGAGATGAAGGAGCACTGGGAGAAGAGCAATGGGAGAAGAGGAAAGCAGCAGACTCAGAAGGATATTAGAGTCCAGAGGACAAGCCAACAGAGTGTTCAGGAGCAGTGCTGGCTCAATGAGGTGTTGAAGAAGTTGGTCTTGGCTGGACAAAATGTTATTGAGGCCCAAGGTGTAACAGCTGCCCTTCATTCCAGAGAGCTGAGAAGAAGCACTTACAGTCACTTATGAAACTATAACAGTCTCCAAATCAGAGCCAAGAAACATGTCATCACCCAAACAGCACAGGCAAGCGCCTGGCCATTGAGGAATATTTGCTGAAGTGAGGAGAGGGAAGCAGAGGACATACAGACATGGGGCAGAAATCCAGAAAGAGGAAATGAGATTGTTTACCAGAGTTCAAGATGCAGGCTGGAGGCAAAGGCAAAGGAGAGATCTCCTACTTTTTGATTTTTTTGGGTGTTCAGGAAGATTAGACTTTATCAGCCTTCAGAAGAATATACATCTGGGTGGAAGGTGCTCCTGCCACATTCAGTTTTTCCTTCTCTCTAGAAAAACCTATTTTTTAAAGTCAACTGTTTGAATCCAAAGGATGAACCATGTGCATTATTCAGGGAAACCTGTCTGCATGCTCATCTTTTCTCCTGCTCTTGATCCTAACAAGGCACTCTACGACACTAAACACAGAGAATGCAGAAATATGAATTAGTATGATACCCCACTGGTATATTATGGAATAATTTCAGAGACTCATAGTAAACTTAGAGACCCACAAACAGTTATTTGCATCTTCAAAATCTTCTCCTTGAAAATTATGAACCTGAGCAAATTGCAGAAAGTTTCCAGTGCAGTCAGTTGCTCATTTTCAGCAGGAAGCAGAATGTCCAAATGGAAACAGAGTCCATAACCAGGTCCTTGCCAAGAGGTTTTCTTCCTTCAGGTACAGAGGCAGAGGAAAACCTGTAGAAGACATTGCAGTGATGAAAATCTCATCTCCCTGTTGCTTTTCTGTGCTCCACTCCAGCATCTCAACCTGTGGCATAAGAGATTTAATGATCAGAAACTTTAGATATCTTTATTTTCTCCTAGGAGTCTGAGAATGTTTGCTGGGAAACTTTGAATGGAGTTCAGTGGGATTTGGATCAGGGAGAGGGCTGAGGAAAAATCTTGGTGGCTTCAGTGAAAAGTAGGAGGGTGGTAGTCAGAACAGCCAGGAAATGAAATGGGGTAATGATGAACCTAATAACTTACTGAAAATTCTGCAACAGGGAATAGAGCCAAAATCTCAGTAGAGATGTGAGTCTTTATTTCAAAACAAAGCAAGAAGCCTCTTGGCAAAGGTCCCAAAAGCAAGGTGTGCAGCTGAAAGAATTATTTCCAAACAATTCCATTCCAGAAGTACAGATTGAAAGGAGATTACCATTGCTACCCCCAGGGCATGGCTAACCAGGACTGGTGAGGGAGATCAGGCTGGTGAACTCTCTAAAGGCTGATGTTTCAATAAAATATTGTGTGAGAAGGGCCAGATCCTCAGCTGGGCTTGGCAAGGGCAGCTCTGAGGAAGGACATCAGTGGAGTTGTGTCATTTTATGCCAGGGGAGAACTTGGCCCGTGGAGTGCACGCAGAGATGATTCACGGTTTAATATCAGGTAACACAAGGCTCTGTCAGAAAGACTTTAAACTAATAAACTGTGATAATCTAATCTTGTTATCTCAAATACTAACCACTCCATCAAACTCAGATTAAGTCAGTATGGGCTACATCTTCCCAGCCCTTTAGGAGGAAAAATGCAGAAATTTACCATCTGGTAATGTGAGGGTCTCACGGAAAGAACAAAAGTGTCTCCATATATATAATTTTTTGTATTCTAGAAGCTTGGGATAATGACTCTACTGTCAAGAACTATTTGTAGGAAAGTTATAATGAGGGGATATGAAGAAATAGTCATTATTGCTCAGCTCAGAAAGCTTACAGGGTTTGCAAAATAGGAGAGAAGTTTTGCCGAAATCCTGCTATTGTTCAGGCTCTGATACACTGACATTTCTAATATTGCTTCATTCATTTTTTCATTTTACATCTGTTTGTACAAGCTTGAAGTCAATGCCACAAGTCAGTCTATACTTATTTGGGTGAAACCAAAATCCCAGGATACTTGACCTCTTCCTTTTGTGCAATCCTATATTGCACAAGAATCCCTGTCCTCCCAACTTCAGTAACTAAAATTTGGGGTGACTTTCCCAACTTATTAACTTTCTCACACTATTATTTCTCAGATATTTCCCAGATAGTGAAAACTTATCTCTTTTATTGTGAGTGTAATTTTATTGAAAGTCAATCCTAACTCAGCTGTTGGTGGAAAGACTTCTGTTTTGAAGAAAATTCTAACTGTTTATTAAAATGCATTATGTCAAATTCTTTCTCATAAGCCCTTAAATGAGTGAGACAATAGGCATAAAATTGATAAAAGATATCTGGGGAAAGGAGTAAAATAAGATATTCTACAGATGGTTAACAGAAGGTAAAGGGATTGCAGGGAGATGTAGGTTTTGCTTAGACATAAGGAAAAACTGGTTTAATATTTAACTAAGCTTAGCATAATTTTAAAAATCACTCCTCTGTTATTTAGGACTTACTTATAAACAAGTCTGTAAGAATTTAAAGTAGCTGCATTTGACAATGGCTGTTGATGAGACTTTCAGGCAGATGCCATATTCCACTGAAGCTAATGAGTGCCCTTTGCTTGATCTCATTTGGCTTTGGGATGCTCCACTTACCTTTTAATCAAAATCTTGCAGTCATAATTGAGCTGTCTTGGTATTGGAAGTATTAAAGGTGTGTCAAGACACTCTTACTAATCCAGGAAGGGACAGTCTTTCCTGAATCCCAGAGACACTTAATGGTTTATGGGACATGACTTTACTCTAGGTGTCATCTTTTAAATAGCAAGTAAAATTAAGGTCTGGCCATTTGTGATTATAAAAGATCATTAATTTCATTAAGAATTGAGGTGCTCAATTCCCTTGCATCTAATTGAATTGTGCTTAAGTTACATTTCTTTGTTTTTCTATTATTTCCTGCAAAAGAGTGATTTGTTCTGATATTTAACTTGGAGTTTAAATGATGAGACATAATATCTGTAAAATGGACAGCCTTAAACCCATATACACATCTTTGACAGCACTTAATTTGTAAGTGTTTCTTTAATATCCCTTTTTTGTCCCTTGTGATTATACTGGCTTAATAATTATCCATGATATAGGATTTATTATGTATATGCACATACATCTCTCACCCTATAAGTAACAAAAAATTTATCATATATTCATCATTCATTAAGAATTAGATGAGATAACCAGTTTGGGAATAGTCTTTGCTCCTCACATGGAAAGATGCATCTGGTTTTTTTTCTTTGAAACATCTATGAGGTTTATAACATTATCATCAGTTACTGAACATCTGAACTGAAACAAATAAGTCCTAAGTTAAAGGACACCAAGCTGTCAAAAACTTTCTCAGCAAATATTCATGAATATCTAAGAAATGAAAGAAATTGTTCATAAATAACTGATAATTGTAAATATATATTTTTATATAATATTTCACCTTCTTCAACAATAATGAAAAATATTTTTAGGCACGTGAGAAAACTGTTGTGAAGGATTTTTTTTAAAATAACAGGCTACTGCTTCCAGGAAGAAGAACTTATTCAAATTCGTTCCATTTTTGAACTTGTAACCTTTGTGGCAATGAATGCAGTGACAGAGAATGGACTGGTGCAGCAGCCCCAGCTCCTGTGGGCCAGAGGGACCCTTTGCATGAGTGGGGAATTCTCCTGCAGGCCCTCAGTCCCTCAGTTTAGCAACCTGAGGAAAACGTCCTTGATGCTTTATCTAGGGAAGTGTAGACTATGTGTAGGTATGCTCCTAAAAATCATTTAAAAGTTCTGACAAGGTAAAATCAGAGATAAAATTGGGAGTTCTGATTTGTTCAGTCATTAGATATCTTAATTTTATCATTGAATATGCAAGCATACACTGTTTTTAATTGCAGATTAACTGACTGCGCTGTCTTTGATTTTTACTTTTGACAATTGGAAGACAAGTATATATTATTATCAGAATTATCAAAACTATTTAGACTTTAGATTGAATTCTGAAGTGTTATGTGTTGAGATAATTTTTTCTATGGTTACCAAGAACTCTTCTGCATTTAAGGTGATTAAATCACTCACAATCAATTTGTTAGCCAAATGTTGAAGTCCTTCCCCAATACAGACTCTAAGGATTCAAGATGAGTTTGGTTTTAATGATAACTGAATAAAGACAGGGCACACAGAATTCATCACAGGATTTGTTCTTGTTTGAGGAAATGCACATCTTACTCAAGGGTTTCTCCTCAAAGGAATATTGATTGCCAGTGACATTCTTAAAAGCATTAGTTAAAAAAAAAAAGGAGCTTTTCCTATGATTTTCAAAATAAATATCTGGTTTACTTCAAATGCCTGACACCAAGATGGAGATGGTTATAATAAAAAATAGATCTTAGAGAGTGGACTGCAGCATGCCTGCTTGTAGTGTTTATAAGTGTATTTGATTTCACATTGCTCTTTTTCTTAAGCCATATCAACAACAGCTTAACTGCCTGTGATGATGAGTTCCTCTCAGAGCTCCCTGCCTGATTCCAGCAGGTCCAGGGCTTGCTGCAGCTCCCTCTGTTCATCCACACTGCTCAGGCAGCTCTGTCTCCACTCTGTGACTCAGTTGCCACAAGGCTGCAATACCTCTCCTAAAAATTTTTCTTCTTTTAAAACAATTAATAATGTATTTCTAAGCATCTAACTAGTTGCACTCCTGCAAGGTCTGCGGGTTCAGATTCCTGTTAGACTTCACTGGAAACTTCATCTTCCTCAAATATTCCATTTCCATGCCTGTTTGGATTGTGTCAGGGGTCTGGTAGTATTCATAAGCAAATATGA
This sequence comes from Calcarius lapponicus, assembly GCA_039654755.1. Classification (NCBI taxonomy): domain Eukaryota; kingdom Metazoa; phylum Chordata; class Aves; order Passeriformes; family Fringillidae; genus Calcarius; species Calcarius lapponicus. The sequence continues at coordinate 17,931,448 of CM077470.1, read as the reverse complement.
TTGTAATTTAGGCCTCCTCTTGTCAATGATGCATGAGAGATTTACAAGCATTAATACGAGTTAGGATGTAAATCCCTTGCTCAACAATAGCAGAGAATAACCCCCTTCATATAGATTCTGATGACCTATGAACCAAGGGTCAAGTGGGCCGTGCCACAAATTATCTGACAGCAACAGATGCCAAAGTCTTGGGAGGCAAAAAAAAAAAAAATAACAAAAAACTGAGGACTAGGAAATGCTCGGTTCATTTTCACAAAGGGAAAAAGCAATTGCAGCTATTCCTATAACTTCATGCGTCAGCCACTGACATAGCCACAAATTATAAGAAGCAAAACAAAGATTCCTTCTTGCCTGGCAGCAGGCTTCCTTCTTCCTCCAAAAATACACAAAAGCAGCTCCAAAATAAATAGTCATCACAATTAATTACCTACCCAAACTGAGGGCTGTGCAATAAATCTTTAAAGTTTTCAAGTGTGCTTTCAGTATAAGGGAATGTTTGGAGAGCCGAGCAGCAGAAACCACAAAGTATGTCAATTCTGAAAATAAATGGTGTTTTCATAACTCTGAGATAATCAGATTAGTTCTCCACTCCTTTGCCTCAAGTTTTGTACCTGCCTGACTTCATTGATTTCAATAGGGGTTTAATCTATGCAACATCAGGTCTGTATCAGCCCTACATCAATTGTAAACTGATTTACACCAGTTGTAAGTTAGAGGAGGATCACACCCAATGTAATAGTTCACAGGCCTGATGGTTTTTCTGCCTTTGCAACTTATTCTGAAATCCCATGTTATTACTTTTGGCTGTTGTAGGGTTTTTCTGCCACCCTGTTGTAGGGTTTTTCTGCTACAGGTGTGTGAGGTCCTGTGCACACATGGAAGAGGTACAGCCTGAACCAGGGGACTGCAGAACCCTTCAGCTTTTATTTTCTAACCTCATTAAAGGCATTTTCTTTTTCTTTTTTTTTTTTCAACTGGACACTGCTTTTGCCAGGTAGTGATGGAAGTGCCAAATTCTGCATAGACATTTGCACTTGTGGAATCTGTCTGTGAACACAGCACGTGACACTATGGGAAGCCCCAACAGAAATCCTGGTGGAATTAGGGCTGTGTTGGGATAAGGGTGGAAAGGAAGAAAAGAAAAGCATAGCCATCATTTCCAAAGAAATTATTCATATGAACACCCCTACTCTTGTGAGGAATGTCCCCAGAATCTGCATTTTGCTCAATATAACAGGAACAGTTTCAAATTTTAATTCAGCGAAATGACTTTGAATAACCTGGCTGGACCATGCCCACCATCACTAGATTTGTCTATTCACACTAACAATGCCTCAAAACAGAGCATAAGAAACCTCAGGATTCATATCCATTCCACAGTTTGTTGAAAATTTGAACATTAATGAAGGTAAGAGCAGTATAAGATATTGAAAAGACGCAAGGGGTTGTGGGTCCTCATTTTTTTGAAGATGATTCTTTTGGCAAAGATTTTCTGTGAAATTGCAGATGGCAAGGGAAGGTCTGGTTCCTGAGCTGCCAGATGAGCAGTGAAGCTCAGTAGTAGCATTTGTTACCAGTGTCTAAACCCTTTCCTTTGTGTTGCAATCCCCTGTGCAGGGACTTTGGACAATATGACCCCACTGGATGTTTCTCCCTCCCAAACTCCAAGTCCAAAAGTTCCATTATCTCAGGTTTGATTCGGAGTCTGTTTTGCCAACCCCAGAACAAACACCTTTGTTTCATGCTATGTTAAATGCAATGTTAATTAAAAGATCATAATCATTGCTCCCCTTCCCCCATGAAACCCTGAGATGAGAAAAGGCCTGCCCTCTGTGTAATTCATGCCTGTGACTGAGGGGATACCTATCTTGCCTGGGTATTGCTGAGAATCACAGTTCATCAGCTTGGATCACCAGCAGGGCAGAGCCACCAGCCTGGGGTGGGGCAGAGGCAGAAACCAAAGGGCAGAATGCCCCACAGGGAAAAACAGGGGCCAAACCAGCAGGGACACAGGAGCTAGCACTGCACTGCAGGATGAAAAACCATTTGTGAGGTTTTACAGTAAAAACTAGTGCCTCTCGTTAAATCTGTTTGCAGACATCCCTGCAACAACTGAAGATGTCATATCCCATTTCATTTTAGCCTTTTTGTTCTCGCAGCTGCCATCAGCCTTGTTTTCCCTGCAGACGCTCTTGCAAACAAGATGCCAGATCTCGAGGGGATTTCTGCTTTAGAACAAAAAATTGCAAATAGATGGAGGCCTGTAAAATATTTCAGTTGAAGGGAAAATGAATAAATTATGGGGGCTCTGACCTGCTACTGTTTTTTGTTCGTATTTGTTCGGAGATTAGCGGCAGGGGAAACTGGAAATTATTCTGCACAGGCGTTATATTTCATGCAAGATGATACACATTTAAAATTATGCCATCATCTTTCTTGTACTAATGTGAGGTTAATTAAAAGGCCCGTTTTTTTCTTCTGGTTTTGAAGGGGATGGGTAAAATGTGCACTGGGTCCGCAGTGCTGCTGCAAACTTGAATGGAGTTCATAAGTCCTGTGGTTGCCCTGAAAAATATACCGGTGGCCCATTTGTACCTGAATCAACTGCAGGGGGGTTTTTGTGGCAGGAGAAGGCCTCCAAGCTGGAAGAGCCTTTACAGAGGTGTTTCATATGTTGTGCATATTTACAGGTACCGTGGAGAAGGCAGCAGGAGCAGCCAGTGAATCACCAGAGGGTTTATGTGCAGTAACACAGATGTTGAAACGCTGCTGGCCATGCTCACTTAGCCAATTTGGGTACAACCTGAAAAGATATTGCTTCCATACAGTTTGGCAGAAACAGACATTTGGTTGCACAGGCTTAATGGTTTTGACTCTTCCAGCATTTATTGAATGAAGAGTGTGAACATGACTCTGATTGCCTCTGTATTTTCAAGGGAGGGGGAAAAAACAGCTCGTTAAAACTGTTTAGAAGTTGAACAATTTAAAGGATTCTGTGAATTGCACGTGTGCCTCATCTGACACAAACATTTATTTTGCCTGGAATAATGCCCACTGAATTGTATAGAATTTGAAACAAACCTTCTATTCAATACAGCAGCACCAGGCATCAGGACCCTATGCATTTTCAATGACCTATGAAATTTATATTGGCAATAGATATTAAAAAATTGGAAGAGAAGTGAAGAAGAATATGCCAGTCAGTGCCAGTTTATTGGTGGACTTGTCAGACATAAGCCAGCTGGAATTATCACCTAAATAACTGCCCATGTGCACGAATAAATATATATGTATGAGTGTATATTTATATATTAATGTAGTTTAACCCCAGCCAGCAACTAAGCACCACACAGCAGGATGGGGGAAAGAATAACTCGGTATGAACACTACTCAGCAATGAAATATCAGTTAGTTATCAACATTGTTCTCATACTAAATCCAAAACACAGCCCTATACTAGCTACTAGGAAAAAAATTAACTTTATCTCAGATGAAACCAGGACAATTGACATAAGCACTTATATCTATGCATGTATATAAATTTATTTATGTGTATTTATATGAAAGAAGATGCAAGAGCAGGGGAAAAGTCAATATTGAAAGGGAAATCAAAGTAACATTTGTGGTATTTGAAACTAAGGAGTATCTAGGAAAAAAAATTCAAATAATTTCTTGGACACCCCATTGGCCATCATTACTTACATGTAACTCCCAGTAACCACAACCACTGCACCTACCTACAAGTGTGAGACCTACTTGCAACACTTCCAGTGATGATGAATTTTGCTCATATTTGTAACCTTTCACTTTACAACTTTGACATTTCATAAGATAAAGTGGAAGGTGTTTATTGCTTAGTGAGTCTTGTTAAATGGATTAAATTGTGAAGTAAAGGCTTAATTCCTTTCATGTCGTATAGATGAAGTTCAGATTGCATTAGATCCTGTACACCTAAATCTGCTATACATACAGAAAAATACATGTGTCTACAGAGAAGCAAAACTTTCTGTGAGTGAAAAGCCTGCCAGAAACAAGTCAGTTCAGGCAAAGATACAAGTGCCTGCTTTGCCTAGGAGAAATATTCTTGTCACATAAAAACCCCACCATTAATCAAAAATCACATTATAGCTTCTGGAATGAAGTTTCCTTTACTACTCTTTAATAATAAGTCTAAGATAAGATAAAATTGGTAATTGTACCTTCTCTTCTGATAGAAGATAATACTAAAGTGGTATAGAAATTTGAGTTACAAGAATATATTCACCCTGCTAATAGGCTTCCATTATGTGGTCTTTACTGATTTATTCATTACACATTTTCCCCACATATAGAAAAATTTAATTGAAAGTTACTTATTACATTGTTACAAAATGTTAACTAGAAAGTTTTCTTTAATCAAATGATCATTAATGCTGAGAGAGCCGGTTTATTTCAATAGTGCATTTATCAGGAGCAAGAATAACACAGGCATTGCCAACAATGATTTCACAGCGCTGTTTGTTCTGCAAGCACTTTCAGGGACTAAACAGATGCTTTTGCATCTTGCTGGGATAGTGTAATACTTTATTTATATTTATGACTTTTCATGATCAAAGATCTAATGACATGTGAAATGTAGAAAGGTACATAATATTGTGCCTTATCAAAGGAATGACATTACCAAGGATGGTAAGAGCTTGTAAAGTCAGATTCTGCCTTGTGCATGTCCCACAGAAGTGAGTGGAAGACAAGTGTTCACACTGTCTCAGGCAGGAAAGCAGCTTGGCATAGCATCTCCCAGCAAAGAACGAAGGAAAGGGGAAAGTGTGCTGGAAGCTGTAGCTGTATCTAAGTCACTTTTGCATATTTTGCATTCCCTGGAGGTGAGTTTTATACCTGTCTGGTACTACTGTATGTCCTGGCAATAACAAGACCCATACCCTTGGGAAAACTGAGGGCTCTTCTTCCAACTGGACCAGTGTCCCTTTTTTCTGAAGTCCTATGCAAACAGAAAATTAAAAGAAATCTTTTGGCCTGAGGAGGTGGAGGATGAGGCCCAAAGATATTCCCAAGGGGACACACTAAAGCAAAGGAGAATCTCCAGGCAGGCAGCAGCCTAAGTGCACAGAGCAGAGATTCCAATCCTGTCCTATGCAGCATCTTTTTGAATTAATTTTGGCATATAACTAGATGTGAAATCTATCATAAAGCAGGTAGGAGAGTCCCATTGCACACCAGATTTAATTCTCTGCAGCCAGTCCAGCACCCAAGGGTTCCCAGAGCATCCAAAGAAGATGAGTACAAACCTGTCCTCTTGCACAGCAGTTACAGACAAACAGACAGACAGCCCACCCACAGGGTAGATCCAGGCACCTTCCTTGAGATTTTAAGGCATGTTTGCAAATATTTCCTTTGTTTGACAATAACCATAACTACTCTGTAAACATCTCTCTTATTTCTGATTGCACACTGCTCAAGAACTGCAGAAAACTGAGTCATGAGGCACTTTCATAAACTCCATGGCTGGCAGAACCACCATCTGACTCAGACTCAACTGCTAGTGTTTGTTTCCACTGTAAAGTCAGTGAAAATCACAGAAGCAGAGCAGCTACTGGAAGACATATCACGGCCAACTAAGGCACAAAAATAAATGAGAAAAATTCTAGCTGCCAGTTCAGAGACATTGACCCACATGCTAATCTGAAATAGAGACCTTATGCCCCTTTTTACCTCATATCAACCCTGAGATGAAGACACTGCTGCCCTTTAGTCTGTGGTAGCCATTCTGGGACCACAAAACCAGTGATTTAGAAGATATGTATGATACAATTACATGGTCACATGCATTGAAATCTCCGAGCAATTTGCCATGGCCTATGAAACACTTACTCTGGGTCACTTCCAGTTCCAGCTGTAGCTGAGTAAATGTTCACTGACGGCCCAAAATTCCCGTGCAAACCTTACAAAATGCCTTTTCACTGTTGCATGGGCATGGTGGTGCCCCTCATCTCTGCTGCTGGTTCCATCCCAGTAGCCACACCAACCTGTCCCCACACCCTCTTCCCAACCCCACAGGAACATGAGCAGTCCTAGGAAGGATAGAAAAAAATTGCACCAACACAAGCTGGTTACTTACTTGATTTTCCTTAATTTGATGGTTTCCTTCGAGAGCTCCTTGCAGTAAACAAACCTGAATGGTGGTTATTTCTGAAGCTGCTCATGCCCTGTGTGACTTGGCTTCTAGCCTGGAGCTCTGCTTTGCAACCAGGAATTATATAAGAAAACCACACATGCTCAGTGATGTTATGCAATATCTGTGGAAGGTTATAATTGTTTGGAGAAGCCAAATTCAGAACTGATGAGTAAGCATTGCTGGGGAGGCAAAGCTTTGCTCTGAGTTACACCCATGCACAGCCAGCAAGTTGAGTTGCTTGCAAATCACATTTATAATGGTGCCCCTTCTGAGCAGAAATTAGCCTAGGGAGGCTAAGCTGGAATAATTTAGAAGTCTTTCCCACCCCTCAAAGTCAAATTCTTCCTTGCCTTAGACTTCTGATGATGTCAACAGATTTGTTGAGACTGTAAATCAGGCCAGAAGTTGGCCCTTGTTTGGTCCAATTACCCCATAATAAACTCCCTGAGGACTACTGTACTGATATGTGATTTGTATCCTTTCTCCTCTGAAATGCTGTATTTATGTTTATAGATTGAGTTAGCAGTTCTAAGGGAGGGGAAAGGCTGCCTGAATCATTTACAAATGGGAAAATCCATATATTTGAGGCTTGGTATGAAATATTTGCTTTTGGGCTGTAACCTTGTGTACTACTAAACTGCTGTCTAAAATAAATATTTACAGCCAAGTTGCAACAAGTCCCAAGAACATGTGATTTTCTGTGTGGAAACACTGACACATAAGGGTGCGACTTTGTCCCAGTAAAACACTGAGTTAATTGTAGGTTTTGTAAACATTATCAAGCATAATCTTGAAATTAATTTTTAAGTGCTCGCTAATGATTTTTCAGCACGTATCAAGCAGCTGGTTTTGTGTCCGATTCCCAAGTTCTTAAACAGACAACTGTTTTCCTTTTAGTGACTTTGTCAGGCTTAACTTGGGATTAATTTGACTGCAGGTGTCAGATAAGCGCAGTATTCCAGCAGCACTACCAAGAACCATGTGGACAAAATGCAGAAGCATGAAACCATGTTGGTCAAAACTCTGAAAGATTGATGGAAGTGAGTTATGCTGCTTAAATATCTTTGTCTGCCCAGAAGAGCTAAACTTGCAAGAGGGGTGTAAGGCATGCTGCTGCCAGGGTTTGCCACGTTCCCTGTTAGCGTAGATAACCGCTCGGGCTTTTTTTAATCGCAATTTCTCTGTCGACATAAAATCTAGCAAGCAAGCTTCATAAATCATGCACTGACAGCTAGAGTGGTTGGCCAGTGCTAAACACAACTGGACTCTTCTTTTTAAGCCTTTGCTTCTTAGGTCGCCTGCGTCAGCAGTACTCTTCAACAAACATCTGCAGTTCATCTTATCGTTTGAAGAAATATATGAGTTTCTCCATCAGGGTGGTTTTTTTAGCTTCAGCTTCTTGATTTGTTTGAACACCATCTGCTACATATAAAATGCAGGGAATTTGTGAAATGTGCATGCAGTGAGAAAATTTTAATTGTGTTAACCTTTCTCTTTTTGATCAAGATAACTTCTTGCATTCATCATCTCCTGATATGCTAAGTAAGCAAATAGATGTGTCTAAAATACTGATATTTTCTTTAAGATCTTCTATAATACTCGAATAGCTCAGACACAGAACTAGAGTCTATCCCTTCCAGCATTTAGGAGTTATTTTTGTACAGTTTGAGTTACACATCCAAAAGTGTTTAGCAGTAATAATCTCTTCTACAGATTTACTCTCATTTTATCACTCCGCACCTACGCGTGTATTATTTGCATTGGAGGAAAAAAAAAAAAAAAAAAAAAAAAAGGAAACGAAGTTAATTGTTCCTAGAATTAATCACCAGAAGACAAATAACTCTGTCGATGGCTGCAGCTCGCTGCCAGCAGCCCGGGCTGGGCTGACGTGTGTCATGGCATGCGATTGCCACAGGGTGGTAGGAGAAGTGCGGCTCCGCGGCAGCGCCAGCCCGCCGAGGGGAAGGAAAAGTTTGGGAAGGGCGAAGGAGGAATCGCTTTCCTCTTAGTCTAAACAGAGGTATCAAAAATAAGGTTTAGCTCATGGCAAATCCAGATGGTTAAACATTTGACCCATATCTAATCCCTCTGCCAAGCGTGCACCGCCACCATCACCGCTGTCATAACACAGCACAGGCTCCCAAAATCGCTCCGGTTCCAAGGAGCGCCGCACGTTTTGGAGAAAATTAAATTTTAAAGAGTGTGGCAGAAATAGAAAACACGGTCCTGACAACATGTTATGGCTCCAGCTTTGAGAAGAGTGGTATCATATATACTAAAATAATTCATTGGGACTGCAGCTCGCTGCTGTTCTGTGCAGTTTGTTATGATAATATTGTACAAAACATGGAGCAGGGCTTTGATCTTAAAAGATTATTTCGCTGAGACCTATTTATTTTACTTAACCATTTAAGAAAAGGGTGGGGACTTTATTTGCCAGAGAAAAAAGAGATGAGAAAAAGAAGTTCTGCCCCTCTTGTAAGTCCTATTCATTGTACTGATGAGTCCTATGGGTTATTGATCCCTGATGGTGAAATATAAAGGAGAAGGATCAAGTGATGCACATGCAAACTAAATCCTTGGGTTTTGGCAATTACCTTAATTGGCAATTACCACTGATGTTCAGATTTGCTTTCAAGGGCGTCTTACTTGAACCACACAGTACTGCTCATTTATATTAGAGACTATCAGAGACACCTTGATTGAAAAATAAATAAATAAATACAATATTAAAGTAAGAAACGTAGCATGTGTTTTATATAATAATAATAGATAACTTCCAAATGGCTTCATGTTTTATTTGGGGACTAATGTAGTTATGTCCAACTAACAGATGAGGACGTGAGAGGAATATTGAGCTCAAGACCTTCAGGGTGTGGAACAAACTACATATTCAAAAATGGGCAAGGTTTATGTAGTATACTATCATGTTTTAAACAGTTCATAAAAGAAACCAAGTGACAACAGAGCAGTGTGGATGATATAAAATAATGTAAACCTTCCTTCAAATATCAAGCAATTTTTTCTCTGCCTCAACTCACTTTCCACAACAGAGTGAGTGAAAAATCCATAGAGAATAAAACCAGTGATCCCTTTGAGCAAGGATACAAATTTACCTAGATATGTCAACCACACAGATTTATGGGACAAGGAGTTTTTCACCCTGAAGAAAAAAGTCTTCTTGTCAGTCATCTATAAAAAAAAACCCTGAAAATAAAGCTCTCTGAGTTATTTTTATGTTTTAAGAATTACAAGAAATTTCTGTTAAGGGTTGTTGGGGTTTTTTGTGGCTTTTTTTTCCTTTAAGCTTTCCCATAACCATGGAATAGTTCTCTTCATGGATGTATAAGAAACACTTGTGTTGTGCTGCTATTAATGGTATGATTTGTTAGTGTACTTTTATGTATGGAGTGTCTGCATCTGGTAAGGTCTACAACTGTACCTCCTTGACAGTGCCAGATGTTGTGAAGATAAAATACCTCCTGTGTGAGGAACTGCTGGAATCAGGCTCCATGATAGGTGTTCTTAATACAGTTTAAAAAGGCATCTGTCTTAAAATAATTTCAACATCTTACTTTTCTATTTACTGTTTTGTCAGACCTTTCTTTTTACTGGGGAAATATTTTAGTGCCCCTCCTAACCTGATTTTAAAATTGCACTTCAGTTTCTTCCATTTTGTTTTTGTGGTGTTTTATTTTGTTTGTTTTTTTTTTTTTTTAATTCTAAATTACTTCCCTAATGAAAGGGAGAAAAGGAAGAAAAAGTTTACTGTGGGACTCAGCTGAGGTTAAGCATATTGGCCCAACCAAGCAAAAAAAAAATTGTCAGCAGGTATTTTTAAACCAGGTTAGCCATGAAAGAGTACGGAAAATAATGAGTCTGAATTTAGCCAAGATTTGTTCAAAACATAACAGAGGGGAGACAAGAGGGCTGCTGGAAGGCAGGAGAAGAGCCCTGCTTCACTATCATACCCCATAACTCACTGCATTGTCAACCTCTTAAAATAGTAATGATACTTGACCCTTATTAGTATTTCTGGGCAATATATGAGCTTGAGTTTCCTTGGGTGAAAGATAATGCCTTAGACCACCCTTTAGACCACCATTCTATCTAGTTATAGTACATATTAATGTTATTCTTGGGTCATTTAACTTACTCTCAGTGAAGAGTGGAGAATGGTGCTAAGCTGTAAATCAGCTCTGTCCTGCAATGGATTTGTGCCATAAGAGATCATCCTGAAAATTCCAGCCTCGCCTGACCATGGTAAAGAGATTATGGTATGTAAAAATTCTGCTAAACATAGCTTGTTTCATTTTTGTGCTGCTCTGCCTGTCTGCCTGGTGAGGAAATGTTAAGACCCGTTGTGGTGGACAGTGCACTGGAAAGGAATATTGCTATAATAAACCCCCCAGGGCTAAAACTTTTACCATATGTGGTTAAACTCTCCATCTTTTCTAAAGGTGAGCTGCAGCAGCGAGGAAATTATTAAAGAAGGCCACTGATACTGTGCATAAAAATTATTTTTTTAATCCTCAGGGAAAAAGAAATGAGTTCATAAATGTATTGTGCTTAAAAGGTATCCTCTGAGTGCCAGTGTTCACACCCCAAATGACAGACTGAAACGTTCAGTGGCATTAGTCCATTTAACTAAATCCTGATTACTTGAGATGAATTCATTTAAAAAGCAAATGTACTGCTACTCCCTTAGCAAAGGTTTCACTAACTATTTCTCGAAATCATAAATATTTTTTTCCACACTGTTCTGGCAAACAAATAATGTTTACCTTCAGCTTCCTAGAGAAGATTTACAGATAAGTCCCTAGTCTGTTTTGCAGATGTGCCTTGGTGAATTTAACAGTAATATATACTGTCATCACGGTTGTCTTCAAATCTTTGAAATCACTTATGCCTTTTACAATACATATTTAATTGAATGTCTAGCTAGCAGATATGTATATGTATCTCACATTTGTGGGTGGGCATGTGTGTGCCTAATACATATATTTAGCACTTAAACATGGGACGATGAGTGATTGAGAAATGCCTAGGAGAGAGATATTTTATACATGCACACAGAGTCAGTAAATGCGTAATCTCCCAAAACAGCCAGAGACGGAGAGGAAAGTGAAGAGACATCTGCAAATTAACAAATCATCTATCTTTGGGGTCATTCACAAATTAGTTTTGCAGAATAAGATAGAACAAAAACCTAATTCTGACGAGCATTTGTTCTGGCTATTTATCACGTAAAATTGTGTAACAATATTAGACACAGGAATTTCTGCTCAGCTTATTCCTTATAGTATTACCGTGATTCCACAACTTGGTGCAGATGTTTTGTGCTGAATAATGTCCTTTAACTGACATTTGTGCTCTCACTGTTGAACTTTTAAGTAGCTGTGATGCGTATATTGCATAGGAGCTCTATGGGGGGACAAGGGGAAGGTAAATATAAAACAAAATCTGGTTTAGGAAAGGAAACTTTAAAAAGCTCTTCACCTCCTGAGTAAGTGGAGGATTCTCCACATTTAATTTGCTATTTTTTAATAGCTACTTGTAATTTAAATTATTGCTCAGGAACAGAGGCTTTTGAGGAAACCTGAATATTCCTGGGATTTAGTTAGTCTTTGGAAGTGTGAGCGCTTCCCTGCTGCAGTGAGGATGGCATGTCCCTCGGTTGAGACATATATACTAAAATCTATTTCACACTGTACACTTATTGCTAATTTTATTGCTTGAGTGGACCAAATGGTTACATTTGTACCTCAAAAGCTATTGTTATCAAATTAATTGAACCGTTTTGAAGTTCATTTTACTCTGTTAATTATTTAAAAACAAAATCCTGTGTCTTAAAAGAGCAATTTACTTCTGAATTAAGGCTAAAGAAAATTTTATGTTAAGTAAAACATAAATTACTTTGCTATCACAAGATGAACCTTGTTTTAAAAAGTCATATAATCAGTATATTGATTCCCTCTGCATTTTTTTCATTTATTGGTATTAGAGGGTTGTGCTCAAGCCTGCAGAAAAAAAAAAAAATTAAAAAATTAAAAAAGGGAAAGATAAAGAAAAAACTGCAGCTAGTCATAAGTATGGAACCTTAGGCTAGTTTTATCCTGGCAAAATATTTTTATAAGTATGCCTTAATTTGGAATTAGTCACATTAATTTAAAAATTTTAATTAATTTTTTTTATGCTTGAAGTAGCATTATTTTATTTGTGATCCTTTAGAAAATTACCAAAGAATTTTCAGGAATTTATATTAAATTATTTATGAAACCAACAAAAATATATGTACTGAAAGCCCAGTATATAAGCAATGTAATCAAATAAATAAATTTTTCATTTCTACGTCATCCTAGATGTTTGTGAATATGTTCCAGCATGAAACTTCAGTAGAATTCGGACAAGTTTGTTAAGGATCGAGTTCCCTACTGGCCTAATTCCTCTGAAATCAGTGGAATTATTTCAGAGGAGAATTTGATTCTTCATTACTGTGTGCATTTTTCAAATCTCCAATAATGTGATGCATGCCCTTCAGTTTCCTGTGTTTATAGAATACATTGCCAAATACAGCAAAATTGTATTTTACTCTGTTGCAAAGCAAAGAAAAGGGGAGAGGGGGGACAAAATAAAAATCTTGTTTCTACTGTTTTCTGAAATTTTTGGGGCCAGTTCACGTAAGACAAAATCCCAGGAGGCTCAGTGCATATTCACTCTTAGGCCAGCATATCCAATGCACTCTTTAGTCTTAGATTAAGGAATTAAAGCACTGCAAATGAATTTCACATCCAAAATCATTCCATTTGTCCCCTTTGTCTTCCAGAATCCTAAGCATATGGGACCACACTAAGTATAGCAAAAATAGCTGCTGCTACAATCATAATTAGTACCTATTAGCCCTTCCTAGGTGCAAAACCCCAGTGATGAGAGCGCAGCACGAGAACCTAGATAGAGGAGGATTTGAAGTCTCTGTAGCACAGGGCTGTTATTGCTGCCCTTGCAGGTTCACCAAATGCAGAGGCTGAGGGGGAATTGCTGGGCTTGGGAACCAGATCCTACGTGCCCTTCCCATACAACACAAAGATGTACAGACTGAGATCTTTTTTACCTCCTTGCTGAGCCATTGCCTCTTGTCCAAATAAGCTTTCCATAAAAACCTGCTCACACATTTCTGATCATTTGTAAAGGATAGCATTGTTAATTTTTAATAGCTTAGGTATCAAAATCTGCTTTTCAGGACGGTGGAGCCATTTTTTAATTCTTAGTCACACAGTGGACAGCAGCTGTTTTACACAGGCTGGAACAGCTATTCAGTGACCAACTTAATGCGTGAACTTCTTGATGCATTATTTTGGCAGGCTCGTCTTTGATAAAGCGTATAGGTTAGGATTATAGATCCTATAGTGTACAGGATTTCAGCCTCCTTTTCACAAAATGCTGAAGTTATAGGACAAAATGCTGAAGTTATAGGCAATAACAGATATAAAAGGCATTGTCAATGAAAATTTTAAAAATAAAAAATAAAAAAAAACAAAGAAAATAAAAGAAAACGCAAGAGCCACAAGTCCTGTTGTCAAAAGCAGAGGTTCCAAATTGTGCATGAAAAATCACCGATATTTCTGCCCGGGAAAAAAACGTGTCCCTGTGTGTAAGCAGATCAGTGCGGAGCGCGGCTCTCCCGGCAGGACGCGGCTGCCCGGGATGGGAGCAGCAGCGGGGACCGGAGCCAGAGCCGGCCGGAGAGGACCCGAGCCCGGAGGGGACCGGAGGGGACCCGAGCCGGGAGCCAGAGCCGGCCGGAGGGAGCGGAGCCCGCAGCCAGCCCGGCTCGGGGCACCGGCCCGGGGCCAGCGCAGCATCCCCGAGCGCCGCACCTGCAGCCGCGCAGCTCCGGGCAGGGCTGACCCCGAGCGGGACCTCCCAGCTCTGCCCTCCGCCCGCCGGGGCTGCATCAACAACAACAAAAAATCCCATCTCCCTGCCCAGGGTCAAGCGTGGGGCTGCTGCAAGTGGCTCTCAAAAACCTGAGGTTGTCGTTCTGTTCAGGGCTCCGTGTTATCATCCCCATTGGCTTCAAGCATAAAATCAGGTGAGAGCCAGGGACAGGTCATAAAAGTGAAGTCACATATGATAAGGAGAGTATAGATATCATAACCTGCGTGTGAAGGAGAAGAGGTTATGATCATTGTCTGAGGAGATCTGTTCAAACAATGTAATAGAAAGCTGCCCCCTTTAAACAAACATTATACTTTTGCTAGAGGGTTACAATTTCCAGTTCCAGCCTGATCTTTTGAGGTGCTGTGGATATGTTTAATATAAAGATGTCTATACAGTTTCCCAAATGCAAGGCATGTCCTGCACCACAAGCTCTGCAGCTACCTTTTTAATCAATAGCTCATAAGTATTCATTGAAAGATGTGCTGGTATTCTAACCACTAAACTTATGAGGGAATAGCTGCAACCATATTAAAATCAACATTTACCTTTAAATCCTTTTTTGAAAATGACAAAACATTGTGACTCTTAAAAGAATTTTAATTTATTGCAAGAGAGTCAGATATATGTTAAATACACTGCTACCAATTTTTCCACATAATTAACCCAGTGAATTCTGTTAAGAAAGCAAATCAAAACTGTGATTTAACAGCCAGGTCCACCACATGAATATGCAAAGGAAACAAGGGAAACTTTACCTCCTCTCCAAAGAGCTGCCCAGCCCAACCCTCACCCGCAGCCCACTTCTCCTGCAGCCAGCCCCTGACACCACCACTCATTGCCCATCGATTATCCCAGGATGAAGGTTAGCTGGTCACCTAGATTTGCAAAGGAAAATATTCTTCAAAAGGTGAAAGCTTTTCTGTGTGTGGAAGCATTTTGATTGCTGTTAAAGGAATGCCTACTCAAAGCCTAGATATAATTCAAGGATTGGGTGTATTTTTATGTACACTGACTGATCTACATGCCTGAAAACACGTCGTCTTCATTGTGATTTATTTTGTAGTTAAAATAATACACTACTTTTTCTCGAGAGTGATCTCTATTTAATTTATTACCTGAAAAACAGATTAATTTCCTTCAAAAATTTTAATAATAGATTGTACAAGCCCAAAGGAAAAAAAAAAAAAGTAGATACTTAAAGGGCAAAATAACTAAAATGTTGCATACAGATCTGGATACCAAGTTCTGAAAACTTGGACAGACTCAGATGATCATGCAATATTATAGTCAATAACTCACAATTCATGCATATCTCCTGATGCAAAAGCTATTACCAGGCCTATTTTTTAATAAAAAGATATGAAGGTGAATGGAGTTGGTAGACCAATATGGTTAAAGGAATTACGGGAATTGACTGCACTGGCTGAAGAAGAAAAGTGCACCTACCCCAACTGAAATCCTCAAGGCTAATATCCCACTACTGGAGATTTTCCCCCACTGCTAAAGCATTGGCTCAGTGTTCTGCTCAAAGCAAATCTCCCCCCAAGATCTCGTCCCCGTTGTGCACTGACGTGTCCCCAGTGAAGGGGCTGCATAAGGCCCCCACGCAGCTCCCACTCCTAGAGGTGGGAGGTGGCCCAGGAGAGCAGCCCCGTGCCAGCCTTTGGGCTCAGAACCTCCCCCAGGAGCAAAGCCCAGAGGTCCATGTCCCCACAGGGAGAGGAGGGAATTGAGGTCTCTCTTCCCTGGCTCTGTGTTTGGGCTAATGAGCATAAAAACCCACCTTAGGAAGCCACCTCCCGATTATTTTCTTTTTTTTTTCCCAACTTGCTCAAAAATCTTCAACCACACTATTCAAAATAATTCAGTCTTAATTTTTAAGTCGTTGCCAGGTGAGCAAAATGCAATTTTTTGGCTTCCTTTCAAAAATGGCTCACTCTGAACAATCCAAGTCTGTCTAGCGCATGTTACTGGGCAGCTCTTCTAGTCTTGAACAAAATAATTTGGAAGTGATTTTCAGCCCTGCCCCATACATTCCCAAGCAGCTCCTCCTCCCAGGTGTTAATCTTTCTGCTGCCCATTTGGCTGCTTTGATGGATTTTTTTTTCCTTCTTCAGAGCACTGTTGCTACAAAAGGAGTCAGCTGTGTCCCGTGTAGCTTCAAGGGATCTCTGAAGGTGACTTACAGCAACAAGTGTGCTCTAGAGGGACACTCATTTGGCAGCACTGTATCACCAGTTAGACCAGGAAGTTTTCCCTCAGTTTCCTTACATTTTCCATATCACTCCATGTGCAAAGGAGTGTCTTCATGCACTGGATATTCTCCGTGTAGTTGCATTGTCCAAATGATTTTTTACTTGAATGATATATTTCCCCAAAGGAATAAAATAAAAATATACTGTGCCACAGTAATTGACAGAGTCCAGGATTTTGCTGCATTGTCATGTATTATAGCTGCATATTTGTATTCTCCCCATACAGATTATTCTCCATCGGGTTAAAAAAAAAAAAAAGAAAGATGGAGAAAAAGAATGCAGGAAAAATCATGTACATTAACCATTTTCCTGCTTCTTCTTCTTCCCCACAAGCCCAAGGAGACTCAACATCATGGCAAACAGTCAGACCAAGCCACTGTGTAGGGCTTGTAGGGTTCTGGGGACTTGAAGAGCTGGCTATGAGCTGTGCTGGTCCATATTTGGGCTCAGTGCACCTTGTGACTGACATCTGCTTTATTTAACTACATACTCAGAATTGGTAAAACCAAAGCAAACCAAATCCTGATGTCCATTGTTGGTTCTACCTTTAGTTTGCTTGTTTCTTTGCAGTTTGAACCAAATTAGCACGGAGTGATCATGTTTTATTAGACAGATTTCTGGAGTACATTTTGAGCGACTCGCAGAAATCTTTTAAGTTTGAATGTGATGTTGGCCACTAAATCCAGGCATTTTTGCCAAAGACTGCAGTTAGGTTGCTGGTTTGGGTCTGGATCTCATTCAAATTAGGCATGATTCAAGCTCCTTGTAACAGATAACTCCTCCATCCTGAATTTCAGCAGCAGGTTTTAGAGCATCTGCCCTGGGTCCCTAGAAACAAACTCAGGTTGAATCACGGCTTGAGAGTGTCAAGTGTTCTCTAGTGGCTGAGGTGTGGCCATTAGATGCAGTTGTGTGTTTGCACAACATTGGCACTGAAGATCTGACCTCATGACCAATGTTTTCACACAACACACTCTTTTCGGACTTCATGCAGAGTTGGGTCTTTGGTTTGGTTTGCCCCAGAACCTGTGAGACTCTTTGTTATAGATACACCAGAGCTGCCTGGAAAGCTGTGGTCATCTACAAAGTAATTGCAAAGTTTCCATTTCTCTATTCTTTCCTTCTTTTTTTTTTAACAGAACCTTAAAAATTCTTTTCTTCAGCTGAAAAAGCCCTTACACCTGCAAAACCAGAGCTGTTTGTTCACAACCACTTAGCGTAAATATATACTAACCTGTTTTGTACTCTTTTAGTTTTGGGGGGGGGTTTTATGCATATTGCTTATTGGAAGGCTAAAGGCTGACATTTACCTACAAACAAATCCACCAGGAGTGTGCAGCATTGCAAAACTCCCTCTGGGCTGCGAGGAGAAAGCGCTGCCAGGAGCATTGCCATCCCCAGGCCCATCCTCTCCTCATCTCCATGCCTGGAGCAGCTGCTGCCCGATGTGCCCACTGCTTTGGGGGGTTTGGCTCCCCAAAACTGCTCAGAGCTGGACACAGGGCCTGACCGCGTGTGGGCCACAGAACAGCCCTGGCAGAGGAGCACATCAGCAACGTCCATCAGAGCTGCCCTACGAGTCAGGTAGTCCAGCAGCAGCCTCTTCCCCTAATTGTTTGCCCTCTGTAATTAATTAAAGATGAACTGGCCCATAAACCCTGCACTCTCAAGTTTTCAATACATTCAGTATCCAGAGCTGGCAACTCTTCTCCAGCAGCTCTCTAATAAATACCATCCACAGGAGCTGTGTGCACAATTTCTGTCTTTCAGGCTGCGCTTGCAACACAGTTTCCAGCTGCTCAGCTCCAGTTTGAGCGAGGAGCAAAAAGCATTTATGGAGCTTCAGCAGCAGTTTATAAATAGTCACATGATAAACAGTGGGTTGTGCTGGGTACGGGAAAATTCAGCAGAGGCACCACCACAGAGAATATTATTGCTTATGAGGAGCTAAAAGGAGCCTGAGGAATGTTTCCCAGCGTGGCAGCTTTCTGCAGATCAGTACCCTCCTGCACGGGCATGGTGCGTCTCCCTGCTGGCCTTCCCAGCGGTGCCAGGGCTGGCACGGGATGTGGAGCGAGCAGGAAAACCCCCATCCCGCAGGCATGGGGGTGTGTGTGTCACTGTGGCCGCACAAGGAGCCCCAGCGAGCCCACTGAGCACTCGCAGCTTGTCACAGCCCGGGCCAGAGGCTCACTCCGGCCTGGTTCACCCGAGGAGCAGGCAATCCCACACTGAGCAAATCCCAAGGCTGCTGGGAGGTTTCCTTCCTCCACAGCACCAACTGCGTAAAGGACACTGCATTTAGACCACAAAATCTCTTCTTTTTTTTTTTTTTTTTTTTTTTTTTTTTTGCTCAGGCCAGCAAACAGCCATCATCTGGGAACAATGAGAGCTGTCAGGACGGGGGAAGGGAGCCGGCCAAACTGCGAGCACGGGCTTGAGAGCTGAAGGAAAAAAAAAAAAAAAAAAAAAGAAACACTCCTCAGGAAAATTTTGCCCTGAAAAACCCAAACTTCATTACTGAAAATGAATGCTCAGTCTGTTGAGATGTGCCCTGTGCCCAGAGAGCAGCCTAGCAGGGATAGGTGACCTATTTTCCCTGGAGGGGAGGCAGAGGTTGCTCGCTATCGATCCCACCCTTCCTCTACCAGTTTATATATTAGCTCCTATGGCCTGTGGAGGAAGCAGCCAGTAATGGAGTGAATCATTCACAATGAATAAATCATCTGACTAATTTAGCTTGTTTTTCCTCTATGACTCTTTAACGAACAGATCACCATTTCCCTAAAATTGTTCATTATTATTACTACATAACTTGTCGTTTGGGGATGTTCTTTTCTTTTTCTTCTACATTTTTATCTCCTACAAGTTAGCAAAAATCTCTTAGCTCAGTTATGACTGGACAGAAGAGTTTCATGGGGCTGTTCCTAGCCCCACACTGGGTGAGCTCAGCATGGTTGTTGCAGGTGTTTGCATCAATAAAGAGAGAGAAAAATTTCATTCTGTAAAGTGCTGAGTCCAAAGTTCAGTTTCTACAGACGCACATGTCCTTAAGGCAGAGTCTCCCAACACCTCTGTAACACAAACACCCTCAATACCAGCACAATTGGAAGAAAAATTACTTGTATTTACACAGAGCATTTCTAAATCAATTTCTATCATATCCTGGCTAGCAACCATCTCAATGAACAGCATATGTGGGGTGGAATTGCCTAGAGGATCACTTGGCTTTGTCTCTTGCTAAAATGATGGCAAAAACAACGGGGAAAGCAGCAATGCTGGATTCAGATGAGGTCTGTGGCATTCAGACTCCATGGTCAGCATCTGAATGGATTTGGAGAGCCTAGTGTGTGCTCCAGCTCCTGATGGCATGATGGAGTGTGCAGAAGGAGAAGAAGCCACAGGGCTGAGGACTGTGATGGGAGGTGTGGGGACATCTTCTCTCTCTGTAAATGTCTTTTCCCCCAGCAGGGCAAACCAGTGGAGCAAACCCTGTTGGCTTCAGGGCCAAGTACATGCCCATATTTCTTCCAGCTTGTGTGTGTGTATGTTTATGTTTCTTTTGCTTGCTCTGCATGAGAGCACCTCACCCTTTCATGAAGACTTGATGTAAACAGAAGAACAAACCAGAAAACCACCGGGCGGCAAACGGCGCCCAGACTGAAGCACCACCTGCAGCAGCAAAATACCAGGCACCTCCCACACACCTCCTCCCAGCCACCACATCAATGGGAGCCTCGGTGGCAGCTCCATGTTCTGGCTGCTAGCAAGCACCAACACCCAGGTGCCAGGCAGAGAAAATTCCTGACTCCATAGAAAGCAGGGAAAAGCTCCCATCCTTGCACTGCAGGAGCTCCAGCTCCCATGTTTCACAAGCAGCCTCTGCAAGAACTAAGAAAGGAAAGAGTCAGGTCATGTCAGATCTCAAGCTAAGCAATGCTGATGAGGGAAATTTTGCACACAAGCTAATTGCAAACCGATGCAAGGTGCAATTGAGTGGTGTGATGCTTCTCTGTGTGAAGGGCTCGCCCAGCTGCCTCCTGCACAGCCCCTGGTCCCTGAACAAGTGCAGATCCTCCTAAAAACTCCCTGTCCCCTCACCAGACTAGGCTCAGTCTAATCACTGTGAGAAATGGCTGCAAGAGTCAAATTCATCAGAAGCTGGGCTCCTCCTGCCAAGTTCTGGGCAAGCGGCCCATGGCCAGGTCATAATCAAAAGTAGACATGATTCTTCCTTCTCTCTCCTCAAACTATCAATGAATTAAGTGTCCAGTGAAGTCACTTGACCAAGAGGTTTAATATTATTACAGCAAGGCCATGTAAGTCTTCTGGGGAGTCCCTTTCTTCCAAACCCTCATCCAAGTCTGCAAAATAAGCCGACAGCTGATATTTCCTACCTGAGCGCAAGTAAGAGCTCAAAGATGAAACTAGGATGGAAGCAAGAGTGAATGTAACTCTAAAGAAAGACAGAAGAGGGGATTAAAAGCTATGCTAACTTACACTACTAATTGCAGCAGCACCTTAGCTGAGGTAATAGAAACCACAAGTAGCTGTGACACTTCTAGTGCAACCTGTGCTGCTCCAGCTGCAGAACAGATTTACCCCTGTGCACCTGAGTGTGCAATGGAGATGCCTGGGGACAACAGCAAGGTGTTTGTCTGGGCTGAAATGAGGGGGGCTTTTCCCCTGGATTATACCCTAAAGGGAAAAAGACATTTCTCATTCCAGAAGTGAATCATAAATATATGTGTGTCTGTGCATCTGTGCGTCTGTGTACATATATGTATATATTTATATATATTTATATATATATATTATATATTATATTTATATGGAGTGAATCCCAAATATCTCTTTGGCTTTTTAGTTAGACATTTTTTTCATTTCCAACTGTCTTGTGTAAACAAGTTGTAATGGTAAACCCAACAAATTCCAGAGGTCAAACCCCATTCCTGACTCACTGTTTTCTTGCATCATTTGAGTAAACTGTACACCTGGTTGCTCCCTTGTTCCTCCAGTTTCAATCACTTGTAATGTTCTTTTTAACCACCCTATATATTTTCCTATTTAAATGTTTTTAAGGGGTTTTTCCCCTACCAAATTCATGCACATGATTAACTATTTTCCCCATTCCAGCTTAACTTCTGGGAAGCATCCTGTTACAGGAGGATAAATGACAAACACAGTGTGCAGGACCAGATGTGTGCCTTCAACACCAAGGGGATGGATGAGCCATGAACAAGCCACCACTGCAGCACAGCAGCAAGCCACAGAGTAGCCCAGTTACATGTTTTCATTCCTCAATAAGTACTAGCTTACCAAAAGCAGCTCAGCCTCCAAAGAAAGAAGATTTAAGATGAGCGCAGTGCTCCACATGACTTACAGCTTGGTTCTCTGTTTTCTCAGAGCACACTCAGGTAGCAAAATGGAGAGGGAAGTCCTAAAGAGTCTCGATTACAATACGTTTTTAAGAGTTTTTTCATGACACTTTAATTTTTTATTCTGGAGCATGAAGCTGAAAAAACTGCTACACAACTGCTTAGCCATGTCTAATTTGGTAGTGCATTAGACAGACTTTCAGCCTAATACTCTTGAGTCTATTGTAAATACTCGAACATTCCAGTCAACCAGACTGATAAAAACAATTTAACGGGGCTACTGGCAAGAGTGGTCTCAGATTTGTTTAAAATCATGTCTGTGTTCACACATGCAAACCAGCACATTTTCACTTACCAGACTGATTGACTGGTGAAAAATCTTAATGTAAAATAAAGCTGCTGACACACACTGAGACTGTAAGACTGCTCCTGGATGGATCTTGTAGGCACAAAGAGCATCTAAAAAGTCTGAAGGTGTTTTTAAGTGCCCTCGTAAGTTTTCCTTATGACACAATTGAAAAAAACGGTTTGAAAAGTCATGGTTATGAGATGAATGCTTCAAAGCATCTTTGGAGTTTTATAAGATAAAAATAAGCTCATGTTTTAGGGTGCTTTGTGTTGGAAATAAATTGCTGTGTTATTTGGCATATGCTGGAATTTAGTGAAAGCCAAAGAAATAGTTAAGATTACGGTCGCTTTTTAAAAAGTTATATTGAAATGTTCAAGGTCCAGATAATCACAAGATCTGAGACATTTGGGGTTAGGAGGAGCTGTTGGCTTTTTCTCTCATCTGTTTATAACACTTCCTATATTTTTCTCTTTGTATATCCCTTTGGCAATAAAGAGAGAGGTTTTGTCCTGTGTTGTATAGATGGAAGTGATGTTTCTGGTAATACCCTTTTGGTGTAGGTGACATCAAATTATTACAGCAAAAGATGATGAATTAGTGAGCTTCATGCAAGGAATACAAAATTTCATTAAATAACTGCACAAAGACTCAATCATGAGCATTACTCCCAAGGAACACATTCAGTTAAAATATAAATTATGGGGTTATTCACAATACCCTGTTCTTGCTAAAACTCCTCAATATTAACACAACTCTGGCATTAACGTTCTTAGCAAAATTAGGACCTTGTAATATATAGGTCATTACCCTTGGAAGTCATTCCTACCACTCCTAGTTAGATATATTTTGAGAAAATCTAACTGATATTGGCCTCAGCAGTGTTGTCTGTACTGGGTTTCTAGCTTCTGCACTAATATGAAAACTTTATCAAGATGGCCAGAGTTACACACCTACAGAAGGAAATTAAATTAGCCAGTTTGCCATTAACATATATTCAGAATGTACTAGATATTCAATGCTCTGTACTAACCAGGTACCTATCTCAAAGCTGGCTGTAATATGATATGTCAGAAAATTGCTTTTTGAGTTCAGAGAGAGGACAGGCTTCACTGCAAATGTCCAGAGATTCAATTTATGGTTTTGCATGACTAACTTGGACAAATTAAGGGATTGAAATATAGCTACTTTGGTAGCTATAAACTGGAAGCAAACTGCAAGTGTGGCCAATGCTACCATGAAATCCTCCTCATGGCCAAAAGTCCTCTGTGGCTTGGGTCACCCCAACACCCACTTTCACCACCAGGTATTTCACTGGCTGTTCTTCTGTTTGTTTGCATCCACAGATCTCACCACAATGGTGAATGGAGCATGAGAGGAGTCATAGCTGTGCACTAAGGATTAGTTTAGTTTGAAACCTGGTCTTGCATGTAGGACAAAGGTGAAGCTGTGCTTGTGAAATAGTCTAGAAGATTTTGAATATTTTCAGTCTCCCTGTCTTGAACTGATTTTGTCCAAACCTTAATACATATTGTTCTTAACAAAATAAAAGCTGATAAATATTAGATAACAGAGATAAATTCTATCCTTAGTATTTCAAACACGATAGAGTAAAAAAAATATTTGCCTTACAGAAATTATTAGCTGTACTTGATGTCCTCTTGCATATTTTTCCCTGTGTTTGTCTTCATTCCCATGTGTCCCAGTGAAAGTTTTCAGCCTGTGGGACTCAAGTCCCTCTCCAGATCAGGTGGCCAGTCCCAGATGGATTCCCATGGGACATCCTCAGGACTGGCACACTCTTTCCTCCCAGGTCAGCAAACATTCCTGGAGATCTCCTGCATCTGCAACTCCTTCTTCTGCCAGGGAGCAGGGCAGGCTGGACATGACCAAGGAAGTTGATGCCTCAGCAGGTCCTCCTGCCCTGCCATGCCCTGCCAGGCAGAAACCACAGACAGCAGCAGCCCAAGGAGCAGCCCTTGGCCAGGCATCACTCACATAACCCTGACTGCAGCACGGCCACTTCAGCCATCCCCTCTCCCTGTGATATGTCATAAAAGTGTCTGAGGGTTTTGTGAGGTGAGGTCTTTCTACAGCTGAGACTCCTGATTAGTCTGACTGTTTTTATCCCAGCATGATTTCCTGGTAGCACCATGTTTGAGATGGCTCTGCTTCTGCAAAGGTGAAGACGATATTCCTAGCTGATTCTAACCAAAATAATTCAACAGCAGATGTGAAGTATTCATCAGACTTTTACTTTCCCTCTGGCCATTGAGCTTTGTGGTGGTTTAACAGCAACCTCAGAGATCCCACCACAGGTTTCATCTTCCTTTTTGCAAAGCACATCTTGGGGCAAGTGAATAGGCTTGGGGAGTGACTGCACACTGCCTCCACTGTGGCCCATTAATACAGATTAGGACTATTTCTTTGATCTGCTTTATCTTCTAGCAACAACATGTAGGCTCCAAAACAGTACAAAAATTAGCATCATCACATTTATTCACTTGGCCCCGCAGTGTTGATTTTGTGCAAATCTTCCAATTGCCCACAGGTCCTGAGTCTGGCAAAAGGCTCCATTCTGGGAATAGGCTTTCTCTGTTCTCCCATCACTCATCATCATTTGTAATTATGTTTTTGCTGTCTGTAAATTTTGAAGACCCAAAGTCTTTTTTTCCAGTTGACATGGGTGTTTTCTTACACCTTTCTCTGCTAATTTTATGTAGTGATATGACCTATTCTGGTATCCACTTAGATATCTCTCAAGAAATTGTCTTAGACAATGAAATTAGTGACCTTAATTAGGCCATCTAGTTTGGAAGGCATTAGTGACATTGGAACAGGATGTTTCTGTCTGATTACATTAGGCCAATTTAGAAAGCAAAAGCAATGTGAAATCAAACTCTCTGCTGGTGGGAGGGAACCAAGGAGTGGGGGAGCAGCTCCATTTGCCTGATAACAACATTTCCATTGCTGGTCATGCTGGCACACTCTGCTGCATGTGTCGTGCACCAGCAGTGCTTCTGCTCTGTAGAGAAACAGCTGTGATGGCTCTGGAGATGCTTGGTTGATAAAGCACTTTGGGGATTCTGTCAGCACATGGAAAGGCTCTGGTAATATCTCTTCCTTCAACTGGTTTGCTGCAAATGAACCAGTTGCTTTGTTCTTCCTTTCCACTGGCATTGCAAGATCAGATACGCTGTACCTGGGCTGGCACCTTCCCCAGTGTATTTTGGATTTCTCAATAGCATTGTAATGTTTTTGATGTTTCTGATAGTGCTGTAATTTTGCTAGACACACAGGTTTCTCCCTCCATCTTATCACACACACACACACACATGCTCTTTTTCTGCATTTGTATGGTGTTTCTATGGCTTTTCATGGCAAGGAAAGCCAGCGCACTCTCTGCAGCAATGCCATGGACTCCAGATGATCTCTTTAAATATGCTTCAGCCATGGGCTCCTCTTTAAAGCCTGATTTAGCCAAGCTTTTTCCTAATTTGAATAAACATGAACTACTTTGTTCTAAAACAGCTCAGCTTCCTTATTTGTGAACTGTTCCAAATGCCATCAAATTTCTCCGGACATGCAATTACAAATTACTCCATCCTCCCTGCTCACAATTTACTTTCTTAGCCAAGAGATCTCCCCTGAACACATTTTTGGTGATTTCAGGCTGTATGGCACAGCACACATCTCCATGATGAGCTGCTCACAGCACAGCCATGCCCAGGGCTCACAGCCCACCCAGCCCTGCGTGGCAAGGGATGGAGGGCTGGCCTCAGGGAAAGCTTCACCAGGAGGAGACAGGGACCCTCTGTGCTGTGTCATCAATGCATCCAGCACAGGTGAACTTCCTCACACAGCCTAAGGATGTGCAAAGAAAGAACAGAGCTTGGCAGACTTTGGACTTCCCAGCTGCTGTTTCCCCACCTGCCCAGCTCCTTTCTCTCGCCACCCATGGCTGGACAAGCCCAGTGGCAGCACAGCTGGTGGTGACTCTGCAGCCACTCACAGTGGTCCCCTCCTGGTCACTCACAGTGTCAGGAAAAACAGCACATGTCAGGAGCATGGTGCCCAAACCACCCAGAGGATCTGGGGAGGAGAAGTCGAGGTATTCTGCACCCTTGTACCACTTTTCTGTGCCAAATGCAACAAGCATGGAATGAAAACATTCTTGATGACAGAACATCTGCTGGGATTGCGTTCATGTAAATAAGGCTAAAAGCACATTTTCAGGTCACACCGTTCACAGGGAAGTAAAAAAAGAAATTCAGGGATTTTTTTTTAATATAAATACACCTAGAAGATAAAAGCCAGGCATCAGCTGCTTAAAGAGGGCAGAAGGACCACACTACATATTATTGTACTAGGAAAGCTCACAATTGCTTTTAAATTCTCAAACAACCTGGCACGGTCTATTTTGAGAACTGAAAGCTCCACTACCCAGAGATCACTCTTCTCCCTTCTCTAAGAGGATTTCTGAGAAAAAAAAAAAAAAAAAAAAAAAGCCTTGCCAAAAGCAGCTGTCTGCTAATGTAACACACAGCACCACTGTAAGAATGGATCCAGGAGCCCTGGCAAAACCTCAGTCCTTGTCAGGACCCATGAATGAAACTGTCCCAGGGAATCTGCAGAGCAAGGCTGCATATTTAGGAAGCTCAAAAGGGAGTCAAAACAAAACAGAGTGCAGCAGGAAAAGCAGCACAGACATGTCAAAGGGCTGCCCACATGGCTCAACCAGAGGCCGACCTAAAGCCACTGCCACACAATTCCTTGTGCAGCTCACAAAGGAGCCAGATGCTCCTGTCAAAATTATACCTTCCACAAATCTACATGGGAAACCTGCCACCATCCTGCCAAAAAGGAGGAGAATTGATACCATTTTCTTGACTAAAATAGTATCTTTTCAGTGAATTAGCTGTAGAAAGAGCAAGAGCTGTTTGCTTTGGACAAGTATATTTCCAAGCATGTCATCCCCACAAAAGATCTTTCTTTCACTCCACTTTCATGCGACCCTGAAAGCAAATATCTGATGGATATGATCTGGCTAGCTCCACATCTTCAAACAAGAACGGGGAGCTGGTGGCAAGTGGGATTCTCCCGTTGCTCTGAGCTAATAGATATTGGGAAGAAAAATGCAGTTCTTGTCTTGGCTGGCTTTGAGATGTACTTAACATTTCATTCACAACATGCTGCTTGTATCCACAAAGCTCGACAAGGCAGCGAATGCCACTGGCCTGCTTCGGGGACAAGAGGAAAACGCCTGGCCCGAGGTCCCAGCGCCTGCCACAGCGACAGGGCCGCGGATGCTGAGCCTGAATCTCAGCCACTGGGCCCCAGCACCCCACTCCTTCCCATGGTGCTTTAAACATTGATCAAAATTTAAGTTAGTGGAGGGCGTGCCTGAATCAGCTCATGGTCTCACAGCTTGTTCTGGTTCTCAGATTAATTGTTCTAATTAGCTACTCCGCAGGCAAATACGTATTGACTCTTTCTTCATCTCAGACTTGGGGCCAAGCGTGATTCAGAAAAAGAGTCAGCTGTGGCTTGCTCCCAGAATTTACCACGCATCTGAATGGTAAACATTGCAGCTCATCTCCCAGTCCAGAGCACAGGTAAGAAAACTCACCTAGTGTTACCAAGTGGTTTTCTTCTCCATTTTTTTTTTCATTTCAGAAGAGGGACATCTTAAAAAAGTTTCCAAAGGCCCATGCAGCACAGCATGCCAAACTGCATTTCTGCAACAACATTGAGCCTGTTCAAATCTGGCTATCAGAACAGGAGGAGGCATTGCCAACGTTTCAGCCTCATATTCATGGAGACAGGAAGGCCAAATAAGCTCAAAACTAGTCTGGGAAACTTGGTGGGACAAAAGATTTGGAATCAAAACTCAGTGATGTATACTCTAATTCATAACACAAGTGGGATTTTTGCCACAACCTCATCACAGCTCTTCTTTATATTTTTAATAAATTTCCAAGTTGAAAACAGTTAGTGTGGGGAAAGCATTGTACCTTTCACACAGAGTGTGCTTGGTGTATGTGTTCCCTACGGATTGGCCTGCATGGGCAGTGCACCTGCCCCATCTCTGCTAATGAAGTGAAGATAATTGAGCAGGTAACTAATGGCTGAGTCATGTTCCCAGCTTTGCTACGTGCTCTAACAATTCCAGACACTCAGCTGTGCTCCTGACCTCTCCTGCTGCCACAGAGTTGCACTTCCAGCAGCTTTTGCCCTTGCCAGGGCCTCTGATAATTCTCTATATGGGAAAGAGACGTTAGCTGCCAGGTCTGGAAATAACTACACAAAACATTCATCATCTGTCTTGACAAAATTATAAGTGCTTGATGAAGAAACAGACATTTTGATGATAAACATAGATGACGCAAAGAGTTACAAAAAAAGTGCAAAAGAGCAAAACAAACTGTGCACATCAGTTCACCATTGCTGTTAACGTACAGCTCATGTTGGTCTGGTTTTTGTGGCTCCTTTGCTTTCAGGCTATGGTGTTTTCTTGAGGTGGCAACAGAGCTGATATTATAGAAGTAAATAAATCAAAATAATAAATAAAAATTTTTGAACTTTAGTAGAAACATATTTGAGCAGTCATATAACCTCAAATGGCCATTATCTTGTAATTTATGAGCACCTGAAAAAAAGGATTAACACCTATATTTAGAATGAAATTAAGGGGAGAAATCTCTTAAGTCTTTTCATGCAGTATTTCTTAACTAGTAACATTTTAGAAATTTCAAAGTCTGTAACTGGAGCTCTTGTGGACTGAAACTGCCCACTTTCAGTTGATCATTCAATTTTTTGAGGTTTTTATTTTTAAAAGAGTGATGCAGAAATTGGAAAGATAATGTGCAGCAAAAAACACTGTATGGGTGTTTATACAAACAAAAAGATTTCCATCAAGCTTCATATGTGTTGGGAAGGATCTCTGTTAATTAAAAACAAATCCAGAAAATTACAGCTGAACTGAAGAGAGTCATGCAAATGCTTTTCAGTTCAAAATTTGTTGATAATTAAAACACAAATGCAATTCAGTTAATCTTGTAAGGGAAGGACAGACAAACAATAAAAGTGGTGAATGGTGACTAGATAGGTAGATAAACACCTAAAAATGAGAACATTATTCCCAGCAGTGGTAAATAGGAGCAGATTAGAATTCAAATATTTCAGCAGACACTAAGCCTGTCCCTGCCAAAAACATTTTGCTAGTATTAACTCTGTACTTCCCAGCTGTATTCTCTCAAATTCCTTACAGTTTATTTGCTGGAATAAACCACTTGTACAAGATCAACACAAAGGTATCTGGGCAAAGGTGCACCACTCCATTAGTTTAACTTTTATCCACAGCTCCCATCTATGCTACTTCTGTCTGATTTTGTGGTTGCAAATTATTTCTGTGGAGAAATCACTCACAAGTGGGCCTGCACTGATAATGCAAAGGGAGGATGCTATGATGGGGTTTTTTATTTGTATTTGCCTACTTTGTCCTACTTTTCACCTGCTGTAACTGCACACGTGTGTCCGTGCACATGGATGTTTGCACGTGCGGTGCTGCCTGTGTGACACACAAATTCCAAGGCTGGTTGGGAGCACAGCCACTGGCAGGGACAGCCCTGGTGCCACTGTCCCTTCCCCAAGTGGGGCACTGCTCTTCTCCTCTGCTCCCAGTCATGATGTACCTGCATCCCACACAGCAATGCAAGTTTATGCACACTGGCAGACTCCTTTGCACGTCGTGTACTCACTTAGCATTTTATTGATCATTTGGGAGCAGAATGAATGCTAATCATTAAGTTTTATATGAATGTTTCTATTGCACGAAGCATTCTAGCACATGTGCCGAGTTAAGGGATGTTGCCTATGCAAATGAAAGATAATTCCACATTAAAAAGATGTTTTCTGGAGCATCTTTATTCAGTTAGGTTTCAGCTGATCTGAAGGACTCCTATCAGCACTAACACAGAGGGGTAAGGCTTAGGAATGTAAGTGCAGATAATAGTTTGCTAGGCCAGGATACTATTTCTCTGCCATGGATTTCAAAAGGACTTACTGTACATACTGGTTCTGGCATTTGGAATTCCAGGCTTTGCTGGGGGATGGGGGGAGATGGAGGAAAAATAGGATTTGATACGAACAAAACATTTTTTTGTAAAAGGCAGATTCCTTTTTGTTTCCATTTGCCATGCAGTCAGCATTTTTTGAGTCTTTACCGATGCTCTCACACAAGAAAAGTGACTCTTGAAAAATGCACCATTACAACTTAATATATCCAGTATGTAATTTGTACTTAAGAGAAAGATATTTAGGACCATTTGCCTCAGCCATGAGACTTTCAGCTGCACAGTGGGAGGTAGTGCTTCAATGAAACCTTTGTTTTTAATCTTCTGATACAGTCACTAAGGCAGTTGGCTGGCTTTAAAATTACATCAGTCTTCTTTTTTAATCTGGGGTTTGCAAGCAGTGGTTAGTTTGGGGCATCCATCAAAGCATATCATTTCACAGGCAGAACTACCACCTTTTTTTTTTCCTCTCTTGGCTAGTATGCACTAAAATTGGTGTCTAAAATAGAAGGAAAATGAAGAAAGTTGCCCAGGGATATTCCCAGGGACGCCGTCGCAGACCGTGTGTACGGTGCAGCGCAGTTCAGTCACGTTTACTTTGTTTCCTCCTCTTCCTAAAATTAGATTACATTTCCCCTAGCGAGCACAATGATGCCGAATCTGGACAACCCAGGGCCTGAATCACTTCAAAGCAAGCCCCTGTTTCCAGCCAACACCACCCGTCTGCCGCAGCCCTTTGCAGGAAGGCGCATCGCTCTGCATAGCAAGTTGGGTGGCAGCGGGTCCATAATGTAAAACTGTTGCCTTGTGTTCCTCTAAGCTCTGCCCTCCTCTGAAAAAAAAAAAAAAAAAAAGCTCTCATAATTCAGGCAACAGCTGGAAAGCTTAGCTTAATGGTCTGTGCTTAAATGTGGAAGGTCACAGGGTGCTGATCTAAGGAGCGGAGAAGTCTTGCTCAGCCGACTGTTGACACTTAGTAAACGGAGGAGGAGGGGACTGTGTGTGCATCTGAGAAAGCCATACCCCGGCCCGCGAAGAATAGGAAGCAACTTCTATTCAAGATTTGCAGGGGTCCTGGACCCAGTAGGGAAAAGCAACAAGGCCCTTCACTGCCTCTAAGTTACCTTGTATTATAACAGGATTAAAGTACATTTAGCTTCTCTATTAGCATACTTTAGCCCCATTTAGGCTTACTTGATGTTTCCGATGGCCTTTGATCAGCCTTGCATGGTGCTGGTCAGCTTCAGGACACAGCAGTCAAAAAGCGAGACTGTGAAATTATCCTGATGTTGAATCTCACAGGAGATATTTCTGGCTGTTTTCATTCACTCACCCCCAATATTCGAGTTTCTTTCTCTCTCTCTCCCCCCCCCCCCCCCCACCCCCCCCACCCCTCCTCGCTCAAGAAAATAATTTACTCATTGTTAAAAAAACAGGGGGGGAGTTGAAGGAAGAAAGAGAGATATTAAAAGAAAAAGGTAGCTTAGTGACCAGTAATAATTAGCTCCTTGTTTGAAATCACTGCTGGCTTGTGTGCCGGTGCTGAAGCATCTATGAAAAATACTATAATTTCTACAGTGTCTGGCTTTTTATTGCTTACATTTGCATATAAATTAAATCCATATTGTAGCTTTAAGGCAAGCTAGGCTTAGAACGCCGTACAGCTCAGGGTCCTATTGTTTTACATCTACTTTCTATACTGTGGTTAAATGAAAAGGGAGGAGAAAGTAAAGGAGGCAGAAAGTCAGCTTTGTAGCATTTTTAATTGCTTCTCTGCCAATTATGGACAAATTAATATTTAAACTTTGTAGAGCTTTGAGAGAAATTGTTTACGGAATCCACCTCTTGATGTTCAGTGCCCCCTGTGCCTACAGCAATATCTATATTGGAATCTTTCGCCAAAGAAAATGAAAAATAATTAAAGATAAATACTGCTCTGTTTTAAAATATTTTATGGAAACAAATGCTGTTAATTGAACCATAAATATTTCAAATATAGGCGCGATCCTTATTCTCAACAGCAGTCTGAAAAGCCATTACCAGACAGCATTTTTTCACCTGATACTGTTTATGTGCGCGCAAAGATCTTGTATCATTTGCTTCACTTGATCTTATTTCTGTCTTCCTCCTCTGCTTCACGCTGCCATCTCTTCTTGCCCGACTTAGGCTGGCCGCCCTGAGACCCCGTTTCAGCTTGGCTCAGAAATCCACAGGCTGCTAACACTAGCACATCAGGGCAGAGCCTGGGAAGACAAGAGACATTTGCAAAGATGAGTAACAAGAAGCAAATGGCGCCTCAAAGTCTCCCTTTAAAAATTCTTTAATGAGATACAGTGCATTTTTTTTTTCATTCTTTTCTTGGGCTAATGCCTAGTATGTACCAACCACTGGGCCACATTTTTAGGAAACATCTAAATCAAAAGTCAGAAGATTACACAGGGACATAAGAAAATCTTAAGATGGCAGGAGGCCAGGAAGCCCAGCTAGGCCTATCCTTTCCTCCAGTTAACAGTTGTTCTCCATAATATACTGTTTTTCTCCCCCTCTCTCTCCATATGCTTCTTGCTCTATTTGAAATCTGGTCAGATCGGGTGCTTCTAGAGCAGCATCTGGTAGCTTATAATATATACCCTCTGGAAAAAAAAATGTATTACATTTGTACAGTGCAAGACCTCGCTGGAGCCGTGTCCCTCGTCCTCATATTTGACATTAGCTCTAATAACTGCAGCACTGCTCCCTGCGGTTCCCCCCAGAGCCCTTGGCAGCTCCGCCAGGTCCCCTCTTAATCTTTTCTCTTTGCAAGGGACACAGACCTAGTTTCACTAAGCATTTTGGAGTCTCCAGACTCTAAGCCATTATGGGACTTTGTTGTACTATTTCCATTTCTGCAATATCCCTTCTGTAATTAGGTAATCAAGACTGCACATCTTTCCCATGTGGCTTTTCGAGATCAATTTGATTTATCAGTTTATTTATCTCCTATTACACATTTTAAAAATTCTGGTTGCACTACCATCAGTTGGGCACATTGCTAGTCTTCACAGCTGTCTGCTTGCCATCGTAATTTCCTTTTTCCTCTTGCCCATCACTCATTTGCTTCTTCTGTCTGAATTTTTCTGCTGCTCATATTAATAAAGGACGTTACAAGTGCTTGGATGCATGGTGAATTTCATGAATAGTCTCCTACAGACATCAACAGCAGCATGGCAGGGACTGACATGTGGGTGAAGGGGTTGGGGGGACTGGTTTAACATGATTGCCTTTGGACAGGGATAGTCCCTGGTTATGGGGTTAGATGATACCTCATCCAGAGAGGTCCTGCCCCTGTTTTTGGATGTCAGCAAAACCAGGCTGGAGATGCAACACGCTGCTGTACAGATGATTTCACAAGGACAGGGGTTGCCAAGATTATATTTGCACCCTAAAGATCCTTCCCAAGGCAGCTGACTATAGCCTGGACTGTGGTGCAGCAGTAAAAGTCTCACTTCTTGTTTCCACTACAGTAAAATTATTGCCTTTGACTTGTAAATACCTATCTGTAGATCCAGGTCTTTCCTATCAACTATAAAACAACACTCTTAAACCCTTTCCTTCATTACGCCTTGGAGCAACACAACTGGTAGCTGAGAAAAAGTTCTGATTTTTTCCACACCTATTATAATCTGATACCTACCCTCACCTTTTGGTTTTCTGTAGTCTCTGTCCATTGCGGGGTAACTCTACTCCAGAGATCAGGGTCAAGCTCAAGCTCTGGTTTGATACCAAGCTTCCTCTCTGTGCCTGTCCTTCCTGCTGCTCAAGCCTGTCACTGTGAGAACCACCAAGCTCTGGCCCACGCGTGGCTGCACACCTCCTGGGGACACCTCTGGAGGGGACACTGCTGCACCAGGTCACCCTGGGCCACCCTCAGCCCTCATGGCACCCACCAGGCCATGGCACATAGCCTTGGGGTAAAGGGAGATAGAAAATCTACAGGAGTCCTTCTCCTGCAGCACCTGATGCATTTTACTGATGAGACGCAAAAACCTGGGGATCAGTAACAAAATACTGCTGGGTATTGATCCCTTTTTAAATGTTACCATTTTAAGCCTTTTCTCTCCCTGTTTTCAAAGTCAGATAGTGAATAAGAGGAGTTTTGGCAACACCAACAAATGCTCCAAACATAACTAGACACAGCTAGTTCTGAGGCTTAAAAAAGTTTGACTTCTTGTTTGTTTTTATCATTGCTCCTTTGGTGTTTCATGCTTCTTCCCATGGAGGACTGAATCAGAGCACAGGTGCCCCATAAACTGCAATACCCTTGAAGGAGGATCCACTCAAAAAATGCCCCCTCTTATGAAATTTTCAGTCCTCACTTGTTGACCCATGAGATTTAAACAACTGCATTTTATAAGGACAAAATAAATTGAGTCCAGACTTCACAGCATTTTAAATCCCCCTATAGCAGCTTCAATGTTTGTTAGTTCTTCAGCTTTTAGCTTTCTGTGTGTTACAAACCCCATCTTCTGGCAGTTTATCAGGTGCCTCCAGTATTGGTTTCAAAATAGATATTAAATACTGCTCTCTCACCTTGTAGCTGCAGTCATTTCCAAATGTAGTGAGCAGCTTTTCTGCTTTCCAGCCGTCAAAGATTATACACTGAGAATAAATTACTCAGCTGGGTGCGTTGTTTGCAGGCAAAGCCAGGCAGTGACAGTATCAGCAGTTCCTGTGTTTAAAAGCATGTAAAACACTTTCTCTTTTTCTGTGTTTTACATTGTGGCTCAGATACATTCCTGCCCAAACAAGGATGCTGGTAAAGATGTCCTGAGGAATCACAGCAGTCAGCCCATTTCCTCACCCTTCATGCTGTGGACGAAATTCCTGGCATGGGAGCAGTAGCCTTGTAGGGGTGGGGTGCTCCAGAGGACATGGGGGACACCTGGCTGCCACCAGGCTGAGGAATTGTCCCCATTTCACTCCCCTGAGCACTTTTGGAGTGGTATTTCACCGATCACAACAACTTTGATTCTTTGTTCTTCTTTTATTTCCCCCAAGAAAACTATCATGCTTGCTAAGTATCAATTAATGTTTCAAGCATCAGATTTCTGAGATTTCCTTTTATTTTTTATTTATTTTTATTTTCCCTTTTGTAATTTCTTGTCACAAGACCCACACTGCCCACTGCCAACAGTGTATAGCTCTGCTGTCCTTCAATGTCAACATCATATCTCCTCTGAATTGCCAAAGTCCACAAGACTATTCACAAACCTAGCACCAAACTAGAAACCAGACCAGAGGTCCTTTTATCTTTCCTTTCCACAACCCAGGCTTCCTAGGATGTTTCCATACAAATGCTCCCAAACTGTGAATTTTGACCTAAAGTTGAAAACAATTTTGTCAAGGGTTGAAAATTGGCTTGGGCAGAAGCAGCACAGTTCATAAATACTGCATCTGTTTGTTGAGGACCAAAAGCAGTAACTGAATTAACATGACTAGCCACAAAATATCTCAGATATCTTTAACCAGCAAAATTTTAGGCTCTAAGTCTGCAAGAGTTTTCCATAGATAATAGACAGATATATCCAAAGGAATTACATCTTCTTCATCTTCAGAGGAAAGTGCCTTTTTTGAAACACTGCTTTCTATCCTTTGGTAAGACAAGAAGCTCTAAAGACAAGTTTAGGTATATTCATGACTTTTAGCTACAGCAAATATCTTGCTATGGACGACTCACAAATCATCCATAATTCAAATACATTTCCAGAAACAATTTGTCTAACCATTTTGACAGAATGAATTTGAAGGGGAAAAAAATCTGCTTGCAGGCAAACTGCAAGCATAAAAGATGACTACATTCCTTTAATTAAAAAATCAGTGTAAATAGTACTCTTGTTGATATTAAGTACATTTGTGAAGAAGAAGTAGCTTAAATCAAAACTCACATATAATAAATACAGGAACAGGTTTCTCACTGTGCATATGATGCCTTCATTATCTCTAAATATAAAACTGATTATTCATATTTGAGTAGAAAGCATTGGAGAACAGCTGTTTTTATTTTCATGCATTCTAAAAGTCAATAAACAAGATTTTTCTGCTGCTGCTTTGTTTTACTTTCTGACTATTTCATTAATCCTTTGGATATTCTTGATTCTGCCCAATACCTGAGACAACCTCCCAAGTTAGGAGTGGGGGAGAGGTTTCACACTCATTTACTCTTGTTCTGGACTGTAATAGCTGTGATTCTCCATTGCTTTAACATCTGCAGCAGATCAGGAGGAGAACAGAACTGACTGTCATGGTGTGCTGCACCTTCCCTGATGGGTCAGGCATAGCAATAAAGAAGTTCCCTCTCTTCAAAGTTCCCTATTTGCAAGTGTTCCCTGCATTTCTTGAGGACACAAACTCTTTTTCCAGGTCTCTCATGTCAGCACTCACGAGTGGTAGCTCAGCTTCTTGAAGGGTCAGAACACTTTCAGGGAGAGAAATGAAAGTATGCATGGATGATCTGCCCTTTTTTAGTCCTTTCCTTTGCAGCTCAGCCTAAGCAGAAACCTGGTATTGCATTGCTGTCGTGTAAATGACTTGACTTATCTTAAATTTAGAGCAACCTTAAAGGTTTGTGGCTTCAACATTCAGTATAAGCTTGTTCTCATTCATATGAATACTGGAGATGTGAGGAGAGAAATCCCTTGAAATAAAGAGTGTCCCAAGTGGTGTCTCAAAAAAAGATGCTGCCATTTTTATTAGCAAAGTACAGAAGAAAAGGCAGTAAAAAAAAAGTTTAGAAAAATCACTCAGCTCATCAAATACTATTGAGAAATCCACTAAGAGTGGTCTAAGCTTAAAATACAGATCTGAGTTTAAGATATTTTGAAATCTTACATGGCAGAACAAATTCTCTTTCTCACACTAGTGGTTGTCTCTGTCTGTCTGTCAGCTCAGAGTTCAATCACGTATTCACAATAAACTGTGGGTCAAGTCCTCGAATGTCTGTGTCTTATAGTCTTATTCTTGGCTGACAAGTGCTACATCTAAATCAGTGTATGGCATTAAGTTATAGCCTGAAAGCTGGAGTGGTAAGACCAGCTCAGATGATAAATGCTTCTTGCTCCCCCCCAACCTTCCACCTCGCTCAGGCCGCTGTTACTCAAAGACACAACTTCAGCACCACTTATCTAATTGTCATTCTACAACTGAAAGCACAGCTCAATAGTAATGCTGTGAGGGACTTACTTGGGCAAGGTCCTATCATCTGGCCTGAGTAAAAAGATTACACTCCAGTAATAGAAATTTATTCAGAGCAGAGATATCCTGGCATAATAAGACCATCTTGCTTCATGTAATTATAATTCATGCATCCAGAGACAGCTGTCCATCAGATATATTGTATTAGCTAGCTTTGATTTCTATAATGAGTTTTATTAGTATATTTATGAGGAGGAACAGTGGCATATAAAGAAGTTATGAATAAGTTATTATGTGTGCACAACCAACATTTGGGATCTTCTAAGTCTTGCAGAGAAGCTAAAGTCTGAATGGATACAGACACTGAAATACTCCCAAAACATGATCCATGAAGACCTATTTCACAATAAATGGCATCAACACTACCCACTGTTTTGTTTCACAGACATAAAGTCATTCCATTTAAGCAAACAAGAAATCCAAAGGGGTCTGAAAAAAACAAAGTTGTAAATAAGGATGTCAAGTTTTAATTTCTCTTTAATATTAAAAAATTTTTTTTTTTAATATATGAACTGGTACTGTTGGCCCTGGTTTCCCATATGCGGAAGCATTCAGGCTGTACTAGATGAGATACATTGAATTTAGAGAGTTTCAAGAGATGACTGTTGATTCTTTCAGCAAAAATGGTGGAAAAGGATGGAAATGTGGGACTAAAGTGAAAGTCACTTTGTATGGAGATGAAGAGAAAGTATCAACATGAAGTGACGCAATGAAACGATGCAGAGCAAGTAAAAGGGAGCAAGACATGTCTCAGTGACTCTGGAGACACATAGCAATGCAGACAATGTTCTCCAGGTCCAAAAAATAAACACAGAATCATTACAAAATCTATTAGATAGGTAACTGCAGTTAACAGGTTTGAAGCCTGAGGTGAAACAGCTGATTTTGAAAATGTTTTTCCTGTAACTGGACAAGCCCAGGATTATACCTGCTGGTATCTGTAACCCTCTACCTGTTCCTCCTCAAGAGTTTCACAGTGCTGCCTTCTGCAAAGCTAAATTGTCCATCCTCTTGTCCCCCAGGTCCTCAGGCTGTGCCCACACCATTCTTCTCACACTGGTAAATTTGGGAGACTTCAGACAGCTGAAGACAGATGTTTCAAGATCAAGAGGAATATTAACTCCCATGCCAGCACTTCCTGGTAAAGAGAGTCCTGTTACCCAATTGTACCTTTGTAGCATCAAAGCATTTTGACCAAATCCGTCAGGTTTCCTCAGCTACCCGATAAAAGACCAGATCTCTTGTGTAGCTGCAGATTGTACCATACGCTACAAAAATTCAGCTTTTTAAATTGCACAATCAAGGCCAGTGCAGTACTTTCTGCAAGAAATGTCATTGGCTAGGCCACCACATCACACGTTGTTCGCAAACCCTGGTGAGACAAAAAGATCGATCCTCATAAAAATTCTCTTTTTAAGGCGACAAATACATAGGCAATCAAAGCAAGGTGTGATGAATAACAGGGTGCTTGCCATGCACAAGAACAGATGGGTACTTCTTAAGCCCAAAACCTCTTCTGTGTCCCCTAAATAGTCCCACCTATATGAACAGAGGGCCAGGTGAAAGTCTTCAGCTGAGCTACAAAATTAGTCAACCTCCCCTGTGTCTACCCACACTGACAAGTCCACCTACCACCCCCTCTACCTGTGTCTGTGTATCCAGCACCTTATTTTGCTGCCATGAGCTGATCATGTTCACTGTGGTGATAGCCGAGGGTGACATGCCCAGTTGTGTTTAGATCTTAGAACCAATTTCTGCCTTGCTGGCCAAAAATGCCATATAGACTGAAGAGGAGATTAGCACGCAAGAGCAGCTCTGTGTCACCACTACAGATCAGGTTAGCCGGTCAGTGTCAGGGAGAAACGAAGCAGAGTCAAAAGCTATCCAATTATTTTGCTACAACCTTCTCAAAAGTCTTCCTTAAAGCTGAGACTTTTCAAGGAGGCAGGAAAAGTTGGTTAGAAAGACTCTAACAACTGCTTCTTCCAAAGAAAATCTTAAGTTGCTGGCATGTGTTGGGTCCTGCATGATACATGCACAGAGCTCAGAGGAGTCTCAGAGTCCCAGGTATTGCCTGACCTCCTGCAGGACCTACCTTTGCTGTCTGAAATGGCAGCAAAGACTGCATTTGCTCTTCATGAACTTATTCCACTTCCAGAAAGAAAGTAAAAGCCAGTGTGGTGCTGAATGATCCTGTCAGGACAGTAATTGGAAAAATCCCCACAGTAAGAGAAGCTCAACTGTCACAGTTTGTGAAGAGCCTTGATGAGCCAGGTTGTTTACTGCTCACAAGCCTTGTGCTGTTCACAACTTGGCTGACACTGCTGAGGGGCATGGCAGCCCTTCTTGGCCTCGTTCCTAAGCACTATGTATTGTTTCCAGAGCCCTTTGTGCCACTATCACTCCAATTAGGAGCTAGAGTGCCTTCACAAATGTTCTGTCCTCCCACTTTGTCAGACAGAGATGATCTGAATGCCACAAAAAGTTTTGAGAAGGGGAAAATCACAGACGAGGGCATTTAGGGATCATAATGGCAATGAGCAGCAAGAAGAGATGATTACAGAACTTCATAAATTTTAATCAAAGTATCAAAAGAGGGTTCTGTCAGTGCACAGATACTCTTCTCCTAATGGGACAACAAACTAAAGCAGCAGCTTTATAACATCCTTTGATGCCCTAGGATAGCAGGACCCCCGGAGTTGACTGTTGTGTCCCACAATAGTTCATTAGTATTGAAATTCCTAATTCTCTTTATTGGATCTGAGTTTTGGCTTCTAAGGTCTGACCCCTGAAGAGCCAGAAACTTCAGACTGCTTTTTGCTACACACTTCCTCATTTTGGGCATTTAATTCCACATTTTTGCAAATACCACGTGCCTTTGCTACAGTGAAGAGAAAAGAATAACCTGTTATCTTTTAGCAAGATATTCATAGTAACGCTCAGGCAAAGACCTCTTCCACCAAATCATCCCTCACATCGCTGTTCTCTTGTAACTGTGGAAAATATATCTATATTAGAGCTGAAAACTAAAGACAGGAGGATGAAGTTTACATCTTCTCCTTCTGGCCATGCATTTGATTCAAAATTTTGTGACATACTCTTCATACCTGCCTAGAAACAAATAGCACAAGCCCACCAGTCCAACCAGCCACTCAGTCTTTGCATGCTGTTTACTTTTGCCTCACATTTCTCAATCCACCATCTCATGGAAACTCACAAAGAAAGCCACTGAATTCAAAAAAGGTGAAAAAGTTATTAATTTACCTTCCTCTTTTTTTTTTTTTTTTTTTACACACAAGCCCTCGATACCAGACAAAGAAAGAATAAGGAACCCTACCCATATGTCCCTTAAAACCAGGACAATGCAGTCCACTTAGAAGAGAAGATGAGAAAGGGAAGAGTTAACTGGGTTTATAATTGTTTCCAGAGAGCAATTATTCAGTCCCTAAAAATGCTGGTAGAAGAAGAAAATGGAAAATGAACATGGTCCCAAAAGACAAATGATTAATATTTAGGGAAGGACTATAGCAGGGTTTGATCCAAAAGAAATGGAAAAGAGCATTTTAATGAGATCGGTATTCAGACTGTACAAACTCATTAGATTTGGGTTTTGCCATCTCATAAAGAAATGAAGGATGTTTTGAAGGCAGGTTTCATGTTTTCATTCCCTTTTCCACCACGGGTGTCTCTGAGGAGGTGCCCACCAAGCGTCGGCAGCCCTGGCAGCCTCTCAGTGCCAAAGCAGAAACACAACCTGGAGCAAGAGCCAGGCAAATAACTGGCAACCAAACATGCAGCTATTAATGCTGCCAGAGAAATTTTTATAGAGAATGTTGCTTTTCTTTCATTTTCCTTTCCCTGTGCAGCTTTCCTCAGAGCAATATCTGTGAGTAATCTGCAGCTGATCGGGGTGCAGCTCCCTGCGTGCAGCTAATATTGGCACGGTGACATTTCGGCTCTTTTCGGTGGACACGAGCAGGTGCAAAGCAGGACCCTTGGGAGCAGCACAGCCTGGCCCTGCAAGGAGGATGTGGAGGTGCTGGGGAGAGTTCCTGGCCACGCCACTGCCTGCCTTCGGCCGGCACCGACGGCTCCTGCCCGTGCTGTGCACATCGCCTTCCATGTTTAATAAAGTTGTGGACTATTAGGTTCACCACAGCACAGCTCCCAGTTTTATTTCCCAAGGGTTCATAGCAACAGTAACACACAGTAGTTATAATGTGTCATAAAATAAATATTAGTAAAAGCACATGTGAGTCTCCCCCAGTTTGGAATTTGCTTGGCATCACGCGTCCCCCAAAGCACGCCTCCAAAAGCCAAAGTTGTCTGCTGCTGGAGGAGGTTTGTTTGTTTGTTTGTTTGCCTCAGTTTTGTTTTTTCCCTCAGCTGGCTGGACTTACGCCACTGTCACAGCTAATAAAGGTAAGCACTGGTACAGCACTACCTTGTGCCTTGCCCTAATCACATTGCTCTTGAAATTAAGTCTGTCAGTGCTTCGGCTGTGAACACGCACTGCGAGAGCTTAATAACTCCACAGTGAACAAAAGAAAATTACTTCTAGACTCAGACCCAGTGTGCAAGACTTCTGCCTATGGGGCGACATTTTATTTGTTGCTGGGAATATAAACAGCATGCCCAAAATGGTTAAAAGGATCAAATAAATAATGGTTAAATAGATCAAATAAATAATAGTTAAATAGATGAAATACATGAACAGAAACACAACGTGCATGTGCAGCACACACACGCTGGCAAATATCACACATTACACACGTGTAAGTAACCTCATGTGATATATTTTACAAGTTCTGCTTGCACAGAGAAGAAATAAAACCATCTTCTAACTTCTTCCCATTAATTTTCTCAGTTTTAGACAAATCTCAACTTCTACATCTTCTTGGAGAGTTTTTTTCCTTTCCTCGAGAATGACAAATTTACACTCACCCACCACACAACACACTGGCCTGAAGCTGAGGCAGCCAAGGTAAAACTCCATCCTAGAGCAGTAGCCAGATTTTTATGTATCAAAATGTCCCACCTTTGAAGTTGAGTCTTAACAATGTCTTGCAGGAAAGCCCCAGGGCAGAGCCTTTCTCTGCCACGGGTTTCTTGTACTACTTTGAGCAAATCATTTAACTCTCCTGTTCCTCAGCTCCACTGCTGAAAAATGGGAATAATTAAATTGCTCCACTTCATCAAACACCTGTAATGATAAATACACTGCAAATTGTGCTGAAGTGCCTGCGATAAAGATCACCTGCTGGACAGAGAGATACAGAGCTAGAAAGGGACAACTTGTACCCCTCTAAATTCATGGCATTTTGAAGTCCAGAAGTTCTGCTCTAAACCAGTTTTAAAGTTTGTTTTCTTAAAAATACAGTCATCAAATAGATTTTTCTTTGCAAACACTACATTTTTCTTTTCTATTTTCTCTTTTCTTATTTATTTTCTGTTAAAATAATGATATAGACTGCCTACGTGGTACAACACACAGCTTTGACCACACAGTTTGGGATGGCCATGCCCCATGCATGCTGATGGGGCTCCTGCAGTGGCTTTGAACAGCACAAGTGGAGATGTTTTGCTCTGTCAGGTCGAGATTACCCTTCCTTAAGACCTGCACTCCTGATTCAGATACTAAGTCACACAAAACTTGTCCATCTCCATAAGGAGTGGCAGGAAATAGCTGCCTGTGGCTCATGACACCCCACCACCAGGATGTCTGCCTTCATCCTCATCCTCACATCCCAGAGCATGAGGAAGGGAAGGGGAGGCACCATGCAACAGGGTACAGGCCTGGAAGTTCTCCCTGTCCCTTAGATGGCTCCTGCGCCAGGAGATGAGCCCCTCAGTGACCACAGCTGTGGGAGTGAAGCTGTAGGTGCAAGAGAGCCTGGGGCAACGGGCACTGCCAGGGGCAAAGGATCTCCCTCTGGAAAGTGCAGGTGAAGTTAGGTAACGCTGCAGCAGATGCCACGGACAAAGGGAAGGAAAATGGCCAGTGCTGGATTAAAAAGAAATTAAACACAGCATCAGCATATGGTGCATTTGAGCTCACAGGAGTGACCACCACAAAGGGATGAGCTGTCCCAGCGGTAAACAGTCACCAGTTCAGGTTTGACCACCAAACCTTCCACCCTCTCATGTTCCCTTTGCCTCACCTCCTTCCTTGTTTGTCCTCTACTCAAATTCTGAGCCTAGGGAGAACTCATAGCACGTACCTTCCCACTGCTGTGTACAAATCCTCCCTCCCTCCATCACCAGCCCCCTTGGGGACCCCATGCAAAAAGCAGCAATGTTGGGATCAGCCAGAAAGGGTTTCCCACAGCTCCATTTTGGTTGAGGAGAGCCACAGCAGAGCTGTGTGGTCCGATGGTGCCCATGGGCTGACGCGCCTGTTTGCCATGTATGGGGCACCAGCTGGGGAAGCCTGGGGTGCCAGGGCAGGGGCTCCCAGGAGCTGGCTCCTACGAGTCCTCCACCCATCAATCTTACAGCACTATGCCGTCATGGATAAACAGCAGCTGTTGCAGTAAG
This sequence comes from Calcarius lapponicus, assembly GCA_039654755.1. Classification (NCBI taxonomy): domain Eukaryota; kingdom Metazoa; phylum Chordata; class Aves; order Passeriformes; family Fringillidae; genus Calcarius; species Calcarius lapponicus. The sequence goes on along the minus strand of CM077470.1, from coordinate 17,887,514 downwards.
CTCATCAGATAACAGGCACATATATTAAAGTACCTTTAGCACACTTACTAAAACATATATTTAGCCAGGGAAAATAATCTCGCCCTGCCTATAAAAGTCAAAGTTTGCCTTTATAAATAACTCCTGGAACCCTGCGCGCATCTCAGGAAATGGCAACGGTGTGCACGCTCAGCCTCCTGCCCTGAAAAGATCTCTGAATAAAATATAAACACACTGAAATATAAAGAACAGTTTGGTGAAGATAATGAAATCTAGTGGAGCCAGTAATTTACTCTGTAAATCATATAGCTACTTCTTCCTTGCAGTTGCCTGCCCTGATTTACATCATGAACTTTACATCCGAGCTTCTCCCCGCCTTATTGCAAGCATGGGAGCACAGAGCAGAGCATCTGTGTGTCTTTGTGGCTGGTAAAAAGCATTTATTTATCCTTGTGAAATGTCCCGCTCTAAATACACCACGTTGGCTTGACACACTTGTTCTTTCTCCAGCCTTCTCTCAGAACCCAGGTCTTCCTGAGAAGGGAAGGAAAAGCAGGCAACCTAAAATGCCTGTTTTGCACCCATTCTTGTCACAGCAGCTGGGGATGGTGGTGATCTGAGTGCTGTGCTGGTGCTGGTTAGAGGGAGCTGCATGTGGCATCCCCAAATCTCCCCCCTCACGCTGCCAACTGTCCCCAGCATCATGTGGCCCTTTCCCATTTTATTCATGGCATAAACCCTCTTCCCATTAGCATGCAAAGGCTTTGAACTTCGGAGTTTTCCAATACTGCACAGAACATGTTGAAAAGGGCCGGCAATAATTGGGTGCTGTCTCTCCCCTAACAGCACCGTGCGCGCGGAAATCCAGAGTGGCACCGGGCACCCAGGGGCAGGCAGCGAGCCCCGAGTGCCACAGAGCTGCCACACAGGCCTTGGCCCCAGCCCCATTCCTTATTCACAGCTCTCCTTGGAGTCTAACCACGCCGAGGTGAGGCTGAATCTCTGTGAATTTCTCTCCCGGTGTGTGCCCGCATGTCAGGGAGGCGTGTTGTGCTCAGGCATCGCTCTGCCTGGCTCAGTGCAGGAATAGAGACTGCAGGGGAAAAATTATATCTAGATGAGTCTTTATGATGTGTGTTCCTTCAGTATTAAGATCTCTTCAGGCCTTGTGTATCCGGTAATATTGCTCTCATTTTAAATTCTTCTAGTAATAGTTTTAAGAGAAAATTCTTTGTGACAACTGCTGTTGATTTAAAACTAATGTTTAGCCAGTAACGGGTAATTGTATTAGACTAAAAAAAGCTGCTGTAAAGTCGACCCCGGTCTGATTTTTAATTTACTGCATCATCAGCTACTTTTATGATACTATTTAATCTGCTGAAATAAAACTATTGCTCTATGAATATCTTTAACATTCAAGAAAAATTGTTTTTAGCCGCTCTGCTCTTGGGGCTGAGGACTTATTAATTATTATATTAATAATTCCTGTGAATACATTTATTTCTATTTGTTTTAATTGTCACAATACTCAGAGAAGTAGCATGTTCTATCTCACTGTGAACTCCCTTTTAACCCGTAAACAAGGAAAGTGAAAATGCCCATCACAACTTTGCAGATGTTGGGAGTTCACAAAATGCATTCTGCTTTTCCATGGGGCAGGAAGAGGGCAGGGGAGAAGCAAAAAAAAACTTCCCTGTATTTTTTTTCCAAAAGAACCTGCATCTCCCTCCGCCGGGATCGTGCTCGCAGCTGCGCTCGGCGCAGCAACTGCAGGAGCAGGCAGGGCTGCTCCCACCACGAGCCTGGTTTGCATTTCCAGGACCCTCTCCCAGCTCCTGGCAGCCCAGGGGCCTGATCCTGCTCCCTCCTCCCCAGAGCTGTAGCCCTGATGGGGCAGCTGTGGCACAGCCACAGGTTTGCCTCTTCCAGAGGTAAGAAACCAGCCCCACAGGGCTTGCTCCAGCCCCCAGCACTGACAGACCCCACTGAATCCAGAGGGCTTTGGATGGGGCCCCACAGCCTCTTCATGGGTACAAAAGAGGCTCATGAGCTACCTTTATGCAAATAATAAAAACTAACCTTGCAAAGAAGGCATTTTTGTGTTTTTCTTGCTTATTAACATCCTGCCGAAGTAGCGTGCATCAGGGTCATGCAAAACAGCTTTCTGTCTATGCCCAGCACCAGTGACCTTCTCAAAACAATGCACCACCAGATTAAAACAGCATCAAAAATACTCTGTCTCCCCTTTTCAGATGGGAAAGAAATCTTCATTAGGAAAACAAGTCTATCACAACAAATAACCTGCACTAGTAAAAAAGGGATGGGTTTTTTATTTGCTACGCTTTTCAATAAATGGCAGGCTCTCATAAAGATTACCTAGAAGATAAATTGGTCTGCTGGAAGAAAAAAAGACTCGGGGTGTAACCAAAAATGTGTATCTGTGGCACGTGAGCTGCCGATTTTTAACATTACCAACACATTTACATTGTAGCTTTAGGTTTATTTACCCTGATAAATACTTGATTACCTGCCTGCAACAACTGCGGGAGAAGGCTGTTGTCAAATCCATTATAATATGATCAAGTAATGGTTACAAGATAAAGTAAGGTAAAACAAATAATTCCTAATGCTGCGCAACCACCTATTATTTTATCCAAACAACTTCTGTTATCTCCTTATGGTCGAATGCCTATTCCCTAGAAAGAGAGAATAAGTCTCTTTTTACCTCAGTAATTAGCTTGTTTGAAAGCTCCCACAAATTCTTCCTATCATAAATTTTGCATTGCTTCATGCACAATAATGCACATAAAATTAAATAAACAATTTAATTAATTTAATTAAAATTAAATATTAAACATATTGTGTATAAGAAGCCCGTGTCTGTGATTTAATTGGGCAGGAGTACCCAAAGCAGTTTGGGTAACAGTGAAAAATAATTAAAAACAACAAGTACGGTAGCCTCTGGGTACGAAGAGTAGTTGGGAGCTTTCTCCTGAGAAAGGTTTATTTAATTAAAACCAAACTAATCTTTGCAAAACACTTGATAAGCATTTCATAATACAAATCATAATCCAAAAATGAAGCTTATACTTCGTCTACATGATACTGGAAAATAATATTAAATAATTCAATTCTGCCATGAGCTACTTCCCCAGCACACACGGAATAATTCAGCAGACAGCATGTTTACCACCTTTAAATTTTCAGCAACATTTAGTTCATCTAGATAAATATTAGTAAATTATATGAAGGCATAATGGATCTGTAAGTGATAAGGCTGAGAATTAATGCTTTATTTAGGCTGTTTATTGCTCCTCGTAGATATTTTGCCAGACAAGGAAAGCACAGCTAACTTAGAGGGCGAGCTGTGCCTGTGTTGGCAGGTAAGCCACTTGGCTGTGTTCACATTTTCTACCCTATTCTTCGACACCTTTCCTTCATAATAGAGAATATTATTTCCAGGATCCCATATAACTGAAGGAGGAATAGATTATTTATAGGATGGTGTCTCTATCTATACTTCATGTTGCCAAAAGCTTGTATTTCTATACTGTTCGGTGATCATTTCAGCTCCCTGAAAAACTTGGATCCTGCCCAAGGTTGCAAACTATCCGCCTGGACATCAAACAGTCTGCCTTGCACAAGCTCTCACAACCTGGATTGCAAATGCTGACAGGCTTTATAGGTCATTTCAAAAACAAATGCTTCATTTTAGCACCTTAGACTGCAGCAGCTCCTACAACAAGCTGCTGATGCCAACTGGCTTTTTCAAAAGTGAGTGCATCCAAAGAGATCCTAATTGACACTTTCAGGCAAGTGCCCAGCATAACTGAATATTACTCAGGTTTCTGGAGAGCAGTTTCAAAGTGACCATATAATTTAAGTGACCTTTGAATATAATTTAAAGTGCTACTGTAAAGCCCAGTTCCTCTCCCACTGAATGGGCTCCATCAATGGGGAAACTCCCATTGATGTTAATGAGGGCAGGAGCGGGTACTTCCCCACTGGCTCCCATTGAATTATACAGGTTCTTTTTTTTTTTTTTTTTTTTTTTGTGGAAGCTTTTTTTTTTTTATACATTCCTGGGAAGATCCTGTTAACTGACTTGGAGTTACTTTGGTTCATATCATGCCCACAGCTTTTTAGCAGAGAATCCAGTGATTTAACAGAGATTTCTGTCGAGCAGAGGTACAATAGAGCCCTTTACAGGGTGTGGGAATTTCCCGCATGTTGATTAACTTCATACTGTAAAAGACCGTAGGCCAAATCCCTCAGTCCTCACGCAGACAAAAGTCCACATTGACTTATCTGAAATCTGCCTGCAAACTCTCATTAAAGTCAATGGCATTTTGCTTTGGTGAGGGCCGGGGATTTGGCCCGCTGGTTGTTTGGGCATCGCCAGGAGAAGGGGATTACCCCAGCACCGAGCCCGCAGCAGGGTCTGCTTTGCCCCAGACCTCGGGCACTGCCTTCCCCTCAGCCCCAAAAGCTCCTGGCAAAACCCCACTGTCGGTGCCAGCCCCATGCTGCAGTGTGGGGTGCTCAGGGATGCCCAGCATCACCCTTGGGCCACCACCCTGACATCTCCATGAAGCCACTGCCAGGACCCTGCTGTTTGCCCCACGGGGCAGGCAGAGAGCTGGCAGGGTGCTGGCCACTGACCCACAAGGCTCCTGTCCTCCCCACTGCAGCTATTGCCCACAAACAGGCTGTCCTACACCCCTGCCAATATGTTAGAACTACCCTAGCAGAGGGTATGTCTGTACAGAAAATAATAGAAATATGGCCCCCCAAAAAAGTGGGCTGCTTTCTATTTGTTTGTTTTAGCTGCATCATAGCTCAGACCTTCCTTGCCATTGTGGTTCAATATTTACTGATCGAAAATATAGACTAGCTGCAAGTCACAGCATTTGCCAGAAAGAACTATTATCATCAGAAAGAAATGGGCATTAAAAGAACAGCTCTTCTATTTCCAGAATATAAAACAGACATTCAGAAGAACAAACAGAGCAGAGAAGAAATGATGGTCATTTGCAAGTAAAATATTACTAAACAATATAACATTGGATTAACTGTTTCATGTATTTATTGTGAAAGAATATATAGAACTTTACATGAGAAACTATCAGTACAAGCAAGAAACAATGCAGCCTTTTAAACAGCTTGCTTTTAAGTTTAATGCTTCTGCACGTAGAGCACACGAGCTTGCTCCCACTGAAGCCCACGCAACAGCTCCTGTTCAGTTCAAAGGGGTCAGGATGAGGCCCTGAGGTTTTCAACTTTTCTCCTGTAATGTTCCTTTCACCAATATTACAGCCCCCCTGCTCTGCTCCTGATGTGCTGGGGATGTATTTATGGTGGGGAATGTGCAGTACAGCCAACAGGCACCATAGATGCAATTCGGGAGGGGCTGATCCTGGAAACTGTGGAGGGACTTTTTCTTTCTACATACATTTAGAAAGAAAAGGAGAAGACAGAGGGGCAGGATAAAGGGGAAAAAAAAAAAAAAAGAAAAAAGAAAGCAGGCACATATTGAGTCCAGTCCTGCATTCGACTGAAGCAAAGCATTGAGCACAGTAGCGAGGGCTGACTGGACCGGACAAAACCTGACTCCATTTATTGTCTTTTGTTGTGGTGTGCCAGGAATGCAGGAGCTGTAGTTATTCTGAACTAGGGCTGGCTCTGGGGATGGCTTTGTACTCTTAAGACCTGAGCTCTGCTGAAAATTGGTGCAGCTCTGATCTCTGGCCTTAGAGATTTTTCTTCCTTCCAGGACTATTTGAAATAGTCATGTAACAATTTCAGTAACTCTGTGGCAATTAATTTTGTGAATTTGTAATTAGTTTGCTACTCTTACATAAACTTAAATTGGATTAATTTTATACTCTCTTACCCAAAATACAGTTCAAAAGAAGGATTCTAATAAATTTGATATGCAAGTCCGTTCTAGTACTTGTCTTAGTTTTCCCAGAAATCATTCTAAATAATTTACCATTCAGTGCATGCTTTAGCACTGACAAAAATTAGAAACAAGTTAATTATATTATTTAACTAAATATTAAAGAGCTATTGGGATTTCTACACCACCATATTATTTTTATAAATCTATCTGACCAAAAAATTTAACACATAAACATTTTCCTGTGACTTCTTCTAAACGAAAGAATCTTGCAGAAACAGAAACATAAAAATTATTGCAGTGGTGTAGTTGATGACAGCTTTCCTGGCAAACACAATAACTGCCTATTGAGATAATTAAGGCACCAGTAGAGATGCATAAGATAAAAATAGAGTTTAGGGCTGGCTTAGTACAACCTTTACTGTGTGTGATGTAAAGGGCTGGGTCAGATGTCTCATGAAGTTTTCTCCAAGTCCATCTCCTTTAATTCAATGCATGGGGAAGAGCTATATTTATTTTTAGTGATTGAACTTTCCCTTCAAGTTCACTCCTTCCAAATTAAATAAAAACCCTAAGACTCTTTTGAATTGCTTGGGAACAGACCTTGAAGCCCTGATTTACTTTTAGCTTCATACACATAAAATTCCTGGTGATTTCAAGGATGATTTTGCCAGACATAAAAAAATGGTAAGTTCAATTCTCAGAGTCACTCCTGCCATAAGCGTGGATTTAGGAAGAATCCAAAATAAAGGAATACTTAAAAAATAAACAAAACCACAATGAAATTGGGTCCCTGATATGCATTAGTAACAACAGTGACATCACTCATGTTCAATCATTTACATGTTCTCATAAATCATTTTTAATAATTTATTAGATATAAAGAGGAGCTTGAAGTGTGACAAGCTGCTGTAATTTTAAATAAAGCTTACAAGTAACTTTTCAAGCTTTGCAGGCTCAGAGTAGTAAAACCCACTGACTGAGCAATGTGTATCCAAGTACAAAAACCCTCAGCAGAGGTATAAGCCTGCCTGAAAGGCAGAGATGGGGGCTCCTCTCAGCACCAGCACTGCAGGGACTAATCTGGAGCTGGTGCAAGGGAAGGGAACCCGGGCTTTGTGCAGGCACCTTGTCACACTGCAGTGGCACCAGCAGGGCTCAGCCACCTTAAACCAGCTCTCCATGCAGGACACTGCCTCCAAAGCAATTCTGTGATGGATTTGCAGAGCACTCAGGAATTTCAGGGCAGTGGTCAAGAGTTAGTGGATTAAAGAGGATCTGCAGGGCCCTGAAGCTTTCTAGAGCACCTTGGGTTTTGCTCTTTTGGGGAGAAATCTTCCATCTTTGCTGCTGAACTCCCTGGGAAGTTAGATCTTGTTGCTGACTTGTGACTGACCACACTGCACAACCAGTTTACAAGGGCTCAGCAATCCTGCTGGAATCAGAGCTCAGGAATGTCCTCAGGTGGGAGGAGTAGGTGCTTAGCACTGTGAACAGTAATTGTACCATCTCCTGGCTATTCAGAAAGCTACAATATGCAAGGCAAAGAGGAATGCTCTACTTTCCTCTGGCATTGCTAGGTGCCTGTTATTTTTGCCAAGATTTATCCCACCTACAGCAATATTCAGGGCACTAGTCTATTGTTGTAGCTCAGGCTGAGCTGATGCTCATTTTTAAATTAAACCTCAGGTGAAAGCAGTGAATCCACACGTGCAGATGGTTTGTCTGTGCTTGCAATCCTGCACGCGTGCAACTTAGCACAGTGCAGCTCCCCTGACCTCTGGCTGCTGGGGTTTTATTCCTGACAGGCTAGATGTGAATAAAATCATATGGAATTGTGTTTTTACAGTTCAGCCTTCTGAGTCCCATCCTGCTGCCATTGAAATCAATGGCAAAACTCCCAACTTCCCTAGTCATATCAGATTAGCTTTGTTCCACGGGCTGAAACAATCTAATAGATACCAGGTGTCCTCCACAGAGCTTGTGTGGTCTACAAGTAAGTGGAACATATTTTAAAAAGTCAAATATGAAACAGCTACATCACAGAACCTGTAATAACCTCCAACTGATATTATTATCTATGGAGGACATGATCAGTATCTAAAATGTGACTCATTATATATTTATATGATGCATCCTGTAACAGACATTCTGGGGTAAATTCAGCTGCATGTTAAACCACTGCAGAAATGGATCCATATTTATGTCCATTTCCACAAGAAAGCAAGGGTATCGTGTGTTTTTACTTAAGGGAGGGAGCCTCAAACAACCTTACATTAATCCAGAAATCCACTTTAAATATATGACCCTGCATGTAAAAAGACCTATAGAAGTTAAAGGCTGGAAGTGAAACCAGTAGGTTGTTACTCTAACATCCCTTCTTGCTCATAGCTATGAACCTCCACCATGAAATTCCCTACCTGCTTTTCTGGAGTTAGGGATCTTCACCAGCTCCTCCAGTAGCATGGAGATCATAGCACACAATGCTATAAATGTCCAGACCTGGGCTGCACCAACACATCCATCACTGTGCAAAGGGTGTAGCTGGAAAACACACAAGGAATTTCCTTGTGCTATCTCCTGGTGTGTAGGTGGCCCAGGAACCTTGCCTGGCTCAGGTGAAATTCTCAGTGCCCTGCTCTGCACCAAGAGGGACAGAAAGAAATCACTCTGCCCACCCCACAGCCTGATCCTGAACCACCTGCAGAGAGGAGCCTCAGTGCAGTTTCTCCTGCTTTGCTCAAGGGAGGAGCAGCACTTCCAGCCAAGGACCCAGCACACTGGTACAGCCGGGTTAATCACTTAGAAACACACAGATGGGGCAATCCCAAGCAAAAGATCAGACCTTTCTTGGGAACAACAAAAAAAATATATTGGTCCTCTTTCTAATCCAATTAAAGGTCCTCAGATGTACCAAGGTCTGCCCTGGTTCCTTAGCCAGAAGGATACACGTGGGGCCAGTTCCTGGGGCTGTTTGTGTGCAGGTGTTCAAATCTGCAGCTCTGCCCTTGCCTTCCAATTCCATGTCTTAGGGGCAGATTCCCTGCACGTCCCCAATTACAAAGTTGGCCTGGGGCTCCTGTGGGTATCTAGTGGATGGGGAGCCTGAGTCAGAAGGCTTCAAAACACTTCCCACTCCCTTTCTGCTAGGGAAGCTGGGGAAGCCTCACATCTTGCAAGCCTCCCTCTTCTATCCAAACCACCGACTGCTGTCTCCTAAGGGCTGACAGACAGCATGGGCTTGCCCCAGCCTGGCCTAATGGGAAGCACCTTCTCACCTGGGGTCCAGGTACCGCTGCAGCAGCCCTGCAGGAGAGCACTGCAATAACTGAGGTGTGATTCTCCCAGGCAATATTCTAGGCAGCTGAACCTGCCCATGGAAAGGGCCAAGCTGGCAGTGTGCTCCAGCAAAACTGCTGCTGGAGTCAGTGCTTGGCTCCTGAAGGAAAAGGAGTACACCTTTAATTTTTAAAGCAGCACCAGGAATACATCAAACCCCATTAAAAAGGCATGATCCAATCAGTATTTCATTTGAATCTGAATATCTAGTGCTATCTGTAGTCTTATCTTTCACCAGTCACCCTCTTTCATTATGGTCTCCTTGAGAGGCTTACATACTTGTACTTTTCCAATAAAGATCTTGGAAAGTACGTTCAGGGGTAGCTTATTTTAACATTCATCACATTTAACAAGACTTTTACCAGAGCAGAGAGAACGCGTAACTAATTGTTGGAAGATCTGGTCAAGTTTATTGTGACGGGTAACTGTCAGGCAATTATGATTTATTTATTCAGAGGGAGATAAGGCACGCATTGTTCTCTCAAAGGAAAAAAAATGGGGCTGATCCTAAAGTTAATATTATTTCTCATGCCTTCTTCAATCTTTTCATAACTGAAGGCACCCACCAGAGTACAGTCCTCATTGGCTCCATTTGCTCCAAATTTCGGGTTTAAGCTCAACTTCTCCCCCAGCCTCTCCTGGGCCCGAGGAGGCCACGCAGGTGCAGTTCCTGCTCCACCTATTTCTAAAAGGTCTGTTGGCCTGAGGGGACTCCTGAGAGAGCCGATGTCTCCCCACAGGGTCCCCGAGCCTCGCTCCCCACCGGGGGCAGCCTGTGATGGACGGGTGCAGGGTAACAAGTGGGGTGTCCTTTTCATCTGGCAATCAAAGGAAGGGAGAGGAGATAAAAATGCCCCGTTCCTGGCGCTGCTTCTCGGGTCTCTGCGGTATTTTCTCGAGCGGCAGCGTGTCCTCGCAAATAGAGGAGCCGGGGAGCGGGCGGGGAGCGTCCCCGTCGGCGCTGGAGGCACGACGGGCAGGAACCGGCCCCGCTGCCAGCGCAGCCCTTCCCCACACCCCGCCCGCGCCGAGGAAGAGCAGAGCCCGTGGTACCCCGGCAGCACCCGGCTGCCTTTACCTCTGGTGTCACCCCCATGAGAAGAAAAAAAAAAAAAAAAAAAAAAGGATGAAAAAAAAAAGAAGAAAAAAAATCACCAAAAAGTGCCCTGGCCCGCCTGTACCCCCTTATCTCCCTGGTGGAGCAGCGGCTCCTTCCCGTACTGGAGCCGAGCCCTGCGGCAGAGCGCGGGGGCAAAGCGGGGCTGCCCCCCCAGTGTCCGCCCCGCCACCCGCGGAGCCCCCGCGCCTGCACCGGCACCGGCACCGGTACCGGCCCGGCCCGGCCCGCAGCGCCCCGGGCTCCGCAGCCCTTGCCGCCTCAGCCCCCCCGACGGCTCTGCGGCTGCCGCAGCCACCAAAGTTTTTATTCTCATCTTCGTTATCTCCAAACTGATCAAGTGGCCAAAAACAAACGAGAAAAGTCTTTTTAATGTAAGGGTTGCTCACCTGATGCGGTAAAGATCAGCTCTCAGAGCAAAGGACTTCTACTTCCAGCAAAATCTGGTTCCCCGACTTACTCAGCCGGAAGAGCGAGCACCATTAGCTGCTTTACATAGACTTTTTAAAGTCTGTGTCAAAGGCATTTGATGTAGAGCATAAAGATGCACCTTGCGCGCTTCTGTCAACAGCCAGCCCGAGGCTGGGGCTCGGGTGCTACGTGTCCAACTCCCCAACAGAAGAAAAGTTAAGATTTTTCTTTTTATTCAACATTTATTACCTTTTTTCAAAGTTTCAGCCCTTGGCCATTCGACAAATCTTTTTCAAAACGGTTTTAGGTTTAAAAGGAAACCGTTTGAGTTGTGTTTTGATCCGATCGCCGCTCTGCGTTTATTTTTTGTAAGACAAAATAAAAGTTACATCGAACCGGTCCGCCGACAAGAAGTCGGAGCCCTGGGGCTGAGAGGTGCTCTGGGCCGTGCTCCCGCTGCCAGGACCCTCTCCGGGCGCGGAGGGAGCTCCCCCGGGGCTCCGCCGGCGGCTTCAGGGGCGGGAGGGTGACCGGGGCAAGGCCGCTCCCCAGAGCCCCCACAGCCGCGACAGACTCCGGACAAATGATCGACGGGCAGAGCTCCTACCTCTGCTCAGTCACTCGCTAGCGCTGTGACTGAGCAGAGGTAGCGACGGGAGGGAGAGGTGGGTGCTTGGCAGTATTCACTGTAAACCACTGCGCTATTCACTCGCTTGATTCCGGCGTGGCCTCGACCACCGCAGGGAAGCGCGGAGGGAACCCCTGGCCTCCGACCCCCGGCACCGCAGTCCGGCTCCCAGCGCCCTTCGGCGGGGTGGACGCGGCGCTCCGCGCCCGGGGGAAGCGCATCTGCCCCCGGCCGGAGCCGAGGCGAGAGCCCCCCGCACCCACGGCCCTCCGAGCAGAGGGGAGGGGAGCGAAGCTCTCTTGTAAAGCTCCCAGCCGTCGGAACCCGCAAGATAAACATCATTAGAAATCATTGTAATTGGGATTGTGAAATCTGACCTCTGACCCTCCGGGCTACGTGTCACAACCGTGTCTGCTTTGATTCCTCGAAAGGCGGCACAAAGGAACAAGTTCCGCGACAGGAGGCAGCGGGATCTGCGCCCCGGCCGGAGGGGACCGACGGGGGGGGACCAACGCGTGGCCTTCCCCTCCTCCCCCGTGCCTCATTTGCATATGCAAATTAGCAGGCCGCTGGGGGGTGGTCGTCGGGCCGGGGCCGGGGGCCTGGAACGATTGTGCCCGATTCGAGGGGGGGCCTTGGACGGAGAAAGAGGCGTCGGGGCGTCCTTCCGCCAGCGGAGGGAGGACGGGGTGTTGGGGGTGTCTGTTGGGTGTTCACTGATATTCCCATCCCACAAAGGAGCGGCCGCCTCCCGAGAGCCGGGGTGTCCCGGGGCACGCAGGAAGGAGGGGCAGGGTACCGCTCTGCCTCCAGGCTTTTCCGCCCGGGCTAGCGGGTGCTCTTCCTGGCACTTGGGCTCCCCGGTCCCGCCCGTCCGCCCAGCCCTCGGCATTCCTCCCCGGCCGGGGGGCGCGGTGCGTGTCCCCCGCCTCCCCTCGCCGCTCCGCGCGCACCTGGTCCCTTCCCTACGGGGAGGATGTTGCGCCTTCTGCTCTTATTTCTCAGCTCGGGCCGGTGCTGAGCCCCGGGTGAAGGTCTTCCCCCCCATTCCCCTCGAGCCTGCTTGCCCCTCGGCACCCACAGGGGACCGAGGTCACTCGTGGAGCCAGCGAGGACAGACCTGGACCTCGCCGGCCGGCACCGATTCACCAATATGCCCCGCTCAGCTGCTCTCCACGAGACATCCTAAAAGCGTAATTACACTAAAAAGTCTGATTTGTTTAAATAATCCTCTTTAGGCTTCCTTTAATCTGCCCTATATTTCCCTCGTCGGCTTTATTCATGACTTGTCCAGCTCAGATGAATCTGGTTGGACAACCTGCGGCTGAGGAAACTCTTCTTCATCTTCCTCCTCCTCTGGAGGCCCCCAAGCCTTCGGGCAAGCCCCAGCACCCCGGAGCCGGCTCCGGCTGCAGGCAGGCAGCGGGTCCCGGGGTCTGGCGGCGGGGGGAACGGCAGGAGGGGCCGGCAGCCCTGCCCGACCCACGCCGAGAGCCAGCCCGAGCATCCCCCCGTGTCCCGCGGACAGGGGAAGCCAAGAGGGCCGGTGCCCTCTGCCCCCCGGCAGGTTCCGGGCCAGATCCAACCCGGGAATGCTCTTGGGGAGGATGGTTACTCGATTTTTAAGGAGAAATGGCATTTTTCGCCCGGGCAGCTCCAGGGGAGTGCGAGACAGCGCGTATGGCAAAGGCAGAGGACTGAACTGAGACTGGAGCGGGCGGGAGAAGGGGAGCAATCTCCCCGTGTCCCCCCGACAGCGGCAAGTGAAGGGGGGCCTCGGGGGGAGTCCGAATGCGGCCCCCGAACTCTGCAGCTGCCCCGCCGGTCCGGGCTCTCGCCGACCACTTTCCCCGTGAGCGGTGGAACTCGCACTTTGAAGGACGGCTTTATTTTCCTCTAGTGCGGAAGATTTGAGTTCACGTTCCAATCCCATCGGAAAAAAAAAAAAAAAAAAAAAAAAAAAAAAAAAAAAAAAAAAGAAAGAAAGAAAGAGAGAGAGAAAGAAATACACAACTTTAGATGGCGCTGTACGACATTTATTTAAGCCCTCCGAGTATTCCCGGCTCCTCGGCCTGCAGAGAGAAGAGCCCTCGGCGAGCAGAGGCGGGCTGGGCTGGGCGGGGGATGGGGTGGGATACTCTGGGGTATGTTGGAGTGGGATGAACTGTAGGAAGGGTCCTGCCCTACCGGCAACAGGCACGGAGGGCAGGGGGCTCTCTCCCCAGCCTGCACCTCCGTCCCCGGTGATAGCAAACCGCAGCTCTAAGCAGGAAAAGTTAAAAAGCACGAAAATGGCAGAAGCCATCATCCCCCACTGCTGCCCTTCTCAAATAGACGGAAAACCCTTAATGCCTCCAACGGGACGAGGAGGGGGGAGCTGCAGGCTACGCCGACCGAGAGTGCTGCTGCTTGCCCCCTCCCGCCCCCCCCTCGGTCCCACTGACCTGGGCATGGCCTCGGCATCGCCCCATCCTCCGGGGAGATGCAGGAGAAAGGGTCCATCCCCCCGGCTCCAGCTCTGCTCGCTTGTCCTCTTCGCCCTGCCGGCTGCGGGCCTAGGGCAGGGATAGAGAGGAGCAGAAAGAGGAGAAGGAAAGCCGACCGACAGCCTCGTGGAGGGGGACGGGCGGCTCTCCACCCGCCCCGGTGCCCGCTCCCATCAGGGTCAGTGCGCAGGGTGCAGTCCCGTCGCCTGCCCCTCGGCTCGGCTCGGCCCCACGCAAGGGCCCGCGTGGGCTCGGGCCCGGCGGTCCTCGACGGCTCGAGGACAAGGGCCGTGGGCCAACGGCCCCGGTCCCGTCCGTGTCCCCCCGGCCGGCGGCCAAGAGAGCCGAGCCCGGGACTAGGGCACGGCCGGCTTCTGACCGGGGCGGGTGTGGGAAAGCGGAGCGGGGCCGCAGCCCCGGGAGCTCCGCCAGCCGCGCGTCCCACGGCAAGTGCGAGCCCGAGCCCCTGCAAGGGGAGAGCGGAGGGCAGGGACCGGCACCGGGAGCGCCTCCCGGAGCGGAGGGCGCAGCGCCCGGCGCCGAGTGCCGATCGCTCCGGTCCGAGCCTCGGGAGAGGTCCTCGCTGGAAAACAGCGTGGGAGCAAATCCTCTCGCAGAGAGGCAAGGAGCTGTCAGACAAATATCTTTCCAACACATCCCCGGAGCCCTAAGTATCCAGACAATTTCGGGCAATTTTTCAGCGGGAACTTGTATCATCATTATTCTGAGGTGGTTTTAATCTTCTGGTTAAAAGGGAGATGCGGGAGGTGAAGCACGACCGTAATTGCCAAAGAGAATTAATTATTTTTAAACGGGTAGAAAAATTTTAAAATATTTTTTTTTAAATCGAAGGTCTAAAGAGGTTTTGAAGAAGGGATGAGTAGTTCAAAAATTGCTGCATCTATCGAAAGCAAAACCTAAATATGCCACCAAAATTGGCACTATGTACACAGCGTTTGGTGTAATGTATATATACATTTAATTTATTATATATTTATGTAATATATAATCTATATGCAATACATCCATACACTAAAATAAAGAATTACAGCCAGCCTGGATCCTGAACACAGTCTACACTTTATTTCAGACTACAGATTTCTGAACATAATAAAATCTGTGGCTTGTAGCGGCGGGTTTCAGTCTCGCAGTCTGTGGATCAGAATTTTTTTTTCCTCGGGAAAAAAAAAAAAAAAAAAAGAGACAGAAATTCACACACACACAAAAAAAATAAAATAAGATCAAACGACAGATGAGAAAAGTCCGACCATTTACTGGTAAAAACAGGAGCAAACGGACATGGGGGGGGGAAAGAAAAAAAAAAAGGAAAGCAAACAAAAACGAACAAACGAACAAAGAAAGGAGAAACAGAGAGAAAGGGAAGAGAGAAAACTGTCCAGCAAATAGAGATCGCTACACATATTTCTTACCTGAAATTAAATATATACAAGATCATATGCTGTTTGGCTATATAGAGATAATTTTTCTTAAGTGTTCATATTTTTTTTTTTTTCTTAATCGGAGTCCCTTATACTATGGATAGACAATAGATCTGCTTTTAAATCCGCACCTGTACCGCCTCCCGGCCGGCGGGCCGGCGCCGCGGCCGCAGGGCTGGGCTGGAGGCCGCCCGCCTCACTCGCTCTCCTCTACTTTGTCCTGCACCGTGGTGTGGAGTGGTTGTAGAGTCCCTGGGCCATGAGGTGCAGCGCCAGCCCGTTCTTAATGCCCGTCGCCTTCTCTGATTTTTGGCCCCGTTTGTTCTGGAACCAGAATCTTGATCTGGGACTCGTTGAGGGCTGAGCTCCTGGGCCAGGCTCTGCCGCCGCTGCTCCGTGATGTACCGGTTCGCCTGGAACTCCGCCTTCAGCCGCTGCAGCTGCTCGGCCGTGAACGCCGTCCGCGGCCGCTTGTCCTCCTTCTCCGTCTTCTTCTTCTTCAGCTTCCTGGCGTGCGGGGGCCTGCGGGCAGGGCACACACACGCCGCTGGGCAGGGCCGCGCCGCCGACCGACCGACCGACCGACCGACCGCCCGCCCGACAGACCGACCGACCGCTGCCACCGCCCCGCCGGCCGAGGAAAAATGGCCGACGGGTGAATTTGTGCTGGTTCCGTGTGTTCCCCCAGCCCCCCAACCCTGGCACCCGCCGCCCCGGCACGGCGGAGGGAAGGATGGGGAAGGAACGGGGAGGCCGGGGCCGAGCGCGCCCGCGCATCACCCGCCGCCCCGGACCCGCCGAGCCGGCCCCGCGGGCGAGGGGAGCGGAGCCCCGCTCGCCCCCCGTCCCGGCACACGTCGGGGCACCGCTCCGCCCGCCCTGCAGGGCCGAGCCGCTCTCCTGCACGGCCGGGACCGGGGCCTGGCGGCCGGGAAGCGACTCCGCCGGGCAGCGCGGGGACCGAAGGTTCCCGCTGCCAGGCACCGGGAAGCCGCCGCCAGCAGCAGCAGCCTGGCAGAAGGCTGCCCTGGTCTCCTTTCGGGGGACAACGACCCTCTCCGCAAAGCCGGCCCAGTCCCGGGGGGCCCTTCTCCGCCGCCACCCCCGGAGCCCCGCCGACACCACCCGGCTCGCCTGGGCTCTCCGGCGGCCGATCCCTGCCGGGGACCCACGGCCCCGCTTGCAGCTCCCTCCGAAGCCCAGCCAAAAGCAGAGCCCCTCTGCTCCACACCCAGGCCGCAAAGGGGCCAGCTGAAGTGCAACACAGCTCGCCGGGCAAGCCACCGGGTCCCGGGGCGCATCCTGAGGGCAGCGCCTGGCCGTGGAGGGGTACTCCCGGTGCTCTGCCCGCCGGCCTGGCCCGGCCACGGGGAAGAGGAGCGGGGAGGGAACCGTGAAGAATGGGATCTACGAAAATTCCCCGACAGCTGCCGGGGTCGGCGGGCGGTCCCAGGCCCGCAGCCCCCGCCAGCAGCAGCCGGAGTCGAAGCCGGCGAGGCCTCCCTGCCGCCGAGTAGGCCGAAAGCTCCTCTCCTGGCGCAGCTTTTTCCCGGAACGGGGGGATTCCCCCCGGCTCGGCAGCGGCTGTCGGCGGGGAGAGACGAGGCCCAGTGGGGAGAGGGACGGGGCCCGGCGGGATTCTCCCGGGCTGGACCGGCGGGGGGTGGAGGGCGCGGGGAGTGAATTGCTGAGTCCCGGCACCTTGCAGCGGGGTGCCGGCGCCTCGGCAGCTCCGAGCACAACAAAGAGAGCGGCCGAGCCCAGCCAGCCTCCCCTCGCCCTTCTCCCCACCGGGTCGCAGCGAGCAGGGAGCGTCGGGGAGGACGACATGCAGAAATGATCCTTTGCCCGAAGAAAGGGGAGGAAAGGGGATGAAGGCGCAAGTGCAGAACGCCGGGCGCTCGGTGGCTCTGGAAATCGGCAACACAAGACCCGCGGCCGGGCCGGCCGGGAGCGAGGCCGTGCCGTCTGACAGCTCTATCACCCCATCAATCAGCCCAGTCAATCAAAGAGGCTTTTCTGAGTTTGAAGTCGCTGGACGTGTCAATAACGGGGGATGGAGACGGCTCGGCCGCACTGACGGCCGGCTCGGAGCACCAGGCCGGGCAGTGCGGAGCGGGGCCGGGGCCAGGCAGCGCCGCCTTCCCCGCGCTCTGGAGCGGCCCCGGGCCGGCACCGGGGAGCCCAGCCCGGCCCCGCGCCGCGCTGGCCGATCCCTGGCTGCTGGCTGGAGGTGTCATGGGGGAACCCCATCTCCTCATCCTCTGCTTCTTTCAAAAAAAAAAAAAAAAAAAAAAAAAGGGCAATGAAACCCAAAAAGTAACGGTGATAAATAAAGGGGTGCCTGAGGGCACCTGGGGAATGTAAAGTAAAAGGGGCGGCAAAACAGGGCCGGGAAGGCCGAGGCGGCGGCTCCCACGGGGACGACCTCGGGCAGAGGCATATCCCCGCCCCGGAGCTGGGCCCCGAACGCAGCACGGAGCACCGGCTCCGGCGGCAATGCGCGGCCTAAGGGCCTGCCTGGCTCGCTGCAGAGGCCCGGCTAAACAGCCCCTCCGCCACCTTCGATAAAGCCCTTTTTCCTTCGCCTCCAAGAAAACACTACCTCCTCCCCCCCGCACCGCCAGCAACCCCTCAACATGTGCCTCGGGTCTTCCGCCTCCTCGCTCCTCCAGCAGCACCCAGGAAAAAAATAAAATGAAGTAAGGGGAGAAAAAGCCTCAGAACAAGGGAGCGGCCGACCCCGCTGCCTTTTTCTCGCAACGCTCTCATCCCGCGCGGCCGCGCCGCGGAGCACCCGGGGCTGCGGCAGGCGGGGCGGGCGGGGGCGCGGGAAGGGGTCGCTCCCGCCGGCTCTCCGCATCGAACCGCTGCCGAATCGGGGCCCGGCGTCACATTCAAATTTGGGAGACTCGGAGGAGGAAGGAGGGGTGGTGGCGGTGGGGGGGACGCGTTTCCTCTCGCCCCGGGTGACCCAGGCCGCCCTCCCCCCCACGCGAGGTCCTCAACAAGCCGGGAGCCAAAGCCAAGGGGGGAAGAGGGAAAGGAGGGGGGGGGGGGGGGGCGACCTTGTCACGATTTAACAGCTCCCAGATGCGCCGCGGTTCCTTACCCGAGGACGGTCTGTCTGAATACCTAGTGCAGTAGACCCAGGCAGGCCACACCAGCGGCTGTTGCGAGTCGGGCTTTATAACAGGTCCTCCATTATTAGAGCCCATGAGGAGGATGGCGGGGCTGCCGTGCTCCCCGTACTTCGCCGGGTGAGTCTCGCCCCCGTCGGCGGGGGCCTTGGCCGCTCCCGACGCCGCCGCCGCCGCTGCTGCCGCGGCGGGACCGGCTTTGGCGGCGGCGGCGGGCGGCGGCGGCGGCGCGGAGCCGTCGGGACGGCAGTTCGAGTCCGGGCACAGGAGGGCGGGCGGGTTGGGCGGCCGGGCCAGCAGCGGGTTGACGTTTTCTCTACCTGAGCTCTGCCCCCGATCTCCGTCCCGCTCCCGGCTGCCTCCTCCTCCGCCGCCGGCCGGCGCGGGCGGCTCCTTCTTGCAGCCGAAGTCCGGCCTCAGGATGTTGTCGATGAAAAAGTTGGTGGTGCGGTGGGGCGGCGGCGGCGGGGGCGGCGGCGGTGGCGGCGGGTGGCGGCGGCGGGGCAGGGGCAGGGGGCAGGGCGCGGCGGGGGAGGCGGGCGCGGGGCTGGGGGACACGGGCACGCTCTCGCCATCGCTGCCGCTGCCGCTGCTCGCCGGGCCGGGCGCCGCGTCTCGGTGGCCGTGCCCCTCCGGCGGCTCTTCCATGCTCAGTCCCCGCCACGGAGATCGCTGCCTCTTTTCCCCCCCACCCACCCACTTTACGCCCACCCCACTTTGACGGTGGGTGGCGGGGTGGAATAGGGGGAGGAAAAATTTAGGAAAAAAAAAAAAGTAAAAAGAAAAAGAAAAAAAAAAAGAAAAAATATTAAAATCCACTTGTTGGGCTGGAGCTGAGATTTTTTTTTTTCTCTCCCTCTCACGGATGGATCCAAAACCTGGGAGATACTGGAGGGCTTCTCTCCCCCTTCTCCCGATCAGCTTATATTTCCACCACCAAAAGAAAAAAAAAAAAAAAGACCACACACAAAAAAAAAAAAATACCAAAAAGGTGTGCGGCTGCACCACGGGCCCCCCAAAAAAACCCGCCCCCCGAAAACCCGTCACGATCTGCCCATCTCCCTGCCGCCGCGGCGGCTCCGCGCTGCCCCGCTGTCACGCTCCGCTCTGCCCACGCCGCGGGCTGCCGGAGCCCGTCCCCGCCAGCCCGGTGCTGCGCCGCCCGCGCCCGCTTAAGGTTCCTTTTTTAATTCTTTTTTTTTTTTTCCTTCTCTTTTTAAAAAAAAAAAAAAAAAAAAAAAAAGAAAAAAAAAAGCCAAATCTCTGACAGCGCCGGTCCGTGCACCAAACTCTCCCTAAAAAATCCCTCAGCCACACTTTTTTCACTCGCACCGGAAGCACGTGAGGTGGCCCCGCACGTGGGGGCGGCCAATGGCGCGGCGCCGCCGCCGCTGACACCCCGCGCCGCGCCCAATGGGCGCCCGCCGGGCCGCCGCCATAAATACCGCGTGGGGACCGGACGGGGCGGACGGCACCGGGCGGGACGGGGCGGGCCGGCGGCGGCAGCGCCGCGACGGGGCGGGGGCAGCGCGCGGCGCCCACGCGCGGGAACCGGGACCCCCCCCCCCTCCTCCCCGGCCCCCTGCGAGCCCCCCAAACAACAACTTCCAGCCGCGCCGTGTCCTCCACGGGTGTCGGGGATTCGGTCATCGGCCGCTTTGCTGTTGTCCCAGCGATAATAAACAGCCCCTCTTCCAAATCTGTGCGCTTTTCTCCTCTTTTTCCTTTTTTTTTTTTTTTTTTTTTTTTTTTTGCTTTCAATTCTCCCGCGGCAGCGTTGGGCAGCGCGGGTAGATGGCGAGCTGGGTGGAGGCTCCCTGGAATCGAACCTTTTTTGGTTTGGAGGAATAAAAATTACAGTAATAATGATAATAATAATAACAACAATAAATAGCAATAAAGGCAGGAGGCACTGCCGGGACGAGCTGGGCTTACGGCCGAAGCCTCTCTCTGGTTTGTTCCTTTACTGGGTTTGGAGGTTTTTTTCGGAATACGAAGCAGATCAGCTCCGGCTCGCAGCTGAACTCGTGTAATGTTTCCTCTCCTGCTTTTTGATGTTTGTTTGGTTGGTTGGTTGGTTTCGGTTTGTTGCTTTTTTTTCCCCCTGGTATTCTTGTTTGGTTTTGTTTTGTTTTTTTCTGCCCGGCAGGGAACGAGCGCTTCGCGACGTGTGTTGAGGAAAATTTAAGGATTTTAAGGGATAGGAAGAAAAAGCCTATTTTTCGGGATTGATGCAGCTGTCTAAAAATGAATTTACAGAGAATAAATAAAAATACCGTGGTCCCAGTTCTGGTTTTGCTCGACCGCTGGGGCCGCAGCCAAGCGCACTGAGAGCGGCTCTGCCGCCGCCGGTGGCTCCGGCCCGGCCCCGGGCGCTCCCGGCCGCGGGAGCCGAGTGGCTGCGGTAGGGGCAGCGCTGGTGCTCACACGGAGGAGCGCTGCAGATGGGGATCCCACGACACCCCACATTTTGCGCAGCGGAGGAGCTCCGGGCGGAGCAGCGGCGCTTCCCGGCCGGCCGCAGGCACCTGCTCCGGCTGGAGCCGCTCTCCTGCCCGCGGCCGAGTCCCGGAGCCGCGGGAAGGGCAATTCCGGGCGTTTTCCCATTCTGACGTAACCGAACCCCCCCTATTTACCCCCTCCCCAAAGCGGCGGCCGGGCGGCGGTGGGGCCGAGGGGCCCCGCGCATCGCTCCGCGCCTCTCCGCGGGGCCGGGCCGCGTCACGTGCCGCCGCCTATGGATCCTGTATGTGCCCGGGCTCAAAACACACCTACAGCTCCGTGTCTGTGCGTGCCCGCACCTCGGCGCACCGAGGCTCCCCCGCCGCCCGGGGGCTCTGCCCTCGCCGGGAGCAGCCCCGGGGAAGCGGCCCGGCCCGTGGCTCCGCTTTCCGGAGGCGACTGGCAGCGGGAATCGAAGGAGACATCGCTGGGTGTCCGTCAGCCGCTCCCCGGCCGCCCGGGAGGCGTGCGTGTGCCCGCACCTCCGAGGCACGTTCGGTTATTTTCTGTACCGGAGAAACATTACCGAATTGTTACCTCCAGCCGCACAATAATCCCCTAAAATAATAGCTGGCAGAACACAATCAGCCCTGGAATCAAGAGCTTCATCCGCAATTAAATGAATGTTAAACCCCCCCTGCATTCACAATATCATATCATTTACTCGCACCGAAATTGGGTTTATTTATATTTAAGTTAGCAAAATTGAAATCTTTATCCCAAAAGCGAGCGTGGGTACTTAATTAAATTCTAATTAGGACACTATCAATATCCCATTTAGCCACGTAGCCTTTGTGAGCCGCGGTCCCTTTCAGAGCTGTAAATGGGGGCTCGCTGCCTTATCTCTCCTGCAAGAGACGCCTTGAGAAGGGCTGCAAAAGATAATTTATAGGTTTTAATTACTCTTCATTCCGCCTGATCAGCTTGGCGTTCATCACAGGACGGCGAATAAAACCTGGTCAAAAGCACTGTCACTATTCCCTGGCAAGACGCTTAATCAAAGTAAGCAGGGCCATATTACACGCTGCGAGCTTCTTCACGTAATTTCCCAGCTGCTGATAAAGCTAGTTGAATAATGCTGCAGTCCTTCGGAGACACCATTTACAGAAATGACTTTATTGACGGCTTAACGTCGGTAATTCATTTTACCTTTCATGTATTGGGAGCCCGGATTTGTTACAGTAATAGGATGATAAATGTCCTGGCGGCCCTATAGCTTTTATTATTGAATACAATACACACACCCATCCTTAAATGTTCCAAAATTGGGTAACAAAAGGGAGAGAGAGAGAAATCGAAGCCTTTAACTATTTAATTTGCCTTCCTGAGCACGCCCGGGGGGGAACTGTGTCTATGTGCATGTGTGTGTGTGTGTGTGTGTGTGTACATGTGTGTGTAGGGAGGGGGATTATTTCATCTGGAGTCCTCCCTTCTTCTAGAAACTGTTCTGGATAGTAAAGGCTTCTCTATAAATTGAGTAGGTTTGTGTACGGAGGGGGTGGGGGATCGGCTGGATGAATGAGGAGGGGTTAAAGCAAAAGACGATGTATATTTCCAGGCTGGATATTTCTTTCCATCGCGACCCTTCCTATCTAAATAGATAAATATTACTCCCCGGCTCGCAGGTAGTTACAGTAATCGGGGTAATATGTCTACACACGGTGTCTTAAGGACGGAAGCTTTTAAAAAATCCCTTTTTAGGATAAAGTTCCCTCTGTAACTTGCGGGTGCCGCTGGGTTTCGGGGCGCCCGTCGGGGGGCCCGGTCCCGCGGAGCCCCGTTCACGCCGCCGTCGCGGGGGGGCCGCTCCCGCGTAGCCGTCGGCTCGTCCAGAGGGGCCGGGGCGCCGAGGGCTCCCCGGACGTGCTGCGGGCCCGGGGCCGGGCTCTGCTGCCCTCGGAAGCGCCGCGGTGCCGTCTGAGTCTCTCGCAGGTTGGTGTCCCCAGCGGCTCTCGGCGCTGGGCTGGGGTCAGCCGTGCCGGCTCGGGGCGGGAGGAGAGGATCCGCTCCGGGAGGCGGAGTGCAGCCGGGGGCGGCGGAGCCGGGAGCGGGGCCGGGACGCCCGGTGCCCGCCGTCGGGCTGTGCGGAGGCGGCCGCGCTGCTCCGCGCACGGTGCCAGCCCGCGGCGCCCGCAGCCTCTTCGGAAACCGGGCGGAACCATTTCACCGATTTCGTTGTATTTGCTTTTATTTTGTTGGGTTTTTTTATTTTTTTTTTCCTTCTCTTCTTCTCTTTTTCTTCTTTTTGAGGAAGGCCGCCAAAGGAAGGACGTTTTAAAATTGAAAATAAAAATAAAGTTAAAATTAGATCAAAAATCCTTTGCATTTTTGTTTTCTCGGCGCCCTTATAGGAAGGAGGAAGTATAGAAACGTGGTTAATATACGCTGTGGTAATCCTATTTCTACGTCTAGATCAGATCTCATTGGGGCCTTTGCTGAAGGACATAAATGAGTTGTTCTAATACAATAGATTTCATCCTTCCTACAGGGACTGGCTGACCAGAGGTTTTGTTAAAAGTGAATACGAATAGATTTCTGCTACAAGTGCAGCATTATTATTATGAGCTGTAAGGTCAGACTATACATTCCGGGTCCCCAAAGCCTATAGACCCTGGGAAAGGCGCGGGATATACCACGTCATTGTACCTGACAGTCTCTTCAATAGACTAATTCAATTATCGCTTGGGGATTCAGTCTTCATTGAAAGCAATAATAGCGGTGTAATTCGTTGGTAAATAGGTATAGCAGGCAGCTCCGCTCGAAACTTTTCTCGGGGCACAGGTTTACGTGTCTGAGAGTCAAAATCTCTCCTGGTGGGAACGCGGGGAGTGGGGAGAGAGGAAGGGATGTTTTTGTGAGAAGGAGGGCCGGGCTGCGGGCAGGGCTCGGCGCGGCCGGAGCTGCAGCCCCGCACCCGGCCCGGGCGGGCAGCGCGGCCGCCCCGCTCCCCCGAGATGCTCCCGGGGAGCCGCGGGTGTTGTGCCCCGGTGTCCTGGTGGAGAGTTATGAATCAATTACCACCCAGGACCACCCCCTGCCCAGCAATGCAGCCCCGCTCTCGAGTCACGGGGAACTGTAGCAAAGATTTAATTTTATTTACTTCATTGTCTGCCCTCCCTTCCCAAGCGGGATGGAGGCGAAAACACCCAGCAGAAGTTTGTGAGGGGAGAAGAGAAAACTATCTTTGTTATTCTTAGCGATATTACTGGTTTGTTTCTTTTCCTACAAGAAAACAAAAAAGAAAAAAATAAAGAAAAGAAAAGAACGAAAAGACAAGACAAAAGAGGAAAGAAAAGGGGGAAATGAAAGTGAAAAGAAAAAGGGTAAAAAGAAAAATTTATCAGGAAAAGAGAAAAAATCAAACAAAAATACAGAAAAGGAAAAGAAAAGAAAAGAAGAAAAGAAAAGAAAAGAAAAGAAAAGAAAAGAAAAGAAAAGAAAAGAAAAGAAAAGAAAAGAAAAGAAAAGAAAAGAAAAGAAAAGAAAAGAAAAGAAAAGAAAAGAAAAGAAAAGAAAAGAAAAGAAAAACCTGAAAAGGTAGAAAAAATAAGAAGGTGCATAAAAACGAGAAAAAGAGACGGAAAGTGAAGAAAAGAAGCAAGATAGGGAAAAATGAAAGGAAACAAAAGGGGGGAAAGAGAAAATAAGAGGGAAAAGAAAGAAAATAAAAGAAGAGAAAAAAAGAGAAAAGGAGAAAATACAAGGAAAGGGAAGAGGAAAGAATAGGAAAGAATAGGAAATAAAATAAAAGAAAAAGGAAAAGATAGAGAAGAAGAAAAGAAAAGAAAAGAAAGAAAAGAAAAGAAAAGAAAAGAAAAGAAAAGAAAAGAAAAGAAAAGAAAAGAAAAGAAAAGAAAAGAAAAGAAAAGAAAAGAAAAGAAAAGAAAAGAAAAGAAAAGAAAAGAAAAGAAAAGAAAAGAAAAGAAAAGAAAAGAAAAGAAAAGAAAAGAAAAGGAGAACTCGCTGCTTTCTAGTGGCCTGGTTGCAAACCCCTTCCCATTTGCTTCCCAAGCCCCCTCCCGCCTCCCACCCACATCTGCAGCCCACCCTACCTCGCTGCGAGCTGCACGAGTCACCTGGATCGGCTGTGTCACACGGTCCCCGCTCCCGGAGATGTTCCTCGCTCGCTGGCCGGGGAGGACCCGCGCAGGGCGGCCGCATCCTCTGCCCGGCGAGCGGCTCCGGCGGCTGCCTCCGGCCCCGGCTGCTCCCCGGCAATCTGGTTTAAGTTACTGTGGATGTTTCTGAGCGCTGCTTTACTCCACTTCGGGGCAGATACCCCCGTCCCTCCGCTAAACACGTTACCAACAGGGGCTGGAAGTTCCGCGGAGGGTTCGGGGTCCGCAGCCGCCTTTGCTGTGCCGGGCCCGTCCCGGTCCCGGTCCCGGTCCCGGTCCCGCCGTGCTCTTAGTCCCCGGCACGCCCGCTCGGGCTGGCTCGGACCCGTTTACATTTTAAAATATGTTTTCAATTTCCTCCAGCTCTTCCCACCTATGTCTCGCCTTGCTTCCCTCTCGGCTCCGGGAGCCGTGGAGCCCCGGGAAGAGACGGGGAAACTTTCCCGAGCCCGCGGGAGGCGGCGGGGCCGGGCCCGGGCCCGGGGCGGCTCCGCGGGGCTCGCCCGGGTCAGGAGGGGCTCCCTGCCCGATCAGGGTGCCGGGTCCCCGCGCTGGGAACGGCACCCTCGAGACCTTTCCCAGCTCTAATGGGTGCAGGGCTGCCTCTTCGTGGGAGTAAAGCTTTTCCCTTCACGGAATTCGGGAGATTTGGGTGACAAAGGGGCACACGCGGGACTGGCGCCCACCCATGGCTGTAGGGGCAGGGGCTGTCTGCCTCCAGCTCCACGCAGCCCCGTGGCGTCTCCCAGCCCTTCTGCATTCTCCGTGTTTGCCTGCGAGGGTTTGCGGGGGCATTCGTGCGGCTGAACGCGTGTGCGGCGGGCGTGTGGGGGGATATCGCCTCGCACACACGCGTGTGCAAATGGCTCTGTTAGCTCAGAGATCGCACACGGGCACCACCTCCCTCCACCACGACTCCCCGGCTTCCCCTTCTGCCCGAGGGCCGCCCCGAGGGGCTCCTCCTGCCAGCCCCGCGCCCGTCCCCTGCCCGGGAGCCGAGGGTTCGCCGCCGTGCAAAGTTTGCTCAACTCTTGGCGTGGGGGAATGGTCCCGCACGGGCTCCTCTCCTCGGCTCTCAGGTGCACACCCCTCCCCAAGCGCCTGTCTGCAGGGATAGCCGGGGTTCTCCCGCAAAGACCTGGTGTTCTTTAGGGCTTTGTTTTACCCCGAGGTCCAAACGACAGCACTGGTGTCGGGGGACATGAGTGTCACCAATTCTCCCCTTCCGGTCGGCCGGCAGCTCAGGGCTCTCTCCCGTCGGTGCTTTGGGGAGGAACCGAGCCCCATGCCCCTCTCCACAATATTTCTCCCCCCGGTCTGTCGCTTGGCGCCCCCGGGCCGGGCCGTGGCTGCGGGACGGGCCCGGGCCCGGGAGGCGACAGCGGAGGGAGGGTCCCGGCCTGCCCCGGGCCGGTGTGCAGGCACCGGGAAAGTTGAGAAGGGGAGAAAGGGTGGGGGGGGGGGGGGAAGAGAATCCTTTGTGTTTTTGTCATCCTTTGTTCCGGAACTAACTTGACCAGTGTGGCTGGGAAGCAGCACCATTTCGATTGGAAAAAGCGGGGGAGAGGGGGGCTCTTTTGATCCTCATCGGGGAAATGATGCTCGAGGAGGTGGTTGGAGGCGCTGACACCGGCGCTGGGCTCTCTCTGCGGCGGCTCACGGCGAAATTTCGTTGAAGGCACTATTTCTGCCTTGCCTGGGAACTTTCGGCTTTAATTATCCGTGTGGCTCCCACGAGCTGGGCTTGCTCCTCTCTGCTCATCCGTTCCCAGGGAGAGAAAACAGTGTGTGTAGTGCTAAAATGCAGCAAGACAAAATAATCAGCTTTAAAAGTACGTGTTGGCTTGGGGGTGGGGGACAGGGAAAGGGGCAGAGAGTAAAGCAGAATAAGTCTATTGCCTGGAGAAATGATGTTACTGCTGCCCAGTGGCAGTAACCGGAATTGGGTCATTTTAGGGACAAACGCAGGCAAAATTCAAGTCACGTCCACTTTTGATATAAGGATGTGTCCTCTTTAAAAATTGTTATGCAAAAGACTCTCGTACGTGATCTTCTTGCGATAAAAAGCAGCAAGCCAAATATTGGAGCCCGAGTCAATAATGTATGAACAGATTAAGCAACCTTTCTCCCAAGCAATTATTTCAGCAATTGAAAACCTCGCTCGTTCCAAATTTCAATAATAATAATAATAACAATAATAGCAAAAGTAAATAAATCCCAGCGCAAGTGAGATGGTCTCCTGCTCCTTGGCCCTTGCTCGGGAAGAGTGGGTGAATTTATTTATTTTTTTATTTTTTACCCCAGCCAGGAAGAGTAGCCGAGAAGGTATTTAAGCCACCAGCAGCTTGAAAATCACAACAATTCATAATAATCTACGGATCGCGCGAGTAAACAGGCATATCGCAGGGCCACCGGCCTGCGGGGTTTATTTGTCTTTAAAGCTCGGGGTAAATTAAGTTTCCGGCTGTGTAATTCTAACAAAAGGTGATAGAAAACGCGCTGGGGGAGTAATAGATGGTGGCACCGGGGATCAGAGGGGGGAATGGGTTTAATGCTGATTTATGTGCCGAGGGCCGGGGCGCGCCGCCGCCTCCGCGGGAGCACCGCGAGCAGCTCCGCGGGTGCGGGGGCTCCGCGGGGCCCGGGGCACGGCCCGGAGCAGCGGCTGGACCCGGCACTCCCCGGGACAGAGGTGCTGCCCTGCGTGGGGATCGCCAGGAGATGACGAGAGGAAAATAAATTCGGCTGCGGGAGAAGGGCCGCGGGTGCGGCCAGGGCTCAGGCAGCAGGGGATGGGAGCAGAGAGCAGAGATCCGGGATGGGTTTCCCCGAGCATCCTTGTGGCTGAAGTCGCCGCAAAACTTCGAGGGAGAAATTTCCCCACTTTTACACTCTGCATCCCCCGCCCGCCCTGCCGGGCACGCAGCGGGATTGCCTTTGCGAGCCTCCCTCTGGCTCCAGCACCAAAACCTGCCCTGCCCTCGTCTTCACCGCTTCTGATCTTGGTCTTGAATTTGGCCGATGGCGCAGTGGCAATAAGCAGCCATTCGTTTCGGCTGCAAAAGCAGAGAGCTAGTCAAAAGCAAGGAAATTGAACTTTCTGGAGACAGCCCGGTGTAGACTGGGGTTTCCACCCTCTAGGAGAAACCGTGACCAGATTTCAAGGGAGCCTTGGGACTTTGGAGCCCTTTGGGGGCCGTGTGA
The DNA here is from genome assembly GCA_039654755.1 of Calcarius lapponicus. Classification (NCBI taxonomy): domain Eukaryota; kingdom Metazoa; phylum Chordata; class Aves; order Passeriformes; family Fringillidae; genus Calcarius; species Calcarius lapponicus. Next base: position 17,859,252 of record CM077470.1, on the reverse strand, counting down.
GAGGAAGAAAATATAATTTGGGAACAATTCCTTACGTCGGAGTGAAGAGGTTGTGTGGGAGCAGGGAGATGTTGGAGCACCCAGCCCTGCCGACCCGCTGCAGCCAAGAGCCTTTTCCAGGATGTGCCAGAGCACAATAGAAATACTCGCTAGCATGGCACTTCACCTGCACACCCAGCCCCGCAGTCAAATCCCACATCCCTCTCCAGACAGCAGCCTCACATTCCTGAGCTAGACAAATGATGAAAAAGTTCCAGTTACCGTCTAATGAAAGGCCTCCATCTCCCTTCCCCCAGAGGTTTCCGATGCACATATAATTAGCTCTCAATATTTCATGAATATGGGGTTTTACTAATTCCTTTTCACTCAGGAGATTTGGCGCTCGCCGTTTTACCCTCTCTGTCATTTTGCACAAAGCCGTGGCTGTGGGAAGGGTGGCTGTGGGCTGGGGTGGGTTCTTTCAGCTGGATACACAACATCCTTCAGTCGCCTGAGGCCTCAGCCCAGACATCATGGGAGACACAGATCTCAAATGAAGGACCACAGCTTTTTCTTTTTTAATGCAGGAAATTAAATGTGCTGTGGGATTTTGGTCCTTTGGGACAAGCATTTTTTTTGCGCGGGTAGCAATTCAGGAGCAGGTCTTCTGCTTCTTAGTTACAGCATGCTTTGGAGGGAAATTGGTACTTTCTGACCAAAAAAAGCACTCATCTCAGACAAACCAGGAGGTAAAAGGCAAGCTAAATGTCATCAAGAAATGTCCCATTAAAGCTTAGTGATCTTCCACAATAACAGATTTAAATTGTCTAAATACTGCACAAGTGTATCAGCAAGGACCAAGTTCCTACTCTGTGCAATGAAGGGGAAGGTTTTGCCAGCATCATCTTTAATTTTTTTTCTTCTTCATCTAATCATGCCAGAGATATTGACTATATCTTTTTTTTTCTCATTCTGCTCTTTCCAAATGCATGTGCCTCGAGTAAAGTGATATAATGATAGCACAGTCCTGGGAGAGTTTTTCTAAACACACTGCAAGAGCAAAGTTTGGTCCTCCAGTTAAAGCAGATTTAGACTAATGGACTTTTCACCACATCCCTCAGTGCTAAATACTGGCATTTGCAATGCAGTGGATGAGTTTCTACAAAGGCAACCCCCAACCAGAAACAGCTCATTAAAAATCCCATTATCCCTATAACTCACTTGTTATTAGTTTAAATGACTGTCTTATGATTTGTAAGAGGAAAAACAAATCCTAAAACAAATGATACTTATAATCACTGAGCCTGGTGGGCAATGGATTTTATTTGCCACACATTTTTAGTTGGATGTTAAAAAGGTTTTCCAGTTTACAATAATTGCTGTCTCTCTATGTGGTCCATTGAAGGATAGCTTTGTTTTCTCACATTAAACTTTGTGAGTCACTGGTTACTGTGCTTTGCCTATTTCTTAATAACAACTTTACACTTATATGGGCCTTTTCCACCCTGCAATTCTATAGCTGTTTACTAGGAAGCCAAGAGGAGCTGGTGAAAGGGAGAGGAGTTCCCTGAGTGACTGACAGGGATGCAGGATCAGAACCTGCAGGCGTTCTGCTGAGCTCTGAGTCACGTTCAGCAGGATTTTTCCCTGTGTCAGAGACAGGGAGCTCATTCTCATAATGTCTGTCTGTGGGTGTGCCACGGTGGGGTTTTGTCTGTGCTCATCAGTCCCTGGGGCTGACGGTGCAGGTAGTGAAACCCCACAGGAGCTGGCAAGTTTGGAGGTTACAATCCCAGGCCAATGCTGCCTACAGGAAACATCTCAGGAGCTGAAAGTGTCTGCTTTAGCTCTCTGGGGAGTCACCTGCAGCAGAAGCAGAAGGGAGAAAGGGATTATTCATAGCTGCTCTGGGCTGGGACAGCCAATGCTGGGATCCCATCAGCTTCAGGCTCTGCTGCAAGGGACCCAAAGCTGTGCAGACACTGCTCTGGTGTGCAGGAAACAGGTGGCAGAAGGGCTCCCAGAGAGAACTGCCCCCATTTTTCCTGTTCTCTGCTGCGCTGTGATAATTCTTTAATCTGCTTTCCAATGTGCACTCTTTGCTGTTTGTCCCATGACTTCAGAAGTCAAGACAGTTTTTGATCCAACAGTGATTTACAGATCCACGGTTCTCATCCATGCACTAAGGAAGTGCCATGTGTGCAACCTCATGGCCAGATTGTCACCTGGAGTAAACTGCTGTGGAGAGAGACCTTTAGCAAACAGGGCTGTCCCTGCCCCACTGCTGCTAGAACAGGCTCAGAGCAGCACATATCCCAGGGCTCAGGGCTCACTGCAGATGGAAACAGCCCGGCCCCTTTTCTGGGGTTATTAATGCCTTTTTTTTTGTCCAAATGCTGGTTTCCAGAGACATCTTGTGGCTCTCACCAGCTATCACAGCTGAGCTGCTCCACATCCCAGCGCACTGCTCTTCCTGCAGGGCTGGACAGCTGAAAGCTGCTTCCCAGGCTGCTTGCTGTGTGCACCCTGTGTGAGGCTTGTTTTTTTTTTCAGCCCTCAATGTGTATTTTCAACATTGTGTGCCTGCCTCCCACACAGAGCTCAGGATATGTTATGGGTGTAAGCACCAGAGTTGCAGGAGAGATCTCTGCAGAGGTGCCACTGGTGTGAGAGCCCTCCCAGCCACAGGAGATCAGTGTTTGCTCCCAGGGCAGCCCCCAGAACTGGTACCTCAGCAGATAATGAAGGTTGTTTGGTTTAGTTTGTTTGCTGGGTTTAGGGTGTTTTTTTTTTTTTTCATGATTTCATTTGATGACAATGCTACAAAGAGAAACATAAAGCCAAAAGTGCTTTTGTGAGAAGCAGGGGGAGGACAGTGCTGGCACATGGCTGGGGGATGGCTTGAATCCCTGTGTCCTGCAGGCATTCAGCCCTCTGCAGCCCTTGCAGCAAAGATTTCCAGGAGCAGTTTCTCAGCTGAAGTAGGAGAGATGAACCCTACTGGGGTGTGAAAGGTGATCTTTTATGGAAAAGGGAGGTAGGAAACAAAGATGGGGATTGAAAGACATGACTGTGTAGGTCCCATCCATCCACATGCTGACTGCACTGACGGTGATGTGAAAGCACAGTCCTCCCAGACTGCAGTGAACAAGGACTGCTGGCTTTTAAAATATTTTCAAATGAAATGAATTAGCAGTAATTATTCAGAAGATAAAGAAAGCCACCCAGTGTCAGCAGATCTCTTCTTGTAAACCTCTTGTTTAGACAACAAGCCCATCATTTTGTCTGCCAAAGTGGCTTGTTCCAGCAAGCATGGGCAGCCCCGTGCCCCTGGGCACATGCAGTGCTGCCAGCCAACTCCTCACTCATGGCCACAGAGCACAGGAGGGAGCAGCCAGGTTCAGGCAAGGAGATGAAGGCTGTTCCTCACGCCTCAGGCACACAAGGATTGTTGTGGTGCCACGCTACACAGGATCTGTCTGTCCAACACCCACTTAATCCTCCCCTCTCTCCGTGGGGAGATAGCAGCTACAGCTATGGTGTCTGAGCCAGCAGATTGCTTGTCTCCATCCAGACAGGGATTCCCTTCCTATTGCACAAAGAAAGTTCAGAAATGAGGGTGATTTTAAATGTGTATCCCATAGTCACACTGACTCTTGTTGGGTCCAAGCCATCTATGCTATCTATACTTTCCCACTGGTGTATAATTTTCTTGGCACTTTCCTTGCAACAGGTGGACTGCAAAATAAGGAAATATAATGTGACTGGTTCCCTCTTGACTAAGAAGAAAGATTTATTGCAGAAGACACATTGCTTACAGTTTTATGGAGATTTCTTATCTAAAGCCATGTAACACCCTATGGCGGGGGGCCACAATGTTGAGAAAGTCTCAGAACATCCAAACAAATGTTTTCAAGCAGGAAAGGAGCCAAGTTACCATGTCTGTGCACAACATCAGGACGCTGGGCTGGGAAATGCAGCTGAGATCCCATGGTGCTCTAACCCCACTTCGCCTGTCTGGTGTCCAAGGAACCTTGTGTAATTCATCCAGCCCTGGAGCAGAGAAGATACCACAGATGAAAAATGACTTCCCAAGTGCCCAGGACAATGTGTTGGCTGTGCTGACTCAGACAGCTTGCTGTGCTCTGTCCTTGAGCTAACTATCAGTGTCTCCATCCAAGAGGTGGCCAAGCCCATAACAGAGCCTCACACACCCACGAGAGGCCAGGACACAGATCCCTTCACCCACGGCTGTGAGCGGGTCCACACCAGATAGGATAATGTCTCCTGACCTCCCACAGACGTAAGAAAAGGACACAGAGAGAGAGCTGCTGTCCCTGCTTTGCTCTTGAGGTGGTTTTCCTGCGTGGGTTTGTAGTTTGGTGCAATGTCCACAGCGAGAAGCAGCCCCCCTGCCACAGACACTGCTAGGCACCAAGCATGTCATGAGTTACAACTACTGAACAGCAAGGCAACACTAATAAATCTTAATCTGAAGGCTGATAAACTGTAAAACACAACATAAAATATGACGCATGGGTTGGTGTTGAGAGTCCAAGCCTCTGATCTCTTCCCACGGGTGCAAATTCTGGCTGATTTTTACTGATGGAGCTCCAAGTGGGCCAGCTGCTGTCACCCAGGCTAAAGCCAGCCTCATGACTCTTATCTATGTAATTCCTGGTTATTAATAACTTTTATAGCTGATACGTGGGGCTGAATGGTGTGTGCTTTTTCAGTGAGGATAAACCATTCAATCACGGAGAGCATCGCCTCAGACACGTAGCTAGATGAATCATTTAGGTTGATTGAGGGCTGTGTAAGTGATATATTAAAGATGTGCCAAGCAACATTCCTTGATGGGGAAAATTATGTGTTTTCTGGCAGATTCATAAGCTAAGGAATTCATCTGTGGGTTGTTAAGGAGATTATTGTCTGGTATGTGTGTATATACATGGGAGCAGGAATACCAGTCAGTCCATTTTAACAGATATCCAAAATAATCTTGGTTTGCTGAAATGAAACTGTCAGCCCAGTCTGATGTTGGGTAAACTTTTGACTCATCAAATCAAAGCGATTCTTTCTGTAATTCTTATGCCAAGGAAGAATTTGGTCCATGGGTTTCAGAGACAGGATCTGTGTGGGACATGACCAGCAGAGTGGACTCAGTGAATGTAGTTCCCTTTTAATGTCAATAGAATTGTTGGCTAGGACCACTGAAAGGATGGCTAAATATTTCTGTAACTCTAGCAAACTTTAGGATGATGTGAAAAGCGCAATAGTTATCAAAACCAGTTATCAAAATCAGTTCAATTCCTCTTATTTTGATCCATACTCTAAAAAAAAATCCTATCAGCAACCCTCTTTCCTTTAAGGTGATCCATACTGTGGCCTAAAAGATTAATTTTAAGCCCACAGGAGACTTGCTTATGGTGCCTATGATGCCATCCCAGGGCAAACCTTAATGCCTCCAGTTCCACAACCACTCTCTCAGGAGGATGTCCCTCTGGGTTGGCAGGGACTGCCACCAAAGCAGCATCTTCTCTGAACTGGTGGCTGTTTGCCATCCACCAACACTCACATCAAGGAGAAATGAGAAAAGGCATGATCAGAGAATATATTTTGCAATATCTACGTATTGAAAGCATTTCTTCTCTTTTAATTTTGCTGAAAATCAAGTGTGTGTCCCTGCCCCTTGAACTCTCTCCTTTCAGCTGGAGTTCAGCATGGTCTTAGTTTGGATTGCCACTCAGTTCTTCAGGCTATCTTTTAAAAAGTTTGCTTCAGTTTATGCAGTTTATGCAAATCTATGTCTCCGAATCTGAATTTCATGTCAGAAACAGGAAGGCAGCACTGCAATTTGCAGTGTGCTGTACAATCTACACTTTGCATCATCACTTTCAAAGCAGAGTTATTTATTGTCTCATGATCTATTTTGTAGGATTTCCTAGTTTATAGTTGGCAGTTTCCTAGTTTATAGTTGGCAGTTTTTCCACATCTTCATTACATACTGTAATTTTATCATCCTCCAGTGAAGGATTTTAAACCACTGCTTAATTTCTGTCCTGTATCCTCCATCCGAGGGCACATAGCACTTTTCTGTAAGCCTCTTCCTATCAGTTGAAAAAGTATGAGAAACCCCATTTTTGGCACATTTCTCCCTAATAGTTCTCTTCCCTGCTTTCCTCTGCTTCTGCCCATGTGCTGCCAGTGAGGGAAGGGCTCTCCTCGGTGTGACTCAGAGAGCACTGCTCTCCACGGAGAGAGAGAGACAATAATTAATAATATTCACTGGATGTCATGGACAGAACCAGCTTATGAGGAGCCCAGAGAGCTTGCAGATGGGGAGCTTATGGTGGGCATCAATCAGCTGAACAAGCAAATGAGAGAGGCAGGCCCTTAAGCCCATTTACTCAGAGCTTGGTGCTCCACAGAGCTCGAGTGCTTTGGCTGTCCCTCTGTGTGCTTTATAAGGTTATTGTGGCCATTATATACCTCACCTTCACGTTACCCATGATGGCTTTGAGAGATGTTTAAAGTGAACTTCAAAGAAAGCTTAGAGTTGCTTAATGCTGTTGAGGGAACTTTAATATCCAGTAGCTTGGGCAGGGTTTAATCCACAGGGAAGCGTGCTAGGCTACAAATCCCAGAGTGGGCTGCAGACCATTTGCCTTGACCTGCAAGGGTGAGCACGGCTGGACACTGCTCTGATGGGAACACCAATCCTGGTACGGGGTGCAGCCTTGGCCACTGAAGGAATATTTTTCTGGCTTATACTATGGGGAGGATGCAAGGTGCAGGTAACAATAGGTCAGGCTGGGCAGAGGCTCTGCCAGCTGCAGGTTGGCAAGACTTAGGTGGTGGCTATTTCTTTATGGTAGTACAAGTATAAACATACTGATTTAAAGGCTGCATGTTCGAAAACCTATGACTACCTGAATAGCTTCCCAAGCAATACTTGGTGCTTTTCTGCCATTCTGAGGGTGAGGATGCTGAGACCCTCTCCCCAAACTCTCTTCTCAGCAGAATACAGACCAAAGAACACAAGTTCAATTAAACATATCAACTGTCCAGGAAAGAAATTAGTTTGGACACTCTCAGCCAGTTTCCAAGGAGCCTGAGCTCCTCAGCTGGCTGAACCAGATAATATCTTTCAGCTACTTGTTGGGAGCGCGCATTCCTTGGGAAAGCTATGATAAACCCGGCACTTAACAAGGCTCACAAACCAACTAAACAGCTGTGGGAGACATTTGGTGCGTTCGACAGTAAAGACAGGAATGCTTTGAAGCGCGGGCTCGTAAGGCAGGGCTGTGTCAGGCAGCCGCGGAGCCGCCGGGCCGGGCGCACGGAGCGGGCTCAGCCTTTGTGGCTCCGCAGCGCGGCTCTGCCCTCCCGGCCCGTGATTTATCCACCCCGCACCCCCGGGACGCTCTGCTGCTCTCGCTCCCGGCATTTGCCAGGGCTCTGTTTCACATTAACTCATCAGCAGGTTGCAAAGTTAGCGAGCCTGGAGGAAAGCTTTTTAAGAGAGACCCCGCGGATCATCATGGCTTTGCCGCAGAAGGGAGCTGGGAGGGAGGAGGTCGCCTCCTGCTCCTTCCAGCCATCAGCTCCTCCGGTCAGCAGATGTGAACAGTCTTCACTCCCTGGCACACGAGGAAGAAGCACAGGAGAAAAGAGGCTCTAGTCAAAGCAACCCTTTTACAAAAGTCATACTTTAACAAATTGTTCCTCTTGCTTGCAGAGTGCTGCAGAGCACTGCAGAAAATGCAGCCCTGGGGGTAACCAGGCATCTACCTATGCCTGTTATAGACAGTGTGTGCAGAATTTTTTTTTCTACAAGATAAAATTTTGTGTCACCTTTCCTCAAAGAAAAAAGGACTGAAGTTGCTTCACCATTACACAGGGCAGGAGGATGCTGCGTTCCCACCCATGTTTCCACCTTGCCAGTTTCCCCCTCTGAGCATTTTCTGTCCCATTGGTCATGGGGCATGTGCCAGGGAAGTCACAGCATTGGGCCTGGGAATGAATAGGTTGGGTTCAAGCTATCCTTGTGCAGATGCTCTCAAAGACTGAAGAATATCCAGGTCTTTGACAAAAAAGTCAAGTTTACTCTGAGTTGTTACCCCAAAAAAAGAGATCATAGAATCACAGAAACAATTTGAGTTGGAAAGGACCTTTTAAAGGTTGGCTAGTCCAACACTCCTGCAATGATCAGGGACATCTTCAACTAGATCAGGCTGCTCAGAGCCCAATCCAACTTGACCTTGAATGTTTCCAGGCACGGGACATCCACCACCTCTCCAGGAACACTTTCACCTTACTACAGATGATGGATTATTTAATAGAGTCAATTGGTAATCATTATGATCTAAAATATTTTTTTTTCTGAAGACCAATATCTACTCACAGCACTGAGGATTCACAAAGGCTACATTTTCTTTTGCTTGCAAAATATGCTCTCAGTAAAGCCCACATCACCTCTGAGACCCTTTCTTGCATAAGCAGCCAAGGAGAAGGTACTGGCTAGCCGTGCAGCTGTGCAGCACCTCTTTGAAATCCATAGTGATATTTTGAATTTCCATGGCAGATATTTAGGCATCTGAACCAAAGGTTTCATCTTTCCAGAAGGAAAGATTCAAGGAACATCACACACGCACACACACACACACAAAAAAAAAAAAAAAAAAAAAAAAAAAAAAAAAAAAAAAAACCTCGAAGAAGCCTTTTTCCCCACCTATCCAGGAGTTTGCCGTACCTTTTAGCGCCCCCTCTAGACGAAGAGGCAGAGCACACGCTGGTGTCTCTCGTAGCGAGCGCTATCTGGGGCCGGCGGTCCCCGCAGCCCTGGAGAGGCTCCGGCGCGCACCACAAGGTGGGGATGCTGCAATGCCGAACGGCAGCGGCTCCGGGCCGGGCTAGTCACATCCACCTCCGCCCTAAGATGAAGTTCCTAACAGCCAAAAGCCAATATTTTAGGCCAGGTAAGGTATACTAAGCGAGGTATACTTAGCCCTGCAGAGCTTGCTTCATGCGCCAGCAAGTTACCCCCATTGTATATCCTACATAAGCCGGTATTAAATGTTTTATAAAATGTTGGTGCTATTGTGGTTTGGTTGTGGGGTCCCCAGAGGGTTTTCTATCACCTGGAGAGGCAGCACAGAGGCTGCTCCTGAGGCTGGGGTGACACAGCAGTGCTGTGGAGAGAAGGGAAATCTGATGTGCCTCGTGGTTTTTTTCATGCAAGAGCAAGGTGACACCACAAAGAACGGTGGTGGATTTCAAGTAATTAAGGGATCTTCTTCCTCTAGAGACTCAGCTGGGCTGGAAAACTCTGTGCTCCCACTCAGTATTACTTGTGTTCCAGAGGCAGATGCTACAGTGAGAGCAACTCCTGCACAGTGGACGATGGCCCCTGAAAAACTTGACAAGTTTCAGAGTGCAGTCAGTGGGCAGCACAGAGGCATTTCCCTCCTGCACACTGACCACCTCTTCCTGCCCCAAAATTCCTGCTCCCAGGGGTGCCAGCAAAAGTGTGGCAGGCTCAGGGCTGTGCCTGTGAGCTCTGCTGACAGCACCTGCCATCCTGCTCTGCCTGTGTCCCACAGGCTCCTGAAAATTCCAGCTGGGTAAGAGGGATCCTTCCCACCAGCTGGGAACGGGGCATCTGGCACAATGAATATGGGCAAACAATAGCTGTGATTCTTCTTGGAGTTAACAAAGTATTCGACTGACTAGAAGAGAGAACTGGGATCTTGATTATGGTCTTCAAATATGCAAGAGGTTATTATGAAGAGGGCAGCTCTCAGTGGCTCTCCATGGCTACCCAGGGGAGGACAAAAAGGAGTGATCTGAACATTTAGCAACAGAGCTTCTGAACATTTAGCAGCAGAGTTTCTTAGGCATTTGGGAGAAAAAGATATCCTTTCTGACTATGAAGGTAATTACACATTAGGACAGGTTATCCATGGAGGGCTGGAAGTCTCTGAGTTTTAAGAGCTTATAGCACAAACATACATCAGGAGTAATCTCCAGACCCTCCCAGACCAATACTTTTTTCCTTTGTGCTTTCAACACCTCCCTCCTGCAGGTCTGGTTTTATATCCCCAGGGATGAAGCTTGGCAGAGAGATTCTCTGTGTCTGGGGAGAGTTTTCCCCAGTCACCACCCATCTAGATGTGCTTCTTGGAGCTTTTCTGACACCATTAGAGGTGTCTCAGCCTCTTCATTGAATTTTATTAGTTCCCACACTGCCCTAACCCTTTCCCATTTTGATTCCCAGGAGTCCCCCTGCTCTGAAATCCCATCTCCTTGTCCCTCTGCCTGCAGGAGCAGTCCCAGGTTTTGTCTGAGTGCTTTATCTCTGTACAGAGCTGCCTCTTGCTGGACTAGGAGTGGGTGGGGGAAAGCCCTAAGTGCTGCTCATGTCTTAGTGAGGCTTGCAGGGACTTTGCACAACACGGGGCACGGCCTTTCCTAAAGCCCCAGTTCAGCAGCAACCTTGGACACCTCAGAAAAGATGTGTGGGTAAACAGGAACCCACAGCCCTGCTTAACCAACTGATTCAATTTCAGTATTAAAGCAAGGTCAGGAGCAGTGAAAGCAGCCCCTCAAATCAGGCTTCATGGAGCAGCTGGGCACCCCAGAGTCATGGGGACAGCAGCACTAGCAGGGGAAACTAGCTGGGACTGCTTGGTCAGAGAAAGTAGATGGCAAATGCCAGCACGAGTTCATTGAAAAAAATAAATACACCACGAAACAGGAAATACCTGGAGGTAACATACAGTGATTTCAGGGAATCCCTGAGCTGAGAATGAATGTAGGCTCAGAAAATTGTTGGGAAACATCATAAATATGTTCTTACATCTCTTTCTTCTGCTCTTTCCTAGGCATTCACTTTTTTAGCAATCCTCAAGCAGGGCAGTGGGCTGAGTAGGTTTTTAGACCATTTAAGCCAATGTGTTCACTCACACACTGCAGTCAAAGGAGGTGCTGAACTGGACTGAATAGGGCTTATTACAGGATGTGTTCTTCTATATAAGTAGGTTTTCTTCCCACACTTTCTGGTGAGAGGTGAGTGTTTCAACCTTCTGACCACTCACTATCTTTTTTTAGTTTCAGGGACTCTAGGACATGGTCCACAAATTCACAGGCTGAAGCCCTCAAGAAAAGAAAGTGGAGGAGTTCTGCAATAATTTACTACTGTCCCTGGCCATTTTTAACCCAAATGAAGAGCTGGCAGCTGATATCTGACAGAAGAGGAAGGCAGTGCTCTGCTTAGAGGAAGCGAGTGGAGTTCCAGCTTGGCCACAGCAAGAACAAATGAATTGGATGGATGAGGAAAGGTCATGAATATTTTCACAGGGACAAAGTGTCCACAGTTTGGGGGTTTTATTTTTGGGACATAACAGAAAAGTTGCACTCAAACAGAAAGGAAGAGATTCAGTTCTACATGCAGTTTTATCTCCCCATAGCTGAGGAGATGGAGGTGCTCATCTGTGGCTGCTTTGTCTTTGGGGCTGTCCATTCCCTGATGAAGCATTGTGTGCTGCAGTTTATTCTTTATCTCTCTATTCTTTCTCTCACTTGTGTGGTATGAAACCCTACAGTCAGGGATGGAATTAATGCCATTGGCAGGAGCTGGAATGTCTTTGCTATGCTGCTGTAAAGCTATCCCAGGCAATTCTTATGGATCAGAAAAATCAAAGGTGCTTTTTCAGCTGCAATTTCTGCTCAGGAGGGGATCCCATGAGCTCATCTAAAGAAAGGACACCCTCAATCCTGCTGGGTTCTGGCAGACCTGCCTGAAAACGTTCCCATGCCTGGGAGGTCTTGTCCTTCCCAAGGTCAGGTATTGCCATGAGTGGCCACAGTGCTGCAACTCACCACTCCCAGGCACCTGGGGCTTGTGCAGACCCAAACAGTTTGTTTTCCACCAGCCCTGGGGCTATCCCACTGTGAGCAAATCTCTGGGGAAGCCTGATAGGAGAGGCAGCATTTTGCTCCTGACTTCATCAGATGCTGAGGGCAGAATAAACCTGCCTGTGTAGTGGCCACTGCAGTGACCTTATCATTATTATAGGAGCTCAGTTATTGCTGGCCTGCTTAGAGCTACCATGTGGATGCTTTACTGTCAAATGTACAGAGAATCAATAATGGAAATGTGTCAGCACAGCCCACTGGCACAAAGCAGAACAGGAATTGGTGGAACTTCCTTGCAGCTGGGCTGACCAAGAAACCAGAGGTGGCTTTGCTGAGCTTCCTCGCTGTGTGCAGGCAGCACCAGCAGGTGAGTGAGTGCGAGCACCACCCCTGCAGCAAAAACACTGCTCAAAAAATCATCATTTTCACTAAAACGTCCACTATACCCCTGTGTCAAGCATGGGCAAGCCCACCTTGTCTTCGTGGCTTCAAGCAGGGAAAATCCAAGCCCCTGGATGTTTCCATCCTCTGTGCTGAGGTGTCCCACCCTGGGCTGGAGGTGCACCAGGAAAAAGCCACAAACCCAGAGCAAATTGCAGCATAGCTGCTGTGTGCACACGAGCAGGCTGAGCATTTCATAGAGAAAGAGGTAAAGAGCTGGTGAAAAACAACAGCAAGTTCAGCTCTCCTTCAGCTCAGACAGAGTGGGACAGAGCTAAGCCACAGTTAGAGACTGCTCTTTGGAAAACGTCTGGTTTTAAAATGTGTCTATGTCTGAGTTTGACAAAAGGTTTGCAAAACGGCAAGACTTTGCATCAAAGCAAATATTTGAAAACAAGCCCAAGTTGTCACCTGTGGCCAAAAGCTGTCACTGGTGTTTAGAGAGAGTCATTTGTGGGGGGGCAGTCATGCAATGAACTCACCTGGTTTTGGTTTTGTTTTTTGTTTATAAGACAGTTTAAAAAAGACAAAAAAAATTGTTCAACAATCCTAGTAGTTTATTTCTTATCATCATAGCACTGCAAATTTGTAGTAGGGGGATCTTCATGTGTGATGGATTTCCCCAGGGCAGTGTCATTGCAGAGCAGCTGCTGCCCTGGGAGCCTGGCAGAGGTGTCCCGTGCTCCCAGCTCAGATACTCACCAAAACTTCAGGAAACTTTAATCTGCAGCACTGCTGGATGAGAAGGAGCCAAGGAGCACCGAAGGAATCCAAGGTTTGGTCGCTCGCAGCAGCCAAGTGCTGCCAAGCAGCTCGGAGCCGCTTAGCCGGAGGCAGCACACCCACCCCACACCTCAAAAGGAGAACTGGCACTGGGAAAAGAAACTGTGATCTCTGGAGTTTTCTTCTTCTTCTTACTTCTCAGAATCATTTTTTCTGACAGATCCCAACACTTTTAGCCAAGGCCACACCAATGGCCTCTGCTCATCTCAGCTCTTTTCCTTCCCCACGTGGGGCTCAGGGGCCCAGGACAGTGATCACAGAGATTCTGTCCTCTATCAAAACCTTTAGCAGCTAAACAAGGAGAAAACTAGGATTATAAACAAATTGGAATTTTCATTGATTTCTTTTCACCCTAAATCCTTGTCCTTTCTGAAGCTCTAGTAGAAATGTTTTTCTCCCATTGCCTTATTATTATCCATGGAGGACTGAGGGATACCCAAACCTGAGCCCCACTTTCCTGGGCAGCACCTGACACTTGTCACCAATGATGGACAGAAATTCCCATGAGACAAATCTTGGTGTTAGAAATCCAGCAGGACTCGTATTTTCTTTGCAGAAAATTGGGTTATAAGCTCTATCCCTCCACAGCCAGATTTTTCAAGATGGCCTGTAAAGGTGAATTTTCATCCATGGGCCTCTTTGTGCCCTTTGCACTGAACTGAAATGCATTTCAATGAGGTTTTCAATTCTCATGTTATTTTGAGACAAGAAGAGTCTTGGCAGACAAGGCAGTATAAAAAATAAAGTGTATTAATGAAGAGTGGGAGGGAAGGTCATTCTCCTGTTATTTGTAGCACAATACCTGATAAGAGGTCATTAGTCATTCAAAACCACTGAATGACTTTAATTAAAATTTGATCTTTGAGAGCTGGGAACAATCTGCTAAACAGACTTTCAGGGCAAAAAGACAGAGAGAGGGAGGGAAGGGGAGTGGGAGTTGACCAAAATGACAATAAGCTTAATCAAAGCCAGGAGGAACACTGGCAAACTCTCATTTCTGGGCTCTCAGTTGGGTTTTTATCCAGATGCTCCAGACCTGCATCTTCCCTAGGTCTGCCCGGGTGCCACAGCCTTGGGAGGCACATTCCTGGGCTCTTCCCTGCAGCACTGGGTGACTCAGCAGTCGGTACAAGACACTTCTTTTTCTCCCCCAAATACTCTGTATTTTATAAAAATAACTGTATTTTAAAATATTACTTTGTATTTGGAGATTTTCTGCTCTGTCCTCAGCCCAGGACAGAGATGGGAGGTATAACTGGGCCTTTCACTGGGAAAAATGAATGCAGGAGAACAGGATTTTGTGCCTGGGATGCACAAGACCAGATTTTTCAGAGGTGTTGACGTTTCCCAGCATTTTTCCCCTCAATGTCCAGAGTCCTGCTGCTGACAATGCAGCAGCTGGTGCTCCCTGCACTGCTGCAGGATGGCTACAGGAAAGAGCTGGAGTGGAGAAAAAAAGGCAGCTGGTGCTTTTAGGGGAAACACCTTACAGAGAACTATAACCAAACACGGATTTAAAGAGAAGGAAATCAGCCTGCGAAAGGAAGAAGACAATTCTGCGCTGTTAAGGGTAAAATTAGGTCCTCCCCACTGCAGCTTCTCTCTCCAGGGTTGCACCTCTGCTGGTGCTGGGATGCTGAGGCGTGTTGATATATGTGCTCTGAACAGCTGCAAGGCAGACACAGCCACGCCAGACTGTGAGAATAAAGGAGGGGGCTTGTCCCCTGCTATTTGGTATATGCAACATATCATAATTAAGTAATGTGAGCTTGCTGCCAGCCTGGGGCACTGCCACAGGACAGGGATGTTTTTATTTCTTAGGCCACAAGATATCTCCACATGGGCTTTTTAAAATATTTCTCCTTTTAATTTGTTTTGTTTTGTTTTTTGTTTGCTGTGTGACAAATGAATGTCAAAGGCCCTCATTGGTACACTGAGAACTTGAACTTTGAGTGGAGGCTGCACAATTCAACACTGACCATGAGCTGATGATTGTTGTCCCCTTCCCTTGATGGGTCCCTTCTAGAGAGCTTTCCAGGGATATTATCCACATGCCAAAAAGCATTAGGATTTACCCCTGCTGAGGGCTTTATCTATGACAAACCAGACAAAAGACCCCATCTCCTGCCTCACTGCCTGTGCTGGTCCCAGGGGTCAGAGCTGAGGGACAGGGACAGTGTGTGGGTTTTCCCTCCTCCTGCCCCCAGCTGCTCAGGCTGACTCCCAGCGCCAGGGTCCTCATGCAGAGCACCAAGGAAGAGCTTGTTGGCATGATAAATGCCCTCCTGGTAAGGCCATGCCACTGGAGACATCACACCAGGCTTTGCATGGACCAGTTGATGTTCTCTTGCCAGCAGAGCTGGATCATCTCTACCAACAATGTTGCTAGGCTAACAAAACACTACCTAAAACAAAAGTTTTCTTGGCTCAGCTTTCCATGAGGAGGTGCAGTGATTTTCTCTCCCCAGCCAGCTTGCCTCCACCAGAAACATGCTGCACTATAGACTAAGCCCTACTGCTATTGCAAAAGGCAGCCAACTTAGACCAGTGCCTAAGTTCCCATCTGCTTGTCATTAGTCTGGATCTATCACATGCTCAAGCTGCAGAATGAAATCTGTGACCTTGATCCACTTTCTTTTCATTTTGCTTTAGGATTTTGCTAGTCTTCTTTTTGGTCTGGGGAAATGTTTTTGGACAAATCCTCAAAGGCCACTTCTGATCCCGAGCTTCAGGTAACCTATGGAGGGAAAGCAATGGACAGTTAAAGAAAAATGTACACCCCAGAGTCTCTGTAGCTTTGAGATCCCCTCTGGATCTTATTCATCAAATATCCCTTGACTGCTTGAGGGAATGAACTCTGAAGGTGAGATGACAGTTGGAAATTTGAGCTCATTTTTGCTTTGATAATTTTTTTTTTCTTAATGATGTGAGCTACCAGACTGTCTCTCTCCCTAAAATAACACCCTTCTTTAGCTTGTTCTGATGGACTAACATATAATGCATTTATTTCTGGCACACACATTTATTGGCATGTTGACATCTTTTTTAATATTCTTCCCACCTCAGACCTCTCCATCAATCCACACTCCTTAGGCAGAGACTTTTCAATGCACCACAGAAGAGAAGTCAGGGCAATTCTTTTCTCATTACCTAAAGCAGGGCCATCTCTCCCAGGTTACCTTAGCCCTGTACAAAGGCTCATGCCAAGTCAATCTGAATCCCTTTTCAATTCAAACTGCACTTAATGGGAAAGGTATGATTTCATAAGATCTGTGCAAGACTGATGTTGTGCAGACAAAACCCCATAATGATTAACATGTGGCACCTTGGTCCAATTCACTCAGCTATGCACTGACAGTGCAGGGAAAGCTGCTTGCCAGTTTGCTTGCTTGGTGCAAAAAGAAATTAGGAAAGCCAGAAATCCACTGCAATTGTCACATAGTTTATTGACACCTGTAGCTCTAATTTCTTAACGTGCCTTTCTAATATTTTTGGCAAGGAGAGAGTATTGAAGCCTCAATCACAAGGTCTGAAAAAGCCTTTCAGGTGTGGCTGGGAGAGGAGCAGGGGCCAGCCTGCCTGGTTTAGCATCCTCTGGTAGGGCTGAGCTCCCTTATCCACCTTTGCCAGCCCAGTGTTGGCAAACACAGCAGCCCCTTGCACACTCATGGCCCTGGATTTCAGCCCCAGAGCTGGGTGGCAGTCAGCCAGGGCTTCTGCCAGAGCCTCACTGAGAGTGAAAGGGTGTCTGAGGTACCAGTCCTGTCCTTCTGTAGAGGAGGTGGCTTTGAGGGAGGCTGTGGGGGCCATCACAGCTCCAGGGCCGTGCTAGCCAGTGTTCTCCAGCTCCCCTGCCTCACCACACAGGCTCAGGAATGCCCTGCTCGTCCCCATGACTGGAGGTCCTCTCATGACTTTCCTGCCTGACCTGAAGCCAGATGACATCCCAAAAGCAGCTGCTTTAAACCAACACCTTCTGAGTGAGGCCCTAAATCTGCACACATCTTAGGAAGGTTAATCAGCCTATAGTGTGGACATTTTCACCAGCTCAGCTCATCTGAACACAGCTGTGAATGTAAATCAGTGGCTTCCACATAGAATTTCTCAATGCCATCAAGAATGCTGTATTGAACTAAAGATATCCAACTCATTAATAAAGTCAAATAATAGCAAGCCAATATTATTATTTTATTGAGCTAGAGTTAAATATTTGACCAAAATGAAAGCCTATTTCTGACTGATTTCTCCCTTTCCTCTCCTGTTTATTTTCAAGTACATATACATGCATGGTTTCAATGTTTGGTTTAACTTAAATTGTGCCTGCTGCCAGATTGCCTGGTGGTTAGAGCAGAGGGAATTTATTAAGAACCATACTTTTATTTTGGTGATTACCATCTCTGTATTCAGCCAGGGCTGTGCCATGCAAACCTCTTTCCACAGCATCACAGAATGGGGCAGGCTGGAAGGCACCACAGCAACTCATCTGCCCCAGCCTCCTTTCTCAAGGAGGGTCACTCATCCCAGAGCACAAGGCACAGGATTGCATCCAGAAGGTTCTGGAATATCTTCATGAGGAAGATTCCACAGCTCCTCTAAACCTGTTCCAGTGCATGGTCACCTGCACAGTTAGGAAGATTTTCCTCACCTTCAGGTAAAGTTTCCTGTGCATCACTTTCTGCCCGCTGCCTCTTGTCCTGTTGCTTGGCATCACTGAGAAGAGCCTGGTTCCTGTCAGCCTTCTGTCAAAACTCTGCTCAAACACTCATGGGCAGGTGAGAATAGCAGTGCTCCTGAATTAATGGTGATGAAGGCTCCAGCCTAACCCAAATGTGAAAATCCTAGAGGCCCACTGCTTCCAGTTATTTTGGTGAAGAAAAAGAAAGAAAGAAAAAAAAAAGTAAAATAAAAAAACCCCAGTTCAATACAAGAGGTTGGAATTAGGCAAGAGTCAAGGCTGTGGGGCAAATTCAAGTTTTATTCATCAAAGCGATCAAAGCAATTCAGCTGTGCTTGATCTGTCATTGCCAGTGTAGCAGAAGGAAGGGAATTCCCAGCTAGCTCCCAAAAGAAGGTGTGTGTTGATTATGGAAAGAGGCAGAGAGCCGGAAGGTCGGCACAAAATTACTTTTTTCCCTAGAAAAACCTGCCCACACCTCAGGCAATTTAGCCACTGGCAAGATCTGAGCATCGTGCAGCTCTCCAGGCATTTGGACACTTGCACTCAGTTTCTTAAAAAGAAATAAAACATCTGAGAGCATGAAAATAAAGTAATTATTTTTGCTCTTTTTATGCCACCTTAAGTCACTTCTGCTACTGGCACTATCCCACTTTGGGAGATGCTCTGAGGAGAGCACTGACCCAGGGCTCTGCTTTTGTTTCTGCGTGGGAAGAAGCAGCAATGACACTTGCCTGCCAAGCACAGGGTGAGTCCAAAGGCTCCACACACACTCCAGCCCTAACACATGGGTGCTGTGGTAGGACTGGACAGGATCCAGCCTTACACCTGGCCCCAGAGACACCAACCCACTCCCAGCCCCTCACCTCTTGGATGAGGGACTCTGCTCCACCCTGATGGGGGCTTCAACCCACTCCTGCCATTTTTCACCAGTTTCTTGTTCCCTTTCCCTGAGACACCTCCTGAGACAAACACCTTCACACTGAGAAACAGTGGAGAATGAAAAGAAATAATTAAGAATTAGTTATCATTGCTAAAGGCCATAATGGAGAAGCAGCAATCAGTTATTGGCTCTAATTAAGGGGAAGCAGCCCCTGCTGGTCTAAAGGTGGGGAGCAATGCAGTGATTACAAACTGGCTGTGGTTTCTGGCGGGTGCTGTGCCTTGGAGGCTGGCAGTGAAGCTCCCAACAAAGGCACCTTTTCCTTTTCTGTAGCTTTTCCCCCATGTGCTGATGCTGGAAGTTTCACACCCGAGCTTATCACTTCCTAGCAGGAGATTGAGCAAGCTCAGGCACATGTGGCTGTCACAGGCAAGCAGGAGTCACCAGAAGGGAATGGAGGGTTTTTGCAGAGCTGTGCTGAGCAGACAGGAGCTATGCTGTCACGTCAGCACTCAGGGAAGATGTACAAAAGGACAGCAAAGGGACGTCAGAACAGAGGGCAAGAGATGAAGGAAGGAAATTCAAGGGGAAAAGTCCTGACTTCAGGTCTCTGAAGCACCCAGTGTCACCAGAGCAATTACAGGAGATGACTGGAACAGCAGAGATGGCTGCTGCTCTCTAGGGACAGCAGAAAACTGAGAGGCAGGGAAGGACCGTGGAGAGAGGAGGCTGGAGCATTTTCAGGGTCTGAGCTTTAATGCCTAGCACTGCACACGTGCTTTACAGGACAGTTGCTTTGAGTTAATTCTGTATGGAAATATGCTGTCAGGGATGGTCTCAAGCCTGTGTGCAAAGCTGCTCACACACATGTTTGCTCTCCACATCCATTGAATGAGGGGCATGGGGTGGTTACAGGTTAATGGATTTTCAAGCTGGAGTGTTTGCCAGTAGCATTCAGGACATGGGAATTTGTGCCAGAAAGCTTATCAGAGACAAACCATCCCGTGGTGTCCTTTAGTGGAAGCCCAAGTATCAGCTCCTTAATATGTTTACCCTGAGATAAGTCCAGAGTAACACATTGATGTGCAGGCAATTAACTGGGATGTGCCCCAGTGCAAGGACAATACTCAATAATAAACCTCTTTAAGAATGTCCTTCTGAACAATGTGCTGACTACCTGACTTGTTTAATATCTAAAAATACCATGACCCTGAGCCTCACATAATCCCAGAGACTTTCCTGAAAAAAACATCAGGGCAAGTTAACGACCTCCTTCCTTGATTGGCTTGGTTGTGGGGCAGAAAGGACCACAACAGCACCTGCAGCATCACTTGATATGGTTAATAGCTGCTTAGCAAATTAAAAATGAACCTTGAATTTTAAAACCCCGGGAGATGGAGGAAAGTGGGAATGTGGCTACACTGTGAGCTGTGCTTAGAGAAATCTTTTTGGCCTTGTGGAAAGCATGTGATGAAGCAAAGCATTCCAGAAAAGAGGAGCCTTAGGGAGCAGCTGATCTCTCCCTCCAGAACTGGGCTGCTAAATGCAGAGCAGCCCTGGGAGATGCCTCCCTTCAGGGGTAATTGTGCTGCTTGTAGCACACCATTAACAGATCTAACCCACCCCCCATGCGACTGGTTTTGGGATGTCTCATTCCCCCCCTGTTTCTTAGCCTGTCTCATCCAGTCCTTGGGATCAGCTCTTACCTGAACACAGGACAACAGCCTTTGAGGTGAGGAGGAAGATGATGCACGAGGACCTTGAAAACAAACTTGCCTGTCAGGGACATTGGCCTTGCAGAACATATTTTTCAGCTTTGAGGGTGGCCTGCTTAGCCAAGCCTGACTATTTCACTGTGCTGCAGAGGCTGCCCTGGTATTAATTCACCTCAAAGAGCAGGTTGAAGTCATTAAAATATTTTGCAGGTGGTTCCTTGAATTCATGGTGCAGCTGGATCCTGCCTAAAGGAGGGAAAAAAAAAAAAAGGAAAGGAGGAGAAGAGGCAAGTTCTGATGAAACACAAATTAACATAACTCATAGAAGGGAAAGAAAATCTGTTTTCAATCTCTACAACAAAGCCAAGCAACACATCAAGCTAGAAAGGAGAAATGTCAGCCAGGCAGTGCTGGGGGTTTTATTGCTTTAGCACAAGTGCTTCTCCACAGTCCCAGAAGAACCCAGGTGCTACTGCAGCAGCCAGACCCCCCGAGCACAGGTCTGGCTGTGCAGGGATGTGGGGAGCTTCACAATGAGGCTTCCATATGGGTCCAGACTCAAGGTTTGTTTTAATCCCCTGGCATTGGAACTTGTGTGCTGGCCTCAGCCTCTCTTCTACACAGAAAATCTCCATTTAATGCACCATTTCTTGCCCTTAGAGCTGGATACACCTTTTTCCAGGAGATGTTGACCAGAGCTGAGCTGGGCAGTCTGTGGGACACTCACAAGGGAGATCCCAGATCTGGTACCTCCATGATCTACTGGTGGGCAGATCACCCACAGCCTGCCTTGGCATTCCCTGGATTCAGCAGTGCTTCCTGATGTCCATGAGCATCAAAGTCCTTGCTCCTTCCTCGAGGAGAACAAGGCATTTTAGGATAAACACTGTCCTCTGAGAGCTCTGCCAACACAGTATGGTGCTGTGCCTCAGGTTTGGGGCTAAGCCAGTGTTGCTAACACGGATGTTTTGTTGCTAACATGGATGGTTTTTGGCTATTGGTGGGCAGAGCTTGTACAAAACTGAGCGTGGGAGCAGGCTGGGGTTGGGCAAGAGATTGGGAAGGGACACAGCCGGGGTTGTGACCCAAACCGAGCCAGGGATGTTCTGCACCGTATGATGTCAAACTCAGAGATTAGAAGTCCAGAGAGGAAGGAGGAAGGGGAGAGGTTTGTGGTTTGTGCATTTGTCAGCCCAAAAAGCCATGGAGCATGCTGAGGCCCCGATTCCCAAAAGCAGTTCCCGGTCTGCCTGCTCATGGGAAGTAGAGAATGAGTTCCTCTTTCTGCTTTGCTTGCAAGTGCGTCTTTTGCTTTCCCTGTTCAACTGTCATTATATCATCTCACAAGTCTTCTCACCTTCCATTTTCTCCCTATCCTTTGCAAAAGAGGACTGAGACAACATTTGGGTGGCTGTTCGGCTGATGGCTGGAGTAAATCCACTACAAGAACTGGTATGTCAAAATTCATCAAACTTGTTCATTGCAAAAAGACAAAAGACTGAAAAAACAGGTAAAATAGGAAAAAAAAAAAGAACTAAGCTAGTCTACTAGCAAGGTTGTGATGAGGCAGTTGTACAGTTCTGGTCATTGCTGGCTTTGTGGTGGACATGCTTGGGATGTGTCACAGGACAAACCACAGTTGCTTGTTTTTTCCTGTGGGAGGGCAGTGCGGTCTGCGGCAGAATTACTTTGTGATGTTTTGAAGCCCATCTGCAGAAACATGGGTGCAGGAATCAGGATAAGGGGCAGACTGTCACCTTTCCTGGCTGCAGCCCTCACTTCAGTCTAGAGGCTACAGCAGAAATGGTGAAGGTTCCTGCACCAACCTACCCAATGCTGGGCCTGTTTATGCCATACACTTCCCTGGAGAGGATTGAAAGCCTACGACAGTCTGCAATCAAACAGATGAGTTTGGAAAAATTATATCTTGTGGGTAAATGGAGAAACACCTCTGAGCTAGGATACCTTCTCACTCAGGGAAAAAAATAAAAAGTCTTTAAAGATCTACAACTTCAGTTTTTTCAGGACAAATGGCTATCCTGAGGAGGCTGACGTCTGCCCAAGCTCCCTGGCAGAATCACTGCTGGGAGGCTGTTGATGTGTTCAGCTACTGCCAGGCTGGAATTTGGTGTTGCATCCCTTTGCTTTGCCATGAGCTCTTGGGGGTGGCAAATGCCTGCAGAGGACAACAGCGATGGAAGATGAGAAAGGTGTCGGGCATGGCCAGGGACTTTTTTGCTCCACCAGCCACTTCCAGGCCACTTCCTTGTCCCAGCACCAGCAGCTCCCCCAGGCTCGTGACTTTGAGGCAGCTGTGGTCAGTCTATACAACTCAGTTCACATGTTGGTGCACGCTTAGAGTGAGAACATAAGGAGCATCTTTTGTATGAATATAGGAAGGAAAGGGATAAACTGGAGGACTACAGGCTCTTCTCTGAGTCAGGATGAGCAGCAGGAGGAGAGGAACCAGAGTTTTCTCATAAACAGCCCAAGGGGTAAGGCTGAGGGCCCAGCCTACATGTCCCATAACGTCCCATAATCTGTTATTCTATAAATAACCCCATTGCTTCAGCAGAACATCAACCTAGGGAGACTGCCCTGAATCAGCAGTTTCTTTTCTTTTTTCCTCTCCTGATTGCAAAATCAGAGTCGACCTATTGCTCAGTCAGTGACGGTACAGTGAGAAATGAAAGGCAGCAGAAAGCAGGAGGGGAGCACGCACCGAGGCTGAGCCAGCATGTTGGGACACATCTCTGGCACCAGGGCGTGGCCCAGACCCTCAGCACCTCATGGGAAATCTGCTGCCTGTTTGCAGAGGCTGACATCCAGATAGAAATGCACCACAACCTCCCAGGCAGCTGGATGCCCAGCTGAGCAATGAGAAGGTGGCAGCTTGCAGAGCTGCATGAGCCTGCATCAAATAGATAGGAAGGTTTGACCAGCTGGGTAGGCAACTGCAGCTCATGACTTTCCCCCCAAAAGTGGAGGATTGGACTTCAAAACCCAAAGCACTGCAGTTCAGGGCTATCAAATTAATGGAATCTACCCCTGTTTTTACACCCATGCCAACTGGGCCACTGAGAGTGGCATGGCCACAGCATGACCATCAATCATGTGAAAACTTATCCCTGAGCTTCTTCCTCAGGGAAGGAGGGCACAAAGATCTCATTGCACCTTTTGTCTTTGGGCAGGCTTTTGAGAACTATGTCTGCCAGCTTATTTTTAATACTTTGAAATAAAATGGATTCTACTAGAAGCATTATTAAAAGCCTCTCTGCTGTAAATCTTCTCTCTGCATGCACCTGAATCACATCCATCCCTATAAACATCCACTTGGCAGCACAAGCACAGTCATTCCCAGCTCATCATCCAGCAAGGGTAGATGGCTCCAGGCTTGTGCAGAGTGGTCAGCTGAACCACCAGAACCACCAGAAATGGGCTGGATTTGAGCCTTTAGTCCCACAAGCAGGTGATGCCGTGATGGGAGAGGATGCACAGGCATTTACTGTGGCTCAGCTGATTGGTGGTAACCTCTAGAGCCTCCCTAAT
Source organism: Calcarius lapponicus (assembly GCA_039654755.1). Lineage (NCBI taxonomy): Eukaryota > Metazoa > Chordata > Aves > Passeriformes > Fringillidae > Calcarius > Calcarius lapponicus. The sequence continues at coordinate 17,835,308 of CM077470.1, read as the reverse complement.
TCAAGGGGATATCTGAGACCTTCATAAGGAAGCAAATTATCCCAATTCCTACACAGAGTGTAGCAGAATGTTTAAAAATGGGGGATTCCTCTTCCTCCCTCCTGGGGACAAACCAGGTCACAGCTGCACAAGCACATTTGAAAGGAGAACACAGAGGCAGATTCAAAAATCCCCACGTATTTGTGGTCTAAGGCTTTCAGAGATTTGTACATCAGGTGCACAACAGAGGGCTTCACTCGGCACTGTCAGGGTGTGGATCTCCAGCTTAGCCCTACCTGAAGCTCTGCCACACTTCATTCCATGGCCAAGCAGAGCAGTGAGGAGCCAGGGATGGACACAGCCCCGGGGGTGGACACAGCCCCAGGGATGGACCCAGACCTGCAGCCCAGGACCAGGAGGTGTGACAGTGACTGCCCTGCCCCTCAGAGAGGGCAGGACCTGGTGCTGGCAGCGTGGATGAGGAGGGCTTTGCCCAGCTCCTACCGACGGCTCCTGCCTGTGGGCCCGGGTGAGTCACTTTGCTTTGCAAAAGTCAAACCCAGCGCAAATGGAGACGTCAGAATGCCAAATGCCAGGGGGAGCTTGGCAGGATGAGGGTGATGAAACGGTGAAGAGGTAGGAATTGTGTCTGTGGGTGTGAAAGACTCAGCAGGGAGGAAGCAGGAGCTGGAGAAACCTTTCCAAGGAGGCTGCAAGTGCCTCTTCCCCATAGCATCCCAAACCCATTTGGGTTTCAGCATCCACCATCATTCGCTTCTCTTTAGGATCCTCCTGATCCTTTCCCTCCTTGCACTTGAGTCACACACAGCCACTGAGGTGTCACTGTGGTGCACATTATAGTGAGTGTCACTGTGACCAAGTCCTCAGCTCCCCTCCCAGGAGAGAGATTGCCAAGCTAACATTGAACATGGAATCTTCTTGGCTACCTGAGGAGGATTACTTGTGTTAGAAACAAAATGTCCATCTCATGCCTAGCTCTGCCACAATGCAGAGATGCTGATATTTCAGGATCTTTCAGGATCCTGCCCAAAGCTCCCTGACTCCAATTGAGCACATGAGAGCAGCTCAGCATCTCAGCTGTGGGATTTTTTGAGGAACTGTTCAAATTACCACATCAGAGTTCTCAGCAGTCTATAAAAGCTGAGCAGATAGGAAATGCATATCAGAAAGCAAATCAAATCAGGAGGCAGAGAGGAAGTACATCCAGTTCTTTATTGTCCATGGCTTTAGGATAGCCACAAGAAATTTGTCATGAAAATTACAGACAAATACGGGGAAGACAGAAATTCAAGTGATATGAACTCTTTCAGTATTTCAGAAAAGATTGGGTTTGCCTCACCTGCTATCACAACCTTTCAGATAAGTGGTAAGATTTCTTTTTGTTTGATGGATTTATATGGATTTTATCTGGTCTAAAACAACGTATAAAAATGAAATACTAAATGCTTCTTGCAGTGATTTTGCTAGTAAATTAACTGCCATTTAAAAGTAGAAGTATGTCAAACTACCCTTTCTAGCCAAAAGCTGATGCTGAGCATCCAAAAAAAATCAGTTATTTTCCTGTCTTAGAAAATGTCTAATTTTCTTGAGTAAGACTTTCATGTGTAATAGTTAAGATACTAAAATCACCAGACTCAATAAAAAAATGTAAGTTTATGAATTTTCAGCTGAATATAAAAGCTTCATTGCTGACTAAGCCATTCTATTGTAAAACCAATTAAAATATTGTACTCTTTTAAAACTAAGGCTTTAAACTCCTGATTACATTACTTTGAAAAAAAAAGAAAAACCTCAATTGAGGGTAACTTACTGAATGTCTGACATAGTTACCAACGCTTCTGAAATACTTTTTTTCTCGCTGAAGGCCAAAATTCAACAAAGCCATTTATTTCCTTTACACTTGCCGGTAATGATTGATTTTACATCTTATGACTTGTTTCAATTTGTTCTGCAGTTCAGTTTATTATTGATTTTTCATTTGTTTTGATGCATACATGCATCACTGTTGGAATCACACGTATGCAGTGCTCTGCATGGAGAAGGGATTGCTTTGAGCAGCCCTCTGAATGGCAGCCTGGGACAAGTAAAAATGATGGAAACGCAGAGTTTATTGGTGCAGAAAGGGGGAAACCACCACACTCATGCTGGATTAAGTCTTGATGGAGCTGAGCTGGCTAAATTAGCAAAGGAAAAGATGGCCAAGCAGATTGCAGTGCAAAGCCTGGGGCAGAGGAAGGCAGCGTGCTTGCTCCCACAGAGGGACCTTGCAGCTTCACACCTCTGGAAAGCACCGTGGCCAGGCCTGGAGAGGCTGCAAGCACGCACAGCTTGTGGGGGAGAAATGTGGGAGAGTGTCTACCCTTCCTCTCTTGGTTTTCAGAGCCTCGGAGCCAGAAAAAGGCATCCGCATGCTGCACTCGGACAGCCCTGAGCATCTACCTGCTGCTGCTGACGGCCGGCCAGGGGCTGCTGATGTACAAAGGTAACGCCACAGCCTCTCCACGGGCTGGGCATCAAAGGAGAGCTCTGCTGGCTGATCCTGGGGGCACGGGGGAATGAGCACACGGGTCTGAAACCTCCGCACACCGCCGGGCAAAGCAGCGGCTGCAGGAGCGATTCCCCCGCCCTGTGTGTGCGTGCTTTGCATTCGCAAAAGCACTCCCAGCTGCACTCCTGGCTGCAGCAAGGGCTGGCACACGAAAACCACCTCCCCGGGTCAAACAGGGGTGGTCTTTATCCCCCCGTGTCCCCCCCAGGTGCTGGGGAACTGCTCTGCCAAGCACCCATTTCCCAGCCAGAGCGGGCAGCGAATATTCACTGCATGGGCTTTTTGTTTCCTCAGTGTTTAAGATGCAGGAAGAGATATTGGAACTTCAGGAGCAAAATGCCTCCTATACAGAAGAGATTCTGCAGCGCTACTCTGCCAACCATCTGGCCTTGTCCAGAAGCTCCACTTGGAAGGGCTTTCTCATGGGACAAGAAGAAAACTGGAGGAGAAGCTTAGAAGAGGAAATCACCATAATTAAAAGCAACAATGCGAACCTGATGATGAGGATGAACAACATCACCCTGGTTGCAGGTATGGCTCTCCATGCTGGCTCTGCAGCATTAGTGGGGCTGAAAACCCAGTTTAGATGATCCAATAACTAGGGCAAGATTCAATCTCCCTGTCAGTTAGTGATGTCCCCATGACCAGGATGGGAGTCAACTCCAGACCAGGGAGTGTCACAGACATCTTTTATGAAAAAATCTTTTTTTTAGGATTTTTCTTCTTGAGAAGCTGAGAGGTCTCAAGAACAAAATGTAAACAAGGATTATCTGCTGCTGTGGAATGCAACAGGTGGATCTGTGATTGGTCTCATGTGGTTGTTTCTAATTAATGGCCAATCACAGTCCAGCTGGCTCAGACAGAGAGTCCAAGCCACAAGCCTTTGTTATCATTCTTTCTTATTCTATTCTTAGCTAGCCTTCTGATGAAATCCTTTGTTCTATTCTTTTAGTATAGTTTTAATATAATATATATGATAAAGTAATAAATCAAGCCTTCTGAAACATGGAGTCAGATCCTCGTCTCTTCCCTCATCCTAAACCCCCTGTGAACACGGTCACAAGGGAGCACCTACAGGAGCTGGAGCACTGCCCTGTGCAAGCCCCCAGATCCCCTTGCAGCTGCACGTGCAGCTCTGGGCTCCTCTTCCCTCCTGTGACTTGTAGGTTTGGACTCTAGGTGCCCTCCTGAAGGGTTGTGTCTCCAGCCCACACCTCAATCCCATTCTGCTGTGCTCCTCACTGACTGCTGACTACTGAAAAATACCCATTAAATATTTATTTCAGGGCCTCCTGGACGCAAAGGAGATCCTGGTGTACCAGGTATGTTGGTACAACTGAGCCACAACTTCTCCTCTTTCCCTCTTCTTCCTTATTTCATCTAAGAGACCTTAAGTGAGGATTTGGGATTTCAGTCTCCAGACCCAGGCCCTACCAAGTGTGCAGACACCCAATGGTCATGAGGAGACCTGCTGTACAGAGCAGGTGTAAAGCCTGTGTGGAGGCTTTTCACTGATTCTCCAGGAGCCTGGGCCAGCCCAGGTGCTCCCACAGAGGTCGATGCCCACCCTGTCCCTAGGAAAGCTTTGGCACAGACCCAGGAATGAGCTGGGTGCAAGTTCTGCCCTCCACAGCCGTGCACAAGCTGCTGCCCTGTGTGTTTGGGTAGAACTACCCACAGGAGGTAAATATCTCCAGACTGTGAGGACGCAGCAGGTCCTGATCTAACGCTGGCTCCACTTGGAGCAGAGCTTGGGCCAGGCAACAGTTTCCATGATCCTGTGATGATGATCTAAGACACAACCCTTGTTAGGTCGGGTCTGTAACTCATCCATCCCTACTTCTTGGCTACACTGATGAGATTTTCTGAAGGAAAAAAAAAAATTTAAAAATTGTGTTTTCATATGTTCCTGGCTGCACTTAGGACGTTGAAAGAGCACCTCCTGCCAAGCAGTGTTATTACACATCAGAGCCCAATTGTTCAGTGCATTTTCATGAAAGATCTCCCCAATGGTCCCCATGAGCTGGGCTTGGCAGGAAGACAAGCTGGCCCCTGCCCAGCTGAGCACTCAGCTGAGCTCCAAGGACTTTACTCAAGTGGTTGTTCTGGTCCCTGCCAGCTGAAGATTGGCCTCACTGGTGACTGAAATTGTGTGAGCAAAGGATGATTAAAAAATTTGTCTCTTCTTCTTAGCCATTACTGTGAATAGATGATGTGTGTCAGCTGATGTATGTATTTTACATCCCAGGGTTACGGGGACCACCAGGGACAAAGGGAGACCGAGGTAAGGCTTTTTTGACACCTGAATTACTTCTGTGGGTGAACATAAAGTGGCTTTATGGATGATTTTATGAGCAATCTTGTCCTCAGCCGAGGTGTAAGTGAGTAAGAATGTCATTGGAGCTGAAGGAAATAAGTCTATGTAAAGCTAATGTGAGCAAAAGCAAAACTTAGCTGGAAAAAAAAAAATCTTATTTTAAAAGTCAGTGTGCAACAGTCACTGTGGGCCAATTTCCCACTGTCACCAGCACCACTCTCAAGTGCACAGAGAGTGGAGTTTGGCTCAGGCTCAAGGCTGTGCTGGGTATCCTGCTGCTGGCCCTGACTACAATGGCATCAGGAAAGTGGTGTTGTCCTTGCAGGCACAGATGGACCCCAGGGAGAGAAGGGGAGCAAAGGAGCTCCTGGTCCTGCTGGCCCAAGTGGTGGTCCAGGCGTGAAAGGAGAAAAAGGAGAGAGGGGGCTTGCAGGTAAGACTTCTTCACTGTCTTAATATTTTTAATGTTCTCACACATATTTCTTCTTAAACTCATTCCACATGAAACACCAGAAGTTTTCATTGGTCAGTATTCATAAAAATCCAAGCAGTCCTGAGCATGGTTTGCCAGTCAGTGGGGGAGCTGGATAAACAGGACACTTGACCTGATCTGAAGGGGTTTAATTTCATGTCATGCTTCAGCAAATCTCCCAAAGGAGGGCTGGGGGGAGAGGCCATGTAAAATGTTGATTCTGCACCACAGAAGTCTCTTTACAGAGTGACCTTTGTCTAATGAAAGCCACAGATATTCAATTATCAGCCTACCCTAGATTAAAGCAGTGATGTTTGCAGTAGGATTTCTATGGTATAAAATAATACAATATCATTTATATGCACAAGCATGTGGATGTTAATCCTCATTTTAGTGGAACCTCTTTCTGAGAGCTTTATGAGCATCTTACATAAGCCTGGCTTCGTACACTTGAAGGAGAAGAGCTATGCAATGTATTTCTCCCATGTAGCATGAATTATGGATAGCTGTTCCTCAGTGGTCTCACATGGGCTGAAAGCAGGAGAGGAAAAGAAAGCAGGTGATGTGTGTGGTGCAGAGCAGGGAGGACAGCTGGACAGGTTGATAAGAGCTTCCTCAGATCTTCCATTAGCTCCTGAATGCCCCAGTGCTCTCATTAGCACAGGATGCTCCAGGAGAGAAGAGTGATTGTAGGAGGAATACCAAAAGGCAAGGACTTTGGGATAATTCTAGAGCAGAAAAATGAAGGAGAGCTCTTCAAATGAGGCACTTTCAAGTAATTCAGCGCTTTTGGAGCATGCTGATCACCTGTTCAGAGAAGACAAGGGGAGATGACAGAACTCTCTGGAAGAACAGGAGTGGAATGTGCTGCCCTGTATCCCTGCTGTGTCTAGCAGAAGGGAAGCGTTCAGATGCAGTAAAGGATATTTAACTAGAGGAGAAAACATTCCAGTAGGAGGGATAGTTTGGGGAATAGATTGGAGAGTTGTCACGACAAGCCTTTAGCAGCAGGCCAGACAAACATCTGGCCAGGGAGGCTGACAGAGCCAGAGGTGGATCAGACAGGCCAGCTCTGTCCTCCTCCAGCTTTATGGTGACAACATCACTGAATGGCAAATGCGGGTCTGAGGCCAAACCTCGCTGCTGGGTGTGGCCAGACAGAGGCGCTCCACAGGCTGCAGAGACAACAAATCTGGAGCTTTTTTGAATTTACATGTATGTGCTGTGCTGTTTGATAGGTGCCCAAGGACAGAAAGGTGACATGGGCCAGAAGGGAGGCCCCGGGCTCCCGGGACCCGTGGGTCCTAAGGGTGAGCAGGGATTCCCAGGAATGCCAGGTGACCAGGGTAAGTGCAGAGGGCACAGTGGGACAGGGCTGCCCCACTGAGGGGCTGCTCTGCACTGATGCCAGGGTGTCATTGCAGGGAGCCCGGGGAAGCCTGGACCGCCTGGGCCAAAAGGAGAGGCAGGTAAGCTGTGCAGAAGGTGCCATTTCTTGTGGAGGCATAAGCCTGATCTCTTTAATGTGGTGTTTCATGACAAGGAAAGCTGCAGCTGGTCTAGATCCCAGCATGGGTGAGAGAAGATGATGATTAGATGAAGAAACCGTGCCAATGTTTCAATGTCATCCAAACTCATCCAGCAGCCTTGGCTGTCTCTTGTGGGCCCCACTCACTGTGCAGGAGACTGAGAGGGAAAGAAGGGCCATGGCCTCCTTCCTGGCACCTGTGCACACACAGGGACAGAAATTGGCTGCTCTTTTGGGAAGAACTTGTGCATTTCAAGGCTGGCAGTCAGCCAGGACTTGGTTCCATGCAGCCCTTCACTCCAGATCATCCCTGACTGCATTGCTAAGATTAGCACTGCCAGGATTGCAATTTGGAGAGAGCCAGTGTTTGTTTTGCCTTCACAGGCTCAGCTCAGTGTGCGAGGGCTGGTGATTGAGCTGTCTGTCTTTTGATCTCCTTCATGTGTTGTGTGACATTTCCTATTGTGCTGCTTTCACTCACCCTCAAGGTGCAGCTGGACAGCTTGGACCTCCTGGAAGTCCTGGCCCTGAAGGCAGCCCTGGTCAGAAAGGGGAGAAGGGGGAGCAGGGCCCCCAAGGTAGCCCAGGTACAGCCCAGCTCAAAGCTGTAACTCATTGCCCTCCTACTCTGGCCTCACTTTGTGTGATGGATTCACCCTTACTGATTTCTCTTTGAGTTTAGGAGCACAAGGCATTGCTGGACTGAAAGGCGCACAGGGAGAACAAGGAATAGCAGGTAAAGGAGAATTAAACAGGTTTTGGGTCCACAACACACATCATGCAGACACCACAAAGGGAACTGCACCACTAAGAGCAGACCTCTTGAGTTTTCTTCTTGGACCCCCAGTGCATCCCAGGATGCTATGGCACTCCTGGGGCTCTGCCAGGCTGCTGGGGGCTGACTGCTCACCAGAGGGGTGGTTCTGCCATCTGTAATGTGTGTGAGGGGTGATGGTGCCTGAATTTCTGTATAAATTGAAAATGCACAAACAAAGAAGCAGTTTAAGATGAACTTCAGGAGAAGATATTTCTCCACTGCCTGTATTTTCTTGTTTGGCATGGTCTGCACTGATTATGATGTGAAATAAGACACTTGATTCAGAAATAGATGCTTATAGTGTAGACACCAAAACTAGATGAGTTAAAATCAATTGTAAATACTGCTTTGCATAAGCTTTTGGAAATGTACAAACATCAGCCTCATAAATGTTTGTTTGTTTGTTTGTTTGTTTGTTTGTTTGTTTGTTTGTTTTTATGATCTTAGGACCTCCAGGGCAAAAGGGAGCAAAGGGAGACCAGGGCCCAGCAGGTAAACTCTTATAGCATGATTTATTCTGATACAGAGATGATGGTGCAAAGAACTTTAGGTGCCACATTCCACTGTTCTGCATCAATGTGAAAGGTTTGCCATGTCCTTTCCCTGGGAAGGGACAAAGGCAATGACTTTTTGCTTTCCACCCAGGCAGCCCAGGCCCAGTTGGTCAAAAAGGAGCCAAGGGGGATTATGGCCCCAAGGGTCTGAAAGGAGAGCCAGGACTAAAAGGAGCCAAGGGAGAGATTGGATCTACTGGTAAGGCTCTTTCCACAGGGTCTGTGGAGCTGATGGCACGTTTGGGTTTGGGACTGCAGCTCATAGACCAACATAAGCTGCTCTGGGGCATTCTTTCAGAGCTGATTTGCTGGAACTCAACACACAGATCAGCCTTCCTAGCAAAGGAATGTGCAGGGTGTGAGCTGTACACCCTGGGAGGTGTGTCAAAAGACATGCAAGTACCCAGAGGCATTAGGTTTTCTCAAATCCCTGATTTCACAGAAAACTGGAGCAACCCACGTTCCTCTTTGCTTTCTTCAGAGACATCAGAGACACCCTGTGCCCGGGAGAAATCCCATGTAAACACTCAGGAACACACAATAGTGAAGCTATTGGAAACACCTGACAGTGAAGCTAGTAGTTACACCTTGCTAACTGTAGGACACAAAAGTTGTTCAAAAGGGCCAACATTACAGCTACTCTCCATCCTTAACCCCCCTCCCTTCCAATCACAGAATGTTTCAAAAAAAACCTTAAAACATGTAGTACAAAAAAGGAATAAACAAACAGTTGTTACAGCCCACGGGAAGCAAACAGAGTGCACCAGATGCTTTTTTCTTTTAATTGTTCACATAGAATCCTCAGAAATAAAATAAACTAGGTTCTGTGTGGGGCTCCTCCATGCCCTCCTCCTCTGGAGCTTTGAATCTGGAAGATGGAAGAAGTGTAACTGGGCTGGCTCCATGCTGTGGGTGTGTGTCATCTCATGGTCCCCAGAAGGAGACAGCAATGAGTGCTTTCTGGAGGCAGCTTTGGGGAAAGAGCTCTCTGGGTTCTTCCAAACACCCCTATCCTCAAGACCAAGATGGTCCACAGAAACGTGGAGCACTGCTGAGAGCACCTTTGTGCTCTCCCTGGAGATCAAATCCCAGGATGTTGGTCTTCCTGCAAGCACTTTGGGAGATACCATGCCTGCTTCTGGAGATCCCAAAGCCTATCAGAGGAGTCATTTTACAGGCAACAGTGGGAATGAGATACATTTCCCACAAGTGAATGAATATATGGGATTTTGAAAGTGGCCCTTTTCTTGGGTCACACATTGGGAATATTTTGCAGTATGTTATCCTACTTTTCCTGCTATGTTTCTTTTACATACCCTTGGTCACTTCAGGGTGTTCACTTTCTACAAGGGGAGGAGTCTGGACATCTCTAACTCACACAAGTATTCAGAACTAGATAATAATCAGATTTTTCCACAAGGAACTGTCAAATGTTTGCTTTTCTAATTTGAAACAGGTTCCACAGGACCGAAAGGGAGCAAAGGCGAAAAAGGAGAAGGTACTGGATTTTACTTCTTCTCTCACTCGCCTTCTGAGCTACCTGAGATCAGGACCAAATTATTCCTCTGCTCATGCTGGTTAGTCCACAGCACAGCTAACAGAGCCAAGGAGTCTGTGCTCTGAGCTGCAGCCTGGTGTGTCTAAATGCAGGAGGGCTCTTGAATCGTTTGGATTTGAGCTACCAATAACTTCTGGTCCCACCCTGGAGATGGGAACATCCCTCTGCTTTGGTGGCCACTGCTTCTGTCTGTCAGTGCCTTTTCCCCTATGCCTGTATGACCCACAGAGTTATTTTCTCCTCTGAATTCTCAGATGGGCCTGGTAATTTCGTACGGATCGCGGGAGGAGGCCGGAGGGGCCGCGTGGAAATCTTCTACAGAGGGTCCTGGGGAACCATCTGTGACGACGGCTGGTCCACGCGCGAGGCCGGCGTCGTCTGCCGCATGCTGGGGTTCAGCCGGGCCGTCACCTTCTTCACAGCCCCACCAGGTGAGCCCACAGCAGCCCACACCCCCCAGGCCTGGCATGGGGGTCACACACACACAGAAAGCACCACAGCAAGGCCACCTGCCCCAGCAGCCAGAGATCCCCTCGTTCCTCCTTGCGTGCCGAGGGCTGCTGGAACTGTGCCCAAATGCTTGATTTCCAGCAAGGCAACCACACTACCCAACACACACCCACTGTCCACAGGGCTCTCTTTAGGAAAAAAGGCTCATTCCTCTCTCTCCCATCCCATCCAACAGCTTTTTGTTTGTTTGTTTGTTTAATCTTCCAAAGGTACCGGACAAATTTGGCTTGATGATGTGCATTGCACAGGGAGTGAAATTTCGATTACGGACTGTAGCAAGCGCAGCTGGGGTGAAAATAACTGCAGCCACAATGAGGATGTTGGGGTGGAGTGTGCTTGATGGGACACCCCGTCTGTCCTGGGAGCTGCTGCTGCCTCTTCTCTCCACGGAGCTCCTCTTCATGATGCAAACCCAATTTCATCAGGCTGTGCTTCTGTGCCTCTTCACCAGGTCATAGAAATATTGACAAAGAAAGTTGAATTTTTCACAAATCAATAACAGTTGCAAGACCCACAGGGAACCTGAAACATCCCAGCTGTCACAAAGCAATTGGAGCTCAGGCATGTGAGCCAGTTCACAGCTTTTCCAGCTACCTGGCATCAGCTCATCTGCAGGAGCTCACACGTGTGTGACCTCCAAGTCCACAGGGGAGGGGATGGTCCACGTTAGCTTAGTGCAGTAAGAGAATAGGATCAGCGTGCAGAAACCTGCACTTACTGCAGCTGAGCTGGATAGTCCATCTTCATCATGCTACAGTTGTGAACCTGAGCTTAAAACCCCCAGAGAAGTGCATACACCCAGGACAGCAGATGCTCAGAAATCCTCAGATGATCTCTCTGGCATGCAAATATAAATATTGTTCAGAAACTATGCTGGTCACACATTAAAGTGCAAAAATAAGTGCCTGGGATCTAGGTGCCACAGTACCCTGGTTTAGCACAGCACTTGTTTTTGACCTTAGCTAAATCCTTTGCCTTCTCTGTCAGCGTTTCCTAACCTGTCTCCTGCAGCAATACCCCTTACTTGTCTGGTGTATAAAGCTAAGCTTTTCGTGCCTTTAGAAATTAGATGCTCCAGTAAAGCGAAATGATGACAAATAAAAAATTATAGCGAAGCATGAATAAGCTATCAACTGGCGTTAAATATAAATTTAAAAATAGATAAATAAATAAATAAATAAATAAATAAATAAAAGCTTGAATAGATAAAGAAATAAAATCACACACACACACCTGTCGATACAGTAAAGGCGTCCCTTGTCCTGGCAGGGACGCCTTTACTCACCCAACGTAAACATCGTCAATCGCGCGGGATGCGGCGGCAGCTGCGGGCCGAGCCTCCCGCGCCCTGCCCCAGATGCTCCCAGATGCTCCTTGCCGGCGCTAAGGGGAGCTCAAGGGCCGCCGCCGCTCCGCGATCCGCTGCGGAGAGCGCTGGCATCGGCCCCGAGGCTGCCCCGGCCCCGCGGACAGCCGGGACCCTGCGCATCCCCCGCGGCTCCGCTCCCCTGAGAGCCCGGCACGGGAGCGACCGCGAGCGGCTGGAGCCGGCCAGAGGGGCTGCGAAGATGCTCGGAGGGCTGGAGCACCTCTCCCAGCAAGACAGGCTGAGAGAGTCGGAACTGATCAGTCGGGAGAACAGAGAGCTCTGAGAGCACCTTCCAAGTACCTGCAGGAGAGCGGGAGAGGGATTTTTGTCAAGGGTACGAAGTGATAGGACAAGGGCGAATAGCCTGCAACTAAAAGAGATTAGGTGTAGATAATCTGTCAGGGGAAAATTCTTTACTTTATATATATAGTATATATATAATTCTTTATATATATAGTATATCTATAATTCTTTATAGATATACTTATATATCTTTATTTTTATATATACTTATATGTTTTATATAAAATATATATTATATACAATACATATTATCTATTTTTTCATATATATATATATATATATATTTCTTTGTATATATATATATATATACTTCTTTATAGTGAGGGTGGTGAGGCACTGGCACAGGCTGCCCACAACAGCCATGGATGCCCCATCCCTGGAAGTGTTCAAGGCCATATTGGATGGGGCTTTGAACATCCTGGTCTAGTAAAAGCTGTCCCTGCCCAGGGATTTGAAATTAGATGAGCGTTAAGGTCTTTTCCAAGTCAGAACATTCCATGTTCTGACCCCAGGAGTGGGAGGGCAGTGGCTGCCACAAAGGCCTGGAGATGCATCCAGAGGGTGCCTGTGATGTCCCACCTGTGTCATAGGAAAGGACCAAAATGTGTTTTGTCCTGTGGAACAGCTGATAGCACGCACAGTGAGACAAAATCTGAGAGTGGGGTGCTTGGTTTGAGGGAATGAGGCAGGCTGTGGTGGTTTCAGTCCTCAGTAACTGCAGCAGGGGCCAACCAGTCATCCAAGAAAGGGATTTTGCAAAATAAGAGCAGGTGGGTTTAGGTCTCTGTGATGCAGCCCCTTGTACCTGATGGTTTGTTAGAGACTGCTGGGCAGCTGTGACCTTGTACAGGTCTTGCTTCCCACTCCTTAATAGGAGAAATACAGTTTTTAAGGCAAACCCTCAGATTCTGCCAGCAGTGTCCCCTTGGAGGGATGGAGGAGGGAGAGCTGCACAGCTCATGCCCAGCCTCACCCCTGTGGGGCAGGACACAAGTGCCAGCAGTGGCATTTGGAGCCTGAAGCTCAGCACTGGGATCCCTGTGCAGCAGGTTTGGAGGGTGCTCCTGCCCCACATGTTCACTGCTCCAGCCTAGGAGAAGGTCCACTGGGGCAGGAAGAGTGCCACAAGTCACCATGGGGCGGTTGGTGAGCAACAAAAAATCCTTTTGCACGTACAGAAAGGGTGGTCCTGAGGTTTGTAGGTTGGTTTGTGGGGCCACAGCCTGTCCCTCCCAAATGCCCAGCTCCAGCTGTTCCACCCCAGCTTCAAAGTGTCCCAACCATCCTGCCCTGCCCTGAAAGAGCTGCCTGTGACAGCTAACAAGGAGTGCCACAGCTTTGCTTATCATTCATGCCCAGCATCAATTAAAAAGACTTAGTTAAGCAAAATGCAATTACACTGTCATGGATAAAAGGGATACAATTAATTAAAATGGAACACTTTCCCTTAGGAGTGATGTTATTTCCAGATGCTCCCACCCCTGTCCCTGACTGTTCCACGTGCTCTGAAGATGTTTGGGATGAATTGGGGTCTTTTGGGTAGTTTTGTCCCATCTTGCTGGCTCACAACATATATTTATGAGGCAAGTTAGCAAAGACCCTTGAGGACACAAATCTTTTCTGGAACCCTAAACCAGCACTTCCAAGATACCTGACACTACCTTCCAAAAAGATGAACATTTCAGAGAGGCTATCTGGTGCCAAGCTGAGAGTTCTCTCCTTTTGGGGAGAAAACTGAGCCTTCTGTCATCTCTGAAGGAATGGGGAACAGCCAGACACTGTGGGATACGTGTGTAGCTGGAAGGATTTTCCAAAATTCACAGGGAAGCAACTGGAGTGAGATTTCCCATCTCAAGCCCCACGGGAAGGGAGAGAAGCTGAAGAGCAAAATGTATACCAGCTAAAAGCCAGTTCTCCAGGTTTCCAAAGCCTGAAGTTTATGCTGGATACATCATAACACACCTCTTAGCAAAATTATTTATTATTCCAGCTGCAGAGGTAAAAAAGGCAATTTAATGTGTTTAAAACATTGGATTAAAATATGCAATAAAGGAATTAGTTTTCTGCGTTACATTCACATGACAGACAGGTAACAATTTGAATACACATGCAGGCTACATCTAAAGTTTAAACTCATCACATCATATATAGGTCACTAATTGTATTTTCATTCCCCTCTTCTGAAGTCTTCTGATGGTTTAGATCACATCACCACAAATCTGCCAGCACATTTCCTCATTTCTTCTGTTAAACATCACAGTGGAGGGCAGCATCTGGCCTCAAAACCCTAAGAGTTTTTTCTGTCTCACTTGGTGTCAGAACTGGTCAGGTTTTGCTTGGTTAACTCTTCCCACCAGCATGGTCCAGCAAAGGCCCAACCACGCCCCCAGTGCAGTGCACAAGCCCAAGCTCCAAGCGTTTCTGATCCTGCAGAGGAGCCAGTTTGGCTCTCACAGGTGCTGGCACAACCATGCCCCGATGCAGGCAGCTGCTCTGCTTTGACACAGAGCTGATTTTAACCCAAAGTGCTTAAGCAAACTGTTAATGGTAGCTCCAAGTGATTATCCATTTATTTCAGTATTTGTCTTTTTCAAATGTGACCTAAAATCTATAAGTAATTAGTTATTGTACAAGCTACGGTATTGCAAAATGCTTCCCTTCATTTTTTATTCCGACTCTGAACTACAACTCCAAAATCATTCTAGTCACACCAGCCTTCAAAGGTCTAAATGGGGAGGAAGGGGGGCTAACTCCTTAGTATCTTTGAGATTTACAAGAATATTTGAGGATTTTCTGGGGATTCGGCTGAGATGAAAAAAAAAGAGTTTTGCAGGCAAACAGTGAAACTTACGCTTCCAGTTCAAAAGGAAAGACACATCCAAACAGAGAAAGATTTAAATGCTAAAATGCTAAATAAACATTGCTATTCAACAGCAGTCTTTGTCTTTTGAGTCCTAGGTTAAAATTACTTCACAGGGACTATAAACGCACTTTTTTACTCTCCTTTGTTGGAGCTAAATGAATTTTAACTGCAGAAATTCCAGAGTGAAGAAGAATTGCCTCCTAAAACTCCTCCCAAATCACTTAAGTACCCCAGCAGAGGAAGGCAGGAGAGGACTTTGGGAGCTGTTAAATGAAGTGAATAAGAAAATAGTATAAAAATTGCATTTATTCTGGGTCTGCTTGTTTTGTATAAATGCTAACAAATAAGCGGTGCTGTGAAGATGCTGGTTCCACACCATCAGGGTATCAGCAGCAAAAAGAAGCACAATTCTGCAATGACCTTGCCTTAGGAAATCCCAGTGGAGTCAAAGGATTCAGAGGGCTTGCAGGCTCAGGCCATAAATCACTCAAGATATGAATTACTGCCTTATTAGAGCAGATTCATAACTATAATTCTAGATAAATACACAATTAGTGTGATCTCCTCTGATAACATGCCAACAGGAAAAAAAAAATAAGTCACCTCCTACTAAGCAGAGTAACTATTCAAAGGAGCTGCAGCAAATTTTCACAGATGTTGAGGCCAGCAGGATCACTGTAATAATCCCACCTGATCTTCTGCACGGTGCGGGGCAGAAAAACTCCCCCAGGGACTTCTACATCATTTGGAAAATACAGCTTGTTTTCTAGGAAGGTGCCTTACCCTGGCTGAAAGTTTTCTGAAAGCATTGTATTCCTTAATAAAGCACCACATCCTTGCCTTATTAATTAATGTGCCAGCTCTCTCCCAGTGACTCCACTCCTGACCTGACACCAGGAGCCACCTGAGGTCCTGGCGCCACCGAGCGCTGTTGCCTGAAGTCTGCTCACACAAGGCTTAAGAGATAAAGTTTTCCTTAGCACAATTAACTTCACCTGGCAGGGACAAGCCCACAACCAGGTTTTGGAAGAGCTGCTTTCTGTTCCAAGCAAGAGCACACACCTAAAGGGATGCTAATGCCCTTGCCAGAGTTTAGAGAAATGAGGAATGTGCAGCACATGCCAAGATCAAGCCAGAGGTGACCTTGATAGTTTTACTTCTGCTCAGCATCTGAAAGGGTATTTCTGGAAGGCTTTTGCCACAATAACTGTGGCTCACAGGAACACTGGGACTCTGCTTTTGCTCTGATTTTAAAGGAGATGTTTGAATTTACAGAGTAGTGATAGAAGGAGCTCGTTGGGAGTAGAAGGCTCTCAGCACACTTCTGAGGCCCCCAAACTCTTTTCTGGGTGGAAATGAGATCAAACTAAACTAAAGTGGCACTGTTTGCATGAGTAACAACTAATCCAAATTACCCAAGGCTGAGAGATGAGGATCCCAGGGCTAAAAGAACAAGGGTGTTTTTTTCCACACTTGGGTAAAGACTGTTGACTCAACTTGCAGGGCTATAAAATTTCTCCAGTAACAAGCAGGGACAGACTCCTACAGCAATGCTGCAGGGAAGGGAAATACCCTTTCTCTGAAAATCCACTTATTTCAACCAGACTGAAAGAGCTGCACAAGACTATAAATGGATCTGGCTGTGGTTGAGGGGTAGATGAGAGAAGGAAGAACACCCTTTGCTTCTCCTTTGTTTTTACTTCAAAATAGTAAGATTAAGAGTGAGGAAGTCCCCTGCTCCCAGTTTATTTGCTTTAGAAGCCTTCTTGAGTCCCCCAGTGCAATCTGGCATGAAGAGGGCAGAAGAAGCTCTTTTCTGGACACAGTGCTCTGGCACACTCTGACTTTACACATCACAGACTGGGAAATGTGAAAAAAGTCACTTTTTCAACATTTTCCTTTTGTTGCTCCCGGATGCACAGTGCCACTTCCCATTACTGGCCAGCATGTCAGCTGTGACCTGCTGGGGGGAGGCGTGCTGGGACCCCGTGGGACAGGCTCAGCACACTGAGCATGTGAGGGTAAAATGCACAGTAAACAGGTGGGCCTAGCTCAGCAAGGGGTCCTGAGCCATGAGACTTCGGCAAAAGGCCTCCAAGCATCACCCAGCACGGGAGATGAAGCAGAGAGCTGTGACCTAGGTCACATCTGCAGCTGGTATAAATCAACATCGCTCTGTTGATAACTGGGGAAATACATGGATTTGTTTCTGCTGATAATTCAGCCCTATTTTGATATTATTGTTTTTATTTTGCCCAGCTTTCTAAAACACTGCTTAGCTCCTGGTGGGTGTACTCTTGGGTTGTGTGTGCTGCCCAGCAGCCTGGGAGGCAGGTGAGAGACCCGTCAGGAGTAGCAAGTCCTTCCTCAAATGCCAGGGCAGCCAGGAAAGCATGCCTAAGGCTAGGAATCCTGAAGTTTTCTAGCGCAGAAAACAGTAGGGACTCTTTCCAAAATGGTTATTGAAACAAGGCATTTTAAATCGAGCTGCGCTGATTATTAGAAAGCACAGTAATTTTCAATCACATGCCACAAAGGCATTATAAAACTGCCGACAACAGCGTTTCATCAACGCCTCTGGTTCCAGCTTTCTCCCACCTTGACACTTCTGCAGTTTAACCCTAATTATTGCTGCTTGCCCTGTTATGATGGATGTAGTCCCAAGCCATCCTTCTTCTCCGTGCCATTAAGCTCTCAAGGATCCTGAATCCTCCACTTAATGTGAAGTGATAAAATGGGTTCTGGCAGCAGAGATGCAAAGTCAGAAAGCTAAAATTCTGTTGAAGTATAAGCACAGAAGTGAGCTGTGTAGACCTTTCATCCAAATTACTTTAAAGAGACATATTTCATAGAGTATCCTGAAGTTGGAAGACACCCACAGGGCTCATCAAAGTGCAGCTGCTGGCCCGGCACAGGACCACCCCAAGGATCATCCCATGTGCCTGAGAGCATTATCCAAGTGCTTCTTGAGCTCTGACAGGCTTGGTGCTGCCAGAACCCAAGCACCCTCTGGGAGAAGAGCTTTTTCCTAATATCCAACCTAAACCCCTCTGACACAGTTTCATGTCATTGCTTCAGGTCCTGTCATGGGTCACCACAAAGCAGAGATCAGTGTCTGCCCCTCCTCTTTCCCTCCCAATGCTCTCCTGTAGACTGTGATGAGATCTCCTCTCAGCCTCCTCCTCTCCAGCCTGAACAGACCAAGTGACCTCAGCTGCTCCTCATATGGCTTCCCCTCAAGGCCCTTCACCATCCTTGTTGCCCTCCTTTGGATATTCTAACAGTTTAATATCTTTCTTACATTGTAGTGCCCCCATTTGAAGAAGAGAACTCCTTTTCTAACATAGAAGAGCTTGTTCCCCAGCTAACATCAAGTACCACAGCCTATCTAATGAAGTATTTGTGGATCCCTTCCCTATCTAATGAAGTATTTG
This sequence comes from Calcarius lapponicus, assembly GCA_039654755.1. Classification (NCBI taxonomy): domain Eukaryota; kingdom Metazoa; phylum Chordata; class Aves; order Passeriformes; family Fringillidae; genus Calcarius; species Calcarius lapponicus. Next base: position 17,817,035 of record CM077470.1, on the reverse strand, counting down.
CGGGTCCCTGCCCTTATCTTTAGAGTATAGTTTTAGTTTTTTCCCTTCTATTCAGTTGTACATCTTCTGCTCTTTAGCTCTAACTGTTCCAAGATGTTCATCTGATATGAATTTACAAACCAGATGATAGCCATCATTTTCACATTAAGGAGGAAAAATCATGTACTGTTTCAAAGGCTTTAACTCTTAATCTATTTTCAGACCTGTATGCACTGCTCTGTTCATATTTCTGTCATTTAGTTTCCAAATACTCAACCTTTTTCAAACAGGACCATGGTAGCTGGCAGTATCTGAAAACACTGATACTGTTAATCAGCAAAAGTCCTGTTGAATTGGAAGAAACCCAAACTCATCTGTCTTGCATGACAAACAACTAACGCAATGTTGACACATTGAGGCACGGAGCAGAGAGCAGGCCTCTAAGGCCTTTAAGGCTGGTTAAGACAGAAAATATTTTAATCATAGCTGAGAAAGGAAGAGATCACTGTCAGGTTTGGATAGGCTCAGTCAGGTGCTCAGCTGGTGTAAATAAACTCAACTCTGTTTGACCTCTGTGAGGTCAAAACTGTTTATACCCACAGTTATTTTTCCTGAATGAGGCAAACGTGTAAAATCCCTTACTGAGTAATTTTCAGCAAGCTTGAGCACTACAATTCTCTCTAAAATCAGGAGGAATGAGCAGTCTGAAAGAGGACCACCCAAGTTATTGCAGGCTGCCAAGGGAAAAAAGGCTGCAAATCAAAGAATATTAAGTTCTTCTTCATTAAAAGTACAGGTTAAGTGGATATAGCTGAAAGGAGCTCAGACACTTTTCTTCCTTTGTGTTCTTGATGCAGCAGAAGAGTGTTTGTCCTGGCAGCAGCATTTCAGGTACGCTGGAATAAGTCAAATATGTAAATACTGGTCTGAGCCATCCCATCTGCCCTTTGAGGGTTGCTGAGAGAGTTACCTGGCAGGTGATATGAGCAGGACATGGATGGAAAGTAGAGAAGTTCAAAGATGAGAGGAACATCCAGCTTTCAAAATGGTCAGAGGAAAAGAAAGTCTAAACTGACCCCATAGTAAAGAGCAGAAATGCAGGGAACCTCCAACAAAACATCAAAATCCCACATTATTATGAAAACAAAGTGATATTTTCAGGGAGTTAGAGATTAGAAATTAGAGTTTGGGCTTCAGAAGTATTTTTAAACACAATCAAGTCAAATTTGAGGAAAAAAGAAAGTTCATAATGTCACCAAAACTATAGGAAAAACAAAAACTGTCCAACATTTTTAGTTTTAGAGAATCAAGGCATTACTTTATTCTGTCCAGGACGTGCTACAGAAATCATTTCACCCACATATAGCCTGGGTTGTCAGAGAAAATCATTAAATGACACATTAATTTTACCAGATTTTTCAGATACTTGTAGAGTCAAAGACCAGAGAAAGTTGTTGGTTCAATGTTCATTGGTCCCAAGTTACACAGTTCTTAGTATTTGGTTTGCGGTTGGTTATCGATCTTCGATGATAATTAGGTTCCCATTCTTGGTTCTCTCATCTCTCTTTTCCCAGACCAGTTGCCTCTGACCATGCCAGGGGTGATGTTTGGAGCTGATGGTCATTATCTTTGTGCATCTCCTGTGCTACTCCCAGTCTGTTGAGGTGTTAAGCTCATCAGCCTTGAGTGATGAAACAGTCCTTTGGAAAGAAACGTAAAATTCCTTTTGCCCCAGGGCAAAGGCAAACAAAACCCCTGACTAAAGTGATATTAAAAAATTTTAAACTTGGTATCTTTTCCAACAATATCAAGTCTAAAAAATCTTGGCACAGCAGAGATGAGAACTGGAGCAGTAAGAGACTCTTTTTACAAGCTTAAAAAAAACCAAAAACTTGAGATTGAGCCAAAATGCATTTTTTCTGTTTTCTTACCAAAACTAAAAGCAAAAATATTACCTTTTCTAGGGAAAGCAAGTGTTAAAGATTTTACCAAGTTTGCATATAATCAATCCACAGTAATTTAGAGGTGGTCCCAACAGTAAGGAAAGCAGCCTTATCTATCCTAGGCAGGAGTGGCCAAAAAAAGGAGTTCAGCTCATCCAGCTCTGTGCTTGTGCCACACTGAAACCAATTTAATCCTAATGTCCCTGTACCCACCCTGACAATAAGCACTTCTGAGCATCTCAGCTAATTTCTAGAAACTTTGTCAATGGTAACCATCTGTCATTGGGAAAACACTAGAAGGGGGATTAGTAACAGACTGGCAGGGAATACTGGAAAACTGGCAATATATTTCACTGAGTACAGATGTAAATACAAAGAGGATATTGTTCTGAAATTAAAGGAAGAGCAGGAAATTTTGCAGTGTTCTCCTCAGTTGGTTTGCTGGGGATTTTTTTTTTACCCTTGCCACATAAGTGTGAAAAAAGTGAAAAGACTAATAATAGGGCATAAATGTAAAATTTTGGGAAGTTTCCCTTGGGTCTGCTATCCCTCCCTTACTGCTCATCCCTCCCTTGCCACCATTACTGCACGTGAGACGCATGCTTATGCTGCTGCTGAATGAATGCACAGATGCATCTCTGTTATCCCTAGAAGCATAAAGTGCATTTTCTAACAAATACATTGCCCGGTGCTCAAACACACCTAACGAGCTCCTTCTGCCTTGTTTGTTGGAATATGGCACCTTCTGCCGAGACTAAGAGAAAACAGAAAGAGAACAGAAACCTCCAAGAAAAGCTAAATGGGGGGACTTAATTGCCTCAGCAGTTTTGCTTCCAAAATTAGAGGGGAAAATGTTTTACAGATGAGAAGATTTTAAAGTGCGCCAATCACAATGAGAGAGATTCCTGTTTGAAATGCTGATGGTCGAGACATCTCCAATGCCATGCTCATTGCAGAAGGGGAAAATATTCAGAGAACTGCCAAAAATGTCATCCAGGGAGGGAACCTCTCCCCACATCTTGTCTCCACTAATAAGAATTTGCTGGCACTTCTGAAGGCAGATGTATCTTCTGCTGAAAAAAGTCTTTCCTCTTCCCTCGGTGAAGGAAGACACACTCCTTGGCTGGTGTGAATCCATATACTGCTGCTCCTGCTAGCATCAAAATGTCATTAAAAATCACAGCCTGAGAGGCATTACTGCAGCAGGAGAAGTCCCTGGCAAGGGGCAGCCTTTGGCTGGAGGCTGTGGCTTGGGAAGGGTCTGTAGCATTGCTGAAGCAGACACAGGGGCCAGCAAGTCCCCCAGAGAGGCACAAAAAGCATGAAGGCAAATCTGCAATTAGTAGGGCAATGAACATGATCCACAGGAGTGGAGGCTGGCTGGGATTGCTCCCACATCTCTCCACTCCCCTCTTTCATCACCACTCTTGGGGATCAGCCTGGAGTTAACCAAAGTGATGGAAATACTTCACCGACTTTGACAGACTTTGGATCCAGCTTTTCATGACATTTTATCTTCTCATACTATTCCAAAAGGTCCTACACAACAACCATGAGGCTGAGATTTTCAAGTGTACTCCCATCACTTTTAACAGAGACTTTTCTTCCACCTGCCGAGACAACCCAGAGCCACGCACGTTAATAATTAAATAACAGCTGAGCACCAGGGGAGGGGAAGTGACAAAGCTGCCAAAATCCTTCCAAGATATTTTGACAATCCACAGCCTGAAAAGATTTTAAATGAGGGTCTGGCCCCTTGTTACTCTCCCACTTTCTCCTGGGTATCTTTAAGCATCACACGGATTCCGCCTCATCCATCCCAGAGATGCATATTGATATAATAACAATATTTCCCACGCCGGACCACGCAACACCGAGCTGCAGACACAGTGATTAACAACTGCTTTTGCCCCTGTGCCTTGTGGTCTCCCATCAAAGTAGGATTTGTCCCAATTAATCAGAGCCAGTGTTCCTCGCTGCGAGCGCTCATCCCGGATGCTGTGTGCAGCTCTAACCTTTCGCTGGAGTCTGCCGGGAGCTGCTGCTCATTTATACCCAAAGCACTGCGGGTAAAAGGGCAACCAAACATCATTTACCTGCAAGTGAGGTTAAAAGTGGTTTACCAACCTGATGGTGTTTGGCTTGGGAAACAAGACACTAATTAACACCTACCCATTGATTAGTATTGACCGGGTTGTTGCTTTGTGCAAGTTTTAAGCAGGTAATGCCTAAATTTATTTTTACTTAAGTTTTACCTGTATCAAGAATATTTCGGCTGAACTTTGACCAACAATGAGCTTCCTTCTGGCCTGACAACACAGAAAAGGCTTTGACCTCCACTGATGGCTGTAAGCAGGGCTGCTCTGGGAGGTATTCCTGCCCTCAGTGGGAGAGTGCCCCAGGACACCCTGATCCAGTATCACTGACATTAATGAGCCTTGACACTGCTTCCAAACTCTCAGGGCCAAATCCTGCTGCCCACAAGGCTGGGACTTTGTGACATGCTCCCCTTGCCTTGGGACCCATGACCAATTTTACTGCAGGCATGTTAGAAATACCCAGCATAAAGGCACAAATCCTCTCTGTCTTTGAAATATGTCGTATTTATTTAGCACTGGCATCCTCCTGGCGGCACTGCAGTGGTTGCAATGCACTGTGGGGTATTCACATGATCTCAGCCCCCAAGAGCCCTGTTGATCCCACAGACAGAAGCTGGGCTATTTCACCCCAAGTAAGAGAGAAGACCTGCCCCCAGCTTTGTGATTGCCCCTGGATGCCTGTGGCACAACTAAAATATCCTTACTGCCAGGGCGGTCCTCTTAGCACAGGAACTAATGGTCCTGATTCCTCTTCTAAAAGTGCTGGGTTTATCACTTCTCTCCCATTTATGGCACATTTAACTCGTTAGTATGAGATACAAACAAAATTAAAGCCAGCTATTCACCCATCTGAGGCAGGAGGAAGCCTGGATTCCTGAAGTTAGCAGACACTGAAAGAGGAGAAGTTGGCTTTCTCATGAATCTTCCCCCAAAAAAGCCAGCATGAGGCTCAAAACTCACCCACAGGTGGGACCTCCCAGGTTCCAAGAGACTCCATTTAAAGGAGGGAGGTGATTCTGGAGACATGGTGGGAGTACAAGCACCAAAGCCTGATCTTCCTCCACAAATTGTCTTTTGGGCTGGCCAAAGCCCACTGAAGCAGCTTCTGCAAAAAGCAGAGCAGGTGGGAGAACCCTCCAGGAAGCAAAGACAAAGCCTTGAAGCCGTATCTGCCTTGGCAGGCCTTGAAATACAGCCCTTGCTTTGTTTGTTTTGTTTTCTTTTGTTTTGGGGTTTTTTTTTTTTTTTTTTGTTTTGGGTTTTTTTTTTTGGTGGCTCTTTAACTGGTGTTTATTAAAAAGAGACCACTTTTGAAACTTGAATGATCTTTTTCCAAATTGCCATATTTCCTCTCATCCTCCAAAAACTTGAGTTTTCTCTTGACTTGAGTTTTCCATAAATAAAGACCCTCTGCAACTTTGAAAACTACTTTGATTCGAAGTTTTAATAAAAACCTTTAAGGCATCTTACTGTCCTTGCCTAGAGGGGAGAATACTTGTTTTCTTGTTGGTAGGGTGGAAAATGCTGACAGCAATGGCAGCTCCAGGAAAAATTAATTTTTTGGGCAATGTTGTGGGTTTTTTTTTTGTCCTAGCAATTAGAAAGGTTTGTTACATAGGGGTTTATACCTTCAACTATAGAAATATTAAAGCAAGTATTTGCTTAAATTTAAGCTATTAAAATATTTGAATGCTCTCAAGAATCAATCTGATAATTTTCTGTTCTCACCTCCCTTTTCAAAATGGGATGACTTTGCACCCTGGAGTCCTGCTGTTCACTTCAAGATTGACCTGACTGTTATAGGACAGGTGAAACAATCCCAGCTGCAGTGTGATTTTAATCAAACCAAACATTCTGAAAACAACAAAAATATACCAATCTTTTTTTTTTCTAATGCAAAACTGGTACAGCACAACCTGAGCAGAGAGACTGCTGGTTTAGCCACTGCTGATGGGCACCATTTTCCATGTTTGCTTTTGTTTGCTTCATTGATTGTTGGGTTGGTTTTTAGGATAGATAGAAATGATCTATCACATCTTGTCCACCACAGATCAATAACCCAACCTGTTCTTGCCTGTGTCCTGTCCTCCTACCTCCTCACCACTGAACTAGAACAAGCATTAAAGGACTCTGAAATCACTCCTGGCCCAAGAAATATGCAGTAGACAGAGATCTCATTCTGGGCCAAGTTGCAGAAGCACATTTTGTTCTCTGTGCTCCAGAGCCCCCAAGAAAGCACCCTGAAAACCATTCTTCAAAATGTTCTGCAGCTTAGCCTTAAATGCTGAACACAACTGAGGAAACCTCAGCCTTTAGGAGCTGCTTCATGGCTCAGGCTGTTTCAGCACTCCTATTTTCTGCCAAGGGCTCAGGGTTTGTTCATGTTTTATGACTGTGCACCAGGGACAGCTGGTCTACTGATCAGGTGAGAGATGAAAAGTATTCCTAATATATAAATGTAAAGAGAAGGACGAAAATTATTTAGATGTGTGGTTTAATGGGAAAAAGATATTTCCTTGCAATTGAAGCCTGGTGTCTCCAAAACAAAAGGAAGGCTGAATTTGGTTCATCCCTTTACAGGCAGATCAGTGCACCAGGCTGCAGCCGCTGCTTGACTGACACAGAGATTTTGGAAGCTCTGTGAGTGATGAGTCATGTCCCTGTAGGAGCCTCCCTCAGCCCCTCTGTGGGCACAGGACACCCAGCCTCTCCTCTGGGTGGCTGTACAGCCATACTCAACACATGAATAAATTGTAGCTCTCCAAGGCTCATAACTCAGCCAAATCAGTCCCAGTTTTCAATGGAGCACCCAGCTACACTCATCAAGGAGACCCATTCCCCTGCCAGGGTTCATCTGTCTGCCCCCAGCTGCTTTGACTGAGCAGATGCTAAAGATAAAGTTGCAATGACTGTTTGCTAGAGGAAATAAAGAGGATTTTTGTACTCTCATATTGCAGAGTGATCAGGCCACAATTCTCCCACTCATATGAAAAAAACCACATGAAAAGTGATAGATCTGCTAAGCCTTTTGTCCAGAGAGAGGCCAGGGTTTGGAATCAATGCTCTGGCAGGCAAATAGAGAAATCCTCTTTAATCACCAAGAGACCTGGACACCTCTTTAATTATCTGTGCTGATCACCCCAGCAGCCTGGCCTTGTCTGGGTGCTCACCTGGGGCTGAGGGGGGCAAATGTCCTGCTGAGCCCTTGGAGGTCGCCTGGCAAGACTGAGCAGCTGCAGCCTCTCTCTGCCATAAAACTTACTTTTCTGACACTTATTTTTTATGAACTTCTACAAGCTGCCAAGAAAGAGATTTTCTTACAGGGAGAGTTGACTGAAGCAGCAGGAAGACATGAAAAATGCCCATTCTCCCCCCACTTTCTCATTCATTGGTAAATTAATGAGAAGCATTTGCAAAGGACACAGGCATTGCTGCCCACGCTGCACACTGGGTGTCCCCCTCCCACGTAACCTCCCAGGTAAACAGCATCACCAAGGTCTGGCTTTGTGACAAAAGGCACCCACCATGGCCAGAGCCAAGTCCTTAAGAACCACTCTCCAATTAAATTAAAAACATTTCTTGCAATAGTGTAATTCAGAGTCTAGGCTTAAGGGAGGATTTCTGAATGCCAAATAATCCATTAATTAAAAGTTTAAAAACCCACCCTTAGTTTATTACCTGCTATTCTGAGGTGAGAAACTTATACTCAACCTCTGCAGAATGCAGCTATATTGACTACAAACAGGATTACTCACAGGAGCTTTTCATTTGTGAGTTTTCTGTAGAGCTTGAAGGTCACATATTAAGGAGGGCTACAACCTCCTTCAAAAAACAGCAAGGGAGAATGCATTACCTCTGCTGCTGCTGCTGCTTATTCAAGGAAACAATAAATGCCTTTCTTAAATGGTATAAATTGAGTTGTGCTGATGTTTCACAATGGCACAAATTGGTTATCTTATTTAAATGTCAGGCTGTTTGCTCCTGGATGGGATCTGAGCCATTCCACCATCACAGACCAGATTAACTCAACATCTCTGAAGAGGGAAGGGCCAGCTCAGAGAGCCCAGCACAGCTCATGGGGCTGGTTAAAGCATGCCTGCAGGGACAAATCACTCTATCCCACACGTGCAGTACTCTGCCACTTATGACCCAATGCTGTGAGTCTCCAGAAGCTGAGATTTAACATGACCAAGCCAGAAGGACCTTTGGCCTCTCCAATGATCCTTCTCAAGACACTGGATCTTGGAGAAGCCACTGCATGCCTGCTCTGCCCGAGCAAATGAAGGCAAATAGGCAGCCACAAATTCCTGCCCACACCAGATCCCCCAAACCCTGCTTGTGAGATGGGAGACATCTGTCTCACAGAGGTGACACAGATGTCACCTGTCTACCTTGTTTCTGCTGGCAACAACTCCAAACCCCTCACAGGTGTTGCAGTGCTACAAAGATGAGGTGAGGTTGTTTCCCACCTCCATTCCCAGCCCTGGGCAGCACCAGTGATGTGCAGCACATGCCTGAGGACTCCCTGTTCTCATCAGGGACACAGTGGAGCTTGTTGGGGAGCAAAATGAATTCACCTCAGTCTTGCCCCTGGTCTCTGCAGTAATTAGTTGTGCCCTGGATGACCCCTGGGCCAAAAATCATACATCTGAAGAGTTCCTTTTATTTTGAATTCATTTTCAGATGTTTTAATTGTCTCCTTCAGCACACTTCAATGACATCTATCTTTTAAAAATGCCTTAATTAAAAGCCTGGCTTTCAGAACATTGAGGGATGGCAGTGGAAGTGTCACGGGGCAGATGCACAGACCCTTACCCCCCCAGACACCAAGGGGGATGATGATCTTTTCTTTTTTAAGAAAAGGAGTTGACCTGTCAGGTCCACAAAATGTCTTCTTGAGACCAGAGGAGCCACCTGAGAGCAACTCCACGAGTTCATTAGTCAGCACCAACACACACCAAGCCAGGAGCTTCTTTTCCAAAATAAGCACCCATGACAGGTTCTGCTCCTTGACCACAAATCCTCTCCTATGGGGGAGAACCACCCTCCACTGGTTTTATAAGCCTGGACTGGTGACTAGGACCATCTGCAATCCAGCTTCAGAACCTGCCAGTGTTACAATTCCTGCCCCTGTGGTGTGTGCAGCAGCCACCCAGCTTGTGTCTCCTGGTTTGCATCACAAAGGATGCAGAGCAAATTTTTCTTGGGCCAGCTGTAACTTATGCACTTCTGTGATTCTTTTTCCTCACTACTTCTGACATTTTGGTGCGTTAGCTTTGTTCTGTGCTATTGCAACTCCTCCTCTCAGCTGTGGGAAAGAAAGGCTGGATGGGTGGAAAGCCTTCTTGAAAGATCACAGAAAAAACAGAATGGCAATGGGGGCAGCAGCACAGCCAGGCTCTCTCCTCAGATGTTGGGTTGCTTGTCTGGAGAGTACCAAAGAAAAGTCCAAACATGGTTTTGGGACAAGGTCACCCAGCCCATGGTAGTGCCTTATATGTATTGAAGATCTCAGATAGGTGACCTGACATAGGCAGGAACCATCCTCCTGGACTCAGCCTCTAGGAAAACACCACACATTAGGAGAAAACTTAGTCCCAGCTGTCTAAGCTAAACCTTGTTAGTAATAGGAAGGCTGCAGAGCCTTCCTGGGAGCTCCCCAAACTCAGCATCTGTGTGGTCCCTCAAAGCAGGCTGCGAGGCACGGGTCAGCCTGGCTTCTTAGCATCTTCATCAGGTACCACATAATGACACAGATTCTGAATGCTAAATAAATCATGTCTTTCATAAGCATTTATTGCTCATTAGTTTGGACACCGAGCTAATGAATGACTCATTTGTCTTCTAAATCCCTAATGACCATTAATTAAAGAATTAACCCGGCTTGCTGAGAAATGGAAGAAACCAACCGACAATTATTTACAGATATATACAAAAATCCACAGCTTTTTTTAAGATTCCAGGATGCTTTGTCAGGGGATTGCAATCACTCACCAAAGTGCTGTTCTTTAATTTTCAGTTGGAAAGCTTCAGAGCCTTTCTGCTGGCAATTGCTAAGTGGCTGAATGATTGCTCCCCATTGACAAACGAGGGGCTGGCAGGTCGCAGGTGGTTATGTGCATTCATATAAAGCAGCACGAAGGCAGTCAGTGCTGCTTAGCTGTGTGTGTCACCTTTTCATAACAACAAAGAAAAATACCTCCAAAGGTTCCCAGTGTTTTGCTTATTAAGCAGTTGACTGATTGCTCCAGACTGGCAAGTGAGACAGTGAAAGGTCCCAGGTGTTGCTGCTTTCTGGTGTGCTAGAGTTGCCCCCCTTCTTTTGGGGCTCACAGATTAGTGAGGGGCACAGCCAGAAGATGAAGATTTTGGTGGCTTAAATATTTTTAAGTACCCATTATGCAACGTGTTCTTGTCGTCCTCTCCTGTTACAGAGCAGCTCCTTCTATTCACTCTGAAAACAACAGAAAAAATACTTGACTGACCACTTGAGGCACAAAAGTTTCCATGGAGGCAGACAGGAGGCTTGGTGTAATTGGGTATCAGGTGAGGAAGAACTAGGAAGCATTTTTTTTTTTGTGTTTGCTTTGAACCTGCTGCTTACCAGTGAATACATGTGTTCAACAACATGGTGAATAATCCCCTGGTCACTCTATCCATCACCTTCAAGATATCACAGCTTCTAGCTCATCTCCCTCAGAGTCATTTATTTCCCAAGAGGGAAAGTCCCAGTCTGTTTAGTGTTTGTCATTTGGAAACTCTTGCATGCCCTTGGTCATCCCTTACCCTTCTCTGTGTCTCTCCTGATGGATGAATGACACTGTTGGCTTCACTGGAATCAGTAGAAGCATGAAGCTGGGGTTGCAGTTAAAAGTTTGTTGGTTTCATGTGTGGGTTTTAATTATTTCAAGCCACACACACTCTCATCATTTCAGTGACACTGGGCTGGATTAGAAAAAGTGCTGGTTAGGTCACAACAGGCTACAAAAACACAGCCTTTGCATGCACTCAGTTATCTGGATCACTCTGGATCACTTGCAGGATCTCAGTATTAGATGATGCAATAGCCAATACATGCCTTTGAACTTCACAATACTAATTTAATTTATACCCTATAATTTACATATTGAAATGTTGGCTGCTGGTGGTGGAAATGAGACCTCATATTGCCAAAACAAAGCATTCCAAAATCAGGTTAGATGTCATCCTCCCTCCAGAAAGCACGTACAAGGGGAATGTTCTTCTGGGAGAGAGATTTTTAATCTGTAGTTTCTGAAGCTGTGCAGTCTGCTGAGCTCACGTTTGCAGGCTTTTTGGATTAGCTGCTCTCTTTGCCAGTGTCTCAGCACCTCATGGTGACTCAACCTATGATGAGGGTTTGCTGCAGAATCTTCTCTGCAGCCACTCCTCTGTGTCTGCCTCTGCCTTGCCCAGGGTCTGCTTTGGCAGACATCAAGCTGTGGGCATTTTCTGGTGTCTGAGGTGGAACTGCCACCATAATTTTTTTTTTAAAACACCCCAAAAATGCAAATTAAATCAAATTTGTAACCTCCCCTGTTCTAAGCCACTTTTGGATGGGGCAATGCTTAAGATCTCAGTATGTTTGATGGACTGGAAAAATATTTCCCAACTAGCCCTGCCTAATTACAGCCTCATTAATGGCAGAATCAACTGTACTGAGCCATTAGCAAAACCAGGCTGCCACAAAGGAAAAGCCAGGAAAGACCTTATATTACATGACCTGTGGCACTTCCAGGCTGGAACACCTGTGGCAGGTCTCATGAAGGACCCATCCAGACATCAGGAGTGCACTCACACAAATATGCCTGAGCGTGTGTTTCTCATTTTCCACACGTGGTAATTGGCAGTAGGTGCTGCCACCCCCAGCTGTCCCCCACCCAGAGCTCACCCCAAGGCTCAGCAAACACATCTGCCCTGCGTGGGCACACCCCTGGCGCTGCAGCAGGTCACCTTGGTACAGCTCCAGTAGCTTTGAACTGACGAGATGGGACAGAACAATCACCATGAACCTGGACAAAAAACCTGGTTTGGTGTTCTAGAATAACATAATAGACTAGCAGAGGCTCTGAGTCTGCAACTCCTGGGTGAGAGGTGAAAAATGTAGGTGGAAATCACCAGCTGGGATGAATACAACATAGATACATGATTAAAAGCAGGCTGGGCTTACCCAGGACCCAAACAACTCCATGCTTCAGTGGTCACTGCACCTAGAAGCCCTCTTTTTTTTTTTTTTTTTTAATAAATTGGTGTGTAAGCAGAAGGCCTGGTGCATGGACTAATTTTTAATTGTTTAATTGACTTAATTGATTGCCTTTCATTATTTTTTTCCCTCCTGGCCATCTCCCATCCTCCCAGGCTCACACCAGTGCAACCCAAATTGCTGGCAGCAGCAGGATGAGAGCAAGCAGAAGCGTTGAAGGTGGGTGTTTGGCAGCAGAGCTGGGCCTGCTCCCTGTTCATCACTGCTGGGAGGACAGCAAGGAGCCAGAAAGTTTCATCATGTCCGAAAGAAAAGAGGAGAGTAATGAAAGACTGCTCAGATGGTGCTGCGGGGTGCCGAGGGTAATAAATCAACCAGAAAGAGAGTCAAAACAAACAGGAGCAAAAACTTATTTTTGTGCTGAATTTTGAGCTTGCTTTGTTGAACTTTGGAAGCATTTGGTGAGGGCAAGTCTTTGTTTTTATATAAAACATTTGCAGTAAAATTCCAGTTTCTCTCCAGCTCTTTTGTTTAAATCAGAATTTATTTTTTTTTTAATCAAGAATGATCCTTCCACAAAAGGTTTTGTAAATGGTACATCTACAGAAATAATATCTTAAATAGGATTACTTTTTGCCCAAATTGCTTTTTAAAATAAAAACTCATTTTATTTAAATGTGCAATTTGAAAAAACATTGACCAAAATCCTCTTAGCAGAAACCTTGGCCACAGTGTAATGAAGGGGATTTTTGTTCTTGATTACAATGAAGACCAAGATTAATCACAACATGATTTTGAGAAACAGCAGGATTTTTGGCTAGAGGGGAAGCAGTTTAAAAATAAAGTTGGCATAAAGATGAAAAAAAGGCTTAGACATTATGTTTAGCTAATTAGCTAATTATCCTATCCTAGCAGTCTGCACAAAATGAAAATACTCTTAAAGGAGCATCAAACTCCTGAAAATTTCCAAAACATGTTTTTGGAGCTGTTTTGCCTTCTGATTCCTTCCCTGAATTCCTTTTCTTTCCTCAGCCCAGCCAGTGATGGATTAAATCCCCTCTGTTCACTCTGGGGGTGAGGTGCAGGTGTGGACCTGCCCTGCTGGAGCTTCCCAAGCCTGAGAGCAAACATGGCAGATGTTGGGAGGGACATCCTGGTTCTCAGCAGCTCCTCTCCTGCACTCACACACCCCAAATTGCGCAAAAAAAGGATTATTTTAGCCCCTTTCACCTGCTGGGAAACGTGCAGACCAAGCCTTTGCTCTTGGGGCAGAGGAGGGGTATTTTTACACTTGCAATCAAAGCTGTAGTTTGATGTGTTGGTTTTAGCTCAGAAGTGAGGAGCCTCCCATGCCAGACTCTCAGCAAGAACTGACTAAAAAGAGATTTCCAGCACAAGAGCAGAGACAGCTGCAGACAAGCAGGGTGAGGGCAAGGGTTGAAGCACCCAGCACTCAGTGATGGCAGGGTGAGGTTAATGGCAGGACTTGGTGATTTAGAGGTCTTTTCCAATTTAATGATTCAATGATTCCACGACATTGGGTCACCATCGAGTGATTATTTTGGAGTGGGACCATCTGAAGAAGGAGGTACTGAAGAACATGAAGGAACAGGGAGATTTACAGAGGGTAAGAGATGGCCACCAACAACTGAAAAAGGAAATTCCGTGGTGGCTCATCAAGCTGCATTTGTCTGGTGAGGAGGAAAGGTGAGGAGGAAAGGTGCAGGGGAAGCTGGAGGAATAACAAAACACCAAAGGGTGATGGAGAGGTGGTTGCTTGTAGCTGCTGCACAGAAACTGCACGTAGGGCACAGGCACAGCCTGGATGCAAAAGGCTTGACCTGGCAACCAGACATCCACTAGGAATGTCAAAAATGCAAGCACAGTAGTTTCTCCTCCCTGTACAGCTTAAGCCTCTGGTCTGTTCAGCAACCAGCACCCTTCTGGTCAGCCACACCAATAAATCAACACCCACTGATTTTGTGAGGCCACATCTAACCCACCATACACCTCACTAAAGAATTGTAACAACTTCTTTAAAAGCATCATTCACTGGAGTCCAAAACAAAACACCTCTTGTTCAGCACAGAAGGGATGTGGACCTGCTGGAGTGAGTCCAGAGAAGACCCCAAAGATGCTCAGAGAGCTGGAGCATCTCTGCTAGGGAGACAGGCTGAGAGGGTTGGGGCTGTTCAGGCTGCAGAAGAGAAGGTTTAAGGGAGAACTTAGAGCAACTTTCAGTACCTAAACAGGCTACAGGAAAACTTGTGAGGGGCCTCTTCATAAGGCCTTGTAGTGATTGACAGGGGGGAACAGCTGTAAACTGAAAGGGGGCAAGTTTAGGTGAGATAGCAGGGAGAAATTCTTTGCTGTGATGGTGTGAGGCACCGGATCATATTTCCCAGAGAAGCTGGGGATGCCCCATCCCTGAAAATGTTCAAGGCAAGGTTGGATGTACGGTGGTCAACAACTGGTTGTTGACCACTGGTTGACAACTGGTCTGGTGGAAAATGTCCCTGCCCAGGGCAGGGGGTTGGAAATGGATGATCCTTAAGGTCCCTTCCAACCCAAACCATTCTGTGACTCTGTGATTCCCAGTGACATTTCAGTCCTCGATAAAATGTATTCAAACCTATCTTTTCCTGTAACAAATCCTAGATATACTCTCCAGAACAGTCATTCTTGCTCTGGCTTCTCCTTGGACTTGTGTTTTCAGCACCCCTGTTTAAAATCCTGTCTCAGAGGTCTGATTTGCATGTGGTAAGCCATGCCCAGGAGCACTTCATTAATTGCTGTATCACCAATGGTCCTGGTAGTAGATCACAGTTTCAACACCCTTGGCCCAGGTGCAAACACAATTTCATAAGAGTCCTTTGATTTTAACAGCACATTGCTGAAGTGGGGAGGAGATGGGTAATTCATCAGCTGCAGAATCTCCAAGCTGTAAGACATTGCTCTCCTCATGCTCAGTGTGAAGAACAACGTCAGCATTCCAGCCTTGTCTGGAGAGGCTCCTCACCCCAGCTGTCAGTGTGTGACCCCCAACAACTTGTTTTTGACCTACTGAGTCTTTGCAAAAAATTGTCCCTGATGGATACCCCAAACTACCCAAACCCTGGCACACTGCTTTCAGATGTAAGCAGATTTGACTGTTATTGCATGAAACAAGATACTAATAGCTAATAGGCAATTTATTTGGTGCTGTCAGCTTCATGATTATCCACCTCAGAGACATGGCCTAAGAAAATGTGAATAAAATGTATGGCCAGATCCTCATCTCTGCAAATCTGCCTCATTAGCTCTATTTGTGCATGGGAGATTTTCACAGTCTGACACTTAATTCATGTGAAGTATCAATGTCAGCCACTGGGAAAGAAGCACTTCATCAAAAACAGGTTTGCCACAAAACACTTGGTGTAAAAGGTAGTATTTAAGTGTTTAGAAATTATAAACTGAATTTAATTTCCTATTCATATTGAAGACCAACTCTCCTATGGGTAGCACTGAGTGTAAGAGCAAGTCAGGGCTTGAGTGGCTTTTGACATGTGTCATGTTGGGGTTTTTTATCAAACTCAGCTGAGGGAACAGCTGGGCACTCAGACACATGACCTTTGCTTGCTCAGGTCTTCCCAAACTGGTACTGGCCTGTGGTGAGGACAGGGTGGGACACAATTTTCTGTCAAGGACCCCAACATGTTTTGGGTCCCTTGAATACCAACATACTTGATGTTCCTCAGAGCTGGAGGTCTGGTGGCCTGTTCTCACACAAAGTCACCCTATGACAAAAACAATCAAAAATTAGCAGCTATCTCTCACAATAACAACCTATGTTATGGGTCCAGGAGTCATAAAAGACATAACACTGAAATCCTGCCCATCTCCTTTCCTTCCTCTATAGAGAGGAACATTCTTGCACAGGCAGTTATTCTCAAAGCATGCTGCATCTTGATGGATGCAGGAAGGAGCATTCCCCAGAGTTCCACTCCACCATGGGCCAGGACAAGGGCTGCTTTGTCACTATGCACCTACAACTAGTGCAGAAAGGCAACCTTGTGGACTAGCAAGGACTTCACCCCATTTTTCTACACTCATCAGCATTAGTTCATTACTTCACGCCCCAAAATTTTCTGCTTGTAAGTCTCTCTGAAGAGGTCTAAGTAATTTTCATGGTGCTCCATCAGAGCACCAGGTTTCAGGGCAATTCTTTTTTCCAAGCTTCCCTCGTTTGCATTCCTGGTGACAAGGGCTGGCACAGTGCATAAAGACAATTTCATACCTGTTTATTATGGGGAAGGACACATGCATCTGTAACTGATTTGACAGGAGACAGCATGACAGCTGTTTTACAGGATTCTCCATTGAAATAGCAAATGAGAGGCTTGCTGGCATATATGGGACATATTTATATCCTAAACAAAAGGGCAATAACATACATAGTGACAAGCCTTGTTTGTACACAGCTTTCAGCAAGTTTGTGCCAAGCGCTGGCTCCCGGCCAAGCTCGCGGCTGGTACAATCTGGCACAGCCCCTCCGACTCCAAGGCAGCTGCATCAATTTACACCAAGGAAGAAATGAGGTATAATTTTCTCAGTTGCACACCAGAATTATAAGAGATGGGGGGGGAAAAAAACTATGATCTGCAGTAAGGCTGGAGGCGAGCAGCCTCTCAGCCTGCCACGTGTTGGAGGGGGATAGGTTTGAGTTTGTTCGCAAGGCTGGGCAGTTTGATTTGTGTGGGGAGTTGCAATAAAAACAGGAACAGTTTAGAAGCCACCCATAGCTGCCATTTGCCAGTGTGGCAAATAGCACTTAGTACAGCAGCCCATTGTTTTCAGCCTGTTTAAATGGTAGGGTACAGTGGGAAAGTTGCACTTCCACCAATGATTCCACACGGGGAAATGGAGACGGGGCTGTCCTGTACCCCAGGGTCTCCAATCATTCTGCAAACAGCAATTTTCTCACGCAGAGAAAAGAGATATGAAGATCACCTCCAGCCCTCACTTAGTCCCTGACCATCTGTGTAATGCCAGAGGATGCTTCAGGGAAGAGGCTGATGGCAGCAGCCTGTGGAGGCTGAAGCAGGACATTAGTGATCACGCCACTGAGCTGAATTTTGGCTGAAACTAGCATGTGAACCACCTTTGCCATACCACTAGTGGGTTGTTTTTTTTAACAGCAGCACACTGTCAGGAGCACAGTAAGTACTAGTGCCATTTCCAGACACCAGTTCAACATGCTTTCTAGAGGTCTCCACCTTAATCTTCTTTTAAATTGATTTTCATAACTCAATGAAAAAATCAAAAAATAATGTGGATGCTTATTCCTGCTCTTTAGGGAAGGCTTTGCTTCTCCATCGGTGACTCCAGAGCTCCTTGCTCCACCAGGCTGCTGTCTTGGCTTAAACATTTCACATTGCTTCAGCAAAAATAGAAAGAAGTATCTGTTATTGTTTATAGCAATTAATTCCAACCATAATAAGTAATGCCATGCCTGTACATCTACTTATAGTATGTAACTATAGCTCGTCACACCCAGCCCTGCCCAGAACTGCTATTGAGTGTAAGGGATTTGCTGTATTTCCAACCCAAACCCTGGTATCAGATCCTCACAGGTATCCAGAAAGCTGCCCAACAGATAAACACTGTCAGAAGGTTAGGAATTACCGTGGCCCAAACATGTAACTTTGCTTTCACTCTGCCCCAAAAAAACCAAAAAGCATAACACAGGAAAACACATAGGACATAAATCTCAGCAAGAAGATCCCACAGATCTACATTCACGTTTACATCACAAGTTTTAAGATTATTATCTTGATGTTGGCTTGTTATGTCAAAGATAGGTATGTTAAGAGAAATGTTTGGAATGGTTTGTTTTAATTTCTGTTAAAGCAGGAACCAATATATAATTAATTTTAATTTTAGCCTTCTAATACTGAAACCAAAATTCTTTCCAGAAAACTGAGATGGGTCTGCCTGCAGCTATTAAAGGCAACAATATGGGTATTGTATGCTAAAAACCCCAGGAACAATGGCAAAACAAGGACTCGGTGTAAACAAATGGATGAGGCAACAAAAACAGAATGAGACATTTTCAAACATTTAATGATTACATGTCAAAGCACAATTTAAATATCACAGCACCTTATGTGTTCATGAGGAGGAAAACAAAATGACTGAGAACTCCTGGCTAAAATAGTCTTGTTCCTGGCACTGATTGATATTCTTGAATGGAAGACTTGATGGATTATGATTTTTACAAGAGAATCATTACACGCCAAGTGCACAAATAGAGAAGTACAGCATGTTGACACCTCTGTGCAAAATAAAGCCATTCTAGAAATTTTGATTCATTATATCTCTATTAGGAATCAATCCACTTGACCTAAATTTTGCATCATAAATCAGATTAAGAAACCCATCTGGATCTCAGCAAAGGCTGTACGCCCTTGGTTTAAAATCACTCCACTGTATCCAGCACACCATTATTATTCTAAATGCAATAATCTATACTGTATAATTTAGGTCAACTTGATTTCAGACTAGGCAAGAGCATTTCTACACAGTAACCTGCAAACAAATTTAATCATTTTAGGGACGTTATTAGTCTTTTTGTATATGGGCTGGGGTTTTTAGTTTCTTATTCACTCACTGCTCAAGGTGTGGGGGAAAAAAAACCAGTACAACATTGATAAAATACTGCAGGAAGATCATAAAGCAACTTTGGAAAACCTTAAAGTAGAGCAGTATCTTTTTCTTACATGGGTAATTACAGTAAATTGGATTTACACAGCTAAGTAGAGGGTCATTGATTTTTCCTGGCTGGCCACAGTGCTGAAGAGAAGCCAGGTGGGTTTGTGATGCTGCCTAAAAGACTTTGACAGCTGAAAATCTTTCCCCCCTGAAAATGTGTAAGAGTGTATAGGTCCAGCTGAAAGTCAAAGGGAGTTGCATCCAAGTCTGAGATGCTTTTTAAACTATCCCCATTGGTATCAACCTGGAATTTGGAGTGAGTTTTAAAAGGAGAGATGCTAACATTTTCTGCATAAATTAGACAAGTTCATTAACCGTGAGGAATTTTTGTTTAACTTTGAGGAGCTCTCTCCTCTTTGAGCGGCACAAGCAAACCCAGGGGTACAGCACCAGCCTTTGACGATGAAAGGGCTACGAGCAGAAACAAAATGGGCTTCTGAAAGCTTCAAGCCCATGACAGCTGTGAAAGAGCAATAATTCAGGAAATGTCTTGGGTAAAATCAACTCGAATGACTTGATGCTTTGTTTTATCATTACGAACATAAAGGAGTTTCTTTCAGTTATCAACCAAAAATCTCAAGGGGTTCCCCAAAGATTTGCTAATAACATGCCTCGAATAGAAATGACTGCAAGTGACAATAAAATAGCAATTGAAAAGGGACATTTTGCCCACAAGTGTCAGGGCTGTCACTAAAATGTGAGACTCCCTAGCTACACCTACACCCTGTTTCCACAGACTGCCTCTAAATCCAACAGGGCAAGTCTTTCTCCAGGCTTGTGTGTGTTCCTCCATAAAACAAAAAGGATGACAACACTGCCTGTCTACATTCCTATGAAAAGTTCCTGGGAAACCTTCAAATTGGGCCATTTATTGCTACAGCCCCACGGTTTTTGGTGGTCATTTACACCTGCGTGTGTGGGAGGTGGGGAATAAAATGTGCTGTTAGTGTTGGATGCCTGGCAAACACTTTGCCAAGAGGGAGGCACCACTGGATGGGAGCTCTTCCCTCCCTGCCTGGGGAAGCTGGTCCCCATCCAAACACCACGCTGCCATCAGGCAGAGTTACAATGACAAGTGCTTTTCTATAACATTCAACACTGAGTTTGTATGGGACCATTTCCAAATGAGATGCCTCTTTTCCTGCTGAAGGAAGTGTTTACACATCATGTGATTATTTGTTATGACCTGCAGGCTTTTATGTGCCCTTAAAGAGGTTTCCCATCCTGGGCATGACTGAGATGGCCCCAGACTCTGATCCCAGGCAAGACCAATCCCCAGCTCTATGGATGGATAATACCCTGACCATATCCTTGCCCCAGCAGAACGCCCTTAACCTTGAGACAGCTTAGCATGAGCCCAGGAGAGCACAATGAAGTACTGGGGAAGATGCCAAACAAGGTGATTGTCAGCTGTGCTAGCTGGTTATATTTATTCCTGCAGTGGAAATAGACTTTAAAGGGAACATAAATGTTCTTGGCTCCTTTCTCAATCATTCTTTTACCTGGCACAGTGGTGTGAAGGGACTAAATAAACACTGAAAATCTTACTTAGTCTGAATTCTGCTAAATAAGACCCTATCAACTTCCTTTTTATCTTTTTAAAACAAGACAACAAATTCTCTTAAGACTTTTCTGACTTTTTCTAAGTCCTCACACAGACTTTCTTAGCAAAGAACTAAGTTATGCCGTTCTTCCAGAACATTTGGGCAAATGACAAGACTAGATAACAGGTCGTCCATATCCCTTAAGTAGAAATGTATTCACTGACTGCTTATGAGGAAGCTGGTGAAAGCTTTAAAAATCTATAAGCAGTAAGAATAACATTTCTGCCATGGGGAGACCTGTGACAAACAATTACCCCTGCAGTTTATTAGCATTTTTTATCTAAATGGTTAATGCTGGAGAAGAAAAACTGCCAGTGTCACTGACACTGTTAAGGGGACCTCGAAACACTTGGCTGAATGGCATTTCCCCTGAACTCATTGCACTGTTGCTGCCTCCCTGAGCACTGGGTTTAATTTTTTAACCCACTCCCAAACTCCCCCAAGTATCCAAGGTTCCATGAGGGGTGGTCTGAGGATGCTCTGGGAGCACCGTGCTGGCATTGCCTAATTCCCCTGTCAAACACTGCAAAGTCCCATTGTGCCCCGTCCCCACCACTGAAAATACCAATGTTATTTTCACAGAAAATAAAGACTTCCTGATAGACACGATTTAAATAATACAGTCTTGGCTTTTTTAAAGGGAAAGAAACAATCCATTCAAATGTAGAATGATTTCTTTCTCAGAATGTTTCAAAGTCATGTCACTCTATCTATTACCCAAGACAAATTACTTTGACAGCACTATCTACTCTTGACATTTGAGTTGTCTCTCTAGCCTATTATATTTTAACACAGGCATAAAATATTGTTCAGACAGTATGGTTAGTCTAAAAGAGTAAATCTAACTGCTTTGAAATGGCCTATTAGGAGATGAACTCTCAGTTTAGCTGCAGGCAGAGAATTAATCCAGTGCTTTTCTTAGTTCTTCAATGGCAACCTTTTCTTCCCCACTAACTAAACGCTCTTTATTTGGAGGGATGTAAAAAGAGAGTGATCTTCAGAAGGAGAGGGGGCAAATTAAACAGAAATCAGAGGGGAAAGTGTCATTAAGAAATTCTGACACATGACATCATTAGAGGACATATCTGGGCTCTCCTGTCATGGCAGAAATGGAGATGGGGTTGAATTTTTACTTCAGTCTTGAGAACAGTTATGTACACAACTTACTCAGCCTCCTGCATGCCTTAAAATACAACACCTGCCTCTGCTGTTTGGGCTGGCATATTGCAAATACCCAGTTATAAAAAAAAGCACCCTGGGGGATGCCTTCCCAGGGCACAGCTGCTCCCAAGTCATGAGGACAGGAGCACTGTGGGGTCCCAGCCTGGCATGGGCTCCAGCTGTTCATCAGGGGACAGTGCTCTGCTCAGCTCACAAAGGGCTTCTGCTTTTCTTAGGGCTTCGCCTTTGGCCATGGGAGTGGTGTGGGCTGGTGCTTGGACACATCATCCTTTTATGTATGTGGAGATATGTGCTTTGCTATAAACAAATGGCTGCAGCTGCTTCAGAGGAATTCATTTCAATTCTTCCCCCGAGCTGCTCCTCTCCTTAGAACCTGCCTTTCTGGTGCTTGCCTTTACATCACAATTTTAATATTTATCTACTTAATGCCTGCTATTCAGCAGCTCCTTCTGTGGCCACTCGGCAGCTTCTGCAGGCTCTGGAATTAGAGCCACGCACGTACTTACAAAGTCCAACTAAACACCAGTATCTTGCTGCCCTCCAAGCGTGGGACGAGGAGTTTGCACAGGTCTTGAAGAACCCCAGAGACATCCCAGCTTATGGACATCTTCCACCCGGTGTGCGCCGCTGGAACCCCGGGGAGACGGGCACTGAGAGAGGGGAGCACTGCCAGGGACGGGACCAAAAGCCACCCCAAGGTGCAGGCATGGGCGAGGAGCACCCCATGATGCTGAAAAGGCAGCAGAGGTGCCAGGCTCGGCCAGCAGCACCTCTTGTCCCCGTGTCGCTGTCCCCAGGGCTGTCCCCAGGGCGGGGGGGGGCGCAGGGAGCCCCGGCCGGGCCGCGGCGGCTCCGCGGGCGCTGTGAGCGGCGGCGGGCCGGGCTCTCCGACCGAGGAGCCTCCGACGGGCCCGGCGGGCCGCGCTCCCAGGAGCCTCCGACGGGCTCCGGAGCCGAAGGCAGCATTGCCACCCTGTGGAGAGAGGAGGGCAGCGGACAGCTCGGCTGGGTGCGGCTCCCAGCCCCGCCCGGCTCCCCTCGGCACCCTGGGCTGGAGCTCCCCCAGGCCGGGCCCGTCCCCTGCAGAGAGCCCGCTCCAGGAACGTGAGGCGGCCGCTCGGCCAGCAGCTCCAGCAGCCTCTGCCTGCCCTGGCTCGCGTGTCCCCGAAGGGGCACCCACTGAGCCCCCGAGGTTTTCCCGTGCTCCCGAGGAAGAGCACGGGTGAAAGCAGGAGTGTGACAGCTCCCGGGAGAGGTGCGAGGCAGCTCTGCCCTCTGCAGCTGTCCCGGCCGGGTCTGTCCGATGACTGCAGGGTTTGCCGGGTCCCATGAGACATCCACCCGGAGCACCACATCCAGGTCTGGGTCCTGAGCCCAGGAAAGACCTGGATCTGTAGGACTGAAGCCAGAGGAGGCCATGGGGATGCCCAGTGGGCTGCACCACCTCTGCTGCAGACTGGCTGAGATACCTGGCGTGTTCGGCCTGGAGAAGTGGGCAGACCTTAGAACACCTTCCAGTACCTAAAGGGGGCTGTTGTAAAAAGGGAGAGCAGCTTTTACACGGGCAGATGGTGTTAGGTCAAGGGGAGAAAGTTTTAGATTAAATACGAGGAAGAAATTTTCATTGCGAGGGTGCTGAAGCCCAGGAACAGGTTGCCCAGAGGAGGTTTGGAGGCCCCATGCCTGGAAGCGTTCAAGGCCAAGTTGGAGGGGCCCTGAGCAATATGGTCTCCCTGCCCGTGAAAGGGGGATTGGAATGAGATCTTCAAGGTCCCTTCCCCCCCAAACCAGAAAAAAACAAAGTGCAGATCAGATGCCTGGGCAACAACCACCGACCGGCTGCACTGGGGCTTGCCGAAGCAGTGTCCAGAGATTCTGCACATCTCCTGTGACAAACGCCAGCGCCATTTGCCCTATCGCAAATCTGCCTTCGTTCCCCTCACTCCTGGATGATGGTGAGGTTTCATCTCTTCAGTGCTTCCCACATCGTGAGGTCACTTCTTGCCAAAGCACATTTATTGTTGTGACAGCTTTGCTTTGTGTAATTATCTGTTTATCAGCCGCCAGCCTTCTCTTACTAAGGAGCTTGACGCCTTCTTTTTTATTCATCACGCCTGATTAGTCCTGAAGATAGATATCAGGTTAAACGAGCTTCCTGGGCCAATCAATCAGCTCCGGAGACGGCACCTCTTGTTGCTCAATGAAACTCCCCTGCTGCCCTACCTGTGTGGGGTGATTGCCTTTCCCTTCCCCCGGGACTGCAGCAAAAGGATCCAGGAGGCTTTTGTTTGGCTTTTGTTAATTGAAAGGTGAAAACTCTTCTAATTAATGATCCAACTACAGGGCCTCATTGTGTCATTATTCCTTATTGATGAAAAAGGAATAACAGCCATCCGATAAATTAGGGCAGGCACGTTAGGACCTTCACAGTGTGCCTAAATTGCATGTGTTGGCTCTGAAGGACTAAGCATAAAGGGGCTCATTAAGAGTGACTTGATGACCAAATGGATACCCAGGATTACTGTCCCCTGCTATTAGATGTGTCTGTGGTAAGCCAAGAGCTCTTTGTGCCCTTCCTCACGTCCTTTCAGGAGCTGACCCAGCTCTTTTGCTGGTAGGGACCCTCCTCATTCTTCATGTATAGTTATATGATGTTATATCCATCTTTTTTCTTACCCAGCTTTGTCCTCTAACTCAGTTCCTTCTTCTCTTTGTCAGAGAGAGCTCCCAAAGACAAGAACTCCTGTCCCTGCTCACTGAGCATTCCCAGCCTCCTCTGCAGGATAAGCTCTCCCCTCTGCTCTCTTTCTATCAGTCTTTCTCTGAATTCCAGGGTAAATTCATCTTTCTTGAGGATGTGTGACCCACATATGCAGTATTCCAGGCAAGGACTTGTACAGACCTTGTGTGCTGGTAATTATACCTCATTTTACTCTATCTGTGGAAAGTCTGTGCCATCCTTAGGTTACTGCTGCCTTTTGATAATTGGACCAAAGAGGGTGGCTGTCCTCACTAGCTCCCAGTCCCCAGTGTGTACCACAAGCTCCCAGCATGGTCTCCAGTGTCCAAATGTAGGATTTTGCACTTCTCACAACATTTCATTCAATTTCTGCTGCTTCTTGAGGGAAAAACAAACAAACAAACAAACAAAAACAAACCAAAAACCCCCCAAACAAAACAAAACAAAAAACCCATTGTGATTCTGCTCTCCACTGACCAGATCTCCTGAAAGTGTCACAATGGCTAAGGAAATAAATAAAATGTTGTCGTTATGGGCCATAAAGAAATGTTCTTATATCCTTAAAGAAAATCTGCCCCAAGACCTACCTTTGAGAAAAATGTTTATTAAGTTCCTTTCTTGCTGCTGTCTGCCTGTAAATGAATTCCCTATCAACTTTATTTGTTCATCTGTTGAGAAACAACTTTTCTAGTTTCACCAATGACTTCTTGCAAAGTACTTTCTCAAGACTACATTTTCAGGGAGGAGATTTACTGCCCTTGTGTGGAGGGTGTTTGTTAGCTTAGCCAAGGAGACACAAATCAGATTAATCTGGCACGAACTTCCTGGCAACACCTTGCAGGATTTGCATTGCCAGCCTTCCTTTTAAACTGTTTGGGACTCTGAAACTTTGTCTACAGAAATCAAAGCTGCCTTTCCCTACAGTTTGAATAGTCCATGAATCAAATCTTCTTTCTGACAGCAGCCTCTGAAGTGTCAAACAACTCACCATGTTCAAGCCTTTTCCAGATTCCTTCTCTGTGTGTTCCCACCTCCCACCCCAGCTTTTTTTTCCCCTAAAGATGGGGTAGACATTCCACTTAACCAGTCAGAGGTTAAGAAGAAGAGAATGTGAAACTACACTTGAATTTGAAAAAAAATTGTATTTGAATGGAAACTTTCTTCAGTGGCATGAAACCCACCTTTTTGCACAAAACAGAATAATTTAAAGACTTATGGCGACATTTCCTCTGAAGCATCAATCCATTTGTCCCTGCTCAGTGCACAGAATAAACTGGGCAAACACTTCTGCTCTGGCTGAGGTGGTACAGCTGAGGCTACAGCCAAGTCAGCCCCAAACTTGGCTGAGATGAAGATGACATCTACAGTCTGCTCCCAGCACCCTGAGCAAGACAGACAGGAGATACGACTGGAGCACAAGCAGTAATCCCAAAGGTGTCTTGAGGGCACGCGAGCTGTGCACGCACGCACACGAATATTTAAGGGCCTTGCAGGATGTCTCACCTTCTGAACCACTCTGAACCAGGCACAGGGATTCTGCAAGCCAAGCAATTGCAGGGGAGGGAGATCCAGGGAAGACTGGCATTTTTATATAGGCAATAAATCCTACTTCATGAAGAAACATGTTGAGGTAAAATTGCCAGTGGCTGTTTTAATAAGTATTTATGATACATAAAGGGATTTGATTCATAAACGCAGTAATTATGTCTTTACTACAAAGCGGTACAAATATAAAGCCTCCTACCTACTACACTGAAACTGTAATTGCGTCTCATTAAAGAATATCAGCAAATCAAAATTAAAAACTTGAGCGGGGGGAGAAGCTACCCAAAGTCTTGGTGGTTAGACATTATGGGCTTTGTGTTGTGCCATTCAATCAGCCTAAATACCTCGTAAAACGGGGTGAAGCCCTGAAGAACTGGGTGGCGTTTGGGCAACCCAGAAGATGGCTTTGCTCACCTAGGCAGCAAGTTTCCAAGGAGACCAAGCCACATAAAAGGCACAACAGAAACCTTGGGTTTAATCTCAGAGAAATGGGAATTCCACCAGAACCTTCCATGTTCTGGTGCATGCAATGCAATTGCACCATGCCAGTCATGGCACAGCCACAAAGGAAGATTAAACCCTTCCTAGTCCAAACACAGCTGAGGGATAGGTTGAAATAAGCATTTCAAATATTATTTAAGTGCACACCTCTGAAGACAGAGTCTTTTGTGTTGTGGCAACAGAGAGGTGTAACATCACAGTATTCCTCTACTGCAGGCACCATGTGGGAAGAGGGTAAATTAATGTCACATAGAAAAATAACAGCCCTGAAGTTCAGGCACTGGTCACAGAGGCACCAGAGCCTAGTGATGGTTTTGTCCTCCAGGCTAACCTCATTACACCTGGCCTTTGGCAGGACTCCTATTGCTCCTTACTAGGTCTTCTCTCGACATCTCTGGAGTTTTGAGCATCTCTGTTACCCTCTGCTCTGTGGGTTTGGGGTGAGGGGTTCTCCCTCCTCCCATCTCCCTCTCATCCCTGGGCAGTTTGAATCCCTGAAGGCACCAGGCTCTCCTCCCTGTGTTTAAGACAAGTTCCTTGTGGTCCAGTACAGCTTTTATTGCCCCAAGTCCCTTCAGGCCCAGCAGCTGCCCACCTCAGTGGCCAGCCCTGCTGTGAGAGCACCTCCAGAGCCAGCTGGAGCAGTGTCGCAGTTATCAATGCAACTTTCCTACCAAATGTTCTTTGGTCTAATCGCTTTCTTAAACTACACAAACACAATCTCTGCACCACGATCAATTATTTAACAGAAAATGATGCATTGAGTTAGAAACTAAATACCATTTAATATGCTTCAGGAATTCTAATTGAGAGGTTTCACTGTACTGCTAATGAAAACTTTAACTTTGCGGTGTTTTCAAATCTTCCTTGAATATAGATAAGCCAATATCTATATACATTCTTTTAATGTCTGGAATTATTTTGCCATTTTAATGTAATCAGTCTTTCTATTTTGAAGAGGATGCCCTTGTAGGTTATTTGTTTTCCTTCTGTTTTGCAAATTGTTCCCTTTTCAGGATTGTTTGTTTAGTGTCAAGAGGTTATTAAACAAACCAAGCACAGTCCTTAAACTAATCAGCTAGAAGTGACAATAGAGATCAGGAATAATTCAATATTAAAGAGGTTACTTTTAAAATTGATCTGAAAATGTAACGCATTGGGGGGAAGGGGAAGCACATGCACATCTCTTATTAAAGTTGAAAAGATGAGCTGGAGGGACCAGATGCTTTAAAAACATGAGCCAGGAGCCCCCACTGATGGGAAGAGTTGAGCTCCAACACACCACAGCCAATTTCCACATTCATACATGTTCTCCCTACTAGAGTGGCTCAAGCAAAAACTCGACATGCCTTGCAAGCAGGGGAGGGCTGCCTTTCCACCAGCCTTTGCTATCAGTCTTTTTCAGTCTTTGGGATCTTTCTCTAAGTACTTCACATGCTGCCACCACTTAGGGTGGACCCTGACTCTTGACCTCAACAATGCAATTGGTCTTTCTGTCATGTAAAGGCTGAGGGGTCTGTAAGTCTGGATGTCTCCAACAGACTGCTCATTAGCTAATTAACACAAATCACTGTAGATCTCTGCCCACACAACTTTTGACACTTTTCTCAGTGCCTGGTCTGAAGTTTGTTCAGCACATTGCCTTGGGCATGGTGATGTTCCCCCTGGTTTACACACTTTTTCTTCTCTCCTTCCACTGGCCCACAGCTGGTCAAAACACAGAAAGGGAATGAGTATAAAACCATCCACTAAGGAACTTTCTGAAGGAGTTTTAGTCTGAGTCATTTTGGCTGGGTGCTGATTCTTATGTAGTAAGGACCATACCTCTGCCAAGGACTCAGAAAACTCCTGGCACTGTAAGTAGTATTTTCCATCCCAAGGGCTTTACATCCTTCCCACAGACTTCTGCCTGTGGAATGCAGTGCAGGAATGAGGTCTGTGATGGCCAAGTGTCCTCTGGCAAGTGCAGCTCCTCTAGGACCAGCAGCAGGTCACGGTGGCTGACTGCAAAGCACCCGGAGATCAAGCTCAGCAAACCACAGGCACTGCTGTGTTTGGCTGCAGTTACAGCCAGAGCCTGGCTGTTGCTGAGCACTTTCAACCCACCTGGCTAGTGGGTCATCCTGGACCTTTCCTGATGGAACAGCCCTGAGGTCTCCTTTGGTGCCTCATCACAAGGTCACTCTCGGTTCCAAAGGAGTGCTCCTTATCCCGGCTCCATCCACACGTGCAGAGCATGGCCTCTCCTCATGCAGCAGGACACAGCAGGCAGTTTGTGAAGTACATAGGAGCTACCTGCCCAACACTGCCCATCCCACGAGCCCTCATGCCCACCAGCCACCTGTGAACAACCCTCCTGTTGCCCCATGTTTAGTTTAATCAGTCCAGAGCTCCTGATCCAAGCAGAGCAGAAAGCTCTGGTGTCCCTGGTTTCAAACACAACTGACAGGTTGAATTAGCATAAAATCACCCTTTCATCATAATTTTGGGCAAAAGATCCTCCAGCCAGGCTATTTATACTAAAGACATGCAGCACAGAACATGGCATGAGTCCTCTGGTGCTCCTCGCTCCCGGTGCTAATTGTTCGGGAAGTGTCATCAGGATCATCGCTCTGCTCGTGTTGTGACTGACTTTGGGAAAATTAATTTAAAGGGAGCAGCTGGAAACAGTCCTGATCTTTCAGGGGCAGCAGCACTGTGCCTCACAGTGTGTTTCTGTCTTGTGTAAGGATGCAACAAGCAGTGGCAGAGTCCCCATGCATGGGAGTGACCTTTTGCATCTTTAAAAAAGAGTAAATATCTAAATTCTCACCTCTGTAGTGCAGGAGATGTGTAGAAATCCCTCTCTGCACTCTTCATGTGCCCATCAGCAAGGGGCACAGCAAACAGCCTCCAGCAAAGCTGCTGCTGTGGAAACTGCTGGCTGGGCACTTTCACAACGCTGTAAGTGGGCTTTGGGGGTTTTTGAATATTTTTCTTCTTCTTGATGTCACTTGAAATCATATTTAAGCTGAAGTGAAAAAAAAAATAAGCCATTCACAGGAGTAGATTTTGTGAATTTACTGGTCTCATTGAACTTAAAACTTCCCTGTTTATTTAAAGCAGCTGAGGGGAAGGAAGGAAGAGTGGAAGAGCAAAATCAGACAACAAAGCTTCTGTTGTAAGCCTGGGTAGTGAGAGCTGCTGTCTATCACAGACAGGGACTCTTGAAAGCAGAAATGATATAACCACTGAGGCAACCAGAAACCAAGTGCCAGTTTCCCTTTTTAAGATATTCGGGATACAGCTGTCTTCAAAACAGGGAAATAATACATGCATTAAGAAAACTTGCAAATCCAGGTGAGGAATAGGACATTGAAAAGAGGACAAACACCACAATCTAAGTCACTTTCTTTGTTACAAACCTGGGATAAACAAAGCTGTTTAATAAATATTGATATTGTTTGTACATCCCGCCCTTGGAAATGAATAGCAAAGTGATGCTCTGGTCCCTTTCCCTCTCTGAAGAGACACTAAGCTAAACACTGTGAATCTGTATGCACCCCAAACTGGTTTTTAGAGAAAGCTGAAAAAGAAGACCACAGCAACATTAAAATATCCACAATAGCTTTTGGAAGTGTTTAGCTGACACCACCCTTTACTCATCTGTCTGTTTAATGCCTAGGAAAATCAAGCTTTCCCAGCACGGAATAATCATGACAATGATTATGCTGGGACCAAGGAGTTATTGCAAGGTGGCTCTGAGGGTTCCCTTGGACAATCCCCTTGGACAGGACAGGGCTATATCCAGTCAGGGTGCACTGCTGTATCTCTAAAGGCTCCTTGGTAGACCCAAAGCTGATTCACTTTCTATCCCAAACTGGTCTTTGCCTTCCTTGGGACATCTCCTAGAAAGCCTTTCAAGCTGGGTTTTGGCTTCATGTTTCACACTACTACCACAGACCTGAGCACTCCTTCCCTCCCATATCTCCCACCTCTGTCCTATGCAAAAGCTGATCCATTGCTACAGGTTCAGCTTCCCTTCAAACAACTGTCCTGCCAAAAGAGCTCTGTGCCCCACAGCCAGCCCCCCACACTGGAAGGGACACAGTGACATTCCCACAGCAGTGTTTGGTCTTGCTCATTCCAGCTGAAGCTTTTTAAACATGTGTCACTGTGTTCTGTAAATATTGAAGCAAAGCTCCAAGGCAGGGAGGCACATCCCCTGCAGCCACAGGACTGCAATGCAATGAGCTCACCAGAACACCCCACCTGGCATCCTAACAGCGTCCCTTAATTCACAACACCCCCAAGAACACAAAGAACCCACCATGGCGATGGCAGAGGCACAGTTAAACCAGCTCCAGGCTCCTGTCCTGCTCCCATCAGGAGCCATCAAGCCAGTCCTAACTCTGGCCGGCATCTCCAGCACTGCCGCTGGGAACTGAGGCTTTTTTCCCTCCTGTCTCCGCAGGCAAGGACAGTGCTCCCCCAGCACCAAGGGTACTGCTGCCACATCAGGCAGCTGACTGCTGGACAGATCCTGCCTTTTTTCCATCCCACCTTCTGCAGAGTCCCTGCAGCAGAAAGCTGCAGAACAAGAGGCCAGGTGACTTCAGGGGGTGCCTCTCGTTCTGCAGGTTTCTATTGCAGGGGCTCTGCAGAAGACTGGGTGAGGAAAAGACAATGATCCTACAGAGGAATTGCTCATTTCTTCAAGGCTGTAAAAATAATGAGCCTAATCCAGTCAAAGCCTATTGTCCCAAACTCTGCGAGGTCCCAGCAGGTCAGCACCCCAGTAGTGCACGGGGGATGGTCTCCTGTTCCTTGATAGAGCAAAAAGGCAGGCTTCAGTATGTTTGGAACAGGCTGCCAGCACTTCCACAAGTTGTTTAACCATTTTGAGTCTTACCAGGAACTTATAGTGCTGTAGGTAAACTTTTCTTTCCTCGTTTTTGGCTTGAAATTGAATTTCAGAGCCTTATGCACATTCTCATCAGATACTTTCTCCTTGGAAATGTTCAAGGAGTTCCCTGTGACTAAGCTGGAGCAATTTAACAGCTTTGATAAGCTGGGCAGGAAGGCAGCTGCTCCTTCAGCTGGAAGTTTCTTCTTCACACCTGATGGGTGGTAACCATGTGCAAATCCTGTCATTGCTGCAACAATTCAAAAGTCTGGCTCCAGCGGGCTCCAGTGGCTCAGCCTTGAGGAAACCACCTTCCTGGAGTTTCAAGCTAACACATTTGCCTTTTCAATTCAATAGCCCCACTCATGAGGGGTGAACTCCCAGCTGATGGGACAGCTGCTTTCTAGAACACCCTGGCTCGGTTGCTTTCTAGAACACCCTGGCTCACAATTGCCAAGCCCTGAGCTCCATCAGGCAGCTGCACCTCAACCATCAGCTCCAGCATCCTTGCCATGACAGCGAGAGCAGCTGCAGGCTTCAGGCTTTGGCTGCTCTTTGCCAAGTGCCAACCCCCTCAGGAGAGGAATGTGGCTGGTGAGTGAAGGTGCTCTGGACCACAGCCCCAGCTGGTCTCTGTCCCCCTGCCCTGGTGGAGGGAGGGCATGGGGTGAGTTACACCTGCCAGGACACGAAGAAGAGTGGAAGGCACCAGCTTGAAACCCTCTGACATCCTTGCACAAGCACAACACACTTCTGGATCCACAGCCAATGCACCCTCGATGCTCATTGTGCAAACAGTGCTAGAAGTACATGCCACAGCTGTTTGTTTTCTCTGCCAGTCAGATGATGACAGGATCTGCTAAAAACTATCTTCTGAATGTGCACGTCTCATTTAAACTACCTGGGGGTGTTTAATTATGGCTTAGCTCTAACACACACTGCTGCATCTTATTTTATGGAAGTGCCTGGGTGAACCCCAAGGCCCTGTGCCCTCTCCTGCACTAGACCACTGGGATTACATAGGGATGTACATAAAGGATATTTACAGTGCCCTCTGCCTTCCCCTGCTCTCTCTAGAATAATGCAGTGCTTAGCATCATTTATTCTGTATATTTTTTATCATCACCTTATCAGCTTCTCTGGTGGTGGAGAGGTAATTTGTATTTAGCAGCTTGCCTTGAAGAGAAAACAAAAATTAACATTCAGGTGTAGGTAGAACAAGAAGTAGAAGATAATATAACATTCTTTGCACTCACACTGACCATGCATCATTCCTCCACAAGTTTTTGTCCACCAAGCTTTGGCAGAGGCAGCATGAAGATTTCCTCTGAGACAGCAGCTGGGGGCAAAACCAATGAGCCCAGTCAGTGTGTGCACAAACCACTACACGAGCAAGCCTGCTGGGTGTCTGCATCAGCAGGTAATGCCTGATGCACTCTTCCTCCCCATCCCCACATATGTTCGTCAGTGTTCCTCACACACAGAGCGTTGTTTGCTTTGCAATCTGATTTTTTACAGGTCACAGACCCTCACAGCTCTAATCTCTCCTGATTACACTGGTTTGCCTCAATTTTGATATATTTTTTATCGCTCTAATTTTTGGGTGACATCAAGGATGAAATGACACCTGAGAGATACCCTCCATTAAGCGTAACTGCTGAACACAGGGGCAGGGTTTCTCTGGTTTAGTTTAATTGGCTAAAAACCTACCAGGAATATTTTAAAAAGGTTTTACCCTGAGGGTTGCCGTTAGCAGAAGTTTCCTCACTCTGCACCAAATTTGAGAATCAGAAGGCTAAAAGAATCATGTCAAACCATTCTCTTTTTTCTCCCTCCTTTCTCCATGCAATGTGGAACAGACTAATGTTGATTTGCATTAAAATCATTTTAATCAGCAGACCACACAGACCCCTTTTGAAGAAGGTAAGAATTCTGCCAAGGTTTCACCCTCTCTGAAGCACAACCTCATTTCCTCACCCTGTGGCTACATTGACTCCCACTGCCTGCACAGGCTAAAATAAAATTGTCCAATGGAGATCCCACCCCTGTGGCTGCTCCCAGGTGGCACAGACTGCACCAAAACATGGAAATTTGCAGTGTGGTTATTTGACACTGAAGACATTCACTTCTCCATTCCAGACATGTGTTTTTCAGACGCACTGTAGTACTTGCAAAGACAGGGTTTGGCTGCCTGCACCACAGCATGGACTGCAGCACAGGGGCCCCAAACACAGAGCAAAGTGAGCTGTATTGCTCTCTGGGCCCATGCTTAGAGATTCCCTTTTCTCTATAGGAGCTGAAAGGGGAGAGCATGGGAAAGGTGGGAAAGCCCAGAGGCAGCAGCCAAGTCCCACTGGACTGAAGAAGGGACACAGCCCAGGATGAGATAGCTAGATAGCTAAATAGCTAGATAGATAGATAGATAGATAGAGGAGCTGCTGTGCACAGCACAGATCACTCATCACTGCAGGACAGGGGTGTGGACACCAGCCTTGCACGTGGTTTGGGAAGCAGATGAACTCATGGAGGAAACAATACAAAGTCACCACATCAGGTTCAGCAGGTCTGAGCCAGGTCCCAGCAAGATGAGACCAAGGAGGATTGGAAATGTAACACTTAGCTTGTGGTCTGGGTGATGGCAGGGAGCTGGGCACCCCTGCTCCAGCCACATTTTCACAGGCACCAGAGCACAGAGGACAAAGTGTGCCCTGGAGGAGGGGAGATGAGTAATCCCACCAAAGAAGGGTGATTTGTCTTCCTAGAGACACATATGGGCCATGGTCTATTTCAGCTATAGAGGTGGAAAGTCACAGAATCACAGAACAGTCATGGTTGGAAGGGACCGCTGGAGGTTATCTTGTCCAACCTCCCTGCTCAGGCAGAGTCCCCTAAAACATTACTCAGGATTGTGTTCCAGCAGCCTTTGAATAAAGTCCAGATAACTCCATGAGTCACAAATAGCTCTACAGCCCTGCATGCTGCTATCACCAAAATAAACGCAGTCCCTGTGAGTCAAGAGCAAGGCAGAACAATACCCCAGAAAGAGGCTGGAGGAAGAACCCTCTGTTGGTCACAAAAAGCAGGCAGGGCTGGAGACTGCTTTTACACCTGTACTCTGCAAGCCAATCAGCCTTGTACACTCCAAGCTGCACTGCTAATGCCAGATTTTAATCAGTGTTACTACTGGGCTGCACAGATGAGCTGTCCATGGGTCAGTCCAGCCTGCTGTTGGTGACTGCAAGTGACACCAGACCTGAGCAGGAAAATCTGCCACACTCCTTCCCTGTGCCAAGTGTAACTCCATTTCTCTGTTGATCGCTTTATTGACACAGCTGGGAAGTTCACAAATCCAGCCAAACAGTGAGAAGAGCTAAATACCACAAAACTACCAGATGAGTAACAGAGAAGAAGAAAAATAAAGTGTTTTATTTCCTTTTAATTTAAACCCAGAATCAATCTGGGAGGGATATGTAATAAATATATTAAGCAGATGTATGTATAGTTCTGCAGTACCTCCGCTGGCTGTATCTGACATGAATTTCTAACGCAATTGAATCTGATTTCACTTCCCAATGACCTCATCTCAGTCACTGTCACACATCCCATGCTGTCCCACCGTGTGATGCTGGCTCAGCCAAAGGCCAGGGCAGCAGTGGCTGATGGCACCACATCTGCCTGCACATCCTCCTGCACATCCTCCTGCACATCCTCCTGCACATCCTCCGCACCGCATCCTGCACCACATCCTCCTGCACCACATCCTCCTGCACCACATCCTCCTGCACATCCTCCTGCACCGCATCCTCCTGCACCACATCCACACCCTCCTGCACCACATCCTCCTGCACCACAGCCTCCTGTGGGGGCTCAGCCCTGCTCGGCTGCAAGGGACGCGGGACGCAGGGTCTGGCAGTGGCTGATGCATCACAGGAGTCACAGTTTGTGACTCTCAATGAAGTGTGAGTCAGCACTGTAAACCCTGTCCTGAGGAGGCTTAAATACAGCAGCTCTGGCCCGGGATGGAAACAAGGCTAGTCAGATCCTTGTGAATGGAGTCAAAGCAAACTCAAGCTGAGACTTGAAAAGCATGGATGTTTTTACAGTGGAGTTTCTTTTTTCTCTTGAAAAAAATATTATTGTTGTTCCATTTGATAATCTGAGCAGATAGGAGGGAAAAACAAAAAAGTCCACAAGCAGGATGCCCATACTATGTCATCCCCTTTCCTTTTCCTTTCCTTTTACACCTCAAAGTTTTCTTTCAATGAACCCTGTATTTTCTACATGTAGGATTGACACACCTGTAAGTGCATTAGGACTGAAGAGGAGACCTCAGAAAGTCCACACAAAGCCAGAGATGCTGGACAAAGGGGCTACAGGAACAGGAAAATTAAGTGTCAGGGATACAGAGCTTTGAGATAAATCTCTTCAGGTAACTCACACAGTTCCCAATGGCAAGTTACATAGGAAAATACCTGAGGTTATGATGGATGTTTTTAAACATATAATCTGAGGATTATACAGATTAAAAAAAAAAAAACAGTAAAAAATTCAGATGCATTCTCACTTGGTGTGGGATACTATGGTGAAAACACTGAGTGTTCAGTTCTGCTTGGGGTGAATGGAGCTGGGTGTTGGTTTATCAGATACAAACACACAGCACTCCTGGAGCTCAGAGGTATTTCAGTTTCTCTTATTCATGAACTTCAAAGTCACCTGAGTGTTAGATGCCTGCTGATCAAGCAGGTCTATATTTCCATCTTCTTACCACAGATGCAAAACCAACATGCTCAGAAGACCAACATGCGCAGAAACAATGTGCTCAGATTTGCAGAAGCTATGCCAAGCAAGCACCCAGTGTGGTGAGAACACCTTTGCATGGTCACTCATCAGGATTTGGGGGGATCCTGGACATCCTGAGCTCCAGCAGTCTGGAGCTTAGCTCTAGGAACTCGTTCCATGTAACTCCACCTGCCCTTCCAAAATGGACTAACAGAGATGGAGTCACTGTGGTGTGCAGACAGAGAGTTGCCGTGGGCACAGAAACACACCAAGGTTGATTTTTTGAGGGCTCTATTACAGGCAGGCAGATGGGTGTATATATCTCTGCAGATCCACGGAGAAAGGAAGGCTGATGGAAAATCAATAGTGCATATGGTCTGAGGAGTCTGGCTCAGCTCCCCACCCCAACACAGCTATGTTACAGCTGGATCTGATGGATGTCTGGTGCACTCTAAGAGTCCTACTGTGCCAGAGACCCACAGCCTTCCCAGGCAACCTGCTCCCATGCCCCACCATTCAAAAATTTCCCCTTCTGTTTGACCTCACTACTCTACATCCCAAAGCCCTCACTCTTTCCTATGTAAAATTATGTCAATAACACATTTTCCTTCCTCTCTTGTCCTTCAGGACCACCCCTTCTGACTTTACAATTCACATCCATGCCATGGACTGCCTCCAGGTTAGAGGTAATTTGCATCTCTAATTCTCTCCTGGTATTTTTACATCTATTTCCTGTTTTGTCAGAGCCACTTTGAGGTTAATCCTTTTCTCTGCCTTTATGCCATCTGCAAGTTGAACAGACAGGTCTTCTGCTTAATGAGTCCCAGCACTAACGATGGCACTGAGCAAAGCAGAGCCCAGGACACACTTTGGCACTGTCCCACACAGCACTGTTCCTCCTGGCAATGTACCATCCATAACTGGTCTCCTGGTACAACACCCAGCAGGCTTTGAATTCGCTGTATTCAACCAAATCCTATGATCAATATTTATAATATTTCCACAGCTGTTTTGAAAGTCATTTGCTACAATTGCAGGTAATTTTCTTATTTACGAGGAATAAAAGAGAGAAAGGAAGAAGACAGATTCACATCTGTTAAATCCACGGTTTTCTCTGCATCACCTGATGTGAGCTTTGATGCCTGCTTAAGGAATTGCCACCCACAGAGCAGCCTACAGGGAAACACATGAGAAATCACCAGGCTACCCTGCCCCTAGAAGAAAGGTGCCCTTGTAGAAGGGTCTGAGGACAGAAATGGACCTCATTTTGCAGACACAGGTGATTGCTCAATCCTACCCCAAAATCATTTTACTCCTCTCATCTTACTCCCTCCCACCACCAGCTTGTAAGAGCTAAGAGAAATTTTTAAGAAGTCAGCTCTGCCATTGCCCAAACTTCCCTTTGACAGCACAATTAATGGATTTTTTTAGGCCAGAAGGGTGTTATATTCACCTCGTTTGACCTTCTCAAGCAATTCAGGCTCCTGTATTTCAGCTGGAGATTTCCAGAAGTGAACCAAGTGATAAACACACACAGAGATACCTCAAAAAATCCCTGCCTACCTGACAAGTTTGTTTTTCTATTGCTTGGAGTAAGTAGTTTGAGAAACCTAGTATGAAGAGCTAGCTCCATTTTTCAATTTAAAGTCTGCTGAAGTACAGAGGTTTCCGGTGGCTACAAGCTGGCATAAGTTGATTCCCCGAACATCTTTCTTCCACAAAACAAACTGCTTCCCATTTAAGACCCATCTAGACAGTAAAGCTTGGCAATCCTATTAGTCCACTAATAGAAAAGAAAAAGGAAAAGGACAGCTTGTGGTTAGGTAGGTAGTTAGTGTACTAACTCAGAAGAAAATTAGCTTGGACAAGCTATCAAGAATTCTGCTTTATCACTGTGCCTGAAATCAAACATGCTGTCTTTGAAATCAGAGATAGCATCCTGTATATTGTTCATCTTCCATTCTCTAAAGCTGTCATGCAGCCTCTGCATACATGGGGATCAAATGCATCTACAATTGCTTCAGTTTTACCCTGTCTTTTTTTCCTTTTTTTGCCTTTAGAAGGATGGCAGTGAGAACAGGAAGAGCAAATCTGAATTGCAGTTATCAGAAAACACCAACCACAAATTAATTCAACAACTGTGTATTTGATTTGTGCTATTCTGAACTAAAAGCACATCCATACCATGCTCTGCTCCAGAGGCTTCACATATCAATACAGAGGTTTATTGATTATGCCAAGACCAAATCAAATAATTTCCTGAGAAATGAAAATAGCAACAGAAAAGATCACCACCACAAAACCCCAGCCCAAGATTAAGCTTAACCTGACTCCTGCCTCACCAAAGCATGGGGATGATGGGGATCAGAGCAACCCCATGAAGAATATCTACTCTATCAACCACACCCCTTCTCCTGAGCCCTTCCAGCTGGAGAGCAGAGTTGTCACAAACCTGGGGATGGAGTCCCAATGTTACAGAAAACAGCAACAAAGCCTCATATAGGCAGCCCTCTCAATTAAATATTCTGAGACTAAGAGCCAATCATTCCTTGCAGTGTCCTCCTGATTTTGTTGCTTTAGGGAAGGATGCTGAAAAATATTTGGGCAGAACTTATTCTGATGCTGCAAAAGGCACTTCTAGGCAGAGAGTCACCGCAGGGTTCAGTGGTCAAGGACTCTTGCTCTGCCCTAGGATGCCAAAACAATGTTCCCCTGGAAGAAAGAAAGTGTTCCATCTCTCAGAAGCCTTCCTATCCTGTCTCCCTTCTCACAGCTTTGAACAAACCTTGAGAAAAGATTATTTAGATTGCCCCATCAGATGCAAATTAAAGCTAAGGCAGCTTTTAAGAACTGCCTTACTTTGATCCAAATACATATTTCCTTTACGATCTGTTTCTATTTGCATCAGTTTCAACCTTTTTTCTAAGATCAGCTGGAACATCTTTCCCTTTTTTTTTTTTCCACTGTAATTCTGAGAGCAATATAAAGTGCAAATAGCCCTTGAGACACAGCGTATGCTCAGCAGAGACACATTTCTGTGTGGTCTTCCTACCCCCTCCACTGACAGCCAAGCTTTTGGGAGAACCTGGTGGAGCACTGTGACTCACCCAGCCTGTAACAGTTTAACTGGGAGCACAGCAGGATCCTTACTATGCACAGCAGCGTCTTTTGGATGTTTCACAGGGTACCACGTCAATATGTAATAACACTGCATCGTGAATTATGGAGTTGCTGGAATCAATGGGATTTTGCATATTAATTGCAAACACACCCAAAAAGACAAAGGAATTTATTGGCTTAATTAGTGTTTCAGCTCTAATAGTATTCAGGCTTCATTCTCACACAAATTGATAAATAGCAGCAGTGTTACTCCTCAAGGATGCTTTGCCTTTTGAGAGGGGAGGCTGAAGTTTACAATCTGAGCTCTCTCAGCTGCAGCGATGCCCTCAGCAGGGGCTTGGAGAAGCTGAGCTTCAAAGGTATTTGACACCTTTCTTTCCTCAGCAGGTTGCTAGATTTCAGCAAAAGGAGCTGTCCTGCCCTCTCAGGGTGTTTTTTTCTGAAAAGCATTTACATAGTGACACTTACTGGGCAGGACAAAAAAAAAATGGACCTGAACCATTTCCACCTCTAGGGTGTAAAAATTGAGATTCATCTTACATCCCCAAATGCTACTTAATCAGTTGCCTCACTGGCAATCTGAGGGAAGATACACATGTAATGTACTTAAGGATTGATTCTGACTCCAGTGTGAAAAAAATTAAGTGTGAAAAGAATCAGATAAGTGCACCTGGAAGCAAACTTTGGCCCTTAGGCTCCCAAGCAGCACAGCCCCATGAAAAATAAGGTGCTAGAAGAATGGGAAGCAAATGTCAAGAATTCAACTGTATACCAAAACAAAACAGAGAGATCCACCTGGATGTGATCTCCATCACCCCCAGCATTCACATGCTGCAGCACAGCATGACTGACACAAAGCTTCAGGAACAGCATTACAATAATGAGGGAAGAGCAAGACACCACCTGAAAAGCAGCTTCCTCCCCAAGGACCTAAAACAGTTTCTGCATTATCATACCACCGAAATTGCACCTCAGAGCCAAGATATGACAAAGAATCATCATTCATAAAGTCTGGGCTCACATCTTCAAACAAGTTATTCTCCTGAGCATTCCTCCCCCCCACTCTCAGCAGCAGATCTCTCCTCTTTGGGATGGGGATCACAACACAACACTTAAGTGATAAGCAATTTGTTGACAAAGAGAAATGTCACCAAGAAAACATTTCAGCAGCATTCAGGACTGGGGCTGGATACTTTTTTTTGTTTGTTTTTCTAGACATGATGTGGCAGCTGCAAGCAAAACGGAGAGCCAGGATCATGTGAATGTGCCCTCGCTGGGAGGAGCACAGTCAAAGGCTGCAGGCAAGCCATGCTCTCTGTGTCACCGTGCTCACAGAGCACTGGAGGAAATAATCCTGCATTAACAGGGCAGCAGATCATACAGATCAAGCAAGCCTTTTCTGTTTCTACCCTAGTTCATGACAAAAAAACCCAAAATGGGAGCAAATGCACAGAGAGGGATATGTCGTAAGCCCCTGTGAAGAAAATCTA
Organism: Calcarius lapponicus; assembly: GCA_039654755.1. Taxonomy (NCBI): domain Eukaryota; kingdom Metazoa; phylum Chordata; class Aves; order Passeriformes; family Fringillidae; genus Calcarius; species Calcarius lapponicus. The sequence continues at coordinate 17,776,197 of CM077470.1, read as the reverse complement.
CTCCCATTTATCAGGATATAAAGAGAGAATGGTTAATTCAGGCTATTTTATAATTGGAAGGACACAATTTGTGGGCATTTGGGGCTTTTTCTTCAGGGAAACAGGATCATCACTCATAGGTCCCTCTGAATTTTGTTCTTCAAAACCTTGAGAGCTCCTGCTGAGCACTCTGTGGCAGGGGCCAGGACACAACAGTGGCTTGGCACCCTTCACATTTTCACCTGAAACCACCAGCTCTCAAGGCTTCAGCCTGAAATGCAGGGGGAAAGAAGGGGAATTCCAATGTATGTCCAAGCCTAGAACACCAAGTCCTACCCTAGTCTCAGTCTGTCACCCAGGAGGGAATTCCCCTTTCCCCTGGCTGATCCAGGAACAAGCCTTGCCCTTTGCTGGCCTCTTTGTAACTTACCATTGAGGCAATTAACAAACTGGTCCCAAACAGAGAGGAACCAGCAGCTCAGCCCCTTTAGTCTTTAATACCCCTGCTGCAATGCCCCCACAACCTTCAAAAATAAAGCTCATTCAAGATCAAGTGGGCTCAAGAAATAGTGAAGGATCTCCTGCACTGCTGCTGTGGCACCTGCTCTGTGACCAAGGGATTCACTTCTGAACTGGCTCGGGCTTGGTCTAGAGAAATGGGTCCCCATTTGCATGTTACCTGCAGTTATGGACAAGCTGAACCTCTTTCTGCCATTAAATATGAAACCAGCTGAGAGCAGGCTCTCACCCAAAACTGACAGGGTGTGCACACAGTAACAATTTATCTCTCTTGTCTGTAATTAATCTTCCAGGTCTCTGCATCATGTAGGCTCTCACAGTAAAAAGGACCAAACTTCTTGTAGTCTCAAAGTCAGTGAAGATTCAGTTAGTCTTTATTTTATTCTGACAGGCTTCTTTATCCCAGAAACAATACTAAGACACATGATTTTAGCAGGATTTTTTTCCCACAGTTCAGTCCAATCACAAAAAGGAAAAAAAATAGCATGTTACAAAAAAAAAGTATTTAACACAGATTTGAAATAGATTTATATGCCATTTTGCCTGTATTGTCAGACCCCTTAATATAATTACCCTGTTGCATAAACAGAAAAAGAACACAAGTATCCACCAAAACACATCCTCCATACTTTTTGAGTTCACAAATTAAACCTGTCCAGGCACTATGAGCCACTGAAGAAGGCAAGCAAAGAGAAAAACAAGCTTTAAATCACCAAGAAAAATGCCCAGAGTGAGTTTCAAAAGCAGCAAGACGAAGACCAATGCGTGGCTCAATGCATGTGTGTAAAGACAGGAAGCACAAAAAGCAACACTTTGCTTTTCTTACAGCAAAAGGGAAAAAGGAGAACCCAACACAGGACTGTTGTTGCTGCTGCAGGACAGGGAGCCCCACTGACCCAGGCCCTGCTCTACAAGGGAATGAGTGTCAAGGAGGAAATCTGCAAGCTGAGATCCTGGAAAGCACAGAGGCACCAGACTTGGCACAGGACACCCGACACCAGCTGCTCTCACAGCATGGATTCCTCAACTCTGTACCCTGGCTGGAGAAAACTCAGCACCAGCAGCTCATCCTCTTCACCCTAGACAAAGCAGGATTTCCTCACCCACCTCCCTACAGACTTGCCAGGAGTTTCCCAAACCAGTGAAGGTCAAGAAGAAAACAAGTGGCCAGCCACAAATCCACTCGCTTGCGGTAGAGCAAAGTAAGCTGAATGCTTTCCTCCAGGGGACAAACACAGACATGGGAGGGGGGGGCTGGCAACCCCTGAGGGCTCTCAGCAGCATCCCCATTTCCCCTTTCATGATGTTTGTGTGCTTCAACATCTCCCTGCTCACCTCTCCTCCAGGGATCTCTTCCACAGCCAGTGCTGACCAGGCACAGGGTAAGGGTCAAGGTTTCACATTGGTAGCACAAAGATCAAGGATCTGCTGGTGCAGTATCTAAGCTACTTTGACAGCATGAACATCTGTCTTTTTTTTTTTTTAATTTAAGTTTTGTATTATGATTTTAACTTAAGCACATGGCTGGGCTCAGAAACAGAGAGCACCTTTTGTTTAAAACTCCAATATTCCGCTCCTTTCTGGGGGTCTTCCCTATTCACATCACACCTGATCACATCCCAATTCTTAAAAGCACATTTGCTTAACTCATCAAGTAAGTAACACCTCTGAGGGGTCAGACCCCCAGAGCAGACACTAGCTAACGTTTGAGATGCAGTATCACTTGGGAAAGCCAGTCCCAGAGAAAGCTGAAGCCAGCCCCTTGAGTACACTTTAATCCTCCTCTGCCCACCCAAACCAGGGGACCAGGGTATCCCCCTCACAAACAAGCCCTTCTCTTTGTGACATGAAACGTGCAGAACCCACAGACCATTCCCAAGGGCAGGAAGACTCACTTGAAGCTCAAGTGGAAGCCCAGAGGGTTACAAGGCCACCTCAGGCTGTTTGCTGGACTGTGTGTGACCCTGCTGTCACCCACAGCCACTGGCAGCACAGGGACCACCGTCCCCATTGGCAGCGCTGCCTCTGCTTTTCTGGATAACTGCACCACTGAGCACTGAAGTTTTTCATCTCCCAATTGCTTTTCCCTCTGTTATTTCAGGAAAAAAAAAAAAAAAAAAAACAACCCACACACTGAGCTACCACCAAGATGGCTGGGACAGAGGAGCCTGTCCAAGCGGATGCTGGGTGAGAGCTATCAACCCCCCACAGAGGCAATCTCAGAAGACCCCGCAATGAGGAGAGGAAACAAAAAAGCCTGAGAGCAGCTGAGGGAGACGCTCATTCTATCGATTGTGTAAACTGTCAGTGGAGGGGCGATGAGCAATTTTTTTTTGTTTCTGTCCTGGGGAATAATCCAGCCTGATAATTAGTACATAAGAGATAAGTGGAAAATGAGACATCTAGCGAGGGTGGTTCAAGCCTCCTCATGACATTGATAATGTGCAGATACATAGATCACTGTCGGGGCAAACTGCCACTGTGAGCCTGTGTCTTCCCATTGCCTCATCAATCCATCATCCGCTTAGCTACTGACACCTTGGCAGGCACACACCACCAGCCCTGCATTTGAATTGAGAGGAGCAGGCTCCACCAGGGAATACAGATTTAAAAATCTAAGATTCAAATTTGTTTAAGTATTGTGAACAGCAATTCCCTTGCAAGGCATCTTCATTGCCCTTTTGCCAAGGGGGAACAGTTGGGTCTTTGTTAGAAGTACAAATTGCTTCTTAATGCAAAGGATAAAGCAGAGCCCAGGCACCTCCTTAGAATTCCTCCTGGCTCCTGCTAATGCTGCTGCATGTCAATTTTAATTTTTTGAAATTTAAACCAAGGGCTTTGTGTCTAAGCTCCATTTCATTGAAGGAGGGAGGAGGAATAGTCAAAAAGGATTACGGATCCGGTGGGAATTGAGGATCCATAGCAATTATACTTCATTTGGATGGTCTCAGACACTGGATTTAATCATATTCTAAATAGTACAAATCGACAAGACATAAGAGATTGATAAGTGTCTAACACGTGTACCTGGTTATGAACTCTGCTTACCCCCAGCAGGGGATGTTTGAGGGTGGGATGGAGGAATTGCCTTCTCCCTTTGACCCTCCCCTTCCAGCCAAGGAGAAGACAATACCCACTGAGGACTGGGTAGGAGACAGGAGTGGCTCTGAGAACTTGGTCATCATGGGGCTGCCCCAAAGTGGGGCTGGAACAAGTCCATCTGACTGTCGCTCCCTTTCCTCCTGCAACATCAGGGCAGGGGAAAAGCTCCAGCCTGGGCAGAGCTCTTTCACACCAGCTCCTGTTTCTCCTGTCTGTGAAACTGCACTAACACTGGGAAGGGCAGAGAGCTGATAGGGAGGTAAGACTTTCAGGAGGGAAAAATGAAATGACAAGACAGTACAATGAAAGTAAGTGCTTTTGTAAATCAATTTACCTCTCCTAGCTTCAGCAGAGCAGTCCCAATTTACCCAGCCTGAGGAGGTTACCTACTGGGGTGATGATGACAAATGCACCTCCTCCACCAAAGGCTCAGAACCACATGCACTACTGATGCACACCAAGGCACTACACCTGTGCGTTTTGAAAAAAGACCAAGGGTGGCTGGGATTTACAGAGGACCATCAGGAGAAAACCCTTCTAAATGGTCTGAATCCATCCGTCCTGAGAGAATTTTCTCACCCAGCCCTTCTCAGGCACTGCCCAGACCCACCTCCAGTCAGGTGTGGTTTCCAACCCATACACACACTGCAAGGTCAAGGGTTTAGACAAACTCTGTCCCCTGCTGCCTTCTTAACATTTGTCAAGGATGTAACAGAAACATGGCTTTCCATAATAACTGAATAATCTCCTTTTCCTGTACTTTGCTAACCTCTGGATCAGGTTTTAACCCAGTAAATCTGTTTAGGAGATTCGCTCCACGCCCCCACTTTCACCTCTTGATAACTGTGTGCCTTCTTTTCACAAAACTGCACAAAGGTGAAGCTTTTTTCCTCACTCTCTCCTTCTTCCCAGCTCCCCTGCAACATATCAAGACCCAGGCAAGGAACCCCATCCTAACTTTAAATATGCCTATAAACATAAAGGACCAAAGTGACCCCCTCCTTTACTCCCCACCCTCCTGTGGCACCACCACAGTGCTGCTTTGTAGCACTGGAAGAGACAAAAAGCAAGAAGGCATTGTCTAAAAACATAATTTAATGTGGTATTTGGGTGGCTGTGGCCAATGACCAAATTCTTTTGCAGACAGAAACAGGTTTGACGTTAATGACACCATCATTCACACGAGCATTGCATTGCACAGAAAGAAAAGTTTACACTTGACCCCATACAAAGCAGCAGAGGAAAAAACAGTTATGATCCAGTCCCACTTCGTGAATAGTCGATCTGAAAATTCATCATCGTCATTAATACTTATTGATGAAAAAATGTGACCTGTTCAAATTCCGTGTGTGACACAGTCCAAACTCTGGGCTCTTTTAAACCCTCCTGGAACCATTCAGAGTTTCAAGCTGCCAAGTTCCTCACGTGACACACGAAACACTCAGACAGGCAAAGGGAGTGTGGGGGTCAGAAGAAACAGGGGAGAGGAAGGAAGGGGTTCACTTTGTTTCATTTCTATTTCGTTTCCACAAGGGTGAAAATAAAAACACACAAACTGATAATGAAGCTAAAGTGACCTGCGGAGACAGTGGACACCAGCAGGAACAGCAGCACGATGGGGTATGGAACTGCCAAACAGCCCCATGTGCACCAGTGGCAGGGCCGGGTTGTGTTGTGTCACTTGTGTGTTAATCGGGGTATAAAAGAAAGCCAGAGAAAGTGCTGTACTTATTGTTGTTGCCTCCGTGTGCTTTCCCTCCATCCAGCTTGACATACACTTCGTCGCCGGAGTCCAGGTGCAGCACCACGCTGTTGCTGGCATAGTCGTAGTTCTGGTCTGCGTCTTGGGCGATGGCACTGGCCCGCACCTGCCAACACAGCCGCTGGGCACATCAGCCCCCCTGCCCCTCATCAGCCCCCCTGCCCCTCATCAGCCCCCCTGCCCCTCCTGCCCAGCACCTCTGTTAGCCCTCCGAGTCGCTCCTCCGCAGCCTCCCCATCAGTGCTCCACGCACCTCTTTCCCGGCCCCTCCATCAGTCCCCCCAGCCCGCACCATCAATGCCCCGAGTCCCACTTTCCCAACCCCTCCGCTACCCTGTGTCCTCCCTCCCGCCTCTGTCCTCGCTTCTCCTCCTCCCCAGCCCGGCAGGAAAGTTTGCAAGCCGGGAGTTCCGAGTTCGTCGCGGCTCTAGAGGTGCACCCCCGCCCCGACGGCGCGCAGGACGCTCCCGCTGGCTCCTTTCCCGGCAGCGGCGGCGGCGGCGGGAGGGGGACGGCCGGGGCACCCCGGGCGGGAAGGACGCGCGGGGGAGGGAGCGGCGGAACCCACCTGGCCGTTCTTGCAGAGGTCGGCCCACATGCTGGTGCCGTCGCCGCCGCGCATGAGGATGTGGTAGGTGAAGAAGTAGATGCCGCGCACCTGGCAGGTGAACTTGCCGCTGGCCGGGTCGTAGTGGTTGCCCAGGTTGGTCACCACGTCGTCGAACTTGAGGACCTCGTAGCCCTCGTGGGGGCTCTTGAGCCCCACGTAGAAGGCGATGCGCGGCCCGCTGAAGGCGGCGCTCAGCCCGCCCGCCGCCTCGCCGCCCGCCGCCGCCCCGCCGCCGCTGCCGCCGCCGCCCGCGCCCGCCAGCGCCAGCCCGGGCAGCCCCGGCTTCCCCGCGTCGCCCCGCTCCCCCGGCGGGCCCCGCGGCCCCGGCGGGCCCGGCTCCCCGGGCGGCCCGCGGGGGCCCGGCTTGCCCGGCCGGCCCGGCTCCCCCTTGGGTCCCTGCACGAAGGGCGGCGGGGGGTTGGCGCCCAGGTCCTGCAGGGCCTCCACGGCGGCGGTGCTGCCGGGCCCGGGCGGCCGCCCGCCGCTGTACGGGTCGCAGATCATGCGGCAGGTGCCCATCATCTCGTAGTGGGCGCCGGTGTCGGCGGGCGCTTGCAGCAGCAGCAGGGGCACGGCGACCAGCAGCGCGACGGCCATGGCCAGGGCGAGCCCGGCGGCGGCCAGCAGCCGCCTCCTCCGCTGCCAGAGCCGGGCGGCGGCGGCGAGCAGGTCCTCCTTGCCGTGCGAGGCAATGGTGGCGCGGGGGGCCGGCCGCTCCCTGCGGGGGACGGCAAGAAGAGGCGGTGAGACCCCGCCGCCGGCGCCTCCCCGCCCGGCCCCCGCCTCAGCCCGCCCGCCGGCCAGCCGGGAGCCCCGCCATGCCGAGAGCCGCCCCGCTCCGCTCCGCTCCGCTCCGCTCCGCTCCGAGGGGACGCGGCGCCCCGAGAGCCCTGCGGGGCTGGGCGGGCGCGGGGGGCGTCGCCTCGGCGAGCGGGCGCCCGGCTCCGGCCCTCGGTCCCGCCCCGACGTGGGGGGCGCGGGCAGGGCGGACCCACCTGCGGGGGGCCGGGGCGGAGCCGCCTGGGGGGCTCCGGGGCGCCGCCGTCGTTGCGGTCCGCGGGGCGCCCGTCTGGCACCGCCCGCCCGCTCGCTCGCCGCGCCGAGCGCCGGTGGCGGCGCGGCCCCCGGGCGGGGCGGGCGGAGGGGAGGGGAGAGGCGGCGGGGCGTCCCGCGCGGCCCCGGGCGCTCCGGCTGCGGGGGGAGACGCGCCCGCCCCGCCGTCACCGGCCGAGGCGCTGCGGGTGCCGCCCAAACCGCGCCCCGCCGAGACCGGGACGGTCGGGGAGGCGTCGCGTTGTCCCGTTCACCTGCCGCCTGAAGTGCTTCCTGCCTGCATCTCTCCATCCCTCCGTCCCTCCGTCCCTCTGCCCACAGCGGGACGGCCCCGGCGCGATGCCCGGACGGCGGCCGGAGCCCCGGTCCCGCCGGGGTGAGCGCCCTGCCGCCGCCGACACGCGCGGCTTTGTGCGGGAGGGGGCCGGGGAAAGCCCCCCAGGTCACCTCAGAGCGTTCCCCGCGGCTTCCTCGGGCTCCCCGCGTCCTGCCTCGGCGGCCCAGGGACGAGCGGGACAGCATCGCGGGTGCATCTTGCTCCTCAGCGCATCCAAGTGTAACCAGGGTCCGCTACACCCGTCCCGGTTTTCCAAAGGCGGGCAGGGCTTGCCAAGTGAAAAGGGAGCCCTAGGAAGAAATGCCTTGAGCAGAGTTCAGGTTAGGTTACAGCACGGTGTTCTGTAGTTTCCCTGCGTAATGACGGGTCCAAATCAAGTGGGTTTTCCCCCGAGAAAACTGTGATTAATTGCCTGTGATTTTCCGAGTAAACGCTGGTAGCACAGCGGGAGCTCAGGCATCGTAAACTGCCTGCGGAGATCTCCCCTGGAGAGAAAGTTGGGATCTCACCCACGTGTCTCCCTCCGAGCGGCGGGTTCAGCACCCGACCTGGGAGGAAAGAAAAGAGCGATACAGGGATGACACAGATTGCCTCAGGGCGGCATCCCGGTGTCGCACGCTCCCCCGGAGCGTTGGAAGGGTGAATTCCCAGCGGGCTCGCCGGAGCTGAAGGCAGTGTTTGGTCTTACAGCAGGCACAGCTGCAGGTCGAGGGAGCGAGCCGCCCGGTGTGATCCAGCCTGCTGCTGAAGCGGATGGCCTGGAGGCATCACATGCAAATAGGGACATGCAGGCTTCTTCCAAGAACCGTGGAAATGCCCCAAAAGGACTTGGGACTCTTTTGATAGTTTTTCTTGAAATGTAAGGAGGGGACATCAAGGTTTTTCTGTCTGGAGTTCAGCACTTCAGGACCAGATCTCATCTCAGTTACATCCCTTCGTGCGTCCAGAATTTTTCTTGGAGTTATTCGGGCTTTGCTCTGCTGTTGCTGAGATCAGGGTTCGGCCCCGTCCTTTCGAGTGGCTCTGATTATTTTCACCCACAGTTATATACTTGATGCTGGAAAGAAAATTAATTTTGTAAATGAAAACCTTTCCCTGAGAATTGTATGGATAGTCAGATTAAAGTAACTGTGTCTATTTCTTAGCACAATGGAGCTAAATGTTTTGAGAGACGAGATTGTGAGGAAGACCTAAGTCCTTTTCCTCTCCTCTGAATTATGAGTTGCACCCCACAGAGTTATTTTAAGCTCCCACACGTGTCTAAAGCCTTGTAAAATGATTTCTAATAGTTGTTTCTGTTCCAGCTTTAGTATAATTTTCCATATATTAACTGTGCTAAATACAAATAAATTCACAAATAAATTACACTGCTTTGCTGCTCATCCCTACTTAAGCTTCTGTTAATTTCCCTTTTGTTCTGGTATTTGTCACTCGCTCTGTTCTTCCCGTGTGTGTGAATCCTTGCTATTCCCCCGGAGCTCTGCAAACCCCCCTAAAGTGGCTTTTTAATCTCCTGTTTTCCAAAGGCAGCAAGCCACACCGTAGCTTTTCGAAAGCTTTTCTGAATAATTAAGTTCTTGCATCGTTTGGGCTCTGCTGCAATGTCCCGATTTGTAGCAACTCACTTCTCTAATGGGGTGACCGGTACTGGGAAGTATATTCCAAAGAGAGGCTCATCAGCCCCTTCTGCAAAGCCAGAATAATTTTATGTGATGGGGTCTTTTATTCCCGTAGATCAACAAGGACAGATGAAGAAGAAGAAATATATTCCAACTTTCTGCAGGACAAAATCGGCACTGCTCTTAATAAGGAGGGTTGAACATTTGAACAAGTAGGAAGAAAAGATTACAGAGATATCAGCAGTTAGATTAGGTGTCAAATTCTGGCAATTTTGTTTGGGAATAATTTAATTACTCCTCTGTGATGTGGTGAGATGGACTGATCACCTAGTTAATCCCTCGTCAGATTGCTTTAAGGTAAACACAATGTGACTTTAATGTATAATTCCAGTAGGATCTATATTCCTGGAGACCTGGAGTTATTGCCTGGCTGATGCAATGCATCCTGTGCCCCAAGACTCAGCACTTGTGATCCTCGAGGCAGCTGGTGCCATTTACTGAGCCTACAGTGGTAATTTGGAATATAGGCAAAAAGAGGTACCTGGGAACACTTAGGTTACAATTTTGGTACAGGCTGCTACTGGGCTGCTGGGAGCCTGCTTTCCATGTGCAATGGGATGCACCACAGCAGTACAAGGAGCAGGGAATTACCAAATCAGCTCATGAGGCAGAGTCTGAGGCACTGCCAGCCCTGCAGGGAGGGATCTGTCTTCAGTTGGGGTGACAAGTACCAGGGTCCTCTTAGAGTCGGGCACTTCACCTCTTCCAAAAAGCGAGTCAGGCTGGTGCTCCAGTGCTGGCTGCTGAGGGCTGGCAAGACTCAGGTGCCTCTGGATGTGCCCAAAGAGGGGTAAGGCACCCACAGGGCATCCCTGGTGAAACACAAAGGCTGTCAGACCTCGGCATTCGACATTGGCTGAGCAGGAGCTTTGGTGATTGCTGCTGTTGGCCAAAGCAATTGTTAAGCCCGTAAAAGCTTGTATGGATCTAACTTGAAACTTCTTTTTCAGATCTTGTAAGGACATGGGAACCTGACTGATCAGGGAAGCACTTGGCAGTTCAGACACAGTTCCCAAATTTGGACAGGCAAAGAACACAGACGCTTTGTATTGAAGCTCCAAAATTCCAGGAGCATAAGAATTTCCATTCCTTAATTTCTGCTTCAAGGGACAGTCACCCACCCCCTCAGGTTGCTAGTAACCTTCAAGAGATGTTGTGCTCCATCAGATCCACTTTCCACAGTCGTCCCAGACTGTCTGCTGGATTGGGATCTCACAACTGTTGCACGCACTTACATCCATACAAGGCAGTGGTGAGGACACCAGCCTGGGAGGTTGGATGTTTCTTCCAGTGTTTCCCCATTTACCAGATTTGGAACATGTTTTTAAAACTCTTGCCCATCTTCCAGGAGAGTAGTCTCAGAATTCCAGATGCTGGGTGTTGTGAGTTGGATTTTCTCCAGCTTGTTCTCTAGGATCTATTCTGCTGCAAAATGCCCTCTCCCAAGAGACAGAAAGAAAACAACCTGATGGCTGAAGGAGCTCAGGGATGAGCTTTCAAACCATGCCTGTCACTGGGGCTGAGCCACCTTTCAGGACACGGGCAGTCTGTCCCTCTGGAGGCAAACACAGGACACTTCTGCAGCCCCAGCTGTATTTTTCAGGGAGGTTGTCAGCAGGGTGACAAGGAGGAGATCTGGGTTCAGCTTGATTTGCTGCCTGAGAAATACCAACCTATGTTCCCTGGAAAGCTACAAAAATCTTCCAGGGTGCAGGATATCCAGGGAAGATGGGGAGAGCAGAGGAGAGCGCTGTATGCCCTTATGCTGAACCTGTTCTTCTTTGCATAAAAAGAATTAAAGATTCATTGGGCTATAAGAGGAAGATCAAAGGTGAGTATAATTTTTAGTTCAGAGGTGAAAGCATCTACCTGATCTGGAGTTTCAGTCTTCCTCCAGAAGCTGATTGTGAATTCCAGCCAGGAGGACACAATTCCTGTCCCTGAAAGACCAATCCCAACTGCTGAACTAAAGACGCCTCTGCACCTGCTCTCTTTTCTCTCAGGAGGTTTACTTTTCTTTTTTCACCTTCACATCCTTAGCACAAACTGAGCTCATGAACTCAAGCCTGTGGCTTGTTCCAAGTCCAGCCAGAGCTGAACCATCTGTAACCTGGCAGGATGCAGCAGGATGCAGACCCAGTGAGAGGCACGGGTGCAAGGTGACTCTTGTACATCTGAAGTTCTTGGAGACTGAAGGTAGGTACCTCCTGAGTTAGGTGCTTCTAGGATTGGACTGGAGCTGAGAGAGCCTTTTGATTTCAATGTTGGATTTAGATATTTCTATTCTGCTTTAATTCCTTCTTTTAGCAACTTTTTGGATTTGGCCATTAACTCGAAAATGTAAGAGCCATACCAGCTCAGATACCCTATTTAGCAAAAACGCCAAGATCAAAGTAAGTCTATGCTCATCGTTTCCTGGTATTTTCTCTTTATCTCCATCAATCCATGGCTTAAGGACTTCCTGAGCCATGGTAAAATACTTTTAAGAAGCTGAAATCAAGATTATTTTGAGTAAAGGCACAGTACCCTTAGATTAGTACTTCATCCACCCCAGTGTGTAGCTTTGTTTTGCTGTCTTTTGTCCTAATTGATGGAAGTTATGGGTAACATTACATTTTGATCCTATGAAGTGCTTCATTCATTGCCTTTATCGCATCATGAGCTATTTCTCATTTCCAGAATTAGCTATCTGGAACTTGGTGTATTCAACAGCTAGTAAAACATAATACATATAGTCCTTATGTTAAAATGTTCACATTTCTTGCTAAAAGCACATTCAGATCTCTTAATGTTCAGAATGCATATACTATTCATTCACAAAATATAAAATGTAATGACACTGATTATTTTTGCTTAATGGAGGGAGAAGTTTAGAAATGGTTAGGCTTATTGTATTAGCAGCCATCATTCCCCACAAATATGGTGCACTTCTTTATGACCTATGCCAGGGTTTCCAACAGGACTTAAGAGCACAAAGCTCCATTTACTCCCATTTGATGGACCCCATGAGTACATGAGGTCCTGCACGGCAGCAAAAGCATTTTATGACATAGAGAGGGGAGCTGGCTCTTATCTGACTCTCTGTGAGGCAGAGCTGCAGCAGCCCACAGGCACTTGAGCTGCTGTAGCAATGCACAGATTTCTGTCCATACAGCCAGAATCATCCCCCTGTAGCAGCTCAGTGTCCATTAGAGATCCTGCTCAAGGAGAAGCCTGCACACCATCCAAACAGACCCTGCAGCTGCCTGGGCTGTGTTGGGTGTATTGATCCCTGTGAACTGCTGCTATTTGCATTTTGCCACATCCACTTGCTGTGCAGGGAAGCTGGCTCTCCCTCTGTTGGACAAATATCTTTGAGTGTTTACCAGAGAGCAGCTTACAAACCCCAGAGCTGCCTTCAGGGCACTGCTTGGAGAAATACCAAAAGGTGTGGAGAGGATCAGTGAGAGCCAAATGCCTTCATATTCCCAAAATAGGTACTGTTCACCAAACTCAGAAGAAATCATCCTGTATTTTCTTGAAAAAATAATCAATCATAGCAACTGAACCTTGCTTCCCACTTTTGCCCCACTGGGACTTTTGCCCTTGCCACCTCTCACTGCAGGGTCACACTCTGAAGTTAATGCATCAAAGATTAGATGAATTCTGTGAGAACAGAGCAGCCTCAAACAATGGCTAAAGCTGGTGCTGAAGATGCCTGGTCCCAGCACCCGTGGCTGCTCCTGTGCCCAGGAAATTGTTAGGAACTCTACTGGGAGCACCAGCTGATACCTGGCCTGGGCACCCAAACCAGCAGAGGAAACACCAAAAGAGCTCCAGGCAGTTTGGGAGCTCCCTGCTCCCAGAGCAGGACTGCAGTTGGATGTAGAGTAGGTGTAGAGAGAAACAAAACTGACCTGAAGAAACAGCAGGATATGAGCATCACCACCTGTAAACATCAGCTTTGAATGATATCTTGCTTAGAAACAGTAAATTAAAATGAAGCTTGCCCTTAACCAGCTGCATTTGGGTCATAGCAAGAGCAAGTTCAACTCTCCTTTCCTAATTCTCTGCTTCTCAGCATGTGTTTACAAACTGCTTGAGGAGAAACAGGTTGGCCCTAGATTTGTCTTGTTCAATTTGTCTCTTAGATAACGAATGCTTTTCCAGTGTGACTGCTGCAATAACTCTGCACTATCTATACAAATAAGCATCTGCTTTTTTAATTGAGCTAGGGCCTTCCACACAAAATACAAATAATTAAGTCATAGTTAAGCATATTTTTTAACTTGAATTGGGAGGTCCAGTAGAAGAAAGAGATCCTCCCCTTGCCTCCTGAGTGCAAGGTGTGCACTTGGCTAAGATGCTCAGCAAAGTGTGTGTGCATAAAACCAAACCCCTGGGAGGTTCTCCAGCTGAAAATCACCCATCTCTGTTCCAAGCTCTCTGAAATTCCCAGCAGGACTCAGCTCTCAAGCCTTCATGATTTCCCTCAGAAGAGTTAAGAGGGAGGCTGGAAAGTCAGAGTACTAAATTCAGTCCATTTAAGCAGACCCTTTGTCTCAAATCAGCAAAATTTCCATACCCAACCATGAGGCTGAATATTTCCATTCCATGAAAGGAAAAATTGCTGCAGGGAATTGATGTGCATGGACAGCTGGTTTCACCAGGATGAAAGACACACATTAAAAATGCTTTTGAAATGCATTTGGGCTTCCCTCAGGGAGTTTGCTAAACCTGCAGTCAGGTACCAGAAAGAATTTGTCCCCTTAAGGCGAAGACAAGATTAAAATTAGTAAGAAATAATAGCCAAAGCCACAGGTGGGACAGATGGCATTGAATGGACATCTGTTGGAATAACATTGAGTTACCATGATAGACTTTTACCCTGCGTCCCCCAAAATTAAATGTGCTCCTCTGCTAATCAAGTAGCATGAAGAGGAAGATGTGTGGGTTGGAAACTGAAAGCTAAGGATGGCAGGAATTGGCTTTACACCTCCATCAGCTGTAGGAAACACACAGTGAGTGGGGTGTAAAAGGTGGAGAGGGCATATGGAGGAGGTGGGGCAGATGGTTTGGCTCTGTGATGCTCTGCTCTGGTTTATTGGTGCCCAGGAGAGGAGTCACTGCTGCTCTGAGGAGCTGTAAGGTCTGTGCAGAGAGAAGGTGCTTTGTTACTCTCAGGCAAACAGGTGAAGAGGTTTGACTGCCACCTCTGGAGTAAGGGCAATTTGGGGTGTTGCAGAGAGGAGGCAGAGAGATGGAGACAAAGGTCAAGGAGAAGCAGTCCAGTGGCATGGATCAGCCAGGAAACCTCCTGTACCTCTGAGACACCCAGGGAATTAATAACCAGGCTAACTGTGACAAGTTAGCCAAGCTGAAAGAATAACTGTGAGAGAAAAACATAAATTTCTACAAAAATGAAGCTTTAAATAAGCACCAAACCAAAGTAGGCAAGATGACTTTCTGAGATTAAAAAAGTTTGATTAAAACACACAGTGAAATTTTCTCAAAAATATGTAGCCATGTATGATGTCTTCAATATAAACCCAATTAAAAGCATGACAATAGGATTTATTTAGAAACATCCTGACCTTTCTCGTATGACTCTTGTCCTGCCTTCTCGTTACTTGTCATTCTCAGTCACTGTATCTTGCTTAAATGAAAAGTGTAAGCTCTTCAGGGCATAGGGCTGCATCTCTGGGCTTTCTCATCCACTGTGTACAACAATGCATGCAGCAGAGACATCCTTAAAACTGTTAAACAGAGCACAAATAAAACATTTCATCTCCGATTTTGCGACTTTACTGAATTCCTTCACAAGAAAACAAAAATACCCTCCAGTGTGGATATCAGTAAGAAGCTATTTGCTCACATTAGGAATACTTAGGGTAAGTAATAATAATGGAAAAACAGTTCTCTCCTTGGTAATGATGTTTATTGAATCACAGAGCAGCTCCTGGGGAAGGGCAGTGGAATCCCATGGCTTGGGGTTTTGAGAGCGAGGTTGGGCAAAGCCAGAGACTGCACTGCAGGGCTCGGTGCCCCGCTGGCAGGAAGACGAATGAGAAGCCCTAAGAGTCTTCTCTATTTGTTCCTCTATGATCCCTATAAGAGAGATTGATGCTGACAGCATCCAGGTGGTGTGTCCGTGACTCAGCTGTCACGTCACTGCTTACGGCTGAGAGCCAGTGAGTCAAGGAATGAAAAACAGGTGGAAGGAGGAGGAGAGCCCTCCCGAAGTGCTCACCTCCAGCCATCTCTTCCTGAGCAAGCAGGGCCAACTGCAGACCACAGGGACACAGGAGAAGGAGAGGCAGTGACAGAAGGAGCGGCTGGTCACCTCCCTCCAAGGGCAGCAGGGTTGCAAACCCTTCTCCACATCTCATGTGGTGTGGAATAAAAGCCTGGTGTGAGTTAATGGACTTCTGCGAGCCAGAAGTGTCCACCCTGTGGGGTAGGTCTGAAGCCCACTGACTCTTGTAACTGTGTTCTGTAGACAAAGCTGTAGATGGAGTAAATATTCAATCCATCTGTTTTAGTTCCTGCTAGACAGGAAAGGGAACATCACAGATGTCTGGCCACGTATTGTCATCAATACAAAGTTTATTGTTACGGATCTGGTTCCACATGACACCCAAAATTCTGCTCTGAGAATGGGTCTCAATGGTAACCTCAGACAGTGACAGCAGACACTAATTTCTCTGCAAGTCCAAGAATTCCTAGAATACAGAAACAAGCCACCTTGAAAGCAGACTCCTAGGTTCAGGTAGCTCCTGAGATACTACTGTCTCTCTGGGTAGGTTCACGAAAGCAACTTGCCACATCTGAGATCTAAACCTGAATGTATCTTTTTTTTCTTTCATTGCCTTGATTGCAAGGTCAGCTTCTTGTAATTCTCAGTAGCAGAAGGTCAATGGCATCTCCAGAAGGTGGGTTGGGTACTCCATCACTTTCTCTGCCTTTGGGTATGATCAATGTTTAACACATGGAAATCTCTCCAGAGATAGAAACATCTAAACCTCCTCAAGAAATCTGTTGCAATTCTTCATAATCTCTACCATACACAAAAAAAAATTCATAAGGATCTGACCTTAATTTCTCTGCTGCAGTTTAAGCCTTCAATTCCTCGTCTTATCCACCATGGGCAGAGAAAGCAGGTGATTCCTTCCCTTTCTGTGACAGCCTTTCACACATTTGACTCAGTTGCCACCTTGCTTCCCTGGTCAGTCCACACTCCAGATGCTCAGTCTACTCCATATTTCTTCATCACTTTTTATTCCTAGAGTTCTGCCCATTCCCACTTCTCCCCCTGGACTTTCTCTGATGGTTCGCATCTTTTCTGATCTGAATGACATTCTGGTCTGCTCGTGCAATTCATGATTTGCCACTATTTGAACTTCTCAGCCTCTCCTTCAGCCTGCCAGCTGTCACCATGTGCTTTTAAGTTTAATAAGTGCTCCCTATCCCATCATCAGTGCCTTTACTAGTGATCTGAGTAGTACCAGACTCAAATGCACGTGCTGGCTGTCACTTATCCCTGTATCACATGAGTGTTGCATAGTTTGGTAGCTGCCAGGAAGCTTGTGATACATGGGCACCCTTTTGTGCAGAGTGCTAGGCAAAATCAGAAATGAAATATGTTAATGTTAACAAGAAATTAACAATCTTTTTTTTTTTTTTACCCCAAAAAAGATATGCCAGCTCCTTCCTTATCACACTTTGCATCTGGGGAAATGAGACCATTCATTCTGCACACCTGTTTTATCACAAAATGAGATGACCACTTCTTTCTAGAAGTCCCAAAAAGGTAGTTATTACCAGCATTATCAAGAGCCACATCTAAGGCTTGGTTTTAAGCCTTGCTTAAGTGTGAAAGACTTTGTCTGTCTGCATCCCTCTTGCTGTCTGCTCACTCACTGCCTGCTCCACCTCGGATGCGAGTCAGGCAGCTCCTGGGTTTTCAAAGCTGACTGCTCCCAGTCTGAGTGACACATCTTATGGTGACACAACTGCTGCAGGGTCTGCAGGAATTGTCTGAAAGCCAAGAGCTCTGTCCAAAGGAAGGGAAAATGGCAAGGACATAGTTATGTGAAAGGAATGAGTAAAATGCATCAACTCCAAGGCTGCAACTGAGAACATGGCATTTTGCACTGCTTCAGTTGTGCAGAGTAAAACAACTTTTAGATGTGCTAAATCATGGCACTGGTTGTGGCAAGCAATGAAACTTCATCTTATTTGATGGAGTTTTGATCTGCACAGGCCATTACCAAAGTAAAGTATTCCAGCCAGAAAATCTGAATTTGCAAAGCACCTGTGACAGTGAAATGGGGGCTCTGCTGTTCCTGCAGAGTTAGTAACAACTCCTGTTGTTTGTACATGCAAAACATTTGGAATTAAGCACAAATCTGTGCTCTATTTAAGTGTACTTTTAATTGCTTTTGATTAGGATAAAGAGGATAATTTTCTTTTACAAATTCTCAGGATATTCAGAACATCTAGAAATTAAAGCAATTCTTTGCATCCAGGTTATTAGTGTCAACTTCAACAGAGAAGAGAAGAGAAGAGAAGAGAAGAGAAGAGAAGAGAAGAGAAGAGAAGAGAAGAGAAGAGAAGAGAAGAGAAGAGAAGAGAAGAGAAGAGAAGAGAGTGGGCTGATTCTCTTTATCATGGGGTCACAGCAAGGATATAATCTTTTATCATGGAAGAGCCTCACTACAGCCAGGGATGTAGACCAGACAGGCTGGTTTTGCATCCCTGAGGCCCCATACAGGATCTCTCACCACCACACTGCCCAAGCAGATCCACGCTGAAGGAATTGGGAAGCAGGCATGGATGCTAGTGATTTACTGGGAGTGCAGGAGGCTGCTTGTTTTAATATATGGCACATATGGCATGAATGTGTTAATGGAATTTATACTGTAAAAAATTATGTCCATACAAAGTATGGAATTACTTGGGTAGGATTTATGCAACATGCATAAAATCCAATGGAAACAGTCTAACCTTTCTGAGGCTTATTAAGATTCCTTTTTATTTATGGAAATGTCTTAATATATGCAAGGTGAATGCCAGAAAAAAAAATACTATAGATTTAGTCAAAATCCAGCTCTTGTTATTTATAAACTTCCACAGCTCTATTCTGCTCTTTTTTACATCAGAAGTAAAATTATTTTAAGTCACTGGGCCCAATCCCAAATCATCTGCATGACCCTGTTGAATGGGCACCAGCTCTGTGGTGTTATCAGCTGATCCCAAAGTGAAGCTAAAAATGTAATTAAGGACATTTAAAAATTTGCACTTTTCCTGCTTACCCTTGTTGTATATGTTACATTAAATATACATCAAAGTAACACTCTTTGCAGGGCTCCCTGAGGCCTCCCTGAGCCCCCCAGGACAAGGATGGTTTTAACTCCTTGGTGGTGAGGAGGACATTTATCCAGGTCACTAAAAAAGAAATTACACTTGAGTAACCACACTGTCTCTCCATCAGTGGGTAAGGCTCATAGCACAGCTTGAACCAAACTGTGAAATGCCTTTCAAAAATTAAGTTCCTACAAGTGTCATGAAAATCAGAGAGGCACAAATCAGTGCTCTGGTGAGAGGAGACAGAATGTCCCCAAGGGTTACACCACCTCTGGCAGGACAGGCCAACCAAGGAGGCCACTTTCAGCCACCAGGAGTGTCACACACAGGGGAGGAGGTGGATGGAGGGAGAAAAATGTGCAAATCCACTGGAAAACAGGCTTCTGTTCTTCATCCGTCTACACATCTTACTCGGTGCATCTAAATCCTGCACAAATTTCATCCTGTACTTTTCCACAGCTGTAGCACTGAAGCATCTTAATTTCTTACAGACACTAATGAATGCAACCTCAAAACACCCCTGAGGTCAGCTGGGGTTACGAACTGGAGGTGACAATAAAGGAGCTCCAGCAAAACTTGCTCTGGTGGTTTCCAGCACCACCTCAACCTGCTTCAACATCTCCCCAAAGTCACTGCTGCAAGGCTGGCAGAGAAGAGATGCCTGAACTGCCCCTGGCATCCCAGCCTGCATCCCAAAACCAGGCAAAACAGCACCAACCAAGGCTGGCATCTTGGAAAAGAAACTTGTACATCAGCCCAAATCCCAGCTTGTAATGCTAATGCAGGAGGAAATCAGATGGCACCAGGCAGAGAGTCTCTGGCCTTTGGAGACCTTGCCCCTGGAAATGAGTTTGAAGTGAAGCACTGTGTCTTTTCTTTTGGTTTTTAAAAGCCAAGGGTTTTTAAATCATCCTGATGAGGAACTGTCCTAGTTCCATGGGTCAGGGAGAGTTCAGGATGGGGGCAGATCGCAGGCAGGGGAATTGGAGTTCTTGAGCCCAGATTTTGCCACTCTGGATGATGATGAACTAAATGCAGTGTATCCTGCTGGAGAACCAGCCCTGGAGAAGGCTGGTTCAGGCTTTGTCAGTGCTTCTGCCTCGCTCTGAGGTCTGTCACCTACACCCATCTAACCCCCATCTCTGATTTAACACTCTAAACACTGCACTCCACACAGCTCCCTACAGCAGCAGCGCAGCAAGGTCCAGCCCTCACCCTGGGAACGTGAAGGGCCCCAGGAGACACTGCCCAGGCTGTGCCCAGCATCCCAGTGGGATGGGCAGGGAAAGCCTGGTCAGTAAAGGTGTCTCCCATCACCCCCAGCACTCAGAGGCTCTGCTGGGTGCTGGCAGAAGCCCTTGGGAAGGGAGCCACTGGGGCCCTGTCTCTCTGTGATCTTCATGTGACTGAGATTTTTCAGGCTTACCACTTCACCCAGTCTGGGGTTGTAAATGAGGGTCATACCACCTGGAGAGCATCCCTGCTATCAAAGTTGGAGCTTCCCCTCCAAAGCATGGAGTTTCTTCTAGGTAAAACATCCATAGCAACTTCTAAAATGTGGATTAATTACCTGCATTTCTCCAAATTTATTCCCAAGAATAACTATATTCTCTGAGCTGAAAATTTGCATTGATACCTATAAGCAAATATAAAATTACCATGTTTGTACAACCTCCAGGCTGAAAAACTTCCATTGAAAGAGCTAATGTTTAGTAAAGTTATAAACCTTAATCTTATCATGTTTAGACATCTTAACTAGACATCACAGTCTGTATTACTTAGAACAGGGTAAGGTTAATTTCTACATCACTCTGTATCACAGAAAAATCTGAAAACAATGTTCAATTTCATTTATTCTTCACTCCACTGAAACTGCCTTTCAAATCAAATCAGTGTTAGCTGAAAATAGTGCTTTGCCACAAAAAAAAAGGCACATTCAGATTTGTTCTGCTTCCACCATTTCAGTTCTACTTTTCACAATTATTTTGAATGACGCCCTGCAAATCCTACCTTGTCCTACAAAACTGCATCAGCATCTCCCATTTCTCTGAACTTGTCTGTTCTCCCTTTGCCATTATCCCATCAAACTCTGCAACATGGTCATCTCTGCCTCTCCTGTAATGCACACTGACCCAGAATAAACAGAGGGAAAATATCAGCAAATGTGATTCTTTTAACTGGGATCTTACATGTACTCTCTAAATGGTGTCTGATGCAGTGCATATGCAGATCTGACTTTGAAAGTGTCATTTAGGGAAAATCCCTGGAGGATTCTCATCCTCTGTCTGCCAACACTGGCAGAATCTCACTACAAACACATTTAAACAAATGAGAGAGCAGGATGGCTTTTAAAATTCCCTTTTTCCCTTTCAGGACTTCTGCAAAAGCTGTGTTTGCCCGCTCAACAGATATAAAAATGGAAAAGAAGAAGGTGGGAAAATGTAATATGTGATTTGTCAGCTTACTAAGCAGTTTTAATTGCTTATGGATTGCAGCTGGCACGGTGGTACAGCCCCACATGGGGATGGAAGGGGCTTTTTGCTGCAGATGCAGCATTGCTGAGCCTGCAGAGCCACCACGAAATCCCACCTCAATTCCTCTCCCCATTAACAGCAAAATATGTAGAACAAAGGTGCTGAAAGGATATAGTGGGCTTATCTGTTGATCTGACAGGGCAGTTGTGTACAACACGGAGTAAAATTGAAGTTCAGCTGTTACAAGGATGTGAGATCAAGGTCC
Source organism: Calcarius lapponicus (assembly GCA_039654755.1). Taxonomy (NCBI): domain Eukaryota; kingdom Metazoa; phylum Chordata; class Aves; order Passeriformes; family Fringillidae; genus Calcarius; species Calcarius lapponicus. Next base: position 17,755,072 of record CM077470.1, on the reverse strand, counting down.
TCACGTCAAATCCATCTTGTCCCTGCTGCTCTGCTCCCAGACCCATTTGAATCTTGCTTGCTGACACCCAGGTGAGTGGTGGAGTCCTCTGGTCTTGTTTCAGTACCATCCTTGTTCACACAGAGTTTGAGACTTAGGCTGTGTTTGACAGGACACAAAGCCAAGGCAGGGCCCTGTCTCAGTTAAGGCAGGGACAGTGACCCTTCACTGGCCACCTTTAGTTCCACGCGGTCAGGCTCAGCCCCACAGTCAGGAAGACACAAGACACAGCTGGGACAAAAATTGACAGGAAGGACCCTCAGGAGGAAAGGTCCAAAAATTTTATGGTCCAAATCCCCTTGTGCTTTTGCCTCCTGTCACACTGGTTGTCAGGTGAGGGGACAGAGGAGCAAGGAGCACACAAAACGCTGCCACAGGTGGGAGGGAGCTGGGCACAGGTAAACACCATCCACCAGCAGTGCTTGCGACATGCCACAGAAAGACAGAATCCTGCTGTGGAGCCAGCACTGGAGAAGCTCTCCAGGACTTGGAACACTGTTTCAAGCAAGCCAAAGCCCTGTATGGCTGCTCAGGAGAGCGTGACGTGTCCGAATGGCTGGCAGCAGCACCGGCCGCGCGTCACTCCGAACACGGAGCCGCTCCAGGCTCCCTCTGAGCGACAGCTCTGCAGTGAGAGCTGGGCTGCACAACCCGTCCTCAGCACAGACCACAAAAACCAGAAAACAAAGCACTTCACATTTGTCATTGCCTTCTCTTCATCTCTGCCTTGCACTTTGCTGTAGCACAGCAATATCCTCCAGGGTCTCCTGATAATACCTCCCTGGGAAGTTGTGCCTCCCGTTCCCACCTCATGTCCCCACTGCAGGGATCCTGGCCCCCAAATCCTCCACTCCTTCTCCCTAGTATCCATAAGAGTTGTCAGCCTTAAATTAAATGCTGACTTAAGTGTTTAAATTACCCTTAGAGACTTCCTGGTCCTAGTTTTATTTAATTCATGACAATTTGGGACTCTTTTGCATATTAGCATCAGCTCTGCCTTACGCAGTGGCCATCGGAGGTTGAGCTTGTCAGAGATGCATCCCAGTGGCATACCAGTAATTCCTTTTCCAAGTTAATGGGCCTGAGTTGTGCTGCACACACCGTTGCATAAAGCTCTGGTTTTACCTCTCTGGCAGGGTCAGCCAGAAGCTGGCTTTGCTCCAGGGCTAACATCCCCCTCCAGAGCACAGAGCCCCCCCAAGCCCATGTCAGACACCCCATCACACTCCCACCAACCCAGCCCAGCACAGCAGGCAGCCTGCAGGGCTGGGTATCAGCATGAGTGCACACAACTAAAAATAGTCCAGAAACAGTGAAGACCAGGGCATCCACCCTGGATCCCAAGGAAGCAACCTTCCCTCCCTCCAGGGATCACATGCAACCAGTGTCTCTGCAGAGTGAGAGAGAAAAGGAGGATAATTGAGAGCACCCACAACACTCCTGTGCTCTGGGGGGAACAGCTTTCTCAGTCACTTGTAGAGAGATTCAGACACCAAGCCCTTAAATCAGGTGCTTAGCATCACACAGCATGAATCTTCTGTATGGTTTTATTTCCTGTGTCCGCTGCTTTGTTATCCAGTAAATAATTTTACTATGTAGCTCATACTAAAGAAAAAAAAGTTTTATACAAAATAGAGCCAGAACACATGTTTACACATCTCAGGCTATACTACATTATAAATTTGGCTGGCTGAACATTCACCTCCAGCTACAGAGACCCCAGCCTTGCTGCTGGTTCTCTGGGGTTTGACCAGAGGAACTGCATCCCATCTGGGGTGGGCTGACAGGGTTGTCACTCTCCAGTGAGACTCCCCTGCTATTACACATGCTGAATACTGTACTTTTACATCACACCTCCTCTTCCTCAGCATCCCCAAACCCATATAGTGCCAGGGCAAGCTGATTTAAGCTTTTAAGTGTCTGAAATGGTTTCATCCTCCCTTCCTTGGAGGAGGCAGCTTTGCTCTCCATATAAAGGCACAAAGTGGTATATTTGAAACACACTAAAGCACATCTATAGGTGAACTGCATATTACCCCATAAACTGGGAATTAAAGATTCTTAAATTCTAACCCAATAGCAAAAAGACAGCAAATCCATGAAGAGATGCATCCTCTTTTCTGTTTCTGAATATATTATGGTAATCACCCCAGTTGTGTTTCCAGTGGTATCAGCATGTACAGTGCTCAAGCAAACACACAGAGCTGGGCTCCCCAAAGCTCCAGGTGACTGCAGAAGGACTGAGTGACTCCCCTGCCACTTGGCCAAGCTGCAACATGGCCTGGTGAGCCTTGCCACAGCCATGAAGGGAAGGAAGGAGCTGCACTACAGCCCTGGATAGGTGCTGCATTGAATCCCTTCCATTCCAAACCCACGAGACCTCGAGTTGAATCCCCTCCCCTGCTCCCCATCCATGCTGTGAGACCCAGCGCAGGGTAGCAGAGATCTGTAAGGGCTGTTTCAGTCACTCTGTGCTCCTGATGCTCAGCCATGGGGATCCTGAGTGGCACAGGTTAATGGGCCTGCCCACATTTCCCAATCCCTCATGAGCAAACACTGCCAGGAATGATTACTAGCCCCTGACAAAGGTCATGCTCTATCCGGGCTCTACGCTCATTGCATCAGGATGTGTTTTCTCTACACTTGCATGGAGCTGCTGAAGCTCCACTATTTTCATGCATTTTAATTCTGACACAGCTTTTTTTGTTGGTAAATACCCAGTGCTTGGTGCAGGAGAGGAGAGGAGAGGAGAGGAGAGGAGAGGCGAGGAGAGGAGAGGAGAGGAGAGGAGAGGAGAGGAGCACAGGGAAATGGGAATTAGTGTACTGAGTAGTTTTCAGTTAACAGGCAAGGCTTATACAATCAGGAAGAAAAACAATCCTTCAAAATAGAAAGCAAAGTTGAAGGAATGAGTTCTTTTAAGTTACAGCCTGTAAACCCCTATGATGGGGTGCCAGCATATCCCAGGGACCACGACTCATGCAGCTCCACCTAACCTGCTGCTGACCTCACCTTTTCTATGATAATTTTTCCAGGAATCTCCATTTTGTCCCTTATCACTTTCCTCTCAAGTTTCTTCCCTGTCATTTCATGCTATTTTTCCCTCTCCTCACTGCAGGATGTGATGTTTTCCCTCTGCCTCCTCTCCAGCAGTAGCTGAGCTGTTTGTGTGGAGTGCTGGTTGACATATTGTGGCTGGGCTGGTTAATCACACATATTCCCCAAGAGCTATCAGAGCTGGTTGGATCAGAGCTCTGAGCTAACACAAAAAACTCATACTGCCCCCCCAAAATCTACACAAGCCAGGGGGGTTGTGGTTATCCACGTGCTCTGGGCTCAGCCTTTCTGCCTGCTGTGGTTTGGGGTTGAAATCTGAAGGGTTTTACACCACAGATATGTAATTACATACATGCATGGAGTATTATTTATCACACAATCTTGACTTCAAAAATATTGTGATTTAAGCTTTGAACTTGATGATATTTGCATAATAAATATAGGACCCTGGCTTTGTGTTTAAACTGTGTGTCCACGAACAGAGTGGTGGAGCCAGGCTCTTAGGCACTACAAGTAAGATAACTGTTTAACTGACATCATTACACTGGTTTAAGGCAAGAGGAATTCCCTGCATGCTAAAGCATATGCAAAAATTGCAAAGCTACTTATTTGTTAATTGTTATAAATTGTTCAAGCCTGCATTTATAGATTTTATAAACCCAGAGCCTAAATATACCTCATGTCAGCAGGTGGAGGGCAGTGACAGCACCTGCAAGTTCTTCCAGCAGATCATGTTCAGGTTACAGAATAGCTGCACAGTCATAGCCAGAAAATATTCAAGTCCTTCCTTGTGCCCTCATGCCAAATGACGTTTCAGAACTGAGACATTGAGTAATTTAAATACTGTCAGTTTATGCAGCATCTCAGTTATCCTTTAATAGTATAGTTACTATTTTCTCAGAAGAGAGTGGTGTCTAATCACGTCAGGATTTTCTTAAGTAATTCTGCCTCAGGGTAAAGAATATTTTTTTATACAGCAGCAGTGGATCTATATGGCTTAAGGAGGCAGATTCTTCTAACACTCAAGGCCTGGCTTAGAGGAGGCTCCTGAACTGATTCTGTCAAGAAGTGTTTGCATTTTCTTCAGGGCAAGTTAGAAAAGGGAAAAAACCTAAATGCGTTTTGACATTTGTATTTGGAGTGTTATCTGTCAAATATGCCAGGACCAGATCACAAATTTCCTCAAGATTGTCGTGGCTCTCCCACCTATCAATAGCAATCTGGAGCTCACACAGGATGCAGGCAGAAAGGCACCCTGATAGAGTGCAATGACAGATTTCACATTAGGATGGAGGAGGAACAGGGAGCAGCCAATGGCATCTTAAAAACTGCACATGGGTCTTCTCAGTAAGTGAGGTCTGACAAGGCAGTTTGCAAAAACCAGAGAGGAAACAGGAACCAGAAGGCTGCCCAGGGCCAGGGCTGTGCTACCTGGAGCTGATCAGTGGCTGATCACCACATGAGTCCTCATCCCTTCTCATCCCTTATGTTTTCTGATGCTCTGAGCAAAATTACTCTGTGGGAAGTCTTGACCTTTCACTTCCTATTTGTGCGTTATTTTGGAGCAACTCTTCCAGTCCCCTCTGCTCTGAAAGCAGCTAGAGGGGCATGGGAGCTGTGCAGAGAAAGTCAAGCAATGCCACCAGGGCTGAGGGATGCTGAGGAGCAGAGAGGCCCCAGGATGGGCATCCCCACCTCCTTCAGAGCCTGGCCTGGGTACCTGCTCCAGCAGGTACAAACAGTGCTTATGCAGGACATCCAAGAGCAGCCTTGCATGTGCCTGTTCAACATCAGTGGCAGCAGAGGACAGAAGCTGCTTAGATTTTACACTGCTTCACCTGTCTAGTCCTGCAGGTTGTATTTGGCAGTGGAGTGCATTGTTCCAGGGTTTGAGATGTTGCAATGCAGCACTGCAGGAGGCACCACGACCCCCTGTGCCATGTGACAGGAGCCTTTTGCATCTTCCTTCTCTCAAGGTTTCTGGGGAAGATGCTCTACAAAGCACCAATTCTTAGAAGCAGTTGATGCTGAGCACCAGCCTTTCCTTTCCTCCCATTTTCATTCCAACCTGGTCCCAGTTGTCCCTGTCCCCACAGCTTCTAACTGCACACAAATGCCAAGTTTTTGTAATTCCTCCTCTCCAATGGGCAAATATATTAATCACTGACACTGTGAACAGAGATCATTTGCCATCACAAGATTGATGGAGTCCACAGAGGCCAGGTGGGACAGCGGGTGGCACGCAGAATGACTCTTTAACATAGCTGCCATCTATTTCACAGCATTTGTAGATTATAATATTCTACATACCTGAATAATTTACTAAATTTAAGGGATTTTTAATACCCAAGTTTTAGCTGCAATTTCACTATCCTATCAAAACCTAATGTCTTCTGAATCCTATGAACACCTCCTGTTTCTCCATTCAAAAGAGGGAAAAATAATAGCCAATTATATAGTCAATATAATAATAGCCAATAATAGCAAATATAAAAGGTAAATTTATTTTTTAGCATGATCAGGATTTCAGAGCCAGGATATAGAAATGGATGCAAGTTCTCTGGCATGGCCCCATCACCTGTGTTGCTGGGGAAGCATCATTGCAGAGCAGAATAGAAACACTTCCTTATTTTATTTATTTTGGAATCAGAGGGGTTTACAGGCACATCAACCCACAGGAATAAAATGCACATGGCAGTAAGGGCAGTTTAGCAGGAGCAGCACTGGAGAGGAGCAGGGATACTCACTGAAGCAATAAGCCTGGGCAGGAGCAGCCCAAGCTCTGGAACTCACACAAAGCACTCAAATAAACTAAACTGCTCCACAAAGGCTCTCAGCTCATCCCAGCACAGCCAGAAGCCCCCATCCACCCCTGCACCTCCCAGGACTGCCCCAACATCATCCCAGCATTGGCCTCCCAGCTCACCCAAACAGACCTGGGAGAGGTGTGCTGGCCTCCAGAGAGATGTGTCAGTGGTGGGGAGTGCACAACAGCCTAAAAGAAAAATCAGGGCCAGGGCTGCACATTTTAGGGCTTCTCACTGTCACTGAACCCAAATACCATCTTCTCTGAGCTCCATGCCCAAGATCCCAGGAGCACAATTCATCCTACAACCTCAGGAACTCCTTTCCACAGAGCATCAACCAGGCTGAAAACGATGCTGACCACCATGAATGCTCCACGTGTCCTTTTATCCACCTGCAAATAAACACAGTGCAAGTTCCCTTTAAATATGAAATAATGCAAATAAGGCAACTCCAGAAAACCTCAGCAAGATCATCCCAGGACATGCCATAACTACCTCTGGTGCCTTATTAATGGGTCAGAAAAATATTTAAATCATGTGTTAGATTTCTCACTAGCTACTTGCAAAGCACCCAGATCAGTGGGAAACCTGTGGTCTGCAGCCCATCAGGGAGATACCAAGAAGCAGAGAGCTTTTTCCTGATAATGAAGAGGAGGAAGAGACACCATAGGGGATGTCACCACTGAGCTGAGCTGGGCGCTCACAGAGGTACTTTAGCATCTGCTTGAAAATACATTAAAGACCTTCCTCTTGATGGACACATTTGCAGTATAAATAGTTGTGTCCTCTTTATTTCACTCTGAGGTTTAATTAATATATAAATCAAACACTTATAAAACTCACAAATGCTTGGGAAGATGTAAAATTTAATTAGTTTGCCCACACAACTCCATATGTCAACTGTTAGCTCAATTACTCTTTGCCATGAAATACTGACTGCACTTTCCCATATTACTAATTTCCCTCTATCTCAAGTCATGCTTAATCAACACCCTGAACTCAACACGCACACACTTGTGCTAAATTAAATATTCAGCACAAGGAGCAAGAGCCTCTTTAATGAAACCACAGCTGGATTTTGCTCAGAAATGAGATCCTCACACAATATTAGGGCAGAGGATATCTGGGGTAATCCCTGGGGTGTGGGGCAGGTTATCACCTGCTCTGGGATGTGCTACCAGACCAGCCTGCAGGATGTGCACTACCCTGCTCATGTTCTTCCATGGAGCATGTATATCCTGAGGAAATACATCCCTGTGTGTATGGGATGGAGCAATGCTGGTGGGGCAGGGACTGGGGGAGGTGAGGGAGGCTGGGAATGAGGCACACAGCAGGGATGGGTGAGGAAGGGCAGGCAGTGGGTGTACTGTGATGGGCTCAGGTGTGTGGTGTCAAAGTGCAGGTGTGCAGCAGCCAAAGATGGGGCCAAGAGACCACTGTACCCATTAAATATGCATTAAAAGCACACTCAGGTCAGCCCCCAGTCTGGCAGTGACAGTCAGCACAAATGAGCCCTGACACTGCATTTATTCCTACTTCAATATCCTCAAGAGACAACAAAATGTCAAAATTATCATCTGGAAAGAGTCCAACAAATTCTCCATCCTCCTGAATCCCCTCCCTGTCCCCCATCCCCATGCCCACCCCCAGGATGAGGGCTCTGATAGCCCCTTGGCCGGGCTCTGTGCCAGCCAGTGTGCCCACAGCTCCGTCCTGGCCAGCCATGCCACAGGGTGACATGGAAGTGACCTTTGCTGGCTCATCCACAGCACCCAGCACGCCCAGCTGCTCCCAGCACAGAGACAGGCAGGGGCCTCCCATGGCTGCCAGATGCCCCATCCCACAGAGGATGGATCCTGCCTGCCTGTGGGGAGCAGGGGCACACAGCCACAGCGGTGTCACCGTGGCCAGTGGCACTGTTCAGTGAGGAGGAGGATGCTGGTGGCTGGAAATGCTGTGGCAGAGGGTGCAGCAGCCAAGTGGAAATTAAAAAAGCTGCAGGGGGATGCACTAAACCATTTTGCTGCTTTGAGGAGAACTCCCTTGGAATAAAGATGCTTATAACTCCACAAAATTACTGTAAATTAAGCTCTTATTTTTCCCATTTGTGCTACTTGCTGGTATATAATTTTCCTGTTTGTGCTGTGAATACAGACTATTCATTTTCCCTAAAACTATTTTCTTGCTGATTTTGCTTCCAGGAGTTGGTGTGGGAGCAGAGCTTGGACATGAGCAGTGAGCATGAGCTGCCAGCACTGCCTGCCCCTGGGGCTTCTGCTCAGAGACACTTGCACCAGACTTCCACAATCCTGGAAATGTTCCTCCCACTGCCCTTCCTGAGGAAAGGGTCCACCTGTCACTGGCCCCCAGTTTGCTCCCAGGGTTTGTGTTTTGTTCCCATCCCTGTAAGGCAGGAGCTACCAGACCTGAGATGATGCTGGGAAGCTCTCAGTCTTGGATCAAGCTTTCCCATTTACCATCCATAGTTCAAATCTCTCCTAAGCCCATGAGATCAAGTAAGAGCCCCATTTCCCTGTGACCATCTCAAAAAAAACCTGTAATTTTGATGGTAAAACCACTTTGAGGGTGGAGTTGGGGATTTTTTATGAGCTATCCTATATAAGCAGTGCTGAAACCCATTATACTGGAACCCATATTATGCGAAATAATTTTAATCCTCCAACTTTTTTCTTCAGGCAATCAGCTTGTTTCTTTAATTCAAATTAGACCTTCATATTCAAGTCTCATTCTAGTTAATCATATTTTTCAATTAAATTCAATTGTCTGTGATCTCCCTAACTTCCAATGCTTCCCTGCATCTCTAATATAGGCAAATTTTGCATTCGTTCCTTTTACTTTCCTTTTTTATTTTTTTTTTCCAAGCTGGTAACATTTTGCTTAACAAAACCAATTTCCAGCAATGGGATCAGAGCAGAGCCATTGTTTGGTCTGCTCATGTTTGCATTGCCCATACACGAGTGATGGCTACTAAAACAACACTGCTGGGAGGGAAAACACGTTTTTTACAGGTCACCTGCCTCTGCTTGATGTCAGGATGCTCGTGCTCCCCATGGTCAGGGAGGAAACTCAGAGTCACAGGGCAGCAAGCCTGGGACAGGCTCCTGCATCAGCAGGTGGAGGTGTAAAATCTTGTGGTTAGAGGTGCAGGAGCATCTCTCTGCTTTTTAATTATCCCTTCAAACACAGCCTTTATGCACTTACCCCTTCCAAAGGGAGAAGAGGAAGTGCTCCATGGAAAGCATGGTGTTAAACATGGGTTACAAGTACCTGGGAGAGCTCAGAGCAAGCCAGACTGCTGATTTCATGTCTGATATTCAGGGCACTGCAGCTCAGCACCCCAGACACACAGCACAGCTCACTGCCCTGATGCTGGACCCAAACCCACCCCTCCTGCAAGCCATGCACCAACTCTGCAGTCCCATGAGGCTTCTGCAGTCAGGAGACAGCACCTCCTGGACAGCATGGGAAGACCTGGCCAAAACCAGGGCCATTCAACAGACAGGGAAAGCAGCTGACAAAAGGAAGGAGAATTTTTAGGACAGTTTTGTGCACATCTGTGAAGCACCCAGGGAGCAGAAGAACCACCCTGGTGGTGAAGCTGACACTCGTCAAGAAAACTGTTGGCAGTGGGCAGACCTCTGACAACACTTAGTGAAGAGGTGATAGAAGAGAAAATCACATAATGGTTTGGGTTGGATGGGACTTTAAAAATCATATTGTTCCACCCCCCCCCTGCCATGGGCAGGGACACTCTCCACTAGACCAGCTGGCTCAGAGCCCCATCCAGCCTGCCTTGAACACTCCCAGTGATGGAGCATCTACAGCTTCTCCAGGCAATCTGTTCCAGTGCCTCAACACCCTCACAGAAAAGAATTTCCTCCTAATATTTAATCCAAACCTACCCCATTTCAGGATAAAGACAGGAAAGCTGCAGCAGCCCAAGGATAAATCTCTGCACATGGAGGTGATGTGCATTATCAGCTATATCTTTACCTGGCCAGTTCTCTGACACAAGAGGGCAAAAGGCATTCCTGTCCTGCCCAGCAGCACAGGACCTGGCATTTGCATGCAAAATGATCCTGTGGGATTTACTCAGTTATTGCTTTAGGGGTGTTTTGCTTCTTTTATGCTATAGCAAAGTCTGGCTGTTTCACCATCAGTGTCATCACGATGCTTTCAGTGCTTCTGGAAAGGTTACAGGAACCAGAGGACCAGAGATCAGGTGAGAAATTCCGTTTCCACTGCCTTTTTTAAATACTAATAAAATACTAATAAATGCTAGTTATGGTAAAAAAGCCAGAAACGGCCCCCAAGTGTATTTTGAAGACAGAAAGACAGCAGGCAAAGAAAAAAAGGCCCCCAGTTTTATTATTTTGTATAATCAGACTATAATTGGAGAGCAGACGCTGTCTGTAACACACTACCTTTGGGGACTCTGGTTTTCTAATAAGAAATCCATGAGGGAGTTAGATGCTGTTTCAGTGGTGTTCTGGCTGATTTAAGGGATGCACCTGGAGCCAGAATTCATGCCTTCAGTTGCTGTACTTCACCAAAAGCAAAAAAAATGTAGGTGCTACTTGTAAATCCCTGCAAAAATTGGGTCTGCAGTGGCACCAGTGAGAGCCCCTTAATTATAGCAGTGCTTTTGGGAGCCGTGATAATTAGGAGTTTCCGGTGTTCTGGAAATCAAAGTGGTTTCTATTCTCTTCTTTAATTAATCCAGGCTTTTATCTGTGAAAGTGGAGATGAATTAAGGTTGTGCTCTAGGCAAAGGGCAATGATGCTTGTGCAGTCCCTGGCAGGGTGAAGCCACTGGACCCCCAGGACCTGGGTGACACTGCAGCATCCCCGGCCTCTGGTTCTTGGTATTTTGGGGGGTGAAGGGGAAAGACCAGAGGGTGACATGCCTCAAGCAGGACTCACCACAGCACGCACTTATCAGGAGAGAGCTGCTGCAGAGGGGTGTGCAGCTGTGTATCCATGGCAGGGGACACACTGCCTGCCCGCAGGAACTCAGCAGATAACAGACACCAGCATTTATCACCCCCCCACATGGGACAGGGGGAGTCAAGCTGCGCAAAAATCGCAAGATTGGTACAAAATCATGATTTTTTTTTTTTTTCCTGTTCAAAGGAAATTATTGTTATAGGTCCCTTTTATTCCGCTCTGGGAAGGGTTGATTTTAGGAGGTTTTCCCGCATCATTTACTCTACCATGGGAAGGGTTGATTTTGGGAGGTTTTCTAGGGCTGGGAAATCCCACTGAAAATCCATGTGATTCTTAGAAGATGACAGCAGCAGTATGGGATTTGTGGTAAAACAATGAATGCCTCCATGAATGTGAACTGTACATGCAGGGATGGCAGAGAGAGGTTTTCAGCTGTAAGTAAAGCCTCCAGCTGATGGGATGACCTCAGTGCTCAAAACAGGAGCATCTGTCACCCACCAGAGCAGAAGGTAGCATAATGCAATTAACCCATACAGCTAATTAATCAAATCCAGCCCCAACAATGTTATCAAGGAACTGCCTGGAAATTATTCTATATGTCAAAGTCTATTTTTAGATCAAATAAATCCAGACCCATGCTGGACAAGCTGTGCTCCAGTTTGGGGCATCTCCACACTTCATCATTTCCTGGCAGTGAATTCTGCTGCAAATACCCCAACCACGTGCTCAGCCCTAGAGCCGTGAACCAGAGCATCTTTGTGTTGGATTAAACAGTTTTCTCAGAGAGAAACTGAATTTCTACATCCAACTTCCTTGGCTTCTGATCCGTTTTCTCCTTTTCCTACTAGGTGGCGCCTGCATGACAGGCGGAGACGAGCCCCAGCGGGAAGCATCTCTAACAGGTTTCCTCCGTGAAGGGCCGATAAATGACACTTTTCCCCGAAAAGCCAGGCAGTTGAGAAGGCGAGAACCTGCCGGGAGCTGATTAGTAGCAGGAAGCCGTTTTCTGGTAGCACCACGTTAACTCTGCTTCCCCAGGGGCGCTGCCAGACCCCGGGAGGGAGGGGGATAATGGGGCCATCCAGGAGCTGCATCCAGTGTAGCCCAGGTGTGCACAAGCCCTGTATGGGCACTTCCAGCCCGGACATCCCGCTGAGCACCCTGGCAAGCACGGCTGTGGCAAGGAGGATGCTGGGGCTGAAGCGTGTGCCACGGCTGTGCAGTCCACTTCTTCACCCAACAAACAACACTGTGTGCCCAGCTCTGACTTCACAGAACCACCACAGCTCCCCACATGCCACCTTTGCAGTCCCCAGCTCATTCCCCTACACGAGCTCTCTGTTTCCCAACCATGCCAAACTAACTCTCTGGCAATAATTAACCATGTTATCTCCATGCTGCACCTCTGTTGTACATGTACACTGCACATGTTCCAGCCTCTCAGCTCCTTTCTGAGCTTGGCATTTTCAGCAACCCCGGGCCATGTGCCAGTCCAGAGCAGACAGAACCCTGTTGTGCCGATAACCCAATTTCCCAACCCAAACGGTACCAAGACAGCAGATTCCAGCCCAAACCACAGCTTTGGGACGGCCACAGGAGGAGCTACGTGTACTGACTGCCCCACCAAATAGGTCTGGTTTTCCAGTGGTAAGTTTGCCATTTTTGCCCCTGGATTTCAGGAGGAAGCTGAGCCATTCCCTGGCTGTGACATTGCGAGTGGCAGCTGAGGCGGTGTCCCCAAACTCTGCTTTTGCCACAGCATCTGCTCAGGTGCAGCCGCTGCTGCCCAGCACTTCTGCATCCCCGGGGCCCCCGGGTGCACAGCAGCCCTTGGGCTGGCACATGATGAACCCAAGGGAGCTGACAGGGGCCAAGGGGCACAGGAGGGAGGCTCAGGGACCACTGCCTTTGTGTCTTACTGCAGTAAAGCCTTGGGTCACCCCCTTATTGACTGGGTGTGGGCAGGAGCTGAGCTGGCCTGGTGCACCCCTCCACACTGTCACCTTGGATGGCTCCAGGCCCCCAAAACAGTGTGGGAGGTGGGGACTCCCCATGGATCCCTGGCTGGGCAGCCAGGAGCTGTTGAGGTTCATCTGCTCACCGGTGCCATGCTGTGCCAGCACATGGGCACTGCATTTAAAGGCACTGGAGAAGCTTGACAGCTCCAGCCCTGAGCAAGGCAACTCCCCGTCCCCATGGAGGGGAAGGACAGGGAGGAGGAGGTGCAGGTGGCATCAGGGCTAAGGGGACAGCAGGACACAGCCAGCTGGGCACAGGGACACAGATGGTGCTGCCAGAGAGCTGCAGCTCTGACCAGCGAGTGATGGGTCAGGAAAAGAGGATTACTGGGAGAACAGTCCAGATGACAGAGAAAAGCCCTTGCTCAGGACCAGCAAGGAAAAAGGGGAAAAGAACCCCAGAAATATACCCAGAAACACTGGCCAAGTTCAGCACAATCCCGACACATTGGGTCTCTCTGGGTAGAAGAGAAATTAAGCCCACTTGCAAGCCCACATCAGATCTCTCATCAAAAACATGGATCCCAAGGGAATCTTTTGAGCCACCAATAAAGCCAGTCAAGGTCTGGGAGCTGGGGAGGCTCTAGCGGCCTACTGAGATGGCTGCAGAAAAAATGGGGCTGCAGGACTCAAACTGTCCAGCAAACAGGTGGACAGGACTAGCCAGAGGCTTGAGAAGAGAAAAACAGGTATAAAATTGGTATTCATTGTTCTCTGTGGCATAAAGGTGGGAAAGCAGAGGGTGTTTCAGTGAAAAGTTTGCTAATTTACAAAAAAGGAAGTGCAATCTAAAAAAGAGGAGAAGCAGATTTCAGCACTTCCAGAGGGTTGGTCATTACCCAGGGAACTGACCACACTGCCCTGGCAGCAGCCTTGCCCCATGCAGGGAAACAGGAACAGGGAGAGACTCACAAGGTGCAGAGACCTGAGAGAGCAGGGAGGAATCTGTAAGATGAATTGCGATGAGCAAGGCAAACAAAGCAATGACTATGGATTCTGTAAATAAATTTAAAGGCAAAATTTGCCCTTTACATAATGTGGGAGAGCAGGTAACAATAAATAGCAGGTGCAGGAGAGTTCAATGATTTCTGTCCTTCACTCTTCACAAAGAGCTGATCGTGGCATATAAATTATCACCATGATAGGCATGAGGAGGCAGGGGCCACTACAGGCAGGAAGGGGCTAAGGAGTAATCTCATTCTACCAGATGCATTTTGTCACAGATGGCCTTTGCAGAGGGGTGATGAAGTACAGCTATCCCAATGATCCTCCTTCTCCTAACCATGGGTTAGGGGTTTTCACACCTCTCCAGTATTGTCCAATACCCAGGGAACTCACAGAATCTCAAAGTTTGCTGCTTGAGCATCCCAAGCCTCTGGAGTTCTGTCTTGTCCAGCATCCAGCCACTGGGAGTCACCAACGGGAACTTTCCCCAGCAATTCCACATCTTTGCTGAAGCCTCCCCATATCTGCAGGTTTCTGTATCTCCCACCCCATGGATGTGAGAGGTGGCAAGTACCCTCGCAAACTGGGGCAGTCCTGGTTGGCATCTGGGCTCGTTTGGAGGCAGCACAGAGACTGGAGAGGGGGGACATCTGCACAGGACTGTGATGAGAATGGGCTGAGATAGTTAAGACCACAGCCTACCCTGGAGAGAGAATAAAATGGGGCTTGTTTAATCACAGGAAGACATATCCTGTGTGCAAGGAGGACACAGAGGGAATGGCAGTTGGCAAAGGTTAGGAAAACCCTCCCGACTGCACTTCAGGCTGGGTTCAGAGGGGCTGCACATCCTCTGCCCGGGCTTCAAACACGCACTGCAGCCACCTCCCCACGGCTGGGGCGGATGAGACAACCCCTTCAGATTCCTTCCCTCTACTGAGTGAGCAAACCAAAGCTGCAGAGGGATTTGTTTTCAAGTCCCCGTGGGTTTGCCCCAGTGATTTTGCCCGCAGACTCTCCCTCTCGTGCCAGCTGCCGGCAGCTTTGGGAGGGTGCAGTCCCGGTCCATGGGAGCGGGGCCGTGCGGCAGCGTGGGGTGTTCGCAGCAGGACAGCTCTTTGGGTGCAGAGCCATTCATTATCGCTCCACGCCTGCCGGCACAGCTTTCCAGAACAAGTGCGCGGCCCCTGATAGCAGGGGCAGAGGCGCAACAAGCCGCACCCGCCCATTAAAATGAGACAGCGGCCGGCTCTGAAATGCGTTTATAAATAGAGAATTCAGGTCTGCCTTCGACTCCTGTCTGTAATGGACACCGCGGGCCGGCTGCCCCGGCAGCGATGCCCTCCTGCCCGCGTGTGTTTAACCCGGGCACGGCAGTGACGCGTGGGCAGCCCTGCAGGGACGGGGCCGGGGGTCCCTCACCCTGAGCGGGCTGGGCCGGGCTGGGCGCTGAGCCGGGCTGTGCCGAGCCGGGCTGCGCCGAGCCGGGCTGGGCCGGGCTGCGCCGAGCGGAGCCGAGCGGTGCCCGCGGCCCCGGCGGGCACATGGGCAGAGGGCGGAGCCCGCGGCCTGACATCACGGCTCGGCTCCGCGCTGCCGGACGGCGCCGCTCGCCCTCCCGCCGCCGCGCAGAGGTGAGGAGCGCGGGGGGACGGGCACGGCGGGGCTCGGGCATCGCCAGCACGGAGAGCAGCCGGAGCGGGGCTCGAACCGCCCGCGCCGGGCGTGCAGGGCGGGGGAGGCTCGGCTCGGCTCGGCTCGGCTCGGCTCGGCTCGGCTCGGCGCCGCCGGGGTTACTCTACCCGGGGGAATGTCCCGGGTCAGCGGGGGCTCTCCGGCCGCCGAGCGCTGGTGCCGGGCCCCCGTTGCGCCGCAGCCCGGCCCGGGATCCCCGCGGCGGGGCTGGGAGCGGGGCTGCTCGCTGCCCGCGGCCCGCTCCGCCCCGGGCTCGGGCAGGGTCCCAGGGCGCTCTCGGACCCCTCGGTGCGAGGGTTGGTGTTGGGGCTGGGGCCGGCCCCGGGCGGAGATGTCTGCGGGGGCCGGTGTGTCTCGGTCCGGGCGGTCACCGGCAGAACTCGGTGGGGTGCAGGTCCGCCGGGCTGCGGTGCGGGCTGCCCGCGGGAAGCGCTGTCCTTCCCCGGCTGCTGGACACATCCGTGCGGCTGCGGGAAACTCCCTGTCCCTGGCACAAACCGGGCACAGAGCCCCGGAACGGGTTGGGTTCCCGGTTCCGAATGGTGCGGTCCTCGTGAACGCAGTGGGGATGGATGGATGGATGGATGGATGGATGGATGGATGGATGGATGGATGGATGGATGGATGGATGGATGGACGTTCACGCTGTTCTCCTCAGGGAGCAGCACTTGGCGCTTAGGTTTCACTTTTCATTCTCAGCTCGCTAAATGCTTTGAGGAGATGAGTGGCTCTTTCCAGCCACGGAGAAATCAGCACCGAGATATTAAAAAAAACTTGGGGAAAATCTTGGCCAGGGCCCAGGATCCCTCGGAGGCGAGCAGGGAGCAGCTGTGGGGTTTCTGAACCACTGTAAGGACTTGTAAAAGCTGCAAAGGTTGGATGCTTTTTGAGGGGGACTTCAGGATTTGATCCATGTAAGAGTAAAGAGGGATGAGAGATGTGAAGGAATTGTAGAGGTGACTTTGTAGTAGGAACATCCCACAGGTGATGGAAGCTGGGGTGGACTGTTCCGTGGCCCTGTCCAGGGTGTGACATCTGCCCATGACAGATGGACACCAGGGAGCTTGGGGCAGTGTTTGTGTTCGTGATGCCTGAGCTGGGCAGAGGTGTATAGAGAACCCCAGATCATTTCAATCAGAGCAGTCTAAGTAAAACTAACACATAGAGAATTGCCTGCTGTGGCAAGAAAGCAAAACTGAGAGACAGCAGGAGAGGAAGGCTGTCGCCTACAGCATCAATAGTCCTGTGGGCTGAGGAGATGCAGGACTAATAAGATTTAAATACTGCATCAAGCTTTCATTTTCTTCTAAAATCACATTTGCTATGAAGCAAATGTACAGTAATATAAGATGCCGCAGTCACTGCACATATTTGATTTCCTCTGATATTTGATTGTAAAGGAGAAAATATTGATGACTCAACAAGTCTGTGTTTAACAAAACCACATCAAACCCCAGGAAAACATGCTCTTTGACAGCATAATAATTTTTTTGTTGTTTATTTTACTTTTTATTTTTGTTTTGGGTTGTTTTGCTTTTTATTGTTAAGAACTATGCTTTGACTATGACCTTGTAACATCACACCCATAAATAGAAGCAGGTTTAGAATCAGGGGAAACACATTTTTTCCGATGATGGAAGAAGTAGGCCAGCCATGCCAACTCTCTTGAGAGGTGGGAAAGGCAGTGGCAGCTGTGATAAGAAATGTCATACACCAGGAATTAAAACACACCAATTTGTTATCTGTAAGTTTACCATCACTGATTAGAGTTAGCTTTTTGTCAACATCATAATGGAAGAAAATGCTGTTTTCAAATTTGAATTTACTGCTTCTTCATAGGTTTTCCTATGCAGACCTACAGTGGATTAAGCAGCTTCCCATCTTCATCTAAGTTTCAGTGAACTGTCACTTAACTGAAAGTAAAAAAGCTTCTGAAAATATGTCAGTGATGTGGGAGCTTCCAACACATTTCCAAAGGCCTTTACATACTCTGGGGCCTAAACATTTTGAAATTTTTCCTGGGGTTTAAGGTACTGACAAAGAAATTCCTCCCATCCTTTTTCCAGGTTCTCAGATTTTTAGTGAGTCTTTTAAAGCCTTGGTTGTGGCAACACGTGTGTTTCCATTTAGGATGAATACACCACTGTAGTCTTTGGAAAAAATGTCCTAAGAGCTCCCCATGGAATGTAGGCTTCAAGAATCAGGGTCTGTAGGTAACATGTCCACCACTGAAGGAGCCTGATACCAACTTCAGATCTTGTGCAAGCACTAATAGCTCATAGAGCTACAGAGTGGTTTGGGTTGGAAGGGACCTTAAAGATTATCTCATTCCAACTCCCACCATGGTCAGGGGCACTTTCCACTAGACCACCTTGCTCTAAACCTGGTCCAACCTGATCCTGAACACTTCCAGGGATGGATCATCCACAGGTTTGCTGGGCAATCTGTGCCAATGCCTCACCACCCTCATAGTGAAGAATTTCTTCCTTATATCTGATATAAACCTGCCCTCTGTCACTGTAAGGACATTCCCCATTGTCCCACCAGTACAGCCCTTGTAAAAAGTCCCTTTCCAGCTCTCTTCAGGTACTGGAAGTTGCTCTGAGGTCTTCCTAGTGTCTTCTGTTCTCCAGGCTGAGCAACCCCAACTCTCTCAGCCTGTCTTAATAGGAAAGGGACTCCATCCTTCTGAGCATCTCTGTGACCCTTCTTTGGACTCACTCTGTCAGGTCCACATCCTTCTTACGTGGGTATTCTGTCAGATACAGGACAGAATCTGTGCCAGTGCAGCTTGGCACCCTGGTGAAACACATGGTGTTTGTATCTGTCCAGCACACGTGGGTCTCGCTGAGGATTGGGGTCCTGGGGGGAGGCATACTGTTCACACTGCATGTATTTGTCTCCCTGGGCTCCCCTGCAAGACCCCTGTCAGGGCAGGCGAAAGGTGAAGCAAGCTGGATCAGCTGTGCAGGATGCTGGACTGAAGGCAAATGGTGTGAGAGGAAGGGGAAGGCAGGGCAGTGAGTTGACTTCCAGCAAAGAGCATCTCTTTCCCCCCATCTGCATCCCCAAAGATAACTACCTGGTCAGCCAGTTGTGTTTGCCTCTCTCCAGGAGCTTCCCAGGAGCTGTTGGGAAAATCAGAAGAGGCAGTACATGGCCCTACCTTGGTTGCCTTTCCTGTTTTCACCAGTGTGCTTATTCAGGGCTGGCTCAGAGCTACCTCTGTACTGTGTGTCATGCCTGTGCTCTGTGGAGGGGGAAAGCAGATCAGCAGGAGATGGGCTGGCCCTCTGCCATAGGCTGTGTCTTCCTTCCACCCCACACTGCCTCCCAGGCATCTTCTCCCCGTGTGGTCCAGTGCATCTTCTGAGTGATGGGGTGAAGCAAAGTTAGAAAGGCAGGAGAGTGCTGATCTTGGAGACCCTTCTGACAGGCGCTGTGGCACGGAAATAGCCAATACAAATATTTCTGTGCATGCTCAGCACAGTTCCTCCATGCTTTTCCTGGAAAGAAACAAAGAGATTTTAAAGAGAGAGCTGGAGCCTGCCAGCTCCCTGTGGTGACTGCTGAAGTCAGGTCCTGCCTGACCTCTGTAGGCCTGGAAAAGGATGGAAGCCCCAGCTCATTTTAGGCAGGAACACCTCCACCCTTCATGTCTGGCTGCAGGGAATTACTAGATCTACCTGAGAAGCCTCCACCTTTGAGTTGCTTTCTTGCTCTCCTCGCATTTGGGAAGGGGAAGGCTCAGAAATTGGCGAGTCACTGAGTTGTCAACTTGAGAATGAAAGCCCCCCAAAAAAGCAAGAGAAGCCATACAAGACCTAAGTACAGTACCAGAAGTTCTTAAAAATCACCCTTTTATGTCACTTAAGAACTGTGAGATGCTAAGCTGAGAAAATAACCTTCTCAGAGTCACATCAGCCAGATAAGCTGCTGTGTGCTGTGTCAGCATCAGCACTGCTCTAGCAAACTCTGTGTTGCTTCAGGTCTGTGCCTTCCATGGTCTTACAGTGAAACCTCAGGATTTCCCAGACTTTCACATTCCCATTTCATGATGTTTTACTACAGGGTAGGTCTTTCTCAGGCTTTTCATTACTGTATCAGCACAGTGGGCGCAGAGATCAGGATGTTCTTGCAGAAGAGCAGAGGAAGTTCCTCAGACAAGGACTTTGCTGCAGAGAAGTGGCACTGCAAATGGAGGCAAATTTGAGGAAGAAAAGTTTGAAGATCTCTATGGCAGAACCTGTTGGTAACTGCTTTAAAGCACATAATTTTGACGAAAATAGGCCAAAGGTTTTTTTCCCAGTTGTTTGTCATAGATAGGTGGTTTTCCTGCTCAGCAATAAAATGGAGGGCTTATCCTTGGAGAGAGAAACTGTCCGTGCCAAGTGATCACAAGCTGGTGTAGTTCTAGGGGAGAATTGTAGCCAAAATGTCTGGTCTTGTGTGGGAAAAAGAGGTTATTTTGTCCCTGTGGGAAATTCTGGTAGCCCTTTCTCCTCTACTTTCCCCTGTTCTGAAAGCTATTTTTGAATTTTGGTCCTGGTGAAGAACATCTTGTGGTCAGGGCCATGGACATGCCTTAGGCTTCACTGCTGACTTCCAAAAACAACAGTCTAATTTTTTTTTTTTCATTGTATAAACCAGAGGGTGTATGGAGTTGGGAGAGTCAGTGCCTGCCTGTCAGCCCGTGTTTTCATTAGTGTGTGATGGAGTAGGGAGGCAGATACTGAATTTGTAGGTGACACTGAGCTGGGGGGGACTGGAAACATTTTAGAGAAGAGACTAAGAATTGAAGAATGTGACAAGCTGGAGAGCTGGTTTAAAAAAAACAGGGCACACGTCCTGTCCTGTGTGGTAGGACTGACTGACCGGCCGGACACCAGGTGAGCGACCAGCCAGGCAGTGGTCACAGGAGCCAGAGGACAGGGACACTCTGCCCCATGGGTTCACAGGGACACACACTTGTGCAAAAGCAAACATAAAGATGGATAAAGAGAAGTGGTGCATTGGGGAAGCAGCGTCTCAGCTCCAGGTGGTGCCTTTTAGGGGCTCAGTTAGAAAATGCAATTCTGGGCATCCTCCAAGAAAAATGAAGCAAGGAACAGAGGCTGAGTTGTTGGACATTCGGTAAATAAGAGCTCTGATGAAAGAGCTGGGTTTCACTTGTGCAGGAAAAACCGAAGGAAGATGTGGAACCTGTTCTCCAAATACAGAATTTGTCTGCAGAGGAGAAGGCAAATCATTTGCCACGTCCTTTGGGGGTAAAAGAGGAAGGGATAAGGTTAACTGGATTGAGAGATAAAGAGGAGAGAAAGCGGGGGCTCTGCAGGAGCTTATGGAAGTGGTTTTAGCAGATAAATACCCGATAATGAGGTAATCAGATAAAGAGCTGCCCTGGGGCAGGAGGAGGGATGAGGACCTGTGAATGCCGAGTGCATCAGGGTGGAGAGCAATTGCAGGGGGACGTGTGGCAACTCCTGGAGCCCCACAGCAGACCTGGGGTCACCGCAGTCCTTGGAGCCCCACAGCAGGCCGGGGATCACAGCAGGCCTGGGGTCACAGCTGTCCCTGGGTGTCCCACAGCAGGTCTGGGGTCACAGCAGGTCTGGGGTCACAGCAGGCCTGGGGTCACAGCTGTCCCTGGGTGTCCCACAGCAGGCCGGGGATCACAGCCGTCCCTGAGCCCACAGCAGTTGTGGGGTCGCAGCAGGCCCTGGGTGTCCCACAGCAGGCCCTGAGCCCACAGCAGTCTGTCGCCCTGCCCCTCAGTGCCATGCTCAGCTGGGGCACGGGAGCAGAGCCCCCATCCCTGTCCCGTGTGCCCATGAGCTGAAGAACAACAGCGGGGACAGCCCAGCTCCCAGCATTTCCTCATTCTCATGTCCTGGCTGGCAGCCGGGCCGGGTTTGCAGTATGGCTTTTCTGGAAGGGCGATTTACATCCTTTGCCAGTTCCTGGTTTGCACCATTCAGGAGATAACTATAACTCTGTTTTGGAAAGAGAAAGAAGAAAAGGGGCAAGCAAAAAGGCAGCAGGCTTGGTTTCCCTGACTCTTTCTCTTGTGGGCAGAGCTGGGGAAGTCATTTCCAGTCAGCCTGGGCAGGACTGCAAGCTCTCCAGAAATGTGCACCAGAGCTGAGATTAAAGCAGCTTTGGATAAGCTCTTTTATTACTTAAATCTGCTCCAGTTCCAACAGGTTCAGGTTCATGGCACTTGCTCCTGGAAGGGATGCTGTGTGTGTGGGAAAGAGACTTAAACATTTGATTTTTCCCTGGAAATAAAATGGTGGTAGAAAAAAAAAAAAGAGTATTTCTGTGGAATGGTTCAGGTGCTGAATGCTCCTCTCCAGCTGAGGCTTTTGGAGGGTTAACACAGCAAGAGATGCTCTGCAAACAGAGGCTGGAGGGCTTTGGCTTCATGGTTCAAAGGTCTCTCCATGCAGACTGGCAGTCCCCTGGGGGCAGAGATCACCCCTGTCCCTGGAGTGTGTGTTTGTGGGACCGAGCTGGTGCCAGCCATGGCTGGCAGGGCCCAAAGGGACCTTCCCAGGGCTGAAATCATGACACTCCTCTGCAGAGACCTGACCAAAGGCTCTGCTGCATCCTTTGATTCCTCATGAGCCTTGCTGGTGTTTCAACCCATGTGCTCATTAAGGAATGTGTGTAATAATCATGTGCTTTATCTCGAGTAGGACCCAAGCAAAAGCACATAGCAGGCTCTTTGATGACCTGCACGGGTTGAATCCACAGCTTATGGAGACTCAGTTGTGGTCAGTCTAAACGAACACTGACTTTGGGGGAAGACAGAAAAGCAGTGGTTTTAGCCAAGGTGGTGCAGACTGAGTATGTGAGGCTGAGCTCAAAGATGAGTTTCTGTGCAAACAGGAACCAGTTTGGTTTCACTGGACAGGACATTTTTTTGGAGCTCGGTATGAGATTGCTGCCATATTCTTCAGCACAGTTTGGTATGTTTAAAACACTGCCTTTTTATTAGAATTATGGTAAAACTAACTTGTCTTTTATCTGATAAATCTGAATACCAGGGCATTGAAATGAATCTTGATTTTTTTGTCCAGAACTGAAGCAAAGCCTTGCCACCGCAGGTCCATCCTTCTTCAGGGTATAAAACTCAAACCCCTCTGAACTGCAAATTACAGGAGCCGGCTAGGCTATCCTCCTGCACCAGAGGATGTGAAAGGGGCCCCAAAAGATGGTCTCATTGTTAAAGACATGGTGAAAGATATCTGGGTCAGCCCAGACAAACTTGCTGGAGTACCATCATTGTTAGTATCTCCTTCCCCACGTCTGTTGAAAGAGGATAACAAGTGTGCCTGTTCCCCAGTGGCTGTGGGGGATGATCTGCTCAGCAGATTGACTCTGCTGTGAGCCCAGGGACACCTGAGTGGGCTCCTGCAGCCCAGCTCCATCCATAATGGCTGTCCTGCTGCAAAACCTGAGTGAGGCCTCTCAGTGTGGGCAGAGAGGCAAAAAAACCTCGTTTGCCTGGCACTGAGCCTAAGTTAACAGCCTCAGGTGCAAAATATGTAGAATTATCCCTGTGTTTCTTCTGTGAGAACCCCTCCCTCTCTCTGCCTGGGCAACAGAGATTTGACTGCTTTGTTCCATGCAGCTGTGTCTGTCTGATCCCACTCCTTGGGGCAGAAGTTGCCTTCTGGACAGTTTTTGTAGAGTGCCCAGTAGAGTCAAAATATTACCCCAAAATAAAGAAATGCATCTTGCTCACTGCCCATGAGTGTCATTGCCCTGCAGTTAACTGCAGCAGTGGCAATGCAGTCATCGAACTGCACATGGGAACAAGGGTGCTGCAGTGGACACAGCAGTGATGCAAGGGTGTCATTAGCAGCTGAGCTGAAGGGCAGCTGTACATTGCATTCAGTATTTTAGTTAGGGAACTGCTACCCACTTAGAATTGGAGCTTGTTTACCCCCAGTGGGCTGTGCTTTAAATCATCTTGTAGCTTCCTTGGTAAGAAACTGATCTCCTTGAATTGCACGTGCTATAACTCAGCAGGGATGCAGTTTGCTTGACAAGGAAGATCAATAAATGGGGTTTATCTAAGTCTGGAGGTGCTAAAGATGTCTAAGCACCGTGATATTCACTCGTGGCCTCCTCTGCAGCATCCTGGCCATGGTGCTTTGCACCCTCTCTGGATGGGTTGGCCTTGCTGTGGTGAATTAGCTTTGGGAGGGACAGTTTCAGGCAGGTGACGTGTCCATAGGTGCAGGAAAAGCAGCGTGGGCACGGTAAGTCAGGGCGGTGGCAGGAGGGGGGGTCTGTGTGCTCCCCAGAGATACAGAAGTGAAGAAAAGCTGTTGCCTAATCAGACAGTCCATTGCCAGGCATCTGCTAGGCAGAGACCACAGTGTTTGTCTCAGTGAAATGTGTTCATGGTGAAAGAGGGATGTTCCCCTCCTTTCTCAGGAGGATTTCAGTGCATGGCAAGGACAGCAATGCAACCCACAGGCAGCAGCCAGCGCCAGGGACCATGCCACCATAGGCTGGCAGCAGGGATGAGTCCTGCTCCAAAGCCCCACCAGTCAGAGCATGACTGAAATAATCACACCAAAATTCACAGAAACATTTTGAGTCTTCTTACTTTGTAACTATCCTGCTGACTTCAAAGGCTGTTTAATTCTGTCATCCCTTTTAATCAAAATAACTGGAGACAGCAAAGATGTTTATCTCCAAACATTGCCAACATCTCTCTACATGTTCAGTGGCAGCTGCAGGACAGAGGAAACACAGTATAAGAAAAATTGCTTGCAGCAACATTTGCATCCCAGTGGGACCACAGAGAGAACTTTTGAGGTGCCTTAAATTGATTATGAAATGAGTCTCTGGGTAACAAACACTTTGTCACCCCGAATGCTGATTTCTCCTCCCATGGCTGTGAGCCAGAGATGTGTTTCTTTATTTTGGGGTAATATTTTGTGTGCACAGGTAGTGGAAAAGGGGAGGGGGGTTACGGGTGAGCAAGCTAATTATTCTGAACAATAGCATTGGCCCTAGAACAAATAGTTCTGGACATGAGTACATTTAGGTGAAGCAAGGTTTCTAAAAAGTAAAGCAGTGAGTGTGTGATAAAGCTTCTGATAAGGGGCCAGGAAAAAAAAAAACAAAACGGTATCTTTGCAGACAGAGATCTGAAAATCATCCCTGTGGCCCCTTTGTATGTTTATTTCCCCCCCCCCCCCCTTTTTTTTTTCAGTGGAGTAAGCAGAACTGCAGTATGCTGTTTGATCTCTGTATTTATACAATGGACATGTGTTTTGAAGGGGAAGAAGCCACCATGCACTTCTTTGGCACTTGTTTTCCCCTGCTAGCACTTCTTCCATGAGCACCTTTGGGTCTCTGGGATAAGGTAGTGCTTGGTGAGAGGCAAGGAGAGCAGATACATCTCTGCCATAGAAACAGCATTGTCACTGAAACCATGATGGGTTTGTACTCAGGACAGTGAATTTTAGTTTCAAAGTCCATCTGCTGAAGGTGTTTTGCAGGTTTTCAGTGAGGAGCAGGATTGAGATCCTGGCTGCTGTGTGAGAGATCTCCTCCAGCAACTTGGCTGTGCTGAATGTTTGTCTGCTAGGGACCTTCAAGTTGGTGTTTTCATGACCCTTTGATCATTTTTCTGAGTGGTTTTAACAAATTAACAGCTCTTTAAAGTGTATGTATGGTATGGGGAGTTTATGCCCACAGGCAGCTCTGGCCATGTCTCTCTAGCGTCTGTAGTTAATTTTGGTGCTCAGGCACTTTGAATGGGGAGATCCTTTTGCAGATTCTTCACAAGAAAGACTGAATGTCCTAAATGATTTTGAGTAGATATTAGGAAGAAAATATTTAGTATAAGGGTAGTGAAGCATGGAAACAGGTTGCAAAGAGATCTGGTGGATGCCCCATCCCTAGAGGTGTTCAGGACCAGGCTGGATGGGGCTTTGAGCAGCCTAGTCGAGTAGAAAGTGTCCCTGCCCATGGCAAGGGGTTGGAAGTAGATGATCTTAAAGTCCCTTCCAACCTAAACCATTCTGTGATTCTGTGATCACTACACATGACTTCCATCTTGTCAATATTCACTCCCTTTCCCAGATCACTTATGAGCATGTTGAACAGCATAAATCCTCAGGAAAATCCCTTGGCAACCTATTCCCATTATGAAAATAATTTATTTCTTCTCACCCTTTGTTTTCCATTGGTAACTATTCATGCAGAAGTGCCCTTCCCCTTTGCACCACTGCTGTGCCAATCCCAGAAGAGCCTTGGGTGAAGGACATTTCCAAAAGCCTATGAAAAACACACCGGTGCCAGGGACAAGGTCACCCCATCCAAATGGTCACCTTTATTTTGAAAGAACTTGACCAGCTACAAGGCAAGACTGCACTCCACCAAAACCAATTTTCTCCATCCCCAGTATATCAAAGTCTGTAAATTACAGTCTTATATTCTCTAGCAGTGTGCCAGTACAAAAGCCAGATGTCCTGGTGTGGAAGTTCCATGGGCTGCCTTCTGAGCCCTCTTAAAATCTCACCCTCAGGAATTTGCCATTCCCTTAGGGTAAATTTGCTGTTCCTTAAGTTGGGAGGCACATTTGAGCCACTGACACAGCCCATGAGCAGTTTGGCAGTTCCCTGCCCAAGTTTCTTCTGGCCTCCAGGTTCACTGCTGTGCTGCCTGTGAATTCATTGATCTGCTTAAAACGTCTCCATGCCCCCAATATCTAATCTGTTACAGGGCAAAATTCATTAACGTTTGTAAAGCTCATCAAGATCTTTCATGAGCAAATCCCATCATGTTTTAATATATTTTTTAAATGTCACGAGTAAGTTCTCATTACTCGTTAAAGAGCTGAAGCAAACAGTGCTTGCCAGACCCAAATATTGGGACAGGCAAGGGCTGAAACTCTCTTCATTTACCACTTTTAGGACACTTTCATTTCAGTTTGACTTTCTACCTTGATTCTGCTCTGGCAAATCAGAAGCACCCCTCCAGCTTTTCCAGATGTAGTCTCTGAGATCTTCATGGACCCTTTCTTTAGGAGGTATCTGGTAGATCCATGGGAATCTCAGAGTTTCTGGTCCTGATTGCTGTCAGTGTTGGCCTGGCTTTGCAGTGTGAGATGCCAGCATGAAGGACAGCAGAGGATGGATGAGTGCATCCAGCAGCTGTTGGATCACACAACCTTGGGAAACCTCTATAAAAGCCTTCACCTTCCAACCCAGCCTGGTGTTTTGTGCCCCTCCGGTGGTGCCTGTACATTACTGCACATTTCCTGCTGAGTTCGGCAAATAGATCCAGGGACCAAAACCATGTTCGAGCAGCCTAAGTGACGTTTTTCCGCATGGTCTGGATTTCTGCGAGAGCTCCACAGTGAATTTACGTTTCTCCTTGTTTTTCCTGCCAGGATGTCCAGAGGAGACATGGCCAAGCCTCTGCTGGGCCAGGGGAGCACGGCGGGCGAGCACAGCCCCCCGCCGGTGCCGGCCGGGCGCACGGTGGGCGTGCTGGGCAGCGGGGACTTCGCGCGCTCCCTGGCCGTGCGCCTGGTGCGCTCCGGCTTCAGGGTGGTGGTGGGCAGCCGCAACCCCAAGCGCAAAGCCAGCCTGTTCCCTGCTGCAGCAGAGGTCACCTTCCAGGCTGAGGCTGTGAAGAAGGCGGATGTCATCTTCGTGGCCATTTTCAGGGAGCATTACTCCACGCTCTGTGACCTGGCTGATGTGCTGGTGGGCAAGATCCTGGTGGATGTCAGCAACAACACGGAGATCAACCATCACAAGGAATCCAACGCCGAGTATTTGGCCTCCCTGTTCCCGGCCTGCACCGTGGTGAAGGCCTTTAATGTGGTTTCTGCGTGGACGCTGCAGTCGGGTGCCAGGGATGGAAATAAGCAGGTATTGTTTTCTTCCAGCAAGGGCTAAATCCCAGCTGTTCAGCAGCTCAGGTCTGGCAGCATCAACAAATGGCCTTAGGCTCCAGGAGAAGGAGTCTTGAGTGCTGGCTGGGCATGCAGAGACCACCCCTTAGCTTCTGCACTTCTTTGTTCAGAAATTAAATACCTTCACTCAGTTCACACTGTGTAGTCCTTGGAGCATCTGCCTAAGTGAAAAGTTTTATTCAGTTGTCTGTTTATCTAAACAGGGCCAGTGAAACAAACTGGCCATACATGCATGAAAGGAAACCTGTCCAGCAGAGAGGTCTTTGGCAGCCATGGTAAATCCCTGTCAAAAAGCCTGCCAGGAATTATGATGCTCAGTGGAATAACATAGGCTCCCTGTGACACAGAATCGCTCTGGATGCACTCGATCCCAGCAGCCTGATTTCTTTGCTCTATGTGTGTATTTCTGTTCCTTGCAGGTTCTGATCTGCTCAAATAACCAAGAAGCCAAGCGCACCATAGCAGAAATTGCTCAAGTCATGGGATTCACCCCCGTGGACATGGGCTGCATGTCATCAGCCTGTGAGATCGAGAACATTCCCCTGCGCCTCTTGCCAGCCTGGAAAATCCCCATCTTTTTGGCTCTGGGGCTTTTTCTTTGCTTCTTCACCTACAACCTGATCCGGCAGGTCATCCACCCCTACATCAGGGAGCAGAAGAACAAGCTGTACAAGATCCCCATTGAGGTGGTCAACACCACGCTGCCGTGCGTCTCCTACGTCATGCTGTCTCTGGTCTACCTGCCCGGGGTGCTGGCAGCCTGCTCCCAGCTCTACTATGGCACCAAGTACAGGCGTTTTCCAGATTGGCTGGACCAGTGGCTGCAGCACAGGAAGCAGATTGGTCTCCTCAGCTTCTTCTGTGCAGCCCTGCACGCCGTGTACAGCCTGTGCCTGCCCATGCGCCGCTCCCACCGCTACCTGTTAATCGAGACGGCCGTCAAGCAGGTAACGGGGGTGCTCCTCAGGCCAGCACCTGCAGGGGTCTGCTGAACTCATGCACATCTTGGGTGGTGGGCCTAATATCTTGGGTTTTTCATTCATTTTCCAAAGGTGTGGGGAGTGGGAAAAAGCTCTCTCTAGGAGCGCTTTCCCCACCGGTCAGCCGCACGGCACAGACTGAGCACTCGCCTGTCTGTGCTGAGGAGCTGCCACCTCCCTGGATACACAGCTCCCTCTGCAGTGACAGCCAGGGCTAGGGTCAAACCCCCCATGCCACTGCTCCCCAGAAACACTGACAAGCCTTTGAAACCAGCCTTGCCTGGCACTGGTGTCTCTGAGACTTGGTCAGAGGCAGGAAAAATGCTAGGCAAGGGGAAATCCAATGGTAGGAGGAGTAGTGCTCCCTTCAGCTCCCAAAATCTTGGGAGATCCCTGTTTGTTCACATTGATGTTCATAATTGTGCCTGCTGGAGTAACCAAGTCATATCCCAGAGAGGGTTGTGTGTCCTCATCACCCTGTGCCTGCAGGAGTTTAACAAAATGGTGGTGAAGAGCCAGTTATGTAAGAACAAGGAAATGGAAAGGGACTTTATTGCTTTATGGACACTCTCAGCAGTGTTTATCCAGTGTGAGACTGCTGCCTTCGGGCAGTTCAGCCAGCTCTGTATAACCCTGGGAGGATGGGATTTGCTCTTTCCTGCCCCTGGCCCCTCACTGCTCCCTTCTGGGATGGCACAGGCTTTGTGCAGCTGAGGGGAGAATGTGATCAAGGAATTACCCCAGAACCCCTCTGCTTTCTGTGCTGGGGTATTTGGCTGAGTGATTCCAAATATTTGTCCCAA
Source organism: Calcarius lapponicus (assembly GCA_039654755.1). Lineage (NCBI taxonomy): Eukaryota > Metazoa > Chordata > Aves > Passeriformes > Fringillidae > Calcarius > Calcarius lapponicus. The sequence goes on along the minus strand of CM077470.1, from coordinate 17,725,810 downwards.
AAAGGGGGGAAGGGGCTGTGGGGGCAGAGGGGAGCAGGATGGCTGGTTTGGGCAGCAGTGGCTGTTCAGAGCATCCATCAAACACCATTCCCAGCTCTCAGCTCCAGCCTTGAGCAGGTTCTTCTCGAGTGCCACAGTTGCACATTAATCTCAGGCAAGCATCCTGTGTTCATTTCCCCTCTACCTCCTGTTTTCTAGCAACATCTTTGTTTAGTAAATTAAACCCATTTAATGGGCTAAAGAGGACAGTTCTAAATGTTCCTCTTTGCCATGCAGTATAAAACCCATCTTCCCTTCCATTAGCATGAACAATTTCCCCCCTAAATGCACTTAAAACAAAGGTTATTAGGAGACTACTGCATATTCAAGCATCTGTATTTGTTTTCATGGCTTGAAACTGAGTTCTCATTGTAATTATCTTTCCAAATGTGGCCTTGGGGCTTGCTGCTGTGGTTACAGGCATGGGAGCTGAGAGCATTCAGCAGTTCTTCCCAGCAGGCTTCAAATCAGGTCTAGCTTTGGCCAAATGGCTTTGGGATAAGAGAGTATTTCCACATCTCCCAAACAGGCAAATAGTGCTGGAGGTGTGAACAGGACCCAGTGCTCATCCAGGAAACCTGCTTCCAAAACCAAAACAGATCAAACTCAGTTCCTCTGTCCCTAAGCGCCCCATTTTAACAAACCTTCATTGTCATGCCAGGCTATGGAGAAGAAGATGACAGTCTGGGTAGAGGAGGAAGTCTGGAGGATGGAGATTTATATCTCTGTTGGAATAATTGCCCTGGGCTTGCTGTCGTTACTTGCCATCACTTCACTTCCATCCATCGCAAACTCTCTCAACTGGAGGGAATTCAGTTTCATTCAGGTAAAGTTGATATTTCCTGATGCCAGATCTGTAGAATCAGAGTCAGGCCCTCACACAGACAGAGCAGGGCTTGACCTGCTTTTCCTGCAGGGCAGCTGTGCATTGGTGTCAGCAGCAAAACCTCCCCATGCACCCCAGAGCCACAGAGCCCTTCTCCAGGCAGTGAGACCCAGAGTAGGAGAGGGGCAGAGGGCTGTGGTGTGTCCTGGGGCTATGCTGCTCTCACACAGGGCTTGTCCCGTCCAGGGAAGGTGCTTTCCTCAGGACAGGGGAGAATGCAAGGGAAAACACAGCACCAGGTTGTGGAGGGCAGGCAGGGAACTCACTGTGGGCACAGCTGGCTGCAGCAGACAGATCTGCCCTTGTGTTTAGGGAGAGTGAGCTGCTGAAAAGGAGAGAGCCTGGGAGGACAGCACAGGGGAAAGACAGGTTTGGCAGAGCTTGCATGCACCCAAGTGTTCAATAGACAAAAAGGCTTAGAGTAGTCTGTAACCTGCCAGAGCCCACAGCACAGAGAACTGAATATGATTTCAATAAAAAGGCCCTGTCTGATTCTAAAACCTGCAGAAAAACTTTAGTTTTTCCCCAGTGGTTTAGGTGCCTTCCTCCTGCCGACTTGCAGTGATGGCCAAGCTCTCAAGGGCCAAATTCCCTTGGTGACCTGAGTCTACCCCCTGGGATTTTCACAGACACTGTATTCACTGGCTGCAGCTTTTTCAGGGATGCATTTGGAGCCAGGCTTAGGGCTCATTAACGGAGATAGCAGAGAATGAACCTTTCAAGTATCCCCTGCACATTAAAGCTGATTTTGAGGCCAGATTCAACTCACTGTGTCACAGTGATACCCCACAGCCCTAAAACTCCTTTTCACTTGTAGCTCCTACAGCAGGGCTGCTTAGCATGCACCAGGCTTTGTGACCCCTGTGGCACCCAAGGTGTGTGAGCCCCACCAGGACCCCGTTCCCCTGCAGCTCCCCTGTGCAGCCTCCCTTTGCACCACCTAACCCTTCCAAAGGGGAGGGCAGGGCTCAGGGATGCAGAGGTGAATATCTATCATCCAGCCTCTGTTAAGCTCTGCTGAAGCTCTTCAGGGGTATATAAATAATTCAATATTCATTAGAGCAGGAGTTTGAAGTCTGCTCCCCTGCTTCTCCCACGAGTGCCCCGATCACCACACGAGCAATCCAGTTTGTCTTTTCCCCTCTTGCTGTGGGCTAGCCAGTAATTATTTACACTGAGTAGAAGAGCTGCACCAGGAGAGCTTGACCCCAAGAGATCATCCCTCGGGGAGAAGGGAGACTGGCTTTAAACCTCTGTTTCAGACTGGACAATGGGAGCATATTAATTCTCACCACCGTGTCTCAGGGGAGGGCTGCAGCTGCTGGGACTCCGGATAAATCAGTCCTGACTTGCACATCTCATACCAGGAATCCCAGACGAAGGGAAGTATCTCCTTGCAGCCTGGAAGGAGGCTTTGAAACCCCCTGCATTTCCCTTTGGCTCCCTAGGCAGCCTGGCAGCTGTCCTGGAGGGTGCTGGCCTTGTGTCATGCAGCACAAACATTGTCGTGGCAGGTCGTGCATGTAACACGACTGTCCCATCTGCCCTTTGGGACCCCTTCCCAGCCTTTCCAAAGGTATGTCAGCACTGGGACCAGACAGATTCATGATGGTCAGATCCAAAATAGCTCTTGGCTGCCCCACATGGGAACTGGCTGGCTTGGTTCATGGAAAGATACTCACACCTATTTCTGTCTGCATGGAATAAAGCGTGACAGTGTGACACGAGCTCCCAGCTGATCACAGGCAGGAGAGGCACGGCTGGTACTGTGGCCTCTTTGTGGAAATACCATGTAGAAAGAGCAGGTTACAGATCTCCTGGCATGTTAGCTTCCATATTACTTTTTTTTTTTTTTTAATGAGGGATCTTTTAAATTATTTATTCCTCAATAAGTCGGTGGTGCCTTTCTTGAGGAAATTAAAAGAGCAGCTACAGCTACTGGTTCCAGGCACCAGAGATTGTATTCACATAGCTCAGAGCGAGCCTCCCTGAATTAATGCACAGTGGCACAGTGTAAATACAAGGGGTGAAGCATGAGGCTGCTTTCTCAAATATTTGGGATTTCTAGCACTTCTGCCACATAAAAGAGGTGAAATGCAGAGTGCAGACACCCCAGCCAGATGCCTTCCAGAAAATGCAGCAATTTGTTCCCATCTCAGTTGAACTGGATGGTGTTTGAGAGATGCTGTACCAAAAGCCACATGTGAGGCAAATTCAGGAGTCACTTTAGTCCCCTCCTTACCCAGAGGGAACTAAAGTAACTCTTTCCCAAGTCTGACATTTTCCAGCAGCCAGTGTGTACACCTGTATTAGTGCCATATACTGCCACAGTATTAAAATACACATCTGTTGCCTGACAGGTCGAAAATCCCATTTGTATTGTTGCCAAAGTTATAGGGAAAAAAGGTTAATTTTCACAGTAGCTCCTGCACATACTCAAAATTCAATTAAATATAGTTAAATTGGATGCACAGTTCCCCTGTGTGTCCAGTTTTAACAGAAAATGTACAGGATTGAAACACTGGCTAACAGGAATGATTTGTATGTAATTCAGCTTATAGGAGACATTTTTAATGTTCCCCAGTGATTTACAAATCAACTCTAATTGCCTGTGAAGTAAAAATGTGTATGATTGCCTTTACCTTCCTATCCTGAGAAGCCCTCCTGGAATTTGAAGGTTGAATTGACCTGGTTTCTTTCATAGTTCATGTAGCATAAGATGTAAAGAATCTGTAATCAGACCTTTTCTAGCCCTCCTGTCGAGGCAGTGTGAGGGGCCAGAGCTGCTTCCATTGAGCTAATAATTCTATAGTACTGATGGCTGCACAAGTCTGAAACTCATCTGGGTCAGGAAGGGGCTCTTTGCTTTCAGTGCTGCCCAAGCATTTCTAAACGAGCCACAAATGACTGGATCACCTTTGCTGAGGTGTTACAGGGAGCCTGCAGGAACCAAGGAGGTGGCAGAGGTGGAAGAGTTAATGCAGAATAGAAAATACATGCAAAACCTGCATCAGGAAAATACTGTCTTCATACAGCACCTTTCAGAGAGCTTTAATACTCTCCAGAGCTGCTGGCCCCACACTCCCCATATTGTGGCAGTACAAAAAAAACCTTTGCCACTGTTGAAAACAAAACCCAGAAAGATTTCATAGCCTGGAACTGCATAGAGAGGATCAGTGAGAGCTCAAGTGTGGTATCAGGGCTAAGAGTGGTATCAGGGCTAAGCACTTTGGCAAATCAGCCCCCTGGGCTGCTCTGCATTGTGCTACACTGAGTGTGTATTGAGCTGTACACACTGAGCCAGGCTCCAATCAGCAAAACTTTTGGGCTCTGTGCACTTACAGACCTGCTGTGTCCAGCTGTCTGGGGGATGCAGCCATGGCTCCTTCAGCCAGCATCAGCACTGGGAGCCCCTCTGCTCACCCCAGTCAGCTCCTCGTTTGTGCTAAAAGTGGATTAACCCATTGCTGCTGCCAGAGGAGCTGCCTGCCCTGGCTCCAGCCACAGCAGCTTAGTTGTGTGTTTGTTGCCATGTGTTTGTAGCCAGTTAGCCTTTTTGTTTCATCCCCACCATCCACACACAAAGGTGGGTCAGTCACAGAGCGCCTGTGATGGCTTGTCACCTTTTGTCCTATTAATTTTCTCTCCTGCTCTCCCCCAGTCCCAGCAGCTGTTCGATGAGAAACTGTAGAGGCACAGGGTAATTATCTCCAGCTCTGATATCTCTGCCATGCACAGAGCCCTGCTTGGGCTGACTGAATGCACCCCCTGCCCAGGGCAGAAAGCTTCTGCTCTTGGGTTCACTCTGTCCCCTTTTCCCTGCCCTGCTTTGCCAGATGAGTCCTAATCTGGTACTTCAAACCTTTTGCCACCCTGGGTTTTTTTTGCCTGTTGGAGAGAATCTTGAACTATAAATGATGGATGATCTGTGGGTCAGGTCCTGCTGTTAGGTTCAGCTGTGACCATAGCATATTTCAGCAAACTCCTCCTTAATTTTCCAAATGCAATTAGTCTTGACCCTGTTGGGTTTGCTACTTTTATCACTTTGGTTTAGGACATGGACACAGCTTCTGGTAAGAAGGACATGAAAGAAAGGATAAGTGTGGGCTTGCACACAGGACTAAGGCTCAACCCAGCTCTGTTCCCTCTTCCTGGCATGACCTTGAGTAATGCTCAGCTGTAACACAGAGAAGAGTTCCTTCCTGCCTTGGCAGGACTCAGTGACACCCACATGACTGCCAGATAGATACTGTAAAAGTGAAGTACCTAGATCTGGTAGCAGATTTATAGCTCTCCTTCCCTCCCTTGCCCAGTCCCCTCAGCTGCTTAAAAGATTACCTCTGAAGTTTAGAGGAGCTTGGTCTGTTTTTTTGGTAATAACATGGTACATTTTTAAAAGTTGTCTGGGTTTTCAAATAGTTTCTCAGCAATCAGAAATAGAAGGGGAATCTATTGAGTAGTTGAATTGAATTGAGTAGTTCTTTGGATGTAACTGTTTTTTTCAAAAGACAATGAGTCCCTTTTTCCATCTTGCCCTGGTTCCTCATTTCCGTGCCATTGCCTCTTTCCTGGACATATCTTCAGGAAGACTGTGTTTCTTGCTGATCTCTGCACTAAGATATTTTCACTTTGAAAGGCTTTCTTCCCTAAGTTAGGGACTAACTAAAATTAGCAAAATTTTCCCTGTCTAGGCATTTTGAAATTTAGTTGTTATTTCAGGCTTAGACCAAGCATTCAAAGTAGGGCAGCAGAGCAAGATGCTCCACCTGCACTTTTCCCTGAAAATACAGCAGCAAAGGCCTGCACAGAGGAAAACACAGCGAGTGCCCAGGGCTGCTGAGTGCCAGCAGGCAGTGGGAGCTGGCAGGCTCTGGAGCCATCACCTCTGATGCTGGCAGGAAGCCCTCAGTGAGGGAAAGAGTTTAAAACCTGTCTTTGAGAGCAACCCTCAGAGGAAGCTGGAAATACTCAAGAGATGTTGTCTCTGTGGGTGCTGGGAGCATGATCTCAGCTGAAAATGGGGAAGTTCTTGCCTGTAGATCAGGGGCTGCATTTCTGCTGCCTCCCTGAGTGGATAAAGGGCTCTTCACACAGCCTTTGAACCAACACAGATCTCTAAGACAGAGGAGGAGACTCTTGAGGGTTGGTGCTCACCTCAGAACAGAGCACTTCTGCCTGCACAGTCTCATTTTCCTGTAGATGACACCAGTCACCTGAATATGTCTTTGCTCTGTGTGGAGCTGTGGCTTCACCCACTTCCAGCAGTGCCAGCTGTGGTCCAGAGCCACATCACTGCTGCTTCATGCTGCTGGTCAGAAGCCTCAGCCAGCCAGGGACTGGCAGAGCAGAGCTGGCAGGGCAGAGCTGGCAGCTGCAGCTCGGGAGGAGCCCTTGGGAGCTGCCTGTGCTGCCCCTCTGCCCATCAGGGGCTGGGGGCTGCTGCTTCACAGGATGCAGGAGCCCTCCTCTCTGCTGAGTTGGCAGCACCTTCTGGGAAATTTCTGCTGAGCTTCTAATGTCACACTTAACCTCTGATTAGACAAATAAAAGCCCGGTCTGGCACACTCCCCAGGAAAGGGTTCCAGCCGTGTTTTATTGAAACACAGGAATACCCATTGCTTCCTCTGTGTCATGTACACTTAGAAAATAATGTCAGAAATACAGGAAGACAGCCAGGCACAAGGCACTCTGCTAACTGATGTGTGTTTCTTTTCCTTTCAGTCTTCCCTTGGATTTATTGCCTTGGTGATCAGCACTCTGCACACGCTCACGTACGGCTGGTCGAGGGCCTTCGATGAGAACCAGTACAAATTCTACCTGCCCCCAACCTACACCCTCACCCTGCTGGTCCCATGCACTGTGATCATAGCCAGAGTCATCTTCAGTTTGCCCTGCATCCAGCACAGACTTGTGAGAATCAGAAGGGGCTGGGAGAAGGGCAGATACGTCAAATTTGTTCTGCCCAGCGCAACGGGGGAATTCTCAAGTGGGGAGACCTCCAGTAATGTCTAAGCTTTGAGGATTTTGAAGCACTATCAACGTTTCTAGGTTCAAAGGTGTTTCTTTTTCTTAAATATATGTATGTTTTGGTATAATGGTATTGTTGATAAAATAATAAAATTTGGTGACTTTAGAAAATGGATGGCCATCAAACCAGGTTAAACAGTAGTAGTTAAATTATATTGCTGATTTGCTAGGACAATTATTGCCTTAAAAGTGACTGTGAGAGCCAAGCTAGCAGCACTAATATACATGGGAAACTGATGGACGGTGTTAGTCAGATCAGTCACTTGAGGTGCTGCCTGGCAGCTCCCCAAACCAGTATTTCTCTGTTCCTTTTCTAGCTGCTCTCATAAATTTCAATGCCTTTATTTTTTAATACGAGGTTGCACAGATTTTCTGGAGTTTATGACAGCAAAGATACCCTGCCTTTTGAGTGTATGGATCAATCAGGGAAGTGAGGTTTAGAAAGATCAATTGCCTCTAGTTTTGTTCTCTTAATGAACTCTGTGGACAAGTCAGTACAGCTATATTCATGTTACTGTGACAGCAGATTTTACTAAAATCATCAAATCTGACAGCAAGCCCAGTATCCCTGTTCTCTCAAATACAGACAGCACTTCTGGCCCTGGAAGCAGTGCCTGATGCATGTTTATAAGCTGAGGAAATAAAGCACCTTTTCCAGGAGTATAAAAGCACTTGAGAGAGAGACATCCCTGATACCAGACGTCTGGTCTGCACTGCTGGCAGAGAGGACAGCTAATGCTGCTTGTTCTCTGTTACACTGAGCCAAAGTTTCAAGCAGTATTTGATTGAAATAGAGCGAGGATAATTATTGGAAAGGCCTGCTGCTTCACAAAATTACATGGAGGAAACCAAGGCTTTCCAGCTGGCCTTACATCAAATAATAGGGTGAAGCTTTTAGAAATGGCTGTCACCTGAACATTCCCATTTAAGCAAACAAAACAGCAGCTCTAAACCCACTGGTTTCACTAGCAATAATAAGATCTTTGAACAGTCCTACAAAGGGATCATCAAGTCTTGACCACAACATGAAGACGTGTTGTACATTTTGGGCACAGTCCTTCATTGCCTTACACCTTAAAAAGTCCCCTGCTAGATCACAAAGCAGGTATGAAATGCTCTTCTGACTTCACACCCACTGTGGACAGGGCACAGGGCAAAGAAGATTTCTGTCCTAATTTCATGTTTCACCTGTTGCTTTCTATGAAGTTCTTACTCTTTATCAGAATAATTTAGGTTTTTGGGCATCCAAATCACCAAGCAGTGAATGGACAGCCATTCACTAAAGTTCATTTAAAAGCAAGCAATTGGGATGACACAAGAAGACTACCTCAGCAAGATCAGGTACAAGGACATGCCTGGAATAGCCTCATTTTCCTACAGTTAAGGAAAAGACACTCAGTGTTCAGTGTTGCTTTGAGAAACAAGAGCTGTGAGCGCCAAAATGAGGTACAGCTTGTGGGACAAGGAAGTACTTGTTCCCCCCAAAAGGGCAGGGGGAATTATCAGCTTTGGGGCACATAAACCCTTCTACAAGCCAACATTGCTCCCATAACCCTGAAGAGTTCTACACAGACAGAGACTCATACAAATTCCCTGTTTAGCCTCAAGTAACTACAGTGAGTAATCTCCAAATATTGCTCATGTGGCCAGTGATGATACTGACTGTTAGTTCTTGCCTAACACTTACAGTAAAATCTCCAAATGCTGCTTCTGAGGGGAAAGCCTAGATTTCATAATAAGGTGACTTTTTTGTTGTTGTTTTCGTGGGGTTTGGACAACATGGTGAAAGTACCATTCTTTACCACTGTCCCCCTCAGCAAGCTGAGTTTGTTAGGTTTCCCCATCCACCTCCAGAACTTAGCCCAGATTGGCACCTGACCAAATCACTCTCCAAGCAGACTGATGACCCAACACTATTTATTTCTGGTTAGGTGATAGGTAAAGTTTCTGCATGGATTTGAGACCATTTCACATGAATATAATTCCACCCACTCCAATTTAACTTATCCTTGAGGAAAGACTGGATTCAGCAAGCCTGTTTTTTTTTTAGTTATCTTTTCCATTTCATCATCAGGCAAAGACAAGATAAAAGCACCAGTTTACACTCTTTATGATATATTTCAACGCCTTTTTTTTCCCCATCTAGGTTTCTTTTCACATCTTTAGGTCAGGCAAGACTACTGTCTGGTGGCCAAAAAAGATTAGGAGGCAGAGAAGGAGCATTACACAGCTGGGCAGGCTTTGTCTTCAAGGGGAAATAATGGTTTATTTTGAGTCACTGCAAGGTTAAAGACTCGCCCAGCAGAAGGTTTGCACCCTCGCTTTGTTTACAGGACTTCCATGCCTACAAACCCTTTCCCATGGCAAAGGGACAGTTTCCATGAGCAGAGGGGCAGTCAGTGAGTCAGCATGGTGCTTTTCAGATGGACACAAGCCCAAAGGGACAGACAAGCCAGCTCAAAATCCCCACAGCTGCTGCAGCTCTGCAGCATCTATACAAAAAAGCTGGTCAAGTGTCTCCAGGTAATGCCTGTGCCAACAAACTGGCCAGCCAGCCACCATCCCTACTGAAAACCAAAACCAATCCTTAAAAATGCAGAACAGCATTTCATGTGATGCCCTCTGTATGCATCTAGTCCTTAAAACATGGGACACAGCAGTTTGAGTCATTTTTTCTGATTCTGGAATGCTGGAAATGAAAGTAAGGGATTTTTCAATTATCTTTTCCCTAAGCATTTTTGATGTGCATAGGACATTCAGTGAGATTGGCTTAAAATTTACCATTTAACTGGTTTTGTACTTGAAGTTTTTCTCTCTGTATATATGTACACACACACACATAAATATATGTATCTTATTGCAGAATATTTAGCTTGAATGTAAAAATCTTTGTATTTTTATTTTCTGTACTGCCTACTATGTGCCTCTGGGATATGTAAGAACCAAATGAAGAGCTGTAAGAGTAAGGCCAGTTTTAATCTCTGGCCTCTGTAGTTATATAAAGATATTCTGAACAGATCTACGTAATTATATCAGAGCTCGTGTGAGTCTTTTTTCCTGCCTCCCCCCAAACAAAACCATTACTTTAATGGCAGTAGTAGAGTAGTGTGATTATCTAGAATTTAAGCACTAAGAAATAAAACCCACTACGGCCAGCAGCTTGTAGAATCTCATTATCAAGGTAATAAAATGATCATTGCTGTGACCCATGGTGCCACGGCTCAATTACAGAGTTCCTATGAGTGTGAGAGGGCACAAGTGTGTGCAGACATATATTCCATTACAGGGGGTTATACTGATATTGTACAGCACTTGTAACACAGGATCAAACAAGCTTAATTCACTAAATAGAAAGTGCTGTTGATACAGAGTCCAAGGAAGGAGTTCCAGGTGGGGGACTGCAAAGAAAGATGGAGTTTTAGTACTATAAATTTGTTCTCTGCTTCTTAAGTCACTTTTTCTTACAAGTGGCATGCCAGATCAACCAACTTCTGGATCTGCAGCATTGCATTTTAATGAGCTAATTTGTAAGTTGATTTTAATGAGTTCATTTAAATTCCTGAGCTGAAGATTAACCTCTGCAGGTACAGTTCTCTCACTCCTTCAGTTTTGTAATACCAAGCTTTAAACAGTGCAATTGGTTTCTTGCTCTTAAGGGATTTACTCACAAAGTGATATATCAAACTATAGTTGAATCTTCAGGGGGATGCACTTGCTTCAGCACCTCTGTGCAATATATTTCCTATATTTCAGTCTCTCCAAGATGGCCAGCACAGCTACAATCAGCAACAAAACCTGGTGTTATTCTTGAGCTCTAAATTTCCCACACTGAGTTAGCAGGATTTGCAGACTGTGCCTTGGGTTTGAGGAATGAGATTTGTTACACTAGGACAGTTTTCTTTTATCTATTTATTGTGCCTTAATAAGCAGCATAAGTTTTGCAGAATTTCTGCCCAAGTTGGTTTTTTTTTTTTGTGTTTGTGAGAACCACACACATTTTAAAGCTGAGCACAGAATACACAGATACCATCTATGATCAGGGACAGCTCTTGTCAGCAGAGCATGTACAGGACCTTCATTATCAAAGACTAAAAATAAGCATTGTCTGGAGCCAGTCAGGAGGATCACATACCACAAGCCTTAGTATTACTGAAACCTTTCAGAGACTTAAAGTGGCATGAGTGCATCCTCCTAGAAAGATAATCTGCTTTAGATTTAGAAATCTCAGCACTGGAGGATGCACTACAGCTGCTGTTTAGCTGGGTAGTTACTCCTGTTACCTGTTTCCATGTCTAATCTGCAATTAGCTACCTTCAGCTGCTGCATGCCAAGCCTGCTGCCTTAAAAAGCTGTCTGCAGCCAGATACCTGCCTTCAAGTGGCTGTTTTGTTCAGCACTCTAGAAAACAAAGTTGCTGTGCAAGATTCAAGTCTGTGTTCTGCAAAACCAGTTGTATTTGATTTGGGAGGGTTGGGCCAGGGGAGTAGTTGTGAAGAAATGGCCATGATGGTAACTGCTGGGATATAAAGCTATCATGGCTAGATTGCTCTTTGACTCTAAAGCCAGCTGGTGGCCTCCAACTGGATGGGCATAATCACAAGCACAGAAAAACACCTTTAACATCATTGAGTCCAACTGCTATCCCAGCAGTGCCAAGCTCATCACTCATGTCTCCAAGTGCCACACCTACAAGTCTTGTAAATCCCTCCAGAGCTGGTGACTCCATTTCCCAGGATAGCCTATTCCAACACTTCAGAACCCTTATGGTGAATAAATCTTTCCAAATATCGAATCTAAACCTCCTCTGGCACAACTTGAGGACATTTCCTCTTGTCCTGTCACTGGTAACTTGAAGGAAGAGACCAAGACCCAAACACAAGCAGAGAGACAAAGATGTGACTTCAAAGTAGTGTTGAAATCAGACCAACACCATGCCTTCCATTTTAAAAATTATGGTTCACTGAAGAAAAGGGGCTTCCCAAACTGTTCTTAAAGAATATGTTCCATTGGCTTTAGGTTAGAAGGCAGAATTAAACCTTCTTAGGTGTGGAATGAGGGCAGACAGCAGCGGTTCTTACAGTACTCACTGACATTCCTGGTACAGAACACTGTAAGTCACCTGCCAGAAAGCAGGGATGGACAGACAGAGGTAAATGCTTATGTTAATCTGTCACACTGAGCTCTTTAATGTATTCACTACCATCCTAAAGTCCCACTCTACTGGCTGGCTGCTCCTGTCCCACTACAAAGGAATGAATCCATTGGTATCAGAGGGAGAGGATGATAACAAACAGAAGCTACAATCCATATCTGATCAAAAATACCGCATCTGCAGGGACATAAAACACTTAAACACCCAGCTCTCCTCTACCTGCCATGTGTGCCAAGCTTCCAGACCAGGTCCTGGTCCCCAGCACAGCAGAACTCGGTGCTGTGCAGGAGGGACAGAAGAATAACACCTCCCAGACAACCTGCACACCACAGGCTTCCCCTGCACACAGCCCAAGACTGCACAGCTGCAATTTCGCTTGCATCACCTCCAGAATGTGAGCAGTGTTTGAGGGTTCTAGTGGTAGTTTGGAATTGAGAAGCAGCTGTGGCAAACCCCTAACACGACACCAGTGTGATGAGGCTATGAGAAAGGAACTAAACAAGCAGCCCAAATCAGGAGGAAGGAATATTTACATCACCCAGGCTCTAGCTGCCTCTTTAACTTCCCTCTCTTTGACACCTCCCTGGCACCTGCAAGCTGCTGCAAGAAAAGTGATGGGAATCTGAGCAGAAAGCTCTGTCACACCTTGTCCCTGCGCAAAAATTCAAATTTAGCCTTTTAACCAGGCAGCCTCTATGCATGCTCTAATCACTGACAGCAAAAAGCTGTGCACAGAGCTTGGATTTGGGCTCCAAAACTCACATCCCACCTCAGCTCACGGCAGCTCAGGAGGCACAGCCTGGAGAATGCAGTACCAGCTTCTCCTTAGCCCTTGCACTACAAGGAGGAAACAGTGGGAGCTTAGGGTCAGAAGCATGGAGGATACATTTGTTGTGTGTTTAAGCCGTGTTGCTGAAGATGCTTTGCTCTGCTTTGCACGTGTGCCTGTTCCAGATGGTTTTCCTTGTGTTTAAAGAAATAGGCATACTTAAAATCTACTTTACAAAACCTCAGCAAATTAACACTGATCTTTTCCAGACAATTCTTCAAATGAATGTTCTGCAAATGCCTCTTCACAGCATGCAAAGATTTAGATACGCTGGGAACTGGCTCTGCAAAGGATGCTCCCTAACAAGAGGAATTTAAGCACTGAAACCAGTTCAATTTGCCGCTTTTTGATTTTAATATGAAAAGAAATACTTCCTGCAAGGAAAGACTCAGCTTTCATCACCAGAACCCTAGCACAGACTTCACAGGCTAAACCAGTTCACAGATAAGCACTTTTCATAAACGTGACACATCTCTTGGCTCGCAGAGGTTTTAGAGAAGCAAAGAACAGGCTGTGCTGACATCTGGTGGCTTTCTCTGCAGGCAGAGTTCATGGCAATAGGTCTTGGCTTTTTACTGCCCGTCTTGGGGTTTTTCTTTTTTTGCTTTCCTGATGTAACTCCTTCATTTCCTTACAAGATTCAAACCCTTATGATAAAACATTTTTGTTTCCACTGACTGGGGGACAGCATTGTCCTGCAGTGCAAGTCTTGCTGCAAAGCAAGAAAAGAGCCTTTGTTGTGCACTATTAGCTACAGTGTAGAAAAAGTCTCCATATCAAAGCATAGTTTTTCATGAACAAATTTTAAAAAGTGTACCTTCGCTGCTACAGGAAATGCTGCTATTGCATATCAGATGAGGTGCAAACCTCACCATTAAGGCACTGCAAACCAGAAGTGGCAGCAAGAAGCAAAGGGAAGTGGTTGGGGAAACGTTCGAAGCTGTGTCTGTGTCTCTGACTCAATAGGAAATGGGGAGGAGAGAGAAGTCAATATCCTGATAAAATGAAAAGCAACAAAAGTTGTCTACTGGGCGTTCCTTGACTCATTAATCACTTGCAAGTCTGTGCCAAGCAGTTCTATGGAAAGGAAGCAATGGAAGGGGGATCAGTTGCCAGCCAGGAAGCCTGAGCTCAGCCCAAGCTGTTCAATAAACAAAAGTGTGCATTTGCCTCAGGCTTTTGTGATGCCTCCAGTCATCTGCCCACTCTGTATCTGGGATCCCACCAGTCACAGGAGACCAAGAATGAGCATCCTCTGCTCTGGTTTTATCTTCTTGATCTTTGGACACTCTGGATTTCTGTGGCTATTATTTTCCAAGGACAGGCCATGGACGTCCCATCATGGCTGTGGGAACTCTTGGACTGCTACTTGCAGGCTCATTTTTAAGTAAGTGATCTGTCAGGGGATGTTAAATACTGCCAGGGAGTGAAGGAGAAACACCACAGCTTACAATATATTTCTGGATCACCTTTAAATCACAACGTTTATATCAGATAAAGCAGTAAACTGTAAAAGTGGTGCTTATCAGATCTTTGAGTTCTCCTTTATGCCATTAGTCAACTCAGCTGTCCATGTCAGCAGATTTTTCTTAACCCTTGCTTCTTCAAAAGGCAACATAACTAACGCTGGGCAGAAAAAAAAATCACTAAAACTGTTGAATGCAGAAAGTATTATGTGACAAAGCCAGAAAAAACAAGATGCCTATTGGAGCAGTTCATTAAGTCAGTTCCAAAATTATGAAAAGCACCATTTTTGTACCTTTAGTTCTACAGAAAGCAGCACTGCTCTGGTATCTCTGCACTAAGAGTGTTGCACATGCAAATTTTGCTGTTTATTTACTTGCACTGTTGTGTCTTCTTCCTATTCATGATAATTTCTTTCAAAATTTCCTCTATTCTTCTTCAGCTTTCACACCTCCTAATCAAAACTCCAGTCTCTCTGAAGTTATTTTTTTCTCCAAGAAACAGCCAAGCCTGACACAGCCCCCCAGGGTTCCAGTTTGACTGTCTTTCCCTACTGCAGTGTAAATACCCAGGATAAATTTTATCTTACTTCAGACTCCTCTCTGGATATTGCTCTTTTGTTTAACAAAAAAATGGTGAATGGTTCCAAGAACATCCCACTGCAACAGGAATCCTTATTAACCCCACAATGCCTAAGACCACTGGCAAAGCAGAGTATGACTTACCCCACTGCACCTCTGATTAAAAGCAGCTGTAAACCAATGCAGTGCATGATTTCTGCCAGGATAACAGACCACAGTACTAGCTCTGTGATTTCCTTCAACAGAAAGAGGATTTCAAAACAACATGGGCAAAGACATCTCAGTCTTTACTAATTTATTAGCCAGCGTTCAGAGATTTCATTCAGTACTCAATCCTGGAACCAAACATATTTTGATACAAGGCTGTGCCATATCCCACCAAAACAAAAGTTGGAACATCTTTCCTAACAAGTTTTCAGTTATTATCTGTGGTTTTTGTGGGATTTACTAGAAAGAAGCATTACTGAAAGTCACAAAAATAATTCTTTAATAAAATAAATAAATAAATAAACAGAGTAGAAAAACACTTCAGGAAGAAACCAGTTTACAAGTATGGCCATTGAGAGCATTACAAAAGGCTCCACTGTGCTGCTGGAGAAAGAAGCCAATGAAGTGCCATTGCCAGAGTGAACTGAGCTCACAAAGCAGTAGTTTAACTCTTCCCTTGGAGAGAGAAGTTAATCTGGAATGCCAGTCACATTCATTCTTGACTATTTGCAGTAGAACATTTACAGTTTTTCTCCCAGATGCTGTAGAATTGCTCTTCCACTGTACCACACTTGATGTGACACTGCAGGTTTGGAACTGTACAAGCCCAGAAAGGACAATTGTTAAAATGTGGTGACTCTCAAACACAAGTGCTTTAAAGAAAAGGGATCACAAAACTAATCCAAATCTGTCTGGAAGGGCTGGAGACCAAATTCAGTCATGCTCAGTGTGAGAGCCTGCATGTGCTGACAGACACCATTTAGATGCCTTGGCAGGCCAGGTCTCTGGTACACTATCTGTTCTTACACAGTTTCCCTCCTTATTGTAAATTTGGCTGAAAAAAGATGAGATAGTCTGGAGTGCAATGCATCAGCCTGAACTGAGAAGATGAGCACAAACTTGTATTAACCACATAAATCTGCAAACATGACAGACTGTAAGAGTGCTGAACATGGGCCCATGTTTGGGGAGCAGGCACCAGCAATAGAGAGGCTGCCTGGACAGAAAGAGAAGGCAAGAGGTAAATTCTCCTCATAAATTCATCAGGGCATGCATAATGCATAATTTTCTTTTTTTTTCCTCCTCCAATTGCATTTCCTTTGATGGTATCTCCATTCCAGAGTGTTTGTAGGTTCTTCTTTTGTGTTTTGGCCTTGAGCAGGGATCAATTTTGGCAAGCTTTGCTGCATGTCCCTGCACTTGATGGCATATGGCCTGCCTTTGGATAGCTTTGACTTTGGGGAAGATTTTTTTTTTTTTTTTTTAAGTATACATGCCATGTCCCTCATATCTTCCCCTCCATGTTGTGTCTTCCTCCTTGACTTTTCCCCTGCTTTTGCAACATCTGTGAGCTTAGTTTTGGCCTCTTTTGGTCCTTTGCACTGCAGCTCATTTCCTCACAGACCATTTTTTGAAGACACTAAATCTCCCAGTTTTCTGGGTTTTTGGGGGTTTTTTTCAATTGTATTTCATTTGATCCTATCCCCTTTCCAGAGTGTTTGTAAGGCTTCCTTTTTGGGGTCGCAAGATTCCGTTTCCCTTCCCGAAAGGAAATGAAATTAAATCTTGCGATTTCAATGGGGACCAATAGGGGAATCTTTGGTGCATGTCCCTGCACTTGATGGCATATGGCCTGTCTTTTGATGGCTTTGACTTTGGGAAAGATTTTTTATTTTTTATTTTTTTTTAAGTATCCCTGCCATGTCCCTCATATCTTCCCCTCCAGGTTGTGTCCTCCTCTTTGACTTTTTCCCTGCTTTTGCAACATCTGCATCTACATCCCCGGAGAACATAGGTGACTTCAGTGACACAGGACTTCTTACAAGATAAAGATACAATAATTTAATCACATTTGAGAAAGTGGTAGAGGTCTTTCACTAGAGAATAAAACTCTGAAGCAAAGCTGTTGGTGAGCAAAACAGCCTAAACCAGGGAGTTGTCAGGAAGGATGAAGAAAATGAGGTGGGAACAATACACAGAGGGTTCTTTGGCCCTACATCTAAAACAAAGGGAAATTCTAGTTAGATACTTTGGAAACCACACATGTCAATAAAAACAATAATCAAAGCTCTAAGAAATGGCAGGGTTACTCCTCCAGGAAGTTCTCATGGCTGTAGCATTGTCAGCCCTCACCCAGAGCTCAGCATAGATGTGTAGGTCTAAAGCAATTGCATGTGAGGTCTCATTCAATTCAGCAGAGCCCAAAAATCCTGCTAAGGCAGAGAGCCAGCATCACTCCTCTTTCAGTGAGGGGAGGCTTAAAGGCACAGTGTTCCATGTAGGTACCCCCTAAAAAGCATTTCATAAGTCATGTCTACCTTATTGGATGCATGGTTGTTTTCTATTATTCCTAATTTGGTCCATGTAGTAGGAAAGGCCAGCATTACCAAGAACAAACACATAGCAACAGAGTATTTGGCTCATGGAAAGCATAAAGGAATCAATTCCAGTCTTGAAGACATGTGGCTCACAGGCTGGGCCTCTCCTTGCAAAAAATGCAATCATTCAGGTTTTATTCTTAAAACTAAACCCATGAGCTTTCACTCCACTTGGAAAAATGCCCAGTCCCTACTTAGGCACTCTGATGTCCTGGCAGAACTCGAGCTGCTACCCCCATGTGAAGGTGGCTCCATGAAGTGAAGCTAGAAACAGGCGAGCTGGTCTGTGGACACAAAAGCCTCCCAACAGACATTTGTCCCTTTCAGCATGATAAAGAGGGTTGGAAGAGAGGATAATGGAGAGCATTCACCACTGAAAAGCATGAAACACTGGCCAGTCTGCACTATTTAAACAAAAGAGACCAAACATAAAATGAGAGAAGCTGTGACTTGAAACAGAAAGATTCTCTTCTCAAGTTCTTTAAAATACCCAGTGATTCGGTCATAAAACATTTCATTTCATTTGAAGGAGGTTTCACTTCATTTTCATTAGAAGTTAGTACTGTGATGGGATCATCCTGTGCATTCTATAATTTCCATATGCAGCTTCTGTGTGCTGTGGGATCACACCAAGAACGTGTGTCACGGGTCAGGGATGGCACTGCCTGAGGCTCAAGAGCCAAGCACAGCAAAAAGAAAAGGGAGGAAGAAAAAAGTCATTTATGTCCCCCAGTTTTTCCTCTCTCAGCCTTAGCATATTGACAGAAATTAATTTCTATAGGAAGGGAATTGCACTGTTTGCAAAGAAATCCTCTAGGATTTATTGGTCTTTAAGAAAAATCTCATTAAGCAGAATAAGGAAAATTTACAACAGGTATGGGAAAACAAAACAATCTCCTGGGATCTTCACCAGGCTGAAACAGGATTAGCTCTGTAGTTTCTGTAATCTTCCTCACAGAAGAATGCTAATTCCGTCTCATTTTCTAGAAGAAATAAAAAATTAAATATTTAGCACACCAGTAAATGAACCACCAACAGCCAGCTATTTCGCATTTTAGAAGACAATTAGCAACTTTATGGTCAAAGACAATTATAAATCACCACCCACTTTTTTTTCTTCCTCATAATATTTTTGTAAAATGTTGCTAGTGTTAAAGAGATTGTTAAACCTCATTTAAAAAAACACCCCAAGCAAACAAAACCACCAAGAACATGAATGTATAGAAGGAAATATGTACACAAGACCCCTCAAGATTTGTTTAACAAAGTCTTCAGAATTGTTTGTAAAAACATTCAGCAAATTAAGTGATGGCATTTCTAACACCTTCAAATGCTAGGAAAGTAATGAAGCGTGATACATTCTTTTTCATGCATTTTTCTGTTAGGAAAAGGAGAAAGAAACTTCTTTTTCCCATTAAATTAGCCTGTAGGTATAATAATTTAATACTTAGAGGATCAGTAGAATATTTTACAGATCACTTTACATTCTCCCTCATGACCCATCAAAATATGTGTCTGAAGAAGTTAATTTTTTGCCCTGCTGATGATTAATTCATGAGGCTTCGACAATATGCAAAGTGAAAGACACAAATTGGCTTCTCCAGCAATACCTTCAAATACCTCTAATTATTCACAGGGGATATGGCAGAGCTAAAGGACCCACAAAGGTTCAGAACAGTCACAATTCTTTCAACCCAGTAGGTCAAGGACTTCCTCTTCTAAAACAGTAAGTCAGCAACATTACTAATTCAGAACAGAGACAAATCTGATGGAATGCCTTCACAATTATTAAACATGAAATTCTTTAAGGTGCTGAGCCAATAAATTCCACATTCGTTTTTTAAATTAAACCTCAAGTTAATGAAGTCTGCCTGTCTTGTAAAAAAAAAAAAAGAAACAAAAAAAGAGTAGAAGGGATTTTAGAATCTCAACTAGAAAACAGACAAGACTATTTGTAATGAATACTGAACACTTTATTAACATACACCCTGCTTTAAAAAAAACTGCAAGCATTAACTTTGCTGACTGGATAATAACTGTAATAATAATCACTACTGCAGAGGCTTTCCTGAGGATACTTATCTAATGTCCTCATAATTTATAACTCTCTAGCCCAACCCTGTAAAGTGCCAAGGGCAATCAACTGCAGCTTAGGAAAACTGTTCTGCATGTATCAGAATTTCCCAGATTTTCTAATGGTGATTCTGATTGTTTTATTCTAGTAAGTCTTGTCCAGACTAGATGTTGAAATAAAATCACACCTCAATAGGAGATTTCAAATCTTCTTACTGATTTAAAGAAAATGTACAAAATTTATTGTTTTGTACAAAATGAGGACCAGTGGTACATGATACATGATATTGCTTCCTTGGCATATTCTTTTCTACTTCTTGTTGAAGGAGAAAAGTAAAATCTTCAAGATTTTACTACAAAGACTCCACTCCTAACTTAGCTAATTTTCACATCAAGATACACTGGAACATATCCAAATTCAAAATTACATAGTGGCACACTGCATTTTCCAAAGAATGGGTTTTCCTCTTCTATCACAAATATCCTCTATATACTAATGACTAATAACTGCTGTCATTCAGAAAAAAAAAGAAAAAAAAAAGCAGCTTTAAATCATTTTCTGCCCTAAATGCACCATCCTTCCCTTTGTACAGAGACACAGAACAGGTTTCTGCATTCCTATTTCCTTTCAATGTAACATTTAGTCTGATGTTTTGACACCTTTTTTGAGATCACATCCAACTGTTTCACTGGTGTAGCTACAAACCCAGTTTCAAAAGCAGATAATATATACAAATACTCATCCATACCTTTTTGAAAGAAGACAGCTTTGTTATTCCTAATTCAACATTTGGCCCTGTCATTAGTCCCTCTCCTGAACTGCACTGTCTCTTATGCCTTACACAGATAAAGACCATGATTAAATGAATCTTTTGCTAACTAAATTACAAATCTGCAAGGCTTGGGTGCCAGTAATCCTCTTTTTTTTTTCCCTTCCTGCAGACAAAAAGACCTGGTGTGTAGTAAAAGCTATGATTCATATTACAGGAGCACTCAAAGACCTTTAGGAAAGGTATATTGGAACCAGAGAAAAACACTGAAGAGACATTCCAAGTCACTTAAAACCAGAAAATAAATCACAGGAAACAGGAAAGCCAAGTAACCTAGGAGAAAGAAATCCCATTGAGTAGCTGGGGAGCAATCAGTGAGCAGCAGGAGCAGGAGGGAGCCTCCTCTGTGAAGCCCCTGCACTTAGAGCACAGGCAGTCAAAGCTTTCCAGACAGGCAAATCAGATTCAAATGAGCAAATGTCCATATCAAGGTGGAATGCAACCACATCCCCTAAGTACCCTGCTGCCACAAAGTCATTCAGCCACTTTTATGAGAAGCCCAAAGGACATCCAGGGACCATCAATTTTATCATGACAGACATTTCTTTACATTATTACCAAAAGACATGCCCTATATGTAGTCTCTTGTCAAAATGTGAGAAATCAGGTCAAGTTTCAACTCTTTGCTATGTTCAGCACATTCTCTAAGTGATACTGCTCAAGCTTTCCTGAGCAATCTGGCTATCAGACACTGTATGCTGCACATTAAACAAATCTAATCTTATTTCATTATTCCGTGCTGGTTCCACTACTTACATTTCTAACCAAAACATCAGTTTAAATGTTACTGATAAGACCAAGCATAGGCACGGTGCTAATAACCTATCTGTCAATCATTTAAAATTACTCTCAGCAGAATTATAAGCATACCCTCTAAAAATCACAATTTGCATTCTGAACATTTGGAGTGCAGATACCTGCTGCCCTCAGACCAATGATTTGAATAATGCTTCCCTGAATAATTATCAAGTCGTGTAAAGAGCATCAGAAATAGCATTTACTTTTCAGCAGCCTGTCCAAACATAATCAGCCAGCTATCAGTTTAATGCTACCACAAGGAACAGCATCTTCAGTCAATACAAATGCACTCCTACCTACTCCAGCTGCTTTCAGTGTGCTGTCTTCCTTCAAAATCAGTTTGTCATCATCTTCCAAACTCACTACAAGCTCACCAGTCTATAAATCAGAGAACCAGAATACAAAAATAAGAACAATTTCCTCTGCTCCACTCTTGTTTGACAGTGAAGAGATCTGCCTGCATCAAAGCATGCAAAAGGGGAAGAACACAGCTAATAATCTCACCTTAGATTTGTGTGCTTGGTGAATAATCTTCATTGTATCTGAAAGAAAAAACAGCGTTTTCCTAAAATAAGGCTTAATAAGCACACAACACTGAAAGTTGTACTCGGGGAAAGACAAACAAACAAAGGGGGAAGCTTCAAAATCTTCTGTTATTTACAATTTTGTGTATTCAACCTGAAAGAGAAGAAAACATCTTAATCTCACAGTTCTGTGGCCACAGCCTTAAAGCATTCAAGGCAACATTAAGGTACCACATCCGACTGGGCTTCTGTCTGCTGGCTGAATTACAATAACCAACTAATGACAATCTCAATTGCCAGTCAAAACACATCAATTTAAGTGCCACTTAGGGTGTTTTAACTTAATAGGTTTTACACATGCAATTGGGGCAGGACCAACAGCATTTATGCACTGTCAACCGCCACAGCTAAGTTGATAGGCAGCAAGTAATTAAGACACAGTAACCTGATCACTTCAGATCATCCTTTGAAATTTTCTTTCTCGTGTATACAACACCCACCATCCACAGTAGAAATTTCATTAAGCAAGTTCATTTTACATGAACATCTACAGCCTCTCCTCTTTAATGCTAAACCCTCGTCAATAATTTTTATTTTACGTTTGTGTAGTGCTTTTAGAAATTTAAAAAAAAAAAAGTTCCATTTTCACCTGGCAACAAGGGCAGGGCTTTGTTAACAGAAGGGAAACACAGGGGAAAATAACACAGTCACTAAAGCAACTGGATGAGTGCAAAGATCCAGAGAGAACAGCTTAAAGCCATGCAACATGAAAAAAAAATAAATTGAAGACTCTGTGTTTGAACAAATCTGGAGTAACACATCAATACCTTCCCAGCAAAGAAGAAAAACCAGTTCTGCTTGTCTGCTCATTTTCTGTTCTAATTTAGTTTTGTGCATTGAGTGAACATTACATGTTGCAATAGTCTGGTAAGAGAAAGATGCAGCAAAGTTAACAATTGGCTAAACCAACTTTCAAATTACCAGAGCAAGTATTCAGATGTTCAGAATAATAGAGATCACATTCCCACTCAGAAGTTTGCTTCCATACCATTCTGGCCCATTTTGAACACTATCTAAAACACTACATAAGGTGAGAAGTACTCTGTACTCTCACTGCAGAGGTCACTGAGAAGGCAGCTTTGGCATGGAGTAATAACTGTGGTATTAGAAGCAAGATAGACATTAAATTGCAATTACCAGGATCCATCTTGCATAGAAACATTACAAAAAGACCAAGCAATCACAGAAGAAATATATTGCAATCATGAAACCTTTCTACTACAGCAAATAAACCCAGCCTGTGCCTGTTTGTTTTAAGCTCCTCTGACTACTTTGATACGTTCCCTTTTCTCTAGTCCTTGTCCAGTCATGCCCTGAAGCATTGTCTCAGTTCTACCAGCTCAGAACTCCACCAATGGCACCCAGCAGTTTACCATGGGCTCATCTGAGCTATTAAATGGCTTCTTTAACTCTGTTACAGAGATTAAACTATAATCTCTTCCCACAAGCTAAATCCTCTGACTGGCCTTCGCTATTTCACCCCCACTCAATCAGTGGCAGGGACTTGGAAACTGCCAAGTTTTTATCTTGCCTTTTCTGATGATAGGTCTATCATGGCAATTGATAAGATACCACTTTCTAAGAGATTTTATGAACTACCTGCCATACTGCTCCACATGCATGGATGAAAGAAATAAAACTGAGAAGCAGTTTATAGAACAAGCTGGCACCCAGACTGCCAGCATCAGTGAAAAGGCACTGTGGTATGAAAAGGTGACAAGGTGCTAAGATAAGACTGACTCAGAAAAAGTTCTAGACCAAGAACCAGAATAATCCATACAAAGAAACGAAGAGAAAATGGAAGTCAGAAGCTTTGAGATGTGAGTTGGAGCACTGATCCAAGACCAAAAATGTAATGGCATTATATATAATGTTACAACAAAGTGATGCTGAATTCTGCAGGGGAGGAAGCTGAAACAGGCAAGGTGAGAGACAACCAGATCCAAATGAGATTTCTGGCACTGACAAACAAAACAGGAGGAAAAGTCTGGCTTTTACTGCAGAAGTCTCACTGCCTTTCCTCACAAAACCTCAGGAAAGACAGCAGAGCACTGCAGAGATAGCAGAGGTGCCAAAAACATGAACCTGGATGATTCACAGCCTGAGGGGAAGGTGAGGAACCTGGCTTTGATTTTCCTGTGTGAAAATTTTCCTGCAGTTACCACCAGCACAGTAAGAGCAGGCTCCCAAAAACTGGTGCAACAGGTTTTAAAGCTATGCTCAGTCCTACAGGGCACAATCAGGCCCTCAGCCACCAAATATGTCTTGGGAAAAGCTAAACTGATCTCCAAGAGATGAAAGAAGCAGCTGGGATAGGCAGCACCAGGGATACAACTGAGAGCAGCAGTTCTAGACAGGAACCCCCCAAACAGCCAAAGCCACAAATGGGGTGAAGGACACCTCCAAATTCAAGCTTACACTTCCGTATGTTATGACCTTAAGCAACACATTAAAAATAATAAAAACATTCAAGTCCCTGCCACTGATTGTATCATCAATCTTAATCCCTTTTTCTAGCTTCAATTTGCACTCTCTGTTTCAACATCAGCAAGATCACAAAATTAAATCCTTTGCTTGTTTTGTTTTGTTTTGTTTTTAATAGGCAAATAGAGTTTATTTTCACATGTATTAAATAGATTTTTCACTCAGTTCTTTGAATGACCATAGAGGAAGGAGTTTGTCAATTCCAAGAACATGGGACACAGAGGATCACTTCCAGGAAAACTCCAAGGGAACTCTGAGAATTACCAAGTTTAGGGAAAGATATCTGACTGACACCTGAGTTTACAAACTCCAAGAAAGGAAGTAACTCAGTCTGGCTAAAAAGTTTTCTCTATCCCAAGCAGATGAATTGGACAGGTTCACAACAATCTGCACAAAAAGGAAATATAAATATAGCTTTGATAAAGTCAGCTTAAATTTCACATAATGATATTTCATACCACCAGCTTGTATTTAAGAGCTTTCATAACTATTTGGAGCAAAGTTCCCCTGCTTCTCTCATGTTGTGTAAACTATTTAAGTATATAAGACACAAGCATTTTCTACTTTTTGCGTTCAGCTTCTGCTTCACCATCAGTAAATAGATACTGAAATACATAAGCAGACAGAGAACTACAATTTCAAAGTGGTTTGAGACCACAAGCTGCTCATTAGGGTAAAGACAGAGTTAAAAGGCACTTTAAAAAAGTAATAAAAAATTAATATCAAAACCCATCAGTTCCCAATAGCAAATAATGTAAACCATGCAGCCTAATTCAAAGATTAAAACAGATTTTCACAATAATGGTCAAGTTCTGCAGACAAGATCCCAGTGGCATAACTCCAGCTACAAGAGCTGGACAGAATTGCAAATGTAGGCAGGCACTGGTACCAACATTAGTACTGTACAGCAATTATCTTTTAAGTTGTATAAATGCTGGTGTAAAATATCACGTGGTCATTTGATGGTAATTACAACAAGAAAAATAAAAACCACCTACCATACTTGTAATTTTTAAAAGGAGGAGGAAGTCCTGATCTTGAAGACACATCTATTAAAAGAAAAGCACAAAGTTAAAACAAAGTTCTCTTTTTTAATTATTTCCAATCCTTCATTTTCCATTATTGTGCAGATTTATTTTGACTTAAAGGCTGCCCAGGGGATGCATACATCCCCTGGGCAGCCTTTAAGTCAAAATAAATCTGCAACATAGGAGAGTTGTTTGAGCATCAAATGTTAAAACACAGCCTTTGGCCCAGATTCTATAGTGACTCCATATGTGAATGAGTTCATTTGAGCATGAAGTCTCTCTGAACAAAACACCCCACGAGGACAGTGAGTCAGTGCAATGAGGGTGTGACCACAGGAGACTGATCCTTCAGAAATCTGCCAGGAACATCCTTTTAATGGTTTGCCCAGCATCTCTCTTTACCTTATACAAACAGCTGACAACTGTCACCCCGAACTGAATCCTTAGGTAAACACACCACGAAAAGGAAGCCAAGCTGTAGAAAATTAACTCTTTAGGTGCTTGCAGGACACAGCCCATAGGTAACTGCAGGAACATTGACACCTTCCCTGGTGCCAGCGCTCCCTGTGACTTAACCAGGACCTCAAAGGCCCAGCCACCAGCAGGGTGCCCAGCAGCAAGGTGGCTGAAGCCATGATTTCAGTAGTTTAACCATTTATCTTAAACTGCCTCTTCAAAATAGATTACTTGTAAAGGAAGGAACAGAGCTTTTGCGCCCCTGTGGAACAAGGTTCTAAGTCTTGTTCAAAGCATTGGCTTTGTCTCAAATAGCAGCGAGTTGCAATATTGCACACATCAAAAGCAAGTTTCCTAGCATTGGTTTTTATTTTCTTGTTCATAACAGCAGCTGTGCCATATGTTCTGAAAGTGCTTGCAGTGTTCCAACAGCATCCTAAGACCTTGCCATGCCTATTAGTGTCTAGAAGTATGGAAATTGCCAAACACAAGACACCCATGAGTCCTAGGGCAATGTCCTAGGAGTTGCTCAAATGTTACCTAATATAACAGTTCAAGACTTGTTTAAGATGACTTCATGCAAAAAAAACAAAACAAAACAAAACAAACAAATTATGTTATTTTGTACCCTTTGAATGTCTCCATTGAGGTGTGTGGAAAGACACCTGCAGGATTAAGGGTAACACCCTAATGATCAAGTCACTGTGTGGGCTGCTCTGCAGTACTTAACTTTTAGATTCACTGTCACTTTCAACCAGGCCTATAAAAGAGAAAGCCCACAGATGAGTAAATCTGCACCACAAAGCTCAGGATGGAGACAGAAACTCAGAAACAAACATGCACTGTGAGACCACACAGTGTCAAAAACAAATTTTCAAGATTCTCTTTTCTCACAAATAGCAAACAGACTTGCATTCCCACATTCCACATATTTGCCTAGTTAGGATCAAAGACTTTCTAAATTCTATTAATTTATTCCTATTAATTGCTGAATATTTGCCTGACAGCACCCCTCAAGGAGCCTGAGGCACTGAGCCAAATGCAGCAATGCCCTTGTTTATTTTAGGCTAAATGTGGGTGTTGGGGAGGATGAAACAGGAAAGCCTTATAAATATGATTGCCCGGGAAAAGATTTTGAGACTATAGAAACTATAAGTGAGATTGAAATGAAAGCAAGCTTTGAGATACCTGAACATCTGAAAAACAATGGTACCTGATTTACTGAACATCTGAAAAACAATGGTGTGGCCACTGAAGGCAATCCCCTTTTGATGAAACAATACCCTCTGCTTGCAGACAGCTCCTAGGGTCACTAGCTCAACAGAAGGGGTCTAAAGAGGAGTTTTTAGGGTTTAAAAGGTAACACAGTACGGTGATGTGATGATTCTTACAGGCTGTATGTAAATGCTATAGGATTTGTATATTGTACTACATTGGTTAGTGGGAATTAGATTATTCAACGCACAAGAAGATGCACTGTATTGTAACGGGAACCTCACTCTCTTACCCTCTTACCCTTTTACCCTCTCATCCTCTCTCCCCCTCTCCTCTCTCGGGCCTGCTCTGAGCTGTGGCTGGCAGCTCCCAGCAGGACCCTGCACCCAGACCCTTTGCAATAAACCCCAAATTCCCCGACCCGGCTGCAGAGACCTCTCGTGTCTGTCTGTCCCACCCCTCGAGGCTCCTACAGTGGGGATCTGGGCATGGGGGAGCAGTGCAGCCAAACTCAGGCGTGGCACACCGACCATGGAAGCTCTCGTTAACTCCAGACCTTTCATCCAAGGAAGGAAAACACACGGGGTGGGGGATGCAAACACGAACTTGGCGTCTCCACCAGAGCCATTCCCATCCATTTGCTCCACAAGGAGGTGGAGGGACAGCAGCACTCGGGAGTGAAGCAGCCAGAGGAGGCAGGCAGGGCTCACCCTGGCGCACGAAGGCCATGAATTCCCGCACTGTCTGCTCCAAGGGGACGCCGTGGAACACCAGGGGCCGGAAATTGCGGTGCTGGAAGGAGCGCACCAGGCGAACCGTGATGGTGGAGCCTTCTGCTGACATCAGAACGAGCTCTGAATGACCTGGGAAACATCAAAGGGAGGAATTACTGTGTCAGAACCCAGGAAATTCCTCTGGCTGCCCTGGAGGGCTTGAGCCCCTGCCCCAGGGGCTCAGAGACCTTGGCACAGAGCCCGAGACCCCCCTGTGCCTTTGATTTAGCCCTTGGAAAAAACAATTACCAACCTTTATATGAAAAATTACAAGCCACGAAAGTTTAAGTAGAATGATAGTGAATTTATCACAGGGTGAAAAATGGATTTTTGGAGTTTTTAGAATGGGGGTTCAGGGGGCAAGATGGAGGAATCTGGGTGTGTCCTTCTTCTTGGCCTCCATCTTCTGCTGTGATGTTGGCACTTACAGATTGGTTTAGAGTAGAAGATCACTGTCTAACATAGGTGATAGGTATTGGAAAGTAATTGTAAACATTGTACAGGTAGTTTTTAGTATAAAGACATAACACCACCCTGGGGGCAGGCAGAGTGCCTGGAACTGTCCTGGATGGATGGACCTCGGCAGGACAGGAGAAAGAATTTTATAGATAAGATACAATAAACCTTGAGACCAAGAAATGAAGAGCTCTTTCTTTGACCACCAGGCTGGGAAAAGAGACTTTCTAATGTATCTTGGGGTCACTGTGAGCAGAGATTCGGAGATTACTGCCTTTCCTCTGCCCACGAGCACAGCTGGAGAGGGAGCTGCAGGCAGGCCTCATGTACAGAATAAAACATGAGAGAAATCCAACAGCATTGTGCCCTTCAGGATTTCACTGCTGTGATTCCCACAGGGTCCCAAAACACACAGATTCTGCACACCACACACTCCAGTAGCTGTGCTGTGCAATGCCACACCAGACTCCCCATTAAACATGCAAAAGTGCTGTGGATAAATGTAGCCACATTCCTCCTCACAGAGAAAAGCAAGGCACAATTCTTCCCGAGAATATTTCTGGGTTTCACACTCTCTGAACCTCAGAGAAAGAAAAAGCAATTCTTATCATTTGCTGTGCCTGTGTTTGTGCCAAAAGTAGAATGCAATATGGAGATTGTTTGCCCAAAGTGATGGTGTTTTGTTCCCTTGGCCTATCAGGACCAGGTGTGTGTGTGTGTCAGGACTGCTGGCTGACAGTCACGAGATTCTGGGCAGTGTGAGCAGGGTTGAGTGCTTGGCAGATTCAGTTTAGATGTAATGTAACATAGTGTAATATAATATAGAATAATATAGTATAATAAAGTAATTGATTGGCTTTCTGATAAGATGGAGTCCTCCCAGTCATTCCTCCCTGCCACGGGGGTTGTCCTGTTTCAACAGATAAATGCAAATGTCTTGTGTGGGTTCTAAGTCACTGAAGATTTCACCCGCTGGGCTCTAGGAGAATGCCCTAATACAAACAAACCCAAAGACTTCTTTAACATACTTGTGTTGGAGAGAGTGTAATACTCTGAAAAATGCCTAAGCTGTTACACAATGCTCATTTCACCTCCCCAGGGAAAGTGAAAAACCACCCCACATACACAGGCAAATCATTTTCCTGGTATACTACAGCATAATTAAGGGATTTAATTTATAAGAGTCAGTCTCCAGAATGGCTCTGTGGGCTTATACTAGAGAGCAGAGCCTAAAACAGAGCAGCCCTGTCAACCCAAAACCCTCTTCAAACAAGCCCATGCATTGTTCCATCGGGTTCTTTCTCTCCACAGGAAGATAAGTTCCTTTCTACCTTGACAAACATCTCTATTTTTGGTGCTGGGCATCTCTCAGCTTCCTGGCCACGTGCTGCAGTGCCAGAGCTGCTGCAGCAAAGAGCAGGGACTGCAGCCCATGTGCTCCAACATCAGCAGGACCTTTGCACCTCCCATCCCTGCGCAGGATCTCAGAGTCCACCTCCAGGCCTGACAGGGAACCTTTTACCCATTCACCCCCAAATGTTCTTTTTTTGTGTGTCTTTTTTTTTTCCCCCCCTTTTTTTTTCTTTTTTTTGCTGTGGGGTTATTTAAGCGCCCCACCATTCTGCAGGTGCATCCCAACCTTGGCTGTATTTGTTCCAGCCATAGTAGTTTTATATTTTAATCAAGCACTATCTGTAGAACAGGGTCAAAGACCTTCCACCACACAAGGCAACTTGCTTTGGCATCACCTTGGCTAATAACCCCGAGTTCCAATTCCATTTTAAATGAGTGCGTATCACACACCACACAAATAATCAAAAAAAGCGCACTTTGCACCTGGAAATAACTCGATTTATACTAAACAGCAAAGATGGAGGTTTTCTTGGTGCTATTCCACATGCGCTGGTGACTTGGGGGGTGCAGTAAAGGACACAGCACTCAACTCCCTTGCTCCTAAGCAGCATGGAGAAACACTGTGGGAACACAGAACGGGGAGCTCAATCAGAAATCGCCAATTTTCACATTTAGGACTCAAAACCGATCGCATGCACGGCTGGCACCGTGGACTACCCCGCGCCTCCACGGGGACAAGCAGGCAGGTGGGAGGCGCTGGTGGCGCATTCCTCTGGGACAGAGGGACCTCCCGGACCCGCAGCAGCACCGGGACCGGGAGCAGCACCGCCGCCCGCCCCAGCACAGCACAGCCCAGCCCCACCGGCACCGCCCGCCCCACCGGGCCCATTACCGCTCTCCGCCGCCACTTCCGGGTTCCGCCCCGCCCACCCGCTCCGCCAATCGCGTCCTTTCGGTGGCAGCCCTGGGACGCGCGATTGGCTGAGAGGGCTCTGCCCCACCCCCGCCCCTCGCGCCGCCGCTGCCTCCTCATGCGCTGATGAACGGGAGGCGCCCGCGCCGCCTCCGCATTGGCTCGTTGCCCGCCCTGCGCCCGCCCCCTACCCGCGCTGATTGGTGCCCGCGGGGCCCGCGGCGCTGCGATTGGCCGGCGGCCGGTCTGGCGAGGGGTGAGGCGGGCGTGCGGCGGGGGCGGCGGGGCAGAAGCGGCGGGGCCGGGGCCGGGCGGGTTGGGCACGATGAGCGAGGTGCGGGGGGCGCCGGGGCCGCGGGGGGCCGGGGGCGGCCGGGGGGCTCCGCGAACCTTCCCCTCACTCACCCCCTGCCGCCTTCTCCCCAGGCCGCGTTCCAGAAGGCTGCCGAGGAGGTGAAGCAGCTGAAGTCGCAGCCCACGGACCAGGAGATGCTGGACATCTACAGCCACTACAAGCAGGCCACGGTGGGCGATGTGAACACCGGTAGGCACCGGCCGGGAGGCAAAACCTCTCCCTCTGTGCGCTTCCCTCCGTCCCGCAGCGCAGCGAGAGTGCCTCAGAGCCGCCTTGGCAGGGATTGTGTGCGGGAGGGCACAGGCTGACCCGATAAGGCTTTGTGCAATTCGGGGTTTTCAGATTAACCCGGCTGCCGCCGTCTGCTCTGTGCAGTGAGGGCCTGAGGATGCTTTGTGTTAGCTGCGTGCAAATATTGGGATTGGGTTTTTTGGGGGGCTCTGGCAGTGAGCAGCTGCTCAGGCCGAGGGGTGCTGCTTTAATGCAAACACTTGTCGGTTGTACAGGTTTAAACAGCAAGGCGAGAGATACAAGGGTGGAATTGCAATACAAGGGTGGAATTGCAGTACCAGAGGGGATGACACATTTGAGTTTATTTAGACTGGATTGGCTGCTAAAAATAGTACTGGAAAGCAAAACCAGAAGAATAGGAGAAAACTTTTATATGAGCTGCAATTAAATATACTTCAGAAAGACTGTACCAAAAATATGTCTTCAAGTACACAGTGCAAAATGTTTCTGCCTACTTCTCTCACTACCGTGCTGTCCGTGGCAGCTCAGCCTTTGGAATTACATTTAAAGTGGAGCGTGTCTCTGTCGACCTTGTGTAAGGCTGGAGTAGCTAGAATTAGAAAGGGAAAAGGTCATTTCTTTGGAGTGCTGGCCTCCTAACCCAGTAGCTGGCAAAGTTTATTGAGCGTCCATTGATTTAAAAGCTGGCAGTGAAGTGTACAGGAAATGGTAAGTAATTTAATCTCCTTTTTCCAAAGCTGGCAGCGTGAGGGAGAAAATAATTTACTTTGGGTTTAAGATGTGGTCTTTTTGGTGTGGCTGGGCATCAGCATTATTAGTGCTTGACAGGGTGAAGCAGTGCTGGGGACGTGCCACTGTTCCTGCAAGTGCCTGCACTCCTGTGGAGCAGCAGCCGACGTGAGCTGGCCCGAGCAGGAGCCTGTGGGAGGGCGGCTGGTGGGGTTTGTGCTGCAGACAAGGGGAGCTGCCAACTGGAGCCACAGGTCACTGTGCCATGGGAGCTGCACAAGGCTGTTTGTGAATACTGCCCAGTTCCATTTGTGAGCTCTAAGAATTATCTTTAAGGAGAGAGAGAGAGGGAGGAAGTAAAGCCGCAAAGGGGACTTTGCAAAAGATTAACCATATACATGTCATTCACCTTCTGCTTGGCCACACCACAGCCTGCAGTGAAGTGAGTTAAATGTCCAAGGTTTTCAGTTGCAGAACTGTAGGTTAGAAACAAACCACTAACTTGATGATAATGAGTTCCAAGCTGTGTGTTACTACAAACAGCTGCCTGTTTCTGTGTCTCTGCCTGTAATGGACCTCAGGGTGTTTCTGCTTTACTTTGGAGCTGGTGTTCTTTAATTGGACAGCTCTTACGTGACAGCAGGCGCTTCAGAAAGTGCAGCTAAACCAAATGACAGTGCTCTTGGTGCTCTTCTGCTCAAGTGCTGCTGTCTCAAGGGAATTTGAAAGTGTCTATTTCTGTCGTCACCAACCATGTTGTAACATATTCCCCTGAGGTGATCTCCTGGCTACAGGTTAGCAGCGAGCAGCAGCTGCCGAGATGAGCCGTTGTATTTAGTCACAGCTAAGAGCCAGCTAAGCCTTCAAGTGGGTATTACCCACAGCCAGATCACACAAACTAATCCTGCTGCTTATCCTGCCTTTCTCAGAGCGCCCTGGTATGCTGGACTTCAAAGGTAAAGCAAAGTGGGATGCCTGGAGTGCATTGAAAGGTAAGTGTCTGATTAAAGAAATTAATAAAATTACCGCTGGCAAACTAGTCAGAAAGACACGTGTAGCTCAGGATAGAAAAAGGATAGTGTTGCCTTTTAATACAAGAGTTCTAGAAGTTGAGAATGCCTTGATAATAAATTTTAATTACCTCTGCAAGGCAGAAATAATCCTGAAAAATATGGCCTGTGTGAAAGGGGAAAAGGGAGTTAGGGTGCAAAATGCCCAGCTGGTCTAAGATGTTAAATAAAGAAGAAAATAACAGCAGCAGAAATCTAAAGTTGTTTTCCTGGTCCCAGCCTGGTACCCCAGAGACTGAGCTCTCCCTCCAGCTGTTATGCATCTTCCAGTTAGGAAAGCATTGTAAGACACAAGTGAGCTCCCAGCTTTAAATAAGGAGCCAAACAAATGGTCTGATCTGTGACAATGGGGCTTTTTTCTGGTGTTTTAAGGAATAGCTTTCCTGTAATAATTGTCAATGGCATTAATAGAACTAATACACTGGTTAGTTGCTGCCTGTGCAAAACCAACTTTGCTTGGAAGCACTGTGTTTTCATGACTTATAAAACACATTTGTTTAAAGCTTTAGCAGTGGATTCACAGCCAAGTGACCTTCCTGGCTCATTTGCTCTCCAGTGGTACAGACTAGAGCACGGAATTGTGACTTGTAAAAGGTAATTCTTAATCTGTGAAAGGCATCTGACTGCTTCCTGTGTTCTGTCCTTCAGGAATGTCCAAAGAAGATGCAATGAAAGCTTACATAGCAAAAGTGGAAGAACTAAAGGGCAAATATGGCATCTGAGGACTGGATAAATCAGCTACATGCACGCCTGAAACCTGCCTTATTTCTAATGTGGAAATCTGGTTTCTAAGAGTAACCTTAGATACCTAGTATGTCATAGTCAGTTCTCCTCATGCCTGTAGTTCAGGAGAAATTATGTACCTGGCTAATGTACTGACACGGTATAAATTCCTTCTGGGAACAAAATCTGGAACTCATTAAAGTGCATTTGGTACTTTGGCTGTTGTTCTGGTGGTCCCTTAGCGCTCACGGTGAGCTCAGCCCGTGAGTGCCGCCGAGCAGAGCCGCCTCCCCCCGTCCGTGTGCCGCTAGAGGGGGACGGTCCCCTGCGTTCGGGCACCGCCGGCTCCTGGCCAAACCACTCCTCTCAACCGGTGAGTGACAGCCCACGGGAGCTGGAGCATCCCGGAGCTTATCTGGGAGAGGTTATCTCGAATGCTGTGTGTGCTAGGAGCAAGGTGCTCGATACTTATTGCCTGGAGCCTTCAGAGACTTAGTCAACAACTGCCAAATCATCTTTCATAAAACACTTCTGGGACGTGTTATTTCCCAACAACAATGTTGGGCTTCTAGAGTAAAGGCAAATGCTGAACACAAAGCCTTCCCTGGGCAAGGGGAGATCCCAGAGGCAGTGGAGTTGATCCTCTTGATGCTGTAAAAGCAAGAGAATCAATTTGATGTTGCCATGCAGTTGGTTGCAGTGAGGGGTGAGTCCCTAGAGACTGGCTGAACACTGGCAAGATTGCTCAAAGAGAAAGACTTAGCAATCATCAGCAGAAGTTCAATTACAAAACACACAGTTGTGACTGTCTCTAGTGGGCTCATTGTTCTGGTCTGCCTACTGTAGTCTCTTGGAGCTGCTGATGATGGAAAGGGAAGATTTTGCTTTTAAAATGTGACATTGAACTATTCCAGCATAAAGCATTTGAGAATGAAATCACAACCTTATACAGGAATAAGGCATTATAATTTTGGTTAGCATCTGAATAGGTGAGGACTTCAAGCACTCTTCAGATAAGCAATTGATTTATGGAACTACATAGGGCTGAAAACTATCATGTGTATGTCTAGGTAAGTACAGTTTTGTAGCTAATTATACATGATGAGTAGTAGATTTAGTGATTACTTCTCATGCTTTCAAAAATTTTAACTTTCCCCTTCACTACTTTTAGTGGGAAATGCCCTTAGAGCTGCTTTTTGTCCTTTAAAATGTGTTAGGATAAAGAGAAAAAAAAAAAGTCAGTTTATTCTTGTTCTTCTGGGTAAGTAAAATGAGTATGTGGGGTTTTTTTACCTGTTCTTCTATCCTGTGTTACTTGAGGTTGTCTCAATTAAATACACTTTATAAGAAAGGGGTAAGAGTAGATGTTCACTGTGAGAAATGCTTTTACCTCTTCTCTAGCCCTAAATTCCACATCTACAGCTCCGTCTTGGCAGCTGTATTTTGTGAAGCTGCTTACCTTTGAAGGGTTCTGCCAGCCTTTACCAGAACAGAGCTCACACAACAAGTGCTCCCACATTGCTCTTGTTTGCTGGAAGCTGGTGCACTGTGAGCACACTGTGGTTTGCCAACATGTTTTCTATCAAAACAGGTGTACTCAGAGTTTTTGACTGCTAAAGTAGTGGAGCTGGGTCTAAAGGATGGGCTGGGGGTAGCAAATTCTATATCCTAGTCCTCATTGGGATTAGTTTCCCCTGTGACAGTTAATTGTTACAGTGCTGCTCTCCTTTCTCGTACCTCTAGCATTAGGAAAACATCACTTTGTACACAGTGCTGATCCAAGAGAGGGTTTGCTCTTAGACAGGCTTACAAATAATGCTATTTGCCAAGGAGTACAAGTGACTGAGAATTCTACCTTGTATGTCTTTATTTGGACACCTATTTTTTTACTGTAGTTAACACCTTTCTGCTTGCAACTTCACCATCCTTGAGAAAGTAACATCAGTGGTCTCACTATTTAACTTGCCCTTTGGCAATCAACTGAGTCAGGAGCAAGCTGAAAACTTCAAGATGTGGAAATAGCTCTGCAGTTGAGTGACTACAAAAGGCACAAGGCAGAAGCAAAAGTACTGGTGGTGGCTGTGCACAGTGGTTGTGACAAGAAGCAGCAGCACAAAATTTGGCTGGACAGGTAGTAATTGTTGAAATAGACTGAGAGTTGAAATTGAGCTGAGCTAAGGGGCTCGTTGTGGTTGTCTAGCAGCAGAATGAATGTCTGTAAATGTTTCTGACCTAGTGACCACCTAGTGCTTACAGGTAAAGTGTGTGAGGCACCTGGGCTGCATAAATAACACCTGGGCAGCAGTGTCACCAAGGCAGTGGTGGTTTAAGGGCATCTACAAACAGATTTGTAGGTAGAGGTAATTGCTTTTATTAAACTAATAAGGTGGTAAAAATAGACAGCCATTATTACATACAGCCTTGAGATCAGAAACAGAAGCAGCAAGCCTCAAAGCAAAATATCCAGAGCCATTGCTCTGCATGCAGTAAGGTACTTGTGGTAGAGGATCAGATACTTTTGATGGCTGGGCAGTGCTGCAAAACAGGAGATTGTTCTGACACCCGCTCGGGGAGTTGCTGCTATTTCCTCTTTGTTAGATCAAAGACAGGCCAGCCACATCCTGATGCTTGCAGTGCTTGGGAAGGAGGAGAGCAGAGACGTGCGCTGAAGCCAGCCCAACAGGCAGGAGGTCAGAGGCCAGCTGGCACACACACACTCAGCTCTGCTCTGCTGAGTCTGCAGTGTGCAGGACAGAACCTGGACTTTGGATGTGGCAATAATAAATGTTAACTCTGTGTGTGATAAGGCAGTGTTCCTTCTATCACGCTTCCATGATTAGCCCTTGCACAGAGCAACACAGAGCTGTTGGCACCCACTGCAGGTAGAGATAAGAAAGGGGATGATGTTTTCCTTGGAAATCTCTTTCTGATGGGTTTTGCTTGCTTTTAACAAACGTGGAGGTGCAACACTCATAGCACAGATTTAACAAATCAGTATTGGTGTGTTGCTTAAGAACTATAACAGATTTTTCAACCCTGTGAAGTGAATTTTTCACTTTGGTTAAAAGGCCCTCCAAGGCTGACTGCAGTGTGCAACTGACTCAAAATTCTTCAGTACTCATCTGGAATGACCCTGTTTCATGATG
The DNA here is from genome assembly GCA_039654755.1 of Calcarius lapponicus. NCBI lineage: Eukaryota > Metazoa > Chordata > Aves > Passeriformes > Fringillidae > Calcarius > Calcarius lapponicus. The sequence goes on along the minus strand of CM077470.1, from coordinate 17,689,009 downwards.
GAAGCATTTTAACCTTTGAACTTATATGACCCTGCTGATACTGCTAAAAATAAATGACAATTGCATTTGCTGCTGTTCAAAATATTTGCTCTTCCCCCAAGTGTTCAGAGCAAACAGTATTGGGCAATACTACTTTGGGGTGACTGACCATCTAAGCCATCTTGTGAGACTGATTATAAATTAGGGAAACAGAAAGTGTATTTTGGTTGGGACAGTTTTCTAAATACCACAGCTGTCCCCCCAGAAGTAGGTTACACAGTCTTCCAAGTTGTCAAAGCTGTGTAGAAGTAAGACTACATTGATAGAAGACATTTGAGTGCATTCACAGTAATAAACTCAGAAGGGTAAAAGTTAATGGAACAAAAATAGAATCTAATTTTTTTTCTTCCCTCCACAAGTCTATAAGTACCTTCCAATCTATGAATTAGCCAATCAGCTGCTCACCTAATGTAAAAATACCTCAATCCATTTAGCTGGGTCTTCATCAGTTATAGAATGAGCATGCATTTCTTCTAGAATCAGGGTATCTGTGAAAGTGAAACACAGCTTAGTTGTGCTATCTTTAGGATACAGAATTCACATGGAGCTTGCCTGCAGCGGTCTTTTAACTTTCATTCCCAGCTACTCCCAGTACAAATACATTTATGAACTGCATCAAAAGAAGCATCACCGCTTTCTTTCTACACCCTGGAAAGAAAAACAATTACATTACTTGGCCAATGCAGCCAGGCAGACACCTTGTTTGTCCCCATCAAATGTGCAAGGCACCAACTTATGTTTCCTAAAAGGCTGAGGCAATGGTTTCTCATCTGTTAATAAACACTGCTCCTTTGAGTAAGTTCTGAACTTGGGAGATGGACTAGCCAGTTCAATGAACTTACTACTTCTAAATCTCTTTATATGACATTTTACTGCTAGAAAATATATGTATGTGACAGCTGAGAAACTAAATTATTTCCCCCAATTTATGTAGTATTGAAATATGGAGCGAAATTTTTCTAGTAGTGCTAAAGACTTAAAATTGGGTTGGGTTTGTTTCAGTTTTGGATTTTTTGGAGTTGTTTGTTTTTTGGGGTTTTTTTTTTTTTGGTATTTTTTTTGGTTTTTTGTTTTGGTGGGTTTGGTTTTGGGTTTTTTTTTGGTTAGGTTGGTTTTTTTTTTGTATTGAATGTATATTTCAAAGGAGATTTGTCAGAATGGTCAGATGCAAATATTTTGAGGCATTTCCTAAGCCAGTGTAACTATTAACAGAGATCCCTGAAAAAGGCTGATTCTGAAGCAGAATGAGTGAGCACCCAATGCTGGATCTCTGCAATGTGATCTGAGGTAGGTTCAAAAACTGATCAGAGGTGAAAACACAATTCTTGCTGCGATACATCATCTATTCCTTCAAGCCTGTCCCGCTTAAAGTCTCTCTTCTTAGAATTAACTGAGCTGGGGGATAAAATCACTGTAATGGAGTCCCATATTATCAGCATGTTTCTAACCCAGCTCTGAGTCCATCAGCAAGCACTGTCTGGTGTGGGTGGGCAGTAGGACCTAGAGCTGGCTGCTGGCTGTAACTGGGTGTTATCACCATGGGCAGCATCCCAGGGCTCTCTTGCACAGCCAGCAGTGAGTGGGGCTGCAGGGACACGTGGTAGCCCCTGTCTGGTGGCCAGTCTGCCTTCCTGTGGCACAGCAGAGGTGTCCAGGCAGGAGGCAAAGTGAAACCATCTGGCTCAGGAGATTTCTCCTGTTTAGTGCTTTTACATGCCAGGATGAGTTTGTCCGCTTGGCTGCAGTAACTTGCAGGGATGGGAGGGAAATCCTAAGGTAAAGTAGTTGTGATAAGGGGCTGGTCTGAGCTCTGTGGGCCTTGGCACAAACCAAACCCCCTTTTGGTAGATATGCTGCTGCCTGGGGCATGATTCACCTAGGATGACTGCCTGAGTTCCCAGGAGCTGCTGGGCTTGAGCAGCTTGCCAGCAACTTGCTGACTTTTTGTCCCACTCCAGAAGCTCTGTTTTGGCCCAGCTAGGCTGAACCCAGCCTGAGCTGAATGTAACTTCTTCAACCTGGATTTTCAGTCTACTACCAGGAAAAAGAGAAGGCAAGAGAACAGTGGCAGGAGACAATTAGCCTCTTCCTTCCTTCTCATAACACTTTGTACATGCTCACTGCTTTGGGAAGATACGAAATAAGTAACATTTTCCCCCCCATACAGACCTTGGACACCTCCTAAAGTCTCACTCTGCAAGATACTCAAGATCTATTTGTTTCAAAGATCAGGTCCACATCTCTCTGCAGAGATACCTTGAACTAAGGATCTGAACAAAAATCAGGGTTTAAATACCTCATCAGGTGAGTTGCTATGTTAAGAATTAAAGAAGTGATCAGAAAGAATTTTATTAAATAGCAAAATGCATTTACAGAAGTAACTGGCTTCAAGGTCAGATGAAGCTGGACTGGTCATGCCTCAGTCACTTTTGTTCTGCTTTACCTCTAAGTGATTTCACTTAATTGGGCAATTGTTCCCTAAGCCCCTGGTGACACTCAGATTTCGGTCCTGAACCTTCTGCAGGAGAAAAGCTGGAACAGATTCTTCAGTGTTAAACTTTGCATAGTTTTAAATGAGCCAGATGAACCTATTTCTGTGTTGTACAACAGTCTCTGGTAATTTCCATTATTTATGAACACATTTCCCCGAAAACTTTCTCTCCAGGGATAGGATGTGAAATGCCTATTTAAACAATAGAGAAAAGGGACTTTCTAAACAAAATAATGAAACTGGCAAGATACCAAGAACTCTACATTAACACAACCCAAAAATACTTCTAAAGTGCTTTAAAGGTCATTTTTTGTTGTTATTACACAGGTGATGTATTTTTCAGACAAAAAAAATGTGGTTTTCTTTTACAGCACTGAGCTCTTTTTATTGCAAAATACCATTTTCACATATGATTTTCAAAAATAGCATAGAGATATTTTCCCACTTTTTTTTTTTTTGGTCTTTTAAAGTGACGTAGTATGTTTGGCTTGTTTTGTAATGAGAAATTAAGATAAACTCATTACATTTCAAAAAGGTGCAGAGTTCTCATGGGCTTTCTAAACACAGACAGCTTTACCAGAAGGTATTTCCAGCCAGGCAAGTGCAGAAATGAAGCACTCACTGTTACAAGCATCCTTTCCGGGGTGACTTCAGGAAAGTGACTCTGAAAGTGCCTATTCAATGCTCATTAAAATTCCAGGTCCAGTTTCATTCTCATTTATATTTGGGGAAACTAAATTAAATACCAAACATTAGAGCAATTTCTCCTTTGTAGAAAAGGTATCATCCCCTACCACCCTTTTTTCCTCGAAGAACAGGCTTGGCACATAACTCTATATTTACTGAAGAATCCAAGTATGACAGGGGAGCAATTTTGGTTCCAAAAGTAACCACTTTAATTTCCTCATTCACCAAAGCTTTTTATGCACGTGTTTACTCATGTGAGCCTTACCATGGGCTTTTACGGGGGAAAAAAAAAAATCTTGCCCAGCAGAATACCCCTCACCGTTAGAAGTTAAGATTTTTAGCTGCTGAAGTCATTAGAATGACTCAGATGTTTTAAATGCAGATCTATGCTTAATGATTTTGCTAATTGTGGGCCAAATTGCATAATGCTTTGCAGCATTGAGCCAATGTTACAGAAAGCATAAGCTAGTGAGGGTTTTGCCAGATAAGAGGTGGTATATTTTGTCAGGTCCAAGTCTGCATTTGCTCAGCATGATTACATGCAAGCAGCATTTATTCAGCTCATGCAACAAATGAGACAACAGGACCTGTTTGTGCTTTTTGAACCAAAAAAACATACATATTGTTAAATTTTGAACTTTGAAGTGGAAGGGTATAAGAGCAAATGCATGTAATCAGTCTGCACAATGCAATGCAGAAATGCTGTTTGACATGTGGAATAAAGAGCTCAGGAGGTTCATAAAGATCTTCTATCATCTAGTAAACCTAAGATGAAAGGGATGTGGCAAGGATCAAGTTTTCTAGCTTGGATAGCACATTCAGAAAACAAAGTATATTGTTGACCACAAACCCACAAAATAAGTTTTGACAACAGACCTTGCAAAGATTTGCCATGAGTTGCAAAAGGAGAAAATCTCAATTCTGTGTCTGATAGAAATACAATCTAACATTATATACAACTTTGTAGAGAAATATTTAAACAAAAGATTCTGCAGGAGGAGAGAAATAAAAAGGTCCACATTTATCCTTAAAATTAAAATATGAAAACTAAAGTAAATGTTGTTCAGAACTCTCACTCTTGCTAGAAAGTGTTACAGAAAACGTCCCAGGAGATCACAGCAGACATAAATGGTGTTTTAAAGGAAGCACAGCAAGTCCTTATGAAATTGCTTAGAGATTAAAATAATGAGACAATCTATATACACAGGCGATTAGTTCAGAAGTTGAAGTGCAAGAAGGGTAAAGTAAAAATAACTTCTACCACCCCATATTGGAGAAGGAGATCCTTCCAACGCCTTTTGGCTAGAAAGGGAATGGCCAAATTCTGACCCCTGTGAATAACAGACTGGACCTCAGACTCTCTGCTGGAGTCAAAATCAGATTTTGGCAGTAAAACAAGAGTTTCTGATGACACAGCAACACCCAGTTTCTTGGGCTTTTTTAAAAGCTGTTTCAGACCAAAAAAAAGAAAAAAAAAAAAAAGTAGAGTAGTCAGTAATTCATTAGAAGATGGCACAACATGAGTGAGAAAAAGAGCTAAGGCGTAAAACTTTATGAGCAGAGAGGTTTTTGCTGACAGTACAGGCAGAGATAGGTAAGGCTGGCAGCGATAAGAGCGCGCCCACAGCCCGAGGTGCGAGGCCATCGCCGCACCGGAGCGGGCGCCGAGCGGCTCCGGGAACAGAGCCCGGCGGGGCCCGGGCAGCGAGGGCAGCAGGGGCTGCTCCCGCACGCACAGGGGCGGCTGGCACGGCGGCCCATCGCTGCAGCCCCAGAGCCGCTGCCGGGGGGCTCCGGGCGAGCGGGCAGGGCCGGGGCAGCCTCCCCGCGCTCGGCACCGGCAGTGCCGCACGGGCTGTTCCTGGCGGCGGGGCACACGGGGGACACGGGGGCACACGGGGGACACGGGGAGGGCGAGGCTGCAGCGCGGCCCCGGCACACCGCCCGCCCGCCCGCCCGGAGCCGCGCTCTGCAGCGGGCTCGGGCAGCTCCGGCCAGGGCAGCGCTGTCCCCGCCGCGCCGGGCTCTGGGGGAGCAGCCTCGCTCCGCTCCGCTCGCCTCAGCTCGGTTCGGCCCGGCCCGGCTCCGCCCGTCGGGGCCGCGCTGCTGACTCAGCCGCGGGGGGGGCCCGGAGGGCGCCCCGGGCCGCGGGCGTGGCGGGCGGGGGGGCTGCCCTCCCTCCGCCCTCCGGGAGATAAAGAGCGGCGGCCGCGGCCCGCCCGCGTCTCTCGGCGCCGCCGGCAGCATGACGGCCATCGGGGCGCAGGTACGTCCGCCGCTCGCTCCCGCCGCGGGGCTGCTGCCCCAGCCCGGCCGGGGTCGCTCCCACCCTGCCCGGAGCAGCGGGGCGCAGCCGGCCCGGGTCCCTTTCCCGCCTTCTCTCTCCCCGGGGCCGCGGCTCCCCCTCCCCGCCGCACGTGGCTCTCCGAGGGGGCTGCGGGCTCTTGGCTCGACTTTCCATCACATCTCGGGGCACTTGGAGGGTTTCGGTGAGGAGGGGAAGTGCGCTGCCCAGGCGGGTCCGCGGGGGCTGCAGCCGAAGATTCCCCCCCTCTCCCTCCCCAGCTCCCGGGGTAGCTGAGCTGTGAGACCCCGGCTGAGGACCGAGGTCCGGGCCGCTGCTGCTGCCGGCCGGAGGAGGCGAGGCTGGCTGGCTGCAGCTCAGGAGGGCAGTGCTGGGAAGTAGGAGCCCCCCCAGCCCGCTGCTGCCGCCTCCCCCGTCCCAGCCGCCGGCCTCCATCCTCCCAGGGGCCGGTGGCTTCCTCCAGCCCTGCCGCAGCAGGAGGCTGTGCCGCAAGACCGTGGGGCAGGGACCTGCTTCAGCCAAGAGCTTTTGTGATCCCGGTCCCAGGCCTTGACGTGGGAGCATTGTTTGTGCAGCCAGGGAGAGCTTCACCCACCCTTCCTTTCTCCTGTGTGCAGCCTTCCCCTGCGAGAAGGGGTTTGATGTGCACAAGTAAATATTTTCAAATGCTGAATCCCGCAGCTTTGTCCCTCTGGCTTCATTTCACCCCGAAGTAGCACTGTTAACTCTGTTACATTTTTTCCTCACGCTCTCCTTTCAGGTGCAGCAGCTGCTGGCACACCGGAGACCACAGAAATCTTTCTTTGAGACGCTCATCAGGAGCCTGATCATCCTGTGCGTGGCCATAGCCGTGGTCTTGTCGTCCATCTCCATCTGCGATGGCCGCTGGCTCTTTGCGAGGGGGCAGCTCTTGGGACTGTGGCACTTCTGCACTCTGGGCAATGACAGTGTCCTGAAGTGTGTCACAGACCTCAGGCTGGCCCAGGTGGAGGGGCTGAGCGTGGGGGTGATTCCCATCAGGAGCATGGTGTCCTTCGCTGTTGTGGTTGCCATATTTGGGTTGGAGCTGCTGATGGTGTCCCAAGTCTGCGATGATGCCAACGCGAGGCGGAAATGGGCGATGGGTTCCGTTCTCATCCTCGTCTCTTTTTTGCTGTCAGCCACTGGTGTTCTGAGCTTCTCCATCCTGGTGAAGGATCACCTCACCTTCACAGGCTTCACGCTGACGTACTGGTGCGAGTTCATTGCTGCCTTCCTCTTCTTCCTTAACGGAATCAGCGGGCTTCACATCAACAGCCTCACGCACCTCAGGAGCGGGGTAGGCAAAATCTAGGCACAAAGGATGTACCTCTGCCTTTGTGTAATCAGCTTTGCCAATTAGACTGGAAAAAAAGAGTCTAATGAAGTTTGAAAAGGATGCCCTGTCTTAATTTGTGTGCAAGGAGGGGAAGCATGAGTCAGTCTTGATGCCTGTACCCACCCACTGGTCAGCGTGGCGAGCTGAGCAGCACCCGCCGAGCAGAGACTGGGACTGGCTGCTCCTGCAATATGGTTTTCTGGAGAAGTGGATCAAAGCAGAGGGTGTCCTCCTAAACATGCAGAGATTTGGAAGACTGCGATCTCTCCCACATGTTGACCTGAGGCTTGCACAACAGTGGTACTGCTGTGGATTTGGTGTTGCTGTGCTTTTCCTCATATTCTGGAGCCTGTGAAGAGTGTGACACAGCTTTGGTGTGTCTCGCGGGTTTGTTTTGCCTCAGGCACAGATGCTTTCTGCCTGGCCATGCTCACTGGTGTGAAGCATTGAAACTCTTCACTGGATCGTACTTCTTCATTTTTCTTTCAAAAGAGAAGGCACACAGAACTTGATCTGGTCACAGGTTTTGTTTCCTTCAGGCATGTTCCCTTTATCTGTTCTGTTCTTGGTCAGTTTTTTGGGGACACTTCAAGACAGAGTTGCTGACCTGAGGCCAGGGGTAGGTGTTGGGTGATGCAGGTGTAGAGGAAGGGATGTGCTGCTTTCCTCAGGCAGCAGTGCATGTCCCTGTGTTTGTGGCCTCTCCCCAGTGTCACCACTCTCTGCCACCCCTGAAGGACATGTGCCAACTGGTCTGCCAAACTGACTGTCTCACAACCCTTGCACAGTTTACAGTAACAGGGCATTGCTTTTGGGTTTTTTTGGTTTCTTAGGGCAAGAGGGACAAACTCTGCAGAGGCTTCATGGGCTGTTGTGGCTGGGCAGACCATGCAGAGACCACCACAGCTTCTGGGATGTGTTTTGGTTCTCACTGTTCTCACTGGGGCTGTGCTTATCCTGTAGCTGTCTCCTGTAGCATTTTTTGTGGGAGGAGAGAGCCCTAGATCCTCCGGACCAGATCAGGTCCCTTTCTTCCTCTGACTAACAGTGAGCCTGGGAGGAGAAGCAGCCCGTGATTGCCTAAGGAGGGGCTGATGGGTGCAGCTCTAATCTGTCACCACTGGTAGAAATGTTGAGAGACCTGGCCAAAATGATTATACTAAGGCTGTCCTTCCTCCTGCTTGAGTCAAGATCTCTAAAATTGCTACAGCTTTGAAGTTCTCCATGGTGTCTTATATAAAAGGAGAGAAGACCTCAATTGTAGAGTAGATTGCCCTACATGTGTTCTCCCTGTCCAACGCACAGCACTCAGTTGCTCACAGTTAAAAATGTCTTCAGAGTATTTCAGGGTTTCTGGTTTACTGTTTGCTTTGTATCCACTGGTAAAGCTGCTTATATCCTTGTTTTAGAACAAATGTTTCTACATGTTTCATCCCTGTACCTCGTCTGTTGAGCAAGGTTTTACTTTCCTGTGCAACAAGTTTGAAACAGTTTTTCACCTGAAACAAATGCATCATAGCACAGAGGTCAAAAAGCCTGTGTACGTGAGCCATGAGTAAACAGCTTTGTCTTTGAAAGCTAAGACTCTGAAGCTGTGCCTTAGCTGGAATGTACCACACTTTGATGAATGTGCTCCTGTGCTTGCTTTCAGGACAGTCTCCATTCCTTTTTGGACTTCTGTAACTTCTTAAGACAACACTCCTAAGCCTGTTTTGCAATGCAGGTTCAGACTTGGCTTGCTCTGGACAGTGCCAGTTGTACTTTTGCACATGAATCTGCTCATCTTTCTATCAGCATGATGCAGAGCTGTGCTACCCAAACAGCTCCTGAAGCTCTTGCGGTGTTTGGGGCTTTGATGGGGTTCCTTGGCCCGTTCTCAAGGACAAGGACTTGTGCCCTGTCTCTGGAAAACCGCACTGTGTCTGTGTGTGAAGGTGCCTTTGATTTGCTGCATGGCGCTGTTGAAGACATGCTGCTGGGCTGGACTTGCACCTGCCTGCGTGAGCTGGTGCTGTTGGCTTCAGCAGAGCCATTTAGGCCAAAGAGACCCTGCAAGTTCTGGTCCCAAACTGTTGCACTTTGGTGTTCCCAGATGTACCAGGAGTCCCTTAACTAACCAATGATTCAGCTGTGGTGCCTGGGGGTGCCCGTGTCAGGCAGGACAGTTCCCCTGCATGTAAGGGTGTTTATGGCTTGTCTAGAAACACAAATGCAACCTCAGAGTGACACTGTGGTGACATCCAGACTAGGAAATCACTTCTGAGTGTGCATTCCCTCATGCTAGCAGGAGTCTGTGCCTCCATCCCTTTCCTTGGAAGGCAGCCACAGCCAGACTGGGTTCCAGGCTGGTGCCTCCTGCTCGGGTTAGAGGGAGACTGGACAATTGGCCATTGAGTTCACCCTAGACGTGGTGCAATTGTGAATGATTTTTAGGATGCCCTCTGCCAGCTGAAGAAGAGGCCTTTTGTTGGGGGTAGGGAATCCTCTGGGGAAAATGGAGTAACTTTTTTTTCCAACTTTTTTTTTGCATAGTACTGCTCAATTATGCTGGGAAAAGATGCGTTTGGACAGCTAAATATTACAAAACAAGAGTTGATTGTCTTGGAGATTCTTATATAGAGCAACCTGTGCAGCAGTGGGTCACTGTTCATTTTCTGAAACGTTTAGAAGTGTCAAGCAATATTCCTGAAGTTTGTTAAATAAACTGATTTGAAATAAGAGCTGTAATTCACTCTTTTTATCTTTTAATATTGGGGTGCAAATTTAAGGGGATGAGGGAGGTTTTACAGAATCTCCCGGGCACCATTCCGTGTGTTTACCCAGCTAAACTGATGAAGAAATGACTGCTTGGTGCTCTGCCAAGCTCTGACCAAGGGAACTGAGGCCACTGCACACTCCCCTCTCCTTTTCCCTCCAGTGTCTGCACCAGCCCAAGAAGCCAGCGCTGCTTTCTTGTCTTGCAAAACAAGAAGGGCAGTCAGCTGTGTTTCTTCGTGGGAATTTGAGATAACCTTGTAGGCGCTTTAATGACTTCCTGCTGTTGCATGTGCTCTGTTTACCAGCTAAAGAGCTCTTTCCTGTGTCCTTCACCTTCCTGTTCCCACACTGCAGCCCGTGTCTGAAGCATCCTTGCTCTTTTCTTCAGCTCTGATTATTTGGCCTGCAAGGAGTGGTATCTGAGTACAAATGTATTTGTTTTTCTCAGAGCTCCCTGTATTAGCAGGTTTGGTTAAGTGTCAGGAAAAGAGCTTCCCAGCTACACCAGTGAATTAGTTTATGTAATCTCAAGTTAATTAGCACCTGGTGTTCTCTTTCCAACAGGAGAGGTCGTTGGCCTGTCTCAGTTTAACATCTCTTAAAAGCAGGGTAATGAACATCACTTCTTGTTAATGAGCCGTTTAGACTTAGCTACTAACTTTAATTGGACGCTTGTACACAAGCCATTGCCTGTGGATAGGAATAAGGAAATGTTGATACAGGGCATGCTAGCTAGGGAAATTTCCTGCCTGGACTGTGTTTTTCCAGAATCACAGAACGGTTGAGATTGGAAGGGTGCACTGGAGGTCATCTAGTCCAGCCTCCCTACTCCAGCAGGGTCCCCTAGAGCATGTTATTTTGATTTTAAGTCTCCAATACCTTCATCAGCTGTGCCTGTAGGGACATCAGGAATGGGGTTGAGCCTTGCTTGCTTTTTCAAGCCACAGGAAGGTGATTACAAAGATATATTACACAACTGTCCTCACCTGCTTTCCCTTTGCTGGGGCCTATGGTAAGCTGATAATGGCCCTTCTCAACCTTCTAAGACAGCTGGCACATGCAAGAAGGGCCTCATTTCTGGGTGAAAACAAGGTCTGCCCCAGGCATTGTCCTGGAAGGGGTGTTGTCTGAATTCCTGAGGCCTCTCACCTTCACTGGACCCAACCCCACAAAATCAGTACCAGCCCTTCTGAAACAGCCCATTTCAGCTCCCCAGGCATTGCACAATGTAATTATTCACTGAACAACTATTGGTTTTTGCTTCTGACAGTTTTGCTAGGAACTTCCTTGTTGCCAGAGTTGGAAAGAAAATCCATTAATGACTTCCTCTTAAATTCATCAGCTCTTAGGCTGCTGATGCTCCTGCTGGCTGGCAGAACAGCAACTGGCTCCTCAGGGCATCTGGGTTGAATAGCCAGAGGCTGTCACCAGTGTCCCTGAACAATGGTAACTACTTGTGTGAAAGGTGGTACTCAGGTCCTGTTTACTGGTAAAGGCACCCTATTACACTGAATACCCAGGAGCAAGTGCAGTGAAAGGAAAGTGGGTGGGCTCTATGAGTATGGAGTTTGTGTTCACCCTCTGTGCCTTCATCTCCTGCCTTTGCATTGCTCCTGGAGATCTGCTTTCCTGTTCCTCTTCATCTGCTTACAAACATGTCAGTGTCCCCGGAGCGAAGCAGCTCCTCCCTCCAGCATCCTTCAGCACAGCTAAACAAGCAAGATCCCCAGCAGGGCAGGGAGCCGTTGTGGTGCCTGCCCAGGAGATGGGGCAGGTGAGAACCCATTCCCCTGTGGTGCTGGTTGGCAGCAGCTTCCAGGACAGAAGAAGTTTTCTTGCCAGCAGAAACCAGGACAAGGTCACAGCATCTTAACTCCAGGGGCTGCCTGCTCCTGGGATCTTCCTGAGTGGACCTGCTCTTCCCCAGGAGTTGAGGACTCCAAATTCCAGCTGACATCCAGGAGTTTTTATGGAGTTACTCAGCTCTTCATACAAACAAGGCTTGTGCTTGATGCCTGAAGTGAACACGTTATACAGAATCTGGGAATAATTCCTTTTTCTTGGTAATTTCAGGCAAGATAAATAAAGCCAAAAAAGCCATGTAAAACAATAATTTATGCTAGAACTGGGGATTTTTAAATATAAAACCCAGCAGTATTTTTTGCTGGGGCATGTGGCAGGCCCCTGTACAAATAGGTATCATGCTCAGCCTGGTCTCCTCCCAGTCTTGTGCTGGTCCTAACTATGCAGTGCAGGGCTGAGCTCTTACACTGGCTCATGTGAGAGCCAATAATTGCATCAGACCTAATTAATTACATGTTATTGTATCTCTGAATCTGTATTTCTTCATTTATGCTGGATGGAGGCACTTGCATTTAAAACAAACAGCTGCTTTGGCTTGAAGGATGAATGTTTAATTCTCCAAGAGGGAACATACAAGTTGTTTCACCCTCCTTGGTCTCATTCTTAGGCCAGAGAGAAAATAAGGGTTACATTTTTTCAGAAGTATTTGACTTGCTAAATGCACTGGGGCAGAGTGAATCCCTGATAAGTTTGGAGGTTCTGCTTGGCTTGAGCGAGTCAGCAAGAAGTGAGATCTTTAATTCCAGCCTTCAGGGAGGAGCTTTCACTTCTCCTTTGGTCATGGGACTGATCCTGCTCCTGTTCTTCCTTCTACTTGTTCTGGCTGATTTTTAAAGAACAAAACCAACTTGAAACCTTGCTATTTCCAAAAATATAAGTTTAAAGTAATTCCTTGAGACACTTGCCATTTACAGCTTTACATCTCATTGGTTTTTTTCCTGGTTGTAAAGAGGTTCAACTCTCCTGCTGCTGGGTGACCTGCATGAGCCAAGAGAGCCAACCAGGCAGGAGCAACCAGCAAGCTCTCCCTGCTGCTGAGTGCCCTTCCTCTCCTAGCTGCCCTCCGTGTGCTGCTGCCTGCAGCACCTGCTGCACCAGGGAGGCTGTGGGACAACTGTCAGCACTGCCAGTGGAAAAAACACTTTTTTCCTGAATCTCAGAGTTTCAAAGAGAGCTAACATCGCTCAAAAACCTGCTTCAGTACAGGTAATTTAAGCTTAAATGTATCCTTTGAACTTCTCTGCATGTTTGCCTTCTGATAAAATGGCAGAAGCCTGCCATGTAGGCATTTGGTGTGATTAAAAGCTCGTTGGAGCAGTTTTGGCAGAGGGGGTTGGGGAATGCTGCTCAGGCAGCATTTGACATGCCATGCATGTTTTGCCAATGTCTTGTAGGTGATCAGGAGGACGGAGAAGTGATAAACACCATTTGCTTTCAGTTCAAGCCTCTTTGCCCTTGAAGAAACCCAGCCAAAAATCACCCCAGCTGGGGAAATATGGATACAAAATCAAGTAGGAGATTTGATCTAATTTGTCAGATGAATGATTTCATCCCTTTCCCACTCAAAACAGGGAAATCTGCTTAATTATGTCCTTAAGAGCATAAAGCTGTGATAGCTCAGATACTTTTTGACAGGATATTACAGTGCACAGCCTTGCAGATTTCAGTACACAGACAGACTGTAGACTATAAAGAGATTTTTGGTAGCCACTATGGTATTGTTTTTCACCAGATAGTTTCTACTGTCCAGTTCAATTGACCTTCAGATGTCTCAAGAGTTTTAATTTCTTCCCTTCAAATACAAGCTGGTCAAGTCTCAGAGGTACAGATACAATAGGGATGAGCTATTTTACTGAAGTTTTTTTGGTCACCCTTGGATTATGTTGTAATAGCTTTGTTACCATTTCAAAATGCAAATATCCAAATTGGACCACTGTTGTTCCCGAGGTCTCCACCGCTAAAAGAGACAAAGGCAAAAACCTGTCTGAGCCACTGTCACTGGAGCAATGGATATGAAGAGAGGAAACTGGAGCTCAGCTGTGCCTTATGTTCTCAGTGTCCATCACCCATTCATCCATCACCACAACAGAAAGGCTTTGAACCTTGATAAATTCTAGGGATTAATTAATTTTGCATTTCAAACCCATGGAAGCTGGCACGTAACCTTCATCATATAAAACTCAACGTCCTCCCAGCTTCTGCAGCAGAAAAAAATAAAGAGCATCAAAAAACCCAGCCTGACTTAGCCTGGAACATGCTGGAGAGCCGCATGGAAAATGGAAGGCCACATTTAAGGTAGAACTAGCAGCAAGTGTGGAAAGAAACACAAATTACTGTGTGCAGAAACTCAAGGAAGAGCATAACATTTTGGCCCATTTTGCTTTGCAGAATAACCATGGTGCTGCGCAGGATATACACGAAGAGATGTGCTCCAAGAACCGCTGATCCACAGCTGAGTCCCGCTTTGGACGTGGACACAGAGCTCCCAGCTCAGTCCATGGCACTCAGCCATGTGTATCTGAGCGTGGGGGTACCCTCAGGTGCACAGAGTTACAGCACACTTGACCTTTGGAGGGTTCCTCTCCTGTGCTCTGCTGGGCTGGACCTCACCATCTGCATCTCTTGGGTCAAGCCGCTCCCTCCGTTACTCGCCGAGGTGCTGAGGTGCTGTCGCCAGTGCTTGCTTAAATGCCACTGCCTCCACTTCCTCTGAACTTCCAGCTGAACCTAGGTAGGAAGGCCACAAAGTACTTAGTTCAGCTAGTTTATGTTGGAGCCCTGCGCTGCAGAGAGCAGCATAACAGGAAAATGAGAGTGGGTTAGCTTTGCCAAGGTTTGGGCTTATTTATTTAAACCCCAGTTTGAGAGGTTAAGGTAGGGCCTGTTTCTCGATGCTTCTAGTGATACTGTTATTGCAGCCACACAGCCTTCTATTTAATTGCAGGTGAAATTGTTCACAGAATCTAGCTGGCCTTAGGAAGGGTTTGGATTAGATTTTTCCAGAATTTTAATTTTAGATGTAAAACCAGGACATTTTGGCACTCTAAGGTAAAAAAAAAAAAAAAAAAAAAAAAAAAAAAAAAAAAAAAAAAAAAAAAAACAAAAACCACACAGATTTTCTTTTCAAAACCATTTTTTCTGAACCCTGTTGAAAGATCAGTCAGAGTATTTTAAAACCCTCCTTTATTTCAAAGCGACTTTTTCTTAGCCACTGGCTTGCTTTATTTTCCCCTCTTCCAATTAGCTCTACATCTTCCATGTTTGTATATTTGTATGTTTTCCCCCCACCTCTGTCCTCTAGGGCCCCCACACACCTCTACCAGCAGCAGCATTTCAGAGTGCAAGTTCTAGCCCAGAAGCCTGGGAGCTGTCATGCAACTGCAATGGAAACAATCCCTCTACCAAAAGCTTTACCTTATAAGAATCCTAATAAACTTGGACTGGGTATAGCTTTTGATAAATTCCTTCCTAAGGATTGAGTAAATAAAGCAGCCATGGATGGGGTGGCAGATAATGGTGCCATACGTCAGAACCATCAGCTGTCAGTGTGACTGTGTGAGGGATGGTGCTCCCACCCTCAGTTCCCAGACACTAATAATGTTATCTGATATATGAAAGGGTTGCAGTACTTGAGAGGTGAAGTTTGCATCTGGCATACAATTACCTAGGCTTGCCTGGTCTAGGAGGAATTTCAAGAGTGATGTTAGGTAGCTGGGAAGAAAACCCTCAGACGAAACGTGTAATTCACTGGGGGATGTATCCCACTGATTAACGAGGCATGCTTCAGCAATAAAAAAGAATGTTGTACACATGAAACTCACCTCACCATTAAGAAAACAATAAAGTACAGCCACAACAAAGCCCTAAAAGATAAAAGAACCGTGGTCACAGGATTGCAGTTTCAGCTTTTGAATGGGGATGAGGCATCTCAAGGGAAATCAGACAGCTTGGCTTTGCCATTGAAAACTCAAATCTGTTGCAGAGTTATATGTTCTACCTCTTTTTCTTATTTTAAAGAAATAATAGCTTGTCAAATATTACCTGGTGTTGCAGAGTTATATGTTCTACCTCTTTTTCTTATTTTAAAGAAATAATAGCTTGTCAAATATTACCTGGAATGATCCAAGAGCCAATTCAAAAAACAGCTGAATTTCCATTGTGCCGCTGCTCGCATCCTCAGGGAAAAAAGCGAAGATGATATAGTGGACCCCAAAGAGAGGGATGAGGAGGAGTGTTGACTTTGCAAGTCTCCTGAGAATGAAAACAGAAAAAGGGGAAAAGCTGGTGTAGAAGGAGCAAGAAATGCTCAGGTGGCCTTGAATATATTATAAGGGATGTAAGGGACATACTTGTATTGGTTGAAATCACTGCTCCGTTTTTCAGGGGATCTGAGCTTCCTCATCAGGATTCTTAAAATGTTGACAAAGAGGATGAAATTAATCTGAAAACAAAACAAAACAAACCAAACAAACAAACAAAAAAAACCCAAAGTAAGAATACAAAAGCAACCCACCAAACAACAAACCCATTATCCACTTAGGTAACTGGTAGGTATCAGCAGAGCCACTTTGGGGGGTTTGGATCAAGCAGAAAGAATAGAGGGGTTGGATCTGGCCTGCCTCAGTCCATGTTCCCATCCCAGTCTCTTTTCCTGCTTCTCCAGCCTGCTTGGCCACCCTGGGCTTGGATGCTGGCTGCTTTCCCAGCTGGTTTGCTGCAGCTTTAGTTATGGAGATGGTCAGGGCTTGTTATCCAGGCAAATCACCAAAGGGCAGGGAAACCAGGAGCATCGGTTTGATCGCACCTGGCTGTGGGGTTCTGACAGCCTCGGCACAGTCTGGCCGCGCTTTGGATGCCAGCAAAGGGGCAGCACTGGAGCTATCACTATGACTTGCTAACTGGGACTACGAGTGCTCTTTGTTCCCTGCTAAAAACACTCCATGTGGTTTGGGATCACGAGACAGAGTAGTTAAAAGTGGGGAGAGGAGAGAGTCGACACTGGAGTTCTTCCTTTTGCATTTTCCCCCTCTCGAAGGGTGGATATCAGATAAAAATGCTGATCTGCTCAGTTTGGGTGCAGATGAGGCAATAGCTGTTTCTGCTCGTTGGACCCTCAGGCAAAGAGTGGGAGTTGCAGGGGAGGTAGAGCCGCCTGAGCGTGTCTGTCTGTCTGTCTGTCTGTCCGTCCCGTGGGGAGCGACCTCGGGCTGATGTGCCCTTGGCTTGCCCAGCCTGCGGAGCTGTGCCCCTTGGGCAGCACCCTGCCCTGTGGCTGGCCCTTAGCCCTTCCCTGAGCTGGCAAACACCATGGCAGAGGAGCAATCCATCCTCTTCATGGCGGGTCCAGCGTGCCCGGGGGCACGGCAGCAGCGCTCGGGAGGGTGGGTCTCCCCAAAAAACCGGGTCTCCTGGAGGTGGGACAGACACAGCGAGTCCCTGAGTTCTCTAAAGTTACCAGATGGAAAGGGAGCAGCTGTGGCCGCTGAGGGAGTCTGGAGAGGGGCTGGGAGTCTGGGGAAGCTGGGGAGGGAGGAGGAGAGCAGAGCTGGGGGGAGCTAGAGGCGGAGAGCATGAAGGAAAGAAATACTTGAGGGGTGGTGGGGTGCAAAGGAGGTTCAGGTCTGGGTATTCTCGGATTTTTAACCCATTAGGCCAGGGAGGAGCCGCTGGTTGAGCAGGGCTTTTCACTGATAAAACCACAGGGGAAGGGGGAGTGTTGGGATTCCTGCCCGGAGGAATTGCCCGCGGGCAGCGCAGGAATCAGCGAGAGCCTGGGCGCACAAAGGTGTTTATCGGGGCTGATTTTCTGCCCTTTCAACTGCTGAAGGCTGTGAGGAATACAGAGATTAGATCTGGGTTTTTAAGATCTGGCTGTTTGTTTGGTTACGGGCTTGAGTGAAGCCTCCTTTAAGGAAAACCTGCAGAGTCATGCGGGCGGCTTCTGCCCTCAGTAGCTAAACAAGGCAGGATCAGCATTCTGAGGACACTTGGGAGGCGATAGCGGGTGGGGGCCGCCAAAAGATAAACTAAGATTGTGCTTTTTGTCTTGCCTGGGTCTCCTTGGCTTTTATATACAGCTGAGTGGCTCCTAGCATGAGGGTTGTTTCATAAAGAAAAATAGATGCCATGACCTCTGTAAGTTGATCCCAAATCACTTGTGCGGTCTGCTGCTTGTCTTGTGGGGATGCAGGGTTGCTCACTGGTCAATAGGAGCAGAACTTTAACCCACCATCTCTGCTGCCTGGCTTTCTGAGAAGTGTGCAAGTGCGGCAGTTTGTGTTTTGCAAACAAAATGGTTCTTACTGGAAACGTGAAAACCTCAACCAGCCCTTGGGGTTTCGCCTGGGGTGTCAGTAGGTTACTTGAGAATAACCAGCAGATCACATTTCTGGGCTAGGGTTTCAGACAGGTCATTGCAGCATGGTCTGACCCAGAGCATCTTCATGAGGCAGAACAGCTATCCCAAGCAGCAGCTCCAGCCCCTGCTAGTTAAGGCTCTGAAGGAGAGTACCAGCAAATGCTCAAAACACAGGTGCTGAGTATTATACACACCAAACTGCCCTTGTCATCACTACTGCCTTGCACTGGGCAGGCTCACTCTGAGTTCCAATGCTTGTGCCTTAATTCACTGAGCAGTGCCTCAGTGCTGTCCACTAGTATGTGGTGTGTGCAGCCTGTGAACTGTTTTCATTCCTGGAAACAAAAGCCAGTGGTCATGTAAGGCAAGTTGGTTTTGGCTTTGCTGAGAGAGGCATTGACCAGCGGACACAAAAGTAATTGTACTGAAATGTACAGCCACTCATTTCTCCTCCGGAGCTTTCCTTGAAACAGTCCAAAACAAGCTTCCACAAAACAGCCAAGTTCATGTGAAATCAACAGGATGTGGAAACCTGATCATCTTCAGGCACTTGCTTCTTGGGAGGACACTCTAGCTTTTTTTTGTGAATTTAGCTTTGGGGCATTAGTTACTAAATCCTGCTGAGCAGAAGTTGCTTAAGCAGTAACTCATGGGTCACACCAGTTCAGACACATGCCTAACATCAGTTCATTAACGCACTTTAAAGCATGTTGAGTAGATGAGCTGTGACTTCACAGTATTTGAAAATACAGTTTGAATCTGCTTGTCTCAGAAAAGACTTACAAATATAGACACAACTATGGGGCCTCTAATGATCCACCAGGTATTGGCATCAGTGTTAATGTCCCAACACCTGTAAAAATAGAAGGTGCAGTCAGTTATCAAAACATTGGTACCTTTTCAAACTGGTTTAGTCTGTTTTGCACCTTTGATAGGCCCCTATTCTCTTTTCTACAAAACCAATTTCCTGTTCTCACTGAGTGGTACAACGTGTCTGACAGAAAACTGCCCACCTGCCCTGGACAGAAACCAGTCCTTCCCTTAAAGTACAAACACTGCTCAAAATTTTGAAAGGGAGGAGAGAAAGAAACAAAGTTTTACTGTTCAGAAAGTTAAATACAGATACTGAAAACATGCGGTCTGAATTCATACCTGGAGGCCACCTCCTACCCTTGAAAATGTTCAAATGGAATTGGAAGCTTTTCCTCGTGTTGCTCATCTGTACCTCTACTCGCACCCACACCAGGATGCAGGCTCCCACCACAGCAAGGTGTTGATTGATTTACTTGCTCCCAGCAATTAGAAATGAGCAGGACCCCATGGAACAGCCTGCACAGGGGCTGCATGCTCCCCTGGCATGCCAGTTTCCCCCACTCCATACCACTCACCCAATATTTTCATGGAGCTGCCGAGCAGTCGCCCATGCAGCCACAAACACTGCTGGGGCACCTGCAATTGGAAAAAGCAGTTACTGCTTCACAAGTCCATGCCAAAGGCAGAAAAAACACAGTTGTCCTCACTGAAGGGAGAGCCAGTACCCCATCCAAGGATGATGAACCACAAGAGGAACTTTCTTTCCGAGAAGAAGGAAATCACCAGGAGAGTGTGGAGGTACAGTCCTTCCACCAGGAGCCAGCTGTAGTTAGACATGATGCAATACTGAAAGAAGACCATGGTGAGCTTACAGCCAGCCTGAGGAAAGAGAGGATAATTAGCTCCTGCCTGGGTTTGTTCCTACCTTCTAGCAGAGACAGAGAGCTGTAAATTAATATTGGCAAATAGAGATTTTATAGTAATTAGGGGACTAAATGGGTGTCCTCGAGACAGGGGTTCACATGACGAGAAAGCAGAGCTGGCACTCCTAAATGCATTAATCAACTGCCTCACTAGAAGAACTGAATGTGTCATGGACACTTGGATTCAGGTTACTGTCTCAGGGGAATTTCACTATTACTATCTTCCTAGTACCAGTAACACAAATATCACCTTAGAGAAGGATATGACTGCATTGTCAATACTGTCTTTTTCCCCCAAGAAAAGCAGTAGATAAAAACAAACTAAAATGTTCTCAAAATGTTATTTTTCTGCAACAAATATCCAGCAAAACCAGTGGGATAAAAAAAAGCAAAACAAGCCTATTTTTGTTCCTCTCCCTAATTCTTATCTTTTAGTTTAAGCCATTGACCATCATCTACAGTGTTGCTCACCCCTCTTCACACCCAAATTTTCAAAATAGTTTGCTGCCAATAAAAAGAAAAAGGCAAAAACATTTCAAAATCTGGGAGGTCCCAGACTGAGTGCAAGCCCTATGTTACTATCAGGCCTCACACTGCAGTGTAAATCAGCAATATTTAATGTGTTCTCAGAGAAGGGGCAGAGCATACCTCTCTTCTCCCATAACCCCTCATGATGAACATAAAGCTGGGATGGAGATTTCCTTCCCTGTACACTAAATCCTGCTAGGATCCTGTTGGGAAATTGAGGGGTGGGGCAAGCTGGTGAGCAGAGGGTTACCGTGTATGCCCCACAGTAATTTGTGTCCTCAGAGGAAAACAAGACAGCGTCCTTGATGAAGTTGGATGATGCTCTCAAAATGAACGAGGTGAAGAGATGCATGTGGATGTAGTTCCTCGTGCAGCGAAGCCTTCTGCAAAAACAAAAAGAGGGATCCAGTTAAGTGACATTCCTCACCAATGTAAGGAACCTGTGGCTGTAAACAACAGGTTTCAATCCTTAGTAGTGATAAACTGACCAATGAAGAACAGTGTTGTTCTGTCTGTGAAAGGAAGACTAATGCATTTCCCAAGAGGGATATCCTAGAGAGGACCTTAAAAAGCTACAGTCATATCTGCTCCACTCAGGTACTAAAACAAGCTGAACGTTGCCAGGAAAATTGCGATTTCATGCCAATATGCTTGTTCTAGCATCCCTCCCTCCCTCCTTTCTGTAGCAACATGAACCCAAGGTGTTTATTCACACCTGGATGAATTTATTTATTCTGCCAGTGCAGTGCACTTGTGCCTGCAGTGTTTTCTGTATTAAATCTTTGCATAGTCTGTGTCCAGAGGCTGTGCAGCCTGAATATAAATTTGCAAAGTAGTTGGTTTCCTTTGCCCAGAGGTGCCGCCCTGGCATTTACTGTAAGGGAAATTATTTCACTGAATAAGCAGCACAGTACAAATTCCAGGTTACAGGGATGAGTGAAGATAAGCTGCATGTCAGATTGCTAATAGAAACCTGAAACACTTTACCACAAGTCAGTGCAGTGGCACTTAGAACAAAGTTTTAGCCACAGCCTCAAGTGGGGAAAAGAGCAGCAGGGAGAAAGAATCTCTGTCCAAGGGACACTGAAATCATGGGAAGAACTCATCAGGGAGTTGGTGCAAATGCCATTTGCAACATGCATCCAGCTATGATTTGGAAAGAAAAGGAGAGCAGGATATAATGAGCAGCCCTGACATTTTCTGGGACACCAGGTTCAGCGATAAATTTTGTCACTGATTTCTGTAAAGGTTTTCATATATACTTCAATTTTTAGTTTGTCCAGGAAGTCAATAGAAGGATTTTGTCAGCTGAGATGACCAGAAGTTCTGACCAAATACAAACCAGAGATGCTTCTCCTCACCTAAAGGAGGCCAGGACCACCAAGGCTATCATCAGCGTCACAAGGGAGGTGCAGTATCCAATGGTGTACATGGTCTTCAGGGTCATGAAATAGGAACGCTGCAGGGGAACATATAATCACATCTTTACCTTGCCTGCCTGGCAGAGATCAGCCCCCACCAAATGAAGGATCCCTCCTCCTATTTAATGAATACATTTTCTTGTAAAGTCAGCTACTGAAACTTCACCCTGAGCAACCATTTCCAATCTTTTGCAGGAAGTATTCATGCTGAAAACCACCAATAGCAGTAACCCCACCTGGGTTAAATCACAACATCAATCAGTCTTTCCTAAAAGTGTTTCTCCCCAGGGCCCCAGAGCAGCAGATGTGTGCTCATGGGCACTCAGACTCACTCTGGCCTCGTTGGTGGTGTCGTTGACATTGTAGCCACAAGCAATGTCAGGTCTCGGGTATGGCTCTGACCAGCCCTCACTCGTACAGTTTCGGTACACAAAACCTGTGGGGTAACAATAAAAAAGACAGAATGGGGTATGACCATTTCCAGTTTTATCTTTGCTGTCCTCAGGGTTCAGTCACCATGCAGGGTTGCTCCAAGAGCCAGGAGAGTGTGTTCCCCGGGCAGTGCACTCTGCATAGCTGGAGGCAAAATGCAGCTGAGCTGATTCTGTTGATACTTGCCCAGTGTACTTGTGTGGGTCATAATATTGTTTGCCCACTCAGGGATGACTGTGATGGATGTGTTTTTATTAATTGCAACATAAATAATACTGCTCAGTACATCTGGTGTTTCTTGGCCACTATTCCAAGATCAGCAAACACATGACTTGTTCACCATAGATTCAAGCTCCACGCAAACCTGATACTCTGCTGAATGCTTCCACCTTCTAACTGTGGTTTGTCATGCTCCAAATAGAACACAAAACTGTAGATGGTCACAGATTTTCAGTAAGATTTAAATGAATACTAAAAGTCTTTTCCCACACTGGGCATTATTTTACACAGTTGATTTCCTTGCTTACTTGCAAATTAAAGGTTAGGAAGAAATTCCCCTCACTTTAACTCAGCTTCTGGAAAGCTGAGTACTCAAATCCAACTGTGTCCCTTGGGGCTGTCTTCAGAGAAAAACAGACATTTGCAGAATTCAACTCATTTTTTGGACTGGTATCCACAAAGGGCAGTTTGTCTGACCCTTTTCTGCTGGGATGCCTGACTTTTAGACTCCTAATGCTGAGTGAGATGAATGCCCAGCAAGCTGCATATGGCTGAACAGGATAGTTTTGAACTTGTCCACATTAATGTTTGGCTCTAAAGTGGAAGTGGGAAGTCCTGCCCAACACCACTTACAGTGTCACAGGAAGAAAGTGGCCCTAGCAGGCATGTTTGTTACATGCTGAAGAGAAACTTTTACAAAGAAGTAAAACAACTTCCCACTGTCCTAATCACATTGATCTGCCTGGTAAGAATCATACTACAGAAACATGGAGTGAAATCCTGGCTTTGTTGCAGTGATGGCAATGCTAGCAGGTATTTAAAGGGTACGTGAAACTAGCAGTCCTTCTTAGTACAAGCCTTGCCAGAGGACACCATAAAAGTCCATTTTTTCCCCACACATTTAGCCATGAGGACTTTAGGGTGTCTGGCTCTTGCAAAACACCCCTGCAGTGCTGAGGGAACTGAGGGAAATGCGCATCCAGCAGTGTTTGGCAATGGTTTATCCTCTTCGGAGCCCTGCTGGAATTGTCAGGACAGAGTCAGGGCTCCTGCCACCTCTGAGCTAATGCTGGTGACCTGACAGCATGTCTGCACTTGATTTGAACTCACCTCTGTAAACCTGCAAGGCACAGCAAACAGGCTTAGAACCCTGAGTGGAAAGAGCTCTGGGTGTGTCCTTATCAGACTATTATTCTGATGCTGTTTTGAACATCTTGCTCCAACTTCGCATCTTTGAAAGGGCCAGGCTTGCTTTATAAGCCAGGTTTTCCATGTTTTACTGCAGTGCAGCAACAACAGGAAAAGAAGCAGCTCTCCCAAAAGGTTCTCCCCAGCCTATCTTGGCACACAGCAAGGGGGTGGTGTGGTGGGAGATTCTCCAGTTCAGCATCAGCTATTAAGACACACTTGCTTAACCTGGAGCAAAGCACTGTGCTTGTAAACATGCCTGTGACTGTTTTGTGCTCGAGGCTGTCAAAGCAGATCAGACAAGAGGAGGTGAAGTTCTGTGTGGGTGTACACATGCTATTGCACAGGAGATTGTGCCAGGCACATCATATGGATGGGCACAAGGAAAATTTTTACAATGCTCCTGAGTTATAGGTGACACACACACTGGGGAAACTGCAGCATGCCCCACTCAGAGCAGACTGGGAGTCTGCAATCTGTCTAAGGATTTGGATTGGTGTTTACTGGTACTTTGGAATTGCCTAGGCAAGAAGGAACTCTGGCTAAAGGGATGGCTGTGGAACTGGGGCCATCTGATGTGGCCTTTGCCTCTGAATCCTCACTATTGTCACACCTTCCTTCATTCCTTGACTAAGACACCATGCTCAGTTCTGTTACTTGGTTCCAGATAATTTTGTTTCTTTGGTCTGCTATGTAGAAAGGGACCAGACAGTCTGAGCTGCAAATCCAAGTCTAGAAGTGAGCACAGAGAGCAGGGTTTGGGCAGAGCTCAGGCTTAACATATGGGCTTTTGGCATTTGTGGCTGCCCATCTGCTTTGTAAGTGGTGAGGAGAGAAAACCTTTGCTTTTCTTTTGAAGCAAGAAGATCTTTGTTTTTCTTTTTCAAAATTGTTTCAAACAGGGCAAAGACTGTAGCAGTAAATATACTCTGGAGTCACAAGCCAACCACAGTATAAAACCAAAGAAGAAGGTGGCATGAGAATGAGGTTAAACTATTGCTGACTTTGACCCAAAATGCTAGATGCAGAGACTGAAATAAGGTGCTAATGATGATGGACCAGGTCTTGGGGTTCAGTTTTGAGCACTGTCACTCTGATTACTGTTTATCAGCTTTTCGATAAAGAGGGCAACTAAAGTTTAACTGACTATCTTCAAGATAAGGGAGTGAACACCTGAGATGTAATTATGACCTTTGGATGTACAAATTCCTGCTCTCTTGCCCGATGAGAAGGCCAGAGGCAGGGAGCAGTTCCCTCTAGTGGCTGGACCAGCGAGGATTTCAGTTCCTGCATTTGAGGGCCGGGATCACTGCGCTGAAGTGGATGCCAGACGGATGGTTTCCTCAGCGATCTAAGCCTTTGTGTAGTTTATCCTTTGGCTTTAAACCAGCTTAAAGGGCTCAAAGGGCAGATAATGTTCGTGTGTGCAGAAAGTAGCAAGGTTTTTATTTTAATCTGAGTGGCTCATGTCTGATTTCATTTAAAGAGCACTAAGTGCTTCTCCTTTGAGTTATATAATCTTTATTAGACAATCTAATACTTTGTCTCCTGTTCCTCCCTTCGTAAAATGAATCTGCCTGCTTTTCTGTAAGTACTGGACCTCATTAATCTGTGCCCTATAACTGAAGAATGCAAAACCCTCTTCTCATTTGAATCATTAACTCCCTAAAGAGAAACATAAACACATTTCTTAGGCATTACTGAAAAGCAGAAATGAACAGAAAGCAGGCTTACTTAATAGCTCATGATTACTGTAGTCTACTGGGAGTAAATTTCACTTCATTTCTAGCTTAGATATCCCAGGAAAAAAAAAGGACAAAAAACATTGCTTGAGCTCACCTCTGAGTGAATTGTTTGGTGAGCCATGAAACCTGAATTTCCATGAGATTGTGTCACTTGTATGGATCCTGTCATGCGCAAGAGAGAAAACTCCAGAGCAGATTTCCTCTTAATGAAAGCAAAAAAGGGGATCTTTTCTGCCTGCCTAGCTGGATGTTTTACCAAAACTCATGTGAACCTAATGCTGTGTGAAGTTTTGTCCCCATCAAGCTCCTCTGGGACCAGCCACTGGCTCTAGGAGTTATTAAAAGGGAAAGACAGAAATAAACACAGAAGTTGAGTGGAGGAAACCCTTTTCCTTAAGAAACCATGCTAAAAACCTGCTTTTCAGGATAGCATTTAATTCTTGCATTTTTTTTCCATCTGGCTAGAAAACACAAACACTTACAAGATCTCGCTACTTTAATTCCAGGCTTTTTCATGTTCACCTTAGAGGGGGAAACAGACCTACTAAGTAACTATTGTTCTTTAAAAGAAGGAGGGAAAAGTATTCATTTCAAGTTCAGACCTGAGCATGGCACCTTTGTAAAGAAATAAAAAATAAAGTGCTTAATAAATAAGTGTTTAATAAAAAACATCTGGGTGAGAAAAGCATCACTTATTACCTTTTTTCCCAGTCAGCATCTGAAAGAATTCAGGGCAGTGAGCATTGACAGTCTGTCCCACAGTGGATGAAGGCCAGCAGCTCATGTTGTCCCACATTCCAGCACATCTGCCTGGGGGGCAACAAAGGAATACCATAGAGCATCTCCCAGTGACATAACACCATGAAACTTCTTCCAGCAATGAAACACTGGGAGACATCTCCAAGCACCTCCCACGGACCAAGGCAGCTACAGGAACAAAGATGCTCAGTGCTCTGAAAAGCAAGCTGGATGAGACAGAGCAAGTCCTGCTGAGACCTGGATAGGACAGAGCAGGTCCTGATTGCTTCAAACCAGCCCCAGCAAGTTCCCAGACTTGTCCCAGTCTTGCCATTGATCCCACTAGTCTCTAATAGACACACAAAGCATAACTGGAGTAATTCTGAACTTCACATCAGGCTTTTTGCTACCTAACTGTTTGCTGGTAACTACTGAATGGCCCTGGAAAGATGAAGGAAATCAGATGGGAATTTTTAAACTTATTTTCAGTCTTTCTAAAGCTTTCACTTTGGTCATTCTAATGTTTTCCTTATATAATATTTTTGTAAATATGAAAAAATGCTACTAGATGACCTGCTTGAGCAGAGAGGTTGGAGCAGATGATCCATTGGTCCCTTCCAGCCTCACCTATTCTGTGATTCTGTGACTAGGAGTTTAAAAAGCTGCAGGTTGATACTTAAACCACAGATCACTTAAATTCCAGACTATTCTGAGTTGCAAGGGACCCACAAAGAGAGTACAACTCTTAAGTTAATGGCCCATTTGGGGATCTCACCCACAACCTAGACATTATTAGCACTATAGATCACTATGATTTAACCAGCTGAACTAATCTCATCATACTGGGGAAAGGATAGAGAGGAACAGCATCAATTTCTTCCTTTTATTACCATAAACACTCCTCTCTTTCACTGCTCAGGCTG
Source organism: Calcarius lapponicus (assembly GCA_039654755.1). Taxonomy (NCBI): domain Eukaryota; kingdom Metazoa; phylum Chordata; class Aves; order Passeriformes; family Fringillidae; genus Calcarius; species Calcarius lapponicus. Next base: position 17,662,222 of record CM077470.1, on the reverse strand, counting down.
CAGTGAAGTGAACAATGCCAACAGACCACTCACTGAGCTTGGCTGCCCAGACCCACCTCATGTCTCTCAGTTGGGTGCAAGGGCTGCTTATTTTAAGGATGGGCTTGTCATGGTCCCCTCTCACAGTCAGGGAGGGAGGGAGGCTTTTCCAGCTGCACCCTCAGCTTGACTGCATTGCCTTCTGGCAGGGCTGGTAGAGATGCATCAGGGAGCTCATCTGGTGGCCAATGGAGCAGAGTACGATGGTGACCTCTACTTAGGCATCTTGCTTAGGTGCTGGATGCTGGCATGGATTAATTTTGGCCTGAGGTGCAGAGTGTTAGTGGAGAAGACTTACATTTGATCTCTTTGCACCAAAGAGAAACTGCAATCCTACCATTTCTTATTTTGCTCTTCTCCAGGTACAGGTTGAAATCATTCAGATTCATCCCCTTTTGCCTCCACTCCCTGTCAATGGTTTTAGCACAGCCTTCTTTGAGGTTTCTGCAACAAAATAGGGGGAAAAAAGGCCACTGGGGCATGTCATGAGTACCCTGTGCCTGCTGTATCCGGACGTGTGCCGTCTGCCCTGCGTGCTCCCTGAAAGCCGAGGGGAGGAAGTGCTGACCAAGCACTCTCCTCAAACACTTCATGCTTTATAAGGCCAGCCTCCATTAGACTGACAAAAATATTTACATTTCTAGAAATATATTGATTTCCTTTTGTGTGACAGTCCTAGTGCCTGAAAAGACAGAGCTGTTCACAGCCAGGGCGGCACCTCAGCCCTGGTGTCCTCCCTGTGCCAATGCTTATAAGTCTTGGAAAGGATTTACTTCAAAGCAAAAGTTTTAAGGCAAGCAAAGCTACACCTTGGATGATATTTATGACTTAACGTGCTGCATTGTTTGGTTTATTGAACCTTCATGCCAACACCACAGGCAAAAAACCCCAAAATCACACCCAATGCACAGAAAATCCTGGCAAAATTATGATGTTGGGTGGTTTCCATCCAGGAAGAGAAAACAAAAACCAGCTGAGCTACTCCTCCTGTAGGTGGGCTTCTTGCCACTCCTCATGGATAAACGCTGGAGTCTCCCACCCCCGGCTAGATAAAGAGCCTCAAGGTGGAGACAAAGCGCAGCAACATCTCCCTCACAGAGCCCTGGGCTCTCTGGGATATCCCTCAAGCAGCACTCAGAGCATTCTCCCAGCAGCAATACACCATGGTGTCACCATGATCAGGTGTTCCAGGTCTCCAGTAGCTTCCCTGCCCTGCCCCTTGCTCCCAAGAGAATTTCCTTGTCTTCACTCATGCACTAAAAAGAGCAGAACTGTGACTTGGGTTACGTTAATATTACACTGCTCCCTTTCCCAAGCTAATGTTATCATAAGGGCAGAGTCTCTTTTCCCTTTTACTGCTGGAGGATAAGAAACACTCATTGCTCAGGCACTTGGGGCCTGACTCCCCTGCAATGAATTCCTTTGTTTGTGCCATCTTCACAGAGATGTGAGCCCTGCAGCAGAGATGGCATGGCGGGAGCTTGTCCCCTGCTTTGTCCTTTTTCCTGCCTGTGCCAGCCAAAGCTTCTGGGGCAGGTGCAGGAAGGACAAGGTGTGGAAGGTGCCCCACACCCTGCAAAGCCACCTTTATTCCTCCCTGCATGACCCACCAAGGGTATGCACTGAATTCCTCAGCTTTGTTTCTCTCCTCTTCAAACTGAAATCCTTGTATGGGGTTTTCTCCACATGGACTTCAGGCATGCAGATACCTTAAAGGCTGGAGGTATTTTCAGGTGTGTTATTTCCCAGAATAGAAACATTACTCCCTAATTTACCAAGGTAACAAACCTCTCTTAGAGTTTGGTAGAATTTTAGGTAGAATTACCCCATTTAAAAATTCCAGTAATGAAAGGCCTTGGATGAATTTTAAGGTGTGGATCCAGTTTAAAATTGGATTAAGTCTCTGCTGAGAAGCAACTATTTGATTGAGATAAAGCAAGACCATCTGTAAAATGGTACTGCCTGCTAATGCTAGTGCAGGTCCACACTGGCATGGTCCTGTGGAGTTTTACTTGTGTGCATCTGCTGTGGAGCTCTGGTGCCAAGGAAACACAGAGCTGAACATTAGAGCCATACCACAGGATCAAAGCAGAAAAACAAATAGGCTGACAAACCACCCTGCTCTTCACTGAAGGAAACAAACTATACTGATTTATTCATATCATCAAACTTCTTTCATGCAGTGAGACAGATCTGCCTTGTGGAGCACCTGGAAGCCTGCCATAAGGTATCCTGTCACCACCATGTGGCTCTACTGCCCTGAAGCTGTGCTCACACCCATCAGTCTGCAAGGGACAGGCGTAAAACAGTAACAGAGAAAAATGCAAGGCATCCTAAGAAACCAGGCAATGGATTTTCCCTCTGAGTTCTGTCCTTGGGCCAGGTCATAGTGAGACTGTTCTGTGTCTCCAACACTCTCTGTTAGAGAGGAAGGCTTTGAAACTAAGAAAACACCTTAACTAACTCTAGCTCCACGTGGTAGCCTATCTGTGGCCAGGATAGCCTGCACACAGCACATCTATGCGAGCTCCTTCCCTTCTCATGCTGGTAAGAACCTTGCCCATATTACAGTGCACAAAAGTCACCCAGAATGAATTCAGTCTGTGAGATTCTGTGAGTGACACAACCCCATCCTCAGTGGTGATGGCTGGTCACACACTAAAAATAGTCACATGTGTTGTCTACACCCAGTGTTCTCTCTGAGATGCTGACCCAGCAGCTGCCTGGGGGAAATAACATGCAGTTCACAGGCAAGGTTTAATAATCTCTTGCACATGACCCCAGTTGCTCAGCTGTGAAAGCAAAGCTGTCTACATGATGAGGACTCAGTACCACAACTTTCCCAGGCCAAAAAGCTCCTTGGTATGATGATAAATCCTCACTGAAATTCAAGAACTCTGTTAGGTGACAGTAGCTTGGAACAAGGAGGAAGCAATGAGGACCTTCAAGCCACGTGATTGAAATATTGGCTGCTGGTCTTCATTGATTTTTAAGGTAAATACAGTTAAGTAAATTTGCAGTTGCCAGGGTGACTTTTTAAATTATCCTTTTCCAAGAAGACATGATTGCAATTTGCAAGATTTTGTTGCTGGCGTGTTCCCTAGTTGTGAGGATTGCAGTCAAGCAACTGGGTTAAAAAGTTCCCACAATTCTTCCTGTCACAGTAAGGTCAAAATCCCACTCTCAAAGCTTTGTAACAGATCTTACCTGTTTTTCTTCTCTTAAAGGAAAGATGTATTCCCTATGGGAAGGGATGCCAGGGTATCTGAGTTTGAGGCACCCAGTTCATGCGATAGCAGCCTTTATCATGTGCATTTGTTCAGCCTTTACCTGAGCTCAGGAGCAGATCATTTTCAGTTGTTCTGTTCCTTGCCTCCAGGGAAAGAGTCTCCACACACTTTTCTTCCTCCCTTTTCAGGACACTCAGAAGGTCACAGACAGGTGGAATAGCTTTGATCTACAAATTTTAAAAGCAGTGGAATCACTTTTCCTCTTAAGACTTATAAAATCTCAACAGAATCTATCCTCTTTATGCTCATATTCCCCATGCAAATTTATCATTTGATTGTGAGCAATATTTCCTTGAAATACAGACAATTTTCCCAGTTAAGTCTGCATTTTTGCAGTAGCAGCAGGCGAACACAGACTGAGTTTATGTCTTTTCCCTTTTGCTGACATTACTGACATTGAGAAAAATGTGTTATTCTGCTAAATTAAGTACATGAACAGGATGCTCTTCCAAAAGACTGCAGAAACATCCAGGACACTGCTGGAGTCTCACAGAGTAACAGAGAATTAATCATTCACCCATGGCTGTGTTAAACCGTACACCTGGCAGGTCATTTTCCTGGGCACAAGCCCACTGGTTGCAGACCACCCAAGCCTGTTTCCCTGCTACCATCTGGTAGCTGCAGGAGCCCACCTGAAAGCAGAATCTCACCCAGATTTTCATGAGAACCTATATGGCAATTTGTCCTAAGGTCATTTTCATATCTTCCCAGCCTCCTTTCTCATAAAACCATGTGGAAATGTTAATGTTCACTCAATCCTGATGTAGCAATTAAATGCGTGTTTATGCTTTATGCAGCTGGACCAAAATCAGTGAAAAAAACCAAACAGCTACAGACCACTAAAATGACAAATATTGAAAATCATTACAAAATTATTTGCAGAACAAGGTCTTAACAGTTACTTTGTTCATAAAAAAAGTATTTTTACCCTTTGCAGGGTAAAAGTTATTTTTACCAGTGTCTATTCTTTTTGACACAAGAAACCTGAATATAAGTGAATTCCCATTATAATGAATTAGATAAACCCAAAATCTCTCTAAATCTCTATAAATTCTCCCTATGGAACTTTTATGTACATATACATAAATGCATATGTATGTACATGCATAATGAAGAGATTAGAAGACAGTCATCAGGCTCTGTTAGTTGAAAATTATCAGATAGACTTTGTTTATGTTCTTTGTTCAAAAAAGTTAACCCTGCAGCATCACATTACTGCTCAACCTAATAAATCTTGTAGTATTGCTGATCACTTTCAGATTAGATTTGGGAGAAAGAACAATCCCTGAAAACCTTGTAATGAGAACTATTATTTTTCTACAATTAAATTTTAGCTACCAGACATTAGAGACAATATTCCCACTATATTGGCTGGAAATTTTTTGAGTATTGTATTTCTGAAAAAAGTTTTATCTTTTCAGCAGTGTTATCATACCTCATCTAATTGGTCTGGTGTGTAAACTTGTGTTTAACTTCAGCATCCTCCTCCCTTGTCTTCGTGTGTCATGAAATAAATGAACTAGAAATCACCTGGTTTTGCACAATGTAATAAATTTTCTGGAATCACACATGCAAAGACTTTTATATGAAAGAAACCCTCTTCTGATGCCAGGATTTGAATGCTGAGCATTTGAAGTGGCCAACAGAACCAGTCTGGATTGTTAAGATGATACTGAACATATGCAAAAATAAATGCAAGGAAACATGTTAACAATGATCTCAGAAACAGGGGAATACTCCATCTTAAAAAAGCCTTTACATTGTGTGGGCACTGTTTTCCTTTAAGAAATGTGGGTCCTAAGAAAGTTTTTGTTTTACAAAAATTTAAATTCTGTGTTATTTCTTTATGGCTAGAGTGAGGCTACACACTTTTAGCACACACAGTTGTGAAGATCACCCTGATGATCTGATACAGCACTACTTTCTTACACTAAATGTGTTGTTAAGCAGGAGTACAGCATAGGTAGTGCCTTAAAATTACTGTTTTACCCCACAAAGTGAAGTCCGACCCATTCTTCTAATCAGCTGGATACCCCTTCCTGGGAATAGATGTGCAACTAACAGGGTCTTAAGCCCAGGGGAAGCAGAGAGCTTCCAGGTGTGGCTTTAAAGACCTTGTTTTCCACCAAGCCTGTCCCTGAGCCAGTCTGTGCCAACACAGGCATCCGAGGGAGCAGGCGGGGTGCGCGCTCCGATGTTTGCGGAGCGATGCGAAAGCCGCTTCCCATGGCGCGGCCGGATAACCCCACTCTGCCAGCAGCTGTGCTCAGTCTCACTCGTGTTTACCATCCACAAGTGGGAGCAAACAGCCTGCCCCCGCTGCTGGAGAGTGAGGAGGGAAAGGGGCTCCTCTACGTGCTGTTTCTATGTCTCTTCCTAAACAGTTCCCCAAACACAGTTGTGATCTCCTTGACACTTCAACAGCTATTAAAAGGATATTAACTCTATCCCAACTGAAACCAGGACAGAGAGAAAGACCTCTTCATATTTTGTTTAAAGACAAGATACCAATCCCATTCCAAGCAGAGATAACTGATAAATAGATCTCAAGAATGGGCAAAAAGCTGCAATATTGATAGCAACAGCCAACACAGTTTTTAAAGTGTGAAATGAGTGGATCTAAACGTTATCCAGAATTCACAGCCATTTCATTTTAATATAAGTGGATTTTGTGTAGTGAGAGGATTTAAGGAGCAAAAGATACCTGGCAAAATCAAAACAGATATTTTGAAACATTAGAAGAACCAATAGAAATAGGTGCTCTTGGGGATGCCCTGACCAATGACTTCTATTTACAGAGTCCTTTAGGTAGTACTGAGAAGAAGAAACCAAAATTACAAGAAAACCATCACAGTCACAATTTTTATTGCAGAAGATGATCAAAAGGCAAAAGGTTTGAAGGTTGCATCCACTCTGCAATTAAAATGTCTAGGCAGAGCTCAGGTTTTCTCACAGTTGGAGCCAAATTCCCTACTGGGACAAATAAATTGATTTTTCCATTTGTTGCAATGAAACGGTGATTTGATCCTTTCCTAACTTCTCACACCCAAACTAGACATATTTCACCCCTTGTTTTGTATGCATTAAAAATCTGAATAACCCGAGCAGCACCTGGAGATCACAGCCCAGGCTCCACTCTCCTTTCTGACTGATCCAAGCACCTGGAGCTCAGCAGTGACAATCTGCCACATAAATCTCAGTAAAGCGATAAAGCTAAAAAAAAGAAGACAAACTTTGTGGTATAAACATTGCTTCACATTCCTTCAATCTGAGTCCAGGGAGGTACTCTAGACATGGGCATTACCCCTTAAGGGGTTGATTGTTGGTGTATATCAGTAAAGTTTCTCTGAATGAAGTTAAATCTTTTCTCCTTCAACACAGCACCTGCTGTGTTTGTCAAAGTGTGCAAGTAACACTTCTGTCTTTATAAAGGTGGGGAAACTGAGGCATCCAGCATCCAGTCATCTGGCCATTGTCAGTTAGTGCAGAAAGCAGCAGAAGCAAGAAGAAAATTAAAAAATCCCAGGTTCTACACAGACCTTTTTGAACAGAGACACCACAACTTCATGAAATAGAGGTGCTCAGCATTACTCAGATAACATGTGATTCCATGCAAATGGGAATAAATAGATCTGAGCACCTACCGGGACAGCTGAAATCCAGAAGATCACCCAGATGGTCCCCATAGTCAATCACAGTCTGTTTTCTTCATCCCTCATGCATCAGAGGTCAGCAGGCTGTTTGTATGCTCTCCAGCGTGGCTCCTAGCTCTTTTCACTTCATCCTTTTCCCTCCTTGCCTTTTTCCCTTCCCAGCTTTGACCATCCTTAGCCAATGTTTCTCTCCAGCTGCTGAGCTCTAGAGAGCATCAGCAGTGACAGGACCCCCCCTCCCGTCCACCCTGCAACTCTCCTCCTCCTCTGCAGAAGCGCCCTGTCCCAAGAATTACAGCACCTCTCTTGAGCATGTTCCTACTGTTGTCTGCCTCCCTTCCTGGCTATTATTCACTGTTATCGATGGGTGTCGCTGGGCAATGATCCGTCCTCATGCTCCCATGATAAGGGACCAAGCAGGACTCCCCTGTAAGATGTCAGCCCCACAATGGCAGGAGCAAACAATCAAGGGGAAATACAGCCCTTGAATAAGTGCTCTGCTGAGAAACCGAGTTGGAGGAATGTGCTTCAGGCTGCCTGCACTGCTTCTGCTCTTGATAGCTCTGCACATGCTTCCCACAGGGAGCACACATCCCTGAGAGGCAGAAATCAGGAAGCTGGCAGAGCCCGCTGCAGGTAAGCCAGATGCCTGCATGCCCCACCAAGCCCAGCTGAGCACAGCTGCCAGAGACAAAGACAACTTCTAGTCTGGGATAAACAGGGAATCTGCTCTTCCCTTCCAGAGAGGACTCCAAATACTCCCTAGATTTCATACTCTTATGCAAGCATCTGAAGAAACAGCCAGTCTGCATTTCATCCAAATGCTATAGGCTGCAAGGTGTCATTGTATTTGGATCCCACTGTATTTGGATCCCACTACATCCCATGTTGCTGGCATGTAGATTTCAGACTTCCTGGGTTTCCCAAATATAGTTCCTTGGCAGTCCCCTCACCTGTCAGCAGAGCACTCTTTGTTGTTCCTGGTTTTGTTTCTGTGACAAAACTATTGTAAGGGGGCTGTGTGCTTAGCTGGCTGTGAGCTCCCAGGTGCCAAGGCAGGCACTCCAAACCCTTGCTGGTCACATTCACTTCTAGCACAATACTGAATACAGCTTCAAAAAAGAGCCAAAGTTTGCACTGTGTACCAGTGCTCTTTCTCAAAGCACAACATTCCTCAGCTTGTCTCAAAACACCTTTTACCACCTATTCCAATTTGCCATCACCAGGCAGATCAAATGTTCAAATTTAATTAAGGGCTGCCCAAAACACAGATGTGCTCCAGGTTTACCAGTAAAGTCAATGACTAGGAAAAATATATGGCTAATTGCCTATGCATTAAAAATCCTGCCATTGGATTAAACAAGTTATCCGCTGAGCAGGACAATGAAGGAATTTGGGTTGCCTAGTAAGTGCTGCCCTTTCCATGCCCATCCTGGCTCCAGCTCATCTCTATACGTGCTCATGAAGATCACTGAGTTGCAATGCTCCTTCTTTCCCTGCACACCACCCTCATCTCTCCCCACAGTCCCAGAGCAGCAGCCAGGCAAGCAGAAGCATTTGCTGAACCCCGCACTGGCTCTGTCCTGCTCATCCAGCACACTCACATAGCATCCTTTCCCCCACAAATGGCAAATGCTTCAGTCTTCCTTGCCCCAGTCCACACTAAACTTGTAGTGATTTTCATTTCTCGAAGACATCTGCTTCCCCACAGAGTTTGGTTGAAAATATCAAAGGGTTAAACAAACTGTTGAGAGGGGATCTGGGAGGCAGACAAACAATGGTTGCTATATAGTCTGAAGAAACCACACTGACAATGCTGCATCATCCCGGTGGGGCGCCAAGTCCTTCTCTCTCTTCCTTTGGCTGAAAGAATATTTTATTATTCCATTCATTTTGCAGCATCTTCCCCTGAAAGCCAGCACTCTTTCTTGCATTTATGTAATTGAGAGAGCTTTGCTTCTGAATGTACTTTGGAGCGTGGTGCTTTTTCCAAAATAGGCCCAAGAGTCTGGAGAGTCAATGTTGGATTTAAACACCAACAGCGTGAATTAATATTTTGTGATCTTCCCACTTTATTCACGTGCAGGCTGAGTGTTTGAAAGAAGACGGATGCAAAATAAAACCTGGGAGATTCTCACCCATGCAAACCATTGCTTGACTCACAGCAAATGTTTCACAGCAAATGTCAGCCCAGTGGGACAGACAGGGAGAGCTGGGAAACCTAACAGCAGCAGCAGACTACAAAGAATTATTACCAAGATTTCACAGAGCCCCAAATGACATGTTTGTTTAATTCGGCAATAGCTGTGTGCATTTGCTTTTATACCTACTATGTATACCCCTCGTAAATTTGTCACAGCTGGAATTTCTTTCAAGTCTGATATCTGAACCAGGAAAGAAACATCTGAATTTGTTCACACCATTTCAAAAGACTTTTCACTTTAACTTTAGGAGTAAATAAAAGAAATTGCTTTGTACTATTCTGATTGTAGGATTGTTTACTTATCAAACACTAACCAACTTCGATTATAAATATTTATTTATTAATACTTTAAAATTCCATTAGTGCTTGAAACACTAAATTTTCTCCTCCCTTTGCTAAATAATTATATTGTTTGCAATGACTTTACTACAGCTTGACAATCAGGCCACAAAGTTTTCATCTGACATTTGGAATACAGAGATGAAATTGATGCAAGAATTGATGAAATTGATGCAATGTCACCTATTTAAACCTATTTATATCAGCCTTCCCAAGGAAATCTGAAGGTTTGTTGGCTGATAACCCACTCTTTTCACCTACCTTTCTCACTCATTTGCTGCTTCCCAGGAAACTTTACAGAGTGCTTCTCCAGAGGTGCATCATGTTTAAACCCTCTGATATGGAAGCAGACATGGTTTTTGGTTTGCACTCAGCTATCACTGTCCAAACAGACTGATGTACATGTGAATTGTGAGGAGAAATATGCTCTATTTTACCTCTATGTTAGAAAAACTGAAAGTGAACACTTTTATTCTTAGAATATGAAAGGAAAGAACTCATTGTCCAAACAATTCTGGCTTTCTACATTAAGCCTATATTTAAGACATCATGTCAAGGGTATAGGAATAGTTTTTTCTAACCATAAGCAATTACATCTTATTAAGTATGGGAACTGTGTTCTGTGATCTGAATTTTATGAACTGAAGCTTTTCTTGCTTATGTTTTTATCCAAAATGAATGTTGCACTACTTTTGGACACATTTTACCCCTGTGTTAGAAAACCTGAAAATAAATTATATTGTTCTTAATCCAGATCACCTGTCTGAAGGGGAAAAGGAAAAAAAAAGGAAGAAAACTGCTTTCTTTGCTTTCTCTTCTCCCCTGTACCCATTTAGGGGAAAACCCTCATAATTTATGGGTGGTATGAAAAAATACACTGAAGAAAGGTTTCCAGGAGTAATTTCCAAGGGGTGGTCCTTTAATCCTGAAAGCAAGAACATAAAATTGGGGAAAGGTGAGGGGAGGGAAAAAGAGGGTTTTTAAAAAAAAACACAATATTGGAATAAACCTTTCAAAATCAGTTTTAAACCAAGTAAGCACAATTTAGGCATCAATAGATGAGAGTTTTTAAAAGGAAAGGAGTGCCTCTGCTCCGTCTGAGGCCACACACGGGGAATACTGAAAACGACGCTTATTGGGGGCAAGGGAAAAAAAAAAAAAACGAACACGGGGGAAGGTGTGTTTTTTACTCTTTTTTTTTTTTTTTTTTTGTGTACTTTTCGCCGTTAGAGGAGCCGGAGTGCCGCTGTTGGGAACCTGCCCAGCCGCGAATGGTGCGGCCTAGCGCGGCTGCCCCGTTGCCGAGCGACCGCTGCGGGGACGCCGTGAGGGCAGGGCCGGGCCGGGCCGGACCGCGGGGCTCCGGGAGGGCTGGCAGGGACAGCCGGGCTGTGCTGAGGCTCCGGGAAGGCTGACAGGGACAGCCGGGCTGTGCCGGATCTCTCTCGGGCTGGGGCCGGGGCAGCGGCAGGTACGGGTTGTGCACGGCCATGCCTTTTCCAGCTTCTCGCAGCTGTAATGGGCGTCCTTCGGTGCGGTGAGGTGTGCGAGGAGCTCCGAGTCGCAATAAGGGATTAGAAAGCCCGAGCGCTGGCAAGAAGGGCGATAACCCGGTCTGAGGGCGTTTGGGGTGAGTTTTGCCATGGGCTCCCAGGGTTTCACAGTTCTATTCACGCACACGCGCGCACAGTCTTGAAAGACACAGGTGTCATGGAAAATTTAAGAACATCGGGTATTCCGTCATTCCAGGACCTTAAGGATTTGTCCTGTATTAGCCCTTTGAGCAACACGCAGTGTGTTATTGAAGTTGGTGAGCCGTGATGGCACCATCACTGTAAATTACTGAAAAGGTTACACCAGGAATCCTTTGAGGAGACTTATGTCTGCCTACACCTTTTCCGACCTTGCATTCCTGAGGTGGAATGCTGACCAGGAGAAGGAGGGTGGCAGTGGTGTAAACTGAAGTTGAAGAACACAAGTGGAAAAAAATGTAAGCTTTATCCTTGTGTTTAGAAATTTTTTTGCAGTGTTTTTTGTCTGAGTTTGGTCTTGCTACATCAGAAGGAATTTACTGTTGTGCACAATAATGCAGCTCCTCTTGCAGGTTTTCTGTTGTGAGTGGAAAATTTGTGCTTGGTGTTATTGAGTGGAAAATATTATGAAGGCCAGGGTCCTAGCAGCACATTATTTTAAGCTTCTTGCTTATTTATTATTTAAAACTGTACAAAACCATAAATCAAAACAGCACTTTATGAGCTTGAAGCACCTCTCAAGTTGTGCTTGAAAGATCTAAAGCAGACTGGAAAATCAGACAAATACCAGAGATGAGACCATAAAATGTAATGGGGGAGGTGGAGTAATGATTCAGCTTTGAAACTGTTGAGTGCTGCCTGCTTGAGGGCTGAAAATCCCAGCATGGCTTTTGAATTCAGTATTTGTTCCAAAAGTATTGTGTCTTTGTCTCCATGCAGTTCTCCAGTTCATACAAGAGCCAAGGGCTCTGTGTGCTCTATTTTTGAAGATAATTTCTGATGGATGGATCATGCCTGGTGTCTTTATTATGTAAAATTTGCACTTGTCGATAGAGAAGTTTATGTTCTGATAACTCTGCATACTTAACACAGGATCTGTAATGCCTGTGGCTTTCTGTGTTTATAGTTATCTTCCCTGAACAAATGACCCAGATGATGCTATCCAAACAAAATATTCAAATGCCAGATTTCTTATCCCTCATATTAGTATTTAAAAATTAAAAATTAATCTGCAAGTTAACAACTCAAATACCCAGGAGAGATTGAAAGAAGATGTCTGCAGAAATCAGTTCAGATAGTGGAATTAACAGAACCTGCTCTCTTCCTCTCTGCTGAGGGACATGAAGGAAGACAGAGATGTTATGCACAGACCTGAAAGACAAATGTCCCCAGCAAGCCTTAGAACAGATGCCCAAAGTGCTAGGCCTTGCAGTGGGAGCAAGGTTTCCTGGAATCCTTTTTTCCTTGTGCTTAGCACACACAGAGTCATCTACTTCATCAGGGGAAAAAAGTAGCTCCCTCTCCTAAACATTTTTAGGTAGTTTTAGGCAACAGGTAGTACCAGTGTGAAAGAAGATATTTTGATCATTATGTTGTTTTCACTTGTCCACAGGCACTGAGGAATTTTATTGCCATTGAGAGCCTGTTTCTGTCCTAACATGGACCTGGTTCAGTCAGCCTCCCCAGACATCACGGTCACTCGGGGGTCCTTGAAGAAAGTACCCAGTGTCCTGAGCAGCCTCGTGGAGGAACCTAAAAAACGACCTGCTGTCCCCCATCACCTGTTGGAATCAAGTAAGTTCCTGCTCTCTGACTGTTCCCAACCTTGTGGCAATTCTAAGACACACTTGGTTATTTTTTTTTGCAACTCCCATCCTGTTGCTTAAATTGCAGCTTCCTGAGAGCCTAAATCATGGGAGGGGTAGTCAGGAAAGAAATAGTGGCTGTGCTGATTCTGGCTGACCCTGAAGTTTTGGATGGCTTATTGAAGCCATGATGAACTGGTGGCAGGATCATGGATCTGCTGGGATTGTGGATGGTGCCATAACTTTCCATTTATAAATTTATGGCTGCTTAAAAGAAGAAATAATCTTTTGTTTTTTCCTTGATAATAAATCAGTATAGCATAACTAGACTGCTTCAATGTAAGTACCGCTCATGCATGTTTCTGGTCTCTTTTTCTCCCTGTTTTGTGATCTGTAGAAATTTTTTCAGAGCATCAGAGGAGCAGGGTTGTACAGGCTGAGCCTGCCGTGTTGCACTATGGAGGGTATGAAGTTGGAAAACATCACCAACAGATGCTGGTAAAGTTCTGGAGCAGGGATCCCCTTGGGGCTCATAAAAGGACAGCAGAATCTGAGTTGACTCCTTGTGGTCATGAGGCCTTTGCCCTGTGGAGTGCTCTAAAAAGCAGCACTTAAATTCAGTGGTCCTGTGGTAATGAAGAGATGAGTACCAGACTGAGCATCACCCTCCTTTATACTCCCTGTCTGCATCAGTGTTTGTGATATGTGACTTGCACATCATGAATAGAGGATTTGGGCTTTAACTCCATAAGAGACTTGTTTTCAAAATGTCCTTGGACTGTCACTGTGTCTGCAAACATGTTTACTGGTGGGAAAGTTTTGAAAGCACCTCTGGTCTTTTGCCAAGAACAATTTATTCTGAGAAAGGAAATTCTGTGCATAGATTTGATTGCCTTTTCTTGGGAATGGTTTGGGTATTTCCTTTTCTACTCTCTGCTTTCCCTTTGTGTGCCTTTGTTATTCCTGTTTTAAGTGTATTGAGACAGTGGTTGGTAGTTATATTGGACTAGGTTCTCTGAATGTAATGAAAGTAAACAAATGCAGGAGGCTTTGCAGGCTGAACTGTCACTGTCCAAAAGTCTGTTGCTTATACACCAAAACAGAACCATGAAGTATTGTGTAATTCTTATTGTTTCAGATGTCCCTAAAAGTGATCAGTAAATTGTTTGTTGCAAATAAAATATTTGTTCCTTTTGCATATAAGCAAAACAGCATCAGAATTTGATTCAATAGTAGCATCTTTCTAGCAAAACTAACTGTTTTCCTTGGTTAAAAATTGTGACTTGTTTCCAAAGAATAAAAATGCAGGATGTAAGTTTTGCATAATTTTAATTTAAATTCAGAGCATATTTAGAATTATTTTTGCTAAAGTAAAAATTATTACTTCTTACTATGGAAGGTTTTACAAAAAGTATGGTTGATATTCTTAACTGACCTCTTATATTGTAAAGTGTTTTGTGGTTTTTGTTTTCTTTTGTTCTGCAGAAGCTGATAAATATTTCTACCATTGCAGTAAACCTTCACATAATACCACCCCAGACGATGTATTTTCAGATCAAATATAACAAAACAGTAAGTGCCAGGAAGTCCTCACTCTGCTCTTTGCATGCAGCACAGGTTTTGTGCCATATAAGCAGCTTTTACATGGCTTCTATCTTGTTTTGGGTCGTTTTCTAGCACCGGCTTGTCCCTGGTTTGTCCCTTGTGGTTACTGTTGATTTTTGCCCTGATGAGTGGAGGTATTACTATGACTGCATCCGAATTCACTGTGAGGTGAGCATTCATTGCAAAACATAGTTAGAGTTGTAATGGAATAAAACAAATATTAGAGCATAATGATAAAGGTATAGTTAATCCTCTAGAGACACATAGATTTATTCCCATTGAGTCTTGATTGGAGTATTTAACTTAAAGCATTAAAAATTTTTCTCTGCAAACATCCCAGAGCAGCAGGCAAGATTATATGACTTATTCTGCTATTCTTTGCCAGTAGATCAGTCTTTGTGCCACACTGATGTAATGACTTAGCTGAGCAGCTCAGAGGAGCTCTAGAAAGTTGCATAAAATATGGAAAGATAGAAGGATACTGAAAGCAGGTAGAATATTAATGTTCTGAGGTACAACACAGTGATAATTTTGAAGATGTTTTATGCCCACTTACTGGCCAACTACTAGAGAAATTTTTTATTTCCATAACAGGCTGAGAAAGTTGGGGCTGTTCAGCCTGGGGAAGAGAAGGTTACATGAAGACCTCATAGCAGCCTTCCAGTATCTGAAAGGGACTACAAGGAAGCTGGAGAGGGACTCTTCATCTGGAACTGTAGTGATAGAACAAGGAGTAATGGGTACAAACTGAAAGACAGGAAATTTAGGTTAGATATTGGGAAGAAATTCTTTATTTTGAGGGTGATGAGACCTTGAAACAGTTGCCCAGGAAGGCTGTGGATGCCCCAAGCCTGGCAGTGTTCAAGGCCACGTTGGATAAGGCCTTGGTCATCCCAGTGTATGCGAGGTGTCCCTGCCAATGGCAGGGGGTGTTGGGACTGGATAATCCTTAAGGTTCCTTCCAGCCCTTAACATTATATGATTCTATGGTTTACTAATTGTAAGATATAAATATTTGCACTTGTTTGTTTTTTGTTTGTTTGTTTGCAGGGAGATGATACCTTAGTTGTTCCCATGCATGCTTACCCTACTGTGAATGTTGTAGAATTTCCATCATTTATAAATCTGTCTGATGTATCAATTGGTCAGAGGTGAGTTAAGGACAGACATTTGTCTACATTTGCCCAAACCCCTTTTCCTCTATTCATACAACATAATGTTGAAATCCTTAAGAAGCACAACTACCATCTGGACTGCAAAATAATTCTGTATATGAATGGTTTCAGGTGCACATTCACCATAACATAAATGCTGTGCAAGGTAAACATATATGAAGATGGGGCTGGTTATTTTTGCTTCTTGTATTTAAAAGTACTTAATAAGTTAGACTTCATTTTCCTTTGTCTATTGCATGGATACAGCACTGACTGTTCTCATGAACAAATCAGTAAGAGTTGTTAATAGAAACTGAGAAGGAGCAAAGGAGAAGGCAGATTCTGTTTATTAAGGCCTAGTTGTGCAGTATATTTGCTATATTAGTTGTAATTATGGTGATTTCTGAAAATTAGGCCCCAGCACCATTATTTCTACAGGGGTTAAAGTTCAATCATTCTGATGTGTTGGAGTTTTCAACACTTTCTTTTCTCATCGCCTTTCACATGGAGGGCCATGGGAAAAGGCTGATTTCTCGTTCTGTACTTATTGTTGCTCCAGTTTGCATTGTTTGTACTTGTTAGATATTACAGTCTGTAAGAATTTGAGGATGGGCATAAATAACCTCCAAAAAGTAATTTTTTACATTTTTTCCATAATCAAATTATGTATGGGTAGGAGAAAGTAATGCCCAACATTCAAATCAAGATTTAACTCTTATTTCCTGGGGGGATGAAAGATCTGAAATATGTTGCTATTTTGGCACAGTGAGAAATTATGATTTTCACATTAATAAGTAACCCACCCCTCTGAATGCAGGTAATTTAGTGTGTGGTGTGTATAATACAATTTCCCAGCTTGTAATTGATGAACAACTGTACTTTGATTAACATGATTTTTCCTTTCTCTCTTTTCAGTAAGGAGTATGTTATCCCATTGCAGTGCAGCTGTCCCATAGATTTTGAATTCCACATTGATATTATTCAGCCTCACAGAGCCTTCACTGTCCAGCCGACATTTGGTAGACTGACTTCTTTAAAATTCAAAATGTTAAATCTGTATTTATTAAGTGTAGTTACTTTGACAGTGTATTCTGTGCTGTACAGAAAAAACCTTTTCCTCAGGCAAAGCTTTTGCAGATAAATGCTGCCAGTCATTTTCAGCCTCATGGCAAATAGCCATCTTGGCTGTAAGTTTATTCAGGTAATGCCCAGCTTTGACAAAATACAAGATGTTCCAAATGGTCCATGCAGCTTTTATTTTCCCAGAAGAATATCCCTGAAGTAGCATCATCCCAGTAAAACTTAAGTCAGAAATTTTGGTAGCCTGAAACTATGGCTGAAGGCCATCTGAAAAGCACTAAAAAGTTTCAGCTCCTACTCAAAGCCATTGTGCTCAGAGTAATCATAGTATCATAGAATCACTTAGGTTGGGAAAGGCCCTGAATGTTTAGTGATCTGAGTGGTGATTAAAGTGTTTGAGAAAATAATGGAATAAGTAGTAAGGAAATAAGGTCAAGCAGAGACAGGTAATGCATCAAATCCAGATGAGTCCCCTAGCTTGGAAAAGCTCAGAGGAGTATGTTTATAAATGCTTTGCCCATGAAAGCAGAAAGTGCCAAAGACTTAAGACTAGCAGATGCAAGTGCAGAATTTCTACATATAAACAGGCAGTCATTTTCACAGCAGTATGAAATATTATAGCCCTACTGTCATATCTCTCTGCTATTGCAAAATATCTTCTATTATCTGGCAGCAAGATATAGTTTTTGAAAGATGCTTTGAGACCAGAAAGATTTTCCATGCCTACTGCTATCCACTCAAACAATTAAGTTGTTTAAAAAAAGTAGCCCAGAATGAGTTCCAGTACACTTAAGTGGGCTCATGTTATATGGATTCTTACTGTTTTTCTCCTCTAATCACAGGAATCATTCCAGCCAATGGAAAAGTCAAAGTAACTGTGAAGTATTCCCCACTTGAGTATGGAACAGCACAAATGGCAATGCAGTTATGGATTTCAGAGTTTCACTCAAAACCCTATATGTGTGTATTCACAGGAACATCAATACCACATGTGGCTCTGATGTATGTATGTCTGGCTGGCCTTGGAGTGATTTTGCCCAGTTCTAAAAGATAATAATGTAATAGGATTTCATACAACTTTGCTATGATCTTTTTAAGCATTGGTTTCTTTGGAGACTTAAAATGCACTGAAGTAATTTTACTGTTGAGACATGTACCTGCTTTTTTTACACTGTTTGATTAGAACATCCTTAATCTACATTAAATAAAAAACCAAAATAAATATAATGAGAAGTTACATATCCTTAAAGAAAGACAACTTTTATCATTCCCACTTATTCTTATTGTTGAGGCCTTGCAAGATGCAGGGGGTTTTGAGCCTTTTAGACTGTACTTAATTTTTTTTGTGAAAAAATTAGACTAAATGTCATTTAGAGAATGCTTATGAAAGGAATATATGTCCTTCTGACATCCAGAAAAGAATATATTGATGAACAACAAAGTCATCCAGAGAAAAAAGCTGTGTCTGGAAAACCCATGTTGTGGAAAAGAGACCGGTTCTGCCAACTACAGTCCAAGCCTGTTCAAAAACTAAAGGTGTGAAAAGATAATAATTACAAGTACTTTTCTGGGCTGGAAATCTTCCATGTTTCAGTTTCTTCCTATTAATTTATATCTCATAGGAAATTGAATACCAGAACCTCAGATTCCCCACAGACTTGTCAAATCCGTATGCTGTAGCTACTGTTTTGATTCAGGAACCAGGCAAATTGAAGTTAAAGGACGTAAAAGAAGGTAAAGTAATTAAGCAGCATAAACTTGGTTTTAGCATTATTTGTAGCCCTGATGAGGAGCTTGGTTTCAGAATTGCTGATGTGATGTGACTGTTGTTTCTGTGAGAACTCTCTCCTTAGCTTTATGTATTAATGGGTACAGTTATCTTAATGGATGTTTTTCACAATTAAAAATCCAATCTAGACTGAGATGTGATATGGCTTTCTGGTGTTCCTGTAGCCCTGTCCCAAGGCAAAGAAGGAAAAAAAACAAGGCAGATAAAGGATGCTGTATTTCAACTAAAAGTCAAACAAAATGTTCAGGAAGAGGAAGCAAATAATCTAAAGTGGTAAGTGCTAGTTAACCATGTTAATTAACCATGTTAACAAGACTGGGATTTGCTTAAGCAAGGCCTTTATGAATGATGTATACAATGTCCACTAGTGCAGAACGTTGCTGTTTTGTGTCTCAATGCATTTGGTTTAAGCCTAAATTACTGATGTTTTATTTATTTTTTTCTCTCCTGCTTAAGAGCAGACTCAGTAGCATTCATAGTAGTACCCCAGTTGGATTTTTAAGCACATGATGGTTTCATTTGAAATTATTAATTTGAAATAAGAGTTCGTCTTATACATGGAATGTCATGGACACCTAGGCAACCTCAGGAAGAGGGGAGTAAGTCTGCTTGCCTTTGAATAAAGCAAACCGTGCATTAAGTGAAGCATTTTTCTTGTCTCCACTGTAAATGCAGGCAAGTTCATAAGGGAAGTGATCCAATCTCTGTGGAGTTTAAAAATAAAATTATTGAAAGCCGACAAAGAGAAGAAGAGCAATACAAGGTTAGCCTTTTATGTTTTTTCTGTAAATTTAAAATCTTGTACTTTAAGATTATGTAGTGTTGCACTGTGAATTGTATCAAGCTCTCTCATGTTCAGTTTTTCTTCATTAATCAATGCAAACCTGTGCTAGTTGTGCTTGTTACTGCAGTCATATCTTTATTGTGCCTGTGCTTCACTGTTTCAGGGGTGTTTATTGTGAAGGTAGACAGAGAGAAGGGTAAGGTATTATCAGAAATGTAACAATATTTGCCCAAGTGAGCAGATTTGCGCCCATGTTTCATTAGGACAGAGATTTGATTGAAACTCACACCTGAAAAGACATTATTTTACTTTGTTTGACTTGCTTAAGGTTTGCAATAATTACACCCTAAAAGGGAATGAAGTCTGTATTTTGTTAAACACTTCCAGAGTGTTGCATTGTGAGTTTTCCTAATTGTAATGGAGGAAATAATTCACTGGATGCTTTGTACTAATGTGATTTTTCTTTAAATTAGCTCCAAAGAGGAGATCCTATCATAGAACAGGAGTTTCAGAGGGGTGAAGTAGAAGTTTCCTCCAGACGTGTTACCCGGCATGTTGACCAGGTTTGTTCATATGTTTTTAGAGCCTGCTATATGCATGCTAAATTATTACCTCCCAAGCTAACAAATAGCCACAGATGTTTGATACTGAATACTTTTCCTCCTGATATTGCTATTTCTGTGTCAGTGCCTTATTTCCCATTTTACTTTTAGGTAGGGCAAGCACCATGCTACATGCCCAGCTCATCTTCTAATGTTCTGATCTAATATGAGAGTCAAGTGGAAATCTGCAGGCCTAACCTGAGATTTATATTACTTGTTTCTGAAAGATCTCTCAGGAGAAGCTTCCTCATGCCTCATTGTAAGGTTAAGCATATCACAAGATTTCCAACTTTTACCTTCAGGTCAGATTGACAGGAACCTTTCTGGTATTTAGATTTTTTTGCCCTTCTCTTTGGTGTCTTTCACTCTTCTTTGGGTATTTGCCATTATTGGAGAAAGAATACTGGTTTTGCTGGGTGCTTGATTTGAGTCCTTCCATCTACTTCAACTTCATGTCTGTGCAAGATAAATTGTGTATTTTTTAGAGTCCCTGTCCAACTGTCCTCTGCTGTCCAACTGCCCATGGAGTGCACTGCAGTCCTGGTCTGTGTTGGTCATTTATGTGGATGCAGACAATGCCACGCTATCTCTGCATTCTCTGTGCTCCATCTGCAAATACTTGGTGATTACCTCCCATTAAGCCCTGCAATGAAGGTTTCTGGTTAAATGCCAATGCTACAAATATTTTCACTGGACCAATTTCAATATTTAGAAATAACATACGGATTCAGGCCAAAGTATGGCTTGGGATGGAGAAAAGTTCTACCTTATCTAGTTGAAAAAAGGATTGTCCTTTTTCTTTTCTGTTTCCTTTTTTAAAAATACACTGTGCAGCAACCAAGTGTCCATCCCACATTCGACTTGCTCCAAAATGACCCTTGGGACAGCAGAAAGAGGATGTTCAGGAAATTCCAGCAAGCAGCATACAAGGTAAAGTGTAAACAATGCAGTGTGAGGGCATTACACCTGTGAAACAGCATAAAAGAACATGCAACCAGCATGTGAGGACTGTTCACAGCTAGCTGGGGATTTGGTAATTTGATAAATATGCCCCAACCTCACCAGGAAATAAGGATCTGGAGTGAATTTTGTATTCAATTCATCTTTCATATTGCAATTGATACTAAACAAATGCAGATGAATTCAGATTTCTTTTTTAAAAGTAAAAAATACTTCTGTAGAAAAAAATATTTGAAAATGAATACTGCACCCTGTTTTGGGCTCCTAGTACAAGAAAGAATTTAATAAGCTGGAGTGAGTTCCGTGTAGAGCCACCAAGATATTCAGGGCATAGAGCAATTACTCTGTAAGGAGACACTTAATCTGGAGAGGGAAAGTAGAGGGAGAGAACAGCACCTTCCAGCTCCTCTGAGGTTACTGAGGATCTTTGCAATGGTGCATGATGGGAACATGGAAACAACAGGTAGAAATTCAAATAAGGGAGGAATAGACCTGGAAACTAAAGACCAATCAGTAAAATATTCTATTTCATTTGGTTTAAATATTATCTTGCATCACCTCTGCTCTTTCCTCAGTAAATCTTAGTGGAGCAAGCAAGATGGAAATGTCCTGCTCTTCTAGTGTCCAACTTGGATATTCTTCAATCTATTCATAATACTGAGGTCTTGAAATTAAATACTTTTTTATTGTACAAATACAGAGGTGACCAAATGGCCCCATCTGGTATTAAAACTGAGGATTCTTCATTTTTACCATGTAGAGTATGGGCAAAAACACAGTGCAGGTTGTTGTTTACTCTCCTCATTCTCAGAGCTACAAAAATTCATATGGCCCTGGTTAACTGATTGTATATGCCAGTTATATGACTGTAAACACCTAGCAAAAGACATAAGAAAAAAAAATCTGAATAACCTGTAAGACTAAATTTAAAAATTTAACTGTATTTTTTGTGTCATTTCATTATAGAGTTGAGATCCATTCGACATCTTTCCTTCCCACTTTCTCTGAAAAGAAAACTATGTTAAAAATTCTCAAATAGATATGTCTGAGTGAGCTCTGGAGAATAAATACAGGTGTAACATATACAGTATTTCTATGGCTGTAAATCTTAGTGTGTTTGACTTAAATTTAAAAATCATTCTCTCAGATTTTGGTTCAGATTCGTCTAAAACGTTTATTGCTTCTGTTCCGTGGACTGCCCAGGGAGGCCAGAAGTCTGGAGGAGGGCTCTGGGTCTGGTAAGGATTAAAAGAACAAGTTGATATTTTGGCCATAGCTATGATAATTCAGGTTGTGCTGCAGTATGTCAGGTGCATTACATATAAACATAGAGTCCTTATAAAGAAGTCTTCCAGAAAGAAACAGAAGTGTGACAAGGTAGAGGCATAGAGTGGATTGGATAGCCTTTAAAGGCCATCCAGTCCAACCTCCCTGCAAGAAGCAGGGACATCTTCAAGGAGAGCAGGTTGCTCAGAGCCCTGTCCAGCTTGACCTTAAATGTTTTCAGGGACAGGACATCCACCACCTCTTTGGGCAACTTGTTCCAGTGTTTTACCATCCTTGTTGCAAAAAATTTCTTCCTTACATCTAGTCTGAAACTGCCTTATTTTAATTCAAAACCATTACTTCTTGTCCTATGGCAACAGGCCCTGCTAAAAGGTGGAAATGGCTGTAGTCAAGATACATCTATTTCCCATACACATTATTTACCATGTTTAAGAAATGTAATTAACTATTCTTAGGAACCTTGCAGTTTATCTACTTAATAACAGGGCAGAAGCTGTGGATACTCCATCATTGGAACTGTCCAAGGCCAGGTTGGGTGGGGCTTTGGGCAACCTGATGTGTTGATAGATGTCCCTGTCCCTGGCAGAAGGGTTGACAAGGTGATCTTTAAAGGTCCCTTCTAACCCAAACCATTCTGTGGTTCTGTGTGTAGGCCTGAGGAGCAATGAAAGGACAGATGGGACTGTGTGAGAGACAGGGAGATCAGGTGGAGCCCAAGAGGTGAGAGTCACAGGATGAGAGAAGCTTACTGCAGGGGGGATGGAAGGGGGAAAGACACCTGAATGTGATGAAGGCAAGAGGTCTGAACTCAATGAAATGAGACAGTAGGAACCATGAGACACATTGCCAGGTAGCCAGTACTGGGTTGAGTTTTTGTTCTCATTGTTTTCTCATATAAGTGTTTTTAATCAATTGGAGTTTTTTACATGGAAATGAAAGTGCTCGTCAGGAAAAGTCACTTGCTATTTAACATCATAGAAGAAAACTGGCTTTGGATGGGAATCACAGTTGTGCAAATAGGAGACAGAGACAATTTTGAGTCTCCTATTTCCCACTCCCTTGTAGACACACATTTTGACAGCTCCTGTGACACACTGTTCCATATTAGGCCTTTTCCTGCTTCTGGAGATAGGTACTTTTAATTCCCAGGATGCAGGAGATGCAGGAATGCTGCAAATGGAAGGTGTAATGACATTTAGTGTAAGAGAGGCCTCTGACTTGTCTGAGCCTTGCTGTGAACCATGCTGGAAGGAGTGGTCTGTGATGTCTTTTTAGGAAAGGGGAAATTTAATCTGTCTGCTATTCAAAGTATTGTGCTCATATCTTATAGATGTGACATTTAAAGTCTTTAGGAAGTATTACCTTACTTTTTATATTTAAATTACTAGACATCCTGGTTTAGGAAAATGTTAAATACATTTTGTGGCTTGATTCTATTTCTGAAACAGTGAATTAAGATATATTACAAAATCTTAATATTTGGTTTCCACTCATGACAGAAAGCAGGAGTTTCAGCAAAGCAGAGAAGAGTGAAGAACATAAGGACTTTTCTTCCAGAATATCTGAAGATCATATATTGCCTTTTGAATTCCCCTTTTACAGGTCCCATGAACTACACAATTATTTGGTAAGTACAGTAACTCAAGTATTAGTCAGCACTCTAGAATTTTTAGAATAGAATTTTGTTGAAGACATTGGCCCCAGAGCTGATAGTCATTTTATTAAAATTTCACAGTGTGACTGGTGCTCCAGGGTTCTGGCAAATTAATTCAGGACTTCAGATTTACTAAGGTAAATCTGTTTTTACTGAAAGCAGTAAAAAATCTTTTCATTCTCTTAATTGTCTCCTAAAATTGTGAGCAATACATTAATGCTCAGTTAGTTAACATCCATTTTTCAGAAGCAAAGAAAAAAATAACTGAAATGCTGGAGTCCAAGAAAGAACAACAGAAATATCAAACTGTATAAAGTAAATATTTGCATAATTATTTCCATATGTTTTCAATTAGCTGTGCTCATGGATTGCTGCCAGTGCAAAACAAAATGTCCACCATATTACTGGTTTTAAATACTGTTCTGTTTCAGGCACCTGATGCTCTTGGCCCAGTTCCTATTGCATCTGTAGATATGAAAGTTGAACACATTCTTCCTTTTTATGACTTGAAGGTGAGTCAGTACAGCTCCCTCATATTTCTCTCACCTGTGCAGTTAAATGGCCTCTGCACAGCCCAGTAAAAATGTTGCCTTAATAAGGCTGTAGGATTAGCCTGCTTTTATTAAAACCAAATCTCACCAGTTTCCATAAGTAACCAACTTACAGCCAGCAATATTCCCCTCTCTCCAGACAGAGATGAATCACCTCAGCTGAAATTATTGTATCTCAAAGGCCAAAGTCCTTGTGAAATATGGCTTCTCAAAGTTTTGGTTATGTACCATATCCTGGGAGAGTGCTCCAAGTGTCTTTTACCATGGAGATGTGATGTGTCCATGATACAGCCAAATGTAACACTCCATTTATGAGTTAACTGAAAGTGATTATTGTCACTTTCTGCAGCACATCTTTTTTCTTTGCACTCAGGTTCCTCAGCATTGCAACATTATGAAGTATCAGCCATTTTGTACGCACCATGCAGCTACAAGTTACATACCTGTAAAACTTTCCCGACCACTGAGGCAGGGAGCCCAGGTAACAAAGTCACTCCCAACCCTACATTTCCACATTTGATTAATTTTACCTGAACATTTTATACTGAAAGATTTACTACACTCTAAAAATCTTTGATGTCTGTGTTTTTCAAGGATGAATTGATTCAAGTAGCTCCTTCTCCTGAGGGGCAGGTCTCTCAGAGGAGAGATTTTGACAAAGAAGAGGCAGAAGGGGATATCAGCCTGTTAAACCTGGTTCCTCCCCAAACTTTAGTCCACCCAAGGGAGAGCAACCCACTTCGCATTTTTGTAAGTAGGAGTTGACTTCCATAAAGAACCTAAGAAAGGAGCAGAAGTGTGCTTGTTTCATCAGAAGCCTGGTGTGGAATTTGTGGGCAGTTTTCTTACTCAGATTGGTTTTAAAACTATCCCGAGTGAGAATAATCCTTCATGGTGCAAGCTCTGATAGATAGGAATCTCAGAGCTATGATAGATGGGAATCACAAAGTTCATCCCACTGAGAGGTGCACCATTTCAGTATAGAGTAGGTTTTGATTAGTTTAGGGGAGGGATGATAAAACAAAATTGCAGTGAAAGCAGAGAGCTGGAGACTCCTCCAGTCTGACACTCCACAAATGAGCAATGATCACAGGATTTCTGGGAACACCATGGAACCCCTCCCTTCTTCTCCATTTGTTTCTCTGTTTGGATGTTAGAGGAGAGGCCATGATCCTGGCATCTCAGTCCATCTGTAACCTCACATTCTTGCCCAGGTACATAGGATAGCTGCAGTCTTTTTCTGCTGTTCAGCTAGGTGACTACAGATCTGCCTAATCTTTGGGTAAACAGAAAGTGAAGTCAAACTCTGCTCACGTTGCATCCTGCTGCCTTACAGTTTCTAAGAGTTCTCACAGCATCCCAAACCACATTTCCAAGTTGTTAGGCACAGAGATTCAAAAAATCACTGCCTCTTGCCTGGGAGGGTTTTCTCTTACTGTTGTCATGTAGATTATGCTACAGCTGCAGGTCACAGTGCAGCACAGCCTGGAGGTCCCAAGGAGCCTCTGAGCAGGCAGAGGCAGGTGTAGGGCTCAGTGCAGAGCTGTGCATGGGCACAGGCAGATCTCTCAGCATGGAGATGTGCCTTCTGTGGGTGGCTCTGGCTCCCAGCCCTGCCCACTGTGCTGGCCTGGTGACCTTGGCATAACATCTCTGATGTAGACTTGTCCTCTTCACACGCGGCCAGGACTCCAGTGGATGTGCTGATGAGATCCTCTGTGCATCTCTTTGATCCTTCTGTCATAGCAGTGTGAGAGCCAGGCACAGCTTGATCCCACACTACCCAGCACTGGGCTTTATCCAGAAACAGATGCTGATGCAGGAAATGGATGGCAAAATGTGAAGCCATGTGTGCTGTGGCTTCTACCATAGCAAGTCCATTTTCCCTTCTTGGATTTTGAACTATTCAGGAATCAGCAATGGATTTCAGAATAATTAGGCAATAGTTTTTTCTTCCAGACTTGGAGACAACAGCTAAATTGCTGTATTTTAGATGGTAGGGAACATGAATAAGTCAGACAACATTGTAGAATGAGGGGAAGATACAGAAAGTGAAGGATCATACCAAACAGAGCAGTCAGAGTAAGACAAAGCTGTGAATCTGGGGAAACTACATTGGTTGTAAGAACTGACTTTTCATTAATTAGATTTGTTATGGTACTCAGAACAATTTATTAAAATAATCTCTTCATTGTTTTTAGAACCCCATTCCAGGATTAGTTCCATTTTTACTTCCTTTGGCCTATTGTGAATCAGATATTGAATATCATCTTTGTCCTCATCCAAAATATACTGTTACCAAGGAATGCCCGAGAGGATCCAGTATTCCAGTCACACAAAAGAAATTTCTGGATCACAAGGTATGGCCTTTTGGGTTTATTGTATGATTACCTGTCTTCCTGGGTATGTTCTTCCTGAGAACTTGCTCTAAGGAATCAAAATGGAAGGTGGAGTCATTCTAGATAGAAAATATTTTCAAATATAAATTATGCATGCACCTAAATAGTCAGTACATGGGCCAGAATAAATAATTCGACTTAGGCTTTACCCATGTCTTTTACTTATGCCTTCATGTTTCTTTGCTCTTTACGTGTGTTCACTGCTGTATTTTCATGTCCTTACAGTGATGGAAAGGTCTTTGAAATATTCAGCTCCCCAAATTCAATTCTCAGCCAAGATGCTCTCTCCTGCAAGCCTCTCTCCCCACAGCATTACGTATTAGAGGTCTGATTGTGTATCACTTGTCATTTCAGGAAGTGATTTGTGGAGTAATGGAATGGAGAAAATTCTCACCACTGGAGTATTCCACTTTTTCGAACATTCCCACATTGACAAATACAGTACTTAGGTAAGAAAGAATTTGAAAACACAAATCCTCTGTCCTGCACTAGTTTCTGCTGCCTGTAACTATATTGAACAGTCACTAGTCCCACAAGTGAAAGTGGGCCTACAAGTGGAATTAATTGCTGCTCAGAAATCCAAAACCAACAGGAAAAAAACCACTCTTACTGAAATCCTAGAAGGGTAGATTAAGAGCAATATCATTAAAAGTAATGCCTAGCCCAGGAAGGAGAATTCCAGTCTGGGCTTTCTATAACAGCTCTCCTGAAAGCTTGTTGACTCAGTCCTAGAAGACCCCAGGAGGTACAAACTCTTGTCTGTCTGTAAAACCTTTAACTTATGGACACTTGCACCCAGGGGTAGCCAACATCTCTCAGGCTCACATTCTCTCATATCACAGCAGTTTCTGGTGCAGCCAGATTTTCCACAAATATTTAAAAGTATATCAGCTTCATTGTAACTGCAACTGCTGTGAAGCTTCAAAATATGAAAATACCATTAGTATTAATATATTAAACTAATACCATTTCCATCACAGGGATCCTTACAGTTCAGATATGCTTCCAACAGATCTACCACCAGTGCTGAATGACTTACCTGAGAGAGACAAGGAGAACATAATTGACCAGTAAGTTTCTCCTCTGTTCTGTATATGCTGTTATTGACTGTGTCTAAACCACTTGTATGGATGTGTCAAAACGTGTCCCAAGAGATCCTCAAAGGCAAAAGCACAAAGTCTCTTTTGCATAAAACATACTTTTGTTCTTGTTGGCTAAAAAAACACTTTCAAAAGGACAAAGGCAAATTCTTTGTTCATCATCTTATTCATTTTTAGTGAGACAGAAGCTGAGTTCAACATGATTCTTACTCCAGAGATGGTGAAAGCTGAATTTCCACAGATTGAGGAGGCACTCTCAGAAGAATATGAAGAACAATCAATAAAAATAGAAAGGTGGGTATATTTTGAAATTGGGAGAGAGAAATTTAATCTCAAGTCAAGTATCAGAAATTTTTTCAGAATTGCATAGAAAGTCATACTGAGATGCTCTAGGGGCTCCATCACAAGTGCAATGCAGACCTAGTACTTTAAGCAAATTTGCTCTGCAAATTCAGTCTCTGGATTTTACTTCAGAAAGCATTGGCCTGGATCTCTGACTATGGTTACATCAGCATGATCCAACACTTGAGGCAGTTTGCTTGCTTTCTCAGAAATGTTCAACATTCTCGGACCAGTGACTTTTGCTTTTCATTGACCCTTTTGGTTAGATATTTATTAATGCTCGCAGAGAAAAGGACCCTCAGAATTTCCCCTTGGCATGGTGCTTTTTTCTCTGGCTTTTCTTAGGAGTGTATCATGTTTGCTCTGCTCAAACTTCACACTCCCCCAACTCACATCACAGCAGGCAATGTAGGTGACAAGTGACTGTAGAGCAACACAGGTGAAAGTGCTGAGTTCTAACCTTGGAGCAAGTGAATTCATTTCTGTCCAACAGTTGTCCCCTCTTTAAAGCAGTCATGGTGTGGCTTAGATACCAGGATGTTCAAGATAACCTCAAACTTTCAGAGCTATCAAGAGATTTGAATGTCTGCTTTACTTTGACATGGGAAGAATTTGCTGTAAAAATATAGATGTGTTGCACTCAGTGCTGGTTTTTACATTTTATGACACTGGTTGTCAGAACATGGTGAATTGGGACAGCTTGAGTAACTAAAGAGTGATCTTTTTCTCCCACAGTGATATAGGGCTGGATGGTGCTTTTCCTGGGTGAGTCATTTCATAACCTTCTTTCTTTTTAAAATCTTAGATGTCTTCAGAAACAAAATTGAAATAATTTTCAATATTAGACAAGTCTGGGTATTGATATTTACTTGTTGAAATAGTCCCTATTGTTTTGGGTTTGTAAAGGGGGAAGCAAAAATTTCTTAGCAAACGATGAAGTCCCAATCCTTTATGTCGTCACTGAAAGGTTCTTTGTTGTTATTGAGGGGGTGGTGTTTCACTGGGTGACAGAGAACATATTGCTTCTCTACAGCAGTTTCAGCATTTTTGTCCTTAAGGCAAACCAGGTTTTCATGTGGCTGCCCTTGTTCTGGCAATCAGAGCATGTGTTCTTACATGGATAGAATATAATACTCAGTCAGTTTGTGTTACCTGTCAGATGGTTAACTTTTCTGACTGGCCAAGCTAAGAGTTAAGTGTTCTTTCCACAGTTTCACTACCATTTCAGTTCTGCATCAGTAATGGAATACCCTGTGTTTGTTATGAGAAAAGATATTGCGAGTGCCTCTTTCTTTGGATTTTGAAGACATTCCTAAGTAGTTTCCCTGATTATTACAAATACAAATGATGCTTTAAATTTCTTGCAGAGACCCACAAAATGGTCCAGATGGACATTTTCAACTCCAGAACAGCGAGATGGGAGAGAAAATTCGAAAACATCTGGAGACATTGAAGCTGAAAGCACTTAATAAAACCCTTATTCTGGGATAAAAATAATTTTGCAAAGTTCATGGCCTGGCCCTGCTTATAATGTTAATGTGTGAGGCCTTCCCTGTCCCAGCTACATTTACTTTTGTTCAGTGAGGTCAGCAACTTCATATGCAAAGAGAAGAGAACCACCTGTAATACCACCTCTGTTAAGGACTCTCACTGTGCTCACTACCCCAAACACAAAAATTACTCCAGTGAGAAACCTCAGCCTTGCACCTGCTTATATTGTGGTGTGAAGGATCAGAAAACCTTAGTACTACCATGTAAATAGTTTGGTAATTAGTTTACAGCCCACAGTTTTCAAATAAAATGTGAAAAGACCTCATGACCAAAATCTTCTGATTTTGTTTTTTTTAGTTATGATCTGTCCTTGAATTTTTGCAGGTAAGTTGCTAAATCTCAGACTCAACAGTAAACCATACATTTGATATTTTTAAGGAAAAGGAAGCCTCGTACACCATTACTGTCTGCAAAGACAATGTCCAAACAAGTCTCATTAGCTGTTCAGGGATTTAATTCAGTGCACAGGTCTTGGCAAAAGCATGCATGGGTTGAGTGAATGAATGGCAGAGCCTCATGAGAAACCTATAATGCTCTGAGCGTATTTCCTAAGAAAGGAGATTTCTCAGCATATCATCTTGCAGCTGAGATGTCTCCTACTTTCTTGTCAGCAAGCTGGACTTCAGACAAAATTGTTTTTATCCATAGTGAATTGATTGCTCATTTTACAGAGTGGCCCAGGCTGTTTGTGCTGAAAAGCACAAATCTTATGTACTAAAAGGCATGGAAATTGCAGCAATTGCAGCACTACATTCCTAGGAGCCATGCTTCTTTCCAGGCATACTTAAAGCGCTTAGGAAAATAAGTTTATTTCAGAGAGTGATCAGTGTAGGCAAGCTGTAAAAAGCCCAGGGAGATAGAAAATGGGAAAGTAGGAGAAGAAGCTGTAGAATTGCCTGTATTATAGTACATACAAACTATCTCTGCTCACTTCAAAGAAATAAAAAGCTGTTAAGTTTCTGCTAACTGTCTAATTGACAAGGGATTGTTCAGAATGCAGGTCTGGATATCTGCAGATTTCTTTAACTACAAACAACTGCCTGAACTTGTACACATTGCTTTTTTTCTTCTAGGAGTTCTGAGCGAAGCAGTTGATCTTTTAAGAGATGACCTAAGAGTTGAGTATATCTTTTAACATGACCATGACAAAAACATCATCAAAGTTTACAGTGAAAGCATTCACAGTTCATAATTCACTGCTTAGGTAAATCAAACAGATAATTCTTTGGAACTGTTATCTATCAGCTAAATATCTAGTCTAGTAAAGATGGAATAAGTGTCCAGAAACAACAGTGATTAAACAAAGTTAATCTCTTTTTCTTACAGCAGTATCACCCTGCCTCCCTTCTCCAGTACAGTTTCCTGGTCATCCCAATGGAAATTAATCATGCTTCTCCATTGTCCAGCGAAAGATACCAACCTTTCAAAGACGTCAACTCCCTTTCTCTAGAAGTCATCCTCCTTTCTATGTTTTAAGGTTTTTAGGGGCCAGGTTTCAGTGTGCAGAGAAGGTAAGAAAATCCATTACCTTGGACTAAAATCTTCCTAAAATTCAAAGGGACTGATGGCAGTGTACAGATGTCTGTGCTTTATATCCCTCCAGGTTATGGAGGTGATAAACCATCAGAGCCAGTCCAGCTGTGTCTAAGAACATGAAATTTGGCTAAATTATCTGAAGTCTTAGGTTTTCATGGGACCACTTAAGTCAACCTCTGGTTGACTACTGGACACTTCCAGAAATGGGACATAAAGCTTAAGAATTATAACCTGCAGTTGGTGGCTTTTCACAGTTCTCTGTTTAGTGTTTGATGAAAAGGACTAAAATGTTACAGAAAATTAATTGGAAGAAAAAGGAGTGATATAATGGAAAATGTGCCTTATTTGGGAATCTAAGGGCTGCATTTTTACTGATGCAAATGAGAAAGTCAAAATGTGTAAATTGATGTGCAGAATGTGCAGACAAGTTTACTTCCATTCACTGCAAGTAAAATTGCTACTGCTCCCCCTGTTTGGAAAGGATTAATTGGCTAAATGACAATGCAACCGTTTTACTAATTAAGATATATCCATTTTGCCTGAAAAAGCCTGCCCTATTAGCAAGGTTAATAAACATTGACTCAGTCTTCAGCTTTTCTCCCTCTTATTACATAAATTAGCACTAACCTCTAAATCAAATAAAAGGTACACTTTAAAAATTAAGAAAATGTTACTGCGGAAATGATCCATGAGCTTAAGTGCTCAGTAACAGGATTATTAATCTCACTTACTGTTCCATGATGAGAAAACCCATCAAGGTCTTTAAAATGTAAATTAATTATATTTTATTAGAAGGCTGTGAGGAAAACAACAATGTGTCTGATGTAAAGAAATGGGTGAAATTATATTCTCAGCTCATAAGAATATTCCATAACTAAAGAAACCTTGTAACCTTTGAATTTGTAATGCAAGGTTCAGTTATTCCAAGGTCCAGTTGAAGGTTTTTATCATCTGGTCTTTTTTCTGCACAGGTTTTCTTCTGTCTGTGCTCACACTGCATCCTTGGCCTTATGGAAATACCTCAAATGCTTCTCTCCAGCTGTTTAACCATGGAGAATTTTAGCTCTTGCTGAGCCCTCTCCTGTTCTTTCCATTCAGTTGAAAACAGCAGGCAGGTTTATACTTTATTGGGGGATATGCAAATGGTGTCATTTCCATAGGAGGCTGGATAAAGGTAGAGAATAAGGACTACTCTGTGTACAAGTGAGGGTAAATTTCTTTGCAAATGTTATTGTAAAGTGCTGCTCTGCAATCTGTGAGTGCATAAATTCTTATGGATCCTTTAGAGACACCAAACATCCCATATGAGGGATTCTGTGATCTTTGAAAATCACAGCTCTCACTGATGTACCTAGGTTTTGTATAGAAGTTATTTTAAGGCAGAATTGGTTTAAAAGTTGGAGTTTTTCCTCTCTGTTTTCTGCTTCTCCTGTTGTCAGTCTGTGTGTGCACTGGGTACCAGCACTGGTTGCTTGGAATAAGTCCTTTTCTTCAAGCAAATGCAGCTTGATAAGACAGCTTTCTCAAAATATTTTTGTTGTTTTGGAATTTTTTTTTCTGGAAGTATAAGAAGTCTTCAGAGAGGAATCTAAGCAGTGACCAGTGTCTGCAACTGTTTGGTCTGGTATAGAATCAGCTCTTCCAGCCTGAGCAACCTCCTTGACATCCTCCAGCTCTGCCTGCTGCCAAAGTGTGGTCAGTGGTAGCTGCTTTGGTGTGGAGCCTGGAGAACCATCAGGAGTACGGTGCTACAGTCACACAAGGTCCTTCTCTGGGCCTTGTGGTTTGGGATATTGTCACTAGCAGGGTCTCTTGAGTTGCTCAGAAAGACCTCCTGCATTCCCAGGAATGCAGTTCCATTCACTCCCACAGACTGAAGGACTTGGTCAAAATCATCTTCTGAGCCTTCATTTTCTCAAATAATGTGTCATTTCTCCAAAGCTGGAATTGGTCAGAAGTCTCCCATAAATATTGCTGTACTGAGCCATTCATTGGCTGTGTTCCTCTGTGTCCTGCAAGAAAGCTGAATTTGGCCAAAAAATAAGCCAGGCACATCTGACAGAGCTATCTTTACCACTTAACACCTGCAGAAGGTAATTGGTCGTGAGGGACCTACCAGATTATATCTGTATGACCACAGCAGGGACTTGAAAATTAAATCAAGCAGCTCCTGAAAAGCTCCAGGTGATTTCAGAGCACCTGCAGGAAATATTTTTCCAAAGCACTGGTACATCAGAATACATCTTCTGATGAGTGTCTCACTTGTGCCAGGCATGGTTTAATTCCAGCATGTTCATGTTTTACCATCCAAAGGTTAAACTGTGTTTAAGTGAGTGAGAGCTCTCCAAGGTGAAGAGCACGAACATGTCCTTCTGCCTTTAAAGAACTAAAATTTCCAGTTTAGGACCCAAACCTATTTTTAGCTGAGCACATTTTTAAATGTTTACAGTTTTTCCATATGTTTCTAAATACTTCAGTCAGTTTCTCTGAGTTTTTAATTGCACAAGAGACCAAGTTAATGGTGCATTATTTTTAATCAGTTCATTTTATTTGGCTTCAGAATTCTGAACCAAATTATCACCATCACCAGCTAATTACTGGTTTATAATAATTTCACAGTGTGGAGTCTCCAGTAATCCAATATGCATTGCCTACAAAACAACAATGCACTGTGTCACCTCAGGGATTTTGGCTGCATGTGTTACTGGCTGAATTTCAGAGCACCAGATGAAGAAACCAAGGCTTATTTCCCTTGAGTTTGGATTTGCATGATTACTTCTCTGTATGTTATCCTGAAAATGGACATCAAGTATCAAGAGAGAATTGCTTTCAAACAATTCTCTTTTTGCTTCCCTGCCTCTGAAGTACCTTTCCCTGCAGGCAGCATCACATTTCAACCTCCTTCCTACTTCTGGTGACACAGCAGGAACAGATGTCCCTGTGCAGGTACTGTCAGCAATCACAGATAGTTGTTTTTCCATACTGGTACAGGAAAATCAGGATGCTGCAAAGTGTTGCTGAACTATGTCCACCACCAGAGCCAGTGACTGAAAATATTCTGATTCCTTGTGTAGGATACAGACCTGAGAATCTCAGATTTCTGAAGTTTGATATTAGCAGTTTCATCCTGCTAATAACCCCTCTGTGTCAATGTGAGGAGTGTTCCCATCCCCTGCTGGAACACAGCATAATTTGCAGTAGCTGTTCAGTAACGCTGTAGAGCAGCTGAAAGGGAACAGAGCAGCTGTGTCAGCTATGACAGCAAAATCCACCTTGGTCACTCATTTATCCCTTCTGCAAGCATCTGTCCAGATGCCTGGATGAACCCTTCCTCTGTGGATCCTTCCTCCTGGAAAATGCTGAAAATCCTACTGATGAGTTGTCTTTCAAACCTGCCTCATAGTGCTGAGGTCCTAACCCAGCAAGGTTTTCCTGTCTGCAGCCTTCCCTTTTAATCTGTGCCATTGGAAATAGTGGTTTATGGAACCAGTGCTGTTCCCAGTGCATCATCCGTCACCTTACTATCACTCAAATTAGTATAGTCACATTCTTGCCTTGCTAAAAGCAGGTGATACAGAGGCTGTGAGCTTCTGTTCATGGTACTGATATTCACACACTTGCTGAGAGGAGTGATCCAAGCTACCTGAACAGTTCTAATCCTGGTAGTGACAAAGACAGGCTTCAGTGTCCAGCATCCAAGAAGGCTCATGGTACTCACATTTAAATCAACCTTGGTTGAAACTAGCATGGATAGCTTTTTGTGCTGCAGTCAGACCTCCCACCTTAGAAGAGACATGCTTGAAGACTCATTTTGAAGTGCAACTCTGGTTCTCCAGAATTAAAAGTTAACAGTGACTAATAACATACAAAATAAGTGATCTTGATTACTCAATTAGCCAGGAGGAAAAAAGAGAGGAGATCTGAAAGAGCACCCCTGGGTATCACCATGAAGCTTCAGCTGGTGCAAACTGATCCAGCCCTCTGGGGAGCACACAGATTTTGTGTGTGTTGGTGTAGTTCACACTTAGAAAGTGAGGCAAGAAGAGGTTCACATGATTTCAGCTCTAGGGATGAGTGTCAAAAGGCAAACTGCTGCCCAGATCTTAGCCAATGTGCTCAGTAATGCCAAACACAGATATTTAAAGCCCAAGACAGATATCCAGAATGTTGGAATTATATTTAACCAATCTGTACTTCTTTCTCTTTTACTTCTAGTTTCTGAGCTGCCAATTCTGCTCCAAGTATGTTTTAAAGCCTTTTCTGAAGTTGTGAAAATTAGAACCTTGATTTAATTTATATTCAAAGATGTATTGCTTAATCATCTGCAAACCAGTTATTTATAACACCAGACAGTTACTGTTACTGCTGTTGTCCTAAAACTGGTATTTCTCCTCTAGTATCAATCAAGATGAAACTGCAGCTGAGGACTGGTTCAGGATCAGATCCCATTTTTATGGAATTAAATGAGCCTCTGAAGAGCAACCATGTTTACATATATGGATTCTGTCTGTCAGTGTTGGTGCTTTCAACACTGGCTGTCATCCTCAGTGCTTTCTGCTCCAAAGAAGGTGCAGTAAAGGAGTAGCAGCCCTCAAGGAAACTTCAACAGAACACCTCTATAAGAAATAAACTGTAAACAGCAGGAGATCTATTAACATTAAAACTGCTTTTCTGCCATTTCCTGGGGAGACTCTAACACTGTTGGTCACAAGTTCCTGGTCACATCTTGACCATTGTGGCTATTTCTAGTCATTATTGGATACGTTATCCTGATGTATTATTTAGAATATTGTTTATACCAATAGACAGATAAAAGGAAAGTTAGCTTTGCAAAAGCCACATACTGAAGAGTCTTCAGAAGTTCTGAATTCCAGTTCTGATGTGCCTTGGCTGAAAACAAATAGCGTTGTGTCACTGGCATCAATGCCATTTGCATTAGCCCTTTCACATTTGGATGTTTCTCACTGCATTAAACATTTGCCATGGACACAGTCCTGTATTTAAGGTGATAGATTGGAACTTGGTTCCTGAGGGATCACTTCATCCTGCTAGGCTGGAATTACACAGAAGGGGCCTGACAATAGCCTGCTTCCCTTGGAAAGCCTTCACTTTGTTCTGCTGTTAAATGCTGCTAAATGTTCTCTGCTAAATCTTGTGTGCTTAAGATGGCATCATATGCTGAGGGAACAGATGGCAAAGAATTCAAGTCCTGTCTCCCTCTGATGCCCCTGGCAATGAAGCATCCAAAGATCTTCATAGGTCTGAGTGTAAGAGCTGTGCCAGAATGCAAACAAAGGAGTCTTTAATCTCAGGCATTACAGCACTTGCTGATAGTGGACAGTCCTCCTCTCAGCTCTCAGACCCCCCAGGTTGTTTGTGCTTATTGCTCTGGAGTGTTCTAGACTCCAAGGGGACAGAGGGACATTACTAATTTATACTAATCACTCTAAAAATAACCAACAAGCTGTGGAAAATTATCAGGGAGGAGACAGTGGGAAAGCACAATGATCCTATCCGCTCCCCTGTAAATATAGCGCATCAGAGTGACAATCTCCTTTTTAGCAAAACATGGTGACAGAATTTTGTAAGTACCCTGAAGGACATCAAAATTCCCTGCTCTGTGTACTGCTGACATCTCACATGAGAGAAGTAAAACTATTCTTGTACTCTGAGGAAAGAAGTAATAAATTACTGCTGTGCTTATGATCATTATTTAAGTGAATGTCTGTTGCAGGAGCTGGAGATTGATGTACAATTGAATGTCACCGCTGAGGTGGAATTTATGTACTAGATTAAAACAAATATTCAAGGTAGGGGGGATAGATAGTGGAAGAAAACGCTTCCCAAAAGGATGAAGTGAAAATAAAGACCACAGGAGTGGCCCACATGAAAAGTATCTTCCCAAAGGGTCTCTTTATCAAATCAGAATAATAAAGTCTGATAAAATGTTTATAAGGAAGACCAAAAGGGAGCATCCGTGATGGAAAAAGGTGCCTGTGTTTGATCATTGGATTTTTTGGCTTTATGCAGAAGTTACTGGATGAGACTGAACACATTGACCATGCAAGAGGTTGTGACACTCTCTTATCATTTAGACAAGGGAATATATACAAGGCTGTCCCTGTTAAACTATGCAAATGTGAGGTGATGTTTGCAATCTGATTTCAGGCCTCTGAAAATAAAGAAATCCAGACACAATGACACAGAGACAAAAATAGCTATTTACATGAGCTATTATTTGAACTCAGATCAACCTAAAGTCATTTATACATAGCTTAGCACTGAAAAGTCTTGCATATGTCCAGACTCTTGTTTGGTTTTGTAATTTCAACATTTGCCTACCTCTTATCTTGTTCCCTTTGAGTATTTGTTGCACTTGCAATGTGTAACAGAAACAGTGTCATGAATACAAAGATTCCTTGGCATGGAACACCCTCAGAAGGCCTTCTTACAGGTAGTATACCTGAGGTAAATTCTTACACTGCCAACAGTAGGACAATCTTGGAGTTTCATAGAGAAGACCCTAATAATGTTTTATTTTTTATCACTCAATGTGATAGTGGAATTACCAGTCCTTTGATTTCACCTTTGATGGTAGTCAGATTTCAGACAGTTTCTTGGACTGTCCTTCAGCTAGAAAGGTTCTTGGTCACTTGTAACACTTGCACCTCTGAATGCTTTAAGGAGTGTTACCTTTTACAAATATTCCCCAGAAGAGTCTTTTTCAAATACCTCCTTCCTGTGACTGACATGTAACATGCTAGTTTTGCATTTTCTTGTGTTATACTAAACACTGCCAGGGAGATATTTTGTATTTTTATAAAATCATTCTCTTTTATCTTTGTTTAAAAATATGATTATACTTCTGGGTTTCTTCTGTGTGGAAAGCCTGACTGTCTCTCAGACCCATGCCTTCAAGATATCATACTTTCAACTGTTTATTTGGGGATTTAACTGTTTGTTTGAAGAATTCTTTAGTGAAATTAGCTGCAGCAGCTCAGCTCTAAACACATCCAGAGTTATTCCTAATGAAAGGACCAATATAATCACCTTATTCACATCTCCAGGCAAGACTTCAATTCACATTACAGGAAACAGATTCTAATACATTTAAAAACTGCAGCTGTTGACTTGAACAGATGTCTCACTGGCTTTTAGCAACCTCAGATTGGGGTTGTTCTGATTTATATCCTGATTCTGATTAACACAGACTCTAAATATTTTGTGTGACCACTATTAAATACTATGAGACGTCTGTGAACTTACAGACTCCATGGGTTGTAAAGTGTCTCCAGCCAGGCCCTGAGAATTTCTAGTTGATTTTAATATTTGGCTTGATTGATTTCTTTAAAAGGCAGCAATTACATCAGAAAACTACTTGAAATAAGGCTGACTGTCTCTGAGCTATGTTTCTAATGCATTTTGAAATATTTTAACTTAATGTATTTTAGTTTGTCTGCAGCTACTTGAGTAATGTAAGAGGGAACAGCTTGTTTCCTTTGAAATGGAGATACTGTTTGTGAAATAGCCTTTCTAGGAGTGAGTCACTGATGAAAGGAGGAAGTTCATTTAATGTGCTCCCATAAAAACTGCAAAAAGAAAACTGAGTTTTCAGTTTGTCTGAAAGAAAGCAAAGGGTTGATAAAGTCAGGCAGCATTAAATATGGAGTCTTCAGTTGACACATGAAATAAACTCATTCCTTTTGTTGTGAGTCTGATAGCACTTAAAGTCAAAAATTATGTCTGGACTGTCAAAGATTAAACATCTCAAAGTGCTGAGCCAGACTGAGTCCTTGCTAGAAACATGTACGGCATGAAGTACTTGGTCCAGTCACATGTAATTAACTGTGAGGAGGCGCAGCCACCTCGGTGGAAGTAGGGGAGCTGGCAGTAAAGAGTGCACAGATTGCAAGTCCAGGGACTGGACATCAGGTGCCCACCCTGAGCAGTTCTTTGCTGAGCATGCCCGGGGGCTGGTCTGGCTGTGAGCATGAGGTGGAGCCAGACTCCACTTCTGCCTGTGCACATCCCCTGTGCCTCTGCATTGCCTGCACAGCATGGAAAGGACCCCCCAGGAGACACTTTTCACCCCAGAGAGCTCAGATCACAAGTCCTGCAGGAACTGCCATGGGAACACAGAGAGCCTGTGGGCCCAGGTCAGGCTGGAATTCAGCTCCACTGATTGCAGTTGGTGTTGTCTGATCAGCACCATGGGGATCAGTCCTGTTGGGATTTGCTGACTTCAACTAATAATTGTCATGTTAAGTTTATTTTAGTCAATGTTAATTTTAGTCAATGTCAGAAGCTTCATCTCGAGCCCTTCTTATTAGACATGAACTCTTATTGGAGCCTGTTTTGTAGGCTATGAATTTGTAGTCATGAATCCATTCAGAAAAAAGGCCACCTCTTAGTCCTTCACTGTCCAGTCCTGACTGATTCATGACACCTTTCATTCAGCAAAATGGAACTTTGGTGTCTTTCCTCCTTGGCCTTTTCAGCTCATTCTGCCAGATTCAGGCCTGCCCTCCAGTGGATGTATTTTCTGCACTTTGGTCTGACTTGAATTCCCTGTAGGAAAAAGCATTATTGGAAAAAACCAACCAAAATCACACAGTACTACTGGAAAAGATGAACAGTTTTGAAGAGATAATTAAATCTAGTGGGCCTTTGCCTTGCTCCTCTGAACAAAAGATTTTGTAGTAACAAACACATTAGAAACAAATGCAGGACTGGAAAAAAAGGTTTTTCTAATCTAATTTCTAAGCTAATTTCCAGAAAGAAGAAAAGATGCAAAAAAGACTTGGCTAGAGAGTAGGATTAGTGCTACTGTTGTGTTTCCAGTTTG
The DNA here is from genome assembly GCA_039654755.1 of Calcarius lapponicus. Classification (NCBI taxonomy): domain Eukaryota; kingdom Metazoa; phylum Chordata; class Aves; order Passeriformes; family Fringillidae; genus Calcarius; species Calcarius lapponicus. The sequence goes on along the minus strand of CM077470.1, from coordinate 17,622,122 downwards.
AAATCAATCACAACTTTATTGGGTTTTATTTATAGTATATGAAACCCAAATTTTGTAGGAATTCTCTTGAGCAGAAGAGGAGGGGGGTTTATTATAATTATTTTTTAACAAAACAATTAACCTTTCTCTTTTCTGTACCAACAGGCTTTTCCATAGGCAACTAGTGGAGTCAAGACACTAGCCTGTAAGAGAATGGAAACAGATTGAAAAGTAAGGGAAAGAACCTGGAGCTATGATACTCTCAAAGATAAATCCTTCAGTGAAAGACCACCAAACTCCCACAGAGAAACAAAGAGGAAAATGCCTGTTTATAATCATAACTTTATGTTCTTCTAGCTGCAGAGAATTTACGCTCTCTAGAAAAGTAAAATAAAGGCCAGAAAACTGAGTTTTCACTAAGGGAGAACACCAGGAAAGCAGCCCTATTTTTATGATGTTCAGAAAACAGCAGGTATACGCTTTATGCTTTTTTTCCCCCCCTCAAGATCTCTCCTGAATTGCTGAGTAACCAGAATGATATTTTCCGTATCTTTGAGGGCAGTTCTGTTCACACCTTTACCATAAAAATGCTGTTCTTGGAAAAGTAGATCACTCCCAGCCATGCACACTCCCAGCCTTGTCTTCTTTTGGGCCATTTCTTCAACACCACCTAAAGCTGGAGGTTTAACAGATGACTCAGTTTCAAATCCAAAGGCAGCAGTCGAATTCAAAGATTGTCTTCAGTGATTTGCATTTGTGCCATCAAGATTTTTTTTTTTCCATAAATATTTCAAGCCTAAAACAAGCAGCTGTAGTGGAACAGTGAACTCCAGTGAGAACTTTCTGTGGATGATTAATACAGTCCTGGTGATGTTGTCTCTGCTGCTGTCACCAATAAAATATCTATGTAATTCTTAGCTGGATTCGGGACTGGTGACACTTAAACCAATGCCGGGATCTCAGTCCTGGCCAGCAGAGGCCACTAAAAGATCACTACAAGATCCTGGAGGCCTTCAGCATGCTCACTGCTAAAGAGATAGTATCTGGGATGTGGATCAGGATTTTCCCAAAAAGAAGGAGTTTTTGGGACATTTTTCAAACTTTCCAAGATTTTTAAAATAACCTTTGGCTGAATATTGCCTTTGCTGCTGATCTGCTCTCTGTGTGGGCTGGTACTTGCCAGCAATGAGCTGGAACAGGTGCAGAGGGAAAAACTCTTTATAAAAAGAGTTCCAAGATACTGTTTTACTTGTGCCCAGTGCTGTGGAGGACTCTGTAACTACACCGTGCAGTTTGGTACAGTCAGCTGAAAAGGCTGAACTCATTAAGCAGAAGCTCAGCAGAGCTGGGGGGTGCAGCCTCACAGAGAGGCAAGATGCTGTCATTGCTCTTCTGCAATAAGTTGGCTCAAGGTAAGAGGCTTTGAGTGGATTCCCAGCCCTGTGCCAGCCTTGTGTGCCATTGCAAACTGTGCCTGTGCTGTCCTTGGCAGCCCACACTGCAGGTGGGAGATACAGTCAGGATGTTCCTGTGTCAGGATCCATTACAGGGAAGGGATGTTGAGCAGGCAAAACTGGGGACAGCATTCTTCACAGTTTCACATGCGCTGCCCCTGTTGGCACGCTGCAGGTCTGGATGTGATCTGTGTCTCTTGCTGAGTCAAGCACAGACCACAGACATGGAGAGTCCTCTGGCAGAATCCCGCAGAAGACAGGGAGGAACAGAAAGTGTCAGGTTTTACCTCTCTCCTTTCAGTCTGGGGAGAGAAAGTAGCAGATAATGTAACCATTACTTCTTCAAAGCCTAAGTGTAAAAAACACTAGTGGAAGAGGGATAGTGTTATTAGGTAAAGCATAGAATCATAAAATCATTTAGATTGGAAAAGACTTCTAGGATCAAGTCCAATCAGTAACACAATGCTGCTGAGTCCACCACTAACCATGTCCTAAAGTGCCACTTCTACACTTCCTTTAAACTCCTCCAGGGATGGTGATTCAGCCTGTTCCAGTGCTTGAGAACCCTTCCAGTGAAGAAAATATTCCTAAAATAAAATTTAAATCTCCCCTGGCACAACTTAGCCTTTCCTCTCATCTTGTCACTTATTATAAGAGACAAATTGCTACAACCTCCTTTCAAGTAGCTGTGAAGAGCCATAAGATACAGTTTATTGAGAAACACCTCTTCAAGTGGAGGGTGCCAGCTAAGCAAGATACACTTTCAATGTGTTTCATGAAGGCTGAGCACTCAAATTCCTTTAAGATGTTTCTGTGAGCTCAGGCAAGTCCTTTAAGCACTTGATACATGGCAAGATCTAAATTATACAGATTAGAGACTAAACTGTAGATTATTAATAAGATTGTTCTGGAAATTCATAATGCACTTGAAAGGCAAATTTTTATAGCCTAATATCTACCAGTAGCCTGTACTAGCAAGCTCTGTCACTTAGCAGAATAAAGAAGGATTTAAAAGGATAGGAAGACAATTTTTTTCCTAGGGTTTTCTTGCTTGCCTTTCACTAACTGACAACAAAATCTATAAAATATTTTATCCTCCAAGAAATGCGTTGTGCTAATTTTAGACCAAGGACATTGTATATTGTGCTCACAAATCTGGTTGCCGAAACAATTGTTCAAACAGAAAAATGTAATCAATTCATGTTATGACAGTGGTAAAGTTTAAACCAAACAGATTTAACAGGCTTTGCTTCTGAGATTGAAATACATAGTACAATAATAAAAGTTGTACTTGGTAAAGACTTTAAAAAATAAACTGAATTGTCTCGGGCTCATTGTTGCTCTTTGATTATTTTCTGTGTAAAATATAGTCTAATTTCAGCAAGATTTGACTTTTCTGGTGGGAATTTATTTTTCCTTAATCCAGATTATAAATGTTCTAATGTTCAGCAGGTGGCACCAGCTGCCCGTGGCCAGTGCTGGCTCCAGGATGACACCAGGGTGTGCTCATGTGCCTTGTGTGAAAATCTGAGTGGTACCCAGAGCCAGGGAAGTGACAGCTCCACCTCAGGCCACTTCCAGCAGCCCTGGATAATGCCCTCCTCACTATAAGGGAAGTTTATTTTTTTCCTCTCCCTTATGCCATCATATCTTTTCACATTCTTGTGCCTCACCTCTGCAGTTACATAATTTGTGCATATACAATACACAGTTTTTCTAAGTGCTTTACTAACCTGTAGGAGCACAGTTTGTGGTGATTGGGAGTGGGATAGCCCAGCCTCATCCCCAGTGGGTACAGCTGTGAGAAGCAGGTGAGCAACATTGACAGCAATGAGCCATGGAGTGCCCAGGGGCACTGACCAACCACCAAAGGGAACAGAGGGCACACAGGTGCAATGCATGAAAGTGAGGGGGATAAAAGGTTGGGCTAAAGGGCAAGAAAGGCAGACACTTGAAGTCTTCTTATGTGGTAACTCTGTATGGGTGAATGCTTAAGGCCTTCTAAAATTGTCTGATGATACTCTGTGTATTGTGGCCATCTCAACTGCAGCATGTGCTGCAGCACTAACCCTGCTGGCCAGTGCCAGGGCAGTGTGGGGTTTGCTGGCAGGAGGGACAAGGCTGGGCAAGGGGCTATGGGCCACACCACACTCTTACCTCCTTTGGTGGACACTCTGCATCCCCTTGCACAGCCCTTGCATTAATGACTCTGCTGTAAAAGAACAAGTGAATATGTGAAATGAATTGCTGTAACTGGCTTTGTTATCTTGCCAAAAGCCCCAGCTCTTCAGTGCTTCTCTACTGCTTGCTGTACAAAAACAGGGAGGAGCCATCAGCTGGGCAAACATGAGGCACAGTATGGGGAGTGAGCCCAGTGGAGCAGAGCCCTTAAAGTAAGGGTCATGTACTCCCAGACTGGCTTTGCACATATTCCCAATGAAAACTTTGCAGTCGTCTGCTTATTATTATTTTTCACAGGAGAAGAGGTCCGTTAACTTTACAGTCCAGACCATATTTATAGATAATACCACTTAGTCCTAGATATGTAATTTTTATGACAATGTGATAATTCCCAAAACAGGACACATATACGTAATTATTTTTATGACCAAATTACAAGTATCCAGCCAGAATAAAATCCCTGGCTGAGCAGTGTAAGCTAGACTCTCTTGAGTTGCCCAGCTGATATTTAATTTCTGGACAGAAGCAGCCAGCTTTCCCTGGAGAATTGCACTCCAGATTTGTCTGAGCACAGACAGCAGGAGTAGATACAAGGCCTTTGCCCTATGATGGGCAGGGTCTGTATTTGGCTTTGCTTGAAGGGGTAAATAGTGCATGGAGAGCATGAAAGTAGAGGAAGCTAAATGAAAATGTTTACACTTTATGTAAACATTGTAAACTCCCTTTTGGGAGTGCCAAAAGGGGCAATAGCTTTGATCAGGTCTTGATACAGAAGTAATTCTGTTTACACAGGGAGTAATGTTTTAGCCTTATGTAAATGTTTTATATTTTGCTATGGAGGCACAGAAAGAAGACATACTGCACCACTAACACTTGTTAACACTAAAGAGGGAATCTCACAGTGGCCACAAACCATGAAGCCACAAGAATGTTAGAAAGTCATCTTCAATAAACCCTTTGATAGCTTGGTATGTGCTTCAGTTGATTCCTCAGGTTAGTTCTTTTGCATGTTCTCTGTAGTTAAAAAGCGTTGGCAGTTTTTCATAACTCCCCACCTTTAAAATGGGTTGCCTTAGTTACCATGGCTAGCTTGAGAGACAGCGAATTTAGTACTAATACATTTTCAAATCTCTGCAGTTTCTGTAAAATCTCTGTCATAATCAGCTACACTTTTATCATAGTGTTAATAAGCATAGTGGTGATGCCTAATCAAGTTAAACAAGGAGAGAAGGTTATCATGAGCCAGAACAATGGCCTTCGATCATTACCGTAGTGATGTCCTGTGAATATTAGGTGAAACAGCTTGTGGAGTTCCCCTGTAACTGGAAATAAGGTTGGCTTCAAGTGGCTCAGATGTCTGGTGCTTGGAAGGACACGTGCTGCAGTCAAGGTCATACTTTCCCCAGGAGGAAGTTGATAAGTCTTAAGTTGTCATCTTGATTGGTGATTTAGTATTTCCTCTGGCACTTCAGAAAATCAGAGAAACCAATTAGTATTTTAAAGGTTATTTTTTAAAGGATACTACCCATGATAAACAGAGTTAACAGTGGTCTCAAAGGCTGTTGATTTATCTCTGTCTCATCAGCACAGTATTTGGTTTGAGAACACCTCTCTGTGTAACCTGATGTGATAACAGAAACTTTTCACCTCTACTCTTTTTCTTTTGTTCATCTTTTAAAATTTTAAGTAGGGTGAGCTAAAGTTTGGTGAGATTTTATATTACTTGTGTAGTTGTTTGAAGTTCCTAAAACCCCTTTAATTACAGAAAGACTCTTGACAACCTGAGGAGTTGGCAGTAAAGGAGCAAGCAGTGCCTGAGAAAGTGTGGCTGTTTGCAAGCTCAGGATCTTAGGGGACAGTGGGCGAAGGAACTTGTAGAAACTTCTCCTTCTCTAAAGAGCAGCTGTGGGCTGTGCTGCAGGACTGGAAGTGCTCTGGTCATTTGTACAGACGTAGTGCTTTTATTGTCCTTAAAACTCAGCCTAGGTTGTTGTGATAAGCTGAGAAAAGAATAAGAAACCAAAAACTGAGGGTTTATTTATTTATTAAATTTAATTTATGAAATTAGCTGGTATGTATTTCACTGCAGTCCCACTGTTTTTCCTGCTCAATAAACTGACACTTGTTGATGCTTCTAAACTGCGTGACTCTTTGAGTTTGAGATAAATATCTCAAACTCAGTAAGAGTAATAATGTGAAGGAGCAAAACACTGAATCTACCTTTTATAGCTTGTCCTAGTAGCAAAAGCAACCTTCCCAGTCTTCAAATCACTAAGAGTCCGCTTTTTCTTAGAAGCTTCTGTTTTTCTGGAAGATGGGGCCGAGTCTATCCTTTTGAAGCTTCACATGGCTGAAATGACTTAATGAATATATTTTACAAAGCTTTAGATGACAGTGGGGAAAAATAAGCAACAAGTCAGCTTCAGTCCTTGGTCACAGTCAGGACAAAACCAGGTGGTTTTGTGCATGTAGATTTAGATCCTGATGGGTGTAATTGTGCAAACTAACTGCTGTGTGGTTTTTAATACATGGTATCAAGAGAGCAGGTTACTACTTCACCTTCTGCCAGTTTCTGGACTTCCTTCACAGCTTTACAAACAGAAATGCCCTCTGGGGTCAGCCCACTTGCTCCCAGTGCTGTTGCTGTTTAGGGGGGGCATAAGCCCAGGCATTTCCTGCAGTCCTTTCCCCCCAGCCTCCACAGCTGTTGTGTCTATGATGTTAGGGAATACATTGAGGGGACGTTTCCTTGAGAATGTACCTAATGCCTTTCTGAACCCATCTGTCTTGCAGCCTCTTGCAAGTTCTAGATTTACTGCCCACTGTGTACTGAAGTACTTCCTTAAGTGTGTTTCATAATGATTTATCTTTGCAACATCTCCAGGAAGAAGAGCATAGTCATCCTCATTTGACAGCAGGGAAAGATTAGGAGGGTTGTTTCCACAAGCACCTGTTAGTAGATGTCTCATGCATGAGTTTCTCTAATGTGAGGCATTTGAGTTTTCAGATGCCTGAACTGATTTCTAGCCCAGAGCAGTCATGTGCAATGATTAACAAACAAATGAGGATCACTTGTGGTGTTGTTTGATTTATTGACTGACCCATAATTAAATACTAATTCCATAGCAAAGCAGAGACCAAAATTCATTCTCCCAGTCATGGTCAACTTCTTTTTCTTGGAGGTTTTTATCTGGCTCATCATTTGTTATCTTGTGCAGCCAGTATCAAAAAGGGGCCACAATAAAAGCTGGCATTATTCACTGATGTTCCAGACTTATCCACTGAACAAAGAGTGGCATTTGCCTGATCCAGGGAAAGCTGCAGTGGAAAACACAGTGTAGAACTGTACAATTACAGCTTGTCTGTTAAGGCATGTTTATAAAGGTATAGAATTAATATCGCTAGGGTGGAAAGCATCTCAAAGAGTGTCTCTTAGAAAACATGTCTTACAAGGAATGGCTGAGGGAGCTGGGCTTACTGAGTCTAGAGGAGATTTAGGGGGAACCTAATAGCTCTCTACAATTACCTGACAGGAGGCTGTAGTGAGGTGGAGATCAGTCTCTTCTACTGTGCCTGCAGTGAGAAGCCTAGAGGACAATGGCCTCAAACTGAGGCAGGTGAGGTTCAGATTATGTGTCAGAAAAAGGTTTTCCCTGTGGTCCAGGGGTGAGAGTGCTGAATTGATGGTTGGACTTGTTGATCTCAAAGGTCTCTTCCAACCTTGGTGATTCAATCACACATTGATTCTGTGATTCAATGAGCCCACGATTATCAGTATTTCAGAATCTAAACTCCCACAACATCCCCATCAAAATCACAAGAGGACGAGAAGAAAGTGCCAAGGAAGAAGGAAAACAGAAGCGTCCGGAACCAACAGGTGGTGCGTGCCCCGTGTGGTTGCACATCCAGCCGTGACCACGGGTCACAGGGTATCCGCAGCGCCGCCGGAGAGCCGAGCGCCCCGGGCTCCCGGGCTGGCCGGGAGGGCGGCGCGGCGGGGCGGGGCGGCGGCGGGGCCGGCTCGGGCGGGCGGAGGAGCCGCGGCGGCGGCGCGGGGCGAGCGCACTCGGCAGGGGCCACCCCGGCTCGGGCTGCGGCCATGGCCCCGCGCCCCGCCGCGCTGCCGCGGCTGCTGCTCTGCTCCGCGGCGCGGGCGCTGCTGTGGCTCGGGCCCGTGTACCTGGCGGGGTACCTGGGGCTGAGCGGCAGCTGGCTGCTGCTGGCGCTGGCGCTCTGGCTCTGCTGGGGACTCAACCGGCGGGGGAAGCGCGACCGCCTGGCCGCCGCCTTCGCGCTGCTGGAGGACGAGCGGGAGGCGGTGTGCCGGGGCCTGGCCGCCCGGCACCTGCCCGCCTGGGTGAGTGAGGAGCGCGGGGCTGCCCCGCGTCCCGCGGCACCGGGAGCGCGGTGTCCCGGAGCGAGCCGCCGGAGGGGTGGCGGTGATGCCTTGGGCCGAGCAGTAACGTCTTTGATTTTGAAGTCTTGCTCAGGAAAGCGAGGATTAAACTAGGAGTTGTTTTAGCCCAGGGGATGTGCTGTAAGTGGGTATGTAAAAAAGGCTGATGTATCGCCAGAGACACCTCCCTTCAAATACATGTTGTTGCATTGCAGGTATTTTGCTACTGGAGATACTTATTTTAGACTTTCTCATCCGGCAGATTTTCTCCCCTTTAGTGTCATTTGAAAACAAACAAAATATATAATTTTATAAAATATATAAAAATAATCGATAATTATATATATTAATATATAAAAATTTAATAAATTTATAATAATTTTATAATTTTTATAAACTATATTCTCATCCTGCTAAAAACCCAAATATTTAATTTTAAGGGTCATCTCTGGACGGTGCAGAAGGCCAACCCCTGATTGTTGTTCACATTTGTTTCTAGTCACTGTATGTTTTAAAGTGAAGGAATTAGAATTTCTGCCTGCCATTTTAGTCTGTGTCTTGGGTTATTTATTGGGCAGCTGTGGTTGGTTAATGGAAAGGATGATGAGGTGTTTAGATCTTTTTTCTTTTATCATCATTTACTTAGCATTTAAAAATCTGTCAGGGACTGGTAGGGAAATGCTTTTCTTGTAAGGAGTGTTACATGGAGGCATTTATAGTCGGCAAACTTTTATATAGCCTACAGCACTCGCCTCCCCTTAATTCTGTGGGAAATGAAGGCAGCTGGCAGTTCTGAGGAGTGAGGCCAGGGTCCCCTGCCAGGGCTGATGCAGCTCCCTGCACATGTTCCCTCCTGCCAGGCACAGAAGTCTGTCTCTGAATGAGGTTTCTGCTTGTTTGTATTGACAGAGCATAAAAAAAAACCAATTCAGGGCATTAATGAATGTGGTGGTGTCAGCTCTTGCCCTGATGCTGTGAGAGCAGTGTTGTGTTTTATCCTCAAGTGCCCTGAATCATTGTAACCAGAAATTGAGCCTCTTAGTCACTGTTGAAAAATCAGGCTTGCCCCCACAGTGCACACAAATGGAAAAGTTTCATTAGGTTTTGTGGCTGAAAGTTTCAGGCTTCATTAGTGTGGGAGCAGGTGGTCCATTATTGATTGCCCTGCACTGGGCCTTCACAAGGCTGCACAGAGAGCGCTCTGTGCCCCAGCCCAGGAGAGGTTTGGGCAAACGGGGAGACTGCAGCAGTGGCCACTGGGATGGTCAGGGGCTGGAGCACCTGGGGTCTGACAGTGCTGGGGCTGTTCAGCCTCCTTCAGGAGAAGGGCTGTCTCATTTCTATCTCCCACTGCCCCAGCACGTGCCCATAGAGATGGTAGAGTCAGGATCTTTCCAGAGGTCTGATTTGTGACTTGTGAATTCTTGGCCCTTACTCCTGGAAGACAGGAGGTAGGACCTAATGATAAAGGGTCTGCACAGTGTGATTTTAGTTTTATCTATATTGCCTCTTCCTTTCCTTTTGTGTTGGTAACTTTTGTTCATCAGTTGGGTGTTTGCTTCCACACTTCACTTGTCCTTGATGCTTTTTAACTCTGCAGTTTTAATTTTCCTTCCATCCCCATCCTCTATTGGATCTACTTCTTCCATGTGCCTGTCTTGGAGGCTGATTCTCACCTGGTGTCTTTTCAGTTTATACTCCGTGGTGTTGTCTTTTTTGTCTTTCGGTTTTGCCTTTCAGTGTTCATGGGCCTTTAGCTGGGAGCTCTAAAACTATCTGCTGAGTTGTTCTCTCCTGTAACACAGAGGTGGCAGTAGCAATACAGTTCAAGAAGAGCATGACTTGCCTTTGCAGTGTTGTAATCATAGGAAAGGTTCTGAAGGTGTGAAATGATGGCAGTGTCTTGGGGTTCATAAAGCTTTGTCTCTTCATGTAGTCTGTAATAAAATGAGGGGGATCCATCCAGTAAAGAGTTAAGAGCAATCACTGATTTTGCTGTTGGTTAAAAATTGTTCTCCCTAGGAAATGGCTTCTTTAAGTTGGCTCAGGTTCTGCTCAGTCCTGGTGTCAGTTGTTAGGAGATATACAGAATGCAGCCTTTCCTTTAGGGGGGATGCTGGGAGGGTTTCCCTAATCTACTCAACCATCTGTTTTGGGGTATTTGCAGGGTTGTTTTGCAGCACCAGTTTCTTGGCTGAAACCAGCCAGTGAGTTTGGAATAAACACATTCCTGTGCTAGACAGTGAACGTGGGCAGGCTGTGCTTCCTCAGGAAACCAGGCTGGAAAGCTGCTCATGGCAGGCACAGTCAGATCCATGGCTTGGAGAGTTGAGACCTTCTGACTTCAGCCTTTGCAGCCTTTAGCATGACTTCTGTTCAAGCTGGCAGTGCTCAGAGCAGAGGTAGCCAGGCTTCCACCTTCATTCCAGCTCCTGGGGTTGTGATGACTGCTATGTGTTGCTTTTGCCACTGGTTATCTGGCTGCACATGGCAGAATCCAAGTATGCTGTGTTTCTTCCTGATGTTAAACTCCTTTTACCAGGCAAAATACTACTGGGTACAGAACTGTCCTTTTAAAATGTTGCCTTTTAAGTCCTTGTTCATGCAAAAGCCTTGTTTACACTTTTTTTTTTCCCCCTCTTGTATGAATAGCTAAAAATCCTGGCTTTTTGTAGAAAGAAACAAACTAAATGCCAAAATCCCCAACAAAACCCAAAACAACCAACCAAGCAAGCAAAAAACCAAACCAAACCCTGATGGATAGATTGCTGTGTTGTATTTGAGCAGAATAGTGCTGTTGTGTCTAACGTGGGTTCTGTTGTTGCTGTGATCCTTGCTGTGGCTTGCTCCAGGGCAAGGTGGAGTCATGCAGAATTTACACATTTTCTTTACTTGCTGGTAATTGTCCCTTACCTAGTGTTTTTGATCTTCAAAGCTCTTTTCAAATGCTAAGTAATTTTTACTGCATTCCTGAAACTTTGGCAAGAAGTATGCCTGCTTTTGTAGATGGGTAAAACTGATTCTGATAGTGGGATTTGCCCAAGGCTACAGGATTAAATCTTACTCTGTGTTAGTATTAATTTTGGCAGCTCTTGGTGTCTGGTTCTGGGATTAGTAGGAAGTGTTTTGGGCTCCTCCTACATGTGCTGTACTGATGAAAAACTCGGGGCAAGACCTTGCTGGCAGGGCTGTCACCGGTAACAAGGGCCAGAAGTAAGTCTGAAATCCAGAGCACATGGTTCAGAAGTATGGAACTGTAGATGGTGATGCATTAAATTCTTGGAGTAAATGGTTGGGTCAAGAAGAGAGCTTGATGGTGTCACTGAGCTGAACTAGCCATGTGACATGCTAGCTAGCATTCATGTTATGGGGATACTTGCTCAGAGCTTGTGTCTTGCTACACAGTGGATAATGCAGTTGTAACACCTGGATACTGAGCTCTGCTTCCTCACAGAACTGCTCATTTAGTTCATCCCATTGCGTGGAGCTGAACTTTGGTATTGAGAACCCACTGAAATTTGGTGGCTGTCATAAAGAGCAGAAAGCTGGTTTTCACCAGTCACATAATCAGCCAGTTTCTGTGGTGTTCTCTGCAAGAAGAGCCCATTTTGTGTCTGCTCAGGAGTCCCTGGTGGTCTTTGGTCCCAGCCTGTGAGCTCCAGCAGTGCCATTCCTTCCACCTGTCAGAGGAAATTGAGGCACCAAGTGCCTGGGTGGGACCTGGGTTGCAGACACCTGAATGAGGGGGTGTCAGGTGGGGTGGAAATGTACCTGCACATTTGTGTATAAATGTCTGCTATCACAGCATCTGAGGTGTGACACAGAGCAGTGTGATTCATTGCAGTTGCTTTGGAGGTTTGCTGTGGGCTGTTGGTGGTTCGGGTGCATGTGACGCAAATAATAAATTCAATTTTACTTTTTCTTAAAAGAAAGCAGCCTCATTCTCGTGGTTTTTGCCACTTTCCTGATGCCCCTTTGTGCTGTTTCAAGTCTCTAGGAGCCTTGCCTCTAGTGAATAATCTCAGACAACTGTAATGGTTTATAATACCCCACATTTCTCCCCTGCACATATGAGCAGTGACTTTCTCACTGGGAAGAGGTAGCCTAACTGTTGTCCTGTCCTTTCTTTTGGGTAACATCCCTCTCCTGGCTGTAAGGTGTTTTGAAGAATGAGCTCACCATGCTGCTTCCATCCCTGCTCTATCCTTCCTACGTCTGATCCCAAGCTGTGGCCCAAGTGCTGCAGGATGCTGGTGCTTGGCAATTACATTGCAGATGAGAACCCAGGATTTATGTGCCCTGATGGAGACCCTTTAGGTGGAAGATGAAAGGCTGGCAGGTGAAGTGGAGGTCCGCCTGATTCACGTAATCTGCCTGACTGTGAAATGTCAGCAGCAGTTTTTGTTGATTGTCCCTTCTGGTGCTGAGTTCTTGCTTCATCATGCAAATAGACCTGTGCAGGCTGATATTTCAGTGAACTTCTGTTGTTTTATTTCATGGAAAAGTTGCTATTTAGAGCATCAAAAGAAATTTCTTATAAAGAATATGGTAATATTACTTTGGAGTTTTTTAATGAGATCATTTGAAATGTTATTTGAGCAAGGAAAATGGGTTCTTCAATCATATATGAAGCTGTACTAAAAAACAGGCTACTGTCCATTCCATCCAAACATCTCTGAGCACCTCTCTGAAAGCTGATGAACAGTAAGGCTTTGCCGGAAAAGTGTAATTCACAGCTCTTGTAAGAGGAGGTATTGTCCTACCCAATTACTATTATCAGGCTAGTCAGATTCCCTTTGTATTCAGGTGTCTATTCTGAGAAGCTGCCGCAGTGTCCTTCCCTTCTGCAGTAACCTGCTGCCAGCTTGTAACACCAGCTGCAAATACCACATCCGTATGCTTTAATGTGTGACTGTAGTAAGGTGATTGTAACTCTTCACTCAGCAGCTTCTTTCAGGGATCTGAGAGATCAGTTATTTGAGTGTGGTCTCATAGCCAGTTGTCCTGAAGGCGATTAAGAAAGTCATCATTTCAGGGAACTTGTGGGGTTTTGTAATGGACGTGCACTTTTTGTTGGCATCTGGTGTGTCCAATTTGAAAACATGATTTATAAGTGACTATTTCATCTTAATTTCTCCTTTCCATCTTAAGAAGCTCTGAGAGGTGAAAACACTGGACTGTTACACATGATAGTGTATGCTAACAGACTTGAACTCTTACAGGGCTTCTTTTCCCTGAAGCCATTGGCACCATGTTGATATTAGTGGAGAAATGCTGCCACAACAATACATTGAATTTCCCAAGCAGGTTCTTGTTTTCCAAAGTGTGGTGTCCTGGTTGAGGAGAGTGAGTACAGGAAACAGGTCCTGCACAGCTCATGGTCTTAAAGGGAAGTAGGTTCTCGTGGCTTCCCAAGGCATGACAAAGAGAAGGATGAGAAATCTAATGCTGCTTTACATCATGAACAGGAAGTGACACTTGCTTTAATTATGTAAATGTGCCCAGAGGCATCCTGATACATCAGTGCACGTGGGTTCTTTTGCCTTTTACTATTCTTTACTGGCTTCTTTGCATTTCACAATTTTTCAAGGAGGTAGTAAATTATAAAGGATGTATGTATGGAGGCAGAGGGATCTCAGCTTACTCTAACAATTGTTCCACACTCCATGCTATCTTTTGCATGTGTTGCAGTGTGCTCAAACAGATGGCATGTGGCACTCACTTTTATTTTTCTTTGCATCCAGGTTCACTTCCCTGATGTTGAACGAGTGGAGTGGCTGAACAAGGTGAGGAGCTCTGAACTGCAGCTGGTGAGGCCACCTGCTCTGAGCTGCATCCCTCCCACCCAAACTCTGTGGGACAAGTCTGAGAAAGTTACCAAATTACTACAGTGTAGCTCAATTGTCTGTATTGAAGTATGGAGTCACTGAAGTGTGGGGTTGCCACTGAGGTCAAGAGCCAATGTGAGCCTGATCGATACAAGTTTCATAAATTCAACAACACTTCATTCTGAGACTAAAAAGAAAATGCAACTGTTTGTCTGTATATATAGATACATACATGTGTATGTTATTATTGTAGCAAACCTAATGGTATCCCCTCTTACCAGAAGGGTTCCCAGAGGGCACTGAGGCAAATGCTCCCATCAGCAGGTGTGGTCAGCCTCTCAAAGTAAAACAGCTGAACTTGCAAATTAGCATCCAGTGGCTATCTTATTTTTTGGTTTGGTTTTTTTTTTTTTTTTTTTTTTAGCAAATTTTCTTTTTTCTAAAAAGCTCATCTCAATCCTCTAAATAAACCTAACTCCAGGGAACATTGTGACACTTTGGAATAATTAGGGATTATTGCACTTAAGAAATTTAACCGTGGGCTTTGTTGGCTCCTGTGGTTAGAAGTAGCGTCCATGGTACTGAAAACTCACCCTTCAGTTCCTGAAACAAATTCCAGTTCTGAGGAACAGAGATGGATCCTTCCATAAGGATGACTTAAGTGCACAAAGTTGACTTGGTATTTTAAAAGGACAGATATTAACAGCCACGGTTCTGTAATGGGTGTGTCTGTTTCTCAGCAACAGGTGTCTTACTCAAAGAATCTTCAATGTGTTCCTGCTTTCACCCTTCTTTAGGTCCTTGTACAGGCTTGGCCATACTTTGGAACAATCATGGAGAAAACATTTAAAGAAGTTCTTGAGCCAAAAATCAGAGCAAAGAGTGTACATCTGAAAACGTGCACCTTTACCAAGATCCACTTTGGCGAGAAGGTAGCGGGAGTCTTTTGTAACTCTTGTGGTTCACTCTTTTTTGAAACGTTCACATGTAAAGGGAGTGAGATGTTCAACTCTGTAATAGCTTTGCTTCCTCCTCATGTTGACTTGAGCATCTTCACCATGAAGGAAGTATTGTACAGGAAAGACACACATCTCTTCCCACTTGCTGTCAACATCCTGGTTACTGGAGATAGAAAAAAAGGACCATATCCTTCATATTTATTTCTGTTGTAGCCTTGCAACAGATGTTTTCAGTGGTCTCTAAGGCTTGCAGGATGGCCTAGGGCTACTTGTAACTAGCCCTGTGTTTGAGGACTGTCAAGGCCATTCTGTCTTTAAATAACAAAAAAAAAACTGGTGCAGTATATTCATATTTTGCATGCAGTTTTGCAAAGTATATAATTAATGCTTCTGTACTCAAATTCATCAAAGTGAGTAGGACTTTTCACTTGTGCTTAGCTTGATAGATGTTGACTATGTTGTATCTTGTTTGTATCTATTTCAGTGCCCTAGAATTAATGGAATAAAAGCCTACACCAAAGAAATTGATAGAAGACAAGTTACCCTGGACCTGCAGATCTGGTAATATTGCATCATTGATTATGTTGGTGGTTCTTAACTTACTGCCTGTGCATGTGTCCTGCTGGACTGGTCATGGTGTACTAAGATTAGCCTAGAATGATCTGAGATAATCTGTGTCCCAGCTGGATGTCCTCAGTGGTTACAGAAGTGAAATGTGCATCAGCCTGTAGACCAGAAATGACCTGCACAGCTCTAAGTGTTACCTCCTCTGGCCCATCATGACTGCCATGGATATAAGAATGTGTCCCTTGGCTTTGCCATTGATGGCAGTGAGAACCCAAGTTTTCAAACTGTGTTTCCTCTTCTCAGGGAAGCTCTCAGGTCTGGAGATGCTTGGTCTGTCTTGCCCACTGTGGTTTCTAGTCCAACCTCTAGTCCAACCTCTCCAGTTCTTCCAGAACTACTTGCACTATTTATTTTTTAATTCCTTCCTCTAGATTAATCCTCTGTTTTAGTCATTTGTTCTATGTGCCATCCAACACATTTGCTTTTTAGATTACAGCTGTTCTCTGAGCAGAATATTGCCTCTAGCTCTATTAACAACAACAACAACAACAAAATTGGATAAAACATTTAATACCTCCCAGGGTGTTTTGAATGAGCTAGTATGTTTTGTTAACATCAGAGCCATTGCAGAGCTAAACTCTCTCCTGGTTTAGCCCTGGAGAAGGGAATTGCTGGGGGAATTACCACTTGCATGCTGCTGTAGCTCTGTAAGTTTAGTGGGTGACTGAGCTGCCTAATATAAATTGGATTTTCATGGTAGTGCCAGGAAAAAGCTGTGAAATTATGGACTGTCTTGGTAGCAGCACAGAGCTCCTCAGAACTGTGCCTGCTGCTCACCATGGCAGTGGCATGGCAGCATCCCCAGCCCTGGCAGAGCATCATCATTCCCTGTAAATTCACATGCTTGATTTTCAGCCAGATGTTTCTGTGCTGTTGTTGTAATACCCAGGTCAGTGTTAGGGCCTTTGGCAAATCATTCATGCTTTCCATGTTGAGATTGAGAGATCTGATGCCTTTTAAGCCTTACAGAAGGTTGCTGCTGTTCTCTGCTAAACTGCTTCTCCCATATGCTCATTTTCACTGTCTTCTGACAAACCTTTGCAGAGGGATTCCCCACCTCCACATTCCTGTCCCTCTGGCAGACCCATCAACATCTCCAAACTGGCCAAGTGCTTCTGTTCCTCATGCTGATGCGGATAACCTAACCCGAGCTGGTGCCATCTGATAACCCCAGTATTTTCTGCATTCACACAGGAGTATGGGGGTCTCTTTTTTAGGGCTGCATTAAGGCCTCAGCTTCACTTGTGTTCATATGTTAACATCAGTGTCTGCAACTAAGCTGTGTTGTGCATCCTGCAGTGTCTGCAGGAGATTGTGTGTTGCTATCAGGAACAGGGAGAGGCAAATCTGTGATCAATGCTATTATGTACCTGCCTTTTTCTGGATTAACAATAGAACAGGGTTTTTTGCTACTTAGAGGAGATGGAGTTGAGTTGCCCCAGTGTGAGGCTGTCCTTCACTCTACCTTTTGGTCACTGTGCTGTTGAGGTTTAAATGACTGATCTGTTTACAGGGCTGTGTGCTGGCATCACAGCCCTGGAGGAGAGAGTGAAGTGCTGTGGGTGCCTGTGGGGTGCACTGCACAGTGCTGGCACCACAGTGACTCTTGGGTTAGGCTTCTGTGCTCTGTAAGTGCTTCTTGCTTTCAGTCTCTCAATAGTACAGGAGGACAGATTTTTTTCCTCCAGTTTTATCAAGAAGGCAGCTAGTTGTTGAAGCCCAGAGTCTTTGATTTGACATGGAGAAAATACAGGAAGAGGGTAGGAGTAGAAAAAACCTTTCCTTCTTACCCTTCCTTTGTAGTCTGTATAGAACCATTTGTGTAGTTTATTAGCCACTCATAGACATGTGATCCATGAAGGGCTTTGTTTCACCTGGTGCTCCTGATCTCACCAACATGATGCAACACTGAGTGCTGTGGTTGAGTTCTATGGGCTATGTGAAGAGGAGCTTCCTTTCCTCTGTGTTAAGTTTGTGGTATAACAAGTTGCATCCTTTGCT